>JAWNPI010000035.1:15312500-16562500 GCA_035047625.1 Drosophila mettleri
TTTGTGAATTAATTATATTATGTGACCTGGTTTGGACCACTTGGTCGGCATCGAATTCAGCTTTAACGTCATAGGTCTACGTCACATGCGTGCCACATTTTGCTGCTGAGTTGCAACCAATGCAAGCTGGCGCAACTTGTTGGCCTGGCCAACACAACCTATTCAACGAGTGGTTGTCTGTCGATTGCTGGGCGCCTGCTCCAACTAGATACAATAGTAAAAGTGTGTTGGCTGACTCAGTGAATGCATGTTGTGCGAGCGAGTAAGTGGATCCATGTGTGCGAGAGAGTGGTTATTGCGGGTTCCACGGCAAAACTGGTAGTACTCGTGCAATCTACGTGTGGCATGTAGCAATGCCGGCCGGCCGGCTTGTAATTTATGGTCATGCCAAAGAGCGACTCGCATAGATACAACAAGCTGCTGCCACAGCGTGGGCCGTGGCTGTGGACTTTGTGGGCTCTATATACAATATACGATATACGGGCAGAGGTCGGTGGCGTTGCTCTTTGTGGGCTGGCAGCACTTGGCTAAAAGTTTACAATTCGCATTCGTTTTTATTGTCATCACGTCTTGTCCTCCTTTGGGTGCATTTTGCTTTTATTTTTTTGCATTGTCTGCTATTGCACTGCTCTGTTGTCTACGAACCACAAGCCCTCAATTCTCATACCTATTTCATATGCAATTTGCATGACTATATTTTTGTCTTTTTTTCTCGCTTCCTTTTGTCTTCCTGTATTTTTCGCTCGTCGCTAGCTTTTGTCCCTGACAGATACAACTTTCTGACGCATGATTTGTTGAAAGGCCATTCGCTTTTTATAAATAGGAAACAGAATCTGGGACACTGTAGGTGCTCACTGGCAAAAAATGAAACAGGAAAACGTATGCCATTGACTAAAGTCAAAGAACTTTGCCAGGTTTTCAGTTTGAGTCAGTCTACTTATTTATTATTTACATATTTTGTATATAATATAATTGAATGTATATTTTTGATAAACAAGCCATTGGGTAAAGTATAATCGATGTTCAACTACCTCAGAGTAAAGTGACAATTCAATCACATTTATCAAGCACAAATGAAAAGAATTTCAGCTTTCACGTAAGTAGGCAGCTAGTGGGGGCTTTTTTTCGTTTTGCACCTTTCCGGCATGTTGAAATGGGTCATCAACTTTATCGAGTCACGGCCCCAACAGCGAAACTCATACAGCACTTCTCAGTGCCACAAGTATTTTGAGACAAGCGCAAAAGTTAATAATTTTTACGACTACAACTATGAATTATTTTCATTATTGTTATTGTCGCGGCTGCTGCTGTGTGTGGTAAGTTTATTTTTGGGCGCACAAGTAAGAGGGGTGACCCAACAATGGCCGATTAAAATCGCTGGCTCAATGAAAACAGCAACGCCGCCCGGTACGGCTGTTAACCTTGAGGTCTATGACTCACTGACTCAGCCACTAGGGGGCGCTGCTTTCTTTCCCAAGTGTTAAGAGATGACTGTGCTGGAGAAAATGTGTGAGAGTGTGTGTGCTCCACATAGCTGGAAGGTCAGCCGAATGTTTATGGCAGTGATCGGTCGCGACCCTTCACTTTGGGAAAGTACGAGGAGCGCCAAAATAATTTATTGTAAATCGAACTTCGAAATTGATGGGGAGCCCGAAAAATCGTGATTTTCATAAATGAATTGTTGGCGACATGTCTGACGAAAAGAAAGCACCAACAGCATGGGCACATGGGCAACTTCTAACAGCTTGGGATGCCTGCCTGCCTGCCGGATAGGTCACGGCGTTTACAAATGACAAACTCTTTGAAATTTATGACCACGAAAACGAACTCGAAGATGAACAGAAAAACGTCCTAACGATTGCGGCCTTTGTTTGCCAAAGACTAGAGAAAGGCTTTGCTGCATTGTGTCGTGCCGTTGTCTTAACAAACTATTTATTTTGTTTCTCTCTTTCTGCTTGCGCTTTTCCAGAATTTCTTCAGATTGAATCGCCTGAGAAAACTGGGCCTGAGTGACAATGAAATCGGACGCCTGCCGCCGGACATACAAAACTTTGAAAATCTGGTAGAGCTGGATGTTTCACGTAACGGTAAGTCTCAACATGCAACAAGTGCTGCATAATTATTATTGACATTGATGGGTTGATGTTCCTGTGTTGTGAAAGCTCTAGATGAGCTTTTCAAACGACGGCCATCCGTCTAAATGACTGACAGACATGCGCTACATATGGAAGTACAGAACAGTTGAATATTAATTTTAATCGTACCGAGACGGGAGCGAGTATCTTTTGTGGCTTGAATTTCATTCATTGTTATTCAGTATCAGCTACAATGAGCTTCAGTAAGAGATATAAACTTTGACCCACTGTACACATTTATTATGTCGGTTGTCCTGCAGTGTGTCACTTATATTTTGCAAGAGATGCTCCCGCCATTCTATTTGTTAGTTTTCAAACAACTATTGTTGGCGGAATAGTTTTGGGGAACAAAGTTTTGTTTTATAATCTCTTAACTCTTAAATGAAATAATGCACGCATAACCTGCAGCACATTTATATAAATTTTATATATATATATATATATATATATATATATATATATATATATATATATACATATATTTCATGTTTGTTTACACGTATTTGTTTTCTGCTTAAGCAAGCATAAATCCGTAAACACTAATCAGTAATTGGAGTCAAGTGCAGTGCGCAGAGCAGCGCGTATTAAACATAAAACAAATACGTATACAATGCAAAGGTATGTGCATTGATAGAAGAGCAGTTAAGAGTGCGCTTTCCGAATACCCTATAAATATTATTTAAAATTTCGAACCCAAGAATATGAAAGGTTTTACCTAATAACATGGAAGTTTTTCTTTTAGTTTTAATAACAACAGACAGTTTAAAACATTTGGACTATCTCGTCAATGCTAGGTTACTATAGTCAAAGCCAAAGCTAAGTGCTAACGACAGGGTATTGAGAGAATATAAAATAAGTTTTTTTTTGCTGAACAGCAATTCATTCATGCATGTGATTCATTTAGACAGGGTTGGACTTCAATGGTTTTTTTTTTAATTTAAAAATAATTCTTTTAATTAGAGTAAATATTTTTGAAAGCCCAATATTGCAGTTCGCTCCTGAGTTGCATTGACAAAACTGAAATTTGTTTTTGCTGAATTTGTATTTTCTGGAGCTTCCTACTTCCGTTTTGGCTACAAGGGCTTCACATCGAATAATAACTGGCGCGGAGTATTACGTTACCAGTTTTCCAAGTTGATTGTACCCATTAGCTGCATTCGGTTTGTGCTGCAGTAATGCATGGTCAGCTTGTTGTGGTTGCTGCTTATGCATATGCCCCACAAACGATCTGCAAGCACACCCAAAAAAATCCGAGTGAACGGACGGCCATCTAAATCTTGAACTGTTGCGACTCTAGTGAAAGGCCCTCAGTGATATAGATGTGATGCTTCTTGGGATTTGTAGGCTATAGAAAGTCAGCGACTATCCAACAGTTATAAACAATTTCTGATCTCAAACCACATTCAGTTAGGATTTTCACATAGTTTGACAACTTGTGTGTGGGTGGGTGGCTGGAGAAAAAGCCTTTCACCTTCAATCAACAGCGCTTAAGCTCAGTTATTACAATTATTATTTCCAAGGCAATGTCGCCAGTAATAGGAAAAACCACAGTGGGCAGGTGGTGACACACCTTGTCATTCACACACACCTGTGCTTGGTTTTATGGCACCAAAATTGTGCAAAGTTAAAAAAAAAAACATTTTAACTGTGAACTGTGTGGCATATAGTTGAAATTCGTGCGCTTGATTTGAGTTTTTTAGCTGGTCACAACAATGGCAATGACAGCAACGGTTGTGCAAGTGTTGGCACACACTACAACTACAGCAGACGCCAAAACAAACTGCCAAGCGCAGTATTGAAAAATATAGTATATAATGTCTACGCCCGCTTGCACTTGACAAAAGAATTGGACGGCAGCGACAACGGCTACGGCGACGTGCATTGAACACACAGTGAATGAATACACTCGAAATGTATACGAAATTATATTTACCAGTGGAGTATTAACTAATTAATAAAATAATCCACGATTCCACACAATTAATGCGCTCTTCTAAATTCTGAATTTACAATATTGCTCATGCTTAATACATTAGGCTCTTAATTTTTGCTTTTTTTTTTTTCTTTATGTTCCCATTCGACTTCCATTTCAGAAAAGCAGACAAAATCTAAGCTTGATTGCGATCAAAATATAAAACGACAAAATCGATTTTTGTCTTGTATGGTTCCACTGTGCACAGCAGTTGCTACACTAGCAATGCTAATAAAAACATTAATTTCTATAGCTGTTGCGGTGCAGCAGCGTGTGTATTTGTCTGAAATTGTGTAAGTGTGTGTGTGTGTATTTGTGTGTATGTGCGGGTGTGTTTGCAATTGTGCAGGTGCTGCGGACGTCGTCGTCGTCGTCGTCGTCGTCGTCATCGTTAGCAGTGGCGAGTTTGTGCGAAACGTAAATTATTATGACAAGTTGACCTGCTTGGGAAACGTGTACTAGAGGGCGCTGTTAGCTGTTGCTACTCATTGCATTTAATGTTTTGTTATTTCTTTAGTTTTCTGTTTCTCGCAGTCGCGCTAATTGTTTGTTTAATTTTCTCGGTGTATTTTTTACGTCATGATTTTCGCAATACGTTTTCAGTGCAGTTTGCGCACTTTGTAGTAGTTCGTGTCTTGCTAATAATTTGATTTTTAATTTCTTATTTAAAAAACACCCTGCTTGTATAACAGTGATTCTATAAAAATGACTGTCCTCTGATAAGTCTGTCTTGTTGCGAACAACCGATAAGTCATATGCATGAAAAAAGAGAGTATATAAACCAAATGCAATTAGTTTCAATTGTGTGAACAACTTTACAGACGCTTTCAATTTAACTCGTTGAAAAAAATGTTAAATTAAATGCCTTTCAAGCACTAGACCATGCATGCCACTGAAAAAACAGAGTCGCAAACATATTTAAATCTTTACTTTATAGTTAAGGCGTCAACTGGGTCAAAGTTAAGCTGTGCGCCGAGTGCATCCAAAGTCCTTCTTCAGTATTTTTCAAGTGGCTTTTGCAATATTCTTCTTCTTTTTTCGCTGACAGCCGTCACAACTTATTAAAGTTGCCGTCGGTAGACTCAAAGGGCAACCCACAATCAGGCAATAAGCCTCTCTATGGCAGATTAAAAGAGCTTGGCAGCAATACAACAGAGAGAGCTTTAAGAATGCCTTTTGCATTAGAATTAGAGCCAAGTAGTTGCTTGATGCGGCCCAAGCAATACTTTATTATTGGCAATGACTTTGTAAAAAAAAAATCATGTTATCCCACATGGCCAATCTAAGCTATGTGAGAAAATCCAAAATTGTTTAATTAATGGAATTTAACAAAAACTATATCAAGAAGAAATCATAAAAGTGAAAAATCATTTCTTCACACATTGTACTTAGCCATAATAAATTCGTATGTACAGACATATTTGAAATGCTCGGCTGCTATTGACGTCATTGGGCGATTGTAATTAAAAACTAATCGACAGACGAACATTCTTTTTGTGTGCGCGAAACAAATCAAAAGCTAAAATATGACATTAAGTTCCCTCAAACACAGAAGCATGCAGTGAATATTGCAGAAAATGGCCGGGAAAACATAAACCGAACAAAATGTTTATCCAGTCATCTTAATCGCGAAGAATATTTTATGAGACCGACCACATATCCATTACTAACTGTGAAAATTATAGTCTTGAGCGACATGTAAGTAAATAAAAAATGTCTTTATAATTTGTCTTTCTTGTAATTGGCACTTAACTTAGTCTTCCGAGATTCGTGTTGTGTTATAAATATTATGTTTTCTTTTAAATGCATTTATCCTTCGAGCTATTGTACAGCGAAGTAACGAGCACACAGGTTAGAAAATACTTAAAAAACTGTTGCGGTTAACTAGAAGAATAAGAGAGAAGTGGGGCGGTCTAAGGGAGGTAAAAGGATGGCCGAAGTCTGTGTTGAGCTTGTTTGGCGCAGGTTTGCCTCGTACTTTTTGTGGATTTATTTTAATTGAAAAGCATTTTAATTGATTGACAGTTAAATAAAAAAAAAACGAATGTGTCTTTCACTCAAAGCTTGAGCAAAGCTGCCCAAGTATCTCCTTCAAATAATGTTGTACTTGGTCGGATAAGGACAATAAGAAATTAAGTAAATAAGAATTAATTTTAAAACAGATGTATATTGGAATGACTAAGTAAAATCAATTTACATTTTATTGGCAAACATCGATTCTATTATAAGTGTTCATATATGTACGTATAAGTGTTTATATATACGCGCCAACTCTGCATTTCCAAATTCATATTTACATTTTCATCAGTTTCAGTTTAGCTGCCATGGAATCGGAAAGCGATCGAACTGGTTACTAAATGATTAAATTGTGGTTAATAAAGTTAGCTTGACCACTCATGACTGCTTTTAACCGACGAACAGATTTTTTCGCTTAGTACTTGATTCCTTGGATAATCGAGTTATTTCAACTTCGTTCAATCTAAAATTTTTTGCTTTTTTCCTTGTCGTGCTTGAATATTTTGTACAATTTTCCCCATACGTCTGTCCGTATGAACGCAAATCCTTTCGGCGCTATTGAAGCTACATCTAATAGGTGCGCGGCAAATCGTATCGAAAGATATAAAATATTTCATAAATGCGGCTGCTTTTTGAGCACTGTTAATGCTAAAGGCTTAAAAATTGGAATATTTACTCACGTTGATGATCCGTATCGGAAAAAATGAAGACGTATCTACGCCTACAAGCGGCGTGGAAAATTGAAAAAAACTAAATTTTCGGAACTACTAGGGTTACGAAAAAACGTATTGCACTTTTAATTTCTTTAAATCAATTCTTTAATATAGCTTAAAAACCTCTTCGATGAACTTAAAAATTGTGGAAGTAGCTCACAGGAATAAGATTTTGTGTCTAACAAATTAGATATAAATTAATAATTTCCTTTATATTTTGCGTTTTGCTGATCATCTTAAGACTATGCTAGTTGAGAGGCTTAATTACGTTGATTGCACCTGTTGAAGCAACATATCAGCACAGTCTAAAAATAAAAGCCATTTACTTAGCGCACTCCCTAAACGGCTTAGCCCGACTTGAGCACTAAAGCAGCACACTCAGCCTCGCTTCATATACATGCAATTGTTGCTGCCGATGATGCTTTCAACAGTAGCAAGAGCAAAAAAAATCCATGCACACGGGAATTAAGCTGATGACGATGATACGGACGGGAAAGAGAACGACTTTATTCCTTTAATAAAGTAATGGAAATGTACTATAAAACTAGTGCTGTTGAGTAAAGGTTTGTACAGCTTAGTCCTCTCTGTAAAATCGAAAAGTCTGACGATAGTGTTTCTTTGACAAGCCATCATTTTAATTGAAAGCACTATGCAAGTCATATTGAAAAGTATGGCTTCGATATGTAGGTCTACTAGCCTGCCTGCTTGCAGTGTCATTCCTTGCCGTGGTAACTGACAAATCATTTCATTTTTCAGAGCAATAAGAACAAGAACACCGACGACGGCGACAACATGCTCTGAAAATATTTGCTCGTTCAATGACATTGAAAAGAATTTGTATACATTCGAGCATAGATGTGTGTGTCTTTGCTTTTATCTAGAATGTTGACGTCGTCACTGATGTTTCGCCTGGCCAAATTTTGGCAACGCCCAACTGTGGCCTCTTCGATCTCTTGTCTTTAGTTCGCCCCATTTCATTGAAATTTATATGCTTTATAATTTCATGGGCTTGTCGACCTTGTTCCTGGTCGCTGTTTTCTATTTTAAGCTGAATGCATTGTCTATGCTTGTGCTTTATAAAAATGATCAAATATTTAATATTTTTACCGCGGCCCAGAATGTGTGCTTTGTTCCTCGAGTTGCCATGGTCATTGCATAATTGCCCAAATTGATTAGATTTCAGAGTGTTCATTGTGCACGGGTCGCTTAAACAACAAAATGAATTTCCAAATGCTCAAATATTAAAACAGCACTCTCCTCTCCACTGCCAGCCACTCTGCAGCGGAAAGGTCAATGGAACCCGTGCTGCTGGTTGACTGTCGCCCAACTAATGACCGCCAACTGTGCCGCACAGTTGAACACAATTTGGATACAGCCCTACGGCCATATTGAATCGAGAAATATGCGTAAATAAATAGAGCATCCATTCCATATAAGAGGCATATATACATACATATGTTGTCATGAGTGGAAAGTCAGTTTCTGTTCGTGCGCTTATAAAGAAGCTTCTAGCTGTGTCCACTTGTCTACGGCTGTTGGGATCACTGCCGTGTGTTTTGGTGTGTGGGTCTATGGCTGCCTTCTTGTTGATAGATCGATTGATGTTTGTTCTCGATTGGCGAGAATGTTTTCTGCTGGATAAAATATAGTTGCTCACTGTTGCTATGCTTCAACCTACGTCAAATCTTTATATAAAAACATGAAAAGTTCTGTGATTTTCCAGGGCTATAAATTGACTATTGAAAATCTTAACTTGTTTATATTCATTTTTGGGATATGAGTTAAGATGATGATATTTTTAGGTTTTAAGCTTTTATAAATAGGTCGAGTAACATTACTGACGCTTAAACTGATATTAATGAACTTCATAATATGATAATTTATCAATTATTATTAAATTTGAGTTTTGTAGCAATGTATTAAATGGTATTTATATTTATATTATAATTTATATTTGAGTTAAAAAAGAATATTTGAATAATTTGGCGCAACGCACCATGCACCATGAATCACGTCGATAGCGATACATTAGAATACATTTTTATATGTATTTAATATATATAATATATCGTTATAATTAATATTACTGAACAAATTTTTAGCTTATAAAAAAATGTTAAATATTTTACTGTTGACAAAAACAAACAAGTAATAAAGCTCTAGTACAGACTGCTCGACTAAGAGATACCCTGAATCCATTGAGCTGTAATATCAATCATAAAAAGTTTCACTTATTCATTAATAGTAAAAACATGCACACACACACACACAAAAATATGCATGCACGTAATATGCGTACTGCGCAGTTTTGCGGCTGCAGAAGAGGCTGTGCTATGGAAACTTTATTGTTTAATAACTTTTATTCTCAAATTATGTTCTTAATGAAATGGGGAATGATTATGACATTTAAATGTACCTAATTGCCAAATTTCAAGTTTTTAGTATTTGGTATACGTGAGTTATCGTTTTTTTAAATTTTGGGTGAAAGGGGCGTGGCATTAAAAATAAAAAAATGACAAAATGTGCGGATTCAATATAGCAATCAAACACAACTTAGTGGACGATTCTATCTTGAAAGGTGTACACGCCAGATCTAAAAAACAAAGCGATATTTTCGATAGTTATCGATGATAAAGAAATTGGACGAGTTATCGAAAAAAAAAAATAAACTCGTACAGCGTATGGTATTATCGAGCATTTTGCTTTTTATTTGAAGTCTCAAGCTTTTGTGGTTTACGAAATCCAGGTGTTTACACGGACAGACAGACAGGGCTAGTTCAACTCAGCTCATCGAGCTGATAAAGAATATATATACTTTATGGGGTGTGGCAGGCCTCCTTCTGCCTGTTACATACATTCGCATAAAAACATTATACCCTGAAATTTCCATTTTCAATGGACTCAGGGTATAAAAATTGTTTTCCCTTATTTTTTAAAATTTCCAATCAATTTTTTTTGTGGCAGAATAATTTGATTAATTGAACACAATTGTAAAACCATTTTCAACTTTTTTACCACCTTCTCATGTGGCAAGAGTAGTTTCGACATTTTATTTTAAGCTCAGCGGTATTTTTTATTAATGTTCAGAAAGCGGATTACATTTGACTGCATTTATTTGCAAACAAATGTATGTAGAAATTTTTAATTAAACTGCAGTTGGTAAATATTTTATCTGAAACATGACACAAATTCATCAGAGCTACTGGTGGTGTGGTAAGGTGGATATTGCTGTGAATGCCTTTGTATACACAATGAATCAATGCGCATTTGTAATATTGGATGAGTTGACCCCGGGCACTCATGGGCGGTGCCACTCACTTGGCGAGACAAAAACAATGCCCATTGTTGCAGTACAACTCGAACATGTCCTGCTCGAGAGTCGACGTCCTGCTATTGTTTACTCTTTGGCGTTGAAGCTGTCCGCGTGCAAAAGTCTCACGTGTGGTATTAGTGCATGATGTTATTATCCCCAGTCTGGAAGCCATACAAATATATTGATGTAAATATATCTGTAAGTGGCTGTTAGTATGTTTTTGTATGTGTGTTTTTGACTAACTAGGTCAGCTTGAACGCCTTCTAGCAATGGATTGCGCCCACCTGCGAGTTCCCACTGCGGTGACCTTTTGTGCGAAGCTCGTGTGGTCCTTCGTGTGGGTGTGTTTCGCGTAGACAAACAGCCGCAAAAACGCGCACAAGCACACACACATATATATATATATATATATATATATATATATATATATATATATATATATATATATATATATATATATATATATATATATATATATATAAATTGTGGCTTTTGCGTGCGTATTTCCGCTATGACAGTTGAAATTTTACTCAATCAACAAGTTTCGCCTGCCGTTTTACACCGCGTTTCGCTTTATCGAGCTGCATTGGCCGCAAAAATAAAAGAATTGAGTGAGCAAGCCCATGTTAAGTGATTCGAATAAAATGGGAAAAATTCTATACAAACAATGCAGGCATTGGTAAGCGTAACTTAGTTATAGTTGAAAAAAAAAAAGACATAGATTTCTGGGTCGGATAACTTTCACTTGTTTATTGTCTCTGTCTATGTGATATTTTCATAAAGCGTATTGCTTAGTCGGACAAAGTCAACGAGCTAAGTTGCAACTTGTTGCTGTACAGTTTTTCCATTAAGTATTTATAGATATTTTATAAATAATTATATGTGGACGTTAGGGACATCCTTTAGCGCAATTCACGCGTAAGCAATTGGTCGGGTTACACACTGCATACGAAGAAATCGATAAAGTTGCTCGATAAACAGGATAACAATATTGATATATTTTTAATTTTATTATATTGCAGATATACCCGACATTCCCGATGACATCAAGCACCTGCAGAGCCTGCAGGTGGCCGACTTCAGCTCGAACCCGATTCCGAAACTGCCCTCGGGCTTTTCGCAGCTGAAGAATTTAACTGTGCTGGGCTTAAATGATATGTCATTGACCACATTGCCTGCCGATTTCGGCAGTTTAACGCAGCTGGAGTCTCTAGAGTTGCGCGAGAACCTGCTAAAGCATTTACCCGAAACTATTAGCCAGCTCACAAAACTGAAGCGTCTGGATCTGGGCGATAACGAAATCGAGGATTTGCCACCGTATCTGGGCTATTTGCCGGGCCTTCACGAGCTCTGGCTTGATCACAATCAGCTGCAGCGACTGCCTCCAGAGCTAGGGCTCTTGACCAAGCTAACATATCTAGATGTTTCCGAAAATCGCCTAGAGGAGCTACCCAACGAAATTGGGGGTATGGTTAGTTTGACTGATCTGGACTTGGCACAGAATCTGCTCGAGACTCTGCCCGATGGCATTGCCAAACTGAGTCGTCTGACCATACTGAAATTGGACCAGAATCGTTTGCAGCGCCTAAACGATACACTGGGGAAGTAAGTATAGAAAAAATATGTGTTCTAGTCGCCAATAAAAAATCCGTAATATCTTTTATAGCTGCGATAACATGCAGGAGCTGATATTGACAGAGAACTTTCTATCCGAACTGCCTGCATCTATTGGTAATATGAGCAAGTTAAGCAACCTGAACGTGGACCGCAATGCGTTGGAGTATCTGCCTCTGGAGATTGGCCAATGCAGCAATCTGGGCGTGCTTAGTCTGCGCGACAACAAGCTGAAAAGGCTGCCACCTGAGCTGGGCAACTGCACTGTGCTGCATGTGCTCGACGTGAGCGGCAACCAGTTGCTTTATCTGCCCTATTCGTTGGTCAATCTGCAACTAAAAGCGGTCTGGCTATCAGAGAATCAATCGCAGCCACTGCTCACCTTTCAGCCGGACACGGATGCAGAGACGGGCGAACAGGTGCTCTCCTGTTATTTGCTGCCCCAACAGGAATATCAACCCATTACACCTGGTAAGTTGCTTTAATTGAAAAATGGCAACTGGTAAATGGTGCTTCAGGTGCGTGCTCATTGCTTTAGTCATTGGCCAGAAATTTCGACATTGGCCAATAAATCTAGGGCGCTTATCTGTAGCTGGCATACTTTGCACGGCTATATCGTTGTGGCGCAATCTATGCTCGCGATAAGATAAGAATCTCAAACACTTTTGTGATTGTCTCAGCTGAAGCAATGAGCACTATTTTGGATATCTAGTTGTAAATGCTTTTTCCAAATTTTAAATTTTTTATTTATTTTATTTATTCTTTTTTTTTTTTTTTTTTGTAACTAACTTCGAATGTTATTTGGCCTTAAAATTTGTTCGTGCACTAAAAAACACATTATTGAAAATAACTCAAATATCTATATATATGTATCCATTTTTATCGATTATATTTATTCTTTTTTTTTTTTTTTTTTTGCGCTCTCTTTACGTTACTGCACCTTTACTCACATATCTTAAACAAACACCCAACAAACAAATATATATAAATATATATATACCAAAGATTATCCACCTCAAGCGCTTTATAGATCAAGCGAAAAGTTCGATTCGATGGATTTCTTCAGTTATCAACAGAAAGGTTTGCGTTGCCTCTAACTTTTCCAATAACAAATCGCTATTCATATAAAACCCCTATGTATATATCTATATATATATAAATATATATATATATATGTAAATATATATACTCAGTTTTCATATAACAATATCGTATATAATCGTTGATGTAGCCTTAACTTATGCATGCCCTTTCCTTAAGCCTGTTACCTTGAAAAGTCTACGCTTTTGCTATGAGAAAGAATCTACAAAGGCCAGCTCTTTTGGCCATTGTGGTTGCTGTTAGAATATTTGTGTGTGCCCAGGTATTTGTTGTTTTGTTTAAAGAAAACCAGTTTAGTGCCATAAAATGACGTCATATAAATCAGACAACAAGAACTTGTATGTGTGTGAAGGGGAAGTGCGGCTCTTCGTGGCCACGCCAAGAGTTCTACAGCAGAGCTCTAGAGCAATATTTAGTAATGTACACACCCAATCAATACACAAGATTCACTTAAAAATAAAAAAAAAACTCTCGCAATGTGCGTGTATTTGATTTGCTGCTTGATTTGATAATGCTATTATTTGCTCTTTATATTCCATTCATTTGACAGTCGGGCCGGAAAATATTTGCCTTGTGCGTGTATTCCATCAGAGAGCCCAACGCATTACCAATCACCAATCATTCAACACACGGTTCTGGCCTGTCTAGTTAATGCCACTGAATTGTGGTTTGCTTTCCCACATCGATTCAGATTCTGATTAAGAGTGGAATTCTGTTATTAAACAGTTGCCTGTCAGTGGCAGCACGCCAGATCTCAGCGTCTGTTCCACTACACAGCCGTTTTCTTTGTTTCGACACTCATCCAATTTGTTAATGCTTCGTATGATGTCAACTGTTATGACGTCATTGTCTGCTCTTGTTTGATCTGAATGTAGAGCCAGATCGACAGGCAGTCGATGAATACGCACAATTGTATGAATACACGAGTAATCGTATTTGAAAAAAACCGATGCTTAATAATATTAATCGTTTTCTAAGAGTGCGAACGACTCTAGACTTTCTGTGTACCGACAGAAATAATACATTGATAAATTGATTGTCTGATAGCTACAGTGAGATATGGCTCTTTAAGACCACTGCGCATATATAGGAAAGCTTGTGCTATGCATTTAATAAAATCTAATGCAAACGCTTATCGTGTCCCTCATATTATATTCCTCGATTCTAAAATATATGTCAAGAATAAAAAAACTTAAAAATAATAACATTCGAATGGAGAATTGTATAGCTTATGCAAATAGCTAAAAATGGGTGTTTATATGATATGTCAACAAAATTTATAATTCATTGTCATATGTCTTCTTTATCAATGTTTTACTGTGGAATTCATTCAACATGTTTTCATAGTGGCTGTCGATTTTATTGCGTAGTTTTTTCTCTCGGTTTTTTCGTTAGTTTGGCATTCAATAGTAATATTTCGTAAATGTTTTCGAATCGAAAACCAGTTTTAATGCAAACACAACTAACTGCTAAAAATACATCGATATGATCATCAGTCTTTGTGCAGGTTCTTTTCGTTGAAAAGTAAGTAAATTAATTTAGTCTAAATGTTTTTTAGCCGCATAAGAGGGTCGCAATGTATATATATTCGTGATCCTGTACCTTTTTGACAAATGGAATGAATCAACATATTCAAAGGCTTAGAGTTTACTCTACTTAGAAGGTAGTCTTGTAGTCTAACAGCCTCATTTTGCATCTTGAGTATGTTGAATTAAATGATTTTTGTGAGTGCATCAAGCACATTTCTATCCAATTAACACACTTGCGTGAAAATGCTGAAGACCAGTCGGCGCGTCGGCTCTTCAATAGAGTCGAGTGCACAGATGTGGGCTAAGCTTTTTGGGGGACTAGTGTGCCATGTGTTGGTTGCGCCCGCCTCACTTAAACGCTCAAATTATCCAATTAAAGCTCTGACGGTCAAGACACGCAGTCGTTAAACCGACGCGAGACAATAGACAATAGGCGCCCCTCGGCATTATTATTGTTATTACAAGTCTGTTTTATTTACATAAATCTCCATATGAGCATAGCCGAAGACCCGCCAAATATACTTGAGCTATCAATGCTTTCTACACACTTACATACACAACACATTCGGCCTCAAATACACACCCTTACACACCCCACTGGGTGTTGGTCAGTTTAAAAATTTGTTGGACTCGGTAAAAATTGTAAGTTACGAGCATTGAATGACATTGGATGCAGCTACTTAAGCCAGGGTCAACTACTTCCGTCATAAACAACGATTTAAATTTGCTTATTGATCTCCCCCAATTCAGCAGCCAATGTATTGTTGGCTGGTGAGAAGGTTGCCCACATGTTGCAATTTTAATATTGTTTACGATGAGTGGAAATTTATGGCGCACATTCCCACAAGCACTTGATGGATTGGAGAGTGTACCTGCGGATGCGGGCGGAGAAGTGTTTATGCCACTGCCTAAAACAAATAAAAATATTCATATATATAGTTGCCTGTTTGTTGTATTTATTGAATTCACATAGGCAGAGCCACAGGTCGTTAAGCAAAAAAAAAGTAAATATTTAGAAATCATACCAAGGGCTCCTAACTGTGCATGCGCATGCCGTTTTATAATCATTTAATTAGTTAAACAATAATTAAAACCAAATTACTCATAAACAATTTTCACTCCTGCCACAGCACGCGATTTGGAATCAGACTCCGAGCCGTATGAGGAGCGGGAGCCATCGCGGACCATTGTCAAATTCTCAGAGGAGGTCCCCCAGGAGAAGGATACGCCATTTGTGCGGCAGAATACGCCTCATCCCAAGGATCTGAAGGCAAAGGCACAAAAACTCAAAGTGGAGCGAAGTCGACATGAAGAGAATGCCCATTTGGTGACACTGCCAGAGGAGGTAAATGTTACACCAAGTTCAAGTGATCAGGTTCCGGGGTCAGGTTTATGTCTCTACTTCAAATGCCCCTAATTGCTATGAAAAAAACATTTACACAATTGGGGCTCAGCATGGGAAACTCACTCTTGAATGAATTTCAAAACATTTGACCTAATTTTATGATAGTTTAATAAATTGTATTTTATTATTATTAATGCTCCTATGTGTGTAAAATGCAGTAATACCATATGGAACAAATTACTTGAAATTATTTCCACTACTAACAGTATTATTAGTAATATTGATGCTTCAACTAAATAATTTAGCAAAAAAAAAAAAAATATATATTAGTATTATTAGTAGTACTATTAGTAGCTTATATTCGCTATTTTTACGTATTTTGCTCTATCTTCTACATTAAACTAAATATTAATATTATTAGTATTTTGCTTCCTTGACATTTTGCATACTTACATTCATATTTAATTTATTTATAACAGAACGGCACCAAGTTAGCCGTGACAGAGACCCCCGCTGAGGTACGCACTGTGGTCAATAGTCAACAACAGCTAGCGGTGTCAACTACCAATAACACATCTTGCGCTCAGTCGGTACAGAAACCTTCTGTGGTGGTGAATTCCATACCCGCTACGGTCGGTCTCGTTCCACCAACACAATCAGCAACAATTGCAGCAGTGACACCAACCGCACAGGGCGACTCGTTGTCAGCGAAAACCCGAACCAACCGTGGCAACGACTTGGCAACAGCAACAGTTGCTGATGTCGCCGATGCTGAAGATGATAAAGATGAATATGTGAGTAACTTGTAATTTTCCGTAAATGATGTATGTTTCCAACATAATTTTTGTTTATTCTTCCAGGAGACCGACCGTCGCGTGGGATTTCAGGTGGAGGGCGAAGACGATGACTTTTACAAACGTCCACCCAAGCTGCATAGACGGTAATATTGATAAAAATGCTTTGCGAAATTTATTCCTAATTCTATTGAATATTAATCCCCTTAGCGATACGCCGCATCACCTGAAAAATAAACGTGTTCAGCACTTAACCGATAAGCAGGCTAATGAAATTTTAGCCAATGCTTTGGCTTCACAGGACCGCAATTCGCCAACGCCGCAACACTCGCTGACCAATGTGCAGTCCCCCATCGAGGAGAATGCCGATGCTGAACAATTTGAACAGGAGCAAGAGCAGCAACAGCAGCCATTCGACATATCGCTCTCCCCAATACCAGCTCCCAAGACCGAAGCCCCAGGTAATATTTTTGAATACAATACAAAAGTAACTTTAACTATTTTAAGAGGTTCTCTTAAACGCTCGGAGTGCAATTGCAGCAACTGCTACGCCCCACAAATAATCAATAGCCAATCGATATGCATGTCCAAGTCTAACAATATTTCAAATTCTGGGGGGTTATACTGTGCGACTGTGAGGTACCGGAAAAATGTACTTATCAATAACATTAAGTGGAATTACTTTCTATAATCTGAAATCTAAACAAGAGCTCTAAATTAATTTCCATTATGGCAGTAAATGTATACAAATAATAGATTTTATCCTTACCAAACCACCGACAATTCAAAATTTGACCACCCCATTGCTAACTTTCGGCTCAAAGAATTAGTTGCTTAAAATTAAATTTTTTTTTATATTAAATTTCAACCCATTGGTTTATTGCCAAAGAGGTCGACGTTAAGGTTTTTAGGTCATATATATGTATATATATATATATATATTATATATATGGTTGGTAGTTTTTGCAACATTTTAGGTCAGTTTTGGCCGATACAATCAGTTGAAGACTTACTCGAGTACCTATTCGAGCTAACCTTGATAACACAAATTAAATTACCTCGCAAGCTCATTAAAAGAGCGTTACGAAAACCAAATAAAGTTTTGGAAAAAAAGATGTGCGCAACAGGTAAACTAGCGCTTGAAATTTGAGCTATAAATAAAATACACACAGCTCCAATAATTAAGGCCAGTACAGAGAACCTATTTATAGGGCGTGGGGCCTATCAGCATACGCTATCTATATTTGTTGGCTTGCAAAAGCTGATAAAACAAGCATGAAAGAGGCGGGAGAAGGGCAGAGTAGATAACTACAGCAGAAACTCAGTGTGAACAGTCAAAGCAGATTATAGAGGCAAATGAGCGAAGCGAAAAGAGCGGCAGTTATGAAGAGCGCAACAAGTTGAGAAAGTGTAAAAATGAAATAAAATAAAAACGGAATACTGTAACTAAAATCTGCCTCATTATAGCTACCTGAGCGAGTTGGTGTGTATGTGTGTGTGTATGACTAGGTGTCGTGCGAGTACTGTTCGTAGAGAAAATGAGTGATGGAGCGAGAAATGGGAGAGAGAAAAGATAAAGAGAGGAAAAGTGCGATTGGCAGTCTGCCTCTGGGTCTGGGTCTCGACACTTTGCCCATTTGCCGCTGACTTTAGTCATTTTTTAGAAACGCTTGCGTTTTGTCAACATCGCGAGAGGCGTGCGCTACATTCATCGCGTTTGTCTTGAGTTTCATACAAATAGCATTTACTATTATTTGTTTATTATTATTAAAGCCTGCTGAGTAGACCCACACACTCGCGCGCTCACACACTTGAGAGCCAAAAAAACAATAGCAATAGTAACATTGAATTTAAAAGCTTCACATACCTTGACTTAGTCATAGGCCCAAAATGACAGGCGCGATGTAAAAAAAAACAGTTGTCTGTTAAGTTGTTATATATATATAAATATATATGTATATAGAGTATATTTCGCATGAGAGTGTGAAGTGTTGTTGCTGTTAATCGATTTAGCTGCTGCTGCTTTTCCACTGATTAGACCGTGTCTGTCGGCCGAGTCTTGTAGCTTATACGCAGGGGTGGCCCAAATTGAATTTCAAGTGCAAATATGCAAAAGCGTAAGGCGCTGCAGCTCTTGCAAGGTCGGTTTCGCTGCTCAAGGTTATGCCATGGCTCATGAGCTGCTGCCTTGGAGCCTCAGCAGCTTCCGCTATTTGCATTTTGGTTGCAATGCAATACGCAGAAAAAAGAGCTTGAAAGGAAATTTTGTATGTTGTTTATATAGTCAGAGACTTCTATCTTGCTCTGCGGCTACCTTCTCTCTCTCTCTCTCTCTCCCTCTCTCTATCTCGATGTGTTGCTTTCTTTATATATTTGCACTTGACAAATATGCCAAGTTTATCTCCTTTTGCATTTTGTGCAGTAGTAGTGGTAGTAGTGTGCATATCCGGTTTACTGGCTGCTCGTGCTTTCCTTCCTTTTAGTTCTTATTTCGGTTAGCTGCTCCACAGCACAATCAACATTTGCTCAGTACCTTTTTGCATCGCTTTGGCAAACAATACGCTGCATTTGCCATCAGCTCGCATTGTGATTTCTTAAAGGGTGTGCCTGCTGCTGCTTGTTCTTAACCCCCGACCTTTAATATATAACTGGCATACACTGTGTGCCCAGCGCTACTTCGGCCAATAAATAAACCGAATCCGTTGATAAGCCCACAGCAATGCAATTGATTTTATGTATTGTGCTGCTGATTGCACGCTGGGCCCTCATTGAATTTCTGCACTATTCGTGTTTGTTGTGTTTGCTTGCGGAAGTACCCTTTTGGTATACTAAAACCCTTTTGTTAAACTATTATTTGATCCTGGTGTTGTTGTTGTCATTATTGTTCCTGTTGCTGCAGGCAAAAATTTCAAGTATTCCCATTTTGATGGATATTTCATAGTCAAGTCGTTTTTAACAGCTTCGACGTTTGTATTTCGCGTATTTTGTCAGCTCTCAGTTCATTTATTTATAATCCGACATTTAGCGCACTGAAATTAAACGGAAAAAATGCAATAAATGCCAGTTAAGGAGAAAATGGCTCAGAGAAAGACTGCGTAGGCTATAGAAATAGCGGGAGAGGCAGCGTGAGCGGTAGTGGAGATTGTTATGTCACACGATTTTGCCTTACATTTCACAGTGTGAAAATGTGGCAAATGCGCGAAATACCAGAAACTGATTGCTACGAGCAGGGCAATGCGACTCTGATTTGACGGTTGAATAGGCAACATGTCAGCGAACACGAGTTGTTTTATATGCGTTAACAGCGATCAGACGTCAAAAATCGCTTTAATAAGATTATCCTTTTGATTCGGGTGTTATAAAGTATATAAAAACTCGAATTTATAAGGGATATAAATAAATCATGAAACCTTACTTTAAATTTGATTAATTTAATCAAAATATGAAAAAATCTTTAGTTGGGGCAGTTCAATGGATTTCAGATTTGATATAAACATTTTTATTAACCTGTCTGTATGCAGCCAAAAAAAAGTAAAAAGAAACTAATTAAAATCGATTTTCGCTTCACTTTATTTTTTACTCTTGTATGCAATTTCCATCGCACGTCCAATTAAATTAAAAGTTTTGGCTTTTATAGATTCTTTACCTAAGAAACTCTGCCCCAACCAATGGACTTTAGTGATTCATTTATCCATGGTCATGCTTTCCCATTCTCTAAATATACTCTTTTCACTCTCCTAATTCTCATTCACAAACAGATGTCATGCTTGTGAATTATGCGTCAAATTGAACTTAAAGTTAATGGCCTTATGATGTCATCGCTTTACTTATTACACACTCTTGTCCTCACGAATGCACGCATACACATGTGTGTATTGTGTGTTGTGTGCATTGTATGTAATTTCTTCATACCATAATCTCAATTTCTGTTGTCCGGCGCACCGCAATTATTGATAAGCTGATGGCGTATGGGCCCCTTACTTGATGTAACGCATACGACAGGTGGACCAAGGTCATTAACTAACGCTTGACTTTGGGCTCGTGTAATGTTGGTGTCGTTCGGCACTCCAAATATGTCGTAATGATTCAGTTTTCCAATTTTCGGCAGGTTATCGCAGCCCCCATTTTACTTTTCAGAGCCCCGCGCCAGCGATGTTTGTTTCTGTTTTCATTTTGTGATTCTGTTTTTGTTGCTTTTGCGCGCTTATCAACTTGGCTTTAGGCATTCCAAAGTTGTTGCTGTCATACCTGTATACGGCCGCCTGATTAGATATGAGAGAACGCACCCCTTCTCAGACCAACTCATTACAAAGTGCGCAGACTTTCAGCAGAGTGAAACACACATAAAAATGATTGTGTTTCTTATGCCCCTGTAAAGGGTTTTTAATTTAGTGATGAAATGTTTAAAGCATTCCAAAAGTTGATTTCTGTGCATCCGTCGAGCCATAAAATTGCTCTTAAAACCATTTCAGTGAAGAGTTGAAGAAGAATTATGAGCTTTGAATTGAAGCTTTTGAAATTCTACATCTGCTGAAGAAGCATTCCCCCTATGCCAACGAGGATATACATTTTCGGTGACGCAGATAGAAAAGTTGCTTTATAACAATAATTCAACGTTTTTATACTACAACAAAAGTTGTGATTCATTAGTTTTTGTCACCACATTTAAAAACGTCGCACGACTGGTTGCTCGCTGGATTTTGATAGCTATACACTTACAATTTGTCAAGAGCTCCCGCAACATGGCCACCAATTTATCACAACGGCTGCCGGTGCAGCCCTGCGATACGACGTGCCACATAAAATTTCACGGTCGGGCACTGGGCAAAGCCTGCTCACGTGCCCATCGATAGCTCTTTAAATGCAATTGGGCACTTGATCTTTTGCTATTAGCTTTAAATAAAAACGATATAGAATGTAATTAAGACGATTATTTTTGCGGTCAGTGGCACTGAGTGCATAAGGGTCTGTAAATCAATTGGTAGCAGCCAGAATGTTCATGAAATTTCAGCTGTGGGGAGAAGAAGTGCACTGCTCTTCAGATGGCATAAAGTCTATGACATGCGTCCATTAAATTTGCATAAAGATAATGTTTTCAAGTATGCTCAGCAAATTCAACTTGTGTCATAAAGAGAATATGTCAGCGGTCCGCAGAAGCAGCAGAAATAATGCGAGCTTTTCAGCAACCGAACTAGAGGGTATGAGGCTATGCTGACACAGAACTTGTACTCGAGTCAAGAACAAGCCGGAGACAACTGTCAGGCTGTCAATGTCCGGACACGGGACATGCATGACATGCCTGGACACAAAGCCTGTGCTCTATGTGAAATATGAGTTTTGCATCTGAGCTAGGGGCCAGGCAGCCAACGTCAGCGACAGGGGTCCGCAAGCCCCGACCTGCTCCTGGGATTTCCTTATGTGCTCTACACACACAGACACACATGTTACTTGACTTTCGGACTCTAGGCCAGGTCATTTACATATAAATAACCAAAACGCGTCACAGGCATCCCATTGATTTGGCATTTGCCAGTTCTATTTCACAGAAGCAATTGCCCATTTGCTCATATTCAAAGACGGCCTCAGTTTGTTTTTGTTTCGAGCTGTCCCAGCAGCACTTGTAATCAGGTTTACCCGCGCTCTTTCTAAGTAGCTCCATATATTATATATGTATTCCCATTCTTTCCTTTACGCACTTCATTCATCGCAACAGTCGCTGAGCATCTTTAATATACTTATGCTTAAATGCATACTCAAAAGTATGAAGAGCGTCGTAAAACGCTCAAATGTTTATATGAGCTCGTCGAAGTGGCAACTTCTCCACACACTCACTTGTGTAGCAGCTAAATGTTTGAATTGCCCAAAGAATGAAACCTTAAGATTGTGTGTGTTTTGTTTCTCAAGATTTGATCTGAGTTCCCTTACAGAGTTGGAAAGTGTTTTCAGTATTACAAGTGGAAGAACTGGCTTTTGCACTTAAGGCTTTAGGATAGCAGACATTAAGTCTACAAAAATGAGCATCCTTCCTATTTGCTGCCTACTTATAGGCAACTGCAGCAACTAGCTACGTCAACAAGCAATCACACATGCACACACACACACACACACACACTAATGCTGTGTATTAGGTCAATCCTTGCCTGAGTCTGTCCCAGCCAGATATATATATTTTGTTTATCCTCTTACAATTTGCTCTTGTACATCAAAATACTAGACATATCTTATAATATTGCTTACTTTTATCGGACATATTCTTCTGAAACCACTTGTATGCTCTATGTATTTCAGCAAGAGTATTTCATGCTTATGCTTGTGTTTGGGGGCTTGGGGCTTTTGTTGTGCAAAAGATTTCTTCGTGGCTTTGCTCACAAGTCGCTATTCGAGCGCACGTGCTGGGTTGGATGTGTGGGAAAAGTTATAAAACGTTTTTATATGGCACAGTATCAGTGGAATTGTTGCGCAGCTCACACATTTGCCCAATAAGGGGAAGAAATGAAAATATTTTCGTTTCCATTGCCGTATTATTTATCAGACCTCGTTGCTTTATGATTTAAATAAAAAGCCGTTTCAAATGATTTAAGTGAACCGTAAAATGAATAATTGCCAATTTATGAGCGTGGGAGAGTTAAACTAAAGCTTATAAAAAGATGGATTTAATAAGTTATATCCATATCGATTACAAAGCCAAAAATTGAACACATAAAAAATTCAGGCTTCAATTAATATTTGTTTACAAGCGGAGAAATTATAATTTGGAAGCGGTTCACGCCAGTAATAGTAATTAAAACCAAAATAAGTTGTCCAAATTGTGGACGGATTTATTGAGTGCAAATCAGCCAGTTGGCAGCGGCAGGCGATGGGAGTTGTGGCCATGGCGCAGACAACGAGCACAGCTTGTCTTTGTCCTGCTGCGTCAGTCATAATTTATTTAATTATTATTCCAAAATTGCTGCGTGCCCTTCTTGGCCTGATGTTGAAGTGGGCACTGTGTTCGCCTTAAGGTCGTCGACTTTATCGTCTGGCTTCTACCGCTCTTGATGCGTTTATTGGGCCTGAGCTGGGACCCAGCTGCAGACTTTTGGCTTGTCCAAAGCATTTTCGGGCCATTCAATTTCAACAGAAATATTGATGTCATTAATGTGTAATTTATGCAATGCATATAAATTCAATTTTATCTATTGAGTCTGTCAATTCGAATGAATTGGCTATAAAAATATATTTTATTTTATAATTTTCACATTCTTCTCAAATTTATATTGTGCAATTTTCCAATGAAATGCATATTCTTTAAGTGCAGGGAGTGTGAGAGGTCGGCTTATTGCAAAGCGCATTCAAATGAAAACAGTTCTTTAGCAAGCAGGCTGCTTCTTCAATAGTGCAATAGTGAACCAATAAAGATGTTAAGCAGCACATATTAAAAGTGAATTCAAGTAGAAACGCATAAGCTGCATCATGTTCAATGTCAAAATCAAAGTTAAAGAGGGCAACAACACGCTGCCACGGAGCGCACAGCGCAACAATGGCAGCTCCTTGATTGCCGCCGGCGGCAGTGGACGAAATAGTCCCGCCATGGGCAGCCTACGCAGCTCGCTGGCCTCCTCCAATGGTGGCTCGTTGCGCCGCAAAGGCAAGCATGTCCGCATCGTGACCAGCTACGATCCCTTAGAGCGGGACTACGAGCGAAATAGACAGCATTTCGGTAAACACTTGTATACCAGTTGAGGGCTGTAAACTCGTCTCGAACGCAGATTTCACAATTGTTTTCTTTTTTCTTACAGACAACATTGATGGTGTGACGGAGCTGCGCCTGGAGCAGTACGAGATACACATTGAGCGCACTACGGCGGGCTTGGGCTTGAGTATAGCTGGTGGCAAAGGCTCGACGCCCTTCAAGGGCGATGACGATGGCATTTTTATATCACGCGTAACTGAAGCGGGACCTGCCGATCTGGCCGGCCTTAAAGTGGGCGACAAAGTGCTCAAAGTGAACGGCATTGTTGTCGTAGATGCGGATCATTACCAGGCCGTACAAGTGCTAAAGGCTTGTGGTGCAGTATTGGTGCTGGTGGTTCAGCGCGAGGTGACACGTCTGATTGGTCATCCAGTTTTTAGTGAGGATGGCAGCGTCTCACAGATTTCTGTAGAGACACGTCCACTAGTGGCCGAGGCTCCAGCGGGCACACAGGAGCGATACATTCCGCCGCCCATTCAAATAGTTCCAGAACAGCAGCATCAGCAGTCCGTGCACCCGTTGCAACAGCTTCCACCTGCCCATGCCTATTCGGGCAATGTATTCGCTACGCCCACGCCAGCCACAAATGGAATGTTGCAGGAAAATGGCAAGGTAGTGGTATTTTTTGCCGTTTTGCCTAGAAATTGTTATTGATTTTTGTTAACGTTTGTGGTTTTATTACAGGACTTGGCCCCGCTGAGTTTTATTCAATTACACACGACGCTTATACGTGACCAAATTGGTCAGGGATTGGGCTTTAGTATAGCCGGCGGCAAGGGTTCACCGCCCTTCAAAGATGACTGCGATGGGATTTTCATATCGCGCATTACCGAGGGCGGTCTAGCGCATCGCGACGGCAAGCTCATGGTTGGGGACCGAGTGATGGCGGTAAGTGAAACAACCCAGACTGTAGTACGAGTGCCGAACGCTAATTGCATTTCATTGTATAAACGAAAACACCTTTTTCGCTGCAGATTAACGGCAACGACATGGCGCAAGCACATCACGACGCGGCTGTTGCCTGCCTCACTGAGCCCCAGCGGTTTGTGCGGCTCGTGCTTCAACGCGAATATCGTGGCCCGCTGGAACCGCCACTGAGTCCGCGCAGTCCCGCCGTGCTCAACTCGTTGAGTCCATCCGGCTATCTGGCCAATCGACCAGGTTAGAAACTTTTCACACCTCAATGCGTCGCTCTCTTAACTTTGTTAACTATATGGCCATTTCTTTCTTTCTATCTCTCTCACACAATATCGAGCAGCCAACTTTGGACGCTCTGTTGGCGACGAGCAGCCCTACAAGTACAACACATTGGCCACCACCACGCCGGCAGCAACTGTGACGACTGGTGTTGTTCCTAATAACAGCACCAATAATAACACGCTGCCTAGCAGTAAGACCAATGGATTTGCTACCGTTGCTGCTGTCAATGCTGTTCCTTATGCTACTGCTACATCTACTGCTGCTGCCCCATCCAGTGTTGCGCACATTGACAAATCCACGGGTCAACCAGTGCCGGCGCCACGTCGTACCAACTCAGTGCCTCATGCTGATGGCGATGGTCCGCATAATGGCGCCGCATCCAGCAGCAGCGGCGACTCTGGCGAGGCTCAGGTATGATAATAAGCGCATACTTTGTAGTAGCTCTTTGCCATGTTAGTGTCTTAGTTTTAGTTTAGCTCTTTAGTTGTCTGCACGTCATTTTAATGTTGATCATAAGCTCGTCTTTTAATACACTATCAGGCTAGCCCTAAGTAACCTTCAGGCCAACACTAAACACCAAATGAACTTGCACGACAGTGAGTCAAATCCTCGACAGGTAAGTTTAGGAATGGATTTTGGCTAACTGACGCCCAAGTTGACGCTGAACAATTCACGCAAATTGTTGTTGATAAACACATAAACACAATCCTTCTCTTACAAATTCATTTTTATATACAATAAACTGAAATAAATATATTGTATATCTAATTGTGCTAATACATACTCGTATCTGCCAGTTTATCAACCTATAACCCTAGCTCTTAGCCAATACACATACATATATACTACATAAACACAATATTAGTACATACTATATATACATATATTTACAAAATTTGTTTGTGTTTGTTTTGCATGTGCCCTGTGCGCGCTCCTCTTCGTGTTTTATCTTGTTACTTCTTGTCATTTTTTGGTCTCATATTACCCCCAAGCATTTATAGATAAGTATGCACAAGCAATTTGTGTGTTGCTTTTTTGTCCTTGGCTTATAGCGTACGTATGCACTGCGATTCAAGAGCCCAGTTGGGGGCAGGTCTGAACTGAAAATGTATATATACATAGCACACATTCATACCATCTACAGTTAGACAGATTAGCTTAGCTTATAGATCCAAAATCCAAAAAACTGTGTAACGAAATTTACAAAAACCAACATATTTTTGTTTCTTTTTCTATAAATCCAAATGTTGCATTAAAACCAAACTTTCCAACAAAAAACTAAAATAAATTCAAAATCAAAATGAAAAAAAAAAAAATGTCCAAAAATAAAAAAAAAAATTAATCATCTACGACAACGAGCAGCCCTCATCTTTACGGCCATTGACTAGCGATGATTTTCAAGCGATGATTCCGGCACATTTTCTCAGCGGCGGCAGTCAGCATCAGGTGCACGTGGCACGGCCCAACGAGGTGGGCGTCAGCGCTGTCACTGTGAATGTTAACAAACCGCAACCAGACTTGCCCATGTTCCCAGCCGCGCCCACCGAGATAGGTCGCGTCACCGAGACTATCACCAAGTCCACATTCACGGAAACTGTGATGACGCGCATCACCGACAATCAGCTGGCGGAGCCATTGATCAGTGAGGTGACTATCACAACATCACGCATACACTAAACGCAAAAAAAAAGTTGAGAAAAATGCCAAAAAAGACATAAAAGTTGTCAAATATATCTATATATTTATATTTGTATATCTATATATATATATATTTGTACAATACATTCTGTATATTAAGTGGCTCCAAACTCTCCCGAACGCAACGGAATTTTTTAAACATGCTCGTGTTACCCCATGCGTGTAGGTGCCCCATGGGGCATCATTTTGCTGCTCATTGCACACGCAATCAACAACAAGGATGAGAGCTTCTTTTCACATTTTTATGCACCCCATAAACATTCACACCTATACACACACACACACACACATACACATACATCAATCAATACACGTTTTATTTTAAATTATACGAATGTAATTGGCTCTTTTCTATTTTTGGACCTCATCCTATTTGTATAGCCGTTAAGTGCACCTATATAAAACCTATTTGATTATACATTGTAAATAAAATGATTTTTGCGTTTTTGGAAACGAAATGATTGATCGAAGTCCTTCTTGCTTGCGATGCACTCCGAACGCTCCAGCATAGATCCACATCTTTCAAAATGCCATGTTGAAGCGTTTGAAAAATGCGTTGTCAAATGCACATAATTAAATAATTATAATTTAAATGTTAAGCATTATGCAAAACACGCAATGGAACTAATTTAAAAAGAAAAAACAAAAATACTATTTTTTTGAAGCTATAATTAATTTTAGTTGGTCTTCGGTCTTGTATAACAAATCATTAATATTTTTAGCGATTGAAACGAATTTGCAGTTGGTTAACGGTGCATGCAATATATGATTTATAATTATTGAGTTGAATTTGGTTGTTTAATATATTTATATTTCCTAACGAAATAAGCACTAATTTTTATTGAAATGTTTACAAATTCATTAATAAATATATGATTTAAATAGATTTTCTCGTAAAAAAAGGATAATTAAATATGTATATAATTATTTTATTATATATTATCAATTTATAAATATATAAATTAGAGTCCTACGATAAATAATATCTATATGTGTTACTATTCATTAGGAGCTGCTCCTCCGTTCACAAATAAAATGTTTTATGATGACAGAACTTGATCAAATCGAATAGTGCAATAAGTGAATAAAAATAATTTGAAAATTACAAATTACGCTTCAATTCCCTAATGCTCTCTTGTCGATATTTTTATCAGATCTCAGCTGACATAAAAATGAATAGTTTAAAATATTCACTTCATAGATTAGATAATTATAACTAGAAAAACTTCAAATAACAATGCTGTCTAAAACGGTCGGGAGTCCTCAGCACACCAGAGATAAAAGCTCATACTAGCTCATTGTTCTACTTATAGCAGTTGAGTTAACGTTAAAATTATTACAAAAAAAAAAACTCGAGAGTTTTAATGCCCAGTTGAATACAGCTCCTCAACCTCTTGACACATGAATATAAGTAAAGAGCACAAGCTATACACAGAGTCCTTTTAATAATACAGAGATACAAAAAAAATGCGTTTATAGAACTAGCTTAATGACAGCACACACGATTCGCTCAGAAAAAATTGATAAATTGATAATTGATAATAATCTGCCTTTCAAATGGCTGCTGATATCAAAGCATGGATGGATAAAATATTTAATTGTTTTTCATATCACTTATTGGGATTTGGCATAGGATTCGGCAACGTTTTGTGGCAATTTATTCCAAAAAAGTCTAATTTATTTTATTGAATTGCCAAAAGTTATGGCCAACTTAAGCAATTCAAGATACAGTTTACATCTGCAGCTGAAAGTTCTTTGTGGGATTGCATGTCGTCTGCTCGCATAATGAATGTAAAATTGAAATTATTCTTTGACAGTTTAATAAAAGACTTACAGTTAGAGTGCGTTTGTGTGGCGTTGTGAATTTTAAATCAAGTGTGTTACACCGCAGGCAGTTGAAAGTACTTTTGAACAAGTTGTAGCTTGTGTTTGGCATAAGCAAACATTTACACATATTCAATCTACTGATTTAGATAGAAGCTCAACCGCAAGCCACTTGGTTTTAACGACAAACCAATTAATTATTTTGACTTATTGAATCTCATATAATATGTATAACATCTTATTTTGAAGTATTTCTGTCTTTATATTGCTTTTGTTTGCTCTGTGATTTGTTATATTAAATGTAATTTTAAATGTTTTGTTAAACGTCTTGCATGTAGTTGGTTTTGGCTTTAAACTGCAGTCTTTATCTGTGTATCTTTTTATTTCTAAGCTCTATCCTCTATCTTAACATGGAATTTGAAATTTGTTCATGTACATATTATCAACAACTTTGCACACAATCACACTCATTGATGAGACCACCAACCACATAAGCACCCTTCATAACGTGCTTCTCAAAATTGAGATAGAACACAGAAATATTTAGTACCTATTATACTTGTCTAGTTTAATAAACTACTATGTAACTGTAACCAGCACTGATATTGTATTTCGTTGTCTCTATAGGAAGTGGTGCTGCCCAAAAATCAAGGCTCGCTCGGCTTCAGCATCATCGGCGGCACGGATCACTCCTGTGTGCCATTCGGTACACGCGAACCGGGCATTTTCATTTCACATGTAAGTTAAACGACAGCAAATTGCAGCAGGATGGCGCAGACTCCGTAAACTGGAGACAAACTTTTCAAATTAGAGCAATTGACTTGCCGCAACTTGTGGTTCCAAATGAACTGCACAATTAGTTCGCATCGTATGCCGGCATCTTTACAAGCAATTAAGTAAACCACGGGGTCGGCATATACATACTTATGTTAACCCAGCTTTGGGCGGGCGAAGTTAGCGCTTTCAATTTTAAAAGTTACCTTTTGCCACAACATCTGCAATTATATCGGAAAGCTGTTCAATATTTTATAATGTGAAGACTTCCGCACTCATTAAAAGATAATACAAAACAAGCATGGAAAACACCTCAAAACTTTATATATACACATATATTTAATGAGGCAATATAAGTTTTTTTTTTTTATTTAAATTCTGAGAATATTAAACAATATATCATTCTACTTCCAGATTGTGCCCGGTGGTATTGCATCGAAATGTGGCAAGCTTCGCATGGGCGATCGTATATTGAAAGTAAACGAGGCAGACGTCTCGAAGGCCACGCATCAAGATGCTGTTATGGAGCTGCTGAAGCCCGGCGATGAGATAAAGCTCACCATACAGCATGACCCTCTACCACCTGGTTTTCAGGTAAGCCTAACAAGACATAATATAGAATCTCTCATTATTTAATTTGAAACTTCAGTTCGCTTTGACGCAATTAATTAGTTTAGATTGTAAATATATAGTACTAATAATTTCTGTAAAAATTAAAATTTAAAAGCTTTAAGTCAAATATGAAAAACCTTATACTTCTTTTTCATTTATGCTCTATGTATGCTTATAAAAAATACATTACGATGCAAAGCACATAGAAGTAGTTTATATAAACACCGAGGTAAGATATTATAAATCCCCACCTTCAGTCAATTATTGGAAAGCTATTAGCTGTAGATAAAACAGAACTCACATTAATTTTTGGTTACTTAATCACAAGACCACAAATTAGTTTTGCATATATTCTTAAAACAGTAGTCTTACTCTAAGAGTAACAATTAGATTTTTATTCTTTTATTCAATTTTAATTAGTTGCAAGTATTTTTTGTATAAAATTAAGTCTTTTTAGCATTGTTTTAGAAATGTGTACTAAAATAATTAAATTCTAATAAGCTATTAAATTTAGAGATAAACGTATTTCTGTAAATACCTCAGACTAAACAACATAAATGTTAAAATTATACTTAGACATAGATAAAGCAAAAAGGAATTTGATTATAGTTTCTAGCTTAAATAAATAATTAAATTAACATAGGCTTGAAAAGGTGAGAGTGAGAAATAGGATTGAAGCCACTGCTAGATTATATGGAAAATAGTTCTTTTAAGTTTAGCAAGATAGAAAATGCCAGTTAATGGGACACAGATTTGCATAGCTTAGGAAAGTGGTGAAAATATAAGTTTACTGTTCACTGATGTGAAAAATTTGTAAATTTGATTGGCCTGAATATTTAATCCTTTTAATACCTACTCCACCGTTGAAAACTTTGCACTGCGTAGCGTAGCGCTATTATCAACTGAATTGCTTTGCCCTAGTCCAGCACCTATTTATAATTGTTGAGCTCCCAAACAAAGCCCATGCTAATTTTTATGCTATTGTTAATTTTGTTGTGGTTGAAAATCGCAGGAAATTTTACTTGCCAAGGCCGAGGGTGAACGCTTGGGTATGCACATTAAAGGCGGCTTGAATGGACAACGCGGTAATCCAGCGGATCCGTCAGACGAGGGTGTCTTTGTGTCTAAAATAAACTCCGTGGGAGCCGCACGACGTGATGGACGGCTTAAGGTAAGAACTCAGCCCTATAAGCGATAATTAAAAGAAATCAATTGATTTAAATTCAACAAAACTTTATGTTTATCTTACCGCAGGTGGGCATGCGTTTGCTGGAAGTCAACGGACACTCACTGTTAGGCGCTTCACATCAAGATGCAGTCAACGTTTTGCGCACTGCCGGCAACGAAATTCAATTGGTCGTATGTAAAGGTTACGACAAATCCAGTTTAATGCATTCCATTGGTCAAGCAGGCGGCATGAGCACGGGCTTTAACTCGTCTACATCCTGCAGCGGTGGCAGTCGTCAAGGTGAGTAAAATGCCCTTGAATGGTAATATTCACCGCAATTTGTCTTTTGCAGGCTCTCGAGCTTCCGAAACAGGGTCTGAACTTAGTCAAAGTCAGAGCATATCTAGCTTGGATCACGACGAAGAAGAGCGTCTGCGACAGGTGAGTTCAAATTAGCTTGCCCAGTGGAAAGACCTTTAGAACCTTGTCCTCTTATAGGATTTCGATGTATTCGCATCACAGCAGCCAGACATTGCTGCCATGCCAGAGCCGACCAGCCAAACAGGCTTAGCAGCTGCCGCTGCACTGGTGCATGGCTCGCCATCACCAATACCTACAACACCGACGCCACCCGCTGGGCCGGTGATGAACGCAGATTTGGGGCAGTCTGATTCAGATGCTGCTCAGACGGTGGCGCTCATTCACGCAGAACAAACACAACAGCCACAGACGCAACTGGCAACAATTGGCCAAGAAAAGAGCACCCAGGAGAAGGTAAGTGAAACTCCGTGACCTTTAGCTGGCTGAACAGATGTTTCATGCACCACTCACCTTAAACCTGTCGTATTAAAAATGAATTAGGTGCTGGAAATTGTGCGAGCAGCGGATGCCTTTACCACTGTACCGCCAAAGTCACCATCGGAGCACCATGAACAGGATAAAATTCAAAAGACAACGACTGTTGTTATATCAAAGCACACGCTTGATACAAATCCAACCACACCTACAATGCCCGCACCTTTGACGCTGTTGCCATCGGAGTCAGTGACCATTGCCGCGGCCACTGCACCGGTAGCTGCTGCTCAAACACAGACGCAAACTAATCCAAGTCAGCAGCCAATCCAGCAACAACAACAGGTATGTATTGAAACGCACGTCTTTGTCTAACTTACTTTAATTTGTTTGTCTGTATCTTAATGTGTGTGTACTTTTATAAGCGTTCATATATATATTTATGTATGTATGTATGTGCGTGCGCGTGTAACCACTGTTCCAAATTTTTCAACGTGTGTCTGTCTTTTTGATTTAACTGTGCTTCACCTAACATACACGACCGCAAGTGACTGCTCCGCATTAAACAGATCTCACAAAAATTTAAAATATTTTCACCATTTCTATTTATATGTTTTTGTTTGCTTGTTTCTTTAATAACTCTCCGAACGTCTGCCCTCTAAGATACATGTCGGTGTGTATGAGTGTGTTATTAACTGTGCCTGTTTCGTGTTTCACATTTAACATGTTAATATCTGTACACTTTATATAAATTATATTAGCGCCCACATTTGTATGAACTCGACTCGTTCCATTTGAAATAATACTCCCCATGTACACAACACTCAACAGGCTTCACATCGATAACACACTGTCGGAGTTTCATTTTGATATTTTATATTTGCTTTAGATATTCGTCTGGTAACTACAAGAGAATGCTGTAAAGATATTTCATTTGCATTCGGATGCCATACATTGTGAAGGGGTTGCAAATATAGAAACGAATAAAAATTGAATAGCTAGTCAATCAGAACAGGGTATTGAAATAATGTTAATGGCGTACTCAGTTCTAAAAAGTTCTAAAGCCAATATGCAAATAGAATAAAGTGTACCAAAAAGCAAATAACTAGCTATTTTGAAAAGAAAATCAAATAGAAAGCTATCAAATTCTGAATGTTGTATATAATAAATATATTCATGAAAAAAAAATAACACTATAGGTCAAATCAATCAATCATAATTATTTTTGTGTTGTATAGACATATTTTTGATGTAATAGTATATAGTTACTATATAATCATACTTATCATTCCCTCGGGGAGTAGCCGTTCGTAGTAGTGATCAGATGCATGCTCTGCTAAGCTCCGATGTCGTAGTATATATTTTTCTCTCCCTTTTACGTCCAGACTAGGGAATTGTTGCTGGGAGCACGTGTCCAACATTTATTGAAATGGCAGCTCACGATTTATTATTTATTAGGATATTCGTAAGGACCTGGCGGACGACCAACTTACGTTCGTTTTGCCTGCTTCAATGTTATTGTTGTTACCATTGAAATTGTTGTTTTTGGTGTTGTTCTTTTATTTATGCTACTTACATTTTATATCAATTTCTGTTTGCGCCTTTATTGTTACCTCTTGGATGGGCATGGGCGCCATTGTTATTGTACATGATTGTTCTTCACGTTGACGTTGTTGCTGTTATTATTCGTTGCTGTTGTTATTATTGCTGGATGCCGTAATACCTTAAATCCAGTTACGTTTGAATTTGCATTGGCCGTAGTAGGAAAAGAGGAAGACAATACATAATATTATGCATAGACGGCACGTATAATAAATATGCATACAAATATATATAAGTAAAAAAGATATATATTTATATATTAAGCTCAAAATCTGCTGAAAGAAATTTCCATTAAAATGTTTCTCTTATCTTCTTCTCATTCTTCCATTTTATTGCTCTCAATGACATGCCCGCCGTTCGCTGCTTTTCAACAAAATGTTTTCCTTTTTTATCCATTTCTCTTTATATTATAATTTTCTCGATTTGTTTTTTTATTTTATTTTTTTTTTTTGCGATTCGCTTTCGATTTGTTTAATATACGTAACGTAATTTTTCTTGACGCTAGATAACATTACAGCGTATTTCTTAACAATCGGATGTTTCCCACCATAAGACTGAGTATTTAGTTTAAAATACAGGATCATATGAAGTAAAGCACAGTCATGCTAGACAACAGCAATAGCAATATGAGAAATGAGAGTTCAGACAGCAATTAACTTGCTCTGGTTTGGATGCCATTTCCATACCAACCCTTGTCGTGTTCAGTAGACAGAGAGTTACAGGCGTACCAAACGCACATTTCAGAAGCTATATCTATTCGTGAAACAAGTTCACTCGATGTTGCAAGCTAAGAATACTGAAAGTACTTATCCAAGCAAATGGTTTCAAAATTCCCTCACCGACTAGGTCTCTAACTATATAAGCGTTTAAAAAACCTTAGAATCATTTGGCTAGCCAAAGATGTAATGCCTCTGCAGATCAAATTGCAAAAATTACGAGTTAACTTTAATTGATAATTCTCCACATACCTGATACATAACATGAGAATGAAATCAGACTTGGCCACAGTAAGAAATACCAAAAATGTAAAGAACCCTTTTTACGGCTGCTTTTGCATTAGCAATTCCTATTACATTTTTCATGTGGATCAAATTTAGTAAGATTTAAATAAAAGCTCTGCAGAGGTATATTTATAAACCAGAAACCAACTCAAAAAATCCCTCCTGTTAATTGAATTATATTTAAAATAAAAGAAAAATAATTTTGTTAAAAATTTGCTGCCATTTGCGGCGTCTATGATTCACATACTGTTATTCACTGTTTAAAGAGTCGTATGTACTTGTATTTATATATGACACACTGTCTATTATTGTATATTATTGATATCTATACATATAAATATATATATATATATACTGTGCGAGAGGTATACAAAACGGTCCAAATACTCAACTAAATAGTTCTAATAGATAAATATCATACAATCCACAACCTATTCATTAGGGTTGCAACAAATAAGTGTATGGCCAAATATTAAAATATATACATATATTTGAGTGCTAGTCACTTTTCATATATATCTAAGATTATACGAATATATGAGTTACACCTATTAAACATCAATTTGTAAACAATACTTGCCCAAGCTATTCAATGTTTTTTAGGCATTTTATTGGATTTGATCTTATCTTGTATGTTTTTTTTTATTAGTTTTTGTTTTGTTTTATTAGTTCTTGTGGGTCTAAATGACATACATATATGGCTAGTATAATGGAGTGTGCATTTTTGATGTCAATAAATTAAATCTTAATGTTATAAAAGTACCAAAAAATGATTACAGGGTTGTTTCAAGGAGTGGGAAAGCAAGAATATGGTATGTTGGTTTTAAAAGCCTTAGTTCCGCTGAACGTGAGTTGAAAGCGTTTAGACTGATTGCTAGATTCAGATATGACATTTTGTCCATTTTTATTTTCATTGTAAGTTCTCCCATTGTTTTCTTTCATTCTTGTTGACTGTCCTTGTGTCTGTTTCGCCTCGCTGTACACTTGGCTTTTCAGTATGCTGCATCCTTTGTGCAGCTCATTCCATTCATCAAGCAAATGCAAATACACCTCATCATCAGACAGCGACATTGCTAATTGGCTAACAAAATCCTGGTGAGGACTGCACCTGTACGCGCGTACGTAAGCGTTGGGAAAATATCGTTGTCGGCGCAGCACCAAATATGTATCATCATGCGCACAACCACCATCAACACCCACAACAGTCATAACAACAACCACGAAACATACACACAAACGCACTCAATTAACTTCGCACATTGCAATTTGTGTTCCATGCTTGTGTGGGAAGCAGCTCCTGCTGCAACCATCCAACAAAAAAACAGAAACAATTCAAACAAAACTGAAAACTAAATGAAAAACCCAAAAATCCAAAATTCAATAACAGCGCGGCACTCAGACGCCGGAACGACTGGCACCCGGAGCGCGTAACTCATATCAGAAAATGCTGGAAACCCAGGAAGAGAGTCAAATTCAAGAGCCCATTCCAACATCTACACCCTCGACGCCAAAGAAGGCCGAACCGGTCTACATTATAGACGATGATGATGATGATGAGATAGATCCCATTGCCGAGGAAGACGAGTCCTCACCACCCATTGACTTGCAGTCGCCTCCTTCGTACGCAGACACCGATTCCGATTACTTTGAGCGTCCTCGCGGGCGTTACACCAGTGATTCTGAGAGTGATTGTCGGCCTTATAAGCCGTCACGCTCAGGACGCAGCACTCCAGAGTATGCTGGTGGCCATCGAAAATCCGTGAGCTTCGATCTTAGTGGCGATGAGCGCTCCAAATCAGACTATGAACGCTCGCGTTCTCGCACCCCTGATCGATTTACGCGTGCCTATGACTCGGAGCAGGATACACGCTCAAAGATCAGCAGTCGAATGCCACGAAAAGGTATCCTGCGCTCCACTAGTCCCAGTTCCTCAGCAGGTTCCACCCTGGAACGTCGACCTGATCATTTGGCGCCTATAGTGCCAACTGTTGCGCGCATTCGGGAGGTTGATTCTCCACAGTTGCATCGTGTCTCACGTGCCACATCGCCCGAGCGTCCTGACAGTGAGCTGGATCGCGAGAATCCCTTCCGTCACGAGCATCCCAGTGAAGATGATGAATATACACAAATTGCTAAGGCAATAAGTATGTCGCCGCGATCCCCGCGCGATCAATTCTTCTTTGGTGGGGCACGTTCCAACGAGAATCTGATTGAGCAGTCACATTCCAGCGGACGCAGCACCCCTAGCACGGTTATATCGAAGTCGACAGAGAACTTGACGGGCGCTCGGCCCAAGATGCCGCCGCCTACATTGCCAAAGCCGCAGCTTAAGAAAGCCGATTTGGTGCGAAACGTGGCGCTCGAAACATTCCAGGCGACCGATGTGGGACAGGGTGACTTCGCTGTATTTGAGCATGATGCTAGCACCAATACTATACACCAAGTAGCCAAGCTACCCGTACGCTTGGCTAACAAGTCGTCCAGGCCTCGTGAAAGCCCACCACCGCCGCCTGTGAACTTTGCCACCTTGCCCAAACTAGCGTCGCCGCAGTTGGACGAATCTGCTTATATGGAAGCTTTACCACCGTCACAGAGGCGTCCACATGATTTCGTGCACGAAAACTCGCCGGACAATATATTGGTGACGCCAGAGCAGCATCGCGACTTTTTGCTACGTGAAAACGAGTTTAGAAATCAGCTGCGCGCTCCCTACGAACCGGCTCCACCCATACCCATAGCAGGCGGCAGCGGTGGAGACAGCGGCAGCAGCAACAACTTTTCGGTAAACAACAATTTTCTAGATAGTTGCGATACTGACATTGACAGCCTGCCACTACCTCCACCTCCACCACCACCAAATCCTATATCAATGCCATCACCATCGATTCCAGCTAATGCTGACCCGCGCAAAATGTTCGCCCAGCACTCACATCATTTGCATGAGCCGCCACTAATCGCTGTCGCTACTAACGCAACATCTTATTCTCCCATTGCCAATGCTAACAACTATCTGGATGCCGGGTCACAGCCGCTGAATTTGGGGCCAGCGTCGCCCACACAAATCTTTCCCACGGCCCAAATACTGCCTGTGCAATATGCCAGCCTGCCGCAGCCGCAGCAGCCCAATAAACTCAGACTGGGTGGGGCGGCTTCACCGCAACCGCAACCGCAGTCTCAGCCCGTTTTCAGCCTGCTACTGCTGCCCGGCGATCAGCGCCAGGCGGCAGCTGCTGCCAGCACCGCGCAATCAGCTGTGCTTTTAACCAGCTCAGCTGGACCGCTTTATCTGCAAGCGTCTGCATCGTCGTCAACAGAGTTACCGGTGAGTGAAACACGTGTTGCTGTCTCATCGACTACGGCCATGCCAACGGTCAAGTCGCCGTCCTATGCCACAATGAAATTTCCAACGTTCTCGGAAATTCTAGTCAGCCCTGACTCAAATAGAAATTACCAGAACATGACCACAGCTCGCGTTGATATATCGAATTCGTCACTGGGCACCAACAGCTCCTTCTCCATTAATTCGTCCAATTCGTCGCTGCGAACGAAAACCACTACTGCGGCGGGCGCACCCTACAACAGCTACTATGAGACAGCCGAGGAAATCTATTCGACCATCGAGGAGGAGGCCATTTACAGTAATACTGCGTTCTTTGACTCCCGTCGTAGTAGCGATACCTCCCTAAGCTGTCGCGCCTCCAAGTCCCCCACCCCGCCACCCTTGCCGCCGAAACGTCCGCTAAAACCCATTAAACTGCGGACAGCTCCGCCTCCTCCGGTGGCCCAGAAACCGCATGGTCTGCGCGGCATGGGTAACTTTAAGATACGCTCACAGTCGCAGCCACAACTGTTAGCAGCGGCACCTACCCCGCCCCAAACGCCCACAACGCCGACTGGCAAGGAGACGACCGTGTAACCCCGGCCACGATCCCCTCCTTGCGAAATTTCTACTTGAGTAAGCTACCTCTCCCATCTGCTGTCTACCGTCTGCTTGTTGCTTTTTGGGTCAAGCTGGCGACGCTGCTTAAGTGCTGCAAAGCTAACTACCTAAATTGTGTAACACGAATCCCCTTCACCTGTCGCCAACCTTTACAGAGCCTCGTGCGTTTTAATTAAAATCCAACACCTTTTTAGCTATCCATTAAAATTGTAGCAGCAAATTGAGCAGCACAGTGCACCAATAGCGCTGCAAAAGCTTTCAATATTTATATTTATATATTGTTGCACCCGTCGAGCGAATGTTAAGAGTGACCACTGCAATCTGACACGTGCAACAAGCCATCTGCATTGCTAATTAGATGCGACTGTTTGTTGCCTTTGGACCCAGTTCCCCGTTCACTGACTCACACACACACAATGTCCTGCTGAAATGGACCACAGACGGTCAATGAACAGTCGAAGGTGTATGTGTGCCCCTCACCTGCCCGCTGGGTGTCAATCAACGTTTGCTCCCTTTCTTCGTTTCCATCTATTTATCTCTCTTTGCCTGTTCGTTTTGCGTCCAGTTTAATTTGACGTTGATTGAAACAGTTCGTTGCTTAAAGCGCTACAGTTTACACATCTCTCCCCGACATCAATTAGCTAAATTTCTCTTATTTTTTTCACAATCTTGCAAGTAAAAAACCATTGAGACTATTGGAGTTAATGCCCAGACACAGTTACACACAGCAGACATACAAATCACAAAGAAATACAAATGCAATTTTACAATTTATAAAGCTAATTTTTCCATAGAGTTCGTAAGTTGATTTTAATACTAATTTATTTTGACTAACAAAACGATGAAATAAGTTGAATATTTTTTTTTTAAATACATATCTTAAATAAACGATTCTGTAATTCGATTTGTGGATAATATCTTTCATTTTGTGTTGTCTCTGCCGTCGGCTATTATAAAATCATAGCAAAAAGTATCTAAAGACAATAAGTCACTTTATGTGTAGTCTTGACTAGCTTTGTTTAATTCAGCTGCTCCTAAGAGATCTGTCACATTAGCTAATTAACATGTGCAGCTCACGCCCTGTGCGTGGCGCACTCTTTGGCGCTTAGCACTTTACTGATTTGTCGCTCTGAGCGATGCGTCGCATTTGCTGGCATCTCTGTGCCAACTTGCAATCTTATCTTATCACTTAACACTGTTAATTTCTATAAGAGATAAGCGTTTAACGTCTGTGTATCGATAACACTAACACACTAACAAATTTCCACCATGCTGTCATGTAAGAGGAAGGGAGCTGGTGGAGCAAGGGCTGTATGTGAATTATTCCATTGCTTATTGGCTTTTAATGCGCTGGCCACTACTATTTGCTCTGGCTGCACCAGCTATTGGAGCTTAGGTCTCAGTGGCCATATTCTCAACACTTTCATGGTTCAATAAGTTTCTATTAGCCACTCTAGCTTTCGAACTGGCAACGAGTATCATGATACAGACTATAAGGGAGCTAGTCGCTCCTGCTGCTGTTGCTGTTGGTTTTGCTATTGCTTCAACCTCTCCTGCAAGCATTGAGTTTTAATTGAAAATCGAAAAATTCGATACGAAATTAATTTCTCTGCTAAAAATACAGCTCAAGTGGATCCTTGGCTGCTGGATACTGGCTGATGGCTTTTCTATATATATAAAGTAGTGTACTTGACTTGCCTTTCTGGGCCTGAGCAAAGAAGGGTGAATTGGTTTGCTGATATCGTTTTTCCATGCATTTGTCGTTAGTTGGTCGCATGGTCGCCTCTTTATTTATGAGCCTGGCCTTGTGTGTTGGCTATTGTAGTGATTTTGCTGCAGTCGTTACTGTGTAACTGTGCGTGGGTGTATGTTATCCGAAGGGTAAGGTTGCAATTTGTGCAGTTAAATGTTAGCTTTTGCTCTTGTTCTTTCTGCACTGCCGTTTAATGACTTTGTCGTCGTCACAGCAGCCGCCGCCCACATACACATACAGCTTATTTTGCTTCTCCTCTTTGCCCAACGGGCATTGCGCTTCTCATATTGCCTAAAGCGAAGAAATTGCATGAAAGCATAAAACCGACAGTACATGACTTTGGATGATAAATGGCCTGACCCAGTCCTGCTCTCTGTTGTCCTTCGGCCTCAACCCAACCGCCGCAGCTGTAATTTGTGCTCCCGCGCCCGTAAATTATAAGCTTTGGGGCGAAAAACAACTCTCTGATTCCATACCCATCGCGCCCCGATACAGCAACACGGTTGACTTTATAATTGAAACGCTGGCTGCTGCTACTTTAGCAACTACTCCCACTGTCTATGCTGCTGGGATAGCAGGAAAACAAATTCTACTCCATGGTTCCACGTGCTTTTTAATAAACTTGTGCAATGCCATCAATTTGGTTTATGGTCGTTTGGATTTCTTTGACTTTGACTTTAAAAATTTCAGTTTTTTCAGTCATAAAAAAATATAGACAACAAAGCAAACGCGACTGAGCTCAACTGGAAAAGCATTTTCAACTTTTATTGATTTTTTTCTTTTTTTTGTTTCTCTCTTGTTATTTAGAGTTCAATATATATGTTTTCACAGACTTGCTAACAAAAGACTTTGCATTTTTTCAGTTATCACCTGCGGCCGAGAATGTACAATCTGTGGTCACAGCTACAAAAGTGCCTAAATCGGTATCAGACAAAAAACGATTCTTTGAGTCTGCTATGGAGGATCAACATAAGCCCACACAAAAATCAGGTGGGTCAAAAACACAATAATAATAGAAAACAAGCTATAGGATTGCTCTTGGGCGCAACCAATTGTCATTTAGACTCCAAATTAATAGTTTAGAAATCGATAGAGGAAGCTTGAAAAAACTCAAAAGTTCCTAAATCTAAGAGTTCAGAATATATAGGCTTCTGCGATTTGGCATCTATTTCCACCAAATCTGTGTTGCATTGGTTTGTTAAGTCACATACAATTTTTAATTATCTAGCTATTTTGGTCTTTCAGAATTACAATATTTATAAAATCCGTTTAAACCAATATACACTTTCTCTCTTTGAGAACAGAGTATAACAACAGTAATTTTGGAAAGACATCGGTTGAAAGCTACAGCAAATACATAAATGTACAGAGTCAGATAACAAAAGACATATGAGCCACGAGTGAAAAATATTAACTTGCTCGAGCTATGCTCAGTTATTAATAGCACAAAATGATATGCATCTATTCTTTTTTTTCCACGAATCTTGAAGTTAAAAGGAGAATTACTTGATTCAATTTCGAGAGAAAATATTGAGTTCATTTAATAAACCCATTTTATAAACATATATTCCATATTTGGTAGATGCGTTGTAATTGACCAACCAAGATTCCTAAATAATCGCAGCTAGAGAGTCAACCTTTGTTTTCACTTTAAATTTCATTTGCTCACAACTATAAAACTGCTTAAATTTTTACTATTTGCTTGGGGTATCAAAGTCTTATTTCACATCCCTGAAATATAAAAGACTAAAATGAAGCCATTTAAAAATGTGGAATATGCTTATCGGGTTGCTTGTGGTATGGTGTACTGGGAGTCCATGCCAGGGTTTTGCTTAGTAGATTTTATAATTAGAAAATATGGCTGTTCAGACATTAACATGAGAAAGGAAAACGCTGTGAGGCGAAGCTGTTCCGAGAATGTGCTACTAGCAAGGCTTCTTTCTTTTGATGTACGCAGCTAGCGCGTGGATTAAATCACATCAGGAGGCGTCGTGTAGTGCAAAAGCTATGGAACTTTTTCTTCTTACATTTTGAAGTGATGGACAGGAGTGTAGGATGCTGCGTTGGCGGCTTCAAGTGAAGGATGACATTTAAGTGCGTTTCATTTAATGGGGTTCTTTCTTCCTATAATTTGCAGAGAAAGTTTTTTCATTCCTGTCAAAGGATGAAGTCGAAAAGTTGCGCCAAGAAGAAGAAAAGAAAATTGCAACACTTCGGCGGGATAAGAAATCCAGATTATTAGATGCCGCCAATGACAACATTGACAAGGATGACGCCCGGCATGTTGATAAGCAATCAGCTAACGCTGACAGCAACAGCAACAGCAGCAGCAGCAGCGATGACAATGATGACGGCGTTGTTGACGATGGCCACGACCATGATTATGACGAACAGAACACGACCAATCGCATGGACTTCGTTGACAACGTTGCCAGGGCGCAGCTCGATGATGCGGAGGACATTAGGTGAGTGCTAGATGGCAAAAGTCTTATCGGATTATTGGTGCTTGCGTTCTTTTTGCATTTTATGTTACATTCCAATGCACAGACACGTCTATTGGTCAAACCACAATATTATTATGTTAATGATTCACACACATACACAAACACAGTTTCAAAGCAAAATATTTAAACACATACTATTTATATTCAACGGTGTTTGTGCATTTGTTTTTTTAATCTATTTGCTAAATCTTATGCTTTAGGTTTCATTGGTAAAGTTCTCTACTGCTGCCTTTTGGTTTGCTGCTGGTGCTGGTGTAATGACGCTTTTATTAAATTCAATTATCCATAAAAATGCTGTTCCACACTCACACTCACACACACACACACCCACACACATACATATACATATATATATTTATATACAAAAGTAGATTATCTATTTCATTCCACATGCCACATCCAGCCAAGTAATGGAGCTGATCATCATCATCGAAACATAGTCTCTGTTCTAAGCATTTACTGTATTTATTTAAGTATGTATTTATATGTGTAAAGTACGTATCCACAACTGCAAAAATACAGAGTATATACACCCAAGGCAGTTTAAGTTTTAAGTAGCACTTTAGTCTTATCTGGACTTATAAATCACAGCGTCAGAGGAGTTTTCTCTCTTGAAAGCATGTTATGCCTTTCGCCGCATATATAAAGAGAGGCAGTGAAATGGAGAGCCAGATATATTTTAATAAATTCTTCGAGTGGCGCAATACTCCATAATATTTATAAAAGTAAAAAAATCTCCAGAGTGCAACGACAACTGTCGGATATTACATTTTTCCCTCAGTATCGCATTGCTCATTTTTCTACAGGGCATTGCGTATACACAGCGTTCTCATATGGCCTAGTTAAGTAAACAGGCAGCGTACCATGGGAAACAAAATGCAAATCCCGACGGCCCAATGCCAGCTGCTTTTACAATTGGCTTGTTTCATTATTCAAAAAAGTCGCAAACTACGTCCGTTTCGCCTCCTACGCAGAAATCCGATGCATTGCAAATGTCAAATGAGCAAGTGGCGAAAAGTCGCAGCGTAGGCGTGCACACAACCGAAATTCCAGCTACTCATAAAATTGCCACCGCGTTCATAGCTTGGCTATGAATAACATCCTGGAAACCTGTAGGCGTGAAATTTTCTAATAGGACAGGATCTTATAACATTATTATAACTCAGCTTCTGAGTGTAAATAAATAATATTCATTAGAAGGAAGTTGGTCTGAATGACTTTGAGAATTAAAAATATCAATGTTTTCGTTGACTTTCTTTAGTAATTTGCCTGCCAGCAACGTTAGTTTATAAATTTATGTAGATACAAATTTACGTACAATTGTTTCAAAACATGTATGTCTCAAGGCAACTGGGAGCGGCTACTGATGTCATGCTCTTTCTCGGTCCTGGCTTCTGGTACCCTCAAGCAGTTGATATTTAATTTCTTTGCTCTCTACTGTCTGTCCATACAGCTGGCATAACTTTCAATGTTTATCAGGTAACGTACGCTAAATGCGGACTCCTTCCGAGTTGTTGACTTTGATAGCGTTATGTAATGAGTAACAGGAATGTAAGGTAATACAAAAGCAAACAAATAGTGATAAACGCCTGAAATTTGATCATGTGGTATATATATTCCATATATATAAGAAATTCAAAATAGTCTTTTCTTAAATGGGACTATCTTATTAATTTGTAATTATATTAATTGAAGGTTATATTACGTTTCACTATTGTTTTACGTATAACTTACATATACTTAGTCTTAGAGTCGTGACCTTGGTTTGCACATATTTTTAATTTCTGCAGCTTGAAATTTTAGTTGTGCTGGAGAGTATTGTCAGCAACTTGAGAAAGTTTCAGTCCTGCAATTGCGAAAGAACTGTCAAGCATCGGAATCCCGCAACTCACAGGTCAATTAGCTGTCGTAGTGTCTTGCTTTCAGCATTGAGTGAGGGAATTAAATATATAATTTCAGTTTGCTCCAGGATAAGGTAGCTATACAAATATATCTTATAAACAGAGCTCAGTAAAGAGTCTTTGTGTAGATTGCGACGTCACCTCACACACTTTAGCCGGAGGAAAGTCGTTTTTTTCCACTTACAGACACAAACAAAATATAAAACATTTCTTATTTCTTTTCAACTCTACTTAAAATGCGCGTTGTCTATCAGAATTTCGATATTATTAAAACTGATTTTCTCATTAAAAAAAAAAAAAAAAAAAAACAAGTTATCTTTTTCAGTATCGTTTATATTACATGATTCTCTGTAGCTTGTCAGCAAATCAATGACAACCTTGAAACCAAATTTTGCGCAGCATCGTGAACCGAAACTAAAACTGGCCGGACCGACTGACCAAGTAGTTTACAACTTGAAATTTACGTAAATTTAAATGTATGTTATTATGTTGGCATTGTGCGGCCTTGGAATTCATAATGAAGAAAAGAAGAGCAAAAATGTTAATAACCTATTTACAAATTTCCCAGCAAGAATTTCTACTAGTCTTCTTATTAATTTTTACGCATAAATTTACATATCATCGCTTTCCAAGAAAAAAAAAATGAAATAAAAAAAATGCATATATTTGTCTAGCCACTAAAGCCACAGCAAATTAGCCGGCAACGCAATGTTCTCAATTCGATTTGTATTTATATTCAAATTAAACTCGTTTAAATCTATAAAAATGGTGTAGCACAAAGGCTCGGCCAAATCCGTGTTTATAAATTCTTTGGCAGCTTCCGTGGCGACAAATTCGCCGTCGGCGTTGATGGCGGCAAAACGCAATCGAATTATTATTTGTGCATTAATCGGCTAATTTATAGTTTGATAATTTATGAACTATTTCTAGTTGATCCGCCACCACAGCCGTCGCTGCCGCCAGATGCTTAAATGCTTTAGCTGACAGCTTGCCCGCAGCTGGCTATTGACTCCCTCGCTCTCGCTTTCAATTGGTTTTTTTGTGGTTTGGCAGTTTGGCGGTTTGGCGCAGCGGTTGCCCTTGAATTGATCGCGACGTCAAAGACAATTGGGCAGCTTTAGTTTTTGTTTTGTTTTCGTCATATCATTTTTTTTTTTTTTTTGCTGGTGTTTTTTTCTTGTTTTATTTTATTTTTTGGTTTTACATTTGGGTACGTAGGTTTGTGACCGAGCGCAGCTTCTTGGGCCGCTTTTGTGTTTTTATGCAGATGAAAATATTTAAGTTTTGTTGATTACGCATAAATTAATTTATATTTTATGGCGTTGGCGCTATGTTCGGTCCACAAATGGACCGCAGCGCACCGCGGCGCATATGCAAATCAACATTTAGTTGTCTGTGTTTTTCTGATATAAAAGCATAATTTGACCTTAAGCTAAAATGAGGGCGTTAATGATGCTCTTTAAATCTGTGTGTGTGCATTAGTGACAAGCTTTTTCATTTGCCCTGCGTCGCCGAATACAATTATTGTTTTTTTCAGCTTATTATTTTACTCTGCGGCAGATTTTCGATTGTTTTTTCTTCGACATTTTTTTTCGCTTTGCTTGTTGCTTTCGGCGCATAAATATTAATTAAACTGGGAAAAACCACCAAAAGCATGATGCGATAAAGAATAAGCGAGAGACAACTCGCTAACAGCAGTAGCAACAGCAGCCACACCAACAGCAACGGCAACGGCAACAAATCCAAAGACAGCTGAACATTTCTTTGCTCGCACGATGAACTTTCTGATTTTATTAAAAATGTATTATGATTTTTGTAATGCCTTTTTTTTTTTTTTGTCTACCTGCAAGGCCGGTAAAAATGCACCTTTTTAATTGTACATCACAACAACTTTCTGTTTCTGCTTCTCACCAACTTTTTTCAGGAATCCACTTGACGAAATTGAAGCAGTATTTAGAAGCTAAAACTAAAATAAGTACACATGCACACTCACACACACAAACACATCTATAATTACACCGTCGATTTCCCACAGTAATGAGAATGAGATAAGTTTATTAATTAAGCTCTGATATCTAACTACATAGATACGTGGCCTGTACACATATATTTATAAAAACTTTCAGTGCGAGAGACTTTGACTAAAATAAGTTACTGTCTAAATCGAAAAATCGACTAACTTTAAACTGCATTGTTATCCACACACTTTGTTATACGCAAAATACTCACATAATGTGAATGACTACGTAAATGAACAGACTTTAATATACTTTCCATCGCAGCATCACTTTATAAGCATAGCGTCAATAGATAACTTTATTCTGTTTTATTATATATCTATATGTCAAATTAATTATATTTCTTATTCGTCCCCAAACTCTATCAACTGCAGCGCTGAATTGCACAGTTTTGCAGCACTTGAAATACTTTTACTCAGCTCAGCGACACTTACAGTCACACACCTGCAGCGTCACTAAAGTACACACTTACACCAACAGTACACGCCCATTTACTGACTCACTGACCGCCCTAGATTCGACGGACATGTTATTAATATATTAGTACTACTACAACTACAACTACTACTAGTACTACCTTAATTACTCGCATTTTATGTATGAACGAACAGGTGGAGGAATACGAAATTAAAAATAATGATTTTTAGAAAAGTGCAAGAAGGCTAAATATTATGCTCTTTGCACATTTAGTTGCCTTTGTGTACAGAGGAAAGTGCCTAGTTTTATGAAGCATAGGATATGGGTAATTCCCGACGTTATTTATTTATGTTTGCCATTTGGTTTTATTTTATTTTTTCAATTTAAATAGAAATTGGGAAATTACTTTAGGAAAGCTGAACACATATAAAGCGTTGCAATACAATCCATACATTACAGCAGCGTTAGTTCATTTACAATTCACAGTTCCATGCGGGTTTCTTTAAAATAAGTTCCCTCAACACGCATGTACGTTAAGTTTATACAATCGATTGCGTTGTTGTTCGCAACGTTAAATTTTTTATATATTTTATAAATATTTATATGAATGTATATGTACAAAAAACAATTTACTTTCGACCCGTGTATTAATTAAACTACTTACTCTCACATACACGACCAAATATGTATCCATGTATCGTCATCAACATAATGAAGGATCAAACATCAATTACTAGTTATGCTCACAACATTGCCAATGAATTTATTGATTAACATGTTTCATATATCTTCTATATGTATGTATGTAATTTTTGTTCCTCATTAAAGTGGAAAATGTCTATAAATAAATGGAAAAGAGAATATATATTTAAATCAATCGGAGTTTGTCATCCATTTTATGTTTAGAATTTAACGCACACGACATCAAGCAACAATCATATCTCGGTATTGGGCTGCTTATTTTAATATTTACTTATCTCAACAGTATTTTTGAAATCCAACAATTAGTGAAAAACAGAAAAATAATTAAAAAAATCCAAGTAAAAGTGCATTGTAGTTGCAGTTATAGGGATATTGTGTACATAAATCTGTCAATTGCAAAAGTTCCGAGTGCTTAAATACTTAATTGTATGTACATAACAGTCTGGTTGCCCCATTGGGTCGAAATGGCGAACATCTCTGGTGGCGCCCCCCGAAGAAGCAGCGCAAAGTTCATTTAAAAGTCGAAAGCGCAAATGAATGAACAAAACGGGTCGAGCAGACGACATCGCCAAAATGTGAACAGTAAAAAAACGAAAATCAAGCAACAAAAAAATTGCATAGCGTAGCGACTACAGTTTTGCTGCGTCAAGCCTGGCCGCACTTAGCCAAGAATTGCAGCCGCCTTCTATGCGCTTCTCAGCCGTGGCAGCTCCATCTGCCGCTGCTCTTGGACTGTAGGTAGCCGGACTTATATACACCAACGGGGTCGTATAAATTGAAATACATAAATCACTCAAGCAGAAGTTGGTTTACAGCGCCGATTCAGCTGCAATAATTTCGAATTAAACTTGAACCGAAAGTGTAGCAATTGGTTTAAGACAAAAGCCACTTACAGCAAGTTGTTGGCAGAAAAAAAAGGCAGCCCACAAAGTTTGACAGCGGCTGGCGCAGACAGCGAGTGCATAGGATGTGGATGAAGGGAAGCCGAAGAACACTGCCAGATGAAACCTTATTGCAAATAGTTTTAGTGCACTCACTTTTTAAATTAATTTTGCATACATTTATAGTCACATATATGTATATACATATATATATAAAAGCTTTACGCCACTGCTGGATTGTCTCGGGCTTTGGTTTTGGCTCTGGCTATGACTGTTCGTCGCTGTGATCCGCTCCAGTGCCTTAGTTGTCTGCCTTAACACGCTAATCTCCAGATGCCATGTTATTGCACTTGTTGGCAAAGTTGTTCAAAAAGTGATTCTGTCAGTGTTGGGGATTTGGGTAGGGCAGGGGTAGAAGCTTGCAATGTGTTTCTTGGATTTTAATTACAACAAATTTGACTTGTTATGGCAAAGTTTGCTGCATGGAGCCACAGGCACGTACACCCATCTGACTAAAATGAATTAACGTCATTGTTTTTGTAACAGCTCTCTCATATCATGTGCTAACCGCATTACACATTCACAACTTGGTTTAACCCTCCAAATCTTTCGTAATTTTGTAAATCTGTATATTTATATGTGTTTTACTTTGCACAATCGAAACACCCAACGTATTTTGAATCCGCAAAAAATGACAGAACCGCACAAGCTCAATCGCAGGCAACGCACGCTCCCAGCAAAATACCCAAACAGCTAAAGCAGCAGCTGCAAATAAAGGTAACGCCCACAGCGACGCCGCCTGGTGATACGCCCAAGCCCTCGCTGCTGCCCAAGCCAAAGGTCAAAGTTGTGATGCCGCCCGCGCTGCAGCAAAGACTATGGCAGCAGCAGCAGCAGCAAGAACAACAATCCCATCCCGAGCAGACTGCCATAGCCGAAGAGGAGCAGCCCATCACACCCACTAGCTTGAGCAGCCGCATACCCGTGCGCACGCTAAAGGCAGAACGACGCGCCCTGGCAGCAGCTGCACGCCAGGCTGGCCTCACTGTGGACGACTATGTTCAACAGTTAGAGGAGGAGGAGGAGCAGCAGCAGCGGCAGCGACTTGACCGAGGCGCCATTCCCACGTCGCCTGCGGTCAAGAGCCCCGCCATGATGAAGTAAGTTATTAGTGTGGCGGTGAATGAGTTGACAAGCGTGTGAGCAGAAGTTGCCGCAAAGGTCACAGGTTAAAGTTCTAGCAAATCAACAGCTCGTAGGCGTAGCCATTTAACTAAAGTATCTGTATACCAGATAGACGTTGACGGCGAAGACAATGTGCACACACCCAGTCACAAACACATCGCACACGTATAAGCGAACAGCTACTATTAGCTTCAATGTAATTTTCCAGCCTATATCTGTTTATCTATGTATATCAATCTTAGTCCCTAGAGGGATACACTTTCAACTTTCATATTAGTTTTAGTTTGATTCAGCACTCTTTTTTTAATTTGTATTAGCTTTTACGGTGTCTGCTTTAGTCACACGGCATTTGTTTGTAAATACACTGATATATCTATAGATAAATATATACTCTTGAGCCAAATGTTTACTAATGTTGAACCAATTTCAATTAACGTAGTGCCGAAAAGCGTGCCTCTTGGCGTGCGGCCCGCCTTCGCTCATTGGAACAGGGCGCTGTTGAGGCGCAGGACGTAATCAAGAATATGCGCAAGATGACCGACGACCTGATCACCCATGAGTCCCGGGCCAGTGAGGTGAGTTCTCGGAGTTCAGATTACCTAATATTACTTCATATTCAAGCGAAACCCCAACAAAATAAAAATGAAAAACCAATCATCCCAAAATTAAAAAGAAGCCATTAACTTGCGTGTTTTGCCTGAGGATTTCGGTTGAGCCACTCTTAACCAGCTAAAAAATACAACCCATAGAGCTACATGGATTGCTTTACTAACCACAGCAATATACTAAAATTAATCAAAATTGCAGCATACGAAATATTCCGTTTCACGACCAAATGTAACTTATGCAAAGTTAATTGAATCAAAACGTAGCTAGAGCATTACGTGGGGGATCAATCGAAAATTAATAGAAAATACCAAAACGAAAGAAGATGTCAAAAGTTTGATTCGTCCAATTATTAATTCTATGAATATCATTTTTTAATTTTTTTACTTTTTTTTCTGGAATGCAGCCGAAAATAGTCTTTCCGAAAATTGCCATTAAATCGAGCGATGGCCCGGTAATCGTGCGCGAACGCGAGAAAATACTAGATGAGAAAATTGTGAGACGCACCGAGGAGGTGCCCTGCCCCATAACGGGGCAACCTCAATTGCGCACAGTCGAGTACATTGAGAAAATCATCGAGACGGAGGTTAGCTAAAACCAACTGAAATTGGTTGTGTATAGATCGTATATTTATATTTAATTGGCACCAATTTGAGTTTCGTGAGCAATGCAAAAGCGTTCTTCATATTTTTGGTTGAATGCTGCTTCTGTTGTGTACTCTTAAGCGTAAGCGTCTCGTCTCGTCTCGCTCTCGATTTTGTAGTTGATTCACGTATTTTGCACATGCTAAAAAATATTTAATGCACCGCGCACAGAGCACACTTCTCCACTTGTACCATTGTATATAGCAAACAAACATTTCATCCAGACACTTTCACCGACACACAACTTAATTATTTTATAGAGCTCATGATTTTTATGACCCGTCTGCACGAAGCTCTTGCCATCTAAAAAGTAGCTGCACATCTTGTAAGTGCTATGCCACAAATGTTTACCAGTTATTCTTGTTGTTGTTTTAATACTCTACACAGCTTTCAGTTGCGTAGTGGCTTTATTGTTGACATTGCGTCAAAGGCATCCCACCCACCTGAAATTGTGGCTCCGACACCGAGTGCAGCACGTAAAAAGGACAATAAGCTACTTTTGCAGGCCACCTAAGCGAAAAGGTCTTGTATTACGCAGCGCGAGCGAGCGAGCAACAACAACAGCAGCAAAAATCATTTCCGTGCTTCTTGTTGTCTTTTAAGTGTCGCGGTTTTTAGAATCCTCCCAGTCTGTCTTACCGCTCCATTCGGGGCTTTCAACCTTCAAAGAGTTTGATTGTGTTTTTGTGGCTTGTTGTTGTCACGTGTCCATAAAGTAATGACGACCGCTTTTAGAGCCAGATATTTGCTTCATTTTATGTATGCAAACGCATTATAATGACGCGCTGCCTTTTATGGCCAAGTCCATTAAAATTAAGGCAAAAGTTTTGTTTCGTTTTGCGACTGTGGGGTCGTTATGATGATTCCAATCGAAATAAAAATAAGCACGGCGCAAAACATTTTATGACTGCTATTTTTGGCCACAAATCTGAGTTTTAAAAAATTATTTCAGTGGCTTTGCTCTGCTTTTCAATTTGTAAACAGAAGGAAGCGATATAAGCAAGAAACGGCTAGAATGTCAGCGGCACACCAGCTTCTGCTCGACTAGTTCGTTCTCTCTGGCAGCTTTAGTTATTCGAGACCAACAATTTTTGCTCGAGGTATGCAGTCCCCACAACTGACCCCAAATGCGCAAAATGCATTGCGGGCGGCCTGCAGCTGCTTTCATAGTTGGCTCAGTACGACGCCTGTCAGCGGCAAGATCCAGCTTATCGTGTTTCGACAATGGGACTCTTTTACTTTGTCAGCGAGCGAACGTTGGCAATTTTCACTGCACTCGTCCTCATAGACATCAGCTTTCCAGTTGCATGAGATTCATGAAACACTTTTCCCAGTTTTCATTTTCAAACTTTAAACTAGTTAGCATTAAACTAGTTTTACTTAGGCCTTTAATGCCAATTAACTTTTTTCCGCATTATGCGGCACATTATCTTATTTCCAATCTAATATCGTCAGATACACATTATTATTCTTCTTACAAATTCATAATTGATTTGGATACATCGAAATTGTGAAATTTCAGGTCCACGTTTGTGGATGTAATTTATCTGATTTATCTTGAAATGAAGAGGTTCGTTAAATAAATTTCATGCTTCACACTCACTTAGGGAAAGGCATCATAATTATAATTTATTCGTAGAAATTTTCAGTTTTTGCATGGACAGAGATGGTGATAGACTCCGTTACCCAAAAATTATTACTTTAAGCGACGTTCAACTAACTGAAATACTAATAGTTCATCCTTCATTGGCTCGCATCGCATTTCTTAATAGATTTTCTGCATTTCTGTTTCACTCGGCTATCATATTAATCACATAAAAATAGCTGCTCCTGCTGTTTTACAAGTATAGTAGCGTTATAAATAAATACTTATTCACGCTATTGCTTTGGTTTTTGCCTCGATGCTTGGTGCTGTTTATTGTTGCCATTATTAGTTATTTGTCTGCCAGCAAACCAAATGCACAACATATCGCATTTCGATTTCAATGTATTTAGGTGGAGACCTGCAAGGAGCGCATCATTTCGTTGGAGCTGCAAGTTCCTGAGGGGGATGAAGGGACACTTGATGAGACACAGCCACCGCTGGAGCTGCAGGCAGATGACGATTTTGACGACGAAGAGTACGATGACGAGGATAATGATGATGATGATGATGGAGAGGAGGACACTGCCTCCATTGTGACGGTGCAAGCGAATAACGAGAAACTGTTTCTGCGCCACGATGCGGATAGCTATGGCCCATCGTCCATTGAGAGCGTCTCGTCGGGCAAGGTACGCATTAAGGCAACGCCACTGACAATGCACCAGACGCTAGCCAAGGAGACGACCATTGTGGAGGTGCTGAATCCTGTCATTGGCGGCGATGGCTGCGCGCGAACTATACAAGTGAGTGGCGCGCCCTTCGACATAGATGAGCTTGAGGAAGGCGCGACCTCGCTGCTGCGCAGCGAAACTTTTGTGCTGCCCATTGGGGGCAAGTCGGAGCTGTCATTAAATGCAAAAATGAAGAATGTGCTCGAGGAGCTACTTGAGAATGAGCGGGTTAAATTGAATTTGCAAAAGAGCCTCGAGGAGCAAAGTGACAATGAGAACGACGAGGAGGATGAAACTGAAAATATATACGTAGATGCACGCGATGACGATGAGAGCGCTTATGGTGATGCCATAGACGATGTTGACTTTGGCAACGCAGCAGTGCCGACGGCTAGAACTAAAGGCCAAAGCGATGCTAAGAATGGTAATCAGCAGCTGCTGGAAGCACTGATCAGGGACAGCAATCGTAATACCATAATTGATAAATTGGCTACCCGATTGGCAGCGAACGAAGACGACGACGACAATGACGAGGAGGAGGACGACGACGAGGAGGAAGACGAGAGTAGCGATTCCTCGGACGATGACAGTGATGACTCCGACGAGGAGGACAACGCGGAGGAGCAACTCAACATCGCCTACGTGCAGGGCGCTCAGGTAATCCAGAATCTCAATACTGTGGCTGACGGTAGCAAACTGCAAAAGTCACAGACTTACAACACCATAAAGGAAGCCGAACATGAAGAGGACGACGAGCAACAAGCAACTGGAAAGGCACACTGTAGCAACACCCTAGCCGAGCTGCAGGCCGAGCAGCGGGCTCTAGCTGAGATCTCAAAGCAGCTGCGCAAATCCGTTGAGGATTTACTCAGTGCCGATAGCGGCTCTGTAGTGGAAACACAACGCACCTTTACACTACCAGCGTCCAGCGACAGCCCAGCTGTCGTCACCGTCACGGAGGTGGTGAAGAAACAAACAAAAGCTGGACGTCAATCAGCGGCTGGCGAATCCGGGGAGGCTTTATTCAATCGCTTACTCAGCAGCGGCGAGTCTCAGCGCCAAATCTTCGATGAACAGCAGGGCGAAACCATCACAACCACCACAACAACCACAGAGGCGCTGCCCGCAAATGCAGCAGCCGCTGCTGCTGGGGAGCCCAGCACCAGTGTGGTTACCACAACTCGCACAGTCTCCAACATTGTCACTAGCGGCATACCGAGGCTTGAGGCGATCAAGCAGACCAGTCGCAACAGTAACAACAACAACAACAACAACAACAACAACAGCAATAATCGTGGGAAAAACAAGCGCAAAGGCAAGAAGAAATAGGCAATAGTGAACGACAAATTGCGTATACGCGACATGGTCTGTATGGCATTTAAGTAGACATACATACGTACACACACACATACAGATAAATTTCATTAGCAACCACCCCCTCACATAGGCATACTCACATATCAGCACATTGAGCAACATACAACAATGTGCCGTTATATATAACGATGTAAATTTAATATACATACATTTGTATGTACAATATATGTATGTGTAAATTATTTTAATTAACTGTGCGGATAACACATACACACATTTGTAACTAATTTTAAAAACGAGCGCAATACTATAGAAAACAATGTTTTCAATACAAAAACTTGATATGCAATACTAAAGCCGAGCAACATTCAGTTCAGTAATAACATCAATTGGCAACTAAAATCATTTAAGCCATAGAAAAATTCGCATAATTGCAGTGAACAAAATCTTATTTAATTGATTTAAATAATTTAACTTTGTTTTGCTTTAATATTCATTTACATTCCCTTTTCTCATGTCATGTGAAAAGTACCTTTCGCAAACGAAATGGAACTAACCTTTGTGTTTTTTCTTTTAGCACAATAAATGAAAAAAAAAAAAATATTGTTAAATTATAACATAAACTACAATGTGAACTGGTCACCTCTTTTGATGCTCCCTACGTGCACAGCTTTGAACTCGAAGCATTCCGACTGTCCTATTAAGTTGGACATTTATTTTAATGTCTAGCTCTAAGCGACACAACACTAAGACCAAACAGCAAACACTTTTTAAAACATTACTCAGTTGCTTCTTATAGCCGTTGGTGTATACTAAACACGGCAAGTTTCAAAGAAGTCGGTTCCTTGAAATTGTAATTGTAAAAATCAAATGCGAGAAATATCATACGAGTATAATAAATAATAAAAATATGTTTAGTATGTAAGAAAATCGAAATTTTGTAAACTGACAAAGGAAAAAAGATTGTTGTAATTTAATAAATAATGAAATTTATATTTTATTTTTAATCCCATCTTTTAATGTTTTTTATATATGGAAGGCTAATCTGTAAATAAATTTTCTATCTATTTTAAATTTTCAGCTTAAGGTCAAAAATGCTCCACCTCGTATATATATATATATATATATATATATATATATATATATATACCGTAAATAGAATATGTATATATATATATATATATATAGGAGAGAAACTTTTTATTTACGGTACTGCTTCAAGAATCCACATAAAATAATGTCAAATGGCTAAGTGTTTTGCTATTTGTATTTTTACGGATTTAAAAGTAGAATTTATTTCTGTAAATTAAATTTGATATACTTTTTAAATTTCTTCCTTTTTAAGTTAAGGAAATTAAAGATAGCCATTAAGCAGAGCGATTCATGTGATGTTTTGTTGCTTAGGTACCCGGTGACATCATGCTTAATGACATTACGGAAGATGCTTCCATTTTAGAGAATACGCAACAAAACTGAGTCGGAAACATCGCTGGTTGAGGTTGTCAACAAGATAGACAGTCGGTTGGCAGATGGGCGTCGACGCTTAATGTAAAAATCGTTAGAGTTTGTTGTGCGCCCGACATCATCACATCAACATCAACTCTAGCAACAAGCAAGGTTCAAGTGAAAGCTCCCAGCACTGGGAAACTTTGAACGTTTGGGGCTTACGTTGCGTATGTGCAACGTGCATAATTCGATTTTAGGGAGAACACATATACGAAATGCACAAACCTGCGTCAGCGTTTTAAATATTTAATGCCAACCAATTGAATTATACTGCAAAACTAGTCGACGGATTCCCTCAGCGGGATGCCTGCAACTGCTACTACTGCTGACGCACAACCTTGTTGCATGTGTAATCACTGATGCCAAGTGCAATGGTTCTGCTTTGGGCAGGTCCACTGCCAGCCACGCGCTGAGCAAGACAAATGAATGCAGCATGCCCTTGAGTCTCCGTTGCATTTGCATTTGCTCAACATTTCAAGTGCAGGCGCCATGCAGACGAAACACTGCAGGAATTGGGTAATGTCGCATCTAATGCTGGTGCAGCCCCAGCACCACCAAATATACTGCGCATTAATCAAAATCGCATTTTTGTGGGACCAGAAGCTCTCGTTAACGTTATGCATGATGCTGTTGAGTTAAGTAAAAGCATTTTGTCACATTTTAATACACTCCACTGATCTTGCACTGCAGTTAGCAGTCAGTGACGTTGCTGGGTCAGCGGGTGTCCACATTACATGGTCTGTCTGCGCCACGACTCTAACCAATTATCGTTGCCTGTCACATTTAATAGGATAATGCTTGGTTAAACACATAATATCCTTACTCACTCGCATACTCCAGCATACATACATTTGTACTCCTGTACCTTGTGTGGGTATGTGCGAATGTCACAATTTACAAATTTACAACATTTGTTGTTTGAAATTTTTCACACCACGCACATAAATTCTGAAAAGATGCTGCACGTTGTAGCTCCTGCTTCTGCTAGTCAACGAAGCTGGTGAAAAATGTCCAGTATGCACTGTATACTCACACACACACACACACTTAAACAGACACGCAAACGCAGGTGTACTGTGCTGTTCTAGTCCTTCGGCGAGCTCATCGTGCTGTTTGCCTCCGCCAGTTACTGAGTTATCTGGCAAATATTGGAACGTGCTGTGCAGCTGATGCGTTTTCATAAATTTGAAATAAGGGCAGCAGCTGCCACAATGCTCCAAGCAAGCAGATCCAGAATCTTTACAGTAGCATCACAAAATCCACTGACGAGACCTAGATGTCTGTGCGTCTGCATAATTTGCAATATTACGCGAAACTTAGCTTGTTAAGTGGTCAGCAATGATTTTATTTCACAATTAATCAAGTCTTTATCAGCTACAAACATGAAACCAAGCAAACCCAACTGAAGGTATTTAGATACTAAGTTCATGCATTTGCACATGAATTAGAAACAAAGAATATAATGAATGCATTGAATGAGTATAATAAACATTTTAGAATTAATGCATGTATATATCAAAAATATATTAAGTTTGTGATTTTAACAAGTTATTTAGGATATTAATAATGCAGAATGTATATATTTTTATAGTGTATATATATACCTGCTAGTATATTGTTTTTATTGTTTTTTATACTAAATAATATAGTATAGATTGAAATAATTTGGTTAGTATTATAAAGATATTCTATATGAAATGCGGGAACGTTGCCTACGTTTTTATTTTTTCCAAGCTAGATATTTAACTGATATATGACTCCATAAATATAGGCTGAAAGTGCAATACGCCAGCCGTTCGATGGCTTCAGGCGCAAGTATAATACAATATTTAGTGCCTCTCATGGCTGAGCTAAGAACCGTCCGTGATGTTTTTTTACTTAGCCTGTTGCTATTTGTTGGTGCTTGGTAAAGCTGATATACGCATGCGTTGGAATAAAGCTGAAACTGTTGCAGTTGACAGAAACAAAAACATTGCCCCTAAAATGGCCAGCTTTATCCGTACGGCTTATCCAAAAGGCAGCTGCCTTTATTAGCTGACTGTGTGAGTGCGGTACATCCCCAGGGCAGTGTTCCTCGTCGTCGACGTCGGCGTTATTCTCATCCCCCTAACCTGGAAGTCCACGCAAAGTTTTGTGTTTTCCATTTTTCTTTTCTTCAAAGCCTGGAATACGTACCCTTAGCTGGTGTTGGAGCTTCTTGTTGTTTCTGTGAGCACCAGACTTGGGCTGTTTTACTTTGTTGCCCAGCTCAACCGTTTTGACTTGGCGTCGCTGCGGAGGCTGCTGCCTTCACTGGTTTGCAATTGCAATTTTCAAGGATAAGGATAAGCTTGAAACAGATTTATATGGGCGGCCCAGTACGTGCAAAATTTATTAATGCCGTCCAAACTATCCATACGTATAGCGGTTCCCTACAATTGTTGACCTGCGACGGAGTGAGCTAGCTTTTAACAATGACACCAGACTCGGGTTATATTATATAAGGTGTTCTGTCTGTCATATTGAAGTTCGCAAATCAGCAATCAGCTGGGAGCTTACGGTACCAGCGGGCATTTAAATTAAGAGTCTTGAAAGGAAAATAGATGGCTGTTGTCTTAGTATTGCGCCACGGAAAATATACTTTTGGCTTTAGTAAGTGTTTAAGAAACTAAGCAACACTCACGTATTCTCATTACCAAACTTCGGTGCTTTAAATGAAGTCCGAATGCAAAGAAGAACATTACTTAAAAGATTCAGGCCACAATTGTTACGAATAGAGCAATAATTAATAGTGGCAAATCGTAGGGTAAATTAACATCTGAATTTGTACACTTTAGTTATTTAATATAAGTGATTATACTATTGAGTTAAAATTAAATTATAAATATTAATTAATTATCCTATAATAAATACCAAATGGTAATCTTATAATTTCGTACACTTTACATTTACTTATCTAATTTATCATAGCAAACTAACGAAATATATAAATATTTTGATCAATCATTTTCTGAGTCTTATCAGCAGGAAAACCGATAATTAACCAACATATCTTCTGCGAATCCCAGCAGGGAATTTACGACAGTGACTGCAAAATATCCTTCAATTACGTCATATTAAATTCCTTTAATTGTATTCCTGCCAAGCAGAACTTCAGTTAATTAATTTGCATGTACATACATATGGATGTGTGTGTATAGTTGTGTATGCCAATTGTTGGAATTCGAGCACTTTATCGACGGTCCAACTGGGAAAAAATCTGATTAAATTGGTTGGGAGCTGCATCAAGAACAAGAGAATTGCGGGCGCAATTTGCATACATTTGGATTGTGATTATCGTGAACCACCACAGATTCAAATAAGCACGAGGAGATGAACAGAAATGAACAGAGCAGTGTACACAGTACCACATACCATGATGTTCTGCTTTGAAATGGCCCACTTGCAGCATCGTTGTGGTAGATCGACTGTGATGTGCTCATTAATAAACGCAACGTTCTGGCAACAAAAACAACAACATTTTCAATGAACAGCCAAAGGCAACAGCTGATGACGGACATGTGGTTATTTAGCCTGCCAGTGGATATTCTTGGCAGTTCGTCCGTTTTCCGATTAATGTGGTCTTGCGTATGTGTTGCGCAGTTAAATCATTCACGAGCAAAACGATATTTTCATTATTTTCAAAATAATTTTTTTTCGCTTCTTTGTTTTTTAACCTACCTTAATTGAGTAAAAAACACTACCAATAAATTGAAATTGTCATACTGCAGAAAGACCTGTCAAGCCAATCAACAGATTTTAACGTCACTTTTTCTGAAATTAAATTTAACTCGTATTTAAAGTGCATATGGTTCGAAATATGACAAGCATTCAAATGTTAAGTTCTGGTTGTGATTAATTTTTAAGTAAAAAAGTTTGCTCAATAAGCAGAACAATGTGTTTGTTAAGAGATACGAAGCATTGAAGATTAAAGAGTGTTGTTCATCCAATCAACACTCGGCGAACAAACGGCTACAAAAGCATTTCTTTTTATTTACAAGTACAAAAAAAGTGTCTATTTTGGCAAAGCTTCAGCTATCTCAATTGCTTTACCCCTGAGTCATCAAACATGAATCAGTGCAGCTTGGCGTACATGACGTATACGTAGTTAACTATTCAGCTAACACAAATGTACTCAAATGGCATCTTTGTCGTCGTAGCAAGGAATATTTGAGTTACCCCTGTTTGTTTTTAACTCTCGGTAGCTTCCCATACTACCATAGTTTCAACAAAAAGTTAACTGCAACCAGCATTAGTTTGTTATCAACGCTCGATTGCTGTAGAAAATTGAAAAATATTGTCGCAGTGCTCTCTGCATTCAGCAGCTGCTGCTCCATGTTGATGGTTGCTGTTATCTCGTCTTCCGCCGCTCGCAATGATGGATTGTACCAAGTCTTATCCTCACATGCGAGCCATAGCAAAGATGAAAGAAGTTTTCCAACTGGCGTCTACTCAAAGCTAAGACAATTCTTTGTCTTGTAAGCAGCAGCAGTCACTCTCATTTTTCAACATCTAAACTTTTTGTTGGATTTCAGACGCCTCCAGTTGCAAACTCTTCACCCGCTTCTTTAAGTAGTCTTATATGGGTCACAGTATGTTGTGGCGGCGCTTTGCAAATATGCGTAGCGCTTCGCCCATGTTCAACTGCATTCATTTGGCAATTTTTTGTATGCTATATAAATCATGTTGATCGAGTGAAGGCTGTCATCTCTAATATTAAAGCGAATGAAACAAAAGAGAAAATAAATGAAATGGATTTTGAAATTTCCAAGCGCTTGAAGAAGTCCACAAAATTAAATTTGCATATGAATCGAAATAATTTTATAGCCACTATGAAGAACGAGTTAATTCATAAATTATTTAAGAAAGCAAATTGTAATAAATTGCAAAAGTAACCATACACAGAAAGAATGCGAGTTAAATGCCAATCAAATTAAGGACAATTGAATACTGACATATATATGATGTAGAAACTAAATCAATATATCTGGTACAAATATTTATATATACTTAGATTACAGTCGGTTTTCTCATTTAATATATATATTTTAATCAATTAACTACACACTTATAGATACAAGGTATGTAGTTGATAACGTAATTGCATTTAAGAAATGAAAAAAAAAAAAAAAATGCAATTATCATTTATTATGTTTGAGAGCCAAGGGAGACATGGCAAAGCAACAAGAAATTCATAACTTGTTGCACCGCCCTTTGAACATAATTCATTTGTCAACTAGCTGTTGCCGTTGCCGTCACCGTCGCAGTCGCCGCAGCTTTGGAATGGCACAGGGAAAAGCACGCTAATATGGTCAATGCCAACTGTTGCCAGTCAGATAGGGGTGGCTATTCAATTGCAGGATACCGGCTGCACGACTCTATAAATGCATCCGTTCCACTCTTGCCGCGTGGCTCTCGCCGCTTCCATAAAAGTCAAGTGCATGTTGGGCTGGCACTGTTCCAAACGGTTGCGCATCGGCAGCGGAAACGGAAACGCGCAAAAAAATGGCAATGGCGAAGGCGATGACGATGGCGGTGACGAAGGCGACGGTGCCAGCCCCATCCAACCAGCGGCTAAGTATCAAAACATGAACAAAAACTTTGCTCGTTGTGCGGCCGACAAGTTGAAACTAATGACAATTTTGTTGTAATTAGTTGCGGCTTTTACAGCGCTGCGACGCGACGCTAACAAATAAGTTGTCAGAGAACTTAAGTTTAGCAATTTTCATAGTTTTCGTCGCTGGCATTTGCGGCTAGCAATCTTTTTGCTCGACTACAAATTTGCCGGAAATGAAATTCATTTGTTTTTCTTATCCCAAAATTGTTGGAACTGTGGTTGCAGGACCATTGCAATGGGCATGGGCGTGGGAGTGCCTCGCCCATTACTCGGTTACATTCTGCATGTGCCGTCAACTCGAAGGCATGCACTCTGCCTTTGGCCTTCGGCGGGTTATGCCACATATTTCATAGCTTTAGCCAGCACCTGGCTTTTAATTATTTTTAATTGTATGCAGCTGGTCTTGACGTGCAACAAAACATATTCCCCAATTTCACTTGCTTCCGCTTCCGCTATAAATTTGCCAAAATACCCAGTTGGCGCTTAAAGTTTATGTCACTTACAAACTAGGCGTTGTTCTCTCACTTACAAAATATATGCTTTAAGGCAAAGTGGATTGCAAGGAACAAGAAGATTTAAACTAATAACTAAGTTCATTTACAATATTCGCTAAAATTTAATACACACATGACTGTGCACTTACGTGAATGAATGGCCACGACATTTTATTCCGAGCAATTGATAATTCTACAATGAGTCGGACACTTGATGACCTCATCTGCCATGTACGAAAATATATTTTAGTTAGTATTATATAACTTCAATATTTAATTAAATTTCTCCAGTACGTTTTGCACATTGAGAGCCCTTCACTAACTTCACTTCTAATGCGCACTTAACAGTCGGCTTGTAAGTTTTATTTGTGGGTCTTTTAATATGTTTATTTCTTGGGAAAAACGATTTGAAGCTGGTTCTGACAACAAAAGTGCACAACACACAAGTATTTAGTAGTTGTAGTTGAGTTGAGTTGTGGCGCGAGATATCAGGCTTTTATTATAGTATTTATTATTTAAACTGAAGCTTAGCATCTTGCAAAAATCCTTTTGCCCTGATGGTGCTCCGTCATTGACTCACACCATGTGCGTATACGGACAACTCCAAATTTGTTGGGAAAACACTTGTGTTTTAATGAAAATTTGCATATGACCGCGTGCGCCGAGCTCTGTTTGTATACACACATATAGAATACTACATTCATTTGCATATCATAAAAATTCATTTTGTTACAATTCTGCTGTTGTTTTTAAATTGAGCAACCGCAAAGTTTTGCATTGCATTCTAAACAGCAAGCAGAGAAATTGCCTTGTCTAGCAGAGAGGATGTTTTAAAGAGAGCTCTCATTCGATTTACTGGCCAGTTTGCCTTTCAATCTGCTGTCCATGTTGCATATAAAGTAAGCTCTATTGTACTTGTCGTTTTTCTGTACGTCCCTGTTTGTCGGGTCTGGCTCACTACCCAGCTCAGGCTAGCACGCACATCAAATACACCAATGTGGCTGTAACTCAGGACCAGACAAGTGGAGTTTGCGGCATCTCAAGGAGCTCAACAAGCCATGTAAAGTGAGAAGCTCGCACTTTTGATTTAGTGGCATTTATGACAACTAACCTTGTACATGTTTGTTATTCAAGCTCTCGTGCCTTAGTTAAAATTTTGTTCTTACTTGTATGAAAGTTTAAGATCGTTGTAACAGCAGCGAAGCTTAATGACGCTCTTTATTTTTCTTTTCCCTTGTGGTTTTTCTGTAATGTGATTACAGACACAACAACTCAGGCTGCAGAGACTGATATAAACACTAACAGCTACATATACCGACAATTTGATGTCATTGTTCGGCCATTAGCCTTATTTTTATGTGGTAGAGCGCATGTTGAAATATTGTTTATTTACTCAATTAACACTAATTGCTTGGATCAATACATTTATATTTACCTTGCGCTTAAAGGCAACAACCCTGGAGGGCCCAAAGACTAACAGGTTGAGCAATTGAAGTCGAGTTTGCCGAAGAGACAGCCGATTTCATCGCCCTCGTTGTCGTCCTTGTAGCAAAGTAAGTCGCAAAGTCTCAGCTGCCATTAATAAAGTCATTACCGTCTGTCAATCTCGCGCATTCACTTATCAAATACTTGAAGCTACATCAAATTCAAATAACACAAATTCGAGCGCAATCGCAGCTGCAATATTCACGGCGAGCAATAAATTTTGAAGGCTTTATCTTTCACTCTGTCAAGCGGATGTTTCATTACGGCGTGAGTGCTCTGGCGCCCCGAAAAGCGAGCAACGCTTTTTAAAACTGCTTATTAAACTTCCCAGTGTCACGTACAGTCAGATCGAGCATGAACAGTGAAATAGGGTGCGGCAGGGCATTAGAGTTCTCGGTGTGCTTTAGGTTTAAGTGGCTACTTTACAAAATAACGTCGCATAAAATAAATTTCTTTTATGTACTCGCAAATTGCCAGTCAAAGTTTTCATATAAATAAATAGAAAAGCGCTTCAACGACCAGAGAAAATACACAAAATACAAAATACAAAAAATAGAAAACAAAATACGAAATGGCAATGCGGCCACTTGTAACAAGTGTCAATGCCGCTGCACCCACTATAAACATAAAAATGTTCTTGCCACAAAAGGAAAATTTCTTTAAAAACTTTTCTGGGGCGTGGCGAACGCGTTAGGCGTACTTATTGTTGTCAGAGCTGCTACTGTTGTTGCTGTTCTTTTTGAATAAATGTGAGTACGCGTGTGGTGGGGAGAGTTTGTCGGGAACAGAGCTTAACGGCAATTGAATGCCAAGTTAAGTGGCAATGTGTGCGAAGGCGTTTTGCTTTTGCAATTTGCAATAACCAAAGCACGACCATAAAAATATAGTTGCTTGCCAGCATGCTCAGACGGCCCAGCATTATAAAAGAGATAGAGCGAGAGATGAAATACAATGAGTTTTTGATTACTTTGGAATTTCTTATTTGCCTTTTAGTCGGTTCCAAAAAAAATCTCACCCTGAAACTGTGCAAATATTGATAAGCATTTGCTCGGCAGTCGACACCTTTTCATACACCCGCTCCAGCATACATGCGCACGCAGACAGATACTTCAGCTATATTTTTTCTTTTCGATTTATATCTCTCACAATTTCTCAGTAGTAGACCATGGTGCGTTTTCAAGACATTGAAATTTACTGAATTCGCAAAATTGCGAGAATATCTAAAGCCTGTTTCTTTGTAGAGAGCTAATATATTATTTTATAATTTGTACTTAAATGGTTTTGTTATGTTTACTTAATGCTGCGGACATATTTAAGAAATAATTTATATTTATCTCAAGCTAAATTTTAATATTCAAATTTGTATCGATCGAGGTAAATGTTGTCTCAATTAGAAAGTCATCTTTAGCATTTTTTTGTTTTTCAGTTTTTATTTGGTGTTTTTTGCTCTAAACGCGGCCTCCACTTAAACTGAAATTTGCTGACAGCATGTGGCGCTTGTCTAATGTCAGTGTTGTCGCGGTGAGGTCTTTACGAGCGTAGACAAGGAAGGCGCGCTAAATTGAAGAATATTTTGCGTAATAAATTTGAAACGTGACGCACTCTGAAATACGTTTAAGCCAACTGTGACCCTGGATGAAACTTATTGATAGAGCAAAAAATAACCAACCATATCTGCCTGCCCCGCCTGCCGTTCCAATATAGTTGGTACGCATAGATAACTGTCAACGTGGTGGTGGTCGGGCAACAGTTACTGACAGCTCTGTCACCTGCGCACGTGAACTGATAGAAAAAAAATTGAATAGAAACACCGAAAGGTATTTCCTACTTACACAGCGTTGCTCATATAAATATCATAATCTTTGCAAATAAATTATGCATTCTCCTCCAGTAGCTCTTGGTTAATCCTTGATTTCCATATATTTTCCGCCGACCCATATCATAAATTAAGCAGACTTCGAAACGCATGCAGTGCGGTTGGTCAAAGAAAAGCACGTGCATCGTTTTGCTGATTGATTAAACCGCGCGAAGATCAACTTCCCTGCATCAACAACAACGTTTCAGGAATTGTTATTACATCGTTTGCTAGTTTTTCCATTTGGCCCACCTAGAATCGGGTGTTCATCAAATGGTTGGCGAGGGATGTTGATGTCAAGTGGACGGACAACCAGACGAACGGCACACGTGCCAAAGTCACTTTTGATATAACTATATGATGGCAGCACTTAATATGCGCCTCAGTAGGTGGCGGGCTGGCCGTCTGTTCGACCAAAGCTTCTAGACGTGACGAGCAGAGCGTACATTGGAATCCTGAACTCATTGTCATGTACGGCGCATAAGCACCAACTATGGACTCGCCATATAGTAAGCAAAAGTAAGAGTACCGAAAGGGAATACTCAATACGACCATTTAAAAACACAGGCAAGCGCGCATCTTGATGCGTATTCTTGAATACGCTTTGCTCGGTGTGCTTTAACTCGCAGCATAACAAGCTGCAAAGATGTCTACCAAAAACATTAAACAGGGAATTTGCCGAGCAGTTACATCAAGAGAGAGAAGAGAGAGAGAGAGAGAGAGAGAGAGAGAGAGAGAGCAATTTCAAAATCCCCATTACAGACAATGGTCAAACAACGAAAATTTACTATGGATGGTCCTCGGTAATTGTGCTGACACACAGCTTATTTTGTCATTTTTGTCATGTAAATAAAGTCGACTAAACAAGGTCCACATGAACATTTCATTTCACAATTAATTCATTCAATTAAAAAGAAATGTAATTACAATTTCTCTAATTTTAATGCGCAAGGCGATCAACATAGTAGGACTCAAGAAATGTTTGTAAAATAAAAATAACGATGTAAACTTAATTGAGTAAATAACTATTAAATATAGGTATATATATATGTATATATATATATATATATATATATATATATATATATATATATATATATATATATATATATATATATATATATATATATATATATATTTTTTTTTTTTTTTTAATATTTTTTGTAAACTTTTACTACACACTGCTCGATTGAGCTTTTCCAAAGCTTTGAATACATTATAAATGTAAATCAGCTTGAAGTTCAATCTGCTCATAAAATTCATAACGGGTGTGCACGCTGCGAAACGGCCAAAAATCTAGATGATAGGCGAAGCCGTCTTGTTTATTAACCCGTTTTTTCAACCTGCAGCAACTTTACACAGTGTTCTTCTATTGGGAGGTTGGTTGGGAAACATTGTTTTATTTTTATGGCTACTGCACTCATTTTATAAAGCTCTTTTATTGCCCATAGATACTGTGGAACCAATTTATAACTGTTTTCTCATATGAGACTGTATGTGTCTGAGCTGCTGCTTTATTTTCTAATTACAGAATGTGTGTAATTAATGCTTTGTATGTTTGTATTTGTTAGTTAATAAATAAAACGACAATTTGCACATGGAAAACTCGCTGGTTGCCTTTCAATGCTTGTAGTTGTTATCATTATTTAGTTGTTGGTGTTTCTGCTTGCACTGGCTCTGTCAGCAATCGTTAAGTGCTGTTTGGCTACAATCCTAGTGCGCGAATGAGTTGGAAAAGACTGCCGCGTCCTGAATAACAGGACGGGGACATTATGTGTGTGTCATTTTGCTTAGGCATGTTTGCAATTAATATAAAGAGCAACCCACATGTTTAATGTAGGCCCGTACTGTCTCCCAAAATGTTCTTAGTCGCGATTGTACCACTGTGTCCTCAAGCAGGCAACAAAAATAAGTTATTGCCTACTTGTCGGGGAGGGCGCTTAGTCTCTCACAATAAACTGCGTATTTATGTGCGACCATTTGGTGCTATCCTACCTGTAAGTGCTATTTGAAGGTTGGTTATTGGGCCATATACAGGGTGTGTCCTAGTTGTACATGCATTTTTTTACATTGATTGCAATTGTTTGTGGTAATTTTATACCTGATTTATTGCAATATATTGCAAAATATTTGCTAGCACTTGGCTAAGTTTTGTTTCTTAATGCTCATATTTGGATAAAAAAATTTTACGCTTGTTTTCCTAGTAATCAGCAGCTGTCATCGTTGATACTTGATTATTTGCACAAACGAATTTGACCGTTATAGCAAATTAACAAACAAATTGGGGCAGAGTTCAAAATAAATAATTTGATTTGTATTGCTTTTTAACGTAGGTGACGAGTTATAAAAATTCGATATTTTCTGAGCTTAACTTTTTACTTTGGGTTTTTTTTCTTTTTTGTAGCTTGAAATAATTGCCAGAATTTATTTGCATGCCAAGTTTGACAAATTTGCATTTGTTTAAGTCCACTTTGATGTTGTTTAATACTTTGGTTTTTTGGCATGCGGAAACGTTCTCGAAAAAAGTCCTTAACTGGCGGCAGCTCAAACATTTATGCAAATTCGAAGAAAGAACTAAACAAACTCGTTAAACTGGCAGCAGCTAATAGCAAAACATTTGCAATTTTATCAAATAAACTTCAGTATTTAGACAAACAGCTAATGCTCCAATTCATAGCAAGGTGGCAATTAAACTTTTTATTAAAATACAAGACTTTGGCTGCCGCTGCTAAAATAGTGAATATTCTTATGCACATTTTATTCACGTAGATTTAGTGTTTGTTTTCTACAGGTTGTGTCTATTTTATAGATCGATTGACCCGTCTAGTCTACGGACAGATCGATCTCGCGCTAGGCTACATTTTATTCAGTTTTTGATGCTGCGAAGTTGTCCGACGGCTATTACCAATTGTTGTTGGTGTGCCTACGGTGCCCTCTGCTGCTTTTTATATTTATGTTTTTCTCTTTTTTTTCAGTATTTGTATTTCAGTTTTTATGTTGGTGCTGCCTGCATCTTTTATGAGCATGTGGTGCCCGAGACCTTGAAATTGTAGCTGGTTTATTTTAATATGTTTACATTTTTTTAGTTTGCATATGACATTGCCACCAGCGCTAGGCGGTGGCAGCGGCAGCATCAACAGCAGTCGAAATACCGAGCATGCCATCCGCGAGCAGCGCAGCAGCAGAGCAGCCGTCTCAATGGCTTAGTGGTTTGTGGGAAGCCGTAAACAAAACAAAGACAAATTATTTTTGGTTTCGGTCTGCAACGACGACTCTGAAGCCTGATTGACAACTTTTCCAGCGTAGATAAAAGTAGGAGAAAAAACTATTAGCGAACTCGTGAATGAAAAGGAAAATCGAAAAGAATTTACACAACCCATTAGTAATAGTTTAAGCTAGCAGACCTTAAAGATTCAAAATATATAAAAGATTCTGATATATCTATGCTAAATAGTCAAAGCTGTGATTAGTCATAGCTAAACTTATCTATGATATGCATCTTTGAGGCGCCGATGATTTGCAAATCTATTCAGTTATCTTGGTTATGAATCTATCCAATTTTAATGCTGAAAACATTTTATTATGCAAATTAATTCAATTCCAAATATGTTGTTGGCATTTATTTATCTATAGCAGGGCTCACAGAGTCAAAAACAATAATTTTTATGATATCAATAAAGCATGATGAAAACGTGATAATCGCTGATCAGATTAAATGGTCATCGCCTGGCGCCAGCTGATTACCGTCGCACCGCTTCAGGTGCTGAACAGTAAAAACCTCAAGGTCGTTTCGCTTGTTAACTTTATGACCAATATTTTGACTAACTGCCTATCAGGCAAACAGCAGACAACATTGATTGCTAAACGGATGCGCAAAAAACTTAAAAGACTCGAATATTATCTTTTGCCTGTATCTACGAATATTTCGTATATTTTGATGCCATTGTTTTGTTTACATTCCTTTGAATGTAATTCGATAGATTTTAGGGGTGCCTCGTCAGTAATACTGCAAAAGGTTGAAATTCATAACAAAACTAGTCGCCATAAGTGATTGGGAATTTCCAAACTAGAAATATTTGCAGCCGACTATTCCAATATGTATACTTAGTCGATTGGGAATTTAAAATACCTCGAACTTGTTTTGATGAGCCGCCATCCAAACTTAGTAGTATTAACATCGATCGACCACATTCGACATTTTTTTTGCATACAAATATGTCTGAAGAAAATAATTTCTTTTATAAAAATCATAATGAAACAAAATTACTTAAACTCGTTTTGTGTTAATGGCAATACCAATACTACTGCTGCTAAGCCTGCTCATAATATCGCCCCTCGTTGCTTTACCAATGCGATTTACTCTTGAGCAAGGGCTGTGTCTCATTTGCATCGTGCAGACAGCGATATTGGCAAGAATAGGCCTGCTAGAGCAGCGCTGCGGCGTTGACATTGTTGGCATTGTTTTTATCGCTTCAGCTCGTGTTTCAGGGCTTGCTGCTCAATCACTAGACAAAAGCAGCAAAAGAAGTTAATGCTAAATGCTACGAGCATCGAGAGAAACAACAGATATTTCTGTATCCACTACAGCAACAACGATACGACATCAGCAGCAGCAGCGACCATCGCGGCTCGGGCTCTGCATGAACTTGAGCGCAGTCGAGTGACACAGTTTGGTTGTTTTCGTATAAATAGTAGACACAATGGTGTTTCAAACGTCAGATACAACCTAACAGTTAAAGTCAAAGAACTTCAGTGAAATTCATGATGCGTGCATTCATTGTAAGTACCCAGGAGACAACTTCGAGCCTCATTTAGGATTACCTAATTCACTTTTTCTGCGAGCAGGTTATGTGCCTTGTGGCAGTCGCTTGTGCCGATAAGCTGGGCTATAATTACCAGCCAGTGGGCCACTCTGACTCTGGCTTGTCCTTCAGCCCAGGAATTGGAGGTGGCAGCATTGGAGGTGGCAGCATTGGAGGTGGCAACATTGGAGGTGGCAGCATTGGAGGTGGCAGCATTGGAAGCGGCAGAATTAGCAGCGGAAATCTTGGTGGTCTCTCTGGAGGCAATCTCGGTGGTCTCTCCGGTGGAAACCTCGGTGGTCTCTCCGGTGGAAACCTCGGTGGTCTCTCCGGTGGAAACCTTGGTGGTCTCTCCGGTGGAAACCTCGGTGGCTTGTCTGGCGGAAATCTAGAAGCTCCAGTCTCGTACAACGCCCCTGCCCCCGCTGCTGAATTGGAGAAGGAGTTCTTTACTTTCACTGCCAACGAACAGGACTTCGATGAGCCTCAAGCTTTGGAGAAGGTTTCCAGCTCTTTGAACAAGGGTCTGCGCGTCGTCTTCATCAAGGGACCAGAGAACCGTGGTCTGGAGAACGCTGCTCTGGCACTGGCTAAACAGGCCGCCCAGCAGGAAACCGCCATCTATGTACTGAACAAGCAAGCTGACATCAGCGATCTGGCCAACAAGCTGAATGCTATCCGCAGCAACAACAACAACAAGCCCGAGGTGCACTTCGTCAAGTACCGCACTCCTGAGGATGCCGCCAATGCACAGCGTGCTATTCAGTCACAATACGACTCTCTGGGCGGATCCAGCCAGGCTCACAACGGAGGTGTTGCTCCCGTTCTCAACTTCGCTTCTCAGGGTCCAGTGCGTCAGGCTAGCGCCAAGTCCCCTGATAATGCCTACTTGCCAACATCCATTTTCCGTCGTGTCTAAATTTAATGATAGATTTAGATCATATGAATGATAATGACAGCGATCTTTGACTGATTTTTATCCTAGTTTTTGTTGAATAATGCTTAAATAAATTCTCTTTTCCTACATTTTATTTCAAAATCATATTTAGAAATGTATATTTTCTGGGATTTTTAAATACTATTGTACTACTTGGAAAATGTATGTGTGAGCTATGTAGTCTCACACCAATTTAGTTGCTGAATCAAAGCATACTCTTGTATTTACATTAAAATCCCTAAGAGCCATTTTGAATATGGTTTTTGAATATCGGAACGTTCAACTTTATTATGTGGATCTGTATGAGCCGCAAAGAATATATTCTTTGTCTTGCACATGAAATTTATAATCTCAATAGTTCACATATATTTCAGAGTAGTGTTTAAATCGATTTAACTAACAATTGCTGTAGGAATCGCTGGTGAAGCACTGACTAAATATACTTCTTATGTGTTTGCAGGCTTCTTTTTATATTTTATGCATATATATAATTTTTTATTAATTTTTTTATTTTTTATTAGTAGAACACATCAGCAAACACATCCTCGAGTAATTAAGCAAATAATATCATGTTTTCGATTCTTTAAAATATGTATAATAAATTTAGAATACAGCTAAGTAAATTATTACACATTTCATTATTAATATTATTATTAGTTTATTATAAATACTATATTGTAAGCGTAAAATATAACTCAAAAATTTAGCTAAAAACCATAAGCATATAATTACTTAATCTGGTGTATACAAATTAAAACATATAAGAGAAAATACTGTTTTCCTAATATTACTTTAATTTTTGTATAATAACAAACAAGTTAGTATAAAGGTGGCAAGTTCTAACAGTTTTTTTTAATAAATCGATCAGTATTTAACATTTCCTAATTATCTCAGCATTCTACTAACTTATTTATTTATGACGCAGGCGATTCAGAATTGATGACGGCAAGTAGTTGGTATCGGGCGCTTGTATCCGTGCATCGGAAGATGCAGGCGAAGAAGAGCGGGATGCAAAGTTGAGGGCTTTGGCGGTACCACCGTTGATATTTTGACTAGTGCCTCCCAGCGAATCATATTGACTCTGTATAGCCTTTTGTGCATTGACAGCATCTTCGGGAGTGCGGTACTTGACGAAGTGCACTTCGGGCTTCACATTGGCATTCTGGCGCACGGCATTGAACTTGTTTGCTAATTCGTTAAGGTCGGGCTGTCTGTGAAGCAAATAAATTGCAGTTTGCTGCTCAGCAGCCTGTTTAGCTAGTGCCAAAACAGCCTTCTCGTATCCACGATTCTCCGGAGCCCTTATAAAGATCACACGCACGCTCTTCTTAAGCGCCTTAGCAATCTTTTGCGCTGCCTCGGGATCTTCAAAATCTGCCTCGTTGGCACGGAATGAAAAGAATTCCTTATGAATGCCGCCTTGTGGCGCCACGCTGTAGCTCACAGGGCCTCTCAGAACTGAACCAGCTCCAGATCGTATACTAGATATCAAATCAGATCCGCTGCCAGTGGTGTCAATTGCATCTGTAACTGTGGCCGTACTCCCAGGTTTGTAGTTATAGCCCAAGCGAGCGGCACTAACTGTCGCCGCTAACAACAATACAATCAAAGCACGCATCTTGCCTCTTTCTACTGTTCTCGTAGAATGTTGATCATGTTTATATTAACATAGCTTTTATACCGCCAACGCTGCTGGTTGCTATATTTAGCCCAGTTGATCCAACTCTCGCTCTCTTGAACCATTTATTAATGCGTCCGCTCGCCATTCGCTAGCGGAAGACCCCGACTTAAATCCGAGTTAGACGAAGTCTACGACAACGACTGTGACCACGATCATGGCTACAACATTTGATTCGTGACTGGTGATTGGCCAGCGGGTTTTCGGAATGCTGTTAATCTGTTAACATAATTTCGCTCTTAACACATTTAACACATTGTTTTGAGCAGCTTCAAACGGGCCGCCGCTGCCGAAGCTGTCGCGTCTGTTTCCGATTGGTGATTGGCTGATCGTGATTCACCCATAATTGGGCTATAATTTATGCATAAAATTTAGCTAACGCAAATCCAAATGACAGACTTTTTTCGTTATATTTTGGATGTACAGAATCGCATATTAATATAATGATATTATCAAAAAAAAGTGATCGTCAGCACAATAAAATTAATGATTGAATTTGTTTCTTTTGCTTTTATAGCATACAGGTTTTGATGAAATGCAAATCTTTAGAGCTCCTCTTGTTGCTTGTGCGTGACTCTTAAGGTTCCTTTCTAATTGTGTTTGAAACACAGCAAGGTGACAGCAACAATCAGGTCAGCTAACAGTTTATGGCTACCAAACGACCTCCAGCAAATATAATTTTTCATGTGATGTAAATTGGTGGTGGTGGAATTGAAGTATGTTACGAATATGCACGGCACTTCAATAAAACCAATTATAGCTTTTATAGCTATAATTGGTTTTAGTGAGTTTCTATTGGTAGTTGTCTTCTATAGTCGAAGAAGCGCTACATATAACAATTTTTGTGTATAACTATGCAACAGGCTGAGCGAGGCGTGGTTGAAGTTATTAATTATATTTTCTTGATCAGGATGCCACGCTGAATAGTGAATGAAAAACCTTAATAAACTAAAATTTATGTCTCAAAGATTTACACTTCCAGTATAATTGTTTCAGTTTTAATTTAGAATGGAATTAGATAAATTTGCATTTTTCATACAAAATTACGAAAACTAATTATTATTTACATTGAAAATAACTTCTGTAATAAATATAATACATTTCTCAAATAAGACACCTTGACCTTGTCTATTAATTCGTTTTAGAATTATTTTAAATTTATTATTGAATTTATGCATTAGTCAACAAATGGTATTAACAAAGTTCGTCATTAATTTAACGACGCAGCCGACGGAAAATGGATGTGGGCAGATATGAATTGTCGGGGCTTTGGGCAGTCACCTGACGTACGGGACCACGGGAAGCAAAGTTCAAAGCGGGGGCTACACCACCATCATGGGCCTTGGAGGAGCCACCGAGTTGATCGTATTGTCCTTGAATAGCACGCTGTGCGTTGGCAGCATCCTCAGGAGTGCGGTACTTGACGAAGTGCACCTCGGGCTTGTTGTTGTTGTTGCTGCGGATAGCATTCAGCTTGTTGGCCAGATCGCTGATGTCAGCTTGCTTGTTCAGTACATAGATGGCGGTCTCCTGTTGGGCGGCCTGTTTAGCCAGTGCCAGAGCAGCGTTCTCCAGACCACGGTTCTCTGGTCCCTTGATGAAAACAACACGCAGAGCTTTGTTCAAAGAGCTGGAAACCTTCTCCAAAGCTTGTGGCTCATCGAAGTCCTGTTCGTTGGCAGTGAAAGTAAAGAATTCCTTTTCCAATTCAGCAGTGGGGGCGGGGGCGTTGTACGAGACTGGAGCATCAAGAGAGCCGCTAGACGGACCAAGATTGTCAACGCTGCCACCACCGAGTCCAGAATCCAATCCACTAAGTCCGCTAAGTCCACCCAAAGAACCACCGCCAAGTCCACCCAGAGAACCACCATTCAGACCACTGCCTCCGATGCTTCCAATATTTCCACTTGCGCTGCCTGGGGCGAAGGATAGTCCTGAGTTGGAATGTCTTACGGGCTGGTAGTTGTATCCCAATTTATCGGCGCAGGCAACGGCCACCAAGCACATAACCTTTAGGTATTTAAAGAAGAAGAGAGTGGAGATGTAATCCTTCTTTTTCAAGTTGCGGGTCCTTTGTACTTACAATAAAAGCGCGCATCTTGATATCAAATATTTCTTAGTTCTTCTCTTCGAGTTACGAATTGCTTCTGTCTTCTGCTTGGAGCAGTCTTTATTATTTATACAAATCCATCTTCGAAGCTGATAAAAACAAATCTGCCGCCTTGGTGTCGCTTGCATAGAAATCGCTTTGATGCCACTGTGTTTTGCCGCCTACAAAGCTTTTTAGCTCTACAGTTTTATGGTCAACTTGGAATTTTTGTTGCGTTTCAATGGACAACGGCTGCGACTGCGACTGATTGTTTTAGGTTATTCAAATTTCGAGTTTTTTATTCAATAATTTTTACAAGAATTAATATAAAATTATAAAATTAATATGTGACGAGCACATTGAACGAACTTTATATGCATATTGATGCTATAAAGATGGGTCATAATTATCTATTATAAATATAAAATAAATGTTTTTCTTAAATATTTCGGCAAGGCTACAATCTTGTTTTATGTAGGACATCTATTTAATAATCATTCATAGGAATTTCGATTAGTCACATTCGTAGCATTGATATATGGGTATGACATCAGCTCAAAAGCACTCATTATCGATAAGCATATCTCTTAGTGCAATTTAATTCTCAGCTGAGTTTACTAAATCTTTGTAATGACAAAAAAAAAAAAATAAAACATGTATAAGCTAAGCATACAATATTTAATTATCAATTTATTTGTTCATTTCATTTACCTATGATAAGCATAATAATTTATATTGAAACTAAATTCTTGTTCCAAAAAAAAAGATCCAATAAGAACATTTTAATAATTATTTGCAAATAAAAACAAGTAACAAAACTCTAGTCGAGACTGCTCGACTAAGAGATAGCCTGAATCTATTGAGCTGTAATACCAATCATTAAGAGTTTAATTTATTCATCAATAGTAAACAACACATGCACACACACAAACATATGCATGCACTTAATGTGCTTACTGCGTAGTTATGCGGCTGCAGAAGAGGCTGTGCTATGGAAACACTATTGTTTTATAACTTTTTTTCTCGACTTATGTTCTTAATGAAATTTCCGGGAATGATTTGCCAAATCTCAAGTCTCTAGTATTTGATATACGTGAGTTGTCATTTTTGTTGAATTGTGGGCGTGGCATCAAAAATCCAAAAATGACAAAATGTGCGGATTCAATATAGCAATCAACCACATCTTAGTGCTCGATTCTATCTTTAACGGTGTGCACGCCAGGCCTCAAAAACAAAGCGATATAGTTATCGGTAATAAGAAAATGGGATGAGTTATCAAAAAAAAAATAAACTCGTACAGCTTATGGTATTATCAAGCATTTTTCGTTTTATTTCAAGTTTCTAGCTTTTGTGATTTACGAACTCCACTTGTTTACTCGGACGGACGGACGAACGGACGGACAGAGCTATTTCAACTCAGCTCATTGAGCTGATCAAGAATATATATACTTTATGGGGTGTGGCACGCCTCCTTCTGCCTGTTACATACATTTGCACAAAATCATTATGCTCTGATTTTCCATTTTGAATGGATTTAGAGTATAATAAGCTGTCTTCTTTTAAAAATATATTTCTCATATTACCGTAGCCCAAAACTAAAATATAATTATTTTTCCCAATATCACATGAAATTAATTTATCTGGCAGTGCTGAGCACATAAAATAATATTATATATCGCATCAATTCAGACAGGCATTCCACTAAACTAGTATAAGTTTTGCCTCTCCAGAAAAAAACCAAAAAAGATTGTGTTTTGATCCTTTGAGCACTTTAAAAAGCATTTAACTATAAATTCAAATTAACTATAAAGTTCAGAAATTATTTTATTCATTTATATTTAATCAACAAAGCAACAATAGTAAATGTATAATTATTCAACAAGCTGTCTCCAGAGCATGTAAAGCTTCAAGGGTACAATAGGAACACTTTAGAAGCGACGGAATACCGATGTGGGCAGATACGAGTTATCGGGGCTCTGAGCAGTCACCTGACGTGCTGGTCCTTGGGAAGCGAAATTCAAAACAGGAGCCACACCACCTTCAAGAGACTGAGATGAACCTCCCAGCTGGTCATATTGTCCTTGAATGGCACGTTGTGCGTTGGCAGCATCCTCAGGAGTGCGGTACTTGACGAAGTGCACCTCTGGCTTGTTGTTGTTGTTGCTGCGGATAGCATTCAGCTTGTTGGCCAGATCGCTGATGTCAGCTTGCTTGTTCAGTACATAGATGGCGGTCTCCTGTTGGGCGGCCTGTTTAGCCAGTGCCAGAGCAGCGTTCTCCAGACCACGGTTCTCTGGTCCTTTGATGAAGACGACGCGCAGACCCTTGTTCAAAGAGCTGGAAACCTTCTCCAAAGCTTGTGGTTCATCGAAGTCCTGTTCGTTGGCAGTGAAGGTAAAGAACTCTTTTTCCAACTCAGCCGCGGGGGCGGGATCGTTGTACGAGACTGGAGCTTCTAGATTACCGCCAGACAACCCACCGATGATACCACCAGAGGGACCACCGAGTCTGTCACCGGAGAGACCCCCAAAGTTTCCACTTCCAAGAATGCTGCCTCCCCTAAGATTGGAATCCAAGTCACTTGCTCCTCCATTCAATTCACCGAGAGAGATACCTCCTAGACTTCCAATGGATGAGCCGCTATCTAGCCCCAGTTCACTTCCGCTACCAGGATTGAAAGATAATCCCGAGCCGGAGTGTCCAACAGGCTGATAGTTGTACCCGAGCTTATCGGCATGGGCAACGGCGATTAGGCAGATAACCTATTTTTATGCAGGGGAGAATGGGTCCGTCAGCATATCCATTGGCAATTTGAACATAAACTTACGATGAAAGCACGCATCTTGAATTCTGTTGACTATGTTCGCTTGGCTTGAGGCTGGTTTGGCTTCTGTTTAATAACGCGATAGCTGTTAATATTTATACAAATCCACCTTCGAGGCTATTAGATTTGCCTTCTCATTGAATACAATGCGTCGAAATGTCTTTTCCGCATGAAAATAGCAGTCTTCGGCTTTTGTCTCGGCATCTGACTCGACAATTCGGCTTTGCATAAATGTTATTATAAGGAAAGTAATAAAAATCAAAATATAATATATTTGCCCACAGCAGCATCTTGCATATATGTTAAGCAAAGCAGAAAACGAAATATTTGTAACTTCGAATTTAATCACTTGGTTTATTTCATTGGGTTCGTATATAAAATGCAGAAAACAAAAACAATAGGAAATCAACGTCATCGAAATTAGTTTGAAAAACTGTTATTTTAACGCAGACGAAGACGGCGCAGGATGTTGGCTGGCAAATATGAAGCACTGGGTGCACTTTGAGAACCATAGTTACCGCTAGATTGTGCAACAGGTGCGCGGGATGCAAAGTTGATGGATGGGGCGATTCCTCCATTGATATTTTGGCTAGTACCACCCAATGAGTCGTACTGTGACTGAATGGCACGCTGTGCATTGGCGGCATCTTCAGGGGTACGATATTTAACGAAGTGGACCTCGGGCCTGGCGTTCGAGTTCTGGCGCACAGCATTGAATTTGTTGGCAAGATCTCCGATATCAGTCTGCTTGTTTAGGACATAGATGGCAGTCTGTTGCTCGGCAGCCTGTTTGGCCAGAGCCAGAGCAGCGTTTTCAAGACCACGGTTCTCGGGACCCTTGATAAAGATTACACGCAGACCCCTGTTAGCGCTGCTTGCGATTCTTTCGCTGGCAGCAGGATCGTTGAAGTCTTCCTCATTGGCCTCGAATGTGTAAAATTCCTTATTAAGACCACCGGAAGGAGCGTAGGAAGAGCTAGGCCTGCTCTCAGCACCACCATAGCTGGGCTCATCATATGAAACACTCGGAATGCTATTGCTGGCAGATACCGTATCAAGTCCTTGTCCGTAATTATACTGAGCGCATGCAACGCCAAGCAAACAGAGTACGACGAAGAAACGCATTGTGGATTTGAGAGATGTGTGTACTAAACAGCTAATGGTTAAGACTGAATCCTGATACTTTGCGACGGGCCTTTTATACACCGCCGTGGAACTGAGATCATGCTTAGAACAATGGATGGGTTCTTTACGGGCACATAATTCAACGAGTCTTGTATGCAAAGCAGTGCGCTTATGAAGTGATTATGCAAAACTATCTAACTAGACAAGCTCTTCAACTTTCTGAGTTAGGGAGCACAGGAACGGGGGACCGGTTCTTCATGCTAGTTCTCACCTCTCAACATTACCAATGGATTCAACAAAGAAATTACTTAAGAACTATCGAACTTGTTCTTGAAACTACAACCGTATCCAATATGGTCAAGCCATCGTAACTCGCAAATATTTTTCTGTTTAGTATCCGCATTCACAAAATTAAAACATTTGTGAAAGAAAAAACATTGCTCCGTGACTTTGAGTTCCCCGCTACGTTATTTTATGCATGACGTAAAATCATTTGTTTTTAGCATTTTACATTTTACTTATACCGTTGGCTGGGTAATGGCTCGGTTATTGCCCCAGCCTAATACTAGTTTAAGTATCGACGTCAGATTAAAACGTGTTTTCCTAAGATATGGACATTGGCCGTATTCGATTCAGAGGCACGGAATCTTTTTATATTCACTAACAGAAACTGAATTTACGATTTATTTTAGGAAAATCTGAACACATTATAAATACTCTCTGACCTTATTAATTCTTACACCAATAATAGCAATAACAGTAACAGAGAGTTCCATATACAGTTTCCAAGTTCACAGCCTGAAAAGTCTCTTCAACTGATAATATAGTAATATCCACCACTTAAAAGTGTGTGAAAGGGAAAACACGTTTACACATTCTTTTTGTAAGGAATTCTCAGATAATCACTATTGTGATCGCAAATAAAAATAAATATTTAAAATTTAGACAAAAAGCCATAATTTATAACTATTTAATTACAGTAAAATCAAATTGGGGCATCATCCGATGTATAATTTAAAAACGAAGGTGCCGCAGGTAGGTGGGTCCGGATGAGGTCTCCGCTGCGTTTTCGCTGATAGGGGGTGTTGCTTGAGGGGGAAAATTTAGTGCTGGGACAACGCCATCATCATGAAAAGCAGATCTTCCACCCTGAAGAAAAGATTTTCCACCCAATTGCCATACTGTCCTTGAAAAGCTTTTTGAGCGTTAGCAACATCCTCAGGAGTGCGGTACTTGTCGAAGTGCACCTCGGGCTTATTGTTCTTGTTCAGCTTGTTGGCCAGATCGCTGATGTCAGCTTGCTTGTTGAGGACATAGATGGCGGTCTTCTGTTGGGCGGATCCAAATCAGCGTTCTCTAATCCACGGTTTTCGGGTCCCTTGATGAAGACGAAGCGCAGACTTTATTCAGAGAGCCTTCTCCAAAGCTTGAGGCTCATCGAAATCCTCTTGATTGGCGGAGTAAGTGAAAAACTCCTTTTCCAATTCAACAGTGTTCAGAGATTCTCCAAATTGATCGGTTAAGCTGTCAACTCTATGAAGGTTAAGCCACCTAGTCCCTTAAAAACTCCACTAAGTCCACTTCGAAAGCCTTGTAAGTTACTGTATGAACCGTTGAGTGTTCCAAGGGATCGGTCACTGGCACTACCGGGGACAAAATATGGTTCTGAACTGGAGAGTTCTACTGGCTGATTGTTATTACCAAGTTTATCGGCGCATACCACGGACAGCAGACAAAAGACGATGATATCGCGCATTTTGATTGTGTTTATGATGTATTGCTTTTGAATTTTATAAACGCTGTATTTAGTTTCATAATATAATAGCTATTGTGTTGGTGCAATTGCATCACTTTTGCTTTGACAATAAAGGGTATTGGTCAAAGTCAAAATGTAAATGAAGAAGTGTTGGTTTTAGCGGCGCCAAGTAATTTATTATATATCCAATTATCAAATTATCTTATTTACCGATGACTGCAGCTCGTGCTGATACATAGATTATCAATCGCTGAGCAAAAATAGATTTTATTTTTAGCGATGAAGTCGTTGGCACTTCCGGCGCCATTTGATATCCACGTTTATTGCCAGCTTCAGAAGGTCACCGCCACCCGCAAATATTTGCATAAATCAGCAGATAAACCATAAAGTCACCTCATAGCCTCGCAAAAAGGCAATATAAATTTTACGAAGCGTTAAAAAATATTTTTGAATGAAGCAACTGGGCATATTTGCATATTTTGCTTCATTTTGGGTAACACTTAAAATCCCGTATTTATTGCATCTGAAGAGACAAGTGTATTGCACCGATTTGAGCTTACTATTCATTGGCTAGTTAACTTAGTTACTCATTAAAGCTAGATTACTGATTATGAAGATGAAGCGATATATTTCGTCAAGGTTTTTTAAAAAGAAGAAGCGGCGAAGATAAATAATGAGAGTTATAGCTAAATACAGAATATTGAATTCAATACAGTCAGTTTAGGTGACGGCATGGCTATCTAGATATTCACCTCCGACCAGGTCAGCAAACATAAACTCTTAGTGAGGTTGCTTAATCAAGTAGCTCCATTGCATATTTAGTAGCCGGCAGTCAAAAAGAACTCTTGCATAATTTTAGCATTTTATTCAATCGTTTGCATAACGGTTAATGCACATAGGCGCTAGCATAAAAACCATCAGGCCACTGGCAAAGACATCGCATTCTACAACCAACTCGAACACACTAAACATGAGACATTTTTCCATTTTTCTGTGGTGCGGCATTGTGGCTTTAGCTGCAGCTGACAAGCTTGGCTATAATTACCAGCCTGTGGCTCATTCTGGCTCTGGACTATCATTTGCGCCTGGCGGCGCCGCCACTAATGTGTCGCCCTCATATTCAGCAGGACCTGGATCAGCTATCGATTCTCAAAAAGCAGTATCAATTCAGCCTTCACGTACCGAGTCCAGCCACCAGCCAAGCGGACCCATTGCTGAACCTTCTGCAGATTCTCCCGACTATTCTGCTGCACAGCCTGAGCTGCAGAAAGAATTCTTTACCTATACAGCGAATGAAGAGGATTTCCATGATCCAGCTGCATCTGAAAAAGTATCCAATTCGTTGAGCAAAGCTCTGCGTGTTGTCTTTGTAAAGGGTCCCGAAAATAGTGGCTTGGAGCAAGCTGCACTGGCTCTGGCTAAACAAGCCGCCGAGCAGGAGACCGCCGTCTATATACTGAACAAGCAAGCTGATATCGGTGATTTGGCCAACAAGCTGAATGCCATCCGTAGTAACAACAACAACAAGCCCGAGGTTCACTTTGTCAAGTACCGCACTCCCGAGGATGCTGCCAACGCTCAAAAAGCCATTCAAGAGCAATATGATCAGTTGGGTGGAGCATCTACCCATCAGGATGGTGGTGTTGCACCCGTTCTTAATTTTGCTTCTAATAAACCATCGCCAGCTGCTACTCCAGCGGCATCTGCACCAGCACCACAAATAGCTGGGTCGCCAGCGGAACCTATTTCCTCCTACATACCCCCTGTGACTCCAGGTAGCACTTATTTGCCAGCAAATATTTTGCGTCGCTTGCGATTCTAATACTTTAAGCTTTTATGACTTTTAGTTCTTTTATCCGAATATCTTTGTTATTGTTGTTGACTTATTTTTTCAAAATAAAATTGTTTACTAAAAAAATACTAATATAAGTGGCGGATGTTTGTTTTTATACCCTTTACCGCAGATATCGAAATGGGTATATTGAACTAAATCTATCAATATTATTGTACAACTGGGAATCTTTAGAATACCAAGTATTTTCATAAATTAAAAAAAAAAAATAAATAAAATCAAATAAATTTTAAATTCATATTACTAAGCCGTTTTCCAATTTGGTTGATGGGTATCTTCTGACACATAACTCCAAATGGGAATATTTGGAAATATTTTTTGCTTATTTATAGATTGTAAATTTTTTTCGCTGAGGAATTTGGTTTTATGAAAATGATTTAAATATAAATTTCGAAACGGATTTGGGTTTTTTCATAAGATAAACGGGTTCAACGGGCTAAATAGTTTGTCCAGCTATGTGCTATATAGGAAAATTTGCAAATGAGAAGTACAACTAGTTCTACGGCATAATAATAATTTCATGTCTTGGCATTTTTTTGTTTTTCGACGCCAACCAATATATTTGCATGCTGATTATTTAGAGCAGCCCACGAATTTTCGTCAATTGATTTCGTATGAATTGTCTGACAAATTGCATTCAGCAATAACGAACAATGCCCAAAACCGTAGCGTATAGCAATTTAAAATTATTAAGCCCGCTTGCTGCCCCAAAAATACAAATATTTGTGGCCATTAGCCTGAGTTTCACTTTCAATCGGTGGGGGCTCGATTTGCATAACAAAATGAACTAACAATAGAATTTGGCTACCGCACAGCCAAACAATTTGGAGCTGCCTCTGTCGATGCTAACTCAGACTCAGTCGCCGTTGACTGCGCTGCCACTGCGTATTGAAGCAGTTCATTTGCATAAAATTTTTCTTTGTAAGCCGAAGTTCATCAAATTTTAATCAACGCCGCGCCGGCTGTTATCGTTTGGTTCAGCCAATAGTCAAAGCCACCTTAAATAAACATGTTCGACAACATATGATGAGCCTTATCTTGATCTCTAACATGATTCAACGATTGTTCTGAGATTGACATACATCTTGGTATAAAAATGGCAACTTCATCTCTTGACCACATCATTCTGTGCTCGCAGCTCGGAGTAGAACTAGAACCCAAAAATGCGCGCTTTTGTCGTCTTGTGCCTTGTGGCTGTTGCCTGTGCCGATAAACTTGGCTACAACTACCAGCCGGTAGGACACTCCAGCTCAGGACTTTCATTCAGTCCTGGCAGTGGAAGTGGCAGCATTGGCAATATCGGCGGTGCCACCCTTGGAGGATCCAATGTAGGTTCCTTTGGGAGCCTAGGCAACTCAGGGATTATTGGTTCTGGACTCGGCAGCTCTGGAGGCGACATCTCTGGACTGGGTAGCTCCGGACTGGGTAGCTCTGGATTACAAGGACCCGTCAGTTACAACGCCGCTCCATCATCAGAGCTAAACAAAGAGTTCTTCACCTTCAGTGCTAACGAAGATGATTTCGATGAGCCACAAGCGTTGGAAAAGGTTTCCAGTTCTCTGAACAGGGGTCTGCGTGTTGTCTTCATCAAGGGTCCCGAAAACCGTGGACTGGAGAACGCAGCTTTGGCTCTGGCTAAGCAGGCCGCCGAACAGGAGACCGCCATATATGTCCTGAACAAGCAAGCTGATATCGGTGATTTGGCAAACAAGCTGAATGCCATCCGCAGCAACAGCAACAACAAGCCAGAGGTGCATTTCGTCAAGTACCGCACGCCTGAGGATGCCGCCAATGCCCAGCGTGCCATCCAATCGCAGTATGACTCTCTCGGAGGAAGTAGCCAGTCCCACAATGGAGGTGTAGCGAATGCTCTCAACTTCGCTTCGGCCCCGCAGTACCGCCAGCAGAATGCGCAAATTCCAGAGAACTCATATCTGCCCTCATCTGTACTCCGGCGTCTGCGCTACCGTTTCTAATTGACGTACTCCTTAACAATTGTTTTGTTAATCCTCTGTTATCTATTGATTTGTCAAATATTTCAAATATAATTTCTATTTAATATATATCGAATATATGTTTCTTATCTACGATCCCATAAACAACCATGGACTGGTCTTTTTTGTAAATTATGAAGATACTGTTTTACTGTCAAAATTACAGCATTCCGAATTTACAATTGGCTGTTAAAATTCCAGCATTGTGACGATATTATCACCGCCAAGTGGAAAAATTTACATTTTGGAATATTGTATGCCCATATTACAAAAAGGTGCAAAACAAAATTTTTCGATAATAATTAAAATGTTAATCTGCGTGGAGTAAAAGGCTAGACAAACTATTGGCACTTAAATTTATGGCAACTGCAAGACGGAACTCATGACTAGGCCAGCCAAAGCCAGCTCAATGCATTATGTATGAGTGATAACAGAGCGTTCGGATGAATGCCCAATAACAAGCCGAGACAATAGAAGCTGTATTCAAGAGCACCCACAATTATTAATTTGCATAAACAAAAAATAAAAGCCCATAAAAGTTTTTTTTTTTTTCGAAATATCAATAAATACGATAGCTTGCAAATTGTTGGGTAAAATAGAAACCAAGTTGGCAATTTTTTGAATACAGCATATCCGTAAAAAATCTAGACACGTGAATGCAGATGATGTTATAATGATATTCTTGCCTATATAATTCGGCCAATTTATCTTTCGAGTTTTTATTTGCATAATTTAATACACATAACATAAAATAAAAACTTAAAGTCAGAAATATGTATAAGATTGTGTACATATTTCAAAGAATTTTAATAATTATTATTCGAACTAAATTGTAAATGTATAAGTAGCCAAGCAGAATTTTTACAGTTGATCACGTCTTTTTTTTTTTTTTGCCAAAAATTATAATAAATAAAATAAAATTAACACTAAGCCCCACGTCAGAGAGTTATTTTGAAACACGATTTTGAAATAGAACTATCATTTTGATTTAAAAGGTGTATATAATCAATGAAATAAAAATTAAGATAATACATTTTGGTATTCGTAAATTCAGTAGACACATAGTTCATGATTTGTAATGGTTAGTAATTATAGAGTTGAAAATATTGTTTTTCTTTATTTTTAATTTTTATTATCTGTTATCCCAAACGTTATACTGACCTTGAATTATACAGCAAATACAAAAGGAAAAAATAAGAAAAATTTGCGAATCGGGGACTAGCGATAAAATAATATATGCTGCGATAAAAAACGAAATGAGCAAAAAAATAAAATAAAGAAAAAGTGAACAACGAATTGATATTGACAAATAGCGCTTAATGTGGTGCAAAAGTCAACGATGGCCAATAAAAAAAATATCGTTAATTTATTGTGGTTCAAAAAAGCACAAGACCTGCAAAACTCTTCGATATCACATAAAAAGCGTGGGTGTTACAGATATCAGCATACTTTAGCTTGATACAGCAAATAGTTCGCAAGTATTATCCCAAAACCAACAAAATGCGTGTCCTTATTGTGAGTTTTGAAAGGATCTGAAATAGTATTGTGATATCAATAATTTAATCTTACTTTTATAGACCCTTTGCCTTCTGGCCATTGTCAATGGTGAGAGACCTGGATACACCTACCAGCCAGCTGAAACATCCATCTCCGGTGGATCCTACACGTCGAACAATATTGGTGCAGCCCAATCTAATAATATAGCATCTACTGAAATTGGAGCTGTTAGTCGAGAGTCATTACCTATTCAGCCCATTGCCTATAGTACATCGGCTCCAGCCGAGCAGACATACCAAGCGCCTCCCGAGCTGCTAAAGGAGTTCTTCACATATACCGCAGATGAACGTGATTTCCATGAGCCGACCAACCAAGAGCAACTCTCGGGCAATCTTCGCAGGAATTTGCGTGTTGTGTTCATTAAGGGTCCTGAATACAATGGAGTCGCAGATGCAGCCTTGTCCCTATCCAAACAGGCTGCCGAGCAGCAAACGGCCATCTATGTTCTGAGCAAACAGGCCGATATTAATGATCTTGGCAACAAGTTGAATAATATTCGCACCAATAACAACCAGAAACCACAAGTGCATTTCGTCAAGTATCGCACTCCTGAAGATGCTCTAAATGCTCAACGCGCTATTCAGGGTCAGTACGATCAGCTGGGCGGTGTCTCCACTTATCAGAATGGAGGTGTCGCACCCGTCCTTAACTTTGCCTCGAAGACCCCCGTTCGAGATGTACCAGCTGTGCAAGAGCCCGAAAACTCATATCTGCCTGCATCGCTACTGCGTAGCCGTGCTTAGATGTCGACCTTAACAGAATCTATCCATAACTCCAGACTGACCATAACTGATTCCCACGCATATGCTGGGCCATTGTTAACCATTTCTATTAAGCTAATATTGCAATTTTGTTAATAAATAATTTTAAAATGTATAATGAAATGTTGAAAGAGTATTATTAGGTCAACGTTTGGCAAAGCTAATTTTGTAATCATACATCAGGGTAACCTATATACCATTTATGGGAAGCGTCTGCCTTCATTATTTCTTATTTGGTTTTACAGCCAGCAAGCAAAAATTATAAAACGGCTTTTGATTTGGGAACTGTTTAACAAATGCTTGTTGGTCTTTGTTGCGGTTACAGCATGCGAAAAGTTGTGGTAAGGCAGTATATCAAGGAAATTAAGAAATATGATACATTTTGTTCTCTAGTTCTTATCTTTGCTAGCTATATGTTGGGCAAAACTGGGCTACAATTATGACTCGCAAGCACCTGGATTCGATTACGAAAATGATGCGTTGGTTGACAAATACAAAATATCAGACCATTATCAAGACCACGCAGATTTTCAAAAGCATTTCTACGTTTTCGAAGCCCCCCATGACGTCGTTAATGAAGCTGAGCTAGTAGAACAAAAAATTTTAGCACAATCCAAAAAAAACTTACAGGTTGTTTTCATCAAAGCGCCCGAGAACAAAGTCGTTGAAGGTGCTCTCAGCGCATTGGCCAAGCAAACCAGCGAAGATAAAACTGCCATCTATGTGTTGAACAAGCAAACGGACCCACATGAATTGGCAAGCAAATTGAGCGCCTCACAGGCACACCATAAACACAAGCCTCAAGTACATTTTGTAAAATATAGGACGGAAGAGGAGGCCTTGCAAGCTCAACAGCAAATTCAGGCACAATACGGAGGTCAGTCCTTGCCATCTTTTCAGCACTCATCATTGGGCTACTCACAATCAACGGAGATTCCCACGCAGGCCTACTATCCGGAAAAGCATGGTTACTATCCACAAGAGCTCTTGGGTGTAACTCCAGCACCAGGATTAAGTTATCTGCCGCCTTTAGCCAACTATGGCCGTACACCACAGCCCCACTTTGGTGGGGCAGAACAGGGTCATATTGATTTACCTCCATTGCCTCTACCCGAGCAGCAACTGGCTTCCAGCCCTTATGACTTGGATGCACGCACTGCAAAATCAATACGCATTGACTTTCGAGTCAACGAAAGACACCGTGAAAACAGTCGGATGGTGTTTCCCACTGAGATATCATCTAAAACATATCTGCCAGCCATCTCAAATAGTTATTTGCCAACTCAGAGGCGTAGAAGACGCACAATCAATAACTCTATCTCAAATTAAGATAATAAAATAATTATTATAATAAAAGGATTCGACTTTTTTCAAGTTTTTGGGGCAATAAATATCAAATATACATAAATATCTTTGTGTCACTGCCTCAAATTAAAATAGTAGGAGGTTCGGAGACAAAGTCATTCATTTGGATAAGCGGCTTATCGGATAAAATCTGGAGCGAGGCTCGTTAGCTTATTACTAACAACAATACATACAAAGATGTCATGTAAATTAACCCAAACAGCAGCCATAAAACTCGATCATAAAATAAAACTCAAGTGAAAGTATACAGAGGTAGGTTGTTGTGGCTGATGCGTGGAAGGTTTATAGTTTGGAGTTAAAACAAATGTATAAGAGTATGGCGGCAGACAGAAATCGCATATGAAAAAATTTGTTAACTAATTCAAATTGGGAGCTCATTTGTAAATTTAATGCGAATTAATTCAAGTTCAAGACAAGCACAGGTCAACTTCACATGACTCTTTGGTCTGGCTTTGCTCTGTGGTAAAGTCACAAATTTGCATTTCAAAATTGAACGACATTAACATGGATAATCGGATCAGGCAAACACAGCAGCTACCAGAGCACAAATGTTTGCAAAAATCTCTTAAAAATCAATAAACACAAAAAAGCACTGAAAAGCAGAAAAAATCACAAACGAAGCCAACGCAGCCGATAAATGAGGTTTGTTGTTTGTGTCGTATATAAGGATGGTTTTGTTGGTGTGACTAGGTTATAATCAATCTGAGCTTCGAACACTAAAAATCAGACGCTGTTGGATAACGTGCAAAGCCCTCAGCTCCTGCAAAAATGCGCCACTTGATGGTAAGAATAATAAACGCAGTAATAATAGGATATTTCAACTGATATGATTTCAAAACCTTTCATACTACAGAACTTTTTGCTATTTCTCTGCACCAGCCAGGCGTTTGAACTGAACAATGCCTATCTGCCAGTCAGTAATGAGTATTCCACGCGCCGTCCTCTCGCTACAGAGTATTTCAGTTATAGTGCACCACCGGAGGACGAACAGGGCATACGAGCCGCTGGTCAGTTTGCCAGGGCATTTACACCTCCACAGCAAGTGGTCTTCATACGCACACCAGAGACAAATCTGTTTACATTGACAGCCAAACAGTTATTGGCTCGTAACGCTTTGGATATTTTTGTGCTGCAGCGCCAAACAGATGCTGAGGCATTGGCTCTGCAGAAGGCAGAAATTGAGGAGCAGGTCGGCCACAAGCCCACCGTTCACTTTGTCAAATATCGTACGCCCGCAGATGTAAGTCGAGCCCTAAGCAGTCTGCGAGGAAGCTACGATCAATTGCCGGGTAGAAGTTACAGCCATGCCGTGGAAACCGCAAATGTTATACACCTCAACCCGCAGCAGAACATAACGAAGTCAGTTCCAGTGGTGTTCAAGATATTGCCCAAAAATAGCGCAGAGTACGAGACTCATGAGGAAGTGAATGACTTGGAAGCCGCCAAGCTGCAGGCACTCTTTCGACAATATTTGCCTCCAGTGCGACGACGTTAATTCTACTAGACATGAAATAGTGACAAAGACTGCTAAATTTAAACACTATGTTTTTAGAAATACTTTCATATATACATTATATTATATAATAAAATGAAAAGAAAAGAGTAATTTTTTCAGTCCTATTCTTTGTGTGTTCTTCGTGTGTAGTTCGTCTCTTTATATAAAGGCAATACAATTACATTTCGAGTTTTAATTATTAATACAATTATTTTTGGAAATTTTAACATTTTAAAAAAGTCGTCTAATCAAATATTTGCTATTAACAATTTATAATTAGTTTGTTTCGTAACTTCTTTGGCAAGCAAATGGAAGCTTACATTTTGACAATAATTCTTGTGATTCAGTTTCAACGTACATTTTTTTCAGATTTTTTTGTAGATCGACTATTTGTTGCCATAACTTAATTATTTTTTTTAATTATTCGGACACAAAATATTATTGAAATTTTTAATTAAATCGAAGTAAAAAGTTATATAAAACTTTTTGCCTGCGAAGATTTAATGCTCTTTATTTTTGTGTTCCCTAATATTTTATAGTAAAAAGAAAAAACAGAATATAAAAGAAAATTTCTTACCGCTTCAACTTGAAAATGTATATATAATGTATATATCATGTATATATATAAACATATATATAGGCAAACATCTGTCATTTGTAGCACCCGTCGCTAGGGTATAAAAAATTATTTAGAAATAAAGATGACAACTCAGACCGAGACCTGCGCGCAGCTATGGTATTATGAATAATTGATGACTTCGTTGACAAGACGAAACATTTCACTTTTGAGCTCGTGCTGAGCTATGCGCACAGTTTCAGATTATCTTTAAGATACTTCTCATGCAAAAAATTTCTTAAGCAATGTGTCTGCGGCCACTGCTGTCGAAGTTGCCACTGGGAAACTTTTTAATGAGCTATGCGCGAGGCTGAGTTGGACCAGCTTTTTGTCCCACAAGCTACGTTGATATCCATCCGTAAAGACGAAAGACAAGCGTTGCTTTAAGAATGTTTCAACTAAATTATGGCAGTGGTGGCACCGACGGTGACACCAGGGCTGACATCATGTTGCCTTGCAAATTGTTTTAGTGCAGAGGTCAAACACACACAACCGCACTGCCATACTGCCTCATCGCCATGTGGCACACTGAAGTGCAGCCGTAAAAAAGGCATCGTGGCACTACAAATCTGTCGAGCAAGTTTTAGTTTGAGAATTTTCGAGCAACATGAGAACCGGTACGTAGAAGAGCGTAGCTCGTTAGTGGCGCCTGCCAAAAAGTTTGCCAGTCACGTCAAAGCTGCCGGGTTTCTCCCGCTCTTAGGAAAACGCTGAAAGTACATGGGCGCTTTAATCTTGGCTGGCGGCTCATGACTTGAAATTCCTGCTCCAATATCAACACAGGTGTGTCCAAGGTCCAACCAGAGCGCCAGCGGCCCAAACTCACTCTCAACAGCAGATGCCAAGTTTGCGTGTTGCCAATCTTGTTACCAGAGTTTTTTTTTTTTTTTTTTTTTTTTTTTTTTTGTTCTTTGCTTGGGTTGCCCCACATAAGGCAAATTTCATTGGATCTAGTTTTTCTGTAGGCATGTCTTATGTACCTACAAAATTATCCCCAACATGACAATACAATTTTAAGAAAACTAAAATATGGGTGCTTTCTTCCTGCTACCTTTTTATTTTCAATTTAATTTTTAAATTGAGATGCTTATTTATTTTATAAAAAATAAAAAATTAAATGTTAACATATATATTTAAACATATTAAATATAACTTTTTATCTGTATAGCATACAGTAAAATAAATGAAGCCAAGCTAAAAAGTGTAACTTCATAAATGTATGTTGTTATGTTCAAATTTATAAGACACATAGAGGAAATCTTATTAAGCTCGTAAAGCTGAGCAGTTTCATCTCAATAACAGCCTACGCACATTGCTTACAAAAATCAATAAAACCTTCTCATTGTCTTGCAATTGTTGCGAACAATCTTAAAGAATCAAGCTCCAATTAATTTTTCCGTCCATGAATACTAAATTATTTACTTTGGTTGAAAGAATTTTATTACAAGCCAAAATGCATTGGGACTTATTGCCACAAAGTGGGATAAATTTGAGGCCCCAGAATAGCACTTCGTAGAGGAGATGACTATCTGCTGAAATCGGTAGCTATTTATATTTCACAATAAACTTTACCACTTATTATTTTTGGTTTTTTCCGATTCGAAGTAGCCAAAACATTTTACTGTGGATTGAGGCAGAATGAGACAAAGCGGCCCATGCATATTCATATATGTCGTAAAGTGCATTTAAATCAAAATGCGATGTCGTTGAAGCCGAGATAAATGGCCACAGATGCTGACTAGGCCTACTATATGCCTTGAGTTAGCTGTACCTAAATTCGAGCGTTTTAATGACTTTGGCTTAGTATAAATAACAAATTAATATGGCATGCGCTGTCAAGGTCACAGATGCCTGAAACCAACGTTTTGAAAGACTGCTGGGGAAGGTGGGGACTATCGCAATACTAAACATTTCCAACTGCAGCCGACTGCGCCTATAAAAGCAGATATCAGCCAGTTCCCATCATTAGTTTCGTCTTTTAGCTTCAACTGTGCGGTAGCCTAAAACAACAATAAATAATGCGTGGACTTATTGTAAGTCTGGAAACGCTACTTAGCGTCATTCCTACGCTAATCACACCCAACCATATCACTACTTTCACAGCTGATTTTACTGTGGGCTGCCGTTTGTGGAGCTGACAATTTGGGCTATAACTATCAGCCAGTGGCCCATGCAGACGAGAGCCTCTCGTTTGTGGCTGGGAACGGATTGACCTCAGTCTCAGCGGTACCTACCTCGCAGCATGGTGAGGCTGAGCTCTCGTTGCCGATTGCGGCGCCGATTGCAGCCCCGGCGGCAAGTGCCCTCGTTCCACAGCCGGCACCGCTTATCGAGGAGTTTCAAAAAGAGTTTTACTCGTATGCGGCACCCGAGGACCAGTTCGACGAGGGCATTAATAATCAGCAGATTGCCGACTCGTTGAAAAAAAATCTTCGCATTGTGTTCATTCGCACGCCCGAGAACCGCGGCTTCGAGCGCGCCGCCCTGCAGCTAGCCAAGCAATCTGCACAGCAGGATACCGCTATATATGTGCTGAGCAAGCAGGCAGATGTTGCCAATCTGGCAAAGCAACTCAACGCACTCAAATCGAGCTCAAGCAATAAGCCCGAAGTCCACTTTGTCAAGTACCGTACCCCCCAAGATGCTGCTAACGCTCAGCTGGCTATTCAGAATCAATATAATCAATTGCCCGGCGTCTCACGCATCTCCAACGAAGGCAGTGCGCCAGTTTTGAACTTTGCCTCTCAGGTTCCTATTGCCCCAGTGAACGCAGTTCGGTCTCCCAGCTCTGAGTACCTGCCGAGCAATGCGGTATCTTCTCAGGACTATCTACCCCCAGCATTGCGCCGTTTTCGTGTCAAGTAAACTGTGATAACGTATTATCTATGGTTACAATTCCTATATGATAACACACGCCCATATAACCATGCTTGCACCCGCCATCATGACAAATACTTAGTTTGTAAATATTAATACAGGAATAAAGTCTTTTAGCTAATCTAAATCTATTACTGATAAATCGGTAAATAAGATTTTCAGTTAACTTTCATTGCCTAGGAGTGGGGCTTTTGTAGTGGGCATCCACTCAGTACGTGTGTTGAGAATATCATTTGCCTGGTTAGCTCATTTTATGTGTGATTTGTTTTCCACAGCAAACCCTGCCCAAGGGCTATGACGTCGGTGTTGGGGCTGCCGTCTAGCTGTTCAGTCGTGCATGGTCCTTTCACAGTTAATCCTTGAAATAATAGCATGGATAAAGCGGTAGGCATGTCATAAAGATTTGCAACAAGTTGAGCCAACCAGCATCCTAAACAGACACGAATGGTGTATACGCATCGAGATGAGGACTCTGGCTGTAGCGATCACATATGCACAATGGATTTAGACTGCCGCCATTTGTAATTTGAGTTATTAGAGCCAAAACGAGGCTGTCGCAGAATGGCCGGAAGCCATTCTCGTTACCAGCTGTGGTCGGAATAAGTGGCAATGTCCTGTTACACCCATAGTCAGGTATGAGTTTTACCTGCTGATATGGTTGGTGTCTGCTTTGGCTCGCCAACACCCGTCGACTTTGTGTATTAGTATTTGTATGTTACAATGGGCGATTCTGTGTGCTCGCAATCGTGGCTTCGTACTTCCGCAGCGGGCAAACTCACCATATGAGAAGCCGCACTCAAATGCCCTTTTGCCAAGCCTGTCAGCCTCCAGCCACCATTCACCAACTATGCTGTGGATTTAGAACGTTGTTGAGTGGAGTCCTTAAATTTCACTTAGATGTAACATAAAACTGGCATAAACGCAACTCAACGGCGCATGTATTCATGGCAATGACAGCAGCTTTTTCAATGTGTGTGTGCGACTTAGCCCTCTATCTGGCTGCATGGTGTGTGTCTCTGTGCGAGTGTGCCCCTGTATGTACAGAAATCACACGCTTATCAGCAGTCAAGTGCAAGCTGAATCCGGTTTCTTGCTCTGCAAGTACAGTGCTAAATCGCTAAAGCGTAACGACAACGACAATATGGCACGCACCCGGGGCCAGCACAAGAGCATCAGCATCAGAAGCAGCGTGGCAAAGACACACCAAGCATAAAAGCCGTTTGCCTGCCTTCCATTTGCCGTCTGACTGCACTCAGACTGTTGCCTGTAATTAAGGTGATATGCGGCAGGCAACCGACTGAGTCAATGCCTCTCCTGCTGCCAACTAACTGTCTGCTGTGTGCGTGCCTTATGCCAAATGGTTTCGAGTTACCTAGTAAATTCTACTATGTGCGAGAATCGCGCAAGTTTGCCTCTACTTGAATGCCAGTGTGTGTCTCGTGTGAGTGCAAGTGTGCGTGCTAATGAGCTACCTGCTGTGCTCATCAGTAGCATTAAACTCTCGTTCAAGTCTGATAGTTGAGAATTTTACATTATAAAATCCGAACAAAATTGATATAATACAAATTGAAAAGTTGATCTCTGAGCGCTAGCATTTTATAAAAATAATCACATATTTGAATATATTTTATATCGTATTTGCTTCTACTTAGAATCTAACTCGTTAATATTTATATCCATATTTATACCGATTTAACAATATTAGTATATCAATTTACTTTACTAAATCTCATTCTCATACCTTCCTCAGCTATAAAATATATATAGCATACCTTTAGGCAGTGTACAAATAGTATGGATGATTAAAGCATCATTACGAAATCAGCATCAGCAAGTGCAATTTCCGACGAGCATGCACATCGTCTAAATAAAAGCTGGATACTGTGACCGTTTACAAACCTCACGAATTAAAAAAAGTTCCTGAAAAAGCGTGGCAGCGTCGGTCTCCCCTCAATCACACGAATTGACAGTTGCGGCTGCTGCGAGCCGACCAGAACCCATAGCAAAACCAACACAATCCAATTGGCCAAAAAAAAAAGGGAAAAGAAACGGAATATTGTATCAGTTTTAGCCTTGTTTGTTTTTGTTTTTGTGCCTTAGCGTTTATTTTCTTTTACTTTTGCACCTTTTTGCTGTCGGAATCCAATATTTCTTTTCAATTTTCAAATGGTGCGAGTTCCATGAAAAAGTTTTGTTGTAAACTAAATGTCTTGGCATTTGTCCACATAGGAAAGAGAACTTTTTAAGTACACGAGTACATTTGGGTGTGTGCTAGCGAGTATGCGAGCGGGGCACAAATTGAAATGTGCTTAAGACATGTTGTAGCTGTTATTGTTTTCAGTGAGTTTCTTTACGTTTTAGCTGCAGCAAAGTTGCCACTGCTGTTAATTCGGCAATCGCTTCCAACAGCGCAACCTCCCTAACCAAACCCACACTGACATATGCAGCTGTCAAAGAATGGAAGTAGCAGCCAATGCCTCACCCCAATTGCAACTGGCAGTTGTATGCAATTTTGTCGCTGTCAAAAAGTTTTACACTGTCGCCGTTGCCCCCGTTGCAACCATTTTACTTCTGCTGAAGCTGCTGCGGCCTCAGCTGCGGCTGCTGCGGACATAGTTTCGAATTTGTTGCAAAAACTGTTTATTGGTTGGCTATGTGCAACAGCCACTCTATGAAAATTGAGTTATTCGTTTGGTTCTCGATCAGACCTCGAGCACATTGCGAGTTTGTATGCAAAGCAACCGCTCGACTGCCTGTCGAAACTTGGCACACATGTTGCCAGTTTTGGCTCATTAACTTTGCCACACTCCACCCAGACTCTGTTCCTCCTTGTGCTTCTGTCGTTGCTGAATATCAATTAGTTGAGTTTTAGGCGTTGCCATGTATAATTAAACAAGTTTAAGAGCTGGATCCGGGTAGCTGATAGTTGGGTCCAAATCAACGCTGAATAAACCACATCCTGTTTGCCTTTTTCACTTACAACAGAGCTCATTAGCAACAACAGCAGTAGCAGCAGAAGCTCCAGCTCCAGTAACATAACCTAAAGCTGTGGAGTCCACTCACTACGTTGGCCTTGGCTAATTTAATATTTATACCTTAATCAAGACACCGAGCATCCCTTTGATGACTTCCTCAGGAAATCTGTTGATGGCCAGGCGTTAATTGACCAATCCCGCTCAAACTTGCCATCTGCCTGCCACAGTTCTCTGTCACACAAATTTTCAATCGATGGAGCACATCTGTGACCGTCTGGTCACACATACTCACAGCGCACACATTGGCACCCACACATGAGCAGCTGTATGTGTATTTGTACAACCCACGGCTTTGATTCCGTAATGAGGCAACCAAGCTCGTTGCACCTTTGAAGCGTTCGGAGCATATAAAAGAGGACAGTGAGCAGACAAAGACAAAGACAAGCACAATGACAGAGATGGAGAAGGATTGAGAGGGACAGGCTGTATAAAAAGAAAAAGCTCGGGCTTTGTCCTTGGCCCTGGTCGGATGTGTTTTATGGCCAAGATACCCTTGATTTGCCATTTATTTCGTAGTTGATCCTTTCGTTTATTATTGCACAACATTTGCTCGCACTCTGTTGCTGGTATCCCCTTTGTAATTTTACCATACTTCTGACCTTATGCGTCTCCCCATTGTTTGTTTTTGTTTACGCATTTTATTGTTGAGCAGCTCCTTCAATTTCCATGCACATTTGAAGGGATTAAAAGGATATTCGTCAAACGCAAAGCTACACAAGTTTTGCTTACCGCATTTTGGAAGCCCCGACCCTTGACCCATTTATGTGTGTATCCTCCAACCTTATATAACTGTTTGTGTATTGTGCTTTTGCGGTTGACACAACTTTATTTTAAATTGAATAGCAACCGGAATTATTGGGAGAAATTATAATATAAGTTAACAGATCTTCAGTTTTCAACATTTATTTTATAATGTTTAGTTCATTTTTACCACAAATAATCATATTTTATAAGTAATATATCAATTTATGTTTAGTAAATTGACAAGCTAAGCAGCAGGTGTCATTTTAAAGGCTGACTTTTATTCATTTTTCCTCATCTGTTTTCATTGTAATTGGAATTCACTTTAAGGTTTTATTTGTCATAGTAAAGTTGACAGCTCGACACCAAATTGTATATATTTACTCGTATTTACTACGATCTAATTCATTAATAATTAATGCATACACGTATATTACACAGTTACTTTTTGTATATGTATACATATGTCTGTAAATTTATTTGCATAGGTTGCAATTCTTACAATTGTATATTTGATGCGCCGTCTGGTATGCCCTTATCTATAAATACGTTTATTTACGTAATTGTTTATGTTTATTCTGTGGTACAACAATTTCATCATTGAATTTCTTAGCCGCTGCGGTTTTTTATAGCTCTTTTTATTCTATTTTCTTATATCTTAAGATTTATAGTACAATATTTAACAAAATATATTCTTAACAAAGGAAACTGAATGCGAACCGATAAATCAATGTTAAGTTATGACATTTTTCACATGTGTATAAGCATGCATAGATATATTTAATTTATTTCCATATTCAATAAATGAAATTAATGATATATTTATGTTTTTGTTTTTCTGTATTCTGTAATACCAACTCGGCAATAATTGTTTTTGCTAATTTCATATACTCCCGTCATATAAATTTCATAAATAGTTTGTGTAAATATTTGATATATACGCAATGATATGTGTAATTGGAAGAATCGTGCAGTATATAAGTGTGTCAATGAAATTATGTAGGTATCCACGGTTACGATTACAAAAATACTTAATATAGCCCGAATGCACTTTAGTGTGTTAATTTATGGTATAGCTGGCCTGATGATATCCGCATATGCACAAATCATATAAAATATGATAGCTCGTGTATGTTAATGTTGGCAAATATCTGTTTGATACATATAAGGACTAATAATTTGACATAAATAATATCAAGCAAATGCATTTCTCGTGTGAATATGTTGATTGATTTCCCATTTCAATAAATGTACAGTGTGCGCAATTATTGCTGATTCTCAATTGAGCATCATTAAACAATTTAAATTGAATTAAATTATGTTAATTGCATTGGCCACTTCCAGCAATATTGACGATTAATTGTTAATGGTTGTAATTGTGTCTCTTTTCGTATTGTGGTTTGTGACATTTAAATTTTATCGTCTGTTGGATACTCGTGATATCTGCTTCGAAATCGTTTCAATTATTTTATATTTTTGCTGTTTTGATTGGTATAAAACCACCGCAGGACACTGAGTAAATCGAAGATTTCTTAAAGAGGAATATATGTGCGAAATGCTTTTTAATAAGTTCCCGAAAGTTCGTTGGGTCGAAGTATATTTATATATTTATATATATACTATATATAAATATAATACGTTCTTTTTACTTACTTACATTCATTTAACACAGAACATTTTACAACATTTATGATATGTTTTTCGAATTGCTGTGACATTAAATTGTTTTTTTTTTTTTTTTTTATAGAAATTTGTATGATTATATTTTACGTGTTTCTTACTTGTGGGGTACATTCACATTGATATAGAATTTGTAGCGTCTTAAATAAGAGATACTTATGTATCAGATAATATGCGTTTTGATGAGTGCATGGACTTATTTCTGAACACTTAAAGCGTTAATACACAAAAGACAGACGACAGAAATATATGCTCGATGTTATGTGTATTTTGTATATGTTTGTATCCATACGATACGTGTATATTGATGGTTACCATTAATGCGCGATATGATTAGGAATACGATAGAGTGTTATAGAGATTGGTGGGAAGTTTTTGCCCGTAATTATGAGACGAGAAATTGTAAATAACTTAAAGAGAGTTACAACAAAAAGAGAGTTATAAATTATCTGCAAGAATATGGCAAAAGATAAAGGCGAAAATAAAAATATGCTTAATATATGAAATAAGTAAAAGTCCATAGATTCTCACTTAAAATAAATAATTTATAGTTATAGTTGCTCTTTATTGTTGATTCATCCAAGTTGTATTTTGGGTCACATCAACAAGTTAACACAATCTTATAATTTGTGTTGTTATAAATGTTGCATACTAATATATGTTTGTATGCATATTTTAGAATATAGCTATTACCTAGTTCATTAATGTATATTTTATAAATGTTTTCAATTGTTTTACTTGTTCAGTTAATAATAGACAGCGTAGCATAGGAAGACGTCAATACCTGCATAAGACATTTTAGCCATATTTTTAATATATAATATGTACTTTGTTATACTATTTTGTAGTTATATGTTTTGCTTTTTTTATAAAAATTGTATGTACTCCTTTAAAGCATTAAGTATACACTACTTTAATGCATCATATTTTTGTTTTCAATTCTATCTGAAACTAAGGGCATTTACTGAATATTTCATTAACTAATGATTTGAACAACCGTTTTAAAAATGTTTCTATTTATTCCAGAAATTTCTTCGGAAACTTACTTTTAAATATTTGTTTTCTGATTTTTTTAGCTACTGCTTAAAACTTTAGTAAAATGTTTGCAGGCATAATAAATTTTATACATTTTGCATTTTTCAATATTGGTTGTGGAGTTAAAAATATTCACCTAACTGCTATAATTACACAATTATGTAGACGCATATTTATAGATAGGTGTATATCGTTATATAGTGTATATACTAGGTTGCTACTTGCTTTACATATATTTACTTTGCGCTGTGATAATTCCTTTGGTTTTTCTAACTTTTCTTTTCTGACCTAACTGGTGTAGATACATATTTAGTTACAATATGTGCTAGACGTTGAGTTTTCCGTTAGCAATAGACATTTAAAGCAATTTAAAAATATTCTATTTAACATGCATGTAAACGTCCACATAGAAAAATCTCGCCTCATTTAAACAAACAACCAAAAGAACGAAAGAACTCTTGGAGGCAAATAAAAATATAACATTTTCCTAACTACTCGCCCATATTAGACAGATCCATTACTACAATAACAATTTACAGAGCGCAATTAAGGACTAAATGAATGCAAATAAATAAGCTGTGTAAGTGTAGAGAAGTGGGTGTCCTGAAACGAGGACAGGCGAATAACGCGCCATTGCCAGTTCACCCCTTTAGGGTGACCCTTTTTACATTTGCCACGTGCGTCAGATTGTGACCATTTCAACGCCCTTTCTTCACGTTTCTTTTGTTCTTCGTATTGTTTTTTTGTTTTTGTTTTCTTTTTCTTAAGGTTTCTGGTTTTCTCAAAATGTTTTTAACACTGATTGTATTTGTAAGCTTCTTGGTTTAACTGTCTAATTATTTTACATTTAAACATTTAATTTTCTTTTTAGGGGTTAATTATTTTCGGTAGCTAGGGCCCAAATTCAATTTCGCCCGAATCTTAGCCTTAGATTTGCCATCTTGCTGATTAGCCAAAGCGTTACAACACCATAAAAAATATCATTTTGTTTGCATAACTTTTTATTCTTTGTTTGCATTTTAGGTACATAGACCCAAGCAGTCTCCCGACTACTTAAGTTTGCCGTAAACTCTGCTTAACTAGTTTAATTTTTTTTTCTTCTGCTAACGCATTTTTACAAATATTTGGCCTACCCCAAAACTGCAACTGGGTGACCTTCAAATACCAAACTAACCGTTTGTCTTTTTGTTAATATGTTTTCCTCATGACATTTTCTGGACCTGGAACAAGGGTATGTTCATAGTAAGCCTTATACAAATTTCGATACTTTACAAAATTGCCTTCTGCCTTATACCAAAATTGCAGTCCGGCAATTATATACAAAAAAAACTTGTTCAATTAGCTATCCAGAACGAGACAAAAATATTATTGTTTATGCACTCGCTCCAAAATGTTTGCGTGGTCTACTCCCCCTCACACACTCCGCTTATTTTCAGTGTAATTACACTGAAATAAATTAAATTTGGTCTACAATAAGAGTGTGAAAGCCAACTGCTTCCGTTTGACTGTTGTTGTGCCTTTTTTATTATTATTATTATTATTTTTTTTTTTTCTTTTTTTGCTGCTGGAGTTCGTTCTCTTGGTTTTTGTTTACTGTACCTTTGCTACGTCGGTGGTCTGCTCTCCTAAAGCAGTTTGTGTTGCAACTTTTGCCATCGACTCTGTCTAATAGCTCAGTGGCAGCAAAACGAATATCAGCAGGGGCGCCAGCGACCACAGATGCGTTAGGACAGCACCACGCGCCCTCCAACCGGCAGAGGTCTCGTTTCCGTGTCCATTGCCGTTGCCCAGAGCTGCCATCCCAATGCTAGGTGGTGCCGTCGACGTAGAAGACACCTGGTGTCGCTCTACTTCCACTGCAAAGGTCAAACGAGAGACGAACATTATAAATAAAGCTTTAGAAAGTCAAAAACAATGGTCGAATCACGTGGAAAATATACTTTAGAGGCATGCAGCAGTCAAGGCTACCCAACAAAATTAATTAGACCCCTTAAACTCACCATCTAAAAGACAAAGAGGTCTAAAAGCAGATAAAAAAAACTAAGTTGACAAGTGAACGTATAAATAATGGATGTGGAAGCTTTTGGGAAACAGAAAAAGATACAGAAAAATCAAATTAAGGCTGGAATTTTTGCTTGCGCAATAGCACAGAATGGGCATTTGGCATTTTGTTGAAAATAATATAACTTTGAAATCAAACAAAAAATGTTTTAAGAACTTACTTTGTAGATAAATTGCTAGAAAGTATAATATAGTTTTTTCACAAATGTTTAATAAAATCAATGCGGTCAAGATAATAGCAGATATTTAAGGCGGCATAAGAAACAATTAAGGATTGAAGCACTGTTCTTTGTGGAGTGGCCAAAACAAACGACGCACTTCACGCACCATAAATAACACGCATACGCCCCTTTGTTTAGGGGACACTCAAGAGCCAAATAGGCCGTTAGAAACCGCTGGCGACAGCGACAGTGGCCAACAGCCGTCTTGAGTCATGGGTCTAGTAATGTGTAAATTATTTCATGCAATTTGAGACAATTTACAACACTGGCTAAGTTAACGGCTTTACTGGGTGCAAGTGCTAACAGCCTGCCCATAGACAAACAAGCCGAGCAAATATATAAATTAACTTTTGTTTGCCAAACTTGCGGGAACATGGGCCTGTCGGCATTAAGCGAAAATTAAACGTAGGTAAACAAAAGACGACGACACACGCCCACACTCTGCGCTTTGGGTAGTGGCTTAGCGATGGTTGACTGTAAACTCAAAGGCAGAAATATAAATGAGGAACGGCTTTTGAAATACCAAACACGCTGCGACATTGGCTTTTGGTTTTTTAGCCCAATGGTGTTATTGTTCATTCTTTATGTAAGAGTCATCATGACGAAGGCAGACACAACAATAACAATGGACACACATTTAACAGGTCGGTCGAGACCAGCAGCCGTATGAAGCCAAATTATTTTGTGTAAATGCGGCCGAGATTCCTTCCGACATTCCATAACTCACATTCATGTTGGGCGCTCATATGCAAACGAGCCATATTTGTGATGAGCTCATTGCTCGCAATTTTATGAACCGAGGCCCAAAGCAAATATTATGTTTGCACAGCATTCTACACAGCGCACAATAAATACATTTACGAGTATACATGCTCATGTATAATATACTAATTTACTTAGGTACACATCCGAATAACCATACTTATATGCATATCACGCATATACCGAGCTGTGCTGCTTACCTTTAACCGAATACGTTTTGTAATCGGCATATTGCTCGCCCTGTCCAACCGTCGCTGGTATTGTCGAAAGACATGTGATCTCCATGCGACCATTGCTGCCAACGTGCTGTTCCATTATCTCGAGGTTCAGCTGACTAATGCTGTACATGCCCTTCTCCATCTGAGCGGCAGTCACTGCTGCCGCTGCTGCAGCCACGGCACTGCCTCCGCCAGGATGAGACAGCGGACGCTGATAGCCAGCTGCCAGCTGGTTCATTGGTCCGGCATTCGAAGGGATGCCCAATTCTTTGTTTAATTTCGGTGCCTGGGGACCGAAGCCACCACTGTTCAAAGTACTGCGAATGATGCCGAGCGCATTTTCATTAATATGACGGCGAAACTTTCGGTTTGAATTTCTGCAAAAGATTGGATTTAAAAAAAGATGGAAAGGTTTAATAGATTTCTAGAAATGCGTATCATTCGCAAAAAACGCCATTTTGAGTAAATGCGCCAATAGCCAAAAGCAATTTACACCCACATAATCTCGTAAATATTTGCATTTTATGATTGATGTGCGAAAACATGAGAAGGCCCAACAAACAACAGGGGAGAGCCTTCGACATGCCGGTCACGCATTAAAATAAATTTAGGTACGTTATATTTTTACTAGCTTATTTGCAATTGGTCAAACTTTTTGCTGTCTAGCTAAATGGGCAATGAAAAGACGAATGTGTCTTAAGTCCGCTAGTTGATACTTAAAGTCTTTGTTATATCATTCCTAATCGGAATATCGATAATCCTATTAAAAAAAAACCATGCTGAGAAAGTTATTTTTCAATTAAAATGACATGCCTTAAGCCTATCAAGTTCCGTCGAAATATGTGAATTCAACTGAATAAACGGAATATGGCTTAAAGCTGTTATAGATCAACTTGGCGACGTGTTTTAATGGAATTGAGCGGATTTGGTGGATAACTTTGCATTATTCGTATGCCAGCCCCGCGATCCCCACTCACATGTAAGTCCAATTATCCTTTACGACTTTGTTTCATATTTGATAAGAAGCCTGCGCGGCATATAAATGAGTTCAAGTGTGCTTGGTGAGATTTCGACGGCTGCGGCCTCGTAATTACCTCAGCCGTGCGTGCGGGCGCCGACGTCTGTGACGACGTGTTGCTTTATTACAAATGCAAAATGACTGCGAAATTACCTGCACACCCGACACATACACATTTTATGCACACGCAAGCACAAACCTACGCACAGAAACACACACGCACAGTGCGTGCAGCTACGTTTGAGAAAATTATGTAGAGACCGTAAACTTTTATGCACCCAATGTGCTGGCAAACCAATTGACAGCTGTGTTAGTTTAAAGCCTCAATGCCATTGGACTTTAATGACACGTTGACACTCACAAATGCGGGACTTATTAAAACTTTCGACAGTAGTATTTTAAGCGTAAATAATGCGCTTGTTTTCGCCTCATTCTAGCAATTAAATCATTTAACATGAGGAGACTGTAGAGTATATTTCAATTTCAAAGCAACTGCCATGAAAATAATATAAATATAAACAAATATTATATCCGTAGAGCTGCAACGACAGCAAAAGCGCCGTTAGCAGCTCCTTGACGGAGTCAATGGTACCGTTTCCGCTATCTGGAGCCTTCAAGATATAATATAAAAGTATCAACAACATGGAAATGCGTTTAGGTCTCAGTTTTGAGCTGCTTCCGTTGAAAAAGTAAAGTTCAGTGTAGAACACTTAGATATTTTTAAGTATAAGTAGACGTGCAAGACTATGCGAATATGCCGGAATTGGTGGCATTTACAAAACACAGCTTTTCGATGATTTTGCGAAAAAACAAGTAATATTTAACGAGCAAATAGTTAAGGACGGCTAAACTATATTATCTATCTATATTCTTTCAATGTAGTGCATATTTTGCGGAATATGCTTAGAACTTTTACACGTACAAGAAGAAAACAATTCCCAATGCCCCTGGACAGTATGGGGAGGAAGTTCGGATGCAGCCATATCTGAAATAACATGAAAAGCCAGTCGCTGGCAGACAGCATCAACATCAACAATAAGCTAGTTTAACTAAGAGCGAAAACAAATGCCGAGTCGAACTCAAAGCAAATGCACTATATCCGCATAAGCCTTCGACAGAATTGCGTTGACGAGCTTGGCAGCAGCAATAGAAATAGCAGCTTGACGACAGCAACAGCTGCTGCTGTAACATCATCAACGGGGCTGTTGTTTTTGTTACTTTAGTTGCTGCTGCTGTTGGCATTTCAGTTGCCTTACTTGTTGTCTTAATCAAATTCCTTATGCAGCGCACTTTTCTCAGGAAAAGCAACGACCGGCAACTAGAACATCAGCTGCAACAGCGACAGTCGTGGCAGGAAACTCAAGTTCAAAACACAACAAACTTGGCAGGCAATGCAAATAAAGCGGATATGCCGGTCTCGGTAAGCAGTTGAGCATTATTGGCAGCAGGAGTTATGAAACATGTATAGTGCTTTAAAATCAACCTTTAACTACTTTATAAAATATCATAAGTTACTGCTGACATGCAAGGTAATTTTCGCGACTTGCCTCGCTGCCCTGCCCAAAGCGATAATTTGAGAAATACGCCTAATTAATTGGCATGTCTTGCAGTCTGTTACTGATGTTGCTGTTGTTGCGCCTCTTATTGACTTATATGTATTTATGCCGCAAAAGTTTTAGCTTTATTTTCTTTTCAAACGCAAACAAATGAGCTAAGGGCATACAGCAAGAAATCCTTTTAAGAATTTTTGTCTAGGAGCCACCTTCCCAGTCAGCACACACCCAGAACTATGAACAACATGCTCGAAATTCAAACAACCGGGCCAATGCCACCTCATTTTGAACATAAGGACTCTTCCCAGAAACAAGAAAATCAACTTAACCCGCAGCAAAGCATCGGCAACAACAGCAATGCCCAACACCACAGGCAACGGTTACGTGCCAAATCCCATGAATTTCTTATAATAAGAGACCTTTGTAATCGAGAACCGGAAGTAGAGCTAACCACAAGTAGACAACAGCATTAGTAGTGGGCAAGACACCAACATGATTAGCACTTTAACATTTGCAAACTTTGCTCTTAGGCAAACCGACCTTTCCATTAATACACAAATTATTCAATTTTGCATGTCAAATCGAGTTATTTATACAAATGGCACGCTTACTTATTGATAGAAAATATTCAAAGGAAGCTTTCAGATGCGCGTTAATCTTCGCTTTCGGATAACAATATTGTCTCAACCTTGAGTGAGCTTTTTTATATTTTCAGAGAGTATATTGGTTTTGTTGAAAGTCCGTCTTACTTACACTATTGAATAGGAAATTCGAAGTATATACTTGTATGTATATTCTTCTAATTATCGTGTCAAGAAAATTCTGATACGCCCACGACGAGCGTGGCAAGTAAGGATATGCTTAATCCTGTATGTCAGAATCACTATTATTTCTAGGGAGAAAGAGTTGAAATGTGGAACATGTGTAGCAAACCAAGATCAAAAAGATATCATGGATTTGGTATATACGCCGTTGAACATAGTAAGTATACTCCATGTTTCATTGGCATCAAAGTACACTTAACTATACGCACACAAAGAGTTCATCACATTTTAAATTGGGTCAACTGAGGTCGTCGCGAACAACAACAGTAATATCATTGCCTGTCATGGGCATCATATCATTTTATAACTGACACTGACAGCGACGGTTTTTATGTTTTATGTCGCGTCGCGGCATTTCGGTGTATTGAATTATTTATGCAACGTAAAGTGGCTTCGCGTGCGAGAGGCAACGGATGGAGAGAACGGTATTTGAGTCATTTTACATTCTCAAACGTACACATATAGATTTGTATTGAGTGATACCGTAGAAAAAACTAAGTCTAAGTATGTATAAATAGGACATCAAAATAATTGGGCTGGGCGGCATTTCAAAGAAATACAAACAATAAAGTTAGACCACTTTTGCTTGCTTAGCATTTGAAGTATTTATATTTATACATTTAAAATGTACAATAGATGAGTGTTTCTTAGAAAACTTTTGCCAATATCTAGTGTAAAATATAATGAAAATTGATATATATATATATTAGCATTAATAACATTTTCAGATCCTTCCTGGAAAAAAATAAACTATGAATTGAGTAGACTTACATATTTTTCACAAGAAGTGTCTGTTGAAATTGTCGTATATTTTTAGTGTTTTTTTATACTATTTAATGTATGTTAAAGTTCAAACCTGAAATTTAATATGTGAGGTAATATACAAATAATCAATGGCTATGACTGTTTTATTCCCATTATTTAAATTCAGTTGTTAAATTATAACTCGTACTTCTTTGGATCTAGAAACCATTAAAAACGAAATATAGTATATAAGTCAACTCGGCTTGTAGTCCTGATCAAGAATATATATAGTTTATGGTGTGTGGCACGCTTTTTCCTGCCCGTTATATACATTTTCAATGGGTATTAAAAAAATGTATTCAATAATTAATTTTCCATAGTAGAGTCTATGTGGATGCGTGCGTGCGAATGCATGTGTGTGTGAGTGGATGTGTTGCTTGTTAGCACAATGGATTCAGGGTATCTCGACTTCTTATTAATTTTTCTTATTATTTTTCTTTTCTTTTTATGTGTTTTCTTCTTATTTGTATTTTTTTTTTTTTTTTTTTTTTTTTGTCATCTTTTAATTGATACTCAGTTTTAAGTATATCAAAAGATTGGATTTGTAATAAACTGTCAAATATTCGGTTAAAATATTTGGATCATATTTTAAAAATTGCATTAGATGAGTACTGAGCCGTAATTTATTAAATTGTTTATAACTGCTTTTTTCAGTTGGCCAATATGGCAAGTTGAGCACATGTCTCTTTTTTAGCTGTACGGTACATACTGTACTGTAGCTCGGTATATGTCACGAAAATAGAATTGTGAAAATATTAAGAAGGCAAGACACTTTAGATATTTAGCCTAAACTAACGCAACAGTATTTTTGGAGAAAGTAAATGCGTAAAAGTATGCTATGTCATTTATCACAGCAAAAATAAAAAAAAAATAAATAAAATAAACTAAATATATGTCATTGTTATAAAAAATATTTTGTTGAGAATTGAATGTCAAGAAAATATTTATAATAAACTATATTTGATAACTTATCAAAACAGAATTCAATATGTATTGACGGAATTACATTTGCATTCATGAAATTTATCAAACCCAACAACATGAATGAAAATAACTAAATTGCGACCTATCAGTTTTTGGGTAGTGGCAGTAAAAGTAAATACAATTTCTATGATATCAATAAATATGTATATGCCGCATCATATTAGTGCCGAAAATCGGAATTGATGCTTTACTATATGTAAAACACTTGAAGCGTTTGTTAATTTGCATAAAGACTGACTTTGCTTTGTATTTTTATTTGTGTTTTTTTTTTTTTTTATTTTGGATTCGCTTTCATTATAATTTGTTTTTTTTTTTTTTTCGTTTTACGAAACGGAATTGTTATCTGTTTTGACCAAACAATAAAGGCAAAAACAGTTACAGTGGGCGAGAGGTAAAGAAACGATTTTGCATTACATTAATTTTTGGGCCGTGACAGACGGTTCCCACTGTGGATGTCATGCTAATCGATGGCTATTATTATAAAATATTTATCGTGCATATACTTAATTTCAATTCAGTTTCCGAATCACTGGCTGTGCAACTATTTAGCTTTGGTGTTGACATTTGTGTTGTTTTCACAGTGCTGTAATATATTTTGCATTTTTGTGGACTATTATAATTAATTAATTAATTACACGGCCACAAAATAGCCAAGAATGCAAATTTCTCCCTAACCAATGCAAATACAAAATGTGTCGCCCACCGTCTGTCATTAAACCAAATGTGTAGGTAACATTTGCTCGCAACAATGACAGACCAACATTTGGTTCCACCATTTCTGTTTCCATGTCGATGAGTCGAGTCGGTTGATTCAGCGAAATTTGCAATACGTTTTTGATTTATGCAAATTAATTCTCTAGCGGATACGGCTGGGCGCTTTTGCATTTAATGCCAGTTACAACATTCAGGTAAGGTGGATGAACGGTCAAAATAACAGCAGCCACAGTGACTATCGACTGCGCAATCTGAATCTTCGATGGGCGTCTGGCCCATACCTGCCGATTATAAAAACGCCCATTGATCGCACGGGCAACATCACACGCCTTACACACCTCGAGGCTTAATCTTGCATGGTGACAGCCGTTGACATCGCAGCCCAAAATTTGACTTTAAATCGTCACAGGAAAATGCGCGCATTTATTGTAAGTTCAGAGTAAGAACTTTTGAGATGAAACTCATTCATTTTCGATTGGTATATCTTAACTTGGCAGATTTTTGTTGTACTGGCGGCTGCCAATGCAGATGTGGGCGGTTATAACTATGGAACTGGCATCGAAAGTTTATCGAGCGGAAGTTCTATCTCTCTATCTGGCAGCTCTCTGACGGATGCTTCAATAGCTTCTGGTTCTCTAACTGACGGCTCAGCCATAGAATATGTGTCCAACAGCCAACCCGATTACTCCAATGACAACGCAGAATTCAACAAGGAATTTTTTACATATTCTGCACCCGAAGCAGACTTTGACGATAATCGTAGTGTCGGCGACTTGGCTGCTTCGCTGAAAAGAAACCTGCGCGTGCTTTTCATTCGTGCGCCAGAGAACAAAGGTCTGGAAAATGCAGCGGTGGCACTTGCCAAACAAGCAGCAGAGCAACAGACGGCCATTTATGTTTTGACCAAGCAGGGCGATCTCACGAGCCTGGCCAATAAGCTGCAGAACCTCAATCACATCAATGACAAGAAGCCCGAAGTGCACTTTGTTAAATACCGTACTCCAGAGGATGCCATTAATGCGCAGCGCACCATCCAGCAAGAGTACGATCGCCTGGGCGGATCCTCAACATCCCACAATGCTGGCATTGCGCCTGTTCTTGATTTTGCATCCAAGCAGGTGGTTCAGCAGCCACATCAGCTAGTAAACGAACGTCGGACTGGATCTGTCGGCCTTGAATCACATGGCAGTGGCAATGAAGGCTTAATCGTATCGGAGCTTGAGGCGCCAGCAGCAGTTGCGCCTAGCTCTGCCTATTTGCCTGTCAACAAAGCTAAATAGGCATAGTATCTCCTCGTGCTCCTGCAAATTAACCAAATTGTATTGCTAAGTTTTTCGCCCTAAAGTTCGCTATAAAACCCACATATTTAATTTTAATGTACACTCGTTGTGTTGCTGGTTTTGTTGCTCCCATTATGATTAATGGAATACACCATTTCAGCGACTTGTAGCTGCTATCAGCTAGCACTTAACCATGCCCCTCTCGCCGCACTGCCAGCAATTAAAACTGAATGCGCACTGGCATTGGTCTCACTGAAAACTGGCCTTCGCTTGAGGCAGTCCAGTGGCCGTACCGCCTAGTCTTGCTGCTTACTCTACCCTGTTTAGAATTAGTACCCCGGTTTATGACACGTTCGCCACGGCTTCTGAAGACCACCCAGAAGGATTACTGCCACACACGCGATCAGAGCCAGAGACCAGCTAATTACATCCATGCTAGTGCACAGTCATAGCTACAGCCAATTTCTTTAGCTTTAAGTTACGACGAGTCGCGACATTTAATGGCCGCCCTTTCACCACACGAAAAACAAAAACCTAAGCAACGAAACCACACTGAAAATTAAATGAAAATTACAAGTTGCATTTAAGGGAGCGCCTTTGTAGTTTATTCACAGCAAAGCAAGAGCCAAAAATCCAACACACAATACAATAAAGAGTCCAAATGTGCGGAATGTGCTATTGAATAGTCGCCAAGTTAAATACCTTCTTCGAAGCTTTACAATGTTTATATTTGCTTATATTCGTATTATGCCCATATAATAATATTTACTGAATATTTGTGTACTGTGTAAAAATAAAAGAAGGAAATGCAAATGATTACTATAACAATGCAAATTATAATATGGCTAAAGCACATCGTCAATGCCGCTTTGAGGAATTATGACAAAAACCGCAGCCACCATTCGGCTTTATGTTAGCCCGTATCATCCACATCATATTGTTGTATTATATATTTATTAAATGAATTCAAATAGTTGTATGAATATTTCACTTATTTCTTCCAATTTTTTATCAATTAAATTGCATGTGTATCAAAACAAAACAAAATTAAATTCAATTTACGAGTACTTTTTTTGATTGATTTTTTTCTCGAATAATAAATAAATATAAATCAAACGATAACGCCTATTAAGCAAAATGCAAATAGTCAATTTTTAAAATTGTTTAGTCATTACTTTTTTTTTAATTTACATAAGCCAGACTATAAAAGCAGAAAAAGATTGGAGGTATTTCGCAGCAGCAGACACGAAACCCTAAACGTATCTATGTATGTCTACATTTGTCTCCAGAGGCTTCTGTCTGCTGCACAAGGATCTTACGTGTTGCACAAACATAAATTGTGCAACAACGTGTAAACTACCTTTTGACTGCATAAAATGCCCCATTCATATGACTTTGCCTGGCTGAGTTTCCTGCACTGGGTCACCCTTTCTAGCTACCGACGCCCACACGCCCCAGCGCCGTTGCTCAAGTGCACATTCAGCACTACGTGTTATGCCTTTTATAGCTATGCCACTGTTGCTGCTTTTGTTGTTTTTTGTTTTTATAGTAACCATTCTTTTTATTCTTCTGTACTCTTTAAAGGCATTGCAACTCAAGCAGCTGAAGAAAGCTCTTAGCAAAAATGGCAGTTATTCACAAAACTATTTAATAGGGCGCCGCAGCAGAGTTAATTTCTATTGTTCTTAGACTTGTTTGTATTGGAAAATCATTCAATCAAATTTCGTGGTTAATTACGCTGCATGCCCAACGGCGCACACGGCGCACACGGCGCACACGGCGCATACTTAATGCAGTTCACAAACTCTGCAAGGTCACTGTTCGGCACTTTATAGCCAAAATTGACATTCTATTTGCATATGGTAGCACAAACACACAGTAAGGCACAGTGAGTGTTGCACAGTGTATTAAGCATGAACTTAATAAACATTCCAGTGTACGTCACGTCCACACATACATACATAAGTTGAGCGAAATTTATGCACAGTGCTGCAAACATAAACGTGACCGTTGTTACTTGCTACCTTCAGTTGCTAGTTGCTGCTGCTTGTTCATTTTTTATAGTTTTTACTTCGTGCTGGAGTGTTGCATAAATATTCGCAAACTTTTAATAGTGGGCGCGTCTGCAATTACACCCACAGTTATACACACACACGTAAATAGAGCGCAGCTTGCACCAGAAGCTATGAATAAAACCAATATAGGGAGCTTCACTCTTAGAGTATCGATGGAATCAGGCATAGGATTAATCAAAGATGATAACTTATATGTGCCATGGTGACAGACAACTCTCTATACCAGAGGAATAGAATTTTTGAAATCTGTTATGTAGCGATTCAAAATCAAATATGCCGCACCCTGTATATAGTGTGTCGATACACGGCCCTAGGGCTGCAAGTCAGGCACATCGCAATTCGTCTGCACCCGTTCTACCTGGCTTATGCTCTTCCTGGAGCGTTCTCGTGCACTTCGGATATAAATTATTGCTTATTAACGTTAAGTTTTCAGCAAAATTAGTTTTTCAGGCACACACGCCCACACCGCGATTTGAAATGAGGCTAATTATTTATAAAATGGAATTAGCTGGGAAGGAAATGGCGCAATAGCTAATCATGGCTTGCAATTATGGATAAGTTAACCAAGTAGATTTTCTAACAATTAGCATCGCTAATAAGTCCCATACAACAGGAAAATGATAAATTCTTGGGTAAAAGCAAAGTGGAGCGATAATAGAACTAAAAGCTTTTCAAGGCTTTTTATAAAATGTTCTGTGAAACAGTTAAGTTAATTATGATACGATTTAAATATCTGAGAATATAGGGTGAATATAATTTAAAATGGCACACAACAGCTTAGATGACATTCGAATACCGCAACATGAAATCTTTTGTGTTATTGTCTTACCCCCATCAAGGCCTGGTTTAGTGTTTTGCCAGTGCACTTTATGTCTGTGCTACTTTGGCCATATCAATGCCTTCCTCGCGACCGAGGACGATATAAGCGCAACGCACGACCTGACAACATCAAAGAGCAGCAACAGCAGGTAGGAGTTGTTGCGCTGCCTGTCATTAAACTAGCACCACACACTCACACATGAACACATGCACGTTCTTTCGAGCACACACTTAAACACATACGCATGCCCATGGCTTTGAAAGTTGAGCTGAAAAAGTTGGTATATTGGAAAAGTTTTCCTTCTTGATTTTTAATATCGCAGGTGAACGTAAATAATTTATTGCATTCATTTACGTTTCACTTCCAATCGCACCACATAAACATTTCCAGCAGGCAGCAACACGGTGGCAAAACGGCAGTGGAAAACTGAGGCTCTGAATATTTTGTATACTCGCCACAATAAAAGGCATAAGGTGCTAAGGATAATCGCAGGCAGCCCATCTGGCAGGCGGTTTTAACAATGTGCCAACATCGCGCCACATACAAAAGCCAAATCCTTATAGACCATAGATAAGAAAACTTTAATAAACACGCCACACACGCAACCCGGGGAAATTGATAAGAATATGAAAACTTTGTGCTGGGCACTGAGCAGCTGTCTTCGTAGCCCAGCAAGGGGCGATGAGCCCTTTGGCACGGTCGGTTGTGGAAAAGGTGGAAGGGCGAACAACTTTGCACATTGCATACTTTTAGAAGCAGCTCGACATCTGCTTAGCTGACGGCTAAAAGTTGCAGCATTTAATTTGTAGGGCTCATAAATAAAATTCAGCTTATGTCAAGCACGCTCTGGCGTGGGATTGGGTTGATTAATGGCCTCGGTGTAGACTAACCTGTGCTTTTTCAACTCCATTTGCTGCTTTTTCAGCTCCATCTGTTTCTTGCTTATATCATAGTTGCGCTGATGTACCTCGTGTATCTCGCCGATGTCATGATAATTGGCCAGCATGCCGAACGGATTGTTATGTACATTGCCGAGGCCGCCGTGGTGTCCATGTCCGTCGTGACCGTGATGAGGCGCATATTGTGAGAATTCATCTGCAATAACAGAGATTTAAAATTGTCCTAATTAAAGTAAACGTTGCAGCAGCTGTTGCCGCACTCAATGACAAGCTCAAAACAATTGCTTAATTACACTTTCAGTGTGCAATTATCTGAATAGGAGCACACTGCAGAATACCCTGTCTATAATTCGATATCGACTAGAGGCTTTGCCAATTATAAATAATTTATATTTGTTTTTGGTATCCCATCAATAAAAACGAATAATGACAAATCAAAAATCGGCCGTTTGCCGTTTACTTACCAATTGGACGAGAGCCACCCCAGCGGAGACTCTTGTCGTAGCGATCGATGTAATGGGGCACGTGGTATTGAGGTTGATATTGATTGTAGTACTGCTGTTGGTAGTAGTGCTGCAGCTGTTGTTGAGTCAGAGATGTCGGTTGCTGCTGCGTGCGACGCTGATGCTTGCCGTTGAACGAGTAAACGTGCTGTGTGCGAATGAATTTCTCCTCAACCTGTCAGAATATAGCGATGTTTGGGTTAGAAGCGGCATCAAATTTTTGGGTCGCAATAGGTAAAAAAGTGCGAATGAAAGTCATTTCAATGTCAAACTTTTGGATACAACTGTAAATTAAAAATGGATCATGCGCGCGAATACCTCATACCCTCATCATACCATAACCTGCCCTCCCAAAAGTCACCCAGATATGAGGCGCAGTCAGATGGCGGCTGGGCAGCGCGTTTATGAATAAATTTCATTTTAGAGTTTACCATATTCTGTACGCCAACGGCAGATATAATAAATTTATTTATATTTCATTTCCTTTTCCCTTAACTATTGTTACTGTTGCCGGCGAGGAGCAGCTGCTGATGCTGTGTGCTGCTGTGCATTCCGTGGCTAACCCACTCAGGAGCAGGGTTTGTGGGTCTTGGTCTGGGTAATTAAAATGAAAGCTCCATAAGCCATGACCGCATGTAGGCCATAATTATAAAATGGCTTAAACTGATGTTAATCTTAATGCTGCACCACTGACATTCCGACATCCCCTGACAGCCATTCCACATCTACATTCAGGTGCATACTGCGGCTTTGGTTACAGACTCCTGCTTTCTCCAAAACAATTTGAGTGTGAAATTGTTCACGACTATTGCTCATTACCATAGATATTTAGAAAATACGCATACGTACCTTTTTGCCATTGATTAACCATGTTATATGCGGTGCGGGCCGCCCTCGAGTTGTATTGCACAGTGCGATCAGCTTTTCGCCTATGGCAAAGGGTGTACGCTTTCGAAACTTGATGGTGGGTGGTCCTGTCTGAGGCACTGTAAAAACGTAACAAGATAGGGGTAGCAATTAGTGTCAGTTAACTCAAATTGGCTTGACATTTGCTACGCACAGAAAACGCTCATTAGCTCATCAGCGCTGGCTTTGGTAAAGATGGGCGTGTCCGTTGATACCTCGCAGTAAAATTGGCCCGATAGATCGAACTGCACATCCTTCAATGTCACTTGCGTTTCGTTCGAATTTTCCCACTGTTGAGTAAAGGAAGGATATATAGAAGAATCAATTGACTGCAAAGTCCCTATAATCAAATTCAAATATTCATAAGCAAGAATTTAAACCCAGATAATGTGCATTATCATTAAATTTATAATAAAATAAATAGAAATTTTCAGACTGCTTAACACCTATCTGAATACTTGACAATTTATTAGAAATAATAATTTGATGATCTTTAATACGTCGAAAAAATAGTCGTAAGTTAGTTTATTAATTAAGATTAGAATAAAAATTGATGAAAAATTTAGTAAAAGGGAAAATTAAAAAAAAAAGGGTTCATAAATTTCAAATAATGGCAAAGGTTTTTTTTGTTGCATATATAATTTTCAGTTCAACTTTCTTTTAATTTGAAAATTTGCCTGATTTGTATAATAACATATATATTAATAATTAATATACTATTAACTCTTTGAATTAGATTCATGAATTCGACCAAACAATAATATTGATTTATGATCGTTCTTACTGACTCATATGTTATTCATATTATGCACATATAAAATTATTATTATGATTTCATATATAAAAACTTTGATTGTTAATAGAGTCATTATACTTCGTTACTTAACATGCGAACAAAAGTATTTAAGTTTTACCACGTGAACATTATCTACGTGTTCTCTGTCCTAAATCACTTCAATATATGATTACTTACATCAATTTCGGCTCCCTCAATGGTTGAATTACGGAAAGGTGGATTGCGTCCGTTTATGAACTCGAAGAACTTGCCCTTCTCCACTTTGAGCCATGTCACCTGCAATCAAACAAATAAATATACAAAGAAATGGTATGATTACAAAAATGTTCTATAAAAGTTGTGCTGTTGCCACAATCAGCGTGTGATATTGATTAAGTAACTGTCTTAATTTAAATGCTTACGCAACATTGTGTCACTTCATGGCTCTCGCAGTGTGCAGTATTTGGATGGCATATGGCATATATGCCGCAAGTGAACAAATGAAGTATAAAAAATTAAATGAAAACATGAAAATCAAATGGAATGTAATTTAACTTTGCAACAAGTTGCACGAACTTTTCGCACCGACAATTAAAATGCGCGTTAAGCTGTAAAACTGTAAATAGAATGCTTTATTGAAATGTCACAAGCAAATGTCACTAGCAGCCAGCTCGAAGGGGACGAGCTGCCATGGCCATGCTGCGTAGTGATGCTTGGGCTTAGAGTGGTCCTTGTGGGACGCGGTGGAAGTGAAATTATAAACGAGATCTGTAAAAGCAATATAAATGCTGGAATACAACTGAAAAAGTTAAGCCAATGCATGAGGGACTTTCGCAAGCTTAATACAAAATTGCAAATAAAAAAGCTTAATGTAAATGAAAATAAATTTCCATTCATAACTTACGACTGAGGAAAAGTTTTTAGTGTGGGGTAAACGACGGTTGGGAAATAACGAAAAGGATTTAAAATATATTTACGAACGATTTATTTATTTATTGCACATGTATGTAACTTATTGTGCAGCAATTTGACAACTAAATTAAATTATAATCATAACTTATTCATTCATTCAGTTATGCTTATATTGAATGTAGCGCCCGAAGCTCTGATGGGGGTGGAACATTTTGTTTGATTGACATACTTCATATTAATTGCATTCATCTTGGCCTGCGGTATATTGAGCGCGTGTACGCAATTTGATGATTATGATGGAAATCGATTCAGCACACACAATCGTCACTCAGCCCTATGCTTTTGCAACAATACAAACATTACCATGCAACTACCATACCAGTCGCACATAGCCACGGTCTGTGGACCTTTCGAAATGCCCATCAAATTTGATCAGCCACTTGTGGAAATTTTTGAAACAATTACTCTTGATATGACATGAACTTTTTTAAGTTACGTTCATAGTCACAATAATAACCAGTGTGCATATCACAAAGTACTACTGAATGCTACAGTGTCTGTCGATGGCCCTGCTTCTGATAGCCCCCTAGGATATAGTGGTGTTGTGGGAATTGTTTTTGTTTCGCCAGGTCTGAGTTTGGCATGTGTTGGCTTTGGCGTGTCCGCTCTGCCATGGACTGACTTTGTACATATTTTGTTTGTGTTCATTAGCTGGCATATTTTTGTACCCAGTCGGCAAATCAAAATCTCATTTATGTGGTCTGGTCGGAGCTGGCCCCATTGGCCCACTCTGACGGCCTGCCTGTCAGCCAGCATGCCAGCCTGCCAGTCTGCTTGCCATTCACAACGTAATTAGTTTATTTAATTTATATTTTTTTCGCGCTGCTTTTGTACACCCGAAAGTATGCTTCAGCATGTGTAAGCCGCGTCACTGAGCCAACTTCAATTCCATGGGTGACCGTGTTCGCATTTGCGTTTTAATTGCCTTTTTAGTGCCACTTCCACACAATTGCCACGCTTCGTGCAACAATTCGAATCAGAACCAGTTGGCGGTACGGATCTGTACAGGCGACGCACTCAGTTATATAGTCAATTATACTAATTAGCCATTGCCAAGCAGCAGTATGCACAAAGCGGCCAACTGACCAAATAAAATAATGTCTACATGTAAACACGGAAACTTCTCCTAATTGGTGTATAGTGTACATGTATATGTAAGTATGCATTATACATATGTCAATTGGCACGCACATATTTGCTAAAACAGCAACCTATTTGAAACATATTTAATAAAATGTACAGATAAAAATAAAAGGTAATATCATGTCCACGAAAATCAACAAAGTCATTCATAAAATTAAAAAATATTTAAGGGAAATTAATTAATTAATTAGCCAAATATTCAACAAATAATTATTTGGCAATTATTTTTAATTTTGAAATTTTAATTTTTAAGTATATTACGTTTAGAAAGATGTTATCTAAGTATCTCAGATGGAAAGTATTGGTCGGTTAATGTGTTGTTGCGATTTAATGAGTTTAATCAGGTACGCAAACTTATTTAACTTCATAATTACAAAAAAATATTTGTTAGAGAAACTATTGCGTAATCTACACTTTCGTATAAAATTCTTCTTTTCTTTTATTTAAGAAAAAGTACGAATTAATAGCTGAAAACTACGCGAAGCAACTGCGGTCGCTTTGCCAAAAAAAAAGGAAAGTGAAAAAAAGGCAAAGAAGAGAAAATCAATATGTTGTGTGCTTCTAAAGCACTCAAGCTCGTGGCATTTTTGCGCCATAAAATTTGTATGCTTTTATGGTACTTAGAATGAACAAAACGACAAACTCAAGCACAACCTCCAGCTCCACCTTAATATCCTGAACAGTTCCTGCCACGAACGCCGTCGGTGCTGGTGCTTACACTTAGCCTTGAATTTGTATTCCACGATTTGTAGTGGAAGTAGTAGCAGAAAGTTCTGAACAAGAAAACTAAGCAACTCATTTGCTAGAAATTCAAAGGCGTTGCCTTTGGGAACGTTAGGCGTATGCCTGTGCGTGACCCTTGATGTTTCGTGACAGTAATAGGAGAGTTGAAGTGAAATTAATTGTCGCAACTGTAACTGACTCTAAGACTAAGTGAGAACGTCGCACGGGTGGCAACCGGCAAGACTTGATGATCCGCTCTTTGATTGCAACTTTTTACGACTGCTGCACTTTCTGACATTTGTATCTCTGGTAGCAAAATGCACTGTGACCAGCACCTGCTACTGATTGCGTTAAAATTTGCCGAGTCCATAAACTTTCCTCGCAAAGTAGCGCAAAACAAACGGAGGTGCTGTGTCGCTGTTAGGTTTTTAAATTAAATTCAGTGCCTTCATTGTGCCAATCACGTGAATCAGAGAAATGCTTACAGCGAAAACTTACCTTGAATAATATTTCCGGTATCACGTTGTGCTTGCACTTGAATGTGACGCTCGAGCCCCGCTCGACATATCTCGGCACCACTAATTGTACATCCACGTCCGATTGTCCATCTGGGAAAAGGCAAAAGAGAAATTCCGAATTATAAAAGATGCAAATGAACTGTCTGAGCGATACTACACCAACGAATCTGACCACATCGAGTAACGCTCAATTGCGGCTTGATTGAAAACCCATTAACAAGCACACTCGAAATGCTGAATATATTTCAGATTATGCATCCCATTTTAAATGTGGCGAGGAGTCTTTAAAACAAACAACTATAACAATAGTCATCACCTTAATTGTCAGTTAATGGGATTTCGAACCGTATACAACCTCCGACAGTCTGCTCAATAAATCTTAATTTGTTTGCCAAAGTGCACATGAGATATTTTTCACGTGGAAGAGGCTTGTGTTACCGAACGCGTGCAAACCCCTTATAGCATTCTACCTCACAATGACACTTGAAGTACAATGCAGATTTTTTTCCACATTTTTTCTGAAGCTTGTCAAGTGTACACCGTTTCTAGCACTCTTAAGTGCACACTTTATTTTTATCCATAATTGTATACATGAAAATGCAGTGGGCTATGTTAGATAACTACTTTTATGCGCGTTAGATAAAATAACACATCGGATTGCCTGATTGGATAAATACTATGATCTCTTATTTAACCAGGTAAATATTGTTTTTGTTAAATCAAACAAATATTAATATTTGAATGGAAATGCGACAAACTATGTACTATAAATGAGTGCAGCTCAGTGGTAACTTACCTAGGACTAGGCAGAGGCAGCAATTAAATAATTGGCCGATAGCAATCGATAAATGAATTGGCAATGTTGCAGCGAACAGCGAGTTCAATTCCAATCATAATTAAGACACGAAATGGTAAATGGCAAACACATTGCCCCATTGACGGGGGATGGCCTACAAAGTGGCGCCAATTTCATTTTCATTTATTCACACCACGCGGCTGTCGTCAGTCACGCAAAATGTCAACGACTGAGTAAGTAAAAAACGAGTCAGACCGCGCGCGAAATATGGGAAAGCGGAAAACAAGAAAACCAAATGAAATGAAAAACATCAAGTGAGGTGAAGGGAAATGAGCCGACGAACGGACAGGCAGAACGTCAAATATGGTAACGCTGCTCCCTCTCTGGCTAGCAACTTGTTGCAATATAGTGAGGGTGCTACGTTTTCATTGGTTTTTTGACATTTCCACCAGCGGGGCGTCTTTTTTGCATGGGTGGGTTGGTGGATATGTATGTATGTATATATACATGTTTGTGCCACACGCTAACGAGCCTTAATTCACGAAAATTCAATCCTACCCAGCTGGCCAAGACTCGACAGACTCGCAGCAGCCTCCTGACAATCGATCCGCAAAGCGCACACCCATCTTCTCCGGGTGCTGTGCCTAAGAGCAGACAGTCCTGACACGAACTCAAATCCGAATTGACTGACCTTTCACTACCGTCTGTCTTTATAATCATATCGAATACTTGCCATTAATGTCGCCGCACTCGATATCAATTTTTTATGGTTCGCCCTGGCAGCCGTCCAACACTTGCTTTATAAAACACAAAAATACTGAAGAGCAAAGAAAGAAAACTTTGCAGCACGTCCGTTGGCAAGATGTTGACCGACCGTAATAATTGTTTTGCAGGCCGATAGCAAGAAAATATTCATTACACTGAAACGCTTACCCTGCTCCGACAGGCTGACTGCCTGCTTGTTGCTGCCTGCGTGGTAAAAAAAAAATGAAAAAATGAGCTCACTTTGACAACGACAGCGCCAACATTTTGTTGTACGTGGTGTACGTGTTCTACAAGCGGAAATTGATGATTTTCCAGGAGCTGAGCGACAATAAAGCGTGCAGCATGTCAGCAAAACGCAAATAATCAATCAATCAGCATTAATCAAGGCTAGAGTGGGCGTCTTCTGCCCACATGAACAGCCTGCTGCAACTGTTGCCTCCATTGAACTTGGCTTCTTGTCGATACGAACAACTATATTACCATTTTTGATATGCCATGGAAATTGAAATCCGCAAACGGAAAATTAATTTAAAGCTCAACACAATATTCGAATGAAAGGAAATCTTTGAAATATTAAATAAACCAAATTGAAGGTTAAATGTTGCAACTCTGGAGTCCCATATTTGGTGTCGGACTACAGTTGCAGATTAAATAGACTTAGTTTCCGGCACCCTAAGAAGTTCCTTGAGCAATAAGATAAGATGCTTCAGCTTTAACTTACTCATAAATCGTTCTGATTCACTTATTTTTAACGTTGTCACCGTTAGCTTTTTGAATCCTTATCAGCTAAATTTAAGTCCTTGCCTTGTAGGTACAACAGGAAATCCTTGAATTTACCTACATCCTATTTTGAAGACTACTTAAGCCCAGACTTTTTATTGCAATATTCATATGCGGATTGTTGGATATCAGTGTTAGCTCTGCTTTCTCAATGCAATTCTGTTGTGTTTGAATATTCACTTTACGAGGAATTTTTTGAAAAGTTGACTATTATTACTTATCATTAACTGTTGAGGGGTATTAATGCCTGCACTGAAGCCCACTTATATACTTGTCTAACTAACCTGATTACCCTTAGGCTAGTTAATCACTAATTGCTATAACATTGCTAAATCAATATCTGAATTTTGGCAGCTGTGGTCACGGCACGAACGAAATTTTGCCCAACAGCAAGAGCGAATAGTATGGTCGATCGGTCAGTCGTTCGGTCGCATCCTTTTCTATCGGTAGGCCTGTCGTTGAGGACATGACATGCCTGTTGCCATGACAACTCAGAACGCAATTATAGCCGTCAACTCCGAGTGGTGAGTTGTTAGATGTGCTGTCTGTTGGCCTGTCCAGCTGCCAGTTGGCCACGTCGTTGCAAACCGCAAATACGGTTGCTTATCAATATAATGTTCAATCATTACAGTTGACTGGCAGACGAAGTACAACCGCAACTCATACTGGCAATATGCGTTCATTAGACACCAGCTATCCGGCTGATTGACTGGCTGACTGACTGACTTCTAGCCAATGCTTGTATCACATCATTCATGTTGATTATTTCCAACCGATAGTCGTAGTCACTTTGTAGTTTCGTTGCGGCTGATGCCAATCATAATTATAGCAATAACAAATTTTAATTGATTCACAACTATGCAACTCTTCAATGTATTTTTGTGCTTGATTCCGGTATTCGAAAGTTTGACCAAAGCTTGTTGTGATTGTTGTGGGTTTAAAAGGATCACACAACACAAAAGCAAATGTTTTTAATATAACTCAAATAGAACTCAACACACCCAGACGCATACACACGGATAAGCCGCAAAGGGGACAGAAAAAAAAAACTTTATACAGCTTTGTTTAAGCAAGGAAAAGGATGAAGGAATAAGTCCTCATGTTGCCAAAGCATTCGTTTTGCAAATTTAGGCTTTCTTTGCTTCTGTATATTTCTATAGAACAGAATGGGCTATCAGCTTGGTTGTTGGCAAGAGCTGTTTGGGGGGCCACACAAAGCAACGCTGGAAACGCCTCGGCGGCATAAAGTAATTTTATAGAACAAATCACAGGCATTAGTGAGTATAAATCCCGTTTATCCTTGCCTGTGTATGCGCGCGTGAAATTTAAATATGTAGCGGACACAGTAGAAAGGCAGATATAGGGAACGAGGAACGAACAATAAAAGACACAAGAAAAATGGTCGTCTTTGCCAGCGAAGTGGCCTGCACGGTCCTTGAAAACTGTCGGGTGCGAAGTCCATGATAAAAAAATTATATACATATATAAAATGTATAAGTATTTAAGCTATTGTTTTTATGCGAGCCAAATCGCAGTGCATATAATAGTATGTAAGTTATTCAGCTGGCCTAAAGAAACTTTATCTGCAAGGTTGCCGTTGCTCAGATAAGTTGCCTTTAGTGCCTTAGTATCTAAGAAAATTATCCTTTGTTAATTTAAATAAGAGCCAATTGGATTGTTGCTAGCGGTATACAATGTCTGTGAAGAGTTGCCTTGCAAGTGCCTAAATTAACTGATACGAAATGATATTTACACCATATATTTTATAAAGTAGGACAAGTTTTAAAACTTTAGGTTAATAAATTTTTTTCTGCATGTTTTTTGGTTAAACTTTTTAATCTCGCTAAGCTTGGCACATTTAAGAGTGCTATAAATAGACATAGACGACTTTCGTAAATTTTCAATTTAATATTTTGTTCACATTTGTAAAATGAAATCAGATTTTATAAATAAAAATATCAAAGGAAATGGATATTGTGTATGTCTGCCACGCACACACAACAAGTAAGTAACCTCAACGAGCAAGCGACCGCCAGAGCTATGTACATGGTCGACAAAAGTAGCCATTTTAATGGTCAAAACAAGCCGAAGCCTTGGCGCTACGGGAAGCAAGCTTCCCATTTTAGGAAGTTTTATCTGGGCATCCGGCAGCCTTGTCCACCCTGCCGCGACCACATTCAGCCGAACAAGGGCAGGCAGAGACAGAAAAAAAGATCCGTTTACAAGTAAGTACATAAGAAAATGGCTTCAAGGGCACGCTTTGGCGGCTGCACACGGGCACCAACTACAACTAGACCGGCACGCCCATCAAAGCGCCCAGCACGTAGGGCACATACAGCACGCCCAGTGCCCATTTACAAGGCCGTGGAGCAAACACATGTAGGCCATGAATCTCATAACGAGTGTTAGTCATGCGCCACGAGGCCCCCGCACTTTCAGTCTATGTATGCGAGTGTATGTCAGTATATGCTTGTGTGTTTATGAGCCAGTTGCCGGACCAGTGAGCGCGACCCGGACCTATACCGTTGCCCGTACCTGGCTCGTAAGGATGCAGACCATTATAGAAATGAAAAACAAACGCAAAAGCAACCGACACCAGCGCCGACGACGTTGGCAAACACATAAAAGTGCTAAAATTACTTTTAAGCGGAATTATGTTTTATTAATGCGTTGGCCAGCACCATCAGCAACAACTGAAAAAGCAACAATATCAGCTGAAACATCAACACTAAAACGACAGGCTGCATAACACTGCAAATTGGTAACGCGAATTGTTTCCTTTTTCCATTGTCTCTTATTCCCTCCTAGCCCTGACTGTGGCCCAAAACTGCAAATGCGTAATTTTATTTCAAATTGCATTGCAAATAGAAATAAATATGTATATATATGCGTGTATGTGTCGGCCCACCCACAAAAATGTAATTTTAATGCTAAATTTGTACTTGGTTGATGTGGTTGCTGAAATGTGCTCAAGAGTTGGACAGCTGAACATTAGTGGTAACAGCTGTGCAGACACACATTTATTCATTATACCCTACACAACTTTGAAATTGCCAAAGAGGGAATTACTAATGTGTTCATCTGTGAGTCGGAATGCATTTTAATTATGCATATTTTGAGTATCGTATCTATATTAATGCTAAGAACGAGACTTTGTTAGTAATGATCTAATTTTATTTATGTTTTTTCGTTTGTCAGTCTCTTTATCGATCTCTTTTCTAGACTCAAATAATAGTAGACTGTATGCAGAATACCCACCATGTCAGGACTTCAACTGTAAAACTTATTTTTTTCTAAAACATTTCACAATCAATTTAGAAAACTCGCTTAAATCATTGATGACAGATACCGAAACGTTTTCCCCTACTCGCTTGCTCGTGTACCAAATTTAAACATCGTTTTGTATTTGCTAACAGTTCTGCGTATGTCGGATGTGGATTTATTTGATAGAAAATCTATGAAAATCACAAAGAACGAAAATGTGAATCAGAAACATTTGTGAGTTATTTATTATATTCTATGACACAAACAGCTGCTGTTTTGGATTTTAGAAATTAATACTTTTAGCTCACTGGCGCTCACGTAAATTTGACTACCTGAACAGTTAATTAAGACCTGCCTTTATTTTGGAAATAACGACAATAAGATCAACAGACCGACCGATAGGCCAATATCAAATTTAACCACCCTACAACAACAGCTGCATTGCTGTATTACGTATACGCAATTCGCGTAAGCAAATTCTTTGCGCATTGCCCAAACGACAGATGCCGCCTTCATCTTTAATCTACACAGGCATTAGGCCCCCGACTCAAACATGGGCTAAACTAGAGCTGACAAAAACGAGGAAGCCACAAAAAGACCTGCGGCAATTTCCGAGCCTTCTGATGATATTGACATTTATGCTCGGCAGATAGACCCTGCACACACAACCCATAACCTGCGGACACCCTGTTCTCCGTCCCAGCTGGGTTCTTATTTTTTGGGTGCTTCATATTTTTCAACCAAGCTTTTGGTTACCACTTTTTTTTGACACTTGACAGCACCTGCTGCCTGTCAGCTTATCTGATTTTCTGCTAAAAGCTGGAGACACTTGAATTAATATCAATAGAGGAAATATTTGTTGGCATTTAATGATTCTGTGTTACACATTAGAATTGAGTTGAACGTGAAATTACGCAGTTTGCTGCGGCGAGCACACATGACCACAATAATAAGGCCATATTTGTTTACTGCCCATAAAGCCGCCCACTGCCACTGGGCAACTTGTTGAAATATGCAATGCAGGCATTGAGGAAACGTTGAAGAGGACACCAGAGTCCGTGTCCAATCAATGCCAACGGGCTTTTGTTTGCATTTCAATTTCAGCTGGTGCTGCTTCTTCTGCCGCCCGACTCTGACGCCATTTAAAAATCAACGCAAAGTGCCTTCATTATGCGATTCTGGACCGTCACAATGCCAAGGGCTAGCATATTTGTATGTTCGCTCAACCGAGAAAGCTCCCACAAAAGGCGTAACAATCAACCCAGAACATAAAAAAAGAGTATTTACATATATATATATATATATATATATATATAGTAATATATACATAAGGCTGTTTATGCTGGCCAGACACGCTGCCAGCCTTCTGTTTTCTAGTGATTCTAATCAATAATTTACGCATTTTCATTTCGTACTGCCCGAAGGTGGCATTAGCATTGGGGGGCCGCAATTACGCAGCGCAGAAGTGCCAGCTATTCAAGTGTGTCCCTACTTGAGAGTCTCTCAGCGTGTGTCTCTCTTTGTAAGTGAGTAGCTTTATTTCGGTTTCTTTTCTTAGGGCATATTTCTCTACTTGGCACCATTTTGTCTCTCCTATTCCCAGAAGCCCATTTTCTCAACTCGGCGCTGCATAAATTTTCGTGTTTGTTTTTAGTTTACAGTATAAAAGTTTTTGTTCAATGGCGTTGAAGATCTTAAAGTTGTGTTCCTGTTTCTGTGCTCATTTGCACGGTATTTTATTATATTTTATTATTTATGATTAATTTAAGCTTTTTTTTATGCATTTGCTGTCGGCATTACTTACTCAAATCCAATTACAGCTAAGCAGCAACGACTTAGATTCTTTTTTTATATCATGCTATATTTGTTTTGTTTGTCTGCTATTACTTTGCTGGTAATTCCTTAAGGATTGTGTTTACTTGAGCGCCCATGTGGCTGCCAATTGACGCATATTTGACTTTGTGCTTAAGCGAGATGTTTTTTTTTTACTTTGTTTTCTCCGGACCCCCAGCATAATGCCATACAATTATTGAGCAGTGCTGAGATTTGGCTGTGGTCTGCCATTCCGCCATTCTTGATTGCCATCTCTTGAGCTCTGTCAATTGTTGCATGACGCACAAAAGAAATAACAAGAAGAATAGAATCGCAGCGCCACGAATACTAAGCAGCTTAACCAACATTTGGCATCGGGTTCGACTCTGAATTTTAAATGCTCACCCAGTCACGAGAGTTCTTGGCCAAGCAAAACAAATAAGATCCGTGCTTAGTATAGGACTTGGCTAGCGTTAATTAAAGCCAGGCTAATGCTTAAACTGCATAAATATGGCAATTAATAAAGCGTCGAAACTCGCTCAACTCAACCCACACACGCGCTTAAATTACGCATACGCGGCGTGCGCCGTAGGCAGCAAGTCAAGTGTCTTAGCAAGACAACGCATGGTAGGGCGCACATTCATAAGCGGGCCACATTTATAATATTAATTCAATTTGACGCATGAAATATTTTATTCATACGCAACCCTTAGGCTCACATCTTGCTGTTTGTCTGTTTGGCCCGGTGAAGGCGGTTCTATGGGTAAAAGCAGCTGCTAAATCATCAACTTATGGGCTCATTAACAGCTGTGGCAACCAGAAGGCAGTAGCTGTTTCTGCCATTGCGTTGAGTCACCTACCACATATTAACTGCAGGTATTTAACATGGTTAAGCGCCGCAAAATCATCGTAGCAGTTACAGTTACAATCGACACACGCTAAAAACAATACATCCTTCTTCCAAGCCTGTGACACGACTCACGTTCATTGCACACGCCACTGGTTATATATGACTTGTTTTCCGCAACGCACAAACACGCACACACTCACACATATTTGTAAGCCACATAATTAGCAACCAACTAAACAGCAACAGCAGTCGAGCCTTGTACTGGAAGGCTCAGCCCAATTAATTAGGCACCTGTCAGCCTGATATTCGTCTCAAGTTCTCCGACTCCTCTTTAATAACTTGAAATACAAGCTAGCGATGAATACGGTAAATTTATTTTCAATGTGTTTATGAAAACAGTTTATAGTTTAATTGTTCAGAATATATACTAGAATAAATACAGTAGAAGCTGATGTTCAAGTAAATTGTCTGGAAATGTTTAATTATCTGACACCAGGTACCATATTAGGAAGTATATATATTTGTTCAACTACTTAAGATATTTATAATCGGCTTAGTATTTATCCAAAGAATATATATGAACTCAATTAAAGTTCGACCTTCAGAAACTAAGCCGTTTTTAACAAATTTATTCTTAAATTCCTTAATTAATTTGACTCTTTGCCTTGAGAATTGTATTCACTCTCCACGGAGTGTCACTCAGTTAACTATTTATTTCACACAATTCATGGAGCTGAGTCAATTTTCAGTAATAACACTTTATTCGGCCTACATTTGTTGTTCATCAAACATGGTAGCGCCCGTCGGAAATGGCCTAATAACACAGCTGTTTATGTCGATGTGTGTCATGTGTTTGTGGGCGTGCCTGGATTTCTGCAGCTAAAGCTAGTGTTTTATTGCCTACTTTATTGTACACAGGCCGACGCACATACGCATATACAGACACACATACACACTCATCCATGCACACAAAGTGAGCGCTTGGCAGCCCTTTATGATACCCGTTAACAATACATACTTTCAAGTGAGCGCACACACACAAGCACAGCAATAGAAAGTTGAATGCATACACACGCACACACACATGAGGATACTCTTATAGACTTGCACAGGAGTAGCAGCCGAGTGGAAAAAGCAAAAACATTTGCCTTTCATTTGCGTCCCCTTTGCATAATAAAAATATGTAGTTTACTCTTTTCCCACCAGCTCATGCCTCGTTCTGCAGTCGCAGTCGCGGCCGCTGCTAGCGTCGCTGTTGGCACCGACGTCATCGTGAGGCAACTTTGGTAGCCCTTTGTTTCCACATTTGCTGTCGTTATTGTTTGTTTGTTTGCCAACTTGTTATATCCTGATGCGTGTGTGTGGGCGCGGCTTGTATGTGTGACATTTCCGCCTATGTTTAACTTTTCACTCAGGACTCAGGTCCTTTGCTAAAACACACAGTGAGAGAGAGATAGATAGAGAGAAAATTCTGCTTTTTTTCGGCCATTTAATGTGTAATTTTTTGCTTCACTGCTGAGACTTAATAAAGTTTTTAGTGCCTAGACATGTTTTTGTTTTAATTTCAACCACACACAAGCACAGTGGATACACACTCTCCCACACACACACATATGTTCACATTCACAGTGTTTTTAATTAATTTTGCCTACTGCTGCCGAATAGCCTCGTTGTATGCGAGTCTGTATGGCTGTGTATAAAAGCAATAAAATAAAATACATATGTGGACTGGGCTGGAAATCGTCTCCATCTTCGGCAGTGATTAAAATGATTTAACTGCTCAGATATCTACATGATAAGAACGCTTTAAAAAGTGCCGAACACATATTCATATAAAAAGCTGGGCTTACTATTTTTACGCCACTTATATATCTGAGTGTAACAGTAAATTTCATTTTGTGCTTATAATTTATAAAGAAACGATTTATGATTGTCCCTAACCAACAATAAGCTGCACCCTCACAGCAGCAGTAGAATCTAATTTTATCAACTGTTGAACATTTCTAAAATATATAAACAAGTACCAAAACCTTAGTCGAGACTGCTCGACTAAGAGATACCCTGAATTCAGTGACCTGTATTACCAATCATTAATCATAATTTCATTTATTCATCAATAGTAAGCAACAAATACACACACACAAACATATGCATGCACGAAAATGCACATAATATGCTTATTGCGCGGTTATGGAAACTTTATTGTTTAATAACTTTTTTTCTCGACTTATGTTCTTAATTTTTAGTTCTGAAATTTTCGGGGAATTATTATGACATTCAAATGTACCTATTTGCCAAATTTCAAGTCTCTAGTATTGGATATGCACGAGTTGTCATATTGTTGAATTGTGGGCGAAAGGGGCATGGCATCAAAAATCCAAAAATGACAAAATGTGCGGATTTAATATAGCAACCAAATACAACTTAGTGCACGATTCTATCTTTAACGGTGTGCACGCCAGACCTCAAAAACAAAACGATATTTTCGATAGTTATCGATAATAAATAAATGGGACGAGTTATCGAAAAAAAAATTGTATTATCAAGCATTTTACTTTTTATTTGAAGTCTCTAGCATTTGTGTTTTTCGAAATCCACGTGCTTACAGTGAGAGCATTATGAAAGAAAGCTTTGAGAGAAAAGTTTTATAATTGTCTAGCTTTAAAGTACTCAAAAATGCTTGTGTTCTTAAAACAATGCACACGTGCTGAATCAGAATTTTCTTTTCCGATCTTTATTAAGACTCTTAATAACTTGCACACTTTGGAAAGATTTGGTACCTAAATGACAATGGTATAGACATTTTTTTTTCGATTTGTTGTTTGGCTTGACCACACGCCACACTATTGGGTCAAGAATTTCCCAAAATGTTGCCCCCAAATTTATGCGCTATCAATTTAGTCTTTGAACCTGGCCTCCTATGTTCTGGTGTGCTCTGTTTTAGCCTGGCTGAGTGCGGCCTATTGGAGCGTCCGACTAAATCCCTTAAATCCCCCAACTTGCTGTCATTGCTAACCAGCAGGCCTCATTCATTTTGCATGAATTGCCAGCAGGCTTTGACTTTAAAATGCTCTCGACCTTTGTTAAAAGTTTTCTGCCAGAGCCAAAAACTTTGCGCCAAAAATCAAACTGTGGGCAGTAATGAATGCGTCGCAAAATTTGTCAGCTTATGGCCAGACTCGAGTTCTGAATTTATCGTCCTTCTTCACCCTTTTCTGCCCTACTCTGCTCTGCTCAGCTCCAATGTGGTCCGCTGTGCTCTGTATGCCTGAATAATTACCGCTTCGGTGCGCAGCATTGAATCCCGATTTGAGCACATTCCATTGCTGTTTGTCATTTGCTGAGAGTCAATTTACATTTTTTGGCCAGCAGAATTCGATTTTACACAACATTTCCACAATGCTTTTGTTGTTGTTGAGTGTTTGTCAGCGTTAACTGACCCATTGCGTGCCATTTGCCAATTTATGGTTTTTTTTGGAAATTTATTTGGGGTCTGCCATTAACAAATGTCTGCCGGCAATGCCAACGCATTTTTTTGATTTGGGTTGAATCAGCTTAGATTTATGCTGCATTTGCCGACTGCCACATGCTGCCTTATTAAGGCTCATTAAAACGGCCACAAGACTAACTTCAAAGCACCAGACTACAGATTTAACTTTTATGAGGGCAAAGCCTGCGGCAGCTGCAATCAAATAAATTCTCAATTTTTCCCTCCAACCAACCTTCACTTTATTGCTCATTAAAAAAGGGCGCGTCAACGCGTTGTCAACAAAAGCCAAAAGCAGCAACAATAAGTGCGACTGTTGATAAACCCATAAATTGAGTGAAAAATGGTAAATCGATTTCTTTTCTTGCGTTTATTGTTATTACAAAACTGTCAGAGCAGAGGCAGAAACTAACAAAAAATGTGTAAAAAAAAATAAATAAGAGGAAGAGCCTGGCACAATCTTGGCATTTGCCTGCATTGGCGGCAGCCAACTCCTTTGGCCATAGCTACGTAAATCCGTTTTGATAAAGTACTTTCATTCTCTCGACTCTCGCACAGACAGAGCGAGCCGAAATGGTTGACTGGCAACTTTTGCGCGATTTGGCCCAAGTGTCGCATTATGGCCATTTTCGGTAGCAACGCCTCGTTGAGTTCGCAGTTTCCGAGTTTTCTCGTTTCATTTTAGTGGCGGATTTGGCAATAAGATGCCATCAGATTTATGCAGCTGCCACCATGCGTAATTATTTGTTGACACTTTAATAGTTTTCAATTTAGTGTACTTGACAGCAGCTGCGCTTCGATAAGTAGCTAAGAATAGCCTTTGCATAGGTGCTTTAATTTATTTAGGGAGCATAAGAATAGCTGTTTGCATAGGTGCTTTAATTTATTTAGGGAGCATTTGGCCAAATTAAATTAACTATACAATATACTAAATTCAGAGCGCCTGTTTAATTTTGTACTATGTTTAGGACTGTTGAGCAATTTCTTTAAACTTCATGAATATTTAAGCTGCTGCACTTAGCTGTAATTGTTTTGTAGCATTTTTCTTTACATTTTTGTACCGCCTTCCAGCTGCTTGCTCCCGACTCACACACATGCCAAAGGAAACCTTTTTAATGGCCGCAGTTTAACGACATTGCCCAAAACATCATAAATAATATAAATAATCGCAAAAGCTAAAAAAAAAAAAATAAAATTTGTTTTCCATGTACCGTTGCTGTCGCTGATACCAACGCAGTGACAATGTGTCGTATGAGCAACTTTTTGATAGGCCCAGCTGCTTCTGTACTTCTGTGCTTTGCCCTGGATAAGTCTGTGTATATTATTTGCCTCTCGCTCGCTCGTGCTATCATACATATGGTGTGGCTCGAAAATATCTAGGCCCTAAACGACCTTGCCAAGGCGCAGCCACCTTGGGGCTTTTAAGTTTGCCGCTCGTTTATAGACTTTGCACACTTTGCATTTACTTTACGGCGCCGCTGATGCGTCTGATAATAACACCACGTGGCGTATACGTATTGCCAGCCAGGTACAACAAGCGAAAGCCGACAAGTAACAAAAAAAAAACTTTTCCAAAGTTTTTACGCCTCGATACACATACACCAGAGCTCCCAATAAGATCGTAACCCAGGTACCACCACAGCAGATGTAGCTCAGCATCATTTGCGCTCTGACAGTGTCCTGGTGATTCGGCATTAGAGCTTTACGGAATTCCGGCCGCAGCTCTCCATTGTTTTCGTTTCCGCCGAAGCTTGTTTTATAACTTTTTGATTGTCTTTGCGGCAAATTTGTGCAAAATTGCTTGAAGCATTTGGCAAATGTCTTCTACCTGCAGCATAACTAAATTGTATTGCCGAGCATTAGAGCAGCACGACAGCTAGCAACACAGTATAGCGAGTCCATGTGTGCCGATGTTTCCTTTAATCTGATTTCAGCCACTCAAGTTAACTTCGATACTCTAAGCTGGCAAAAGTTTGCCCATGGCTCAAATATTTTGACAACAGTTTATTGACAATTTCTGAGCACTTATATATTGGCTGTGTTAAGTTTTAAAGTCGTGAGTCAGTCCATTCAAAAGTCTGTCGGCCAAAATTTTCATTAAATATGCCAAAAGCGTGCTTATAAAATCACGGCAAGGGTCGTTTGAAGGCGACGGCTTCTTGTGGATTGTCAAAGTCGTCACATGTCAGGCCGGGAGGCAGAGAGACAGACAGGCAGACAGCAAGGCAGCTCTGACCAGAAACAGTCACCAAGTCTGACAGCCAGTTAGTCACTCAGCTTCAAGCGAAATAAACTCGGCGCTCCGGTTCTTTCCCTTTAGTCGCTTTACTGTATGTATGTGTTCGTGCTCACAACTTAAGTTTGCCTGTGGCAAGACCTGCCATTGAGGTTGCACAGAGCACACACATCTGGCTGCTGGTAGCACTTGTAACTATAAAATTTATATGCACATGTACCCACATTAAGCATACGTAGTGAAGGCCACTGTTAGTGTAAATCCCTCCCCACTGTCGTTATGGCCAGCACTGGGCATAATATTTACATTTATATAAATAATAATTTTATAATTGATATATATATTTTCTTAAAATTTCCAAATTGAATCTGACATTAAGCAAATGGGAATCAACAAATATGATTAAATTAATGGGAATTACTCTGAGTATCACTTAAGACTCTTTCTCAATGGTTCATCTAAAAATAAATAGTTAAAAAGTTCAAAGTAATTAACATGTTGACAGCTACCCACAACAGCACTTTATTCTAATCGTCCCAAATAAATAATTCAATCGGGCTAATTTGAGTTGAATGAAAATCAATAATAAAAGCATCAGCCACTGATGCTATACTTCGATTATATTGATAGAGTTGAAGACGTGCTTAAAAATTTCAAGCCTAAAGATCAAGCCTGCTAATGGCCTGTCTGTTGTGTGTGTGTGAGTATGGATACGATGAACTTTTACTTCCACTTCCATAAAATCCAGTCATTGAAAGAAAACTCTTCATAAGCTTCATTTTGCTTAACGACTGAAAATTGATTTTACTGTAGCAACGCAACAATTTATACGCTGTTCGTTTGTATCTCAGCCATGGGCGATGTAATATGGGCCAAACGTGCTTTACGACATTCACCGATCCTTGTTGTTTCATCACCGTGGCTGGAAATTCTGCTGCTGCTGCTGCTGCTCCTTGCCGAATTAATTTTTCACTGATTACGTTGCCTCGACTACATGTAATAGATACGTAGATGCTCTTTTTACAAGCTGCTCATTGAATTTTTGATTAACTTTCGTCTCCAAATTAGGCATAATTAAATTAAATTTCTTGGCACTTTTGTTGCTTATATAATTAATGTGCCCAGATATGCCACATAGCAGTTAGGTCAAGAATTTAAATATAATACATTGGCTAATTGTGCCGAATAGTATTTTCAATTAATTTACCATACATATAACAATCATATACTGGCCACCTAACAGCTTAATAAATAACTAAATGACATTTTGTATAAATGGAAATTGACATTGCGTGATAGCATAAACAAAACAATTTGAAAAATTAAAAACCTATATTGACCAAGAAATTTAAAGGTGCATACCTATTTATTCTATTCATGGAACGTGTACTTTTCATACACAGACATGCATGATTGTAGCAGAATGTTTATGAAGTAAATAATCGAAGCGTGCTCTCTGAATTATTCATGAGGCTTATGAAAAACACATAGCAGCCGCAGGAGCAGCAGCCAGCCACAGCTGTTTCTGGACACAGGTATAGGAACAGCCACTAACCAACTGCGTGACATTACATTGGGCAAGGTCAGTCGGTTTTCAAGAAAATCAACACGTCTCTCACGTTCGTAATGCCATGACAAGCAAAATGGAAATCAAGGTAGCCAGCAGGTGCTCTGCAGCTTGCATGCTTGCTCGCCATTTGCAATTAGCCAGAAGGCTTTGCCATTACCCCTTGCTTATACATATTTCAACTAAAATGCAAAATATTATAAATAAGTTGCTGCCTTAGGGTGTGCAAAACAGTCTGAGCAATCTGTTGTTGACAGAAAGTCTGCTATTGGCATTAGTTATTCAAATTGTTCTGAACTGCAGAATCTTAAAGCAGATTACACAAAAAGCAATTGTATGAGTATTCAACTTAAAAAAGCCATAGTGCTATGCTTTCCTAGATGTTACGTATCTTACGCTATCTTGTTTCATGAAAAAAAAAAGTTTTAATTTGATTTCTTAACAATATAGTAACTCTCTCAGACCATTGGCTGGCAAACCTTAAAAATATCTTAAAATATTTCAAATAATATTAGAATTTGACATATATGTGTATAGTTCGGGATTGATTGACTTATAAATAATATACTCTTATTAGATTAATAATAATACATAAAGCCATCATTTTCTATATGAACTCTAAAATGAAAAACATGCTCACACCTTTCTAGCTGTCAATTAAAAATCAATTCTAATCCAATGACAAATATCACAAGTTATTCAATTTATCAGCTTTTAGTTTACTTACTTGTTGGCTTAGTTGCTAGTAATCCTAGACATAAAACGATTATCCAAAAGCTAAACATTTTTCCGATGTAGTTGTGGTGGGTGTTGCAGTTAGTGCAAATTGTTGTTGGCGATTTTAAGGCTTAAAATTGCAAGTCAGAGAACAATTCAAAAAAAATATAATTGATCAACTTGCAATTGCAGGAAATAAAATGTTAAGTGATTTTCTTTAGTTGATTATCTTCACACAATTGATGTTGGGATAGGTAGTTGAACTGACCAATCGGTGGTGGTTGCTTAACATTTATTTTTATGGATTTACTTTGGCACCAATTTAAAACGCTTCACGAATTTTTTTTATTAGAACACAAAACTTAATGATTTTGATTGCTTTTATCCAAATACAGGTGGAGTTACATTTTCGTTGTGCTTCAGGAGAACAGCGCGCAGCTCCGTGTAGCATGAGAGCCTATTAGTGGAGCTATGTCGCGTTTAAGTTTTCGTATGGGAAACCTCCCTGAAAGAGAATTAAACACCCATTCGCACACGCAGAAATATCCGACAGTGCACTTTACACTACCCAGCACACTTTCAGAGTGCTCTGTTCCGTTGATTGGCTTATTGAAAGACTCCAACTTAGGCTTTTCACACGCGCGTTCTTGATGTGACCGCCGTAACCGTTTATCCTAGACTGATTCGCCACGAGCCGAGTCTCGACGAGGCTGGAAAATCGACGACCACGATACATACTCCTACACATCGCACGAGCACCATGTGGGAGTAACATTTCCATTCAACTTCTACCCATACAACAAATGCCGCAAAGAGAGCAAAAGCTTTCCAGCTATCCATAACGAAAGAGTCGAGAGCTTTGGCTCTCTTTTATCCAGCCAGTTGTTGCACTGCCGCAACAGGCTTTGGCTTAGTCCTCACTGGAACCGGCTCTTGGCAAAAGCAGAAGCAACAGGCTGTTGCAGCTTCTTTGGCCGATTGTCTGCCAACATACGCTTTCCCCTCTCCCCTTCTCTGACCGCTTTTCAGCAAAGTGGCTTTTTAAATGCATTAAACGTGGTAGACATCAACCCCAATGCCCCATTGCTTTGATTGCTCTCTGTTGCCTAAGCTTTCGGCATGTATACAATTATTTGTCCAGACGTAACTGCATTGTAATAAGCAAACAATGCAATTATCCTTTCATTGGCTAAAACGATATTATAGGGATAATTATATTTTTATCCCGTCTTAAAAACTATCTTAGCTGCAGGAAAGCTCTTTTTTATTAGGGAGAGATCTAAGCTTGGATTCAACAATTATATTATGTGTTTATTAATTATGGTTACTACACTTTATGAACGGCCCCAAACAATGCGCTCGATATAATTGGGAATATTTCGATTTAATTATATATTATTCTATACTAATTTTCATTCCATCGAAATCTGGGTTATTTATACTACTCGAGGACCCATAGGTAAATAATTTAAATGTACATTAAGTGCTACCAAACAGAACAACAACTAATAAGCATAATTAATATAGAAAGGAGGAAGTACTAAGGCGAGCTATGTCCTATAATTTATTATTTGTAAATAGATAGAATCTAATCATGTAAGAAATGTCCCTTGTCGAATGCTTTTACATCTGTATGTAGTTATTTGAAATAAATGTTGTATACTGACAGGCATCTTTTTGGCTCAATTTGAGACCAGATTTAAGTGACTGGAGCCACTTAAGACTGTGCCAATGCAACAAGCACTGACTGTGTGGCATATCAATTAGTCATTAGGCACATCGTAAATAAACTGCCCAGAAAAGTTTTCTAAGACAATTGGGACTTGATTCTCCCACACGCTTTTCAAAAGCTTTATACGGTCTTCAAGGTCCTAATACGTAACGATTTATTCACTTATTTTTTATACCCTCAATCCATTGAAAATGAAACTTTAGAGTTTTTGTGCAAATGTATGTAACAGGCAACAATCAAGGAGGCATGCGACACCCTATAAAATATGTATATATTCCTGATCAGCTTGACGAGCTGAGTTGAACTAGCCCTGTCCGTCTGTTTGTCCGTCCGTCCTTCCGTGTAAACGCCTGGATTTCGTAGACCACAAAAGCTAGAGACTTAAAATATAAAGAAAAATGCTCGATAATACCATACGCTATACGAGTTTATTTTTTTTTTCTTAGATAACTCATCGCATTTTCTTATAATCGATAATTATCGAAAATATCGCTTTGTTTTTAACGCCAAGCGTCATTGAATCTTTGGCTTGTTGATGCCACGCCCCTTTCGCCCGTAAATCAAATACGAAAGACTTGAAATTTGTAGATAGGTACATATATATGTCATTATTGTGCCTTGAAAATTTTATTAATCAATTAACTTTCCATAGTACAGCCAGGCAGCGCTGCCGCCTCATAACTGCGCAACACTCATATTACGTACATGTTGTGCGTGCGTATGCATGTGCGTGTGTGCATACGTTCTTTGCTATGTATTAATGAATAAATTTAATGATTGGAATTACAGCTTAAAGGATTCAGGATATATCTTAGTCGAGCCGTCTCGACTAGAGTTTTGTTACTTTTTTTATTAGATTTATACTTTTAAATTGAAAATACGAACTGAGCTCGTGGACATAAAGTTTTATGCGTACCATGGCTAGAAACACAGCCACGTTGTGTCATGGAGACAGTCATTTAATTAGCTGCGTCCACTTTTAATTACAAACAATCAAATCAGCTTGTTTTGACGGTCCGCTAGTTACATACCAACGCCAGACCTCTATATAGCGTCAACCGATATCAAAAATTGGGGCATAGACTAGGGGGCAGATTCACGGCTACGTGTTTGGATACCTAGCAGATATGTAGCATGTGAGAACCAAGGACTATTTGTGCATTTTGCAGTCCGCAGTTGGCGCTAACCACTATAGCAGAAACACCATGCTCACAGGGACAACCAATGTGTTGATGTTTTGGCTGAGCGGCTGTCATCATTAGTGACCACAACAAAAGTTGACAGTGTGGTAAATGGTCTCTCCGCTTGGTCAATGTTTGCTGACTGCCATACTTATTTTATACAAGTCAGCTCAGCTATTAAGTCATAAAAGGCGTGGTACTGCTGGTACCTAGTGTTAATTTGCTGAATGTGCCACCCACAATAATTTTCTGTCTAGATGCCCGGTCCTCCAACTGTCATGCAGCCATGTAGTCAATCGATAAACTCACTGCCAACATCGCGTACGATAAATGCCAGTTAGATAAATCCCAACCAACCGAAAGATGAATAACATTTTGCCTTTTATTCTTTCGCATATATTAAGTCTTTGCGAACATCCGAAAATAGGAAACATGCATACTCCATTATGCAAAGATAAATATTTGTTATATTCCGCATTTGCTTATGCAAATGCAAATGTAAACAGTGCGCGTTAAAATTAATTTAATATATTATTTTCAGATCCGCCTCTTTTTGTCATTTTTGAATCAGAATTTTTATTATTTTTTGTGACGGTATTTCATTGTACAAACATAATCAAATTTATGTTATTCAAGTCAAATAAATCAATAAATATTCACATTCAAATTTTAATATTTTTTATTATAAAAAACTTAAAAAATTGCAATGCATTGGAAAGGACATATGTTGATTTAAATGACTTGTTAGAATTTGACAATTCTCACGCTGTAGACATAATTTCATTTATAAGTCCTCATAAGTTCCCCAACAAGTGTTTTCAGGTAACAAGGAGATAATATAAGCTCAAAGACAGATCTAAGATAACATAAAAGAAAAGAGATTAGGCACTCTAAGCTCATTATATTATTAACTGGCTAAGTTCTAAAATTTTCGAAACAGCTAAGTAATCCGAATGCCTTATGGGATTGAATGTTATAAGGGTCACTGACTGCATATCTACAAGAAACAACACAGGAACATCTACTCCGGCACGCAGCGTCGCGGAGGACTTTGCCATATACGAGTATATATATTTAAAGTGCAGCCGCAACATGTTCGCTTGCAGGGCCTAGGACGTGGCATGCGTCCTTGGTAAATTGCAAGTTAAGCCTATATAAAACAAAAGCTCGGCCGCTGGCGTTGCCTTACTTAGTGGGCCGACGAAACAATAACAACAACAACAGCAACAATGGCATAACAGCCTCAAAAACAGCAACAGCAAACAAAGCTCATTTACACGGGAAATAGCCTAAGTGCAAAAACCATTTAAATGCAAATTAAGCAGCAGCTGAAAACATGTGAACAAAGCTGCCCATACCCAAAGAGTAACACACACACACACACGAACACACATACACAGGTACGCGCGCATATAGCCAATGCATGTAGCTGGCACATATTTTGGCGCAGGACGAAGCGTTCGGCATAGACTTTGTTAGTGCCTGTGGCTTTGGCTTTGGGTTTGAGTTTGGGTTTGGCTTCGGATACGGCTTTGGTTTAAGCGCTGGTTGCTCTAAATGCAAAATAGTTTAGCATCAACAGAGCCACAAGAAAATGCCGTGTTTTGCTGCCCACATTTTGATTTGAATAAATTCATATACATAAATGACCACAATTTACAATGATTAGCCTTTAGGGACATAGAAGTCAACTGTAACTGACACGTAGTTCTTAACCTCATACCTCTATTAGGCACTGCAAAATGCTCATAGAGTCAATGGTTAATGATTAAAATATGAATATTGCCTACTGTTAGCCAGCGGCTCAAACACAGATGCAACTATAGAAGGTGTTGGTCTCCCTGCCATTATCATGCAACCTACGCCAGCAGGCAATATGTCACTTGGTCTGGCATGCAGTTGCGGTGCAGGTCTCGCCCAAGGTGCATTCGTCCGTGCGCCCAGGCGCCAATTACCGACAATTGCACTCAACAGTTGAATAAGCTTAACTGCACAACGACGGTCACTGGCCAGGCAAACGACTTCGAGCAGGCGCAAAAGCAGACGCAAAAGCAACGCATACTCTCACCCATTTACCAAGATTGCATTCGAGTTTTTCAAATACGCAATGCGATAGCCTGTGATTACATTGCACCAGTTGATGAGTGTGTGTGTGAGCATACGTGTGGCAGGAAATGTTTACTTTATTTATGCCTAGTAAACAAACAACGAAGTCTCATGCACTGCATGAATCGAATCAGCCGAAATCCAATTTCATTGGGTATAGATATTTTCGGTTATTTCTACACATAAGAGGGGAGCGGAAAACAATCTCGTTGTTTCAATATTTCTCTATTTGGATAATTTAAATTCAAACGCCTTCAATTTTCTCGTTATATACGTTTAAAAAAATAGTTTTGCTTAGCTTTTTTTAATTATTTAGATTTTATCAACTTATATATAATATATTCCATTAGCAAAAGTATGAGAGATTTTTATTTATTTAGCTAATAACATTTGATTATGTTATCAGAAGCAGAAAGCAAAAATGTAAAATTATGAGAGAGTGGTTGGCAGGGATGTCAGATGTCATTAAAAAGTTTCGTCCTGCACATTTTGCTGGCGCAGGACCACAGCACATCATGATTGTGCACACAGTTCATTTGATATTAATATGGACACTCATTTGGGCTGCTTTTCATTTTGCTGTTGTTGCTGTGGGTGCTGCTTTTGCCGCTACATATGTTTTCATTTGTTTGACGCTGACGCTGACAATGACGATGACAACCCTCATCAAAAGTTGGCCCCATGACCACTCGATTGCTTGAGCGACTGGCCAACGGCTGTTGACAGCCCACTTTGACAGCGTATGGCTGCAGGAGTTGAGAGTAAGACACTGATATATATATATATATATATATATATATATATATATATATATATATATATATATATAATTAAAAGTAAAGCCAACGTCGAAGGCTAGGCAAACTTTTAATGGCACACGCGCACAATTTAACTTAATGACAGAAAGGACAAAAGATTGTGACTTTCAACATAAAGGCAAACATGTCGCTTTGAGGTAATTCATTAATCAGCCACCCCTCAGGCTCCCCCAATGGCTTGACCAAACACACAATTCGCAACAGTTGCTATGAAAGATATTCCAAATCTTGTCCCTAAATAAGAAAGCTGTTCAGAACAAGAAAATTGTGAGAAGGTGCAAAAATCAATGAAAGTTAGTTATTGCTGGAAGAGAGAAGAAGTGAGCAGAAGAGATAGCAACGACTGCGAGCAGCCGCGCTGCGGAGCAACATGACGCAGAGCACACATCCTATCCTGCAGCACACACAAATATCATTTGTAGTAATTGAAATGCTGTCGAACAAATCTGAAGTCACAGGGAGTGAGAGAGAAGCGAGTGAGATTCAAAGAGTCGGAAAGGCGGGAAAAGAGAGGGAGAGTGACGGTGAGAGAGAGAGAGAGAGAGAAACAGCCAAGGCAACAATAAAAACTCCGTTGTTGTGCAGACCTCAGTAAATACGAGAAAATGGTGCTAGGCTCCCATAGCTCCCGGGCAAGAAATGTTCTGGGCGCGGCGGAATGATTTCTGGCTGTACAAACTGAACACCGCTGTCGATGCAAGGCAAACGCAGCAACAACAGCTACAACATTAACAATTGCAACAACAACAACGACAGTCACCAACGACATGTTGAGCATGTGTTGAATACGTGTTTAACACGGCCAAGCGGCGACGACGATAGCGCCATCAGTTGTATGTATGTATTGTATGCCTTTTCTGCACCACCGCTAGCTAAAATCGGCAACCACTTTTCGGAAGTGGCGGGCGCGCTCAAGTGTAAGCGGCTGCGTGTGCAGCCGTGCAAAGTCTGGTCTGGCGTTATAGCTTGAGCCTGGGCCAAATGGCACGCGGCTTAGATGCTCGCTTTGAATGACGTTAATGCGACTTAGCTCAGAGCTGCGCACATATACGTGCTACACATAAAACACCTGCCATTCCACTCCTTCTGTCTCTCCCCCTCTCTCTCTCTCTCTGTATCCTTTAACCTGCTATTGATGCTAATAGAGAGCAACTGCGAATCGATTGCTCCGCATCTATAGTTTTTAGTGCAATTTACACACTGCCACTCATAAATTTCCATGCAGGAGTGTGACTTTAGTACCTCAAGCTATAATAAACACTCGGATATGTGTGGCGTGAGGCAACCCCTCGAATACGCAACTTTCGCTAATTGCTGTATTTATGCGATTGCCATTGCATGTGCCGCTACATTTATGACAGCTGCCGGCGGTTAAAAAAATAAATGCACGTTTTTGCAGTCACGTGATCACTTGGCATGCAATCGAAAGTGCTGCACGAATGGCATTGAACGGATGGTAAATAATTTTAATTGAATACCAGAGTTACTCATTTCCGTAAATCAAAATGTGCATCAGACATATAACACATAAAAACTTGTCATCGAAATGAAACATTTTATGAAAAAACAAGTAACGAAACTCTAGTCGAGACTGCTCGACTAAGAGATACCCTGAATCCATTGAGCTGTAATACCAATCATTAAAAGTTTCATTTATTCATTAATAGTAACCAACACATGCATACACACACACACACAAACATATGCATGCACGTAATATGCTCACTGCACAGTTTTGCGGCTGCAGAAGAGGCTGTGCTATGCAAACTTTATTGTTAAATAACTTTTTTTCTCAATTTATATTCTTAATGAAATTTTCGGGGAATGATTATTACATTCAAATGTACCTATTTGCCAAATTTCAAGTCTCTAGTATTTGATATACGTGAGTTATCGTTTTTGTTGAATTGTGGGCGAAAGGGGCGTGGCATCAAAAATCCAAAAATGACAAATTGTGCGGATTTAATATAGCAATCAAACACAACTTAGTGCACGATTCTATCTTTAACGGTATGCACGCCAGACCTAAAAAACAAAGCGATATATCGATAGTTATCGATAAAAAAGAAATGGGACGAGTTATTGAAAAAAAAAATAAACTCGTAGAGCGTATGGTATTATCGAGAATTTTGCTTTTTATTTGAAGTCTCTAGCTTTTGTGGTTTAAGATATCCACGTGTTTACACGGACGGACGGACGGACGGACGGACGGACAGACAGACGGACAGGGCTAGTTCAACTCAGCTCATCGAGCTGATGAAGAATATATATACTTTATGGGGTGTGGCACGCCTCCTTCTGCCTGTTTGCACAAAAACATTATACACTGAAATTTCCATTTTCAATGGATTCAGGGTATAAAAAGCCTTTCTCAATATGTATTCATGTCAAATATTTTTAAAAACAGTAACAAAATATATAGTTATCATGACCATCATATGAAAAGTGTTTTGGGTCAAACTTCAATTGGTTCAAGTAATAAAATTGAAGAAGAGACTTTTTAATGCCTCGCCAAAAGTTTTCAGCACCAGGTGCAGCTTTTGAATTCTAGCCTGGATGCCTGGCATCGCATTCCCTCTGGCTGCAATTTAACGAAAATTGCACACGCATCAGTTTGCTTTAGCCATAGACCAGCATTTCCGTTTGGCATTGGTTTTGGTTTTGGTTTCACGCGCTTCGATTTTGGTTGCTCTGTCCCATTTTCAATTGGATGACAAAACAGCAACAAAGGATGGAGTCACTGATTGCACACACCTGAATAAATGCACATACATGCCTCTGTTGAAACAGAGATATTTATTCTTCTGGGACTATGTGAGTTTGAGCGCAAGTAATACAGCTGCTACTTATTCCACGATTTAAATTTAATTAAATTAATGGAATTGAAATAAAAAGTATTCAAATATCATATTGATTCATATACAATCAACCAGATGACTATCAAATGCGATTATCTTTCATGGGATTCCCACCCATAAAATATACTTTCGACATAAAACAAATAACACATACCACAGCGGGAAAGCAAACTAATCTTTTTTTAAATATCCATCTACCGCGCACATTGTGGAATGCCAATGAAATATACTTTAAGTTAATTGCATTTGATATGTGGGAATTATATTTAATATATCCTTTATGTAACCTTAAAAAAAAAATAGTTTTTTAGTGTGCTTTGCTATTCAAAGTGGAATTACCAACTTTTCGTTTTTATTAGGAATATATTTGAAAATTACAAACTTATTATAATGCTCTCGTTTTTAAGTTCTTTGTTTGAAACTATAAAACGTTAAAAAAGGTTTTATTAAATGTATGTAACAGGTAGAAGAAAGCGTGCCACAAAAAAATCAGTCTTTATTTTATATATTTTTCATCTTTGAAGTTAGACTAACTACAAGTACATTTTATACAATTTCGGTTTTTGTTATATTTGGATACTGGTTCCAGCTTTCCCCAATTTCTTAAAATTTAAGTTCAGCTTTAAGTATTTCCAATCTGTGACGAATGGTGCACTTTTTATACCCTGATCCCATTGAAAATGGGAAAAAAGGGTATAATGTTTTTGTTAAGAGTATGTAACAGGCAGAAGGAGGCGTGCCACACCCCCAAAAGTATATATATTCTTGATCAGGACGACAAGACAAGTTGATTGAGCCCTGTCCGTCTATCTGTCCGCCCGTCCGTATGTATGAACGCGTCGATCTCAGAACCTATGAGAGCTAGAGACTTGAATTTTTGTTTGTTAGGCGCGTATATAGGACGCGCATATCGAGTTTGTTTCAGAAAATCGATAACTATTGCTGAATATTTGTTATCGATTTAAAACCATATGAAAAATCAGTGATGATTTTTTACCTTTTTTTATCTTTTTTAAGAGCTAGAGTCTCCAAATTTTGCATGTAACTTAATGTATATTTTTACCAATTTCGGTTTTTGTTACATTTGGATACCGGCCCCAAATTTCCCCACAATTTTGAAAATTATTTTCAGTTGCAATATATATGGTGTTTGATCTTTTTGAAAACTATATCAATTATTTAAATCATATGGTGAAAGTTTCATCAAAATCTGTTGATAAACACAAAAGTTATTAAACAAAATGTTTGGCTAGATCAACAGCGATTGAACTGCAAAGCGCACACAGACCAGGTGGCGCTTATACATGTTCATTATGTATACATGTGCACACATACATGCAAATGCTCGCGAACAAATTTTCTAAGAACCGCAATTGCCTTTGAGTTTGGGTCGAATTGTGTTTGAATTGTTTTTGCTACCTACTTCCAATTGCCGCTCGCCGCTGTGTGTCGCAGTCGCAGGCGCTGTGTGTCGCTGTGCGAATATGTTTTCGATTCTTCTTCTTTAATAGTAACGGAACAATTATTGTGAGCTTGCAAAAGTGTGTTGGTATAATCTTTGTGTCGAATTTGTTTGCATAATTCCTCTTTGATCGACATTCTTAGTACCATTGTCATAGATTCAAATCGCGTGATATGGTTGTACATACGAGTTATGGATTATATTAAGAAAACTAAGGAGGGGTAGGATTAGGGTATCCCCTAGTCGGGCGCGCCGACTAGAGTTTTCTTACTTGTTAAAAATATATTTTTATCATATTTCTATCATAAAACTCCGTTGAAAACACAAAAATTAATAAACGAAATGTTTGGCTACTTAGCAAAAGCACGAAAAAGGTAGAGCGCAGCAGAGGCAATTAAGCGGCATTTTGCTATACATGTGCACACATACATTGAAATGCATGCATATTTTTATATATCCATTGAAAATGGAAATTTCAGATGAGCTGAGTTGAACTAGCCCTGTCCGTCCGTCCGTGTAAACACGTGGATTTCTGAAACCACAAAAGCTAGAGACTTCAAATAAAAAGCAAAATGCTCGATAATACCATACGCTGTACGAGTTTATTTTCTTTTCGATAACTCGTTCCATTTACTTATTACCGATAACTATCGAAAATATCGCTTTGTTTTTGGCGTGAATACCGTTAAAAATCGTGCTCTAAGTTGTGTTTGATTGCTATATTGAATCCGCACATTTTGTCATTTTTGGATTTTTGATGCCACGCCCCTTTCGCTCACAATTCAACAAAAACGATAACTCACGTATATCAAATACATTTAAATGTCATAATCACTCCCCAAAAATTAATAACAAAAGTCGAGAAAGCAAGTTATTAAACAATAAAGTTTCGATAGCACAACCTCTTCTGCAGCCGCAAAACTGCGCAGTAAGCATATTACGTGCATTTTTGTGCATGCATATGTTTGTGTGTGTGCATGTTTGTTTACTATTAATGAATAAGTGAAACTTTTTATGATTGGTATTACAGCTCAATGGATTCAGGGTATCTCCTAGTCGAGAAGTTACGCAATTGCGTTTTAATTTGGGTTGAATCGTGTTTAAATTGTATTTGAATTATCTTTAATTTTGTACAGCAGTGCAATAAGTATATAATTTTTTTTGTTTCGCAACGAATCATTTGTTGCGGACATGCCAAATTGTGTTGTTATTATACATTTATATAATTTTTCTTGCATAATTCTTTGATCGGCACTCTTAGTACCATTGTCATAGATTCAAATCGCGTGATATGATTCTACATACGAGCTATGGACTATATTCAAAAACTATGATTACATGGTATCAGGATATCTCGTAGGCGGGCACCTCCGACTAGAGTTTACTTTCTTGATTTTATTTATATATATAAAATCAATAAAAAAGGTTGATTAAAACCAAAATTATTCAGTTTTCAACTTGGTTGGCACTTAATTTACTGTGTGAAAATTACTTGTTAACAATAAAAGCATTCTCATGTGACTTTCCCGCCGCATTTTTTAATCATTATTTCAGAAGGCCATATTTTGTTCTCATATGCTGAAAGGTACTCTATTATTTTTTAACGCTTACAGCAAAGCATTTGGCGGAAACGTTTTTGCAATTTAAGACTTGAGTGTCAGGGAACACCTGCGACTGTGAGTGTATGACTGTCTGAATGCACTCAAACACTTTACCATTCAGAAGAATTTCAATAACGCAGCTTAACATGAGCTGCAAGAGACTGAGACAGGGACAGAGGCAGTGACAGATGCAGATGCAGAGGCCGAGACCTTAGCCCTCGGGCATCAGCAGATGAGAACTGTCTAGTTTGTCTTTCAATGTGCGAACGATTCTGTGCTGGTCCTGACTACAAAAATGGTCAGATAGACAATTGATGCAGTGCACGGGTTGGTATTCATGTTAAACGCCAGCAAGTTGGAAAACGTGACCCTCCACTGGGCCATGCAGCCCAAGCTCGGGATGACACTGAAAGCTCCTCGTATATAGGCATCTGGATAAATACATTGATGTGTGTGCGCGACGATAAGTGCACAAATTCAATTGGATATTCAAATTATTTGAAATCGCATTTGTCTATGTGTGCAGGTGGAAGACAGCACGTTCACTTACTGCACTAAAAGCCAATGATTTGGTTGAGTTATTTGACGCTTAAGTAAATTTAATAAAATATATTTATATATGTATATAGCATATGGTCATACATGCATGCATGCCGACAGTACTCGCCTCGCATTGCCACGAAGCTGTCATACACAGAATACGATTTGGGTTTTCAATTAAATTTATGGCTGGCAAATGCCATGGTCACCCCATCGCACCGCCGCACCACTTTAATGCCCCACAACTAGCAACTGGCAACTGGTAACTGGTAACAGCAAGCTGGTAGCTGGTAGCTGGTAGCAAGCGACGGCAAAGTTCACTTCGGCGTAAAGGACAAAAATCGATTAGATTCAAATCTTTTAATAAGTTTCATTTCTGTTTCGTGCTGGCTTTCGTTCATGGGCTGTCTTGAATTGGGCAAGAAGCCGACCCTTTACTTATCCCCTGCCCTAACACGTCCTTGTCACATGCAGCAACCACACCTCTTTGCTCTGTGGCTTTTACTCTTGGTTCAGTTTATTAGCTATATTAGCTGGGGCTATGGAAATTTTCTTTGAATCGTAGACAAAGAAGCGAAGGCCCCGCGTAAAAGCCGCCTACTGTCGAGTAGATTGCACACCAAATTAGGTCGACATTAACAAATGCCTTATATACATATAGACGCACTCACATCTACTTATTCAACTTTGCACAACTGTGATTGTGTTTCAAGCACAAATATTGAATCGATTTGCATTCACTGTTATATAGTCGGCTACCTAATTTTGGCGATTGTGTTTGGTCGTCAAGACAGCAACACGAAATCAACACTAATAACGAATGAACCACTTTCCCACATTATCGTCCATCACACTTTATCAACTTTGGATATTGGATAATCCCGTTGAATTTTTGAAGCCATAAGTATTAAGATTTGAAGAAGTATATATGACATTTTCTTACACGCGTGTCGGTATATAAGCATATATACATGTATGTATGTATTCTGTTTTCGACTGGCTAGACGGCATTCAAAGATAGGACACAATTATCATGACAGCTAGGATCAGATATTTGTATGTAAAATTCATTTTGAGACTCAACAAAAAAGGGATAATGATGTACAGAACGAAGTTTCACAGCTAACCTGCCATACCATTAAAACACAAGCAGACAAATACGCCTTATAAGAATAATGTTATATATGTGGAAGTATTTGTATGTGTTCAAATGTGACTTCTGCGTCGCAGACAAACATCGATTCCAAGTACCGGTATCAATGCTTTTTATACCCTGATCCCATTGAAAATGGGAAAAAGGGTATAATGGTTTTGTTAAAAGTATGTAACAGGCAGAAGGAGGCATGGCACACCCTATAACTTATATATATATATTCTTGAACAGAGCGACAAGCTGAGTTGATTGAGCCCTGTCCGACTGTCTATCTGTCCGTCAGTCCGCCTGTCCGTATGTATAAACGCGTCGTCCTGAATAATTGCTATCGATTTAAAACTGTATGAAAAATCATCTAATATTTTTTATCTTTTTAATTGTAGTAGCTAGAGTCTCCAAATTTTGCATGTAGCTTTATGTATATTTTAACCAATTTCGTTTTTATACCCTGAATCCATTGAAAATGGAAATGTCAGGGTATAAGTTTTTTGTGCAAATGTATGTAACAGGCAGAAGAAGGCGTGCCACCCCCCATAAAGTATATATATTCTTTAACAGCTCGACGAGCTGAGTTGAACTAGCCCTGTCTGTCTGTCAGTCCGTCCGTCCGTCCGTCCGTCCGTCCGTCCGTCCGTATGTCCGTCCGTCCGTGTAAACACCTGGATTTCTGCAACCACAAAAGCTAGAGACTTCAAATAAAAAGCAAAATGCTCGATAATACCATACGCTGTACGAGTTTATTTTTTTTTCGATAACTCGTTCCATTTACTTATTTTCGATAACTATCGAAAATATCGCTTTGTTTTTGAGGTCTGGCGTGCATACCGTTAAAGATAGAATCGTGCTCTAAGTTGTGTTTGATTGCTATATTGAATCCGCACATTTTGTCATTTTTGGATTTTTGATGCCATGCCCCTTTCGCCCACAATTCAACAAAAATGACAACTCGCACATATCAAATACTAGAGAAATTTGGCAAATAGGTACATTTGAATGTCATAATCACTCCCCGAAAATTTCATTAAGATCATAAGTCGAGAAAAAAAGTTATTAAACAATAGAGTTTCCATAGTACAGCTTCTTCTGCAGCCACAAAACTGCGCAGTACTCATATTACGTGCATGTTCGTGGATGCATATGTTTGTGTGTGTGCATGTGTTGCTTACTATTAATGAATAAAGGAAACTTTTAATGATTGGTATTACAGCTCAATGGATTCAGGGTATCTCTTAGTCTAGCAGTCTCGACTAGAGTTTTGTTACTTGTTTGTTTTTACATGTGGATACCGGCCCTAAATTTCACCAAAATCTTATTTAATAGTAACGGAACAATTTTTATGGGTTTGTATAGGCATAATCTATTTGTAGATTTTGTTTGCATAATTCTTCTTTGCTCTTTGGGTATCGCGTAATCGGCATCCTCTGAATAGAGTTTTCTTACTTGTTCGCTTTTGGTTTTTATTTCATTTTTCGAAGCTTAATTGGCTGTGAGATGGCAAAAACCCGAGACTACGATAAATATTTATATATTATATAGCTTAATATACTATAAACAAACCTTTTATGTGTTACTGGCGTTAAACCACAATTTAAAATAATCGATATGCCCGAAAGACGCATAGACGAACCACATTGAACAAAAATGTAATTTAAATCCTCGATAATTATATTTAGAGCAAAAAGCCCGGTCCGACTGCTCAAAATAATAACAATTATTCACAGTGGATTAGAGTTGTTGCCAACACGTCGGTACTTGGTAAACATTTTTGCTGTTGGCGCTGTAAATTACAATTCCCCTTGGCCACTTGCTGCTGCCACTACTTCTGGCCGAAAGCCTCAGACAAAATGTTTGTTTAATTAAATTGCAAGGGGCTAGCTAAACAAAAAATCGCTTCGCTACTCTCTGCCTCAATGCTGTGAGTTATGGCGGAAATCGTCAGCCCCTTCTTGCCCTCCATATGCAGTGCTGCTCATTTGTATTAATTGACTGTGAAGTGTACTTTAATAGGATAGAGACATTATTGACAATATAGGGGCTTTCTTCTTCCTAGGCTCCATGGCTGGACAAATAGCTTCCATTTTGTAATGCTTCTTTTTAAATGCTAAGCTTTTTTATTTTCGCGTCTTTCCCGATAGCGTTTTATTTTCACTATTTACTTTTATTTTCCTTCTTTAAAAAAAAAATATAAGTATAAAACACTACAGCATATACGTGTTAGTTGCTTTACAGAGTCGATATAATTCCAACAGAAATCCAACTCCCTACCCCCACCCACGACTTCCCTTGGACAGCATTTGCCACGTACGGCAACAATTGAAATTGAATACGTTCTAAATTGCTTGTAGTCAGTTTAAAGTTGAAGCATTTCATTCGCAACTTTAATAACGAACGAGTCCTGAAAGTTGCTTTCTGCTTTTATGCTGGTGATTAAGCTACAGCCAAGTAGCGCTAAGATAGACTTGGTTTTGCTCTCATGATAAACATAACAAAGTACATTATGTTTTCCTTTCCTTTCCTTTTTAAAAATTTAAGAAATCTATTGATAAACATAATTTGAAACACAATATCCCCACCGTAAAAGTTTCTCCTAAGCAATAATAAGTTTAACTCAATTCACGCTCTCTATAGTTTTCCCAAACATTTTAAAATGTATTTGTGTATATATGTATTTTATAACAATGGTTGAGTGTATATTAAAAAACTACCTTTTTCTATCCTTATGAAATAATATTTTAAGCTAAGACCAGCAAACATTTTTAGCTATATCATTCAAGTGAAAGAATTATAGTGAATAAATAATAAGAAACTGTTATTAGTGCAGCATGAAAGGCAAAATCAGTGCACAAAGCTAATCAAATTAAAAGTTGTATCCTGTGTTATTTAAAGTCAGCCTTCAGGGCAACAGTAAGGGCTGTGCTATGGCCGTGACAGTGGCTGTGGTAGTTTCATAACGGCCAGCAATCCTGAGGCAGCTTATACTAATTCAAAGGATACTAATTGCGGACATGTACATAAAATATACTGGTTAAATACTCTATTTAATTCATTAATTCATCTGTCAATCTTAAAATTACAAAAAAAAAATTAATATCTTTTAAAACTATTTTAAAAGCCGCAATAATCATGCCTGCCATTATATGAACTAATCATTATAAAAAAAAACTAAAAATAAAACCAAATTACCTTGTGCCGCCCTGCATAAATTAAAGTACGAAGAAAAGTAGGAATGGATAATTGTTTGTGTGGCAGAGCACTTAATATATTTTCCAAGTCGATTTGACTTTTTGACTGACTGTGAGGTAACCAAAACGTTTCCTAAAAGCAATTAATAATATATCATTTCACTAATCAGATAATTTATTTACTATAAAGATATATATATATATATATATATATATACATATATACAGGCAATGTAATAGCAGATTGTGGAATTCGAATACCATTTCGAAGAGTATCAAGTTTGCTTATCGTAAAGCTATCATACTCGTAACTCAAATGTTTCTTCCTTTTTGCGAATTGCGTAGTTCCGGGAATATTGTATGCTTCAAAGCAAAATTAAAACCTTGGGCAACTCGGCGATAGCCATTTGTAATGAGAATCTTATTTTAATAAAATAAACACAAGCAACTAAAATTACATAAGCTGGCTAAAGAAAATCTAGTTACGATACAAAAGGCTGCTACGCTGCAGGCAAATACTTGGAACCGACAGCAGTTTGTGCTGCAGACCGCTCACCCACAATTGGCGCTGAGCTAAAGTCCAGCACCGGTGCCACGCCTTCATCGGAACTGTGCGAGCTACCGCCCAAAGCATTAAATTGCTGCTGGATGAGCTGCTGTGCACGCACAGCATCCTCGGGGGTGCGATATTTAACAAAGTGAACCTCTGGCTTATGCTCCAGACTCTGCTTCTCAGATTGTAGTCGCTGCGCCAATTCACCAACATCCGCCTGCTTGGTCAGCACATAGATGGCCGTTCGCTGCTCGCTGGACTGCTTGGCCAGCTGCAGAGCGGCATTAGTGAGGCCCTGGTGCTCGGGTGACTTGATGAAGAGCACACGTAGATTACGTTTCAGCATTTGAGTAATCTGCTCTGTAGCCTCGCGATCAGCAAAGTCCTCTTCGGGCGCTGTATATGTATAGAATTCCTTATTAAAATCATCTGATACGGGCTGCTGCCCCAGTAGTTGTTCCTGTTGTTGCTGCCGTTGGTCTTTTTGTTGTTGTGTACTCGATGCACTAAATCCCGTGGCCTCCGTATCGATGAGGTCAGCAAAGCGCCTGTCGTCGACAGCTGCCCGGTAATTGTAGCCCAATTTCGACGCACTTGCCACAGCAACGAAGCAGAGTAGCTGCAAAGTGTTTTCACTGACGGTAAGAGCTATTTCAAGGTTTTCAATTTCACAAATACTTACGGGAATTCCACGCATCATGAGCTTATTTTTGGCTGTGCGATGCTGTGCACGGATCTGTTGGATGCTACTAAAAGCTGCAAACTGGCGTCCAGAGTTGAGAGCCCTCTGATTTTTATACACGCATTCAATTTCTCTGTGTCCAAAAAACCCACAAGAGTGAAAATTCGAAATTGTAACTAAAGTGATAAATGATGCGAATGCTGACAATATACCAGCTAAATCGGCTAAGGTTTCAGTTTCAGCTTGAGTTTTGATTTTGATTTCGGTTTTTTGCTCGATTTCAGCGATTGCAACACGCGCCACGAGCAGACAGGTAAAAGCAAATCAAGCAACAGCGACAGCAATAACCAAACGCCAACAACAGTTAATCAAACATAAATGCGCATTTAAGCTTTAACACTGCGCCCTGGGGCTGCCCCCAATGGGGCGTTGGTTTTGGACACTTCGTTACATAAACTCGAAGCGCGGCAAAAACTACTCGCGTTTCGGAGCGGCGGAACTACAAAGCGACCGAATACCAATGAAAACTATGCGGAAATATGCATAATTAATTAATTAGTCAACTTGCAGCCACATCAGATGCTAAAATGATTTTTGATATGGATTTTGATTATAATTTTGCATTTCATACGGCAGTCTACGTATGTGTGGCTGTGTGCGAGGAATTAATAACAAGACTTGTTGTAACCACTTAACGAAGCCATATTTTACATATACATATATTTAAAGTAAGTTCCCAGGGCACATAATTGGGATACGCTCTGGCCATGGTCAAGACTTGAGCAACTGGCCAAGAATAACAAATTGGCACATTGTCTTGGCAACAAATGCGTTTAAATTAGGCATAAATGGCCCCTTGGAGACATACAGTCCATAAACACTACTGCCATAATAATATTTAACAACAAATCTAAACACGTACACACTCACAGACACAAACTCACACACACACACACACACACATACTTACAGTTTCTAGAATTTGCTAGGTAATTGTGTTGATTGCTGCACATAAATCTGATTACATCTTCAAGTGTCCAAATCTGCCCTGCGCGTGTGTGTGCGTGTGAGCACAGAGAATTCGCTCTAATTGATAATAGTTGAGGCTCGGCTACGCACAGCCACTTAGCTGTCAATAGAAACTCATCATAAATGAGTCTGGCCGAAGGATGTTAGTGACCAGATTTATAGGTCAATATAAGCAAACAAAGCTTGCAGCAACAGGCTGGACTCCGTCTCTAATTTCTCAGTGATTCAGCCTATTTGAACAGATCTACTAAACTATGCTCATGTATGCACATAACGAGATGCCATATATTATCTTAGGCAAGCCATGGTTGCGTGTGGCTGTCGGCTTAGCTCGACGCCCATTAGCCACTGGAGTAACAATATGATAAATGCGTGCAATTGGTTTAGATATATTAAAACTCTTCTTTTCGCTCTCGCTCTCTCTTTCTCTTTTTATTTCTCTTTCTTTTCTCTCTCTCTCTCTCACTCTATCTCTCTCTCTCTCTCTCTCTCTCTGTCTCTCTCTCTCTAAATCTCACTTTATCTCTATTTCATTCTCTTTTCATTTTGAGATCCACCACTGATAAATTTAATTATTTTGTTGTTGGCACGGAAATGAGAGTAGACCCAAAAATAAGAGAAAATAAAAAATCATTCAGGTGATATCGACGGAGATACCAAATTAAACACCCCCGAATTAAGGACCAAAAAGTTTGGCTGGTACAGTTGCTGGATAGCTGTCGTATAACTGATATAGACACCAGCCAATAACTGTGTGTCCAAACTTAAGTAACATGGCCTAGGGTCAGGTTGCCAAGTGCTTGTTTTTCTTGTTTTCTGCCGCTTATTTATCTTTAGACCAAACGCAAACACAACTAAGCTGAAACAATAACGAATAGCAAAAGCAGTCAAAAATTGCCACAAAGCAGGCCGTAACGATAAAGTAAATTATACAATTTTCGTGAGTTTTGCTCAGTTTTGATTTGCAGCGCAAATTTTCGTGGCCATCGATACGAAGACGGAAAGTGGACTGGGTAATTGATATCGGCGTGTGCGCTAGGGCTCTTAATTAAAATATTTCAAAGTCTGCGCGTGCCTTAATTTCTATTGGCCCATAAATCATGACATCAACAGCCGCAATAGATACAAGAAACTGTATAAATTACGCATACGAGCAAGGTCCAAATACAAGCAGCTAATAATAGCAATTACAGTGCCAAATACACAAAACCATTACGGGCATTAGGCATAAGCTGTGGCGGTCAAAGGTCAGCAGACAAATGCAATTGTGCCATAATTACTCGCACGCATTAGCAAATGACCGAGTCACTGGCAAATGGCCTATTCGGCAGTTGTATTTGATCGTTGCCCACAAACGGGTGACCAGCAAGCTCTTATCGCTGCTCAATTAAACTGCAATTATCAACAAATTAAACAAACGAAGCAACGGCGATTGACATGTGTGTTTATACGTCTGCCCGTATATCTGACGCAGGTTAAAGTACGCTAGCCAATTTTGTCATGGCGAAAACTGGCCAAAATGAAGCATTAATATTAATGAATCGCTTGGGGGCCGCGGCAGGGGCGACTGCGACACACGCGACCCCAGGCAGTTCATTAAAGTGTCAAATACACAGAGCTTACAGAAATGTCCAAAGCCAAGCACTGTCAGGCTCACTCCCCTCTTCTCTCCATCGCTACTCTCAGTCGTTTTCCTGCCCATCAGCAAATGAGCGTAAAACACACGAATTTATTTAAAAGCAACAACAAATAACGAAGAACAGGCCATAACAAACATGACAACAAACCTGTTGCTACTCCCATTTGCCGTTGGCACATCTGACCCGACTCGAGTTAACTGTCATTATTAAAATGTCATAAATCATAAACTTGTTTCTTCTGGCCAAAATATTATATTAACATGTTTGCGACAGTAACAAACTAAACTCATGTAACTCTATTTCAAGTGCTTGCAATTCATGTTCAATCCGTTGATAATGTGCAAGCCGTCCAAGTCGTCCAAATATGATTGATGGAGATTGCAGCTAAGCTAGTATTGCGATCCATTATCGACTTTAAAGATTCCTCAGCCAAAAACTTAAATGGGTTCAAATGAAAAAGCGAAGCCGCAAATGATATGCAAAATTTGACAGGTTTAAGTAAATGAGTGGCAAAATCATTTTGTTTTCTAATTTGCCATTTCAGGCCAAGAGCCTAAAATTATGCCAGCCTTAGGCTGCATTTAGCAGACTAACGTCATCGACTTCGTCATCGTCATCAGCAGAGCCATTGCTATGGCCAATGACATTGACGTCGGCTACATAAACCAAAACCCAGCCCCAAGACGCTGCTGCCTGTCTGCGTTGAACGCTAAAAACAATTAGTATGACAATTTATCATATGCCCGCAGGCAAATGATTTATGAACGCACGGCCTGCCATATACTCAATACAACAGCAACAATAGCAACAGCAGCAACAATAACAACAACGCCTACCTCGCTCCTTTCGTCTTCCGTACTCCGCATTTTTATTTGTTTTTGTGGGTGCGTCCGATGTTTGCTCATTTCCTTCCTTCCGATGAGCTGCTCAGAGCTTTTTGCGTTGCGCAATTTATTGTTAATAAGCATTTCCTGCAACGAAAACTTTTGCCAGTCCTTTGCGATATACGGCCTACTGCGCAAATATCGCTAAATAAGTTACGTTAAAACTTATTAAAGAACATCTAAATTTTAATTAAGAAAACTAGCGGAGTTAGGCAAAAATTTCAATTCTAATTAAGAGGCCGAGCTGTCTATTTTTAATTGCTTGGAGAATTTCCTGTATTTTATATTTTCCCTCCTGATTGCTAATGGCCATACTGAGAAGAATAAATAATGTATTAATTTATTGAATTTTTTTTATATGTTATATATATTTTATTTAAAACACTTGCATTTAATGAACATTGGTAACAATGGTTGCAGGGAGTGAAAATTATTAGTTTTTATTTTTATGTAACATAGACTTTGAAACACGATAATTTCAATTTTTAATTTTATTGTTCAATATTTATTTATTGATTCAATTTAACAATTATTATTATATATGCAGCTACAACAATACATATGTCTTCTAAAAATAAACAGCATTTTCATTCTTATTAAACTTTACCCCAATGCCAATACCATTAATGTCCATCCAATAATAGTGAAATTTGGCTTTAATTATATTTAAGCTGCTTGTCACTTAAACAAGACTACCAAAGTAGTGCTGATTGAGCTTAAATAAATTAAGCTAACGACCTACATGTGGATTTTAGCTAGAAAGACTTTATACTTAATGGTTGGGAGCGCAACAAATGAAAAAGCTCTTGTAGAATGTATGTTCAGTGTTGAAAAAGTCAGTAAGAGTATTGCTGATAGCTTTAAGTTGCCGTTTTTTGTAGATTTTCGTATGATGGTTCAAGGCGCAGCTGTTGACAAAGCTTGCTAAGAGCTTAAAGCTTTTAGAACAACTGAACATGAATCAGTATGTGCATATATTAGGAAGTAAATCTGAAATCTAAAATTTCTGGCTAATTAAACATCAAAAGTCCGCATTGGCCGTTTTCCAACTTTTATTTACAAAATAAAATAGAATTTGTTTGATTGACCATTATTGGAGAATCGAAGAAGCCAATAATGATAGTTTAATGAGTAACAGACAGTTTTTAATGGCAAATCATAATACTGCTCTAAGATTTAACTTTTCAGTGTCAGGTTCTGTTTAACATATGTATATACTAGACGCATTTAGTTTTGCCATTTAATTTTATGGATATTTTGTGTGTATTTTTAGTATCTACAACATCAAATATAACTTCACATCAATATAAGTTGTTATTTCTGATGATATATATGTGTATATCGGTATAAGTAATATATGTTATGTATATATATTTTATACATTTATGTATATATATACTCTATATAGACACTGTGTTGTAGAATGTATATGTATATATATTTATTGATGTATAATATGTTTGTCGCTGTTTGTTTTTTTTTTTGCGCTAACATCGCTTTTGGATAATAATTACACATATGTATATATAATATGGAATATATATATATATATATATATATATATATATATATATACATATTTATCATTTCATTTGTATTTTAGCCCATGAACTTTAACAATGTCATTCATAATTTTAGTAGCTTCATACTAAACACGTCAATCTCTGTTGTCATCCATTCAAATGTTCTGTACTTTTTATTTATCATTAAATATTTATAAATAACACACTCTTTTTTATATTTAGAGATTTTCTTTCATATAATTTTTTTATAAAAATTATAATTTAATTCATTTTCATTCTCGTTTGCGTTATTATTTTTATTTTATTATGTTTTGGCCCCCGAAAGAAACTAAAAAATAACGTCATATGCAATTAATATGATTCCACTACACTCGGAAAATACAAATACAGATATATATATTTTTAAATAATACATAGAGAGATTTTACTGGAAGCGGTGTGCAGCTTGGACTTAATCCCTTCTGTTTTTAAGATCAACATTTCATGTTTATATTGTATAGACGAATTAGAATAGATTTTTAAATATTATTAAATGTATACATAACTTTAGAGAGCCTAAGAGCATAGGATGCACTTAGAGAAAAGTTATATATGCAAACATACTTTAAGATAAAGTACATTGACAAGATATTTCCATTATTTTTGAAGTATAGTTTTTTGTATTTTTCAATGACTCCCTCGCTCTGTTGCTCAATAACTACTGTATTACACATATGCTATACCTGTTTCAAACGATTCTTGCTGCTCAGCTTTGATATTTACTACGGTTTAATTTTTTGCTACGTTTCATCTAATTTGGTTTATTCAATATTTGTGTTTTTTCTTCAAAAAAACTTTTCAGTTGAAAAAAAAAAATGTGCGCTTGAACAACTCCAGGACAATTCTTTAATTGGAAATTGAAACTAGAAATTCTCAGGGCATCAAATGGGAGTTTCATAAAATTGCATTCAAACTGAACTTTTAGTTCGGCTCATCTATAAATTAATTGGAGACTCAAATTTGTAGCTCCATAAAATCAAAGATTGTTTTCAATCAATCCCATTTAAAATGAAAAAAAAAAAAAAAAAAACACAGCCTGCACATTCATGCACTTCACTTCATACTAAACTGAATGATAAAAGCCAGGTTGACTAATGGACGACGTTGCAAATGTACACGTACATCGCTTACTTCATCTTCTTATCCTCGTGCGCCTTCTTGACGATGGCCAACTTTGAGTGCGGCGAGGATGGCTTCAAGGTACGATAAGGTGCCTCCTTTGTGCCGTGTAATACCAGCGACCACTCCATTAGATGGCCGTGTCGGGTTTGAGCTGAATTGAAACGAGCCTAGAAACCAAGGGAGAAATTAGTCAAAATTTCCTATAATTTGATACCTAAAGTAACATACTTCTAATTTCCAAATGCCTTGTGGATACTCGCCCCAGGAATGTGTGGTCATGAAGGGCCATTTGGTGAAGCCATCGCGATGGTCATCATCATTTGCGCGTCGTGACAAGATCATCGATCTAACACATAAAATAGTGATTAGCGAATGGACTATAGGATTAGATACATACTTACTTTGTGCCCATGGGAGAAGTCAGGAAGAGCTCCAAGTCACCACGTCGCGATGAATTTGCTGTGATGACAGCCTGCACGTGCTCCAAATAATTCACTTCCGTGTCTGTGCCCTTGCACGCGTCAGTTTTGATTTCCCAAAACAGCGAGCGACCCATTATTATTGGCCTACATATTAATAGCCTTGGCTTAGCACACACACTCAGACAAACTACAATATGTGCCACACTTACTGTGACTTATTAATTTCGCCCGCTTCGCAGTGATAACGTGCTGGCACCGAGTGCCACTGCTTGGCCAGGGTCACCATGGCACCCGCATCGAGAACTCCGAACCCAAAGAGGTGATTGAACTCTAGGCCAACGCCGTTCATTGTCCAGTAGAATCGGTTCTTGGCATCGAAAAGGGAATTGCGTTTCGATGTTAGCACAGTCAGATGCTGTATGTCTCGCCAAGTCAGTTGAGGGCTGTTGGCCAAATTGGAATTGAGATTTGCATAAATTGATGAAAGTAAATACATGCGCATTCCCAATACTCACTTCGCTTCCAAAGCCAATGCAAAGACGCCAGCTGCTTCTGGTGCCGCGGCGCTGGTGCCCGAATGAGTTGTCGTACACTTTCCGTAGAGGTCGGTGGTGGCAACCCCAGTGTTGGGATCCTTGGCACCATTGCTAAACGTGGATGCCAGCGTTGAGCTGCAGCTTTCATCGTAGTGCGCGTTCTGACCATCGTTGATGGCGCTGTTAATGGAAATTGTCCACATGGAGGCGGCATAGCCATCGCAGTTGCAATCATCCTCCTCACCACCATCTCCAGACGCCCAGACGTAGATGTTGCCCAAGCCATTTCGTCCCTGCAGGGTGGCCAGAAATTAACGATGCTTAAGATTTCTAGCAGCGTAAAGCAAGCATTACCTCATTTACACCCTGGACAATGGCACGCATAGTGGCATTGCGCGGCCCATCAACCGTCTTGCCATCATCCGTGGGACCCCAGGAGGCGCTGTATATATGTATTTTGTGGGGCTCATGTCCCATTGAGTTGGCTTCGATTAGGTCCGTCATATAGGGCTGATCCAGCATTCGTATGCCTGTAGAGTAACCATTAATAATATAAATCAACATTTATAGTCGCTTATATCAAGACCAACCAACTGTTGCTCGTCCTCGATTTTTTTATTTTTACTTGACACTTTATGGCAATCGTAAAAAACCCGCAATGTGTTCGATTATCAAATATTTCCGATTTTTCACATGATTCTTTCCCATTTGTACCATAAAAATGACAGATAAGATTTTAGCCGATTTATGCCCACTTGTGGTGCTCAGTTCCCACGAGTTTCATACTTAAATTTTTATATATATACTTAAACATATATTAATCAACTATATTAATGCATGTTGAAAGTTCGTTTAATATTTGACTTGAATATTTTGCCTGGAAAAGCTTCGACTGTTCCTTTTCCTGTTTTCTGTATTTGCTTCGTCGAAAATCCACTTACCTGCGATTTTGCTGTCATAAGCAACACCCACGCCGCAAATTCCATTATCTCTGGCAGCAGCCACTTCACCAGCGCACCGAGTACCATGGCTGAGCAAAAATAAGGGAGACAGAAAGAGTAGACTTTCAGGGTGAGCATTTCACAAATATATTAGTAGAATACGTGGTATTTGCCTGCGAAACCCTTCGCTCATCATACAATAAGTGTTAGAACTAAAAATAAATACCGCGAAATACCTTAAAATATGTTCCGCTTCAATATATTGAAAGGAAACTTGAATAACCAAATGCGCAGTCAAAAAAAGACATATTAGAGCCAACAATTAGCAGAAACCTTTAAAATTTCTTTTTACTTTTGCCAGAAATACGAAATTAAAAAATCCAACTTGGAATAAGAGGAGAAAAACTTTGTGAATTGTTTTCATTTTCGTTTTGTTTTCAGCTGCATACTTTACACAATTCAAATTCCAAACGCCGAACTTTTTACTCCAAGTACTTTATCATTGGCTCTTAGAGCCATTTCAAGCCGCTACTCTTCCCTGCTGCCATGATGAATATAATCCCCAAAGGAGCTTAGGCCGAGCCACAACTTACCTGTTAAACCAGTCGTCAGTGTACCGCGGATAGGGGAATGCATCATTGCTGCTAAAGTCGTAGCTTGCCTCGGCGTTCTGCAAGACAGAGTAAAATGAATAGAGTGGGTGTCGAAGCGGCTGGTACGCGTGTCTCAGATATATACGCAGTGCGGTTAAATAGTTGCCATGGCGCGAGTTTTAAGTGCATTTTGGTGTTCCATCACCCGTAATCTGCCAATTAAAGCTGGCCATTAATGTTAATATCAATTTGCTATGATATTTGCAGAGCACTTGAATCGTGCACACATCAAGCGAGAGCAGTTCAAAAAGTTTACCTAAATCCATTATGCAGAATAAATCAGAAGTTACTCTTTGCCAGTCGACCTGTTTTGCGAACTGTTATTTTTTAGAAATATTCATTTGTTTTACTTTTTAATTAGCTTTGCTCTAATTAGTTTGAATTCTTGGACCCATTTTGCTAATATTGAAACCAGATTCGTAGCTACAAAAGTAATGAACTAACATAGTACACAGTACAGTGGACTCACAACTACCAAGTTTTAATCTATTGATGAGTGCCATTTGCGTTGAGCAGTAAATCTGATAGACGAATTGGGGCTGGTTGCTGTACGACCCTTTACGTTGAGTGACGTAAGTATGTGACCACAGCTAGCACAATTAATTGTGGAAGCTTCTTAAGAGCTCTGGAATAGGAGTGGGAAGGAACAACTCATTAGCGAATAAAGGCTTATCATCCCATCGGCAAGCTATTCATTGAACGGCAACCATCTACTGGACAGCAAAAGTGAGCTTATAAGCAAATAATTATATATCAGCATATTCAAGTTCATGTAAATTACATGAAATACATATAAAATCCATATTTATATGAAATCTATTGTATATTTGATGGCAGGCGTATGTGGAAGATTCTCATTTCGAATTCAAATTAAAAAGCTGTTATTATTGTTATAACCACTACATTAACAACAAAGCAGACAAAACTGATAATGGGCATTTAAATTGGTCATCAATATGCAAATGAGAAATTCCGATACTAGGATAAATGATGATTTAAATTTGATCTGCTGATATAAATAGCATCAATTTTCATTTGTAATCCAACTCTTAATAAAAATAAGCAATCAGAGCGGAATTGCAATAAAGTGCGGATGTTGATTTAAATTGCAACTGTGGGTTAACTGAGTTCTGTGAAGCTGAGTGCAATTAAACGAATGTCAATCGATGCGTTCATTTGACCATAGCATTCTGCAAATATAATTTTGAAAGCCAACGGCACACAGACCCACACACCAATGTGTTTTCACTGCCTTTTGAGTTTACTATTTGCGAGGGAACGCAATTACTTACATAATTGAATTTCAGATCCGGATGCATGTAGTCCACGCCTGCACAGAGATAAAAATAAAACATTTTCGAAGCAATTCGGCACAGACTTATCATGCATGCCACCTACCGTCATCCATGATGGCAGTTGTCACGTTCTTGCCCGTAATACCCTGGGCCCAGGCAGCCTGCACATTGAGATCCAGGCGCACCTTGCCGCCGTTTTGTCCAGTGTTCTTCAAATACCATTGCAATGGAAAGTATGGATCTGTGGGCTCCACGTCAACAATATTCGGTTCGCCCAATGTAGCTACGTAGTGCAGTCCATGAATTGCAGGAATTGCTGGTCGCAACCCACGCTTAATACGTCGAAAGCCCGGCTGTTGAACAGCCGTGAGTACCTGACAAAATATTTCAATGGCAATGTATCAATATGGAAAGACCTACTGTTGCACGGGTTGCAGATGCCTCTTGCACATATGCGTGGGTTGATGTTATGTACGTCGGAACGAAATGTTCATATCGTACTGTTAATTCGGTTTCTGCTCAGTGGACATGTTCGGGGGTAGCCACAAACAAGCAAACCAAACATCACAACAAATATTCATATTTGCCATTTTCATGCGGCATTATGTGTATTGTTTTGGTGTTTGGCTGCCTGCCCGTTGCATTTTGAATAATAATTATCAAGATTGGCCCACAGTCACGTATCGCAGAGAGAAGTTCGTTCGTGTCCAATTGCAATGCAATCAATGTGACTGTGGTTGCGGTGGCGCTACCTACACTGACAAGAACGCAATTTGCCAACTGATTGCCAACTGGCTAGCGGAAACAGTGAAGAAGCAAACCGAACTTTGACATTTATTCAAGGAAGTGAGTGTCAGGGACATAGCTACAAAAGTCAATCGTCTTTAGGTTTTCAGTTATACTCACTGCGGGATGGCTCTTGAGGACGCGCGTGTGCATCAAGCTGCGCCGCGAACGAGCATGCGGAAGGCTCTTGTGCTTGAAATGGTACTCATGTCCATCAGCTCCAACCAGCTGTAAAGTAAGGTAGAATATTATTTCATTAGTAGATGTGCGGTATACTCCAACTCTAATTGATCTTAACACATTAATTCCATTGCTGTCCTGCGCCCACATAGCTGTGTCAGTCATAATTGAGCCATAATTGACTTTAGTGGGCCATTCCCTGGCCGCCTACATCCTCTCTATATATGTATATGCACAAACGTAAGCTAAGTAAGTTCAAGCAAGAGTCCATAATTGCGTTTTAAATTGCTAGTCATGGCATCATCTTCACATTATTAGCTTTATTACGTATATTAGCTTTCGTCCTTGGACAAGCTTTAGTAAATTGAGAGTTTCCCAGCTTGCGTGGCTTGGCTTTCCTGGCTAGCCAGCCTGCCAGCCTGCCAGCTGGCTCTAGTGCCAGCAGTTATTTTCCATTTTCCAATAAACAGCAGCTCGGGTTACGCGCATTACTCTCATGTGCCAGGCCCTCAGCAGCAACTCCTAAGTCACCAATATGAGCCGACTAATGTCTCAGCTAAAAAGCCGCCCAGATGAAACGACATTCTATACGCACCAGTGCAATAAAGGCCTACAATTTACTTGGACAGAGTTTCATTCATATATACAAAAATAATTCTTTAAAATATAATAATAATTTAAATGAAAAAAGTATAAAACAAAAGAACTCTAGTCAAGTCAAAAATAGGTATAAGAGTATATTAACAAAGCCATTAGACCATATAACTAGAATGTGAGTAACTAAAATGCTTTTTCGCTTTTTATATTATACAATAATATAATAAAAAGAGTAACATGAAAGTATGAAAGCACACGATTACCTATTGATTGTTTTGCAATTTTACATGACTTTGATCAGCTGTTGCTTTATTTAACTCTGTGCGTTTTGTTTACTGTCATAGATTGTAAATAATTAACTGCTGCCTGAGACGCTTCTTTTTCTCGGCTTAACTAAGAAAACTAATCCTCGAACAACTGATGACTTTGATAGACAGCAGCTGTTGCGACTACCCAGATTAAGATTTTTTTTTTCCAAGGTAATATGCTTAGAATGCACAAGCACATCTTAAGGTTGTGGCTGGACCATTTTTAGAATTATCCCTTTGTAAAAAAAAGTTTCAAAGATTCTTATCGCAGCCAGAGCAGCTGTCAGCATGCTACGTGGACTGATGATGAGTTATGCCTGAAAATATCTAGTTGTCTTACATATAAATTACAAAAGGCTTGGCTTGATGAAGGCTAACTGTGTAGGCGAGTCTCATCCCACGTACCGGAAGCCCAACAAAAGTTAGAAATACGCACTCCATAGGTTTCTGTACTAGTCAGCAACAAGAAAACTGAATCAAAGTCAATAACTACAATACAAATACGTCAGCCACAGAGATGGTAAAAAAAATTCAGCAACATTCTGATAAGACAGCATCATTAAGTTTAGCCTAGTTTAAAATACCACAATCTAAATAACAAAATAATGAGCTCTTGCAATCAATTTAAATATGTTATTGAAAATGTTTGAAATTAGACGAAATTATTCATGATATTTTCGAAAGAAAAGTCACGTCAAGCCGACAAAAGCTTTAAGTTTATTTAGGTCACACTTAAAAAGACACTGAACTGAACTGTGAACCATCAATTCATTGAGGCTTATCAATTGTGAGCCACTGGCAGGGTTGAAGGTTGATGGTTATGGGTTTGTCTATTTTTATGCCCTGATAACTTTTGTGTTAAGAACGCTGGGTACTGTAACAGCTGGCCAGCTTTTGACTGTTGCCCCATTCCCATTTAAATAAACTGGTAGCCAACTGGGACATCGAAAGATAGTAAAAACATTGCGCATACGCACATTGGGCGCCGCATATAAATTAATAAAGCAAGCTAACTAATCCCATCAGGCAGTCGCGGCTAAATTGAGCGCATATTTTTAGAAAGCCAGAATAATTTTTGCATTACTCCTAATACATGAAACATATGGCAGCGAAAAATAGAAAAGAAAAATAACAAAACATAATAAATAATAAACTTGATGCCTAAGCTTCGAGTGGATTGAGCAAAACAAAAATAGCCACACCACAACCATGACACAAAGACAGAGCTCAGTGTAGTCATTGTCTCTATACAACAGTTTTTGTGTGTGTGTGAGTGTGTACATGCGGTACACAGCGTATTACAAAAATAATGTGTCACAGCGGGTGATAACGCGGACAGCAGCCAGGCAACCAGGCAGAGAGCAGGACAGGCCAAAGCAAAGTCAGACTAGGCGAGCAGACACTTCATGTGGCATGTGACATGTGACACCGCCTTGAGTCTCACTCACCCCACGGTAATGTTTCGTGTGATACACTTAAGCCGAAACAACACCCACGCTCATTTGGCAACAGTTGACAAACTGGCAAGACCATGAGTGGGTGCTTTTTTTTGTGGCAAGTAAACGCGTCGATTGCCAAAATGGCGTCGGTAATAGGTTAAATTAATCGTAGATAACGGACTATATCGAAATGTGAATGGTATGCATATAGTTTTTTGCGCCACTTGTTGCAGGGCGTTCGTTTGAGCATGTCCACTAGCAGGACAAAGGCAGTAAGTTACAGCAGAAAACAACCGCAGTGTAGGCGGCGACAGCGCTGTGATATATACATACATAGACATGGCAAGTGGGATGGTGCATGGTGCATTTGGCAAGGGGCATGTGGTATATCATCCTTCAAAGTATGTCAGCGTCACAAATTTATGGATTTTAGCTCAGCGTTGAAAGCGAATACACAGGCAAGAGCAGAAAGCAACAGAGTGTTCACAAACAACATGCAGCAACAACAATAACAACAAGTTTGGTTAACAAAAGCAACAGCTGCATGCTTGTTGAATGCACGCACACACACACACACACACACACACACACACACACACACACACAAGCACATCTGTCTACGTTCATACAGCCCATTTTGTGTATGTTTTTGATTACCCTGCAGGCGGTCGGGCCTGGCATGTGGTCGTCCTTTAGTAAGCCGCAAGCTTAAACAAGCTAGCACAAAGGCTTGAAGGAGACAATATTATACAATAGCTTTTCTGCGTGCAATATCACAGAACAGCTCATTAGCTTCTACTATGCATATCGTTTCGATGCAGGGAATGTATTTCAAAGCAAACTATTTGTAAGTTTTTTGGAATATGTAAGAAGATATATATTTCGCGGAAATATTACACATAGAATTCAATTAAATTTCTTCATTCAGAGCTTTCAGCTGAAAAGTAGGCAACAGATTTTACTGCGAGGTCATTTGCATGCAATCGAATCGATTCAAGCTTAAGCGCTAACTCAAGCCATTTATGTTTGACAGCTAAAGTAAAATTCATTTGTCAAACTTATGTCGTTGGGTCAACTATGTGAAAGACTCTCCCACTGCCATTGTTAGCCATGCCTTATCAGTTCTTGTCACTTTATCAGTAGCTAGCTATATTTCTGGTAGCACTTGAGCAAATGCTACCGTCACGCACATAATAAATGTTTGCTATATTATATATATACACAATCAGCAGATAGATACGAATTCTGTGTAAGCTGATTATACTGTTATGTGCGCCAACTATCGAGCTGCCAAGCGAATTTAATTGCTTAACTTAAATATACTTTTTTTTACATCTTTCAGAAAGCATGGACTTTTAAAACTAAATAAAGTTGCATTTCAAACGTAATCGAAGTCTTTTTGCAGTTCCATCAAAGATTAAGCAAGTTTTAAAAATGTTTGTCTCAAAGCGAAAGTTTCATTCGACTTTTAAACTTATATGTATATCACATAAACCGGAAATCGATAAAAAAAAAAACTTTAAGAAATGGCTTTATGTAATCATTTCGAGCAAACAAAGTACTGAAAAACATAAAGTTAAGCAGTCTATGTAATTTTAATTTTTTAAATAAAAATTTTTATTTACATATACATATATATATTTATTTATTTTTTTTTATCAACACGACTAAAGCTAAAATACCGATATATACTATTCAATCTTACATAAATTTTGATTTTATAGTGCTTATATATTTTACCCAAATTCCCCTAAATACTTGCAATAAATAAAAATATTCGCCTTGCTCACTTTATTTATTTTGTTATTTGACAGAAGCACAATAAATATGAGAATCTTGTGTGCTGCAGATGTTTTTGAACTTTGATCTGAAATGAAATTTCGAAACGTTCAGCATATTGCCCCATTGTTGAGTTAAAACTGTGAAAAACAAAAAAAATTTGATTGGCGTCAGCGTAAGCCCTATTCAGGCGGCAATAAATGGCATGCAAATTACGCAGAAAAAAGATGAAGCTGACTGTATATATAAATATGTATGTAGGTGGCAAATGACTGAAATGCAAATGTTTGCCACCAACTGTTGAATTATTCAGCAGGATACGCTGAAGCGAAGCGAAGACAAACAGACGTCAGGAGTAATAGGATTTGATTGAGGATTTTGGCATGTGGCAGTCATTGTGCCAGGTGCCATGGCCTGGTCAGGCAAACATAGCCTTGATTTGTTGGTCTCGGCTTAAGCTAGGTAAGCCGCTAACTCGGTGACGGGGATGAAACTAAGTGACATGATGTATTAAAAGTTTGTCGGATATAAATAATTGAAAAGTTTTAAATGTATGCATTTTGAATATGAACAGCAAATTAGTCATTATAGTGCAACAAGGACTTAACATGGCATTTATTAGCCCTAAATGTCACAACAGGTGCCTGATTTTAAATTTTAAAAAATACCGACTTAGATGTGTGTAAAGACAAACTCATTTCTCACACAAAGCCAAAATCGATAGACATTTGAACAAAAATGCTGACAAAGAGTATGTGAATAAAAGTTTTTGCGAGAGAACATAATTATCATACAATTCCGTTTAATATTTTAAATAAAAAGTTGTTGGCTCTACAGCAAACATATAGCCCTCTGTTGATATTGATATGCTGTTTGGCTCATTCTGCGTATGCCTGATTTCCCACATCAGCAGCAGAAACCATGGTCACACACTGAGCCCGCATTGCACACTATACTTGCTCTATCATTCGCCTAATGGGTAATTAAATTGAATTATTTTATATAAGTTTTGAGTGTTTTTCTCTCTCTTTTCTTCCAAGCGATTTTATGAATACTACATTTTACTCATGGTTATCAAAACTTCTGCGTCTACCCTTTGACATTTTGAATATTAAAAGTTTTTTCAACAGGTGTAAGCACTTACAGTAGGGTACTCTGCCACTTTGTGTGGGTGCATCTAAATTGATATGTAATTAAAACTGCATGTACCTGTGGAAGTATATGTAATGTTTTTCAGAACGCAACACTTTGTTGTCTTTTCACAAATATTAAGAGAATAGATTTTTAATGGAAAAGCAATGCTTAGTAAATTGTAAAGTTTGTAAAGTGTTTTTTTAATTAAATTTATTCATTCTATTACTTATAGCGCTGGCTACGCAATATCAAATATCGTAATTTATGTCGACTATGTTCGTTAAATTCTGCACAAAAGGAAACTTTAATTTAGCTGAAATATAATATGTATATATTATATAATATTTATATTTTTGTTGGCAATTAGCAGATAGTGTTCCAAAAACTTTTTAATAGGCATTAGTGCCAATTTTGGACCCAGCAGTATAAGGCATTAAATTTGCATCAAGACATATACATATATATGCAAAAATTATACGGGTAAAACGAGTAGACGAGAAGGAGAGACAATGTGATACCTTACACAGCATCGGGAAAATTGCTAAAATTAGCCAAAAGTTGGCTTTTCATCAAAGTTTACCAACTGTTGGCCATTGAACACGAATGGGGAAAGGCTAAAATGTTTAGCAACTGACAGAATAGAGCACTTAGTGCATGTATGTGTGTATGCGTGCGTGAGTGTGGCTAAAATTTTGTTGCAAGAATTCGAGTATATTGGCTGATTGTAAACGATAATTTTATCAGAAAATATCGGTATAATTCAACTTTTATAAGCACTCCAGCATAGCATGGGCTCAGCCGAGGCTGCTGCTAAAAATAAATTGTTTGGCGATGAACGTTGCGTTAACGTAATATTCTTATATTATTCTTTTATATATATATATAAAGATATGTGTGTGGGGTCCGCATATGGAGTTTTTTTTGCCTTCGGTCCACATATTTTGAGAATATCAGCATAACCTTTTCCTGACATGTTGGACTTGCTTCTCTGTTTGCTCAACGTGCAAGTCCTTTGTTTGCATTTTATTTGCCAACATATGTTTGACTTAAGTTACAAATTGCCGTAAAATGGCCCAGCTGTTTATTTGTGGAGCATAGCTGACAGACTGTAATGCCGTAAAATTTGTTGAGTCATTCTTCATTTTACATTTGAAATTAAGCAAAAACATTCGAAAAATTTTTCAAGATTGAGGAGATGCATTCTTTTTAAATGATAAAATATATTATATAACAAAAAAATGCTCTTGCAGCATGACAAATTTAATTGTTGAATAACTTGTCTGCATGTCCACTTTAAATGATTTTTCTGGGACAAGATTATGGCAAATTTCATTTTCAATGGATTCAGGGTACAAATTGCCATCATCGTAGCTCCGCGTTACTTACTGTCGGCTCCCATGTTAACCATGGTTACCAAAGGTTAAAATATGTATATTTTTTCAGCTAGATTATGCCCAGCGCACAGTATATATTATAAGCATTAAAAAATGAACTGCATTGTGCAGCTATGCATATTTAATTAACTCTGACATTTAGCAAACTTTTTATACCCTGAATCCATTGAAAATGGAAATTTCAGGGTATAATGTTTTTGTGCAAATGTATGTAACAGGCAGAAGGAGGCGTGCCACACCCCATAAAGTATATATATTCTTGATCAGCTCGATGAGCTGAGTTGAACTAGCCCTGTCCGTCTGTCCGTCCGTCCGTCCGTCCGTCCGTCCGTCCGTCCGTCCGTCCGTCCGTGTAAACACCTGGATTTCTGCAACCACAAAAGCTAGAGACTTCAAATAAAAAGCAAAATGCTCGATAATACCATACGCTGTACGAGTTTATTTTTTTTTTCGATAACTCGTCCCATTCCTTTTTTATCGATAACTATCGAAAATATCACTTTGTTTTTGAGGTCTGGCGTGCACACCGTTAAAGATAGAATCGTGCACTAAGTTGTGGTTGATAGCTATATTGAATCCGCACATTTTGTCATTTTTGGATTTTTGATGCCACGCCCCTTTCGCCCACAATTCAACAAAATCGATAACTCACGTATATCAAATACTAGAGACTTGAAATTTGGCAAATAGGTACATTTAGATTTCATAATCATGCCCCGAAAATTTCATTAAGAACATAGATCGAGAAAAAAAGTTATTAAACAATAAAGTTTCCATAGCACAGCCTCTGCTGCAGCCGCAAAACTGCGCAGTGAGCACATTACGTGCATGCATATGTTTGTGTGTGTGTGTGTGCATGTGTTGTTTACTATTAATGAATAAATGAAACTTTTTATGATTGGTATTACAGCTCAATGGATTCAGGGTATCTCTTAGTCGAGCAGTCTCGACTAGAGTTTAGTTACTTGTTATGTTTGAAAAAGTTTTACGGGCGTACTGTGCGGGTTTACTCATTAATGTTGAAGCTTTACTAAATTGAAATGAAGTCACTAATTAAAGTTAGCTTAAGTAAAGCTAAATTTATTATTTCTATGCGTATTGTAGTTTATGGAATAATTATAAAAAGACTTAAAAAAAAAATTAACAATGTATTGAACTACAGTTTAAGCAAATCTCAGAATGTTTCTTAAGGATTTCACAGTATCGATGATGAAAGGACGATGATGTAAAACTTTACCAAATTGGCCACTATTCGTATTGCTAGAATTTTTTAGCGAAATTGTTTCTACTTGTTATTCTTATTTCTGTTGCTTGGAATATGTTTTTAGTCAAAGAATTCTTTTTTCAAACAATATTAATCACTTCCATTTCCATCATGTATTATGTAATTTAATCTAAAGCAGCAAAATATAAATGCCATGGATGTTTTCACATGAACTTAATAAATATACATATACGCTGCATTCGATGTGGCCATTTGAAAGTAGGAGGAGGCTACTATTGTTGTTTCCTCTGCTGTCAAGGCTTAAGCTTTGCAAACAGAAATCTAAGCTTAACGCTTTGTATTAGGATTAGCGATATAGTCTACTTACAAGCACCACCACAGCTAACATGAGCTAGCGACAGGTGGGTTTGTTGGCTTTATAAGTTAATGCAAACACAACAAGAAAAAAAATATGAATTGCTTACTCCACAAGGAGAAAGTGTAGGTCCAGAGGACCAGCACAGATACAAAGTAGGTATTAAGTAAAACACCAGAGAGGAAAACATTAAAATAAATAAAATAACGGTTTAGAGCTATGCGGCACTTTTCGAATGTGCTGGTCATTAAAGAGCACAGAGGAAAACGAAAGAAAAAACCAGCCTACCATAAAATTGGAGGTCGAGGACGAGGATTGTGATGAGTCGAGCTGCGTGGGAGATGATTTCCCAGCTATCAAGATTTGTTTTACATTCAAGAGCATATGTAGTTACCAAAGCACGAAATTAACTAATTAAATTAGAAAGATGTAAATGGTAAGCGTCATGTGAACTTAATCTGCAATTATATTTTATACACCTCAATTTACATATGTAAGTGTGTATAAAATAGTTAATACCCAAAACTAAAAGTATATTGCTGATAGGACTCCTACATTGAAAGCAATAAAGCCAAAACGAAAGTCAACGCTTATGTGGCAGATAAAAATCCAGCGCCACTTCATACGGCGGCGTATACGCAATATCGATTTGAACAGCCAACTGAGTATGGCATGTGTCTGTGCCTACTCTCTATCCCACGCTTAAAGGTTTGCCTTTTTTATAATATATATACATATATACATGTATACATGTATATATATATATATATATATATATATACATATATATAAGTATATATACATATATATATAAATATCTAAACATATCTATTCATTCTCTGTGATTTCGTTTAGCAGATAGCGTTTGACGTAAGAGCAACAGATTTTTTGGGCAACATGTGCCGCAATTTTATTACCGTTCGCTAAAAAAAAAAAAAAGCGAAAAAATTTTGCTGTTTATCTGCTGAAAGCATTATATGAGTGTACGAGACGGAAGTCCAGTCGACACAAATTTCCAATCAAGCTTTCGTGTACATTACAGTCCATCAAAAAGGTTGTCTAAGTTAACAGCAATAAGAAATACTTTTATGCAAAGCTATTATCTTATCAATCCATTATTATCCCGCAATGTAAACGAGCAATTAAAAGTTTTGCAATATCTTTGTATTCTTAAACAAACCGTAAACAATTATGAAGATTATAGGCTTCCTAAAATATAATCATTCCCAGAACTCTTATGTTTTGGGTTCGTTATCTAAATAGCATATTCTCTCTAGAAAATAAAATTTTTGCAAAGTGATAATAGATTTCAGTGCAGTATAATCAAAGGATCTCCTTTGGCTTGCCATGAATATGAAGTATATAAAAGCTTTGTGTTATTCAACTATTTATATTCAAAGTACTAATTGACAGTATCATCAATGAAACTGAGAGGTTCTCTTAATTCTAAATTCAAATGTTATCTTATCATTAGCACAATTACTTAGTACTTAAGTACTGTGGAAGCAACTTAAAAACTAAAAATAGTTAAAAATAGTTAACAATTAAGGCATTTCAAAAGAGAAATCAGTGTATAAATGCAGTGTTCTCAAGAGAGTTGCTTTATGTGTAAGGTGCAATATAATGCTGTCGCCAAGGATGCAACCCAGCAATCACTCACACATTGTCGCACTGCAACTGTGTCTACGGCGTAATGGAAGTTAGCGTAATTAGCCTCCGCAAAGGCTCAGGAGGACAGTGTGTCTCAGGTAACTGGGTACAAAAGGACAACGAAAGTGGTTAAGCGAAGGCATATTAATTTACACATAAATGAACATTACATAAATAATGAACATTGTATAAACTAATTGGATTTGGCGCCTGATTCATATTTCTTTGCCGACCCTGATATAATGTTATTAAGAACCAATTAATTGAATCCATTTTGGCCAGAAAATAGCTGCAGCTTGATCAATTGATGTGACAAGTAGCAACGCAACAAGTAGAACTTCAGACAGGCATAATAACTGTCAATCACAGACAGCAATCGAAATATTACCCACTACACGGCGACAAGGGTGTACACTTCTGGCCATCCCAAACTGATGGCTGTCAGTGTTAGTGAGTGAATGCTAAGTCCGACATGCCAGCGTGTAATATTTGTTGTACTTCTTTTGTGTCGTGTGTAGTTGTTGGCCTTGTGCCCGTTTGCTATATGCAACGCGAAATGCTTACGCCCGGACAGTGAAAAATATTTGCGCGCCACATTGCTTGCTAAGTTAAAACGTTTTGTATACGAAGCACGCGCCACACACACATGCACACACACCTAAATACACACATATGACACATATAGACACCTACTTAACGAGTCACAATAATTAAGAGCCCTTGACGACTGCAGCTTGTTCTGCAGCTGGGACTGTCTCTTTTGGGCTACAAAACATGCCGACGCCGTCGGAACACAAAATAATTGATTTTTCACAGCAAACTGACTGACTGACTGAGTGGCTTTTGTAATAAGTAAAGAGTCCAGTGAAAGCTCGACGATGCCACAGCTCCCTTGAGCATAGATTCCATGAACTGGACAACATTCTTTTGTTGTTTATTTAACGAAAATGGATACGTAATCATTTTTTGTAAACCTCTGCCTTAATGGGCAAACAACTTTTTGAATTAGAAATATAAAGGATGAACATCTTCTAAATTTAGTAATATTTAGGCATATTTGATTATCATAGAAGCTTAGTAATAAGATATGTTTACTTTTCTTACATATATTCAACATATAATAGTGTCAGTGCGTGTGTGTGGGCGAAGACTGTATTGTGTTGTGTTGTATCCGCTGATTACTCACCGCTCCCAGGTTTTCGAAGCCATACTTGTCGGCCAGCTTGTGGGCAAAATCATTGTCAACACCGCGACGGAAGCGCACCAGAAATGAACTAGTGAAGACGGCATGATTGGCCTGGCCGGCGGTGCCACTGATAGCAGTCTCCGAATCGGCGAAAGCCAACGGCAACAGTGCCACCATCCCGATGCACAGCAGTCGCCATGAAGCAGCAAAGCTCCATGCAGCTGCCACAATAAACATTTCACGCGTTTCGCCTCGCAAGTCTTCTCTCGTGTTTATATTTTTTCGGCTGTTTTTCTTTGGACTCTGTTCAGTTAATAATTGCGACGATGGGGCAACGCTGACGCCACACACACACGTTCACACGTCTTAACTGGTCTAAGCGGGTGTGGAGCGGGTGTTTTTTGAGTTGAGTGTCTAAAATAAAGACCGCGCTTCACTAAACACAATTATAATTCGTACGTCCTTTGTTATTGACAAATCCTTCACAGGCCGGCAACACTTAAAAGTTGTGCGCTGCGTAACTGCAAAAGCAATTAAATGTTCGACGCTGAATGAATATTTTTTCCCTTATTATTCTTGTTCTCCATACAATTTGTTGTTGTCTCCTGTTAGTTAAGCCTTGTTGTGCGCTGCCACGAACTTCGCTTTGGCGTTGCGCGCAGAAAACTGGTTGCCAGTATCGGCTGTGGACGCCATTATGAATACACGAAAGGCACCACACAACACAAAAGCATTTGTCGAAAAGCTTACAAAAAGCTTCACAAGCTCTCGCTCACACTCCTTAACAGCTATCGCCCACACAGTGCATTTCATTTGTCACTAGTGCTATACTGTTCGCACGCCCAGCTGCTGTTTCACTTTGGGCTCAAGCTCTGGGCTCGCTTCAGTTTTGTTGTTACTTTTGCAGCTTGGTTTGCGCTCCGTAGACGTCACCAATTTTGTTGACCCGTTGCTGACACCTCCTTCCATATTTTGTATTCCCTGTATACCATATTCCTCTCGCTCCGCGGTGACTATAGTTGCCTATTCTGTTTTGTTTTTTTCGATTGCTCGGCTTGTTGCTCGGCTGCGATTGGTTTATGCTGCGCAATACCAACATATGGGAGCATACTTTATGTTCTGGATGCATTGCATTTTGTAAAATATAGTACATAAGCATACATGCGTACCTATATATACTTACGTGTGCATGTGTTTGTGAATTGGTTCTTAAGCGAATCGCAGCTGAATAGAACTTCAACTTTGACCTTAGCCCATATCAAGTGGCGTATGCGCTCATTAAGCCCTTTAATTGAGCAGATTTCCAGCTTCCGTAATCTTTAAGTGCAAATTACTCTCCCTATCAATATATTAATTAACATTTCCATGAAAATCACAATAAAAAAAATTAAAACAAATCATCAAACTTCCATGAGCAATTCAAGAAATGCATGAAATATTATGAATATGTTTCTTGGTATCAAGACATAATTACAGATCAATGTTATAACATTTCAAGCATTCGATTTTAGATTTAAATAGACATGTAATTTGTAGGAATTGTAAATAAGGCATTAAGATTAAATTTAATATTACTTTCTTAAATTATTACAAAATTTTAATTCTAAATTGTACTCACTTTAATAAACTCCGCACAGAATAGCATAGAATTATTCTTTGCTAGAACCTTCGTCTAGCTAAATAAGACCTCAGTAACTCAAATATAATTAATTTTATCTTTAGTTAAATTCGAATCTGCATCTGCTTCTAAACGGCTTTTGCAATAGGGAACGAGCTATTCGACATTCATCAGCTAACAAGCATTAATCGCAGCTTCCTGTGCAATCGTCCGTTACCTATTGAACCAGCTGACAAATCTCTAATCGCAAACATATGGTGTGTATCCTGCGAGCGAGCTGTAAACGATGCAATTAGTTCGATAGCAATTGAGCAGCAACTATAAATTAAAATTAACTTTTAATTGACCTTCAAATCGAACTAAATAAGTATCTTAAGATTATATGGATTAAGTTAACGTATACATGTTCAATGACAAAAAAATCAGAAAGAAGGCGGGCGAAACTTTTTGCGCATCACATTCGGTACTGGTATATGGGAAGCCGTTGGAACATTTTACTGTGGGCGTAAGCACATCGTCTAAAGCTTTATTGCCGTCTGCCGAAAAGATTGCTTCTTGCTGAAAATACATTAATATACATATTAGAAATTGACTTATTCAGATAAGCTGTAGCATTTACCATTCGAAGTAGCCGGGGAGAGGGCGTGGCTGCTGGCATGACGTTTTATACGTGGTGTATCGCTAGAGGATACAGTACAGATCGTATTTGTGGAGACGACATTTTCGACTGCCTTACTGGGCATTGATTTATAACGCTGCAGTGAGATACGCGGCTTCTTTGGCTGCGTTGCCTCCAGCATTGCCTCGTCGAGGGCGATAAACCAATCCTCGGTCTCGCTCTCATCCTCTAAAAACTTCATATAGAAGGAACACTGTTTCTCATTCTTTTTCTTGGGATGGCTGGTGGGAGTGGTAGACACCGGCGTTGGCCTCGGCTTCGCCAGCTTTGACTCCAGTTGCTGTGATGCTTCTAGCAAAAAGCAATCAGTGTCAGAGTCATTAAGAAAATCTGCCAATGCAGGATCCTCAACAGCTTCTGTTATTGCTGTTTTAGAACAACTTGTTGCTGCAGTTTCTGTCACTTCTGGCGCTGTTATTTCTTGATCCAACTGTCTGTGAAGTTTGTCGCAGCGCTCCCTGAGCAGCTCGTGATCACGTATTTGCTGCGCCCGCCATTGTCTGTTGTCCAACTGTTTGCGCCTGTGCTCACTTGCAGCATCCGCACGCACCTGTTTGCGTCTTTCCCTTCGCTTGTACGCATTTGGTCCAAACTCTTCCGAATCAAAGCCGCTGTCCGAAGTTGTGTTTACCTTATCACGACGCCCATTGTTATCGCACTGCCAGCGCCAGCTGACTTCCGGGCTGCCGGTTACTAAAGTCTGTGAGAACAAGCAGCTGGGGGAAAGACTGCTGTGCTGAGAGAACTCTAGACTGTCGTCAAGACTCTGGATCTTTTTGTTTGGCGGTGTGCTCTCCACGTTGTCGGAAAGGTTCACACTTGACGAACAAGGTGATCCTCCGCCGTTTGCAGCGTCTTGTGTTGCGCTGGCGCATACGCGACTCTGGGGAGACGCTGAAAATAAAATGTTCGTATATTCACGTAACTGTTACTTTGAAAACATGCCGTTTTGACTTACCACTGTGTCTCTTTTGCAATAATCTGCTGCTGAGCGTAAGGGAGCGTCTTTTATTTATAGTTGTTGCGTTTTCCATTTCCAATTTAATTCATTGATTTAAAATATCGGGTGACTGAGACGCAAAATGCGCTCAATTCATTTGGTATTAATTGGTGCTTAATGCTGATTGTATATCGATAAGCACGGTTGCCTTGAAATGGTTATCGATGTTTTAAAAACATTAATTTGCATATATGTGTTCACAATTCGTAATTTACTATCATTTCAACCTTAAAAATAAATAAGCCATAATATTTTAACGCATACTAAAAGATTACTTGTTAGTTAGCTAGACTTTCAGTTTCAGTTAAAAATTATGTAGTATTTCGTATTTCCAGTACTAAAAATTGAAATGGTATTTTTAGTACGGAAGTAAGCTAGATGTCAGAAAGCTGACTGCCGTATCACGCAGGTATTGGCGCCAATATACTTATTTAAAAAACAAATGACGTAAACAATTCTTTTTATATTCACACATTTTATTAACAATATTTAATATATGATAAATGTATGATTCATAACTTTCAATAGACTTTATGACTTACTACATTGTTGAATGAATATCAAAACATTTAGCAAATTCGAATTATATAAATATTTCAACTTAGTAACACAATATTTGAGATTTGACGCTTAGAAATATTTGCGTTTTAAGACCTTAATATAAATTTAAATGCGAATGTGTGGATGCCTAAACACTTACATATTTATTGTCCTGAAAAAACATTGTCTAATTACCGCCACTAAAAATTTTATATCTGTTTTGCATCCATTTTCACGTCCTTCTCCAGACTTACAAACCCTTGTTATACCAAACCGTGTCCAAGTCGGGGCGCTCTTTATTTATACGTCCGCGCACTTCTGGCTCCAAGCTGTCCACTTTGATAGCAGCACGCTGGCTAAAGAATGCACAGCCCAGGGGCGTGGCAAAGATAAGAATAAAGCCACAGAAGAGCGTTTGTATTGGAGCATTGGATCTAGGATATTTCTTCAGAAAGCCACGCTGCTCCAATTTGTTCATCAATAGAGGCGTCAATGCTGTCAGCCAATAATATTTTAGATATATATACATGTGGGCAAATGATGACTTACTCATTCCAGGAATAGCCATAGCGATTCTACTAATAACAACAGTTGAAATCCCCACCATAGCGGCCTTCTGCGACACGCCAACCTCCGTATTCTTTGCATCCAATAGAGCGACTCCATTGCGAAGCTCCCTTATGAATACAACAGTCTCAATTATATTATGGAATATGAGGTATAATATATACATCATTAAATGTATGTAGCGTTTGTTTACTTACTGCATTCGCATACAAGGAATATTGATGCAATTTGCGGCAGCCACGGCGACCAGTGGCACCAGACGACCGAAAATGGGACTCATATTCTTAACGGCGCGGTTAAGGGAGAGCGCTGTGGCAAGGGCACCGCCCGTTGCCAGGCAGTAGGAGGTAAGAAGCTGTCTGTGTGCATAATAAGAATACAAATTGGGCACGAAAAGCAATCTTCCCTAGAGAAACCTACGATTGACTAATTGGTGATGTACCCGACCGGTTTGTGTAGTTGACAATGGCGTTGAACGTTTGATTGAACCACTGCCAGAAGACAACCGCCCGCGTTGTTTTGTAGAAGGTCATCATACCTAAATGAAAACAACAACAATTTTAAGTTATTTATTAATAAAATCACGGAAACGAACAGTTAAAGTTCCCAAATAAAAGCGAATCATTTCCAATATCAAGGGCAGAGAGGGAACTCACGCATACTTACCGGCAGTGATAAAGGTGTTCATTGGCATCTGGGCCGACATGCGTCCCACGATAATCTGTTTCTCGCCCGTCTCTGGATGGAAAGCCGAATCGTACAGATACTTGGCTCTCCACACATCATCGATGGATTTAACATTGGGCAACGCTTGGTTGGCACGATACTTGGTGACTATTTCACGCGCCCTTTCCAGCTGCTCATTGGTGGCGAATATATTCAGAGGGTTGGTGACCAAAAAGAAATGCTTTGCACGCCCAATATAGGTGCTCTGATCAAACTGTGGCTTGTCGATATCCACACGGGGTAAACCAGACATTGTGTAATCTTTCTTGGTTCGCTTACATACGCATATACTAATCTGGGAATTAAGGCTATTGATATTTAAATCATATTAGATACATTCGCCATAATTGAAAGGAATTGATAACATAATTAATAATACACTATCTCAGCACGCTAAGAAATCAAACAAACAGAGTTGCTGCCCCGCTTATCAGTTGTCCGTCTGACCCAGCCTATCGCTAATCTCCCGCAAACAAGCTTCAACTATATGTAGATATGTATACACATATACATATATGTGTATACATAGAAGCATGTATTCTATAAGAAACGGTCACCAGCTATTATGCACAGAAAACAAAATATTAACTGCGTTACATAATTTCTCTAGATCCATCATAAATATATGTAATATCGAAAAATCCATAAATTCTTATCGCTGTGCGCCGGGCACACAGCTGACTTCAGTGTTAACAAATTGGCTTCTGCAATCGGCCGCCTGGAGAACAGGTTGCGCCATCGACACTTACACACACGGCGAATATATGCTTGCGAGAGAGGTTGTGGTGAGTGTTTGGAGATTGCGGCTCGTCAAGTTTTATACGCGAACGCCTACTACACACACGCACACAGACACCAAGCGTTCCACTTCCTACCGATTGGGCAGCGAACTTACGACTGAAACGTACAGCACAAACTTCAGCACCGTTGCGGTTGCCGCAGAAAGCTGCCGTCATTAAGCGCCAGCTCCAGAAAGCTTTCTGTACCCTCCAATAGAGCGTTATAGCTGTGTGAAACTACTTGTAAAAATGAAAAGTGACTGACATAATGCTGAACTGAATATAAGTATTGAAAAAAATTAAAGCCTACTCAAGAAAATTGCCAAAGACGCAAACCATAGTGAATTTGTGGATTGCAAGGCGGAAAAAATAAAACTAGCTAAATTAATTATTCAATTTTTTATGAACACTTACAACTCAGGGTATTCTATATTCAGTATTGCTGTATTGCTAAAATTACTTTCTCGACGTCAATTCTTTCATCTGCTTTTTGTTTACCTTTCCATTGCTTGAACGTCGTGACGTCGACTTCTACGTCGACGTCGACGTCGATGACAACATTGAAGAGAGAGCTTTTTGATTTGCGCAGCTTATTAACAGTTGGGCTTGTACGCTTCAGAAGCTTTTAAGGTAGCTTCCACATCAACTTTATTCATCTACAATGTGATGTAGATACAAATATGTAACTTAATAATATTTATACTTTTTTCCCGATGAGAAAAACTGTGTATTTGTTTTGTGCAATGTCCGCCCGGCCCTCCGTCCGTATTTCTGTATGAAAGCAAACCATTAAGCCTCTATTCAAACTAGACACTTGCACTTCGGAAACTCGTCTTCTGTAAAAGTATCAAGATTTTCCTTATATGCCCGTTAGGGGCGTGGCCCTTTAGGACATGCCAAAACCTGTATATCAGAAACTCTATGAATTGAATTTCTAGAGAGTTGGAAATTGGAACATAATAACATTGACAACTAAGATCAAAACGATGTTTATGGATACATTTTTTAACCATAGGGCGCATTTAAAATTTGTTAAATATGTATAACCGTAAAGCTGTAAATATAAAATATAGAAGCAGAATATATATTCGTGTTTACAACCCGCATCGAAAAATATATATTTTATAGGTTTCATTGCCACAAAGAACGTGAAAAATAGCAAATTTTTTCTTTGAACTATTAGATATAGGAAGATCTGAGTTCCTTTTGGCCTCTATCGATGTCCCGAAAAAATACTTTTTCGATATGTAACGCATATTTGATGATGTATCTTCAAAGATATTAGAGAATAGACAAAAAATTTAAAGATTTCTGTTGAGCTCCGATTTCGATACATTATAAAATGTAATGGCATAGAAAAGTGTCGAGTAGGTAGAGGAAATTAAAATATATAAAGTTGATTGACACTATTAAAGCAAGAAATAAGAAACTAATTAGAGGCGTTCAATTTCAATTTTTTTCAATGGGCATTATCAGCTATCAAAAATAAATAGAACCCCAAATTAAAGGTGCATATATAAACAAAAATCAGTAACTTGCAACTTCCCATTAATTAATTTTTAGTTTTTAACTAATTCAAGCATTATGACTTATTAACGTGACAGCTCGAAAGTCATTTATGGGCTTGCGTGTGTATATTCATTTATTTTTGAAATCCATTAATAGACTAAACATAACATCAACAGTTGTGTATATTAGCAATAGTTATTTTGTTGCGTCTTTTACAAATAAGTGTAATTATTATTTTTTCATTATTTTTTATATATATCTCATATCAGTAAATAAATTTGTATGCATATGATTTAAGTATATCTTAAGTGTTTGCAAACAATTATAGTCATAGTTAACACAAATGATATATGTATATAGTATAATAGCATAGATGACATTTATTGTACATTATTGTAGGTATGTATATATGTCTTTACATATATACTACATGTATGTATATATATATATATATATATATATATATATATATATATATATATATATATATATATATATATATATATAGATATATATATATATATATATATTTAAAGCGTGTGTATGTGGGTGTATTGTGAGTTTGTTTTGTGTTTTTAGTAAAGTCCTTGAACTTCTTAACTTCAATACAATTAGTTATATATGTAGACCTATTAATACGCATACATCCTTCATATACAATATTTTCACAAAGTAACACGAAATATATATTTGATTTGATTTGATTTAGTTAGAAGACATTTAAAAGTAAATTGAATAAAATTATTCATATCTGGGTTAATACCTTTTCTAACGACATTTCAACTGTATCTTTTTGTTAAATTTAAATTGAGCTTCTAATTGAAAAAGGTAATTGAAATACTTAAAGAACTTGTCAACAATAAAAGTTTAGTTCTTGGTATAAGTTATTTTGATGTATGATGCTATTATTATTAGCTATTTTCGTAGAGGTCTTGTTGCATATCATTCTCTATTTACTTGTAACACATCAAACAATTAACAATTTTACGCTTCCCAATAAGCCCTTAGTAAATGTTGGTATAGTATAAGTATGTATGTATGTATGTATGTATGTATTATGTATATTTGTAGCTGGAATATTTCATTGAGTGGGGAAGAACATTGTACTTGAGAAATGCCCATATATATATTTATATATATATAGGATAGGAGAAGGTATGTATTTTTAACAATTATGTATGCATAGTTATGTGTGAGTTTACAATAGGCGATTGTTCATACATTTATTGTTTTGGTTTAACTTTTGTTTTTTATATTTATGTTGTCAAATAGTTTTAAGGAAGTTTCATATTTTCAGTTTTGTTTTGAGGCTTTTAGTTACATGTGTTTCATATCGGCGCCTTCAACAAATCTAGACAACTTAGGGCTTTTTTGTATTGTATATGTATATATGTGTATATTAATAAGTACGTATACTCTATATTGTATATATATATATATATATATACATATATACTATTTGTTTGTTTATGTTTTATGTAACTACATTTTTGTTTTGAGCGCGTCGATTTTAGATAGCAGTGCATTGCTCACTATGTAAGTTCGATTTGCATTCTTATGCTATATATAAATGTATGTGTATGATTATGTGTGTGTGTGTGTGTGCGTGTGTATGTGTGTGTGTGTATGTCTGTCTTATACTTGCTTGCAGCTAAATTATTATACTGATTCAGTGTCATAGCATGTCTACCATTGCCAAGGATAAATACGACTGCCACTGCTTAAGTGTGCTACCAATACTACCAAAGCACAAACCTAAAGGTTTAACCAGTCGCTAAACATGGCGTGAAAATAAGCAACTCGTGTTTAAAAGTTTTCTTCAAATATCTTTGAAATAAAAACATTTTTTAATAATAAAATATACAAATACTTAACATTATTATTAAAGTGCCTCGTATATGGTTCGATTCAATTAAATGCACCACCGTTAAACAGCTCTAAGAACGACATTAATTAAATTTACAAATTGCACTCATAGAATTTTGAATTTTGTTTTTGCTTTGAACTGATTGAGTAACTGAAAGAAATATAATAACTATAGATTGAAATGTTTTTGTTTTCTTATGACCTTTAAAAATACTACTTTTGAAATCAGATAATTTAATATATTTCGTCCTATATCCTATGCTCACATATTTTCTTTTTGAGCATTTCGCTGTTGAACGGTGGTATTTCGCTTTAACTTATATATTTGTATTCTAATATTTCAACAATTTATACACAGAATGCTAAAATATTTTATTATCTCTTTATTGAGTGCGTTGTTTGGTTGACTATTATACAATTTTTGATTGTGTTTTAAATATATATTTTGCATAGACTCTGCTTCCGCTGATAAATATTTATTTATTTAACAAAAATAAAATATACAAATAATAATAATAAGAGTGTTTACTATACTAGAAAATATTCCACAAATGTGTATAAATATGCGTCTGTACGTAATTTGCACCAAAAATTGACTATAAATTTACATTATTAGAATTGTAAATATTGTATACATATAGAATTCATATATTTACAGTAAAAAATTGACGCCATTAATTGCTGTTAAGTTAAATACTTTTGAAATTTTAATACATATATTTGTTTATATTTTATGTGTTTACTATTGGCATCATTTTAAAATTGTGGTCGTATGTGTCGAAACTCAGGACGTTTATTTATCAATATTGTAAATATAATCGTAAAAAATATGTTTTTATTTTCGGCAATGCTTTAAAAATATCTACATAAATCTAACGTCTCCTATACATATCTAGCTTCATTTTAGATATATGTGAGTAAGTTTAACAGACAAAATAAACACATAAAGTAATTGGAAATACACTGGTAAAGAATGCTCGACTAGGAATATATAAAACTTAAATGAATGAATATATCAAGTTCCTTGATATTTATTATATATACTAAAATGCCTCCCTTAGGCTGGGTTAATTATTGGTTAATTAAACGTTAAATAAATTTATTAAAATTCGTTGAGATTTCAAAATTGGCTTTGTAATAATATTACGTAGTATTAGATTTCGATTGTTTTGTGAGATTGCAGCAGCAGCAGCAGCCAAAAATAATTAAAAAGTAAGAAATTTTGAAGAACTTACGAACCAAACAACATTTTCTTTTGATTAAATTAGAATCGATGCCTAGTTTTAAAAATTTTGTTTGTTGAATCCTTGTTCGAGTGTTTCTTTCCATCTGAATTTTTGCGTTGTTCCTTTTCTATTATTTAGTTGTTGTTCCATTTAACCGTGGCAACAAATATCATTTGCTGTTTTGCATTTTACTTGTACTAAATATTATACAATTCTCCCTATCTACAGTGCTATATGCATATAATTCTTGTATATGGAGTTTTTATCTTTTGCCTAAATAAATATGCATCTTTTAAATATATATATCGTATCGTAGATATAATAATTTGCTTTTTTTTTTCATTTTGGTGCATGTAAAAATCCATGTAAAACGCACGTTTAAGTAATATTTACTTTAATACATATGTGTGTATGAATTTATATATATAACATATACATATATATTTATATAAATATATATATGTATATAAATATATACCTGTTTGTATTGTTGTATATGTTCTTACGGGGACACCTGTTGTTGCTATAGTTATGATTATTGTATTAATGTATATAGGGCTATTTACTTATATACCAATTGTATATGTATATGTATATGGTACTCGTAATTGGTGCTGATGATGCGAATCTAAGTGCGTCTGTTATTTATTGTAATAAGATCGTTTGGTAATCAGTTATTTAGTACGTGCCTGCAAAAATAAAGAGTTAATAGTATTGCAAATAATATTATTATTCTATGGGATACTCACTGGCACACTCTGGTGGGTTCATGTAGCCAAAGACGTTCATCTCATAGAGCGCCGCCAGCGTTATGAAAACTAGATACCAGAGCATAAGTATTATGCCCAAGCGCTTGTCCAATTTCCAGCCATTTAAATGCGTCGAGAGTATCAAGAAGACAACGGTGGAGAAGAGCGATAGAGTGGAATAAGTCAGACCTAAAAGTAAGAGCTTCCAGTGCATTAATATACAGCTTTATATGCAGCTGCAGCTACATCATCTAAAGTCGGCTACACATACATGCCAGGCATACCACAATATTGAACATCATTAAGTATTTTAATGAGAGAGAGTGAGAGAAAGAGAGACAGAGAGAGATATGAACATACCCTTGGATATAACATTGACGTGCGAGCCGGGTTTGATGATGGCGGTTTGTATGAACCATGGAAGACCTAAGCACACTAGTATATCAAAGACATTAGAGCCAATTGCATTTGATACGGCCATGTCGCCGTAGCCCTCTTTGATAACGGCTATTGAGCTTAGGGCATCAGGCACAGAAACGCCAGCAGCTACGAACGTCAGACCCATAACTGTATCTGGTATGGCCAGCGTAGACCCAATCACTGTTATCATCCAGACCATAAAATATGAGTAAAACGATATCCAAATCATCGACAGTAGAAACGTGAACGGATACCAGTTGCGATACTGCTGTAGTCGGCAATCCGGCATAGTCTTCTTGCACAGAAAGTGAATCGGATAAACCACATACCAGGCAATCAAGGCTGGCTGGCCGCCCTCTGTGGGTCGCAGCAATGGATCGGGGCGGGGTTCACGCTGCTTATCCGTAGACTTGTAGTATTCAGTGCCAGCCGGATTTGCAGCAACTTGAGGTTTGGCTGATGTAGCCGTGGCTTCACCTGTTACCACAGACTCCGGCTGATCTGCATTGTAGGCCATATTCTCCTGACCCTGGCCTTGGCTGAATTGATTCATGCCCCAATCGTCCACTGGCGGTTGACTTGGTTTGGCAATAACACTCATGGTCGATGGCTGATTCTGGCTCTCCTCACCCCAAGCAGCATTCGGATCCCAACTGGCATTGGGATCATTGTAGCTCTGATAGTCTCCTTGTGTAGATAGTTGTGGTTGCTGTTGAGGACTTATTTCGGTTTCCTTTGGCTGAGTACCCTGTGTGTAGGAACTTTCAGGTACATTCTTATAAGTAACCAATGCCGATTGCTCCTCCTTGCTTGGCAGCTTAAAAGGCAGATTTAAGCTCAAAGCCCAGCGTTCCAATTCCGTATTGAAATGCAAGGCAACGCAGTAGCCCACATAGCACAATAGCATAACCACAGATTCAAACTGTAAAATATTAAGATTTCAACTATTTAACATACATAATTCTATGTGTACATGCGCCCCAACGAACTGAATTCCGACAATTTTATTTAATGTATTCACTCTCAAAAGGAGTTACAAAATGATCGTTTTCGATTTGCCAACAACATTGGGTAGATAATCTAATTGATATTATAGATCCTATCTGCTTGGGTGTAAAGAGTAAAGATATTTTCGAAAAAAATTGATAATTAATTTCATACAATGTCTTAGACTATGACAAAAAACCCTACTCAATAGAAATATATATGCAGATTAAGATCCCCTTAAATACTTAATAATATTATATATATAAATATTTATATTGGCACAAAAATTGAAGCAACGAAATCCACTTCTATTAATCAGGATCTGTGTTACAATAATATTTAAAACAAAAATCAATCAAGCTTTGATATTGATTTTTATGGATATTAAACCATTAATTATGAATAACTTGTTGTTTGTTTATTTTGTACTTACGCAAGAGATGACATCATTAAAAATTATTATCAGCATGACCAATATGGACACGCAGTAGAAGAAGCAATCACGGACGAGCGGCCACCAGTTCAGCTGGCAAACGGTGCCAGAGCATAGGGCACAAACCGAAATAACGAACATGATGTTAAACACCGCCGAGCCAATGACACCACTGATGCCAATGTCGTCCTTGGCAAAGAAAACACCAATAACAACGGTGGCCAGCTCTGGAGCTGAGCTGCCGGCGGCCATAAATGTGGCGCCCGCCACATCCGGGGACAGCTTAAGCTCTGTAAAGACTAAGAGTGATGATGAACTTAACGTGATATATTTGTGTTGAGCTTACCCTCGCACAATCTGTCCAGACTGGCCACAAAGTACTCGTCACATACAATCGCCAGGCCAAAGAACGTATAGATGGCCACGAGGATATGTAAGATGAGTCCACCATGCTGGCGCGCCCATTTGTTCATTAAAGGCTGTGGAAACTGTTCGATAGCCGGCGGCGTGCAATTTTCTCGCTTTGCTCGCCAAGTCGGCACAGCGCCATGTATGGGCGTAGCCATGGTTGTGCCCGGCAATGCATCACTCCTCTGTTAACATAGATAATGCGAGTAAGTAGTTCAACTTAATGGGAGCAACCGCGCTACTCACTTCGCTAGTCTGAAGAGGATTTGGTGTTGTAATCTCAGTGTCAGTCTCAAAGTCAGCATCGGCTGCCTCAGGCAGGCTGCCCACGTCAAGTGGAATATCCGGAGTATCCTTGTCGTCGCCCTTCGCCGAGTAGACGCTCACGCAGTAGTAGATTAGGAACAATAATCCCATGTTCCACATGCGAGCGCGACGGGAGCGATGGCGTACGATCTGAATGGAAAGTGTTAGGCAAATGCATTAGATGTACATTCAGTTGTTATCCAACTTGTTTGTTGTTGTTGCTGGAGGCAGCTTAAGCGCCCCACTAAGCACACAAATCGTGACAAAGACAAAACTGCAGAGACAATGAAGCTTATGTTCTCCACATAGATGACTCAACGCCTGCAGGTGTTGTCTCTGAAATGGCTTAGGCTAGACCCACACACACACACTGTAAGGAGACTAATGCATGTACTTAGTGCTAGGTTAACAAGAAGTAAACACGCTGTGGTCCCAACTGCTCAACTATTAAATACCCAATGCTTAGAGTTCGCTGAACATATTAACAGTCGAATAGGCATTACTTTTTTTGTTAATGTACTACTACTACTACTACTACTCAAACTTAAGTTATTTGTATTTCTAATTTATTTCCATGTTCGCAAGCATAACTAAATATTATTTACATATCTTAGTCAGTTCAAGCTAATGAAAACTCATTAGCTCAACAGTAGCAAAGACACTAATTTCATTATTATGACACTCAACTAAATAAATTCCAACAATATTTTTTATTTAGCGACAAAACCCATTAAATATTAATATATGTGAAATTTATTGCACATAAGTTATCCACATTTAATAATATATATTTAATTAAAAATTACTATTTAGAGCTATTTATGTGAAATAATTTTTTTAGACATTCATATTTACTTTTCCTCTCAAAGCTAATTATAAGATATTTATGTTATTTGAAATATTCTTTAGAATCACAATAGTCTTATCTTATAAATACTTCAACATTAATGCAATTTTTACTCCACAGTTTTAGAATTTTACATTTATCTCATAACATGTAAATTTCACAAATACATTCAATTTATAACAATGTGTATTAATAGTGGACACATTCTGAAAATAATAATAATTCTTATACGATACCATCTCAATATAACTACCCAATTTTACTGGATTTTACTGGATAGCAAGAAAGGGCTTCGCAACATATATATATATATATATATATATATATATATATATATATATATATATATATATATATAGCATATATGTTTACAGTTGGCTTGCGCTCGTGGCAAGCTAATAAGGTTTATTGCCACAACGTCTGCCTCAAGATAGTTTTGTTGCCGGCATCAACTAACTTGAAATTTGATACATGCTACGCCTGAGCTGGGCCTAGGCCACTCTGGGGTAAAAGCGCATGCAAAACAATAATAATAGGTGCAATGACTGCAGCCGGCTCTTTGGCTAACATATTGTCTAGTTCTGTTCGCTGTCACGTAGTCTAGCACAACTTAACCTCACAGTCGTAGCTTATATCGCAGCTACTTTTTAACCAGCATGAAATCTAATATTGCTGTAACAGCTGTTGTATTTGTTGGCACATGCAACAGCAAGTTCTCAATAAATTTGACTACTCAGCAAATAGCTAGCGAGGTTAAAGCTAACGTTGGACATGTGAATAAAGACGGCTGGCTGGCAAATAGTTATCGATCATGAAATTAGAATTTAATTATAATAATTCATTTTAATTAAAATTAAGACAAAGATTCAGCTGTGCTAAGCTAGTTTGCGACCCAATTGTCACGGCAGCTACTTTAGACTTCGATTTGTTTACCCAGGCAATTTAACGAGCGAATACATATATGCACATGAATATATATATATGTGCGGACTTTCACAATCTGTGACACGTTCGCAAGCCGATAAGCGTCGAGTAAACAAAGCCAAAAGCAGACGCTGCTAAGAAATGGAGCATGGCGAAGGCAGTTTGCACTGCCAACAACTGCTGCATACTTTTCAAGACGACATTCAATACACATACCAATGCAAACATCAAATACACACATATATATATTATATATATATATTTCTCTTCTCGTACATATGACATCATGTGCTTTCCTTCAAACTTCCTCAACGAAATGCGCAATTCGTGACACAAACTACATAAGCGACAACAAAAATAAATGTCATTGAATAAATTTGGGTAGCATTACAGTCATTTCTTAGCTATTGACAACTGATGATATTGATGTTGTTGTTGTTGTTGTTGTTGTTGTTGTTGTTGTTGTTGTTGTTGTTGTTGTTGTTGTTGTTGTTGTTGCTGCTGCTGTTGCTCGTCTAATAACAGCGCAAATTTGAAGCAAATGGCAGAGGCACAGAGTGCGAGAGAGCAAATGAAAGTTTTCACCACAAAAGACGAGCTCAAATTCAACCGCCGGGGTGAGAGTAGCAAAAGGAACAGCGTTGTTGGCGGCTCCGTCAGCTGCGGCGTCTGGCTGGCTGGCTGGCTGGCTGCTGGCTTACAAAGCCACCACACTACGAGTTACGGTGGCTGGGTGGCCCAGCTCCACAGGCAAAACATACAACGCCTTGTGGGCCACTCGGTCATGCCGCACAATATCGATTTGCTGGCCGACTCGCTGCCGATTCGTCGCCTCTGCCGCCCCACAAGCGTTAACTCATACGCGCCGTTGGCTAAGGTTGCAAATGCTGCTGCTGCTGCTGCCGCTGGTGTATGTGTGGGCGAGCTTGTTAGTTACAGCTACAGTTACAGCTATAGCTGTCGTGGATGCTGCAGCAACATCTTATAAAAATAAATGGCTCTGCTAACTAAATACTTATGTAGATGTAGATGTAAATGGTGGCAAGAATCATTCAGCAGGCTGCTAGCATTGTGCTTGTAGTTGGCTGTTCGGGCTTACATCATATTTTTCTTAACTGCTCAAAACAATAGATGGCAGCCCACCCAACCCCTCAGTGGAAAGCAAAAGTGATGAAGGCTACTAGCTTGTGTTTGAACCAGAAAACTTGAAAACCGACTGACAATTGAGCGCTGTGGCAAAAATGCAATTGACTTGCACTTGATATTGTAAACAATTTGTAGAAAGCATTTGTCGCTGATACACAGATACACAAATGTTACGGACACACACACTCATACACTCATACACATGCATGACAAAAATTTCATAATCACTTTTTCAATATTAATTACCATTTTTAAGGTAGTTTAACGCTCAGTATAGAACTTTCAACAGTTAATTGAATATATATAGTCAAATTATGTGACTACTAATTCACTTTCAGTAAGTTATTAATAGCTTGCAATGTGGGTGTTGCGGAAAACAGATACAGAAGAAAACCGTTGCATTGGAAAACATCCGACGATATTGGCAAAGACGTCCTTTTGGCCCACACAGAGTGCCTCTATTCACGTGAATTAGATTCCATTATAGTTTGCTACCGATTACCGCGTTTATTTAAAAATCATTCATTTCAATTTATTTCGCTGGCGCACTATATAAAAGTTTGGCGTGTGTGTGTGGCTTGGATGTCACGGAGTGTACTGTGTGTGTGTGTGTATGAGTGGGTGGTGTATGTGATTCGAAACGCGCACGAACAAGCAAAGCTTTGCTTTCGCCTGGCGAGACGGTTAAACGCAAACTAACAGCAGCAGCAACGTCGCAAAGTCTGCACCAACCTTTGGTACAGCAACTGCACTGAGAAAAATTAGAGCACTTTACAAAACAAAAAGAATATTTTAAAGGCAAATAAATACTGCAAAGGCTGCGAAGTATACTCATATTTTTAAATAATTATTAGCTCATTTTTATTTTTGTTTCCATGTTTATTTTTATATATTCAAGATCAGGTAAGAATTATTACTATCATAAATAGAAAATCAATTTTTTTTTCTATGTATGGAAAAGCGCTGCCGGAAAATTCACCACAGCCGAGCATCTAACAGACATGACTCACGAGTGCCACCAGGAAATGTGAAAATACGCTCAGGAACTAGAAGAGTGTGCGTGCGCGTTTCTGGTTGCTGCAGCGCCATCTATTGGCAGCTTATGAAGTGACTACCAAAAGCTGTTTGAAATTGATTAAACCTCATACGTAGTACTATTATATTACAAAAATATATTTAACAGCTAAATTGAAGCCTTGGGTCGAAAATTACATTAGGCCCAAGAAATGACCCTCGAGATTAATATATATATATATATACATATACATTTATTTGTTTGATTATTATTTATATGCGCCCTCCTTCGGCCGCGACGTCAAGTGTCGCTTGTGTTGCCTGTGCAAACAACAAACAAACGTTTGCGTTCGATGCCTCAGTTGACGGAGTCGCAGCATTTGAAGTGCCGGCAAAGGACATCAATTGTCAGGATTTTGCCACATTATCCTTTATATTGCGGCCGACCAAACGAGCCGGCTCCTCTGAAGTGCAACGTGACATTGCTGCATGCAGAGCTCTCTGATCTTGCCGCCCAGAGGCCTTGCAAAAACAATGCAGGACACTTGGAAAATATAAAAAATTGCTAACACAATGACGAATTTACCTGTTGACACCTTCCAAAATAGACAATTCGGCTAATTAATAATGGGAGTCGTGGCCCGCAATGCACTCATAGATCTGACGCTTGCCTGCCATTCAATTGTAACAGGTTAGAGTTATATGGCTCAATTATATTTAAAAAAAAAAAAAACTGGTAGCTGGGAGTATGGAAGGTGCAAAATTGAAGAAAATTCCAGCGAATTGCAGCGGCTGCATCGCTTTGACTTGACAGTCCAGTACAGTGGAATTATGACTTTGATTCACCAATCACGAAGTAAATGAGCGCCTTAGCTGTCTATTGAAGTATGATTTTGAAATCTAGCTAGTGAGCTATGGGAAAACTCAATGGGCATTATAAAAGGGTCTTACATTAAAGTTGATTAATTTTTGCTAGTATCCGATTTGTAAAACCATTTAGAGTTTTTTTGGTTTCTCTTATCACCTCTTATTTTTTTATGTCAATCTTAAGATCGTGATGAATCACTTAAGTCTCTTGATCTTTTTATGATATTATAGAAAGTGACATGGGAATTCCAATTATTTTAGGAAGAATAACTATTTTCACCTAGATATTGATCATAATATATTTTTACCGATGATAAGATAAAATCGACAGTAAAGTACGACCTTAACAACTCTATATAAATATTTGGAATTCAATCTTCATATTCTAATAAGTTACTAAGGCTATACAAATTTTTATGTTTATATCTTTGACTTTCCCCTAGAATATCCCATTACGACCCTATTCAGATATATGATCAGGCAGCATATCTAAATTGTAGGAACATCCCTCACAACGATACTGGTCTCAATGAAGTCTTGATCTCGGTAGGTGGCATCGCAAATGCTTCACGCACGCCACTTCCTTAATGGGCAACTGAATTTCAAATTAGTTTATAAACTAAATACAAATATTGTAACTAAAATGCGTTAGCTAATCAATTTCATACGCTCAATTTGAGCGGCGACCGCTCGTCTGTGGCAGGACAAGCACCAGCCAGCCACCTTGGCGACCGCATTTAAGGACGTGACGTTTAGGATTGTCAGAGCTACGTTGCCTGTTTGTCTGGGGCATACAAAGAAGGCCAGGATGACAATAGAGCAACTCGACTTCACTCTTGACGCAACTGCCCAAATTGGCTCGCTCATCATTATTTATATGCCACTTTCTATTGAATTGAATAGATGGCAGGACAAAGCGCTCAAAGGGAAGGTGTCGAGGCAAAGGTGTCGGGACAGCCCAGCTACAGATGCGGCTGCCTGGCGCAATTCAAGGCGAAGACGTGGCACAGTTTTCTCTGTCTTTTGGCTATTGTTTTATTGTTTGCTGTTTCGCTGGGTAGAGTGGCGAGTGGTTGGGCCGTGGTTTATAGCGGCGGCGGTGATGGTTGTGGCAACGAGGTAATCCTTTGTCCAAGGCGACTCAATAAAGAACTTATTGTGGACAAATTTCGACATTTTTCAAGCTATGTTTTCGGCTTGTCTCTATGTATCAGTGTCTCAGTTTCTCAATGTGTGTGTGTGTGTGCGCAGTTCCATTTCCAGATTCAAAGGACATGCTTGACTTTTAACAGGAATCAATTTATTTTATGCGAAATAATCGTGTTGATGGCTGCGTGCTCGCCCCTTTTTTCAGCCGGTTGACGTTTACGTTTTGGGCCTCTGGCTTTTGGGTTTATTCACACACCAACCCCAGAGGGCCAACCCTCCGAAAGTCCAATACCGAAACGAGGGCTGTGACTGGGTTTGGCCTGATAGAGCGCCTATGTGAAGAAGGGTAGAAGTAATTTTAATTTATGATGTCAATTTATAGTAGTTTTTGCGGTTTCACAACATTTTACATAAGAGCAGAGATACAGCGAAGTGTGATGCGATCGAGTGTCATTTCAGCGATACATAAGCGTATATGTAGACAGCTTATATGTACATTCATATATGGATAAAATTTATATTATAGTACGATTGTATGATAGTCATCAATCAAGCAATTGGAATGCAGTCATGCAGTTATTTTTCCAATTTTTTTATAAAAAAAAACTGCTTTTTTTGTCAAAATTCGATGCGTATTTTTATTGTAGAAAATAGCACGAGCGTTACATATCGGCGATCAATCAAATATTGCAATTTTCCCCCGCAATATTTAGTGAACTCAACAATTGCAGAGCCCTCAGTGCCCGTGGGCAGAGATATGGTAAAGTTGAGACATAGTTGCATGTACCTATGTCAGACACCTACTACAGCAGCACTTCGAATGCAGTTCATCATCATTCATGGCAGTTGGCAATTCATGCATTCATTCATTCATCACACGCACACGCACAAACAGACACTTGACAGCTGACCAGGACCCTGGGCTGTTAGGTAAACATGAATTTATCGGTTATTATTAGCACCTTTCCATCATAATTGCACCATAGGAGTCAGAGACCCTGGTTCAATTGAGCTCTGGCCAATTGCAATATCCTACCCGTTGCCTTAAACAGCAGCATTCTTTGCCTTAGCGAACAAAGTCCCATCGCACTGCATTGATATGTGTGAAAAGGCTTTTGCTAGCAACATTTGCCAATCCTCGGTAGCATTGTGAGCATTCTACAGAATTCTGGTAGAGCATTGTTTCATTTTTCTACATTTCAATTTGCATTTGACTTTGGTACTAGCCATGGGCGAGCCGAGCCACTTATGTCTTTGGCTCGTTTCACGACAGGAAAGCAGAAAGACACAGCCGCCGCTCGTGTTATGCGGATCAAGACACAGTCCGGTCAATGGATAGGCTTCTGAGCCAAGGGAGCGTGCCGCTACCGATGATTGTTACAGATTTTCACGCATTATTTGCGCTCGCTTGCACAAATCTTACGAATCCTAAGACGATTTCCTCTTCTAAATCTGTCATAAGCCTTAAAGCATGTCACATGGCCAATTTCAGAACATTTCTTGAATCGTTCCAAAAGGAATAAGATCTAAAATGAAACACAAATATAATTTAACTTTATAAATTTTTAAATATTTCTATTAAAAATATGTATTTATTCTTTTTTATTTAAATTTTATTTATCGAACATATATTGGAAAAAAATTAAAAGCAAATAGAATTTAAGTCAATCAAATTAAAGTTTAAAATTAGCTTTTCACATATCAAGTATATATATATATATATATATATATTTGTCATATATTGCCAGTATACTTATTTAAATATAAATAAACTATATATCTTTAAATGAAATTGAACTTACTTTGGGCAGGTAAGTCCAGTCAGTAGTCGATATACCACTGTGACATTGTTTAAAGGTAAATGTTCATTAATAATAGAACGATTACCCGTCGGGGTCAACACTTTACACGCACACGTATATACAACTGTTACCCGCATGTGTATTCAAATTGAAAAACGCTACAGGACATGCACACAAAGGGATGCGATCACTGGACATTGGGCATCGGTAGTCGAAGGGCATTTGAATGAACTGAATTACAAGCGGATTATTGGATTTGAGGTTAAGTGTATATAACTGTAACGAAAATGAAATTTTCCTTGACGATTTTCACAACTGTTTTGACTTTGGAAATGTTTTTGCCTTAAGCTGGGCACGCAAAGCCGACTACGGTGAAAAAACGCGCACAAAACGCGCGCGGTAGGCGGGGCGAGCACAGACGCCATTGCTGACAAGGCAGCTGCTTACACAAACACTCAAGCAAGCATACACACACACATGGCATGCAATCACAGCGTATATGTGCGAGTGAGAGAGCGTTCTCAGCTGACTGCTGCCTATGGCATGCCCCACAAAAAAAAAAGAGAAGTGTCGTGGGCCAAGGATATCGAGCCAGACGCTCGTTTTTAGTAGGAAAACTAACCAGCATTGATCATATTTGAAGTGGATGCGCGTTAAACGCGCGTGTTGGCTGTCGTCTGCCATTGTCCAAGGGCGCAATAGAATTGCTTGCGGCGTGGCCCTCGGGCTGGGGTTGGTTGCTCTTTCTGTGTGTCCTTTAATAGACCAACGGCCGCCGCGGTTTTTGTGGCGTTGTGTCACGGGATAAATATTAATCGATATCTGGTATGGCATGAGTAAGCGCGTGTGCGTTTGTGTAGTGTGTGTGTGTGTGTGTGTGTACGGGCTTGTGCCTTGGGGTGTAGTAGCCTTTTGTTGCCTGGGACAGAACCGCACGACCATTGTGTATCCTATGACTAAAATGAACAGCATCCAAGCTGTACCTTCGCGCGCGCTCACCGCTCGAATTAGCCGAGTGCATTCACTTGAAAAACTAATTTGATTTATGTCTTCGCGTTAAAGTGCGGTTTTCCGTTATGGACGCAGCCTCTTCCAGCCGCCATTTACACCCATAGCTTGGCCAATTCAACCAAGAATCCAGCTGCTTTTGCAACGCCCCGCCAAGCGCCTCTAGATACCTCTATAGCCAAAGACAAGCGAAGGTTTTCTATAATTAATTTCGGTACTTTTCTAATTCTTGGCTAAATAGTACTTTATCCCTGTTGTAAGACTACAGTAAATCTAAGCAAAAGTTGATAAGTTAGTCACAAAATTTATTCATTCGTACACACGTCTGTGATTTTATATCTGATGAAATCGTAAGTGCCAAGAAATTTCGATTTTTAGCACTTAATTGTACCAGTTTAAAATTTTTTCAACAAACACAATAGTTCAAAAAGAAACAGTTTTTATTTTTTTTTTTAAGAGCTCTTAAAAACAATTCCATTTTATTGCGAATTTGTAAAAAATAATAATATTTTGAACTATTATTAACCATAACTTTTATCAAATTATTTACGCGGAATCAGTTTAACCCAAAATCCAGTTTTGGGGGCCAATTGAAAGCCGGACGAGCTAAGGACCAGAGGAATGCAGGTTTTCTTGGCTGGCACAAGGCGGAACTCTCGCAATAAATAGTAGATCACAGCTTTAGCCTCAAGTAATGCGAATCGAGAGCCTATGTAAAAGTTATTTGCAAATTATATATTTAGAAGCCACCGTCTCTACGTATTTTTCACTCACCTATGCAATTACGAGGTCCTACCCCGAAAGGATAGTATGTAAATGGCTGAATTTTATCCTTGTTCTCCTCACTAAAGCGATCGGGGTCAAATTTGTTAGGATTTTCAAAGTATTTGGGATCCCGATGAAAACCACAGGTGGGCAGCCAAACAGCTTCTCCTTTTTTTATCTGAACGCTTTTTCCATCGACTTCATACGTTATATCCTTGTTACACTCGCGATCAACAGCGATAGCCGCTGGCCACTTTCGCAAAACCTCCGAGACGACTTGATCCAAATACTTCATCCCCATTATAGCCTCGTATGTCAGCTGCCCTCCCTGCAAATCGCTGTCAACTTGTGCCACCTCTTCGTACAGCTTCTCCTGCACATCTTCGTTTTCCAAAAGCTCTTGTGCCGTGAAACACATGAGTACTGCCGACGTCTCAAAGCCCGCAAAGAAGAAGACAAAACATTGAGCAACTATATCACGATCGCTCCAATCACGAACTACGCTGGACTTGAGCTTATCTGAATTGATTAAACCACGTGCCTCCAACAGCATATTGATCATATCTGGTCGTATAATGTTGTTCTCCTGACGATACTTCATGGCATCCAATACCAGACGTACAAAATAGTTTGTGCTTTGCCTATCAAAGAGTGAGATTTTCAGTGCCTGAAAGGAAAATAATATGTATTATTCGTAGTCTATGTCAGCAATAAATGTTCCACTACCTTAAATATTTTCTGGGCACTTGTGAACAATAAAAACTTCAGATTTGTCAGGGCTGTAAAGGTGGTCAACTTCTTTCCCATCATATAGAATTGGTTCTCTCGATCTTTGAATGAGTTCACCTGCAAACCAAACGCCGTTGATGCAATGACATCGTTTGTGAATCTGGTACAGTAGTCTTTCATGTCCAGCTCAATTCCATTTTCTGGAATATCATCGCGCTTCAGGCACTCAACTGCTTCATTGGCAACTATATCCATCAGTTGGAACATTTGGCGCATTTTACTGCCCGTAAAGGCGGGACTTAGCGTGCTGCGCATATCCTTCCAACGCGCATCGCGCATGGAAAATAAAGAGCTACCAAAAAGATTGTCCATATCATGGGGATCGTTATTGTCGACACCAAATATATTTCGATGATTGATAAAGTGATCGAAATCCTTAATTGTGATCTGTTTGACCAGCTCCGGATCGCGTATCATCAACAGAGGTTTGCGCTGCTCAAATATTCCAAAAACCCTATAAATATAAATAAATTAATAATCATTAGAAATGACCTTGACCGATAAGCAGCATTCAAAAAGTTTACACTTTATAAGAATTTCGCATTGGCACTGAGTGTAATTTGACAAAGGTTATCAAATATATTTATCATTTACTAATCATAATTGAAATAAAAATAACTTTTGATATGGTCAATCGTTATTGTTGTCTGTAATCCTACAGGCGTGTAGATAAGATTTTTGCCATTATCAAGGGTTACTTAAGGGTAAAAATAATTTGTATATGTTGAACAAACGAAACAATTTTAATATATCGCAATTTCATTTATTCTAACCAATTATAGTTATAACGCAAAGTATTAAATCTATTCACATACAAACACTTTAGCATTATTTTATTACAGCTTTGTATGAGGAATGCAGAATAAATTATATTTAAGTAAAACAAAAAAATATACGTCTCACTTTCTACACACATACACATGCGGCCCCACCCTTAAAAATTGTAAGCTTTGTAATTCTCTGTCTACTTATATATATCAAATGTTTTGTATTATGAAACTGAAAACGAAAAAGAATTGAATTGCTCATTATTATTAGCCGAGCATCAGCTCCCTGATTACAGAAAAGTCGCATATGTATGCAATGAAACCCAGTTAGAAAAATATATATATACATTTAAATATCTAAATGCGTAATTGTGAATCGAGTTGTTGAACGATCTTCAGAATTGAGCTTATTGTTGTAATACGCAGTGATATCATTCAAAAAGGTCAATTTACTTACTTACTATCGCCTCTGTTGTACAGTTCAACAATTAGATCAAACATTGATTTCTGACGCAAAAGCATTTTTCCCATGTTACCAACGAATGGATATGGCTTATGATATGGTATGCCCCGTTCCTTGAAGAAATTATAGTTAGCTGTGGCCCAGCGGTAGGCCAGCAGCAGGACAACAACAGAAAGCGCCAAAAATTCTACAAGCATCTTGAAAATTTACCGAGCTATACCACCCGGTCGGTTGAACATCAAATTTAAAACTAAACAACGCTACGATCGGAACGCATTGAAATTAATTCATTGAGTCCCACACGAATGGGCAAGTCAAGTGCTTCGCTTTAGTGACCGCGAGCTTTTGCTCCGAGCTTTAGCATTTCGCTATACATATGACGAAATACCGCTGGCACTCGATGAATTAATTAAATATATGTACGTACACACATGCATATGCTTGGAGCGCATAGATGCGATAAATTCATATTTGTATGTTATGTACACACATGAGTAAATACTAAAAATCTAATAATAAAACTGTTACTGTGACTATGAACTTGACTGTCACTCGGACAACAGTTAGAGTAGATGTGGTCAATAGAGGTTAAAGTACAATATCTAACTAGTGATACCCTGTAAATATATAGATATTTTGGATATATTTAATATATATTTTTTTACTTCTTTATTCTTGATGATTTGCCTTAATAATTATTAATGTTTTAAGCTGAGCCATTCTTGTTTACTTGTTTATGATAAGCTCGTTAATTACTAAAATATACTACAATTAAAGTGGATATAGCACCAACGAATTTTTCATTCCATAACTGGCTCTGAATTTGCCATCATCAGCAGTAATTTAAGTTGTGATATAAAATAATTTACTCATTAAAGCCAAAGAACAAACAGATATACAAAATGAAAGTCTATTTTTGAAAATCAAATTTCATTCAGAGTAGTTTCAAGCTGAAGAAGATTTATAGGAAATTTAGGATTACTTAATATAATGATATCGTTTTATTTGTCGCTAAATATACCCTCGCATGTGAATATATATATTTTTATATGATAGCGTCGACTTATTACAGTATATAATTAACGCAATCATAGGCTGAACGGATGAACTAACAATCAGAGTCGGGTGTGCTTAAAAAAAATTGTAAATATAAATTGGCATACCAGAACCAACTGATACAGGTTAGTTAGTTTAGTTGAGTACTTGTAGCTATTTAGTTATCTAGCAACTCTAGATATATTGCCCAAGTACTCTGTCAAACAGTTAAACAAAGGTTCTACAAGATGAAATACTAGGCTGAATGGATCAAGAACTATATTAAAAATTCCTTTGCAGATAACAAATACATGATGGATCAAAAATATTGATTGTAGCAAATAGACTCTTTAAGCTACTGAATCAAGATAATTTCTTTTTATTGTATAAAAGCTTTTATTCTAGCTTTTTTAACTCTCCTCACCAAAAAATAAATTAGCTCAACCATATTAAAAGCTCATATACATATTCACGCTATAAAATATATGTACACTTGCTCGCAATATTCTGCGGTCACCTCTTTTTTCGGTAGTTTTTCGTTAACGTCGCATGTTGTAAAAGTATTGTTATTTTGAATAAAAAAAATATAAATAAGTTGATAAATGAGTGCACAATATTATAAATAAAAAGAATCATTCCGATAAGTGCCCTACAGTACATATTGTGTAGATGAGACAACTGAACACAAAATAAAAAGCATTTTTTTCTGGTGTACGCAAAGTTTTACGAGCAAGTGTATGTGGTCTGATCTGTTAATCAACTAGTTATTGTGACTTTGAAGTTGATTGTTACTGAGTTAGTAATTGAGAGCGCAGAGAGTACGGAAAGCTTTTGTAGATAACAAAGTTTGACAAATAGACACCCCTTAAAACATAATAATGTTTATAATTACAGCCATTTTTTTTTTCTGCTTCCTTAACGATATATATAAGACTAACCATTTAATATTTTAAAACTTAGTAGATAAAAAAATAAGCCATGAAGTGTAAATCCAACTTCCAAGTGAAAACAGTATTGGTCTCGACTTATTTAGCTCATTCCGATTTCGAGAAATACAAGCCCCCTCTCACACGATTCACTTTCTAATCACATGTTGCACCCGATTACAATTGAGCTACGAATCAAGATCACACCTAGTCCATTACTAGAAATGATCAATTCTAGCTGTTATACCTAGCGTACACCTAGCTAATCCAATAGAGTCAGATGCATTTTTGATCTAAGTGCGGATTGTGATTAGGAAACTAAATCTTAAGCAAAACGCACGAACCATTAGGGCCAGAGTTATATCTGTAGCTTGGCTTATCTGGGTTTAGCTGAACGCGAAGATAAGTACTTTAGAATAAGTTGCATTTGAAGTTTGGTTAGGATGTGTTTTTCCCTGACCACAACGTCGCCATCTAATGAGGCGCCTAGAACATATCCATATGTTGGTTGCTGCAATCTACTGAAATTTCCTCATTAATCAAAGTAGGAATATGACGCCATCTATATATATTGTTTGTTCTAATTTTGGTCAGGTATATAAAGGATAGTATTGTCGATATATTCCATGAATGAAACATCAACTGGCTGGAAACGTACCATATTTAATTATTCCATAAAACCTTCTATGAACATTTATTAGCTGTGCATTGTTTTAGGTAGGTGCTACTTTATGATGCCGATGGCGACGACGACGATGAAGCTGAATCCGTTCCGAATGCGTGGAAAATCCCGCGCTTGTTATTTGACAAACATAAATGGAAAGTCCCAAGCCCGTTGCCAATCCAAGGCGGCTGCTTGCCTAAATGCCAGCCTACACAAATAAGCTCTTAGAGTTTTTATGGTTTTGCCGCGCCCGGCAGCCCACCTACAACTACCTGCCCCGTAGATCGCTTGGCTCAGTTTCCTGTCAAAGCGCATTTATGAATGAGTCCGATCACTGGCATAGCGCTGCTTACAGTCTTGAATGAATCTCCATGGCGCATTGTAATTTTATTGCAGGTACTAAAATTCACCTATGCAGTGAGCCTTAAAACCTTACCTAACCCAATGCAACGCATCTCAGCGCAACCCACCAAAAATGCACCCGTTGCATTCATTAGCGTCGAGAGGAACAAAGCAGTTGCACTTAATCCTAATGATTTCCCTTTTGTTTCTAATGACGCAGCGGTAGGCTTATGTGGGACAAGTGAAGACACGGCTTCAACTATGAAGCCAGCGTTCATTAGAAGCGCGGATAAAACTACTGAACTACCGATTAATGAAACCATCAATTTTTAATGGTTCTCTCAGTAAATGTAAAGAAAAAACGAAAATTGGCGTGGTTTGAGAATATTTCACTTAAAAAATAAAATGTTTCCCCAGCTTATGTTTAAAGGTTATATTTCCTGTATATATATATATATATATATATATATATATATATATATATATATATATATATATATATATATATATATATATATATATATATATATATATATATATATATATATATATATATTAGTTGTATACAAAACTTTCTCTTTTTATACTTAAATATTAACTTATATATAATTAAACTTTTTGTTTTAAATGTAATCATCCCAAATACATACACAATCATAATACAATATTTTTTTAAGTAAACTATTTTAAGTCTTTATTCACAAAAAATACAACAAAAAATGTTATGAGCTCAAGGAATAAATAAGGAATGAATAATACACATCATACGATTATACCACCCAGTCATGAAAACTATAGCAAAACATTATTCTTACCAACACTCGATATCTTTTAATACATCTACTTTTGTCCTTATCTCCATGCGGCTGGGAGCAAACGCCTACCAGAGCCCATAAAATGCCCAACAATATATCCATGTCATCCCTTGGAGCAACCCACAATCCACAAAGATAAACTTAAAGCAACTGTACCGTTTTACATGCTCAAACCTTAATTCAAACCCCAAAGAATGAGCTGTGAATATTGAAGCCACAATTTGCTCCGTTTACAAATCTCAGCATATAGAGAAGCTTGATACACATTTTGCATATTTAAAGCACAAAAGTTACCACAAAGAGCGCACAAGACGGGACCAACCCTCCGAAAGAAGCACTTAATTCAATAATAAATTGCCACCACAAAAGGGCAGTGGCAACAACAGCGAAAGCAAGCCCCTTGATTTTTTGGGCAAGCCGAATCAACCCAGCCAGGGCCCACAGATAACCAAGTTACAGCTCAGTTTTGTTCAGCTCACGACGGGCCGGGGGGCCACAGCCACAGCCACAGCCACAGCCCAGCCCAGCTTGCGCCTCAAAGACAACAACTCTTATCAAATTGTGTATAAGGGGGTTTGTCGGGAGGTAAGCGTAAAATTCATAATCATGAATGCTTCGCTTAAACTTCCACCCCGTTGGGAGTTACAGAAAAGAAATGAGAAGAGAGGCGAACAGATACTTCCTTTCATACATATACATATATAAATAGTAGCGAATTGCTGGGAATATACGAATATACACATTAAAAGCGAAAGTCACGGAAGCTGCCATTGCGAGAGCCGATTAGATTTGCTGGAATGAAAACTCAAATACATGAGTACATTATATACAAGCCTACGTGTTTCTATATGTGTGCGTGAGTATCTGTGTATTTGAGTCTGCGTGAGCGGCCATTGTTGTGCGGTGCGAAAAACAACCCTGAAGCGTGCCTCTCGCTCACACAGACAGATAGGCAGCAAATCAATGAATGAAGCAGACCAACGGATGCTCTCAATGTGTACGTGTGTGTGTTTGTGTGTGCGTATGCGTGCGTAGGTAGGCCGCTAGGTAGGCCTACTGCCAGGACCTCAACGTTCAATGAAAAATTCTCTTTAAATTGTGCGCCGCTCGGCTGAGAGAGTTCAGTTCGAGTTGAGATCTTGCAACGCACACACACCGCTCCGCCTACGCAATTGCACGCCAAGTGTTCCTCCGCCCAAGTTGAACAGTGATTTTCATATAAGAATAAAAACGATTATGTCGACAATTAACATGCATCCACCGCAAACGTATTCGCGCTTGTTCCGTCCATGGGATACGCAACGCCAAATTCCAGCGCCTCCCGTCAGGGCCGTAAAACGAGAACGTGAACCCGAAGCAGTAACCATCAAAACGGAGCTGCCCAGCAGCAGTAGCTGCTGCTATGGTCAGGATAGCGACCGTGAGTCCTCCTCATCATCATCGAGCAGCAGCTGCAGGAGCAGCAGTAGTAAATCCAGCTACGAAGATGGCCTTAACAATAGCTACACACGCACCTCGACTCCTCTGCTCGATGCCACGCCTCAGCCAGCCTTTCCAACATCCTCAGTTGTGGCGCCACAGCAGTTGTCTCCGCAACCTGCATCATTCATGCCCGCCAACGACTTGTACTATGCCGCAGCAGCAGCTGCAGCAGCCGCCGCCGCCAGTACTCCAGCCGGTGCTGCCTTTGGCATGGACCCATTTACACTGGGCCTGATGGAGCAGGAGTACGCTCGTGTCATGGCTGAGGATGCTCAGCTGAAAGCGCTAAATGCTCGCAAGCAGCGGCCTAAGAAATTCAAATGCCCTCACTGCGATGTCGCCTTCTCCAATAACGGCCAGCTCAAGGGGCACATCCGCATACATACTGGTAAGTTTTATATAATGAAGAGATCCGTAGCCTGCTTTACTAACTTATCTCTATTTTCTTATGCTTACAGGTGAACGACCATTTAAATGCGACGTAGAAACCTGCGGCAAGACCTTCACACGCAACGAGGAGCTGACCCGACACAAACGCATTCACTCAGGTCTGCGTCCGTATCCGTGCAGCGCCTGTGGCAAGAAGTTCGGCCGTCGCGACCATCTGAAGAAGCATATGAAGACCCACATGCCGCAAGAACGCCAGCTGGGACCGGCCATCTTTATGCCCATGTATCCATATTTATATGGATACTAAGCCGTTGACCTCAGCGACAGCTACAGCTTCAGCGATCTGTGAAGCGCTTGCACGCTTTAAAAACGCAATATCTATCTAGCAACAAAAAAAAAAAAAAAAACAAGCAACAATTATAATACATATACTCAATGCCGGCCAATACTCCATCTGTGTGCATCTACCTCTGGCGTACCTGGCGCACTTGAAGGCGCACCTCAACACACTACCTCAGCACCAATCTATGCTAACAATCATAAAGACGATACAGATATCCATGACGATATATGCAAATATTGAGCTATTTATTTTATAATGAATATTTACATTTCCTCTACGTGACGTGAGGTAGAAGCGTCGTAAAAAACCCACACATGTGTAAATAAATCCTTAAGTGATCCTTTCTCATATGCTAAGCGATTAAGAGTTTTAAGAGACATCTACATTTATATATAAGAGTATTTTTCACATTTTTATAAGCTGAACGCGGCTAATAGCAATATACGATTTACATTTAAATACCTAGTTAAATATTCAGAGCTATACTATACGATTTATGTTTACAAAAAACCAAAAAAAAAAAGACAATACATAAAACACATGAAAAAAAGGTATTCTATCTTTTAATTAAATATCGATGACTTCAGAACGGAAGGAGGTTACCGGGTTAAAAATAATATTAATTAAATATTGGTCATGCATCACATATATATAAAATACATACATGCAAACATATATATAAATATATAAGATACATATATATATATATATTAATTAACAATTTCACGGCCATTTTGAAAATTCTTTAATGACTGTCCATTCCCACTAACCAGATCGTTTGGCGAATTATCCACATCATGCCGGTAAAATCAAAGCAAAATTTGCAGTTTGCATTCGTCGGCACATTTGGCGCATCCTCATCAAAGGGTTGAAACTCACAAGTCATTTGGGCAAAATCTGCGAAAATTCATTCATAAAAATGGCAAAAGAAAAGTAAAGAAAAATAACCATTAATTTAGGCCAAGTCAAACGCCCAGTTTATAACGTTTTAAGAGTCAATTCGAAGTTTTCAGCCATAGCCAATCCAAGTATTGTTCTAATTTCTATCTATATATGTTTTATTAAAACTGACTTGATTTGAGACCAAGCGATTCACACAGTTTTCTCACAGTCTGTGAACGAGTCGTTTGCAATTGTTCACGTATCCTTGCCATTACTCAAACGACAGCTTGCGTCATTCATAAGGACAATGAGAGTGGCCCACCTGAGCAAGTAAGTGCGATAGACACAAAGTCTGATCTGACAAAATTTTGGATTTTATTTGTATCCCAGGTCCACAATATCAATGTGACTTCTACGTGTGCACAATAGCTGCAATTTTGTTAACTGTAGCAAACCGATGGGCACTGCCTCTCAACCTTTTCCACAGACAACTAGACAATGGCAATACGGTCGATTGATAGAGGCGTGCAGGTCTCGCATCGCATCTACATCTACCTGTCTCTCCTGGTCAGCCCTGAGAAGATTTTCTGCCAGACAGTCCGACGTCTTTGACGTTGTTGTTGTTGTTGCTACACAAGTGGCACAATGATCTAACTAATAATATGTCCCATTGATTTCTATAATGCTGTTCTGTTTGCAGCAGACACAGCGGCTACACTTTGAGCACTTGGCCAAACCCAACCTGCGACAACTAGTTCAAATACTCATTTCTCAAGATGATACGCTTTTCGTCAGCATTTTGAATTGATGTCTTTCGATATTGACGTCGATGTTTGCTAAGTATTGTCCTTTAATTGCTGCCAATTAATTAAAGAATGGGTAGAATTCTTTATTCAGAAGTGTGGGAAGATACTTTAATTTTTTATAAAGTACATAAAAATATTTCATCATCCATATCATGTCATCGATGTCAATAAGATGCAGAAAAATGAAATAAAAGAAAACTTCGACATATGTTTGTCAAAAATACTGTGCATACATTAATACTAAAGCAAACATAACTCATATGTTATATCTGAGCACTACTATAGCTATGCCTAATCCTTTTGCCCAGGTCTGTGCTATAATAATATAGCGTAATAGCTTAATAGTGATTCAAATGTTGAGTGATATGCATATCTGCTTACGAAGTAAAACGAAAATATTGGTCCAAAGAACTTGTTACTCATGTAAGTAAAGCTTACTAGCAATAAGAACAGTTTAAATTTATTATGCATATAGAATTTTGTTTCAAATTTTAAAATCTATATATCGCTATTTCATAGCCCCTTCATAAATTGGAAATTACCTAAATACAAATATTTGCAACCTTGGCATATAATAAATTTTTATATCGCATCGGCATTGACATACAGATGATCTGCAAAAAAAAAATATTGGACTACGATTTGAAAAACATTCTAGTAGCTATAACCAACGAAAAATATAATATAATTTTCAGGTTAATGAAATATGTTGGTCCCTAAATTTATTTTAATTACCTGATATTTGTACAATCTCTACAAATCTATCTATCTGCTGTATTGCATTTGGGATAATTACATTTTTCACATGCAAGAATCGTAAATTCAATTCAATAAAATAGTAAAATATGTCCACTACTTAGACTTTCATAGCTAAATAATCTCGCCTATTAATATTGGGTAGGAGTATTAACTTTACGATTTCATTACTACTATATTAACTTTACGATTTCATTAAATAAAATTATTATAGTGATATAATAAAGGATATAAGCTTTAACGCAAAGAAGCATTTAATTAATCCAAATACATTCCTTTTTAAAAAAGTTCCCTACAATCTGAAGTATTTATACATATATGTATATCAATATTAAATTTATTGAAGAGTCTTACTTCATTTCAATGTAATATCTAGTGTGACACATGTAGGCGATGAAGACGTTAAGTTACTATGAAACACCTCAAATTTCCCTGGAATTATAATCAAGCCAAAAAATATAATTGCTCAACTATAAAAGTAAACACGATGGTATTGTTTCAGACAAAGCCGCTTCCTAACAAGAAAGTAGTTTGGCTATCAATAACCCACTGACGTCTTGGCACAATTGCGATGTAGGAGGCACTAGCCTATATGCCATTCATAACCACAAAAAGGCCAAACAAAAGTCATCGGGTGGTCCACAAATTCCGCAACTGCTATACTCGTATAATTGGCAGCTAGCTGGACCAGAAGACGTTGTGTCTTCTAACATACTTTCTTTCCAGGCCACACAGCGCGTCAGACTGAGAAATTGAAATGTATTTGGTGCCCTAATAGAGAAATATACGGGCCATAATTTCGCAATGCAACAATAGCTGAGCAATTGAATGGGCAGTGCAAAAAAAAAGAACAGTGCATAAAAAAAAATGGAGTCGCCGGGCGATGGGTAGAACAGCGCAGAAATGCGATTGCTACCTTTCACAGCGCCAGTTCTTGGCCATGGAGAGTGCGGTGATGGGATTCAACCCCTCAAGGAACAACCCTCATCCCCTATGCATAAGCATACACACTAACACATACACACAACGGCTGGCAGGGGGTATTGACAGTAGTGGTAGCCGTTGTGCCTGTGCGTGCGCTGACGTTTTGTGCAAAGTGTCAGAGGATCCATTTAATTGGAAAATTTATTGGGCAGCAGCAGCAGCGAGGACGATGACGACCACGGCGCATAGGAATAGGAGACAGCCTGTCTGGCCCTCTTGTTGGCTTTCTTTGACTCGCATGTTTGCGGTTGCTAGAAATACTTTCACAAGTCCGAATAGGGGAAGACAGACTAACCCATAAAAAATATATAAAAATAAACCAAAGACAAATTCGTGTAAAGAAATGGATTTGTATCGAATACACGAGTAAAGTGCCACAATACAACGCAGTTGCCTAAAATATGCCTCGGAGCTCAACGTGTGTGGCTGGCATGTTGGTAATTCTATTCTATTCTCTGTTCGTTCCGATTATGAGACTTTCCCGCTAATTATATTTGTACAGGCCACGCTTCCAGATCCAGGCATTGCTCAATATTTCCAGCTACTTATATCAACAAGCTGCTTGTATCGGCGATTTCCAATCGTACTTTCCAAGTGTTTAGGCTAATCCTAGGCGGAAAAGTGGGTATGTCCCGACAAACGCTAAACGATGCGTTTATCTGCATAAACACTCTTAATAAGTCGATTGTCTGCTGTCTAATCTCTTGCTGCCGACTCACTGCAGCTAATGACCATATCTTTTCATTATCTTACACTGCAAATGTATGCAATTTGGAACCTAATCCTAACGCCGGGACTTGCACAACTCTGCGCAATGCACAAGTAGAGATAGCTAAATACATATGCATTCACATACGTATATAGATGTGTTACATAGAACCTAAGGACTCATATGGTTTTCCACGCACATGGCTCAAATGGTGAACTCTAATCTGTTTGGTTAGATAAACCACAGACACTCACTAAAAGATATATTGCTGAGCAAATAGTTACGACAGATATGCCAGTCAGCAGTTGAGATCTATGTGCCTTAGGGGTACTACGAGCCTAGTATTTAGCCCCGATTCACCCTTAATTAAATACACGTTCATCATTATTATGCAATTGCATTCACCATAAACCAAAAATCGACCAAAACAACAACATGCAGCGCCCAGCTGGACAACATGCCAAAAGGTAAACAGTAGGTGGTGCCGGAAGTGCCACAAAATTCAAAACAAACGGCTTTGTCTGTGCTCTTTTCCCATCGCAATGAACCAACAAACTAATCAAAACTAATGATGACATAATTGGCTCGATTGGGCCAAAGGAAGCAGCGCGATCCTGTCCTGTTTTGTCAGGGGCATGAAATCGTATAGAAATAGGAAGTGTCTCTAGCAGCTCAAGATAAAGCCACACAGAAATGGTCCTTGCAAGGAAACAACCATCAGACATCAGTCAGGGGTCCTCAGAAATGTAACAAAAACAGTTTGCACAAGCTAAAAAAAAAATAGAAAAAGATAATTGATTCGTTTGCAAACTGCAATGCGATGACACTCGGATTTTGATGCCTGCGGTGTGGTCCTGCTCAGCTCAGCAATTAGCTGGAACGGTTTAATTACAATGCGGAAATTGTTGTGACAGTTGGTAAAAGTCAAAAGTGTTGAGCAATTCATCAACCGAATGCCACACGGACTGATTTTCTTTTTAAACTCAATTTTCTCCGAGATCTTTTTTTTTGACTTTTTTTTTGTCGTCTTGCTACCACGGATGTAGTCCCGCGGCGTAGCGTGTGCTACTGTGTAGTCTTACTTCCCTTGGGACCGTCGAACTACACATAAATAAATAAAACAAAACTCTTAAATGAGATATATCTTAACAATGACTGTTTTATTTGCGTGTTAATAAAACATAAGTTGATTATTAGCAACCCATAAATGTATATGAGACGAGTATATATAAAGTACATTTGAGTATAAAATGCATAGAGTAGAAAACTAGAAATATATATATTTATACATAAGAGTAATGTATCATGTAAATAAATGTATATTTTATACTTTATATGTTTAAATTGTTTAGATTGTTTTTTTTTTTTTTCACCAAAAATTGTGCAGTAAAAATGCTTATCAGACTTAACATATGTAAATATGCCTTAAATACTAAGGGACATGTAGATCTTTAAATATATTAATACATATATATATATATATATAAAGTGGCATGCAAGGGGCATCTTTAAGTAAGGCACAAACAATTGAGCCGCTGAGATAGTGTGGTACGCGTTACTGCATCGTTTGATCGAACATTTCTATTTGAGGTTATATTTGGATATACTTCCGGTGATTTTCTGCCTAGTAGAGCATTATGGCCGCCTGAGTCATATCTTTGCTTGGCGGCTCCGAACGATGACGATCGCAATACTCGCGCCGTCTAGCATATAGCAGAATTGTTATATTTATGAAGACCACAATTGTCGAAGCAACAACTAGATAAAAGCTGTAGCCCAGTTGAGCCAGTCCAGTGCTGTACCAATGCAGTTGCTGGTGCTCAGTTAGGAGAACATTGTGTATGAGATAGTTATAGAACTGCGCCAACCATGCCAGGAATGCAACCAACTGCGCACAGGCCGATGAAACGTTGGCAGCCAACAGAAGCACCATGGTGCCACCTTTCTTAGCTGCTGAAGCTGACTTCAGCACGGCAGCTATGGCTGCTACGGCGCATGCCAACAGTCCAAATCCAGTGCCAAGTGTTGTAATCAACCATAGCCAGAAGCTAGTATCGCCATGCTCAGTGCGAATAAAAGAGTAAACTGTGAAAGAATAATATTAGCATTTGCCACACTAGTATTGAAATAACTGAAAAACTCACCATCAACCTGATTGTTCCGCACCCCAAAGCCGGGATCTAAGTTTTGATTGCCATAAAACAACCCAAAGTTGACGTCTCCTTTGGCTTCTGAGGAGTTGGTGCGCCGCGGATAAGCACGCACCCATTGATTGGTTGTCAAACTGGTCAACAGTAAGCCGATGGCCAGACAACTGCCAAAGAATGTAGAGAACACAAGGGCACGCGTGCGTAGACTCATTTTAACAGATCTAAGAACATATAAGAAATTCAAAATTAAACAAAAATGTTAGCAACAAGCTCGCAGCTGTTTTAGCCTTGTTAATTTTAAATATAAGGCTTTTTTTGTGTGAATAATCTTTCGAACTGCAATTTCTCTAGCTACAACAAAGAAAACACAGTACACAACAGCAACAAAAGCAGAGCCTGCTGGGCAATTCACTCACCTTGCGAAAGTGGCTGTGCGGGAAGGAACGCTAACGCTGTCGTTGTAATTATCACAGCCGTATTCTTCAATATATCTTTGTATCATTGGTCACGAAACTGTATCAAATCATATTTGGCAATTTATGCCTATGTTTTGATTTTGTTTGGTAAACTATTTTTTTTTTTTAAATTAATATACAATTTTCCCAGCCGTGCTGTGAATTCTGTTGTGTTTTCCCTAAGTCTTAGTGCTGGTTAATATTCGGTGTTGGAAAACAATACATTTGCGCAATGTCTGGCAGCACGACCGAAAATGTATTGACTGTAACATATGGCAACGCTGCATACAAAATTAGCGCGTAATTTGTGCGTGACAAAAAGAGAAAATCTTTAATAAATATGAGTAGCCGCAAGCATAAAGGAGCCGAAAACATTGAAAATCTGTGTCCCGTAGCCAGGTAAATAAGACACATACAAAAATAATAGCCCGGAAACCTTCAAACTGTATGTGTCCGCAAAGGTCAGTCTTGTCTTCAAATGGCGCGAACTATTCCAGTGACGTCACATACATTACTAAATAAAAAGTAAATGCAAAATGGGGCCAACACATAATTGAAAGGTGCTTGACCCGTGCTGACCAAGCAACTAACCCGTGTTGCGCGCCGAGCACTTTTTAATGAAATCCCCTCAAACCGTCTTTCCATCTCGTTACAGAAAACGCTCAACAAGTAAGAACGGCGCAACCGGCGCTGTAACCACTCTGTCCGCAAACAAAACTACGTCGGTTTACGAACACGCCTCCTCCCCGTCAGTGCTGACTTTTGAGGCACTCGAGGAAATGGGCATTGGTATGTTGGATTCTGAGGAGAGCAGCTCATCTGCACTGTCAGCAATTGCACTCGCTGTGAGCGCCACCAGCGATGAGAACTCTAATGAGACTACGCCCTCTACTAATGTGCTCCGTATGGCACACCAACAGGCGCGTATGAGTCTGAACTCGACGGCATCTACACTCGACAACAGCGGCGCCAACAACAATACTATTATCGAGGTTTTCAATGAGGATACTCAGGAACGTTTGCTGCAGCAGTCCGCGGAGAAGCTACTCGCTCTGTCTCAGGCTAAGCGCACTGCGCTCGTCATTAGCGAATGCACCAGCAATTCCAACTCACCAAGCAAGCGGACTAGAAATCCTCTGGCGACAGTCACATGCAATAATCAAATTGAGTCTTTTCCGCCACCAGCACCACAGCAGCAGCAGCAGCAACAGACGCCCCTTAGCTTAATGCCCTCGACCAGCAAGCAGGCGTTGATGAGGCAAAAGAAAGGAACGCCAGCATCAGCTGTACTGCCGCTATCACAAACATTGACAAGCCCATTGGTGCCCACTGAGGACTTCTTTGTCTACCGTACGCCCGTAATAAGCGCCCACATTAGCAGCGGTATCAATTACTTTGAGAAATTGTCCGACGAAATATTGCTGGACATTTTCAAATGGTTGCCCAAGAAGACACTGCTGCGCATAGCAACCGTTTGTCGACGATTTAATTGCTGTGCACGGGACGAGACTCTATGGACACGACTGGATTTGGGACTGCGTACTCTTCGTCCAAATGCGCTGGAACATGTGCTAAGGCGCGGTATGCCTATACTTCGTCTAGCCCAAGCCGAGGTGAGATACTGAAGAATGCCCTTCACAATTTTAAATTCATAATCACCATCTAAATCTCATCATTAGATACAAGATCCAGCATTTACGTGCGACCCATCTGCTATAGATTTTCAGTCGCGTCTACAATACTTAGACTTGAGTCTTGCTTCGATTTCACTCAGCTCATTGAGCACTTTACTAGCGCATTGTCGGCAACTGAAAAAACTTAGCCTGGAGCATGTTGACTTGAATGATGAAATTTGCTTTGAGATTGCAGAGAACAGATCTCTGGAGACGCTCAATCTGTCGATGGCGAGCGGTCTAAACGCTGACAACGTGGCTCAAATGATGGAGTCGCTGACCAAACTCAACAGCCTAAACATATCATGGACTGATTTAAGCGCTGATGCGGTCACCGCACTGGTTACTCATATACCGTCTAATGTAATCCGATTGAACGTAGCCGGTTGCAGACGTGTGCTCTTCGATATACGTTAGTTTCTTGCAAATATTGCCCTCGCTAAGGCCGACTTGACAATTGTATTCTCTTCTTCTCTTTCAGATGTTATTTCACTTCAAAAACGATGCCCACAACTTCTGGAACTCGATCTTTCGGACTGCAATAGTCTAACCCCTGCGGCACTTACGGCAATCATGAAATTCAGCAGTCTTGAATATTTGTCTGTTTCGCGCTGCTATCTCATACCCGCTGCTAGCTTTATGTAAGTTAAGAACCCATCAGACAGCATCAATTTCAACAACTTTTCTGTATATCTCATTTAGAGAACTAAAGAACATGACGTCACTTACTTATCTGGACATTTTCGGTATGCTCTCGGATGCCGCCATGGAGGTGCTGGAAAAGCAAATGCCTAAAATCGGGATCAACAAGTTTATACATAGCTCGGTGGGCCGCCCAACTGTGGGCACGCGACGCACCTCCATTTGGGGTCTGCGAACCCGCGACTGACTGGCTCCCCAATCAGACTGCAGTTTTCTTGAATTTTGTTGCGTTTATATGCCGCCTAGCGCAGTATTTATATTTAATTCAATGACAATAATTAAATGTCACTTTAGCATTTCAATAGTAACATTCGATCACTCATCAACCTCGCTGGGGGGAGCAGCTGGCTTCTCCCATTTCCAGTCGTCCCAGTTAACGCAGTCCTTCAAGCTATCGAGAAAGCCCATGTCATCCGGACAACGCATTTTACTGGCGGGCTCGTTGAGTGTCTCGCACTTCCAGAAGGACGTAGGATCCCAGTTATCACGGAAGATACCAATGTCCAGCTCCTCCTGCGTTTTGCAACCCGGCTGGCCATCGCTGTGGTAGGCGTTAGCCAAGCTGCATGCAACCAATAGAACCAAACAGATAGTGAGCTGAAGTTTCATTTTACTGCAAATGATGCTCGACCATTTCACAACCATCGGCTTATATAGTTACCTTGGCGCATTGATAAGCCAACTCAAGTGCAATCTCTACCAGAAAATGCTTTTAGGTATTGGCATGTATGCAAACAGTTGAGAACATCTTAGGTGACGCAAAAATTTACTATTTGTTGAATAGTCGGAAATTCTCATAAAAATATATTAATAACAGTTCAGCATTTAAGGCGTTTTCGCTGAAACAACAATAAAATATTAAATTAACATATATTCAGTAGAGTATTAAAATACATTTTTTTGTTTAATATTCAAATTGATTCATAAGCCGCCTCTTTAAGGTCTTATGATTATTATTTATTGCGCTGGTCACTCTAATGCTATGTTTTTAGTTTCCCACATAACAGATGTACAAGCAGAAATTCATACTCATACTAAGTTAAAATAAATTTTAATAAAATAGCTTCAATAATTCTAAGCCAAATGTTTTATTTGGAATTCATATTTTTAATATATGTCGACACCGATTTAAATATGGTATGAAATAGTTACAGTATTGCCACTGCGATGTTGCCAAATCGATAGAAAACTTATGGTGGTAAAAAGAGCCTAAAAATGACAGCAGTTTTGAGTGCACTATTTGCCATTAGTTTATTTTAGTGCTGAGAAATTGTTGGTTTTGTGTAGGCTTTGCGTTCTACTCTCACAAAATTTACATTTACATAACTGTTCACAAAGACATTACATTTTTTTGTAGCATTCCAAAATTATTGTTTGTAAAAAAGCAATAAACACCTACGCGATATATAAAAACAACCTGTAAGACCTTGAAAACTACAAATCTAGAACGACGCATATGTGTATATTCAAGGATAACATTTTCAATTGTCTTTACAGGAGTTCAAGTGGAATATATAATAGCAGCACGATGTCGATCAGACGTTCAATGTCAAGCAAAAGCTCGAGCGCCGAATGGCGCAATTACTTTATGAGCACCCACTTTTGGGGACCAGTTGCTAATTGGGGCATCCCGATAGCCGCCATCGCGGACACCTCTAAGCATCCTAAATTCATCTCTGGGAGTATGACCCTCGGTAAGAGTTATGTGGCGTATACTACTAAACCTTATCTTTACCAGCTGCAAAAGATTCCATAAAAATAGTCGCAATCAGTGCTCTTTCATAAACGTATTTGCCTATGATAGTTGATACTAATTCAGCTAATCAAATTGCCTGACACTGATAAGCTGAATACAGACAATTGGCCACGCGCCAGACGCCGAGTTGTTGCTGATATGTCTGTCGGATTTCGGTAGTATTCAAATAAAATTTGTTTTCTTTTTCTCCAACAGCTCTCACACTGTATTCGTGCATATTCATGCGTTTCGCCTATAAAGTACAGCCTCGCAATTGGCTACTATTTGCTTGCCATGCAACGAATGCTACGGCCCAGAGTTATCAGGGCTTCCGCTATCTGAAGTACACGCACTCCAAGGAATCATCTGCGTAGGTTGACATGTAACCTGTCCCAACGAGCGCGCTATGTGATTTTAAATATTTGAACAACAATGATGACACCAACAATTGCAATTTATCACAAACACGCACATGACCGACTACCGTAATCGCTCCACCACTCACAGCCCTCGTCGAATTGGTTGAATCGCTCGCAGCGAAATGTAGCTACTTATTGAGCAAGTGTGCTTCACCACCTTTAAAAGTGCATCGTGCCCTTGAATACTCTCCACCTAGGAGTTCCCACTCGGTTTCGGTTTTAGTTAAATGTATATGATTTTAAATTTTAATGTCCAATAGAAAAATTAAAGATTCGGTTCTAAATTCTATATATGTACATATGTTTCTCAACTCTTATACTAATTTTCAATAATTGGAGCGCTATGAGGCTAATAAAAGAATATTAAAGCTGTTTCTCAAATTAAAGCTTTAAGGAATATAATAAAACATGCTCTTATTGTTTTTTATGATTGAAATTGAAATGGTGTTTCTGTGTGCAATTACTGTGTGCCATTCACAGAATGAATTTTGAAGATGTTAGCGAGAAAAAAACGATATTTGATTTTGACACGGCTTTTAGCACATGCACTTTATTTATAATTAATATTTCTATATAATAATTAATTATATGCAGAGGGTAAATACTTATATATTCTTAACGACATACAATTTTTTTTTCCGTTTTGTAACAATTTTTGTGTTTATGACAAAATGATGTATAAATAGTCAAGTAATTGTAAATAATTTGTATTTTTTTCATCAGCTGTTTTCTTTTTGCTGCTTTTAGCTTGAATATACATTTTGTTGTTTAATTACAATTAGTACATAAAACATAATATAAAACACGTGATTAAAATTTATAATTTCAAACATAATAGAGTGCTAATAAAAAATGTTTAAAATCATACACTTGCGATTAAGAATGCACATTGTCTTAGGAGGTAATAACAAAATAAGTTTTTAATTAGTTGCTAAAGCAACTAATTATCTGTTCAAAAAAATTTTTTTTTTTTTTGTGGGTTCTCAAGTGGATTCCACATTTACAGCGACTTCTTCAGCGACAATATTAACCTAATGGATGAATATATATTATATTGATAGAACTAGAGCTCTACATCGCAATATGCGACAATCGAGAGGTACGACAGTTTGACTATGGCATGGCTATGAGAATCTTAATGCCCCGGCTCGGGCTTGACGTACGTGCTATTATTATGAAATCGTGTTTTAAGAATAACCTCATAACGTTTCGCCTGTCGCTTAAGCTTTTGCAGATCGAGATTTAGTCGATCGCTTTCCGCTTGCAGTTCCTCCAGTACAAGTTTCTCCTCCTCCTCGCGCTTCCTAGTCTTCTTGCGCGAGACACGGCTAGCCTCGTTGTTCTTAAGACGATCTCGGTATAACTTCGCCTCATCCTCTGTCATTCGAGACATCACCTCCGGATCGGGTCCGTCAGCGTGCTCTTTCGCAGGACGTCCGCGCTTGCGCTTGCCGCTGCCATTGTTTAGTGTTGTGGCGATGATCGCTGATGATGTGCTGGTCGCGGAGAATGCTGGTGATACAGGTGCTGTAATAAAACCAGCAAATCCCGTTTGGCAAGTTGGTGCATGCGAGGTAGAGGTGCTGATTGAATATGTGCTATTGGGTGTGTTTGGCGCTGAGAAATCTGGTAATTGGGCGCAGAGGTCATCATAAATTTGATCTTGGTTGGAGATGTTACTAGCTGGATTCATCTATAAGAGACAAAAGTAAGCAATTAGTTACATGAGACAAATTAAATTGCATAATAACTTACGTCGTCAAAATTTAGCACCTGCTCAATGATTTCAGGGGTGTTTATGACATCTGAAGGGCTGATCTGTGATTTGTTGATTTTAAGTAGGAGCTGATCGCGATTCGGTTGCTTCGGCTCAACTGTAGAAAGATAAGTTGTCGAGGCTATGCGCTTGACTCCCAAGCTTTGAGTGGATGGCATATCGAGCACGGCCATAGTATTGCAACCATCTTCGTTGACACCATCCAGCGTGCCAATACCGAAACCAATCGACTGCTGGCTAAAGTTGTAGTTGTCCATGCTGTTTTCGTCAGCTGGTAGGGGTTGCTCGTAAATGTATTTAGTTTGGCTAGATGGGTAGAGGCTGGAGCCTTGGGAGCAATTAGCTAGCATAGGATCGTTAAACAGTATGTTGCCCAAGTCAGGAACATCATTCACATTAATTCCGATATCGACGCTATTGCACATTGATACCATGTCAAATGCCATCTCGCCATCCTCCAATTGTTGACATTCTATTTCATTCATTATGGTTAAGTCGCTGTTAATGTTGTCGCTTTCAAAGTCCAGATTGCACTGATCCATTTCCTTGCACTCAATGTGATCCTCGGCAATCAGGTTTATATCAAAGTCAAAGTCAAATATATCCGTCTTAGTACAAATTTCTTTTTCAATTTCCTCGCCTGTTCCGTTGCTGCTCGTCGACGACGTAGCTTCTATATTTTGAAGGAATTCTATGAAGGAAACAAAATATTATTAACACCAATCAATAAAATTGAATAATGCACTGTAGTGTTTGTGCGTGTTTATAAATTATGAATTTGATTTACTTTTCGCAGTATATTTTTAAATTTTCTTTGCAATGACCACTTTAAATTTATTGTTTCATGTGCTTTTAAGTATGCAGTTATCCAATAAGAATCTGATTGTCCAATTTGAATTACATACAAGAATATGCTGCATACTTTTAAGCAGGCACACAATTTAAGAAAGAGACAACTATATACACACTGCAATCCGATCTATTGCTATCTCATTTTGTTGTGAAATTCATTAAAACAAATCGACGAACACAAATATAAAGAGCCAAAATACAATAAAAATGGCTCACGGTAAAAATAATAGTTAAAAATGATTAAGCAACCATAAAAATAATATTTAAATATAATTAAATAATACATATACTATAATATTTTGATAAGCTTCTAGTTGACCTGCGCTCTGCATAGCAAACGGGGAGACGGTTTGCAAATAATGTGCAAAACAAAGGGGAACCCTAGCGACATGACGTTTACTCGAGCCAAACATGATCGTTCATGTTCACTTTTTAAAGTGTTTGATGTTCTTCAAATGACTAAGGGAGGCTATATTTGATTTATTTTTTCAGTGGCTGGCTTGTCATTGCAAGTTGCAGTAACTTTTAATGCATTACTCTACTAATTCCGTCAAAAGTCGATTTGGAAATTCGCAATTTATTTTAAGCAGTTAAGTACGTAAAATTGTTGTCAATAATATTCTATTTTTTTGTTATTGTATAAAAATATTATTGTCACTTTACGTTTTGAAAATAATTTAAAATAAATTGAAAAATCATAAGCAAAAAGAAAGCACTTGTTGCAGATGCTCAAGTCAGCTGAAAATGTCATTAATATTTCTGTCAGAAAAATAAACTAAAATTAATTTAACAATTTTGTAATTTTCAAGAAAGTAATTTAATTTTGTGAAAGATATATATATTATTTCGATAAATATTCACCTTTCAAACAGTCTTCGAAACTCCGTTGCGCGTTCTTGACGCACGAAAGGTCTAATAATAACTGAAACCGTGTTGCAAACACCGGCCTTTTAACGGACTGCTGATATATCGGCAGAGCGAACGCATGCGAAGAGCACACGAAGAGCACACAACCTATACCAACAAGTGTTTTCGTGTCTACTGTTGTCTCGCTCTGACCGACTTTTGTCTTACAGGAACTTCTTTTTCTTCTTACATATTTCGATCGCTATTGGCCTATGGCGGATACGTTACCAATGTATATAACTATCAGTGTCATTTTGGGCTTCTTGATGCACTAATACAAGTGCAGTTCAAATTTCATCAGAGCAGAGAAATATTTCAGGATAAATTACACTTATATTCTGAACTAGTAATTAACGAAGAATGTTGTTTTTACATTGTTAGATATACCCCTATGCGTATACTCGATGTGCATACAACCAAACACGTATCTACGTAAAATATTTGTGCATGTATGTACACACATACAACATACATATGTATTTTTGAGAATCCAACAACCGGCCGGCATAGGTCTACTGTCTCGCTTTTGGAGGAAAAGAGACGGCATTTGATCAGTGACAGTGAGAGCACACACATACTACAACAAGTTCCTCTCTCAAATTTTGCAAATCATTTTAATTTCACAATAGGGGAGAAGCATAAAACTCCTAACAAATCAATGCCAATGCCAATGTATTTAAAATATGCATTAAAAAATTTAACACATTTATTTATTTATGTAATAAGGAAATAACGAAATTGATACATACAATTGTTATATTGACTACACAGAATTATAAAATAATAACAATTGAATGTGGGTCAGGAGTCATAAGTGAGAAAATTGCATTTATATTAATACCGAATGTAAACACATGTATGTTACGTATATTTTCTGATTTCCCTGACTGGTCTATGACCATTTTTGGACATAGTTAAAGAAAGGGGCAGCAACACTCAATGGAATAGCTTTTGGGGTCTTAGATTCTGATTCATAATGTTTAAGGTATGATTGGATTCTTGTCAAGTAATTCTGGATGATTTGTTTGATAACAATATCCAAGTCAATCCGTTGCTATTTATATGGTTGTAAATGAATAAATATATATTCGGACGGACCACTAATATAAGCAGGTAAACATATTATTTCACATTTTAAATGGTTAAGCAAATGTTGTGGTTCTAATGATTAATACATAATTAATCCGCACACGCTCTACTTATTTTGCAATGGCAACTTTGGGAGTGCTGCAAAGGCAGACCTATCAGAAGTGGCTTTTTGAAAAAATGTTCTTCAAAATATATGTTTCTACGTTATTGTTACAACAATGTATTTGACAAAACTTAAGTCTGTAATATTTGAAATATGTTTTTGTGAATTGTGGGCAAAGACGTTTATCTAAAATCAATAATATATAAAATATGCATGTTCATAATGACAATTCCCCACAGTATAATGCAGGTTTCTCTAATTATTGATTGTTATCGGTAGGGAAATAAATTATCAAAAAATAATATCAGTCATCCTTCACATGATATACAAGAGTATACTTTAAAAATTTATATTTCTTTTGTGGCTTACAAAATCGTTGCGTTTACATGGACAGACGAACGGACAGAAGAACAATATTAGTTTACCTCAGCTGGTGATCCTGATCATAGAGTAAATATATGGTTCGTGTGACAACTAATTCTCCTGTTACATAAAATGTTTCATTCATTATTGAAACACTTGACAACTTCAACTTCCTGCTAGAAACAATAAATTTATTGAATACTGATATTTTATTTAAAAGTTATTAGAACCAGATTGCTCTGAGAAACTACTATGTATAGAAAACTACTTGATTTAACACATCAAATTTAGGTAGAAATCAAAAGATTAACGCTAGACCTGACAACAATAAATATATCACGAAAATGCCTAGTAAATATTTTTTTAAATTAAATATATATGAACACATAATTAACGATAAAAACCCTAAAATAATTGTGATTCATATAAGAGTTAAACGGATTGTCTACATGCTATTTGACTTTAGTTTTTTATTACTTCGACTGATGTGTGGTCGCAATGGGTCATTGCACTGTGATATTCTCGTCATTCATCACGTGGTAATGTACCTCGATGTCATAGGCCGAAAGTGCGTCCGCCTGCCCGCTAGGGGGTAACGGGTGGACGGGTGCATTTCGATGCCTGCTATCTGACTCATTCTCTAACTGATTGTTTGGCCATGCAAGAGTGTTGGCTACATGTTTTGATTTCGAACAGTAATGAGAGAGTGCTGGTACAAATTACACACACAAACACAGTACTCACCATCAATGAACACCGGTACATCTATCTCTTCAACTGTAGCAGTAGGCATTGCTCCACTCATATCCTGGTGGGACTGCATGTCTGCACCTGTCAGCTGTATACCAGCCATTGACGCCAAAGTCTCGGGCGTTTTCGAAACCGGGACCGTTTGCATCACCGTTTGAAAATTCGGTAGATCTACCATTTGGTCTTTCGCGACCTGGTTTAATTGTGGAACTACGCTGCTCGAGCACGGTTCTTGTGGGTATATTATCCCAGTCAACGGGGTACGGGATATTGGCTTCACGATACGGGATGCTGTCGCCGAATTCGTAAAATTTACTGAAGAGGTCGCTGAAGATTTTGCAACTTTCACTGAAGCCGTAGTTGGTACCGACCCTGGTAAAAAGGGTATTCTGATAAGACGAGTTCGAGGCGCGCTCTGCTCTGTCCTGTCGCTGCTGCTGTTGCTGCTGCTTTGAGTGGGCACCTTGATCAGTATGATTTTTGGATTCGGCAGCGTGTTTATGATAATAGGTATCGTCGTCGAGGATGTCAACGAATCCGTCGGAGGCACTATTCTCTCGGTTCTCTTCTGCGAGCAATTGCAATTGGGCGAGTAGATTCTCTCGCCAGCTGCTGTTATATTGCTCTGCTGTTCCTGTGCCTCGTATGTTGTTGCCTGTACTCGTGCTGGCTCCTGGATCATCAATATTATATCTCTGGGATTTTCGGTATTCCGTGTGGTTGCTGCTTGAGTTGATGCCGTTAGTATGCACGAAGAGGTTGTTCTGACAGATGCTGGTGTTGGTGTTCTTGGTTTGATCGATATTGTTGCTTGATTCGCTCTTTGGCCTGTTTTGGCTGGCTTGGACTTCGACGCTGAATGCCATTTTGAACGGGGCTGCTCGATGCAATTTACGTATTTTATTTGTTTTTAGGTGAACGGTTCAAAATTGGTTTCGGTTCGACAGGATTTCAAAATTAACACAAATTTCAAAATTTGGAAAATTTTGTATAAATATTGCAGGATTTTTGGATGAGTGGAGCAAGCACATTATAGAGTTTTGGTTTGATTTTTTGTTTTTATGTGAAAGAAAGTAGACAAAAGAAAAAAGATTTTGTTATTACACAGATCGACGACGTTGTGAAGCGCGATCCTTTTTTAGGGTTCGCGCCACATTTTTTGTGGAATATGCGAAATGTTTTATTGGTTTGTATGTTGCCCCAAATCATGGGAATCATATCAATAAGTCAGAGAAATCAGCATAGTGACAAAATTTCCTTTGATATCTCCAACCATTGAGTTTTAGAACAGGTTATGTCGTTTTAGCAGGATTTATACAGTGAATGAATAAGATGTGTGAGTGTGGTGTACTTTTTCTTTGTTTTTGGCGAATCTTAATGTTTTTATTTTTCTTTTATCCTTCTTTCTTGTGCCTTTTTTCCATATTTTTATTTTTATATACATTTTTTTTCTATATATATACATATATATATATATATATATATATATATATATATATATATATATATATATATATACGCTTATATATATAAATATTTTTTTTGGAATTGCTCCTCTTTTCTATACTTTTTTTTTTGGAATTACTCCTTTTTAATTTTGGAATTGCTCCTTTTTTTGGAATTACTCCTTTTTTTTGTGGATTTACTCCTTTTTTATTTATTTTTTTTTTAGTTTTTTTTTTTTTTTTTTTTTTTTTTTTTTCTTTTTTCATAAAACAATCTTAAAAACTATTCAGCGATTGTGGGTTCAATCAAGCAAAAATGAGGCTTAAAACTAAAAGATATAAGGACTTTGTATACTCACTTTTAATTGACCGTTAGAGAGGAACAATGAAATTGTTAGCGAAACTCTAAACAAGATCTAAAAGAGTCGTCGACACAACTTCCTTTTAGACTGAAAAATAAGAAATTAAAAACATTTATATTATTTATAATGAGTAAAAATATATAAATAATATTTTCTAGCTTGTATATATATATATATATATATATATATATATATATATATATATATATATATATATATATATATATATATATATATATATTTATACATACGTATAAAAATAATCATTTGGATATATAGTTACACTATTTTTTTATTGTCTGGCTTACGCAGAGTTATGCGAGCAAGTACATATGTAAGTAAACATCTGTTATTATTCTGCTTCTATGTTATACCTAAAGAAAAAATGTATAGAACCAGATCTAAAGGTCATCCTTATTCAATTCACCACACAAAAACATGATAGGCAGCTTTTTTGCGTGGGCAAATGATAGCTCAAAGCACATCGCTACAAATTGAATTTCACAATGCTTTGTCCAGTTAATACAGCAAATAAAAAATGGCCGCCAACTGACAGAAAAACAAATTTGCAAGGAGGCTTCATGTCTAATCAGTTGTTGGTTACCAGCCATCGAGTTGCTGACATGTAAAATCAATTATATAGAAGTCGCCATTTAGATAGTCATATACAGACACATACACCTACACCTACATGTACATATATAACTGTAAGGCAGATAATGGGCCATATCGCAATATTGCTGGCATATCAAATCGTGCACCCAAGCAACAACGAAATACAACTAATAATTACTGGAAAATCACCAAGTACTAACACAACGAATATAAAACTTTATAGCGTGTGCTTTAGTAAATTATACTACTTCCCACCCCTTGCCAAATAACCAAGTGCAATCAAACATACATATACATATGTACATATATTAAAGGCATGAAAAAGTGGTATCAGTGAAAAAAAGTCCCTCTGAAGCGTGTGTTTGTGAGTGTCGTTGTGTCTGTGTGAATTCTTATCTAAGTGTGTGTCATTATTGACTGCGCTATAGGAACTAGGTGTTGTACGTATACGTATGCGTGAATAAGAACTTCTACCAATGTAGGTACATATGTATATAAGTAATGTACATGTACATACATATATATGTATGTACGTATTTATGTGTGTATGTATGTATGTATGTATGTATGTATGTATGTATGTATGTATGTATGTATGTATTCATGTATGTATGTATGTATGTATGTATGTATGTATGTATGTATAGTAAGCAAATGTTGGTTGCTTGTACTTCTATATATAGATATATATTATATACTCATTTACATACATAAATATAAATTTGATTAACACATACAAACATATGTAAAGCTTTGTATGTATATAAATAAATAAAGATATACTTTTATGATGTAAATTTGTGTTTTTTTTTTATGTTAGTAGTATGCAATTGAACCAATGCTGAAATGTAATTTTTTTTGTGTTCCATAGAAGTTGGATTTTACAAGTGTGCCAATACTTTTTTGACATACTGTATATTATATACTCATATACATACATAAACATAAATTTACTTAATACATATATTCATACATATGTAAAACTTTGTATTTATATAAATATGAATTTATGTACATAAAATACAGATATATTCATCAATTGTTGCTGGCACTTGCGTTCATTAAATATGGCGGCCGGCCGCAGAAAAAACTCTCAAAAAGCTCTCCATATGTATGTATGTATGTATATAGTATAGGTTATTAATTTATTTGCGTCAGCTAAAATAAAACAGCTTATGGCTAACTCTTACTTACATAAATTTATAATATGTGTCTTCAAGGACTGTTGGCCGGCTATAAAAGACCTGACCACCGAATTCACTTATTTTTTAACGACGCAATTTATTGGGTGGTTTTTTGAACCACCACTTGATTGTCTCAACTCGCGTTGCCGTTGCTTTTACAAATGTTCTTTAACAAATGCGCAGTTGTTGTTCCACGTAGAACAGCAACAGAAGTAAAAACAATATTTAATAATTCTTATTCAACACTTTTTATCCCTTGCTAGGAAAATACACCGCAATTTTAGCTGTATATGCGATTTTTGTATATTTTACACTTTTCACATTCAATAGGAAACAGAGCTGAGTGTGACTCAACTGGTTGCTTGAAGTATTCAATTGATATTGAACTCACGAATCGCCACGAAAGCGGCCGCTCGAAACAGAAAAGAGCTACAAACTGCACAAGCAGTAATCTGACGAATTTAGTTTCGTTGTGAAATTCAAAAAGCACAGCAATAAACCAGTCTCCCATAGGCAGCAGATAACTTGCTTCGCATGTGTGCAAAAGAGCTTTTTTCACAGATACTCATTTGAGCGAAAGCTTTGTTATATTCTGCGTGTTCTTCAAAGAGAAGAAAAAGGTTCTGCATTGAGCAAAGGCTTAGTTATTGTTACGTCATTACAAATAGATCATTTTATGTAGTATATAGAAATATAATTATAAATTTGCATGCAAACGTAATATACAGAGATTCAAAAAAATTTACTTTTTATGTTCATGTTACTTTATCAATTAAATACTGAAAATACGAGTATATAAAATCAATCAAATACATATTTCTCATTAGTGACGTCACTTTACTTTGACTAACTTATTAGAAAAAATCTTTAGGGCTCATAGCATTTTCTCAGCATGTCTATACATACATAAGTATGTGTATGAGTTGATGTATATGTATGTATGTACATACATATCTTTTGAAGTATAACCAAATATAACCTACTTAGTATACCGGCCGGTTAGCAATTGCTCAGCTATAAGCATGCCAACAATGTGTATAAGATTACATACAGTCTGTCATACTACGAAAAATTCATATTTTTCGATTTTGAATCAAATATCCTGGATATTTATTTAAGTTACCTTAATTTTGTTGATGCTAAGTTGTTTTAAGCAAAATTTTGAATAAATATATACAAAAAATTTTAATTAAATTTTGTTATTTTTTTTATTAGTTAATTTAAAATTTGTTGTTAAGAAGCTTGGCATAAATAAAAATAATTAATTTGAATAAATAGCCAAAATCGAAAAATATGAATATTTTCCATTCTGTAAAGATTTTCTTAATAGACTGTATTTATTTATATTTTAAAATTTCAATTTGCTATATAATTACAGAAAGAATTTAGTCATAAATACAAAAATTATTTTTTTTTCAGTAAACGGAATAATGACGCCAGCTAAAATATGCATGTAATCTGTTAATGTATATTAATACATTTACATGTATGTGTATGCATAAAAATAAGGATATTGAGTTGTAATTTTAAAAGTTAAAGACGTTAGACTTTAAAGTTTGTGGCTCGCACTTGTGCATGCACCTAGGCAGCTTTCGTGAGGCATTAGTTAACAGCTGTTTCGGTGTGTGCGAGCGTGTCGCTGTAAAGATAAAAGCTTGCCAGACAATTCTCAGAATTGACGAGCTTTTAAATCGCACGTGTGTGTGTGTGTGTGCATGAATGTATTTATTATGGCGACTATTAAAAAAACACATGAGTCATGCTGCCAACGCAAAATCGCAAAACGAAAAGCACACTGTGCATGTGATGTCTGTAATATAAACTCGGAAGGTGTAGGTTAGTGAGGGGAACGACATTAGAAGCTTTGCTAAACAAAAACAACTTGTACTGTCCGTTTGGCAAAAGAGCGCACCTCTTCATTGAATTCTTGGAAATGGCTAAAATACTTATATAATTACATATATACATTCATATACGAACGCATGTGTGCGTATGTCGGACTGTGCCGATCGCTGAATGGCACGAGATCTTCCTATAAATGTAAATGTTCCACATACATACGTACATACATACATACGTACATACATACATATCAACTGAAGCAAGCAAATAAGCAATAATGCTTAAACTTGTTGCTGAAAACAGTTTCGAATTTTTGCCAATAGCGATGATTGAACAGTTTTCTATGCCAAGAGCCACGTCAATGAAAAGCTTTCACTTAACACATTCGACTATAGAAACGTATACAAATATATGTACATACTTACATACATATGTACATACACATGAATGTATCATAAATATAAGATAATTTTACAATGTATCAACTTGCATATTTTTTAAATTCTCAGAATTCTCAATATGGACACTACATTTATTTACATATAAATGTAAATCAATTAGTATATTTCTGTGCATAATCGTGCATATTTATAATAAGACATCGATAGCCAGACATTAATACTTATCAGCTGTAAAACGTCAGGTGTCAAAATGAGAATTAGTTCATATATGCTGTACGTGTGTAGGGTTTGATTGATAGGTGAAGAGCCTCAGCCCGAAGGAACGGGTCTATGTTGGATCAAGCAACATTTAAAACTATCGAATCGTGAGTCTCGTCACTAGGATAGTTGCACAACGATTAACTTACCGCTCATTTTGGTGCCGCCGCGTGTGGCAAGCAAGTTCCGATGCAACAAATTTCTCGTTTTTTATTTATTGTTTGTTCTTAATTGAGTTCTCTTATTTTAGCTCAAAAACAAAAACCTCTGCAACAAATGCTGCGACGAAAAATAGTGCCACGCTTCTTTCGCAAGCCCTTGGAGCGCTTTAGTAGAGTCTTATTTGCCGTAGAAGTGCCCGTGATGGTCTTAATCGATAGACAATTATTGCAGTTGGTGATATGATGCCAGCCACGCATACGCATACACATACACATGAAATTGTTGAGCATGGGAACTTGCTGCCACGAATGTTGCACACACATGTAGACAACGACAGGCGAATGTTGCATGACGTTGTTGCGTCCCCTGTTGTGATTGCTGCTTGCGTCGACGCCACTTGTTATCGCTGTTGTTAGTGTTGTCGTTTTTCTTGCAGAAACTGTAGACACGACCAACATAATACTTGGACGAGCTTAGCTTTTTTGAACGTTACGTAGATCTTATCAATTATATATGTCTATAATCTTAGCTATGGATATCAAGCTTATATAAATAGAGAACTATTATACGAAATAACTTTTTTTTTTAAGTTTATTATCTCTTTTGTAGTAAGGTCTTGAGCAATTTTACTCTTAGCTCAAATGTATCCACAAAATATAAATAAATTATTGTTCTATGAATAAAATATCTTTATAGAAAAGTTCACTTGCTGATGCCATTAAGACCGTAACCGTAAAATCAGCTTAAATTTAACTTATTTTCCACAGTGCAGTGTACAAAACACGTTGACAGCAATTTCACGAATTTGCGCAGATTTGCAAAGCTTTCTTGTTTGTGCTAAAAGCTCACTGAATACACGACTCGACTTGGGATATGATATCAAAATTGCTCTGTTCACGGCGGCCAATTTTTTGTTACTAACGGATGCGAATCGAGTCACCGCGTCGCTGAGTCGCTCAGGCAGGCAGGCAGCCGACTTAAGCAACTTTGCTGCTGATAAACATTTTGCTGCTGACGTCGTGTCATGGCTCTCAGCTGGCTGCTCGATAGCCGTGCCTCCAAAACTTAATGCTATTTATGAAAAGATGCTGTAGTTGCAGTAAATGTTTTATTATTATACCCTGCTCCATTGAAATTAAATTTCGGGTATAATGTGTTTGTGAGAATGTATGCAACAGGCAGAAGGAGACGGGCCACACCCCATAAAGTACATATAATATATTCTTCATCAGCGGGACGACCTGAGCCCTGTCTGTCAGTCCTTCCGTCCTTCCGTCCGTCCGTCCGTATAATCGCGTGGATTTCGTGAACCACAAAAATTAGAGACTAGAAATAAACAGCAAAATGCTCGATGATACCATACGCTGACGAGTTTTTTTTTCCGATAACTCATCCCATTTCCTTATGATCGATATCTATTGAAAATATCGTTTTGTTTGTGTGGTTGATTGCTATAATGAAAACGCAATTTGCCAAATAGGAACATATAAATTTCATAATTATGCACGAAAAATTGCATAAAGAACGTATGTACATATGTGTAAAAAAAACCTATTACGCCATTAAGTTTCCATAATACAGCCTATGCTGCAGTCACTGCTTGTGTAGTAGAAAGAGCGCGAGCATATGCGTGCGGGTGTATGCGTGCTTGTGTGTGTGCACATGTTGTTTGCTATTAATGAATAAAACAATCTTTTAATGATACTTGATACAAAATAAAGTGCGCGTGTCGATACACAGAGCAGCTCGCAGCTACGGTAGTATGTATGTGTGAAGAAAACATACACCACACATACATACATACTATATACATAAAGCAAAATCTACTATGCCGAATTCGCACATAATCAGGAGCTTGTAGTCATTTAATTAACATAAATCTTTAAATGGTTCTGTTCATTCACCTATGATACGACTTTTGGACCGCAGCATACATGAGAGCCGAGAGAGCTATGACAAGAGAGAGTTGCCTTTGTCTTTACCGGTTTGGCTGATGCAACAATTGCCACACATTACAACAGCAGCTGTTCGTTGGCAGGCACAGTTAACAGCTGATGGGAATCATGTTGCCAAAGTCACGCAACATGTTGCCATTGCGAGCTTTTGCTTAGAATCAACTATGAACTTGAACTCGTCAACTGCTGCTGACTCTGATTAATAGAAATATGAATGTTCCCAAATTTAAATGTGACGACACGAAAGCATCAAACAATAAATATTAATGTTAATTACATTAGTGCATTCGATTTATATTCCTAATATTGGTCAATGTATAACTGAACTAATATATTCTGGAGAGACAAAAGCTGAAATTTTGGCGTTCAAACGTCAAATGTGGCAAGCCCTATTGAGCATTTTTTTGATCGGCTAAAATATAGAAAAGATAATAATTATAATTATTACAAAGATAAAAAGTATAACAAAGGTAGTCGAAGATAGTATTAGCAGAAAGGAGGTGTAAATTGAATACATTGAATACATACGAATTGATTTTGCTTACAACAATATTTTAGATATTTATTCATTTATTTCATTCATCCATTGTTTATTTAGAGTCTAGAATGCCTTTAAAGTTAAATTGTGTTTGGGAATTGGGGAACAACATACAAACATTACACGCATTGAATTAGAGTCAATATTCATTCGAATGCAATTACAAAATATAATGAACATTTTTATTTGAATCTTGCGATTCCGATTGGGATCAATTTAAAAATTTCACATTTACGATTTGAGCTACTTTCCAATTTATATTTACACAACATAATTTATGAAAGATTTTTTAGATTTTGATTTCTATTTTATGTATCGCATATATCTATACTTAGACAGAATCATTTTTGATTCGGACTGGTGGAAAGTTAATTGAATTTTTAATTTTAATTTTTACTAGCTATTTACAATTGTCATTTAGTTTTTCTTTAATTTTAATTAATTTTTTTTACTGAACGGAGATAATTTGCTTAATGCTGGCTTAAAGCCACATTTTATTTAAGTGACGGCTGCAGTAAACTAGATTACTGAGCCATGAGTATATATATATGTATATATACATATATATATATATATATATATATATGTATATATATATATATATATAGCTAGCTAATTACATACACATATACATATTTGAATCTAACATTGGGACAGATATACGAACATATTTACAGATATGTATGTGAGCTACGACAAAGTGAGCTGAGAGCTTGGAGATTACATAGTAAAATTCGACTACATCGATTGCAGTTGTATTTACAATCCGGATTTGTGAAACTAACTCAGCTGATAGTACTCCGGAGCAAAATCATTGGCCAGATTGCTTAGAAAATTGAAGTCCGACGAGCTGTTTGAGTTCTCTAGCCCGCTGATAACAGCTGCACCAGCAACCCCAGGGGTCCCAGTGTTGGCAAACGCCTGAAGTTGTCCTCCGAAATTGCTGTTTGAATTGTGCAGATGGTTGGCCGGCAGAGGTGGTGCACCGACCACCTGAACAGCAGCAATAGCAGTTCCCGGATTGTGGTGCGCATGCATGTGTGGGTGAGCCTGTGCCTGCATCTGGTGATGCGGATGGTGTGGATTTGCTTGTGGGTGCGGTACTGGTTGGCTGTGTGTGGGCGGAATGGGTGGTTGCTGACCTGCAGCTGCCGCTGGGTCATAGTAGCCACCGGCAAAGTTGTTGTACCCATCGCAGTTCTCCATTTGTAGGCCAAGAGCACTATACGTTTCACCAGCTCCAATGTGGTGCATATGTCTGAAAGCGAATAGTTGAACAATTTTAGAAAAAACAAGTAAAGTAATGTAATTTGAAATTCGTATTTCATGGCGATACGTTAAGTGTGGAGCAATAAGCCTAAATAAATATTCTAATTGAATCTTGTCATATGTGGAGTCATTGCTTGATGGTTCGTTAAGTGTGGAGCAAGACAGTTCATTGAGACATCGGTAAGTGATTCTATACTTTACTAAATAAACTCAATCGATCATTCTATTCAAATTCGTTAAGTGTGGAGTTGTAAGATTACTCAATATACACTGCCGTGTTAAGTGTGGAGTAAAATTACTCGTTAAAACATCGCTAAGCGGTGATGTACTTCACTAAGTAGCTAAATGTCACATAGGTGGCGCTTATGTATGAAAATGTACATACTGTTGGTGATTTATCTGAGCGTGATGTGGGTGTTGCTGCTGTTGTTGTTGTTGAAAGACCACCGACTGGTGTTGATGTTGGAAATTCATGTTGTCGTAGTAAGTACTGCTGGCCTGCGATTTGGGATCATAAAAGTTGTTCGGTCCATTGATAGGTGGCGTTTCAAAGTCACCAATGGGATGATGCTGCTGCTGGTGTTGCTGGTGGTTCATGTATGCGCTACCGCCATTGGTGTCGTTGTAGTTGTAGTAGAACTGTTCATGTGGGTGTTGATGTTGTTGTTGATTATTCTGATGGAAATTCGTATTCGCCGCATTGTTTGGTTTGGGACTTAGATAATCGCCGGTAAGCGGCTGCTGCTGCTGCTGTTGTTGTTGCTGCTTGAGAGGGTTGTGGTGCGGCGAAGTGGCGAATTCAATATCGTATTTTCCGTAATAGTCCTGCGGCATCTGTTGCGGCGCCTGCAAATTTTTCGTATTTGGATTCGAATTGGGATTGGGATTGGGACTGGAATAGTAGCCACCGCCTGGAAAATAAGCACCCGGAACAGCTGCATTTGCGCTGTTTTCGCCCAACGGCGAGGCGACGGTAATTGAAATCGGATTCGCATTGGCGCTCTGATACCGTTTCTTGCCGCCAGCCTTGGTTGCCGGTGAATTGGAGGCGGATGCGGTGGCGGCGTCTGGATCACGGCGAAAACTGGCCAAGCTAGGGCCAGCATCATAGCCAAATGGAGAGGCCTTCGATGAGGTGGAAACGGCCTCCTTTTTGATAACCTATTAGAATAGACAGATACAGATCAATGGATTGAGCATTCAGATCAGCTCAAGGCTTACCTGACTGTGGCCGTCGTCTTTTTTCTTAACCTTGATGGGACTTTCGTCGATGTCCTCGTCCAGGCTAACGCTGGACGCCACGCTAGAGTCGGCACTGATGACGTTCGAGGCGGAGACGGTGTTGCTGCCCAGCAGATTGGACGATATGCCTGTTTCCAGCGATGAATTGGGAGTGACTGTGTTATAGATACGGTAGGGATTTAGCTTAGGATAAGTTTCGCCAGCCAACTACTTACGGCTTCCTGCGCTTGGATTATTATTTGTGGCGCTGGGCGTATTGTTGTTGTGTCCACGCGAATTGGACGTGGAATCGGGAATATCATCGGAAGGCAGTTCGCAGCCTTGACACGACTTCTTCGAATTGGAATCTGCGTTTCACGTGAACCAATAAGTAAATCAGTTTTGGTTTGAAGTGCGAAAATTGATGATTTGTATTTATAAAGAGAACAAGAAAGACAAAAAGAAACGAAACCAAAAATAAGAATCGACAGAGAGACAACCCGAACTACCAAAGTCGGCGGCATCCGCGGAAGGGTTAGCTCAAAGTCGCGTGAGGCGACGAGGAAACTCTCGCTAAAGTCGAGCCCTCCTCCAGCTGACAGTGATTGATAAGCTACAGCATATTCTACTCTGCTTCTTTGCGTAATCAGCCTCAAAGAGTAAAAGTGACCCGCTCAAGCCAACTGAGTGGCTCGCAGTGGAGTGGTTGGTGTAGTTCTATCAAGTTGGGAATGCAATAAGCTTTGTATGTCATATTGATCTGACCCAAATCTCAAAACCATCTTAGTGTCCGCAGAATATTTATGAAAATTGTCAAATTTTGTATTCTTGATAATTATTTAGAAAAAATTAGTTAAGCTGGCTAAAATTGTTGTTTATAGAAATGAAAAGTCCGACTTCTTTCACACTTTTCGGAAAATACTTTCAAATAATTTCCGATGAGAAAACGTTACTTCAATCGAATGCAGAGTTACGAGAATCAAATATTTAGACTAAGCAAGATGAATCTGGAATCTATGTAAAGAAGATTTCTGAATTGAATTTGCATATTCCAGTCAATAAGCTGAGACTTTAGAGCTGCTTGAAAAATATATATTTTATATAAATCGAACGAATCGGTATTGATCTAGCTCTGCATAGGACATCTTAAGTCTTGATGCTCTCACATTGTCGAGCATCAGATATTAGTTCCTTCCCATCATTATTAATATTTCATACAAGTGATGTAAGTGAAATATAAGCATTTGTGTATTGCCTTCAATAAGTTTGATTTTGTAATAAAATTAGATGTTTTTTAATGCCCCTTGCACTCTATAATCACAGGTTGGGTAGTTTTAGCAATATATATTTTCAGTAAACTTTGCACTCACTGCTGTCGGATTGGTCATCATCACCTTTGAGGCTGTCCTTGTTGTCCTCGTCGTCGGTCTTGGAGAGTGTTTGTCTCTTGTGTTTCATGCGCCGATTTTGAAACCAAACTTTGACCTGAAATAAACAAATGGCCATGCGAGTTGCATTATTGTCCATTAGATTGGATGCGAGGTGTGAAAGGGAGCAATTAAAACGAAGAAAAGACTTCAGCCGAGACGAACATGAGCGGAACTGAGGCACTGTCAACCTTGGCGTAGTGTAATTCATCACAAATAATGGAATTTTTGCACCTTTTAAAGAGCAGGTGTAGGGCTGACTGACTGCCAGACCTTCAGGCAGAGCATTGAAATAAATTGAGTAAGAAATGGCAGACGGAAGAGGGCAGAGCAGAGCATGCGCTGCAGTTGGGGGGAGCAAGAGTTGGCACTCACCTGTCGCTCGGTCAGATCCAGGCTGGCAGCTATTTCAATTCTTCTTGGGCGGCATAAATATTTATTGAAATGGAATTCCTTCTCCAGCTCCAGCAGCTGCGTGTTTGTGTACGCGGTGCGCAGACGTCGGGGCAGGCCGTTTTCTGGAACGAATTCAGCTGCAATTGAAAATTGCATATTCTTGTTTGAGTTCGTGGGTAAATGTGAATTTGAACGTGGCTCTACGTGTATAGCGGAGCGTCTTCTACTAACAAATTGCAAACGCTTCGACTTAGAGTACGAGCTTGGGGCGTTACCAACTACTACAACGAGGACTGACAGGAATCGAGCGCGACAACTTGAGGTATTGAGGATTTGCTGCAACTGCAGCAGCTGCTGCCCATAGCCTGGCTGCGCTTGGGATGTGATTGTGATTGTGATTGTGATCAATCCATCAGCTCGTCACCGGCCATAACTAATTCGAAGCTGTGGCAACTATGTGGAAAGCGCTTCCTGTCTGCCGCCTAGCCCCGAGTGAGGCTGCAGCTGATGTTAATGTGGCTGCCACCGAATGCGGGTAACGCAGCACAGCCAAAGTTTTGTCGACGCGCTGCGAGCAGCATCCACTCTCAACTCCCATCTCTATCTCTATCTCAATCTGAAGCGTTAAGTAATTAACAAACATCTAATCAATCAATCTGAGAGGCGCGTGAAGCATTGCCACAAGGCGTCGCGTAGCGACACTTCAGTAGTTTTGCTACTGTCTCTGCCGCAGCTTCTTCCATCTTCCTCAACTTTCCGTTAGCTTCATTTAAATATCTGAGAATGAGCAGTACCGTCAACATAACAATATGAAAATCCTTAAAAAGCAAATTCGTATTCGTCAATATTTGAGTTGATTTCAAGCAAATCTATAAATTGAACAATTCTTAAAGTATTTTATGAAGACTTTTCATTAGGTACGTTCAGAAATCTTTAATATTTTCAAATGTTTTTCCACTCTTGAATTGGGGCTTATCGACTATTCGATACCATTTCACATAACATCTTTATTGCAGCATAAAGAAAAAGTAATGTCTAATGATAGCAGAAATGGAAATTCAAATCGGAATACTTAAAGCTAAAAACAAAAGTCAAAAGTCAAAAGTCACAGTCAACAGCGAAATACTTATATTTCGTATCCAATAAAAAGGTGTAAGGAAAGTAATATATTCGCATATGATATGATGGGTAAAGTGAGCATTTTGATATTCTTACGCCTTATTTGCATTGATGCGATGAAAATGGAAAATGTTTGCACGTGAATTTCCAGTTGAACGAAGCTTGTTCTGAATAGCCAGCCAAATGGCAGCAGCAGCAGTAGCAGCAGCAGCAGCAGCAGCAGCAGCCAGACATAGACACTGATTGAATTACAGATGCGAGTTCCTTCATCAATACTGCCGAAAGCGGATGCCATAAACACCACCTGGATGCCGCACACACACACACAAACCCACTCACACACACACGCACAGGTACACAACCCATTTCCTCGCATTGCTGGGCAGGCGGGCGTAAGGGTGTGGGTGTGGCAGCAAGTCGCAGGCTACGAGTACTTGCGAAAAGTGCCCAGATATGAGAGGGTATTCGGTGCGAGAAGCATAAATTTCGCACAAAAGTTGCAACCAAACTGTTTACGAGCAAGCGGCAAACAAGCAGCGAGAAAGAGAGGGCAGAAGAGTGGGTGTGATAGAGATGGGCTGAGGGGATGGCCGCTAGCAGGCAGGCGACCGACGAAACTGAAAAGTAAAGTGCACAAAAGCAGAAAATATGATTTCCTTTTTGGCGACGACGAGCAGAAAGATAATTTTCTAACCCGAACCATGCACATACACACACACACACACACACACACACACACAGAGAGAGAGAGAGAAACACACACACATATATACTCTCGCACAACCAAGAGGAGCAAGAGTTGGTAGCAAATGGAAGGCAAGTTGGTTGCAATTTCTGCAGCCTGGTCCAAATGAAAACCCAGCAAACGAACCAGCTCGGCGACAGCTGGTTAGGGCATTCAAGGTATCTGAAAATTACAAAATGAATTTTCGGCGAGGGCGAGGTGGGTGGAAGTGGCTAGATCGCTGCATTGGAAATGTCATCAGCATGGATGAAATGCCGGAAAAGTCAAAGCGTAACGAAACTTATCAGCAACTACGTCGGATACTTTGTGCAGCGCCACTTGGCAGCGGGCCTAGCCAAAGATTTGTGTTTAAAAACAGAGCTTGCCTTAGGCAATATAAGCGTGTCTGCAGTATGGCTGTGTGTTTGGCTACCAAATATTAATTTGCAGCTCGGAAGTGCTACTCGTGATTTACAGCTCTTGAAATACACTTATTAACAGCGGCCAGAGCATAATTTACATGTTAACACTTAAACACACTCGCTCTCTAGTTTGTCCTTTTTTCTCGCACCCGCCTGCTGCAGTCAACTATGTGAAAATTTATGTCTGCATTTTGGTTAGGCAAACAGAAAAAAAAAACACTTAACGCATCTGCTGCCCCAAGTGCACACCGAAATTAAAATGAGCGTAAATTTTGCCAACAATTGCAAAATGTTTGCAACCGAAGCGAAAGGTAGCTAACAAGACTTGTAAAATGTTCATTGCCTATTAAAATTAATACACTGCACGAAATTATTTATAGTTCAAGCTGCAAATTTTTCAGCAGTTGAGAAAATTATGAACCAATGATGAGTCCGTTTATGCATTTTTCTCATTTTGTAAATAATATTTTAAGAAATTTATATAAAGTGCCCATAAAGTCTATTCAAATATTAAATATAAATATATTGTAAAAAATTATATTCCCTAGTCTATTCTAAATCAGTATTCAAATTATAATTTTCAATAATCAACGACAGCCTAAATCAAATATAATATGTTTATATATCAACATAATATTTGCCACAAACAATAAATTGAGGCATTTATGGTCTCCACTACCAATATGCACAGTGTATTTAGCTCATTTAAATCATGTTCAACGCCCATGGTAAAGAATTTGCCGTTTTTACGAGACAACCCTCGAGCCTTTGTCTTTGCCTTTGCCTATGCTTGTGGCCAAGTAGGCTGGGTCTTGACTCTGGCTTTTGTTGTTTTGACCACTTTACACGTGTTAGTCCATAAGGATGCACATTACGAACATTTGTGGACACATGAATGGGACAACGGTCAACAAGGTGGACACAATTTGTGGCAGGACCTTTGCGAGCCGCCAGCAAAGAACCAACAAGATGACCAAAGGTGGACACCAAAAAAATGACCTCAATTTATCTTCTAAAATATTCTAGCTAGCGACGAGGGGTAAGGCAAATAGAAACAGGCGAGGCCACATTCTGTGGCTTGAGTTATGCTGAAGCTTGTGGTTGCAAAACTTTAAGGCCCAGGCTGAAAGTACTTGCTAGAAAATTTGTGGGTTAGGCGAGGGCCATGACAAATTCAATCAAAAAAGCAACTGATGACGAGGCGAAGGAGGCATACGGATGTGCAGCTTATATGGACGGCTTCTTGGCTTGAGTTTCAGCTTCAGCTACTTCGAATGCCAAATGCTGCGATGCAATGCAGTAAAAATGCTCAAGCTGACAACAAAAAGACACCCAGCTACAGACACAGATACATTTAGAGAAAAGCAGAGCTGGGCTGGAGCTGGAGCTCGAGTTGGAACTGTGGTGTGGGACGACAAACGTACGAATGCGCAGAGCTGCATCATTAATCATTTCCAGCCAAGGAAGACAACGACAGAGACGAGACGGAAAAGAAGGCGATGACGACGACGACGACGACGACGACGCCGACGATGGCAGTAGAAAAAGTCAATTTCTCATGAAAATATTTTGTATCTGTATCTATTTGCTATGCGTCTGCAAAACTACAAGCAAACAACAAGCATACAAAAAATAAGAGAATAAAAAGAAGATACGTGGCATTTTAAACTGGAGCCACAGTTGCGCTTATCTATTTTATTGGCTATTCAAGACTAACGTGGCTTGAAGCTTGTTGCTGTCCAATCCCTGGCTGAGTTGTTCACCCCGGCTCTTGAGTGGCTGCTGATTAGCTGCCTGGCAGGAGAGCACAAAGGCCAAGTTAGGGCCCAGAAGAATGTCTTCAATCATTTAATTGTGGGCTTGATTGACATTCATGCGAAAAGTGGTCAGCACTTCCTGCTGGCCAAGCATTTCTTCTGGATTAGTTTTAATTAGCCAGGATGAAAGGGTTGCAAGCAGCAACCCAAACAAAGACAGAAACAGGAGCACAAAAGTATAACGATTATCCAGTATATACTCCTTGCGGGGCGATTCTTGACTTGAATGCTTTTACCGAGCTGCCAGTCGCAAAGATAAATTAGAGAAATATATTTAATGACTTTTCATGACCAGCAAGTGTCAACAAACAGAACATTTACAGAGCAGTCACAACAACGGCAACAACAATGATAACAAAACTATGTAAATGGTGGATTGTTTATCTAAACTGTAGGACCCTCCTCCTATCCCTAGCCGCTGCTGTTCTTGTTTGTGTCGTTGCCTGCGGAGCGCGGTAGGTGTGAAAATTGTTGATTAATGTTTATTTTTTTATTATTTTGAATTGTCATTGCTAAAATTGCATATTCAAAAACATTATGCACTAAAATTCCATTTTCAATGGGTTCAGGGTATAAAAATGTGAAATAAATTATATTCAAAATTTGTAATAAACATATTTTTATATATAAATTTTTTTTAGAAATCTTAAAATTATAAAGGGAGATATAAATATTACATTGTTATAATTTTAGAATATTTTATGCTAGTAAGCCTAAGCCTCTATATTGAATAGAGAGGAAATCGTAAGCGTTCATGCGGATGATGCACGGACAACAAAGACAGATATTGCACAAAATCAATATACTATTTTCCCCTTGGAAACGGAGTATAAAAAATAAAAATCTTTCCTCACGCGGTAAAATCAAAAAACAATTAGGAAGCATTTGGGAACACACAGGCGAAACCGAAATATCCGTTTAAATATGGTCACACATTTCGTAAAACTTTTTATTATTAAAAAAAACCTCTCATATATTTGTCAATACAAATAAAAAAAAAATTAAAAACAAAATACTCATAGCAGATCGTCATTGAATCAAGTTGAATACTTTAAAGCGGCTCAAATTGAAAAACTTTCAACATGGCGTGCTCAACGACGTGCATATACACAGAAATACATATATACATTTATATATATATATACAAATATACAAATAAGCTATGTATTTTATTTTCATATATTTTTATACAGATGCGCATGTGTCTAAAAAAGAAAGAAAGAAACATTTCGCCTCGTCTCGACAGGGAAATATGAAAGCTGTTGGTAAACTTTTATGCAGCGCCTAAGCCCCTGCTTCAGAGCCATACCCCATACCCCTTCCCGTCTTCAACTTCATCTACGCCCATGCCCTTGGCTGTGTCTCCGGTCTGTCATTTTGGCCTGCTGCGTGTATTGCCTCAGCCATGGCTCAAATATGAAATCCATCAGGGATGCTAAGAGCTGTCAATCAAAATCAGCGAGGGAAACTTTTTCAGCACAAATTTACATTTCCCTTTTCTCTCTCTCTCTCTCTCTCTCTCTCTAGCACACGCTCTTTCTCCGTGTGGGGTAGCTTTGGATTATACCCAGCATGTTTGCCAGATTGAAAGAGAATTAAAAATGAAATTTAAAGCATACGCCGATGCAGGCATCCATGCAAAATTGATGACAATTTAAAACGTTGCCAAAGGCTTTGCGTTTTAATTCCTAATGGTCAAAAATGACAACGATTCTGCACGCTGGCCACAAATGATGCGACTTTAGCAAATGCGATTACAGCAGACGAAAGGCGCTCGAAAATAAAAACTAACAATATCTAGAAGTAGTAATTGCCGCTGTTTTCAAATCTCTCTTGAAGTTTCGAGCGTGGCAAAAATGCCATGAAAAGCGGCACATCTTTTCGCAGTTGTAGGTGGAGTGCGACTAACAATAGCGATCGCTGCACAAAAAGTGCCGCCAGCTCATAAAGGGGCGAGTGAAAAATTATCACTGTGCTCGCATTGTTTAGTGGCCAGACAAAGACAAACTCACACTCAGCTGAAGGCTAAAAATCAGCTTAAGATCGCTTCAAAGTCTGCCTGGACAACTTTTTGAATGCGATCGTAGTTAGAGTTTGTGGCATGAATGGCAGTAACACCAACAGCAATAGCAGCGACAGCAGCCGCAGCAGCAGCAGCGGCAGCAATGGTTGCCCAGCCATGATTAATCAATATTTTTGTGTGGAAATGCAACAAAAGCGTCGCCAAGTGGCGGGCAGCGATTGCCACCAGCTAAAGCTACAGATGTGGCTGCCGCATTTCTTTTGGGCCAGGCTTTTCAGTTTCGGTTGCGGCATTTGACAGATCAACGCGCGCTGACAGCCATGCGTTGCTGCTGCTGTTGTTGTTGTTGTTGTTGTTGTTGCTGGGTTGCCATTGAGCAATGTTGAGCATAATTGATGATGCGGCTTTGGCTTTTGAATTTTGTTTTTCTCGTATTTTGTATTTTATATATATACATTTTTCGATGGGGATTTCTTGATCGCATTTGGCTTCACGCTACGCTCAATGTACATCTCACATTTTGTGGGGGCTTTTGTGATCGATCATTGAGCGAATAGAAGCGAATTTCAGTTGTCTGATCGCATCGGCTACTGTTTATGTTCACGGTTTATTGCTGATGATAGCCGTGAGTGGTGTAAAAACCTGTTTGACCAACAGCGAACTGGCAATTACAATGAAGGCCTTTAATTAGAATTGTGCCGTCAACAGAATATTGATTATTTGGTAACTAAGCGTATAATGCATTTATTAAAAAGTGAAAAAACCATCCACTGATATTTTTATACCCTGATCCCATTGAAAATGGGAAAAAAGGGTATAATGTTTTTGTTAAAAGTATGTAACAGGCAGAAGGAGGCGTGCCACACCCCCAAAAGTATATATATTCTTGATCAGGACGACAAGAGAAGTTGATTGAGCCCTGTCCGTCTGTCTGTCCGTCCGTCCGTCCGTCCGTCCGTCCGTCCGTCCGTCCGTCCGTATGTATGAACGCGTCGATCTCAGAACCTATAAGAGCTAGAGACTTGAATTTTTTTTTGTTAGGCGCGTATATTAGGCGCGCATATCGAGTTTGTTTCAGAAAATCGATAAGTATTCCTGAATATTTGTTATCGATTTAAAACCATATGAAAAATCAGTTATGATTTTTTATCTTTTTTATCTTAAGAGCTAGAGACTCCAAATTTCGCATGTAGCTTTATGTGTATTTTTACCAATTTCGGTTTTTGTTACATTTGGATACCGGCCCCAAATTTCCCCACAATTATTTTTAGTTGCAATATATATGGTGTTTGGTCTTTTTGAAAACTAAATCAATTATTTAAATCATATGGTGAAAGTTTCATCAAAATCCGTTGATAAACACAAAAGTTATTAAACAAAATGTTTGGCTAGATCAACAGCGATTGAACTGCAAGCGCACACAGACCAGGTGGCGCTTATACATGTTCAATTTGTATACATGTGCACACATACATGCAAATGCTCGCGAACAAATTTTCTAAGAACCGCAATTGCCTTTGAGTTTGGGTCGAATTGTGTTCGAATTGTTTTTGCTACCTACTTCCAATTGCCGCTCGCCGCTGTGTGTCGCAGTCGCAGGCGCTGTGTGTCGCTGTGCGAATATGTTTTCGATTCTTCTTCTTTAATAGTAACGGAACAATTCTTGTGAGCTTGCAAAAGTGAGCTGGTATAATCTTTGTGTCGAATTTGTTTGCATAATTCCTCTTTGATCGACATTCTTAGTACCATTGGCACATACTTAAGTTGCGTGATATGGTTGTACATACGAGTTATGGACTATATTAAGAAAACTATGGGGGGGTGGGATTAGGGTATCCCCTAGTCGGGCGCGCCGACTAGAGTTTTCTTACTTGTTTTCTTTTATGTTTCAAATCTAAGGCTACATGAGTCTTAACTTATTATAGATATCAAACTTATCAAAATAAAATTTGAATGGCCTCGTTTCTGAGCTACATCCAAGTCTTGCGATTCAACTTGGACTGAATTTTTATTACACTTTACAATTTTACAAAATCCAAGCTGAAGCTTTGTATATTTGAAATTTAGTAAGATTAATACAAGAGTTGACAGTCAAGATATTTATGTATATGCATTTTCCTCAGAAGCTTGATATTTAATATACAATTTTGTTTAAATGGTTGGTTTATTGGTTCAACGAGTTAGTTGAGAGTTTAGAAAATCTTTCGTGCCATAATTTAAGTCTCTACATTTTACTGGATTTTATTATCTCAGTCAGATTAAAAAAATGTGCCGCACATTTTCAGTTTGTCGCGGTCATTGTATTTGTTAAAAGAATAAAAAATTAATTTTTCTGCCCGATTTGATTCACATTAAATAAGCTGTTAAAACGCAAGTAATTCTGGCGCCTTCGAAGTTTGTTGGAGTTGGAGGTGGAGATGTTAGCTGGAAATGAAATGCCGCAATCATTTTGGCTTCAGCCACACGAATCAGATATCCAGCTGGGATAAGAAAAGCGCGCACTCATGGCCAGTGCAAATATTTCTAAGGCCGGAGACGGCCAAGGAAATTGCCGCATTCCACAAGCCGAGGACGACGGCTAGGGCGAAGCTCAACCTGTGGCCAGTTCGCATCACGGTGTTTCCGTGGCCGAGGGCAAAAATGAAAATATAGAGAAATACGTATAAATAAGATTGCGACTGGATAGTCGAATGGTACGAGGGGCTCCGAGTGGTGAGGGGGCTTAGGCAAACTCTATGGCAGAAACTTTACTTGAAACAACAAAATAATGCCTCATTTTTTCTTATCGCAGCAATAAAGCAGCATAAACGCTTCATTTCCATTTGTCTCGCAACTGAATCGCCCTCAGCCCTCAGTCACTTGCTCGAAGAAACGGCAAGAGAAAGAGAGAGAGAGAGAGAGAGAGAGAGAGAGAGAGAGAGAGAGAGAGATAGAGAGAGGCGCAGCTTGCCTTAAGGAGAGAGGGATAGGCAGTTTCATGGTGGCCACCCAGTCGGCGACGCCGGCTGTCCACATCAGAAGCTTTACCGAAGTCAAACTAAAAAAAAAACCGTTTACACGCCAAGCTCAAGTTTTTTGCTTTCTTTCTTTTTTTTATGCTGCTGTTTCTTGCAATTTTCCCTGTTCTCTGTTTCGTCATTTGTTGTAAGCCATCAGACTGCTGTTGCTGTTGTTGTTGCAGCATTTTTATCGCCCGTAAGTTTTACTTTTTTAAACACATCAGCAACAACAACAACCGGCGGCGCAGTATTCACGGTAAATAAAAAAACAAAAGTCACTTCCGTTGCGCCAAAAGGAAAACGCGAAAAGTCTGCAGACGTCGTCTGTGGGCAGTGGCCCCATCGACTTAGGACTAGATGTAAAGTTCTTCTAATTAGTTAAAAAACAGTCGCAGATATCGACGGTAGAAATACTCACGGATAAACTATATTATGAACTACATTTGGAAGGGAAATCATATTAGATTGCGATGATTAAAAATGCCAAAAGCCATTAAGATTTAATTTCAGCTAAGGCAAAATATGCACCAGAAGAGTGTTTCCAAATAAGCAATGCAGTAAAATATACGTTTTAATATGGAGCAGACTTCATCGGAACTCTTTATCGATGTCAATAAAATTTAATGAATGAAATTTAGTTCATGGATGTCTCAACATTATTTAATCTTGATGATTCAGATGATTAGATCAAGTCCACGAACATATAGAACAAGCATAGTTCACTTTTTGGTGAGTTTGTAATCTCGCATCTTACGTATTGTACTAGTTTCTATATCTCTTCAATATCTTCTGATTATCTGTATTTATCGCACTGTTTATATACTTCTTGATCTTGATCTTGGCATATTTCTGGTTTTTTCTTTCATATATTTTTAATAATGTTCGCTTATATGAAAGTATATCTCTCTATGTGCTTCAATAGCTCGCAATAGCAACTGTAACCGTATATAATAATATATCATTATTAATATGTATATATATATTATATATATTATTGTATTTCAGCATTGAATAAGAATTCACTTTGGCATTTATTAACAACTATAAATACTTATGCTATATAATAATACATTATATCACTAGACTAGATAAATGACATCCGCATACTTTGTATGCATAATTGACATGATCTTGATATCGATATGGAAGTGTATTAAGTCTACAAATTACCTTCGCTTAGTGTAAATCAAATTGTTTATGGCTAAGCATTAGATTGTCGAGTTACATGTCCAGGCAATAGACCATCAATAAAGCTATCAGCACGATATACTCTGTGTACGGATAAGTGGACAGAAACAATTTAAAAATGTGATAAATCTTAACTCGATTGGCTAATTGACAGCAGTTATACGAGTATGTAGTATACGTATAGAAATGTGTACATGTGCGCTTGGTAATCAACAAGTTTGCGGCACAAATGCAAATTAATTAGTGAGTTGCGCTGCGGCTGCTTTAATTGCGACCCCAGTAAGCTTCCCAAACGCTACGGCGTCCACATGGCGTATGCGTGTTGCATGCAGCAAACGAGAAAGAGAGTTGAAAGACGAGCACGGCCCGATAATTGAATTTGCTCGGTGCCAGCGTCCGCGTCCGCGTCCGCATGCGTAAAACACAGCTGTAGTTGGCCTCCAATTTGCCACAGGCGCCGCCTTTAAATTTGAGTTATGGCAGCCAACGATTCGAAGTGCGTATGCATATATATGTTATATCTGTGTATATGCATGTATATTCATGGGAGCATGTTTGAGCCATGCGTAAATTTTGTCCCCGAAAAACAGGCTGCGGTAGTTTGGTAGTTTGGTAGTTGGTGGTTCTGCTGCTGCTGTTCTTGCCGTTGCTTTTGTTGTAGCTGGCCAATCTCAACCCTGCAGTGTTCGTCTTGAGACATAAATCATCTAAATCACTCGAACATGCAGCTGCCACTGCCTCAGTCTGTGCCACAGCGAGCCAGAGACATTAAATAAATCGCTGCCTGCCAAATGTTTCACATACGATTTGCCTAAGCAACTCAGCTTGGCAAAAAGTTTTGCATTTTATGCCAGCTCCAGCTCGAGTTGGAAGCTCCCTTGACTTTGAGTGTATGCCCCTCTCCCGTCTAGCTTCGGCTTTGGTTGGAGTGCTCCTTGGCCAGGCCATGTCAAGTGCACGTGTATCGTACATTACACACAGGTGGCGACATATGCTAAATGTCACATAGTTTAAGCTCCATTGAAGCGAGCATATTCATGTCCTGCGCATATGTATAATTTATGACATACTATCCAGGAGCACAAAGCACGTAATTTTAATATTTTAGTTTCAGATATAGATTGATCTAAAATAATAAGTGAATTGAACAGTAATTGAAGAACAATTAATATGTTGTAATTAATCGCTCTATTTGTAGATACAATTTATATTCTGATAAGAGCACAAGGAATCCAAACTCGAACCGGTTCTAGCTTAACATATATGTTATTTTGGTAATTTAACAAATTTGTAGTATCTTATGGCCTTATGTATTAAGTTTTGTATAATATATTTAACACCTTATCTTATCTTGTGTACAACAAATTTGAATTTTTCTTTTTAAATTTGTAATTCAATAGTTAAAGTCGATTTCCTTAGAATTTCTTAAAGTTGTCGCTCTCGACAACTTGGCACATGAAATGCGAGAACTGCAAGCTGAAAGCCCATTTGTCCTTGGTATCAGCGTAAGCGCCACTACAGAATCTAGGTTGACTTATATACTTCCGCTTCCGGCAGCAGAACATACGCTACGACTCCACTCCAGCTCTCGGTTTGTGTGTTTTCCGTATTTTATGGCGGTATTATTCTGGCTTTTGCCTTCTGGTTGGGCCCGTGCTGAGTGCTGGGCGCAGAAACAGAATTTTATGCAAATATCCTAATCAAATTCACATTTTGAAGTTCAACTGTTTTATCCAAAACTTTTACCTTCAACCGCCACTGCCTGCGACGCGTGTTGTAGACGCGCCCCAGCTTCTGCTTGAGTCTCCCCTCAGCTCCAGAGATTTGCCACCCATTTTTAATTTATATCCACTTAAAAAACGAACTGCTCGGCGCGAGCTCAAGAAAAGAAGGCCATGGGCATAGGCTCAGCTTCCGAGTTTCAATCCCAACAACACAACTGACTCATCCCCTCTACCTCTGAGTCTCTCATCTGCAGCATCCGCTGCTCACATCCTGTGCGTGCGTCCGGTATAGCGCGGCTCGGTGCTGCTTTTGAGCTTTGGGTACTTGGTTTTAGATGGCGTTATCGGGTGGTTCGTGTGGGTTGTTCCCGTGCACACCACAGCGGCAATATCCTCATCCGCCCATTGCCTGCTCACCGCCGGCGAGGGGTGCCGCCCATATTTTCACTTATTACAGATCCCACTCTGTGCGCCCAAAAAAACTTAAATCCGCATGTCGAAAGCGATTAAACAGTTACCGTGTGGCTGAATGTCCTGAAACTGGCTGCGGCTGCTTCTTCATTTGTTCAGAATTAAAACAAAAGCAGCCAAAGGATAAAATTAGTCACTGCGGTGACAGTAATTCAGAGCTCCTCTTGATGCTCTTTTTTCTCACTCTGTCTCTCTCTGTGGCATTGGTTTTGCAGTTTAATGCAGGAAGTTTTCACAGCGCAGAGGAACTTCCCACTCCCGTTGTGGGAATTCGTTGCGCCACTCGGCAACAACTGTGCAACATTCGCTGGCTCTTCCGTTTGATTAATTGCAATTTAAACGGTTTCAATTAAGGCAATGGCGCATCTTTCTGCTGCACAGCGTCCCACAGTCCAAAAACAAACGCAAACAATTTTTTTTTGTCTTTTTTCCTAAGCGTAATATCAATTGAATTGATTTGATGGAATTGACAGACACTGCTGCAGCTGGTGCTGACTCCAGATTATATATCCGTTGCGTGAATAATTTTTTATACGCATAATTAATGAATGATTTTCTAAGGCTGCTTAAAATTGATAGGAACTGCACTTTAATAACAGGTAATACGGCTACAGATATTTGAAAATAATTTGATAATTTAAATCGACTGTATTGGGCTATAAATTAACTTGGCAAGATTGTTAATATAAAACACTTTAGTTTCAGCCTAAGTTAGATTTGTTATAAATAACACGCATAACAAGTATTAGATCACATTTAATATTAGAACATTACAACTTAATGATAGATGTAATATTAACAAGATACTACATTTCCTTTATTGGTATAAAACGTTTGCCATTGTAAAGAATAATAATTTATGTGTATAAATATGTTTACCTTGAAGACTATTAAGCCGCCAACAGCCCTCCTGATAACAGCTTGTTCTTGCTCAGCCTAAGCTCTTCACGATTTAGAGCAATATTATTCTCATATTCATCAATGTATATTGTAGCTGTTTTAACATATGCTTACACACATAATCAACCCCTCTGTTTACGTTTGTCTTTCGTTTTTGTTATGGAATAGAATGTCCGCCCTTTGAGCAGTTGTTGCCATGGTCAAGACACGATGATGCCAAGTTAGTCGCCGCGAGTGCAACCAAGGATTAATTCCTAATTTCGCCTAATGCTTCGCCAAGTGTTTCGGTAGTCGTGTTCTTGTGTTTTTGTCTAAATTACCTTGATAGAATGATGCCACAGACAGTGTCTGTTGTGGTCCCATTTCCATTATCAAACCCAAACCCATTCTGTGCGTCCCTTCCCATGGCCCAGTTGGCAGGCCGCTGTGCCCTACCCCCAGGCTGTGTCAGTATCGGCCTTTAAATGCAGCCCAGTCCGCACTCACTGGCCTGGCCTTCGGGCCCACATGCTTGCCACCATCATTAATCATGACGTTTCAGCTCTGACACATTTGTCCGATCGGCAGCAGCAGCAGCGTCGGCGGTGTTGGCCACTGCGGCGGCGGCGGCGGCTACGCACTATTGTAATGAAAACGTTTTCAAAGCCCTCGTCAAGACGGAGAGTCGTTGGCACAGCGGGAGCGAGGAGGACGGAGACATGTCAATAGACAGTGGAAGTCTAGAGATGAGCAATTTGTAGGCAAATATTTTCATAATGCGACCACAACACGAGCTACAAGTAAATATTGGCCAACTATTTACGAACTATTAGCCATAGTTACAGACAGGCTAATTGTAGTTCAGAAGGCAACGAAAATTGAATCTGATGATAGGTAGAACAGTCTCAGTCTTCACTAAGAAGTACTAAGAAGTCTTTAAGAGTTATTAGAAATTAGTTTGTAATAATATTTAGATTATATTTAGTTTGTATAAACTTTCATTAGAGAGTTTTCGTTCATAATGTTTTAATGAGTGAAAGTAGAAATTACTAAATTATCGTATTAATGGAATTACATGAAGAATAAAGAATTCGATAGATTACAATAATTATAAACTGTAATAAGCAAACAACATTATTTTTTAGAGGTAATACTCCTTTCTGCATTGCCATCCTTATTTTAATATATATTTTAATATATATGTTTTTGTATACAAATATAAAAGTCACATATGAAATAATCATATCATACGTACATAGTTTATTTTCGTACACAGAATATAAATATCTTTTATATGACATTCATATACTTCCCTTGCTGTAAACCATAAGCCGTTAGCCAATAAGGTAAAAGCTATATCGTCCAATGCGGCTTGAGGGTAGGAGCTACAGAGGGCCAGAGGTCAAGGGGTGCTCTGGCAACGGGGCCATATGCTTCTGTTACTGTTGCTGGCTGTGGCACTCTGCAAGCGATACAATAATTGCTCTGGGCCGTCGTTGCCGTCATTGTTGCGGGTTTGGCATGAATTACAAAAAAGGCCAGCAACAAGAAGAAGAACGAAAAAAAAAAACGAAAATAAAAGAAATAGCAACAACAACAGAAGGCGAGTACAACAAAACAAGAACTTGGTATACAAAGCCGCCATTCATTTCATAGCCGGCGTTTGCAAACAAACACATACATATACATTCACTCACACACACAGAGGCATGTGTTTACACACACGACCCTGTCATGCAATGGTCATAGGGCTTCAGAGCACGAGCGGGAGCTGCGGAGCTGGAGCTGACCAAGCCAACGTGTTCTGTTCGATCAGACAACAACGGTGGCAACAGTAACAGCAACAGCACCACCAACACGACTTGCACCACCACCACCACCAACAACATCACAAAGAAGGTGACCGTTGTTGTTGTCATTGGGTATACACACGTGTGTGTGAGTGCCTCAATCATGTAATTATTTCCTCCGCAACCGCTTTACCAATACCAACGCGCCCGGGCACCAAAGTGACCAACACATACACTCACATACAGGAGTCGACGTCGACAAATGATATTACAAGTGGGGCCAACTTGGCAGGCATTGAAAAAATACAAAAAACTGAGCCGAAACTGGTAGCGTGTTTCGCTTTGAATTTTGTTCTCTCTTTGTACATTTTTTACGTTAAGCAAACAGCAGAAGGAGAAACAGAACAACTAGGGAATCAAGAAATAATTGCTAAAGCCAGAGCATCGAATTGGTAATGCCCTGACAGATCGACTGAAATGTTTGGCTTTCATCGAACTAAAAGCATCTTTCATATCTAATAAAAGTATGTTGAAGATACATTAACTGATATATTATAAAAATTACGAAAAGCTTGTTTATGGAAATTAAATGTATAAGAAATATGTACATTAAAATTACTGATATCTGGTAGAATTTTTATTTTTTTTAGGATTTTCTTCATTGTGAATTCGAACTGGCAAATTTTTTGATATTCAATAAAGTTTTTACTACTATGTAAGCTTCCTTCAACGCTAAGTTATTGGGACAGCTGTGATAAATATACACACTTTATACTACATGGCAACTTTTCGAGCTCTCAGCTCAGGTAAGAGCATTAAAAGTACAACAAAAACTTAAATAAAAAGCCAGAACAGTCTGTATATGTGTGGGTATCTCTGCGATACATAAAAACAGTGTATCGTGTTTTTATGTTACTCAATTTAATTCAGGTAAAATATATTTTTTTATCCAGGCCTGCAGTGCTCTTAAACTTTGGTCACGAACATGAAAAAGCGTTGTTTCCGTCGAAATGCTCAAAAATGGTTGACGGTTGATTGGTTCAGTTTTTAGACAGAGCACAGCGAGAGGTCAGTGTCTAGACGAATCGAGGCTCGATTCAAAATGGCAGCCAAACTAACTAAATATGAATGAGTACGAGCAAATCCGTTTGTGCAGCCAAAATATGAGAAAAAAACCTCAGTGAGTTGGGCAAAGAAAAAGAGGTAAATGAAATAATAGAAAATGTAATTATGTTTATAATTTCACTCGTAATGCTTTTATCTCTGCTTTTGCAGCTTGTTTTCGTGCCCCTTTTAAATAGAGTCGAAAACAAGGCTGAGAAAAAATATGGCTAGCCAAAATGGCAAACCAAAATAAAAGAATTCAATGGAAAATTGAAATGGTTAAAACGAAACGGTTTAAATAGCTAGCTGTTTCACTTGCGGCTTTCAACATAACCTTCGCACACTTTTCAGTCCATGTATTATAATATCTTTTAAATAAGTTTGCGGTTGCAAGTCCCTCTACCTTGGCAAGCCCAATATAATCGCTTATTCACTGTTAATTTCTGATTTGTGTTGAGGTTATTTTTTTTGGAACTTTTCGAGCCTCAGCGAATGCAATTTGCTGTACTTATCTAGCCAATATAACATGTTGTGGTTTTGATGTTGCGTAATAGTAAGAAACAATTTCTACTTACTTATAGAGTTATCACCTGAAAAATAAAAGAAGAATTAATTTTTAATAAATATTTTTGTTGGTTAAATAAATGTCAATGCTAACATATATATTATGAATTTATCATACAACAAATATTATTATACATTACTTTTATTCTATAGGTAACATTTTAATGATGAATGAATGCATAATATTTCAAAGATACATAAAGATTTAATCGGCAACCCAAGATATCAAGTGAATTTCCTAAGCGATCTATATGAATAATGCACGTATCAACCTTTTAAGCTCTGGTAGGAAATTTAATTTTTTTTATTTTTATTTTTTATATGAAACAACCTTTCGGTGGACTTTTCTTAGAAACGATTTTTTTTGCTCCTTATTATTTTTATACTTTTAAAACATATGAATACCATAATTTCATTATATTCATTGTTTGCTAGAGCTTTGCGGATTTTCGCATAAATATTTTTATTTTTATACCCTGAATTCATTGAAAATTAAATTTGAGGGAAAAAGTTTTTTTTTGAAAATGAACAGGATGCCTGCCACAGCCCATATACCCCATGATCAGCTTGACGAGTCTATATAGCCGTGTCCGTCTGTTCGTTGGTCCGTACGTTTGTCCGTCCGTCCTTCTATCCGCCTGTCCATCCGTATGAACACAGCAATCTCGCAAACGACAATAGCTAGAGACTTCAAATAAAAACAGAATACTCGTGTATACCATACGCAGTACGAGTTAATTTTTATCGATAACTCATCATATTTCCTTATTATCGATAACATCCTTTGATTTTGGATATCAACCTCTGCGCCCACAATTAACTGAAATTTACAACTTACGCATATCAAGTACTAGAATCTGGAATCAAAGCGCGTGCATATGCATTCGTGCTTATGTGCGCGTGTGTGTGTATGAACGTGTTGTTTGCTATTAATGAATAAAAGAATTATTTAATGATTGGTATATCAGTTCAAAGGATTCAGGCTATCTATTAGTCGAGCTGTTTCGAATATGGTTTTTTTGCTTTTTAAGTTGTGGTTAGCAAGAACCCTTCACGATGTTGTGAGAGTACTTTAACATCAATCAATATATTTACTAACTGGAGCCAGTTTATATTACTGGCTTACGCGAGGCCTTAGCTTATAAGAAAGTTTTTTGTATACTTCTAGCGAAGTTTGCGGCTACTTACTCGCTCGCAAGTAAGTATTTTGAAATTGAGCACAAAAGTGGAAAATAATTAACCCCAAACTTGAGAGCGGAAGTTTCAAGTTGTGTTGCCACTGATGCTGCATGTGAGCAGCGCCATAGTTGAAGCTGATAGGGCAGCACATGCAGCACGTAACGAGCGGTCAAGCAAATGGCCAAAGAGACCAGGCCGGGCTGGGAAGGGACGGGTTGGGTCGGGTCGGCCCGTTTCCGGAGTCAGCGACATCAGCAAAATATTAAACAACTTGCAAGCCAAAGTAATTGAGAAGTTTTCTATGCTTCGATAGCAAAGAAAAACCTACTCAAGCTAAATAGCGAAGATGTCTTAAGGAAGGCATCGTGGCTTGTCTGCCACTGCATTATTTGCACAAAAATGAAACAGGCGCCCAACCGAAATATTCAAAGGAGTAAGGGAATCATCCACATGGAGCTTGAGGAGCCCGCAAAATAAAATCATGCGCTTGGAAATAATAGCGTCTGGGTTCATAATAATTTCTGACTGGGCGTGGAGCCAAGTTTATGCAGCTTCATGAGCAACAGTCAAATATATGAATTAAGATATTTTGGAAAGCAAAGAGCGGCAGCTGCGTGATTAGCAAATATTCGAATAGATAATAAGTAAATATGAGTATTTTTAGTTATTGCAGCTGGGCTGAAGCCCATCAAATATGACTGGCATTTTCCTATGATTATCATAGAGTTGCTTTAACAGTAAATTGCTCATTAGCTTTAAAGATACAACAAATCGATTATTCGAAAAAGTGATAAGTTTTAGAGATGGAGTTGGTATATCTGTTAAGTCTAGGAACATTGTCAGCTAGAGTAGTCGTTTCAAGTGTAAGTTTATATAATGCAGGTTGTATGGAAGAACGCTAGTTGAATGACAAAAAGGTTTTATTGATTTTTTTAGGTAGTTGCAATAGCATACCAATTCATTAATTTATATTTAATAATTATTTATGTTAAAATCTATCTTAATTTTCAGCTTGGAGAATATTTATTTATATTTATTTCTTATTGTTATCTTTAGACATCTAATATAATATGCTTATCTCAATCGCTATTCAATAAAAAATTCAAGATGAATTTCATAATTTAAGTTGAATATGTAAACAGTTTTGAAGCATGTTTAAAGACCATTTACGTAATTGAAAAAAGCGAAATAGATAAGTAATGTGTAGGAACATATTAAAATGTAAGTGAACTTTAAAGTTGTTTTGTTGTGGGCTCTGCACAGGTTACAGTCGAAGGCAAAGCCAAACGCAGACGCAGAGCAATGGCAACGCCTTGGTCAGTCGAAATGATACCATTGTTGTTGCTGTTGTAGTTGCTGCCCCGAGCTGACTGACAGTAGGTGTGACCAGTCTACTCATTCATTCTGACAGTTTTCCCACCCACTCTTGCACAAAACGCAATTTGTTGGATTGTAGGTTGTGCCCTCTAAGCACGAAAGGTAAAAGTGCTGGCCATATCGAAATGTGTGAGGCAGAGGTATATTGTATGTGTATGTGTGTGTGTGTGTGTGTGTGTGTATGTGTGAACCACCACCGCTGCGGCTTTGCTTACAGCCAGTTGTGGCATCGGCGGTGCAGGGGGTAGTTGGGTGGGTTGCTTGTGGCGCCACAAACAGCATTTTTTTTTTCAGTTGCGAGTCGCGTGTCTCGTGGCGTATTTGAATTCTTGTTTTTCTTGGCTTTTCTTTTTGGGGTTTTCTTTTAGGCTGCGCTTGCAACTAATTTTCATTTCCAGCACGGTGCACCTTTTGGCTGGCAAATCTTATTAAAAAGTGAACAGTGCGATAAAATTGAATTTGCATTCAAAAGCCATTAACCGCAGCAGTCGCAGTTGTTCTTGTCATTGTTGTTGTTGCTGACAGACGTTGTCCTTGCAGCCACAAATTAAGCAGGATACAAGAATTCTACTTGCCTGGTTCGCAGCTTTAATATGGCTGCGTAAATCGATGCTTGGCAATTCGTGAATTTTTGCTTCATTTGAAATCAGCGCTCAAAAATTAATATTTCACGCACATTGAGCAAAATCAGTGACAGCTGCGCATATTTGATATATATTTATATATATATATATATTTTTTATTTTATATTTTCGATTTTCTATTGGAACGTGCCGTCGATAAATATCGTAGCCGAAATTATTATATAATAAATGCAGTCACTCACGTGGAAAAATATTATTTTAATTGCATGTCAATTTCACGCTCTTTAACAAAATCCTCGCAATCATGCGAAAGGCAATTTGGCCAATGATCTGAGCGATGCGCTTACACACACACATCTATATACCCGCCCATCTGGATACCATTTTGATGCCAATTGACATTCAAAATTGGAGCTAAACGTTCTCCAATTACACAGGGCACGGAAGCATGTAACCATGGAGGTGATTGCCAGCATTTGTCTGGGGGTATGGCTTAGGGCTAATGTGACTACAATTGGAACAATTTTGCTGGTTCATAAATGGCCCACTTATTATAATATTTATATGTCTGGTCGTGTATGAATATCAATTAATAACTGGATAGTTGTAATTACAGTCGATACTCGATTTGCGCTTAATTGTATTTCTACCTGTGTTTTCAAATGCCAGTTTTTAATTTATTGTTGCACAATAAATGGACAACCATAATCCATAAAATTCAAGTGCAACACGTTGCATTTATTTGGGCATCTGTTGCCACTGTGTGCAATAATTTTAATTACGAGTTATTGATAGGTATACAAGGCAGCAGTTGGATTGGTTTTATAAATATAATTATGAATGCATACACTGCTACTGAGAATATATAGGAATTTCTACTAGAGCTACATATATTAGAAACAATTGAGAACCTAAAAAGCTGAATTATTTTGAGTTTTTAAAGCGTCAGTGTCGTTCTCACTATGATCGGTCTCCATATGGCCACTCCCTGCTTCTTATATTGAATTCATATAATAATAGTAAATTTAATCTCAAACAGCGAATAAGCACTTGTGTTTGAGCTTAAAGTTGATTTTACTCTGGACCCATTTGAGAGTGGACTCTTTTTTTACTCATAGACAGATAGCCAATATATACTTTTTTCATCTCTGAATCTCTGAATGTACGAGTAAGGCCCTTAATGCAACCGAAATAGTTAAGTTAGTTCGCACTGTGAACGTAAGTTAGATATCGACATATTTATGAAGCAACGACGAATGTATGTGGAACCAAATGCCCAACTTCAAATTAACTTCATGAGTTTCCTCCGATCGATCACATCGATAAATGTAGCTGACATAATTATTGCAGTTTGGCAGAAAGGCAGATGAGAAATAACAATAACAAGACGTTCGAAATAAAAATGTCAGTTTAAATAAAAAAAAAAAAAAAAATGTGCCGATGCAAATCAATCAGTTTTGGATTCAAACGAAAGGGCAACGTTGATGTATTGGTCGGGCTTTGTGTTTTCTGATTTCTGTTGATTGGCGACTGGGCTGACGGGCTGGCTGACTGTCTGCCTGGCGATTTTCGCAAACATGTCACACAGTTTACAGTTAACAGATGACAAATTCATTTTTAACACGGCGACCAAAGTGAAACCTCGACATGGTGGACCAACAACCATATAATCAACGCCACATCAACAATGAGCCATTGCAGTGCAGATTTCGCCTCGCTTATGGGGTGGCATGTCTGGTCGCCTGTCTAACAGAATATCTCACTCTCTCTCTCTCACTCTCTCTAATACATTCTGCCTCCGCCTTTTTCACTGTCTATACTGTCTGCCAAGTGACGTTTGGCTGTCAGCAGAGCCCCAAAAATAACTCAAAAGTCGCAACGTGTGTATTTGTATCTTGTATCTTGTAGCTGTAGCTGCAGCATGTGTGGCACGCACCTCATCTCTCGCCCATATAAATGTGTACAAAATTAAAGATGCTTTCGCTAAACACAAGCTTAGCCAAAAAAAAAGGTCAAGTCCAAAATGATGGATGATGCCATGACACTCTCTCACACACACCCCAAAATCTTCGACATGGAGATGAATGAAATGGCTGAGTGACATTTTTTGCTGCTGCTGTTGCTGCTGCTGTTGCCACTTTCCTTTTAAAGGTCTATTAAAATATCAGGGTGGTTGCAAATTCGAGCTCTCTGTTTAAACACTTATTCTTATCGCTCGCACAGGTAGTACGTGTTGGCTTGACTACCTTTCTGGCAATATCCGTTGGGAAAAGTTTGTGTTATTTTCTTTAGTAGCCGCAGTATCATAATTTTTATCGCACCATTCATCGCATAAATAATTCTGTTAACATTTTCAACAAGCCACAAATTAAAACTACAAAGCACTAAAAATTCGTGCTTGCAAAATTTACGAGCAACGGAATCACGTGTCATCCACGCGCAGCATACCATCTACCCTTGCCCCCTGCTACCGTTTGGTCGGAGATATGATGCATGACTCGACGGAAGGCGGTCTCAAGGATTCGAGTTACGCTCCAGGATTCACGTGCTAAGCGTATGCGATTTGAAATCTGTTTGTTGGTGTGCATTTGAATACGGAATCCATGAAGCCTTTTTTGTGTGTGGTTCGCTATTTGAATATCAAGCAGTGGGAAATCTACACACCACACATACACACACACACCCCTCAGTGCCAGTCGATGACAAACAGAAAATCCATTTCACACAAACATTAGTTTTATTTAAATCACAGACTCACAGTCGGGGCACACACACACACACACACCCGGCGCACACGACTGTGACCTTTGTGCCAGGCTAAAGGAGCATGTGTTCGAGCCCATACTTGTGTGGCTTTTGTCCCTGTTATCCTTGTTGACTTTTTACGCTCTTTTAAACGCCGTTAAATATTTCAACGCTGACTCCGTTTGTTTGTCTGCTTACAGCTCTTTGGCTTTGGCTTACATTTATCACATTTAAAACACTAAATGGAAATTATGTGTTATACAATAAATAACTGAAGTTCGATAAAAAACAAGATGATAACAAATCAATTTTGCATAACTTTGACGATAGAGAAAATGATATTTAGAAACTAGCGATAAATGAATAGTTGAAATCAATGATTTATTTCTACGTTCATTATTTTTATGTAAGTAGGAAAATTACTTTTAAAAGCGAAAGTATTTATAAGGATTAAACTTTAGTTTACAGATAAATGATATAGCTGCAGCTTAGCTGAAGTCATGCTAAATACATGTTTTTTTGAGAGCATTTACTATTAATTATTAATTCTCAAAACTCGTCTTCTCCCTCTAATATGTGTTTTGCGTATCATCAGACACGTGTGAATCGAGCATTTGGCATGTTCTATTCATAAGTATTCACACTTGTAATTTCACTCTCTTCTGTGTGATGGGAGTCTTCAAACTAATTAGTTTTCGAGGGCTGAGTCGATTCAAATCACCGGAGCGTTACAGCATGAATCCAGACATAACTAAATTGGTGTCTGTGACTCGAGCTGTGATACACGTAATTTATGGCAGTTTTTTCGCTGTCATTTGTCTTGAGTGCCCGCTACCCACCTGGATTGCCCACTTACCTGCACTAATTACTGTAGTTCAGTGGCTCATTGATAACTAAGCGTCGTTTTATGCAAATCCGATAATTTATGAACTTATTATTACTAGTTAGTGCAACTCCAGCTGCTGAAAGATATAGAATGGAAGTACTTCCCCACTGCACTGCAATTGTATTCGCATGCAATCGAGTGTGGGTAATGCGATTAACGGGCTGATATGCGGTTATAAATAGGTGTACGCATACTTGGGCACTTGACTGTACTTCTTGTACTCCCAGCCACTAATGCCGGCAACCGAAGTAGTTAGGAGTGGGAAGTATTTTGATAAAGCGCTCAACAATGCCGTTGCTAACAAGCAATTTTTATGGCCGAAAATCCAATTCAAATGTTTACAAATCGTTTAAACAGGGCGAGAGGAGAAAAAGACATAAAAATAAATCGCGTACAAATTGAAAATAATTTTGGATTTGATTTTCTTCTTTACGATGATGGCTAGCTCAGCTACGACTACTACTACAGCAAAGCAGCAGCTGAAGAGAGTGGACAGAGACATTCAAATTGTGGACAAGCGGGTCAAACTAAGTGAGTAAAGCAACGCAACCCACAGCGCAGGGCTCTGCCTTCCATTTCACTAAGTACACAAGAATAGAGCGTAAAAAATTTTTATCGTCGCGCTTTTTACAGAATGTGATCCGCGGCGATTAAGTGTGCGGCTTTTGTGTGTCATTGTCATGCCGAACAGGAGTAGAAGCAGGAGCAGCAGCAGCAGCAGGAGCAGGAGAAGGGGCTGTTGCTGATGGGCAATGGAATTGTCAATGGGGATGTGGTTCCAGTTACTGCTGCTGCTCACTTTTATTTGCTCAGCGGGCCAAACCCACCACCGCAACCACAGAGTCAGCTATCCAGCCAGCCCCAACCATAACGCACCGCAGCACTTGCCGCCCACACTCGTAATGTATTCAAATTTTCTAAGGCGAGGCCAGTGTCAGTGTGCAGTCATTTCATAAAATGCTTTTTTAAAATTTAATCGTGGACAAATATTTTCATTCCTTTTTTTTATTTTCCTTCTCCTCGAGCTTTTAGCTAAATGAGCGGAAATAAAATTAAATCGATACTGGACGTGGTTTAATTCCATAGTCAACGTTTTTTTCACATTGCTTTCCTAATTTGCTGACAGCAAACGAGCAAGTCGCACAGTGGTACAAGAATAGTGGTAATTGAAATTGATTTTAGACAAATGACATAATATCAGCATTTTTATTTATTTTTTTTTAATTAAAAAACCAAAAGATGGTAGTTTTGAAAATTAGTTAATCTCATTCTAAATTCTAAAAAGTATTTTGAATATACATATTTTACAATCTGATTCATAAATTTGGTTATTTCTTTATCTGATTCTTACATTTTGTTATTTCATTATACTCTTTTTTTTTGCCATTTCGAAATAATATTATTTTTCTTTTTTAAACTTTAAAAAGTGTTACTTTTAACTGCTAGTCAAATTTTGACGGCCTGCGATTCAGAATATGTACATAAGCTAGCACCACAGTTTGTTTGCCTGCCAGAAGCCGCGTAATGATTGATCTGTAAGACTGTTTTAATCGAACTGTCAACTCATCAATAAAAAATTTTCAATTTATAAGAACAAAAAGTAAGTCACATTTTTTTTAAAACTGCCAAAAGTTCATATAATGCAGCCTATTCAAGTTTATGTATTTACATTTTTTTCTTCTGCGCATTGCTATTGCTTCACTCATAAAGAAGTACCAACCTTTACCGCACAGTCTCTCACAGCTTAATTTTTATTGGAAAAAATTCGTCAGCTGGTCAGAAGTATTTGCGGATAGCATAAGCATTAATTTTTCATAATTCTCAAAAAATTACGCTTTAAAATAATGACAAATCAGTTCGCAGATAAACCACGACAGAAAAAAATTTTAAAAAGACAAAAAAATATGAGTTTTTTCTTTTGGGCAGCCGCCGAGCTTAACTAATCGTAACAGATTTTTTTCACAGTCATGTTGGGAACGATAAAAAGTGAGTAAGTAAAAGGGAAACCCTTGGGCGGAGTCGTCTGTCTGGCCATATCCTGCGGCCTGCCAATTAGAACCCTTTGTTTGCCTTGATCTCCTCCACAAGACGGCGCTCTATCTCGACGCACTTATCTCCATAATAAAGTCGTAACAATTAATTGCGCGACCTTTTCAATGGCTCAGGCTAACCCAATCTAAGGCTCCTTATTAAAGTTATCCCTTGTACAGAAAACCAGAGTTCATTTAGAGCACCTTTCGCGTGGCTTGACGCATAATTAGTGCTTAAAATTTATTTGACGAGCCTGCGATTAATTTAATGTAATTTTCCATTCTCAAGCGAAGATTTGAGTGGGCTTGATGTGGTGCATAATGCGGCATCACTTATCAAATTTAGGTGTGCTTCCAAAAGTATTCAGATATTCTAGCATATATCCTATATATGCTAAAGGGTTTTTAATTACTTTAGAAATCATATTTACAAATCGACTTCCTTCTGTCAACTATTTATATTCGCATTACCTAAAAAGATCATTTAAATCATGCATGCACCCGTCAAAAAATTAAACAACTCCGAAGTTCATCTTGATAAAGTCATCAAAATTTGCATGCTCCCCGCACTATGAAATCCCCGTATATGAAATCTGCTTTTAAATCAGTTTTGTCTACATTTATAATATCAAATACACATGCAAATACGTCTGCTAAACGATATTATTGTGAATTGAGAGCGGCTCCATTGGCGTCATATTCAACTGTGGTTTGTTTTGAATGAATTCAACTGTAAAGGCTAAAATTATAAATGTGCAAATGACTCATCATAAATAAAATTAATAAAAGGCATGCAGTCAAAAGCCGAAAGCTAAAAGAAACTGGACGGGGAAAGGAATGGAGACAGCGCGACCTTCATTGAGAAAAAGTACAACGCATCAACATAAATATTATGATAAATGGTTTGTTATAATCATAATCCGCAGGGGGTAAGTTTAGAGTCGTGCGATACGCATTTTTTATGCAGCGACGCCCCCGAACCGAAGTCACAGAAAGGTACTGGGACTGGCAAGGATATAGCAGTCGGAGCTGAATGAGCTGGCGCAACATATGGTCGGCGGGTGGATTCTACAGATGGCGCACGAATGGATTTGGATTGCGATTCGATAGCCGCTTCCAACAGGGGCGAACAACAAGTCAAATCGAGTCGAGGCAAGTCGAGACGAGTTGAGTTGAGTTGTGTTGTACTTTTTTTATTGGTTTCGCCGCACGGGGATTAAGAGTCGAGCAGCGTTTTGCATACACAGCCACAGAGAAACAAAGCTAACGAGATTGAGATACTTGCTCGTATCTCACAGATACTTTGTGAACTGAGCATCTTGCGGGCCCATAAACGCGTCGTATCTCAACTTCGCCTACACTGCATTAAATGTGAAAGCTTTACGTCTAATTAACACTTTATTCAAGCCGAAATTTTATTGTTTCAATTATGTGAGTGAATGAGCTCCAGAAACAGCAGCAAATTGACAAAACAATTTTTACTCGAGTACACACACTGGAGAAAAATACACGGACATACACAGAGCATCCCAACGAGGTATATACTACAAACCCAAAACATCCACTTAACACACACTCATACACACGCTCCCATACACTCTTCTCGCGAGCCCATTAAAATTCAGGATGTGAAGCAAACGATTTGCGGTGAGCGCAACAAGCGGGTTAAAGAAAGAAAACTTTGTGCGAAGGCTGAATTGAATATGTTTAGATACGTATTTATATACAATTACACTTTTATAATCTTCAGTTATGGCTTAAAAGAAGATATATATAAAATTTTTAATCGAATTTTCCAACACAACTATTTCTTTATTAACTAAAGTCTGAAGCTGGGAATGTATTTATAATATGGTCAACAGTCTTTGAACAAGAAAGAATTTCTCAATCACGTATAAGTAACATATAAAGCATTAATATACAAGATGCTTTTCAAATTTTGCTGGAATTTGGATTTATTAGTTATTGTTGGCTCAATTACAGTTTTTACCACAAACTAGTGTATTTTTATTTTAAGATTACTTGCAACGATCCCCGACTCTGTGGGATACTGCCAACACTTCAATACGGATACGACCTGACATGGAATTAATTTGACAACATTAACAAATTAAACTGTTAAGCCAACACACACACACACACACATGGTCGGATGTACACACTCAAACATTTGTCGAGTCAACTGAAAGCCGTAACAACGTTCCCAGTTCTCTCTCCTTCTGTCCATTTGTCCGACTTGCCGCCCGCTTGGCAAACGGACAGACATTTACAACATCATTTGTAATCCATATCGCTCAGCATGTAGTCCCACAGTCCCAGCCGTATACCGCCCTATGTGAATCTGCGTGCGTGTGTGTGAGAATGTGTGAGAGCAAAGATGTATTGACCCTTCAACAGATTCTTTACGAGTGGTGTCGGCGCTTGGAATGCTTCACGCTATTTATTGGCTCACTTTCACTAGAAAGTGGAGCAGGGGAGAAACTCAGTTGGGCTTATCCTTGCATTCGTTGGCAACACTCAGGATTTGCTACAGAACTCGCCCTCACACTCGCTGGGGAATTCGAGATGTCGCTAGCCACGTGTTTGGATTTCAGGTTACACTTGAAGCGTCTCTCCGATTAGTGGTTGCCATTTGTCAGCACGATGGTGTGTTTGATATTAATTGGCATTGTATTAGTCGAAGTCTATGCTGGTCAAACACACACACACGTACACTCACGCAGTTGCAGTTAAGAGCGAATAGATGTCTATAATATCTAAGCAACCTTGTAGTAAGTGCACTTTAAGAGCATATCATTTGTTTTAATGAAGTTGTTTCAATGTTGTTTCTATATTAAGATGATTTTTAAGCATATTGTTTACTTAATCCCTGCTTTAGCTAGTTAATTGCCAACAATAATGTTTTGCGTAATGTATTTTTGCCATCTTGCAAAAGTCCAAGCCTAAATGATTTTCAACTTGAAATCCTTGATATCTGCTCAAAACAAAGTTTCGAAACTTAAGCGAATCAGAATTATGGTTGCCTTATTAATTGTATTGAAATATTTTGTGAATAAATATATTATTATCCAAGTAATATATTTTGATTTTTTCATAGTTCATGTCTTGTCAGACTCTTTTAGATTTGAGCTCAGCAATTGCCTTAGGGTGCGCTCCACTTGTGTCCAGTTGTGATTAATTAAAAGTTTGGGCAAGTGAATGGAATTGGCATGGAGTAAATGCCGATAGTGCCCGAAATGTGGTAACAAATGTGAAATGTGCTGCAAATTTCCCGAGGATATACTTTTACGTATGTGCAGCAACAACAACAGTTGCAATTGCAACTTGCAACTGTTGTTCACTGTTCACTGTCTGCTCGTTCCCATTCCCAGTTCAAGTCCCATTCCCATACGCAGACACATTGCCCAGCTTTCGGCTGTTTTCCTGCCCCCTTTATCGAGACAGGGGACAGGAAAAATATTTTGACAAATGAACCTAAATAACAGGTTGCAATCGCTCAGAGGGGAGAGGGAGTAGCAGCACCAGCAGCAGCAGTAGAGGCAAGGGAGACTGAGCATATGCGTGGCCCTGGACCGACCCTCCTCTCTAGATAGAGTGGACCTGTACCTGTGCCTCTGCCTGTGCTTGTGCCTGTGCCTGTGCCTGGACAGGAAAACGTATGGCCAGACAACCTTGATACCTCATTTATTTTAAAACGTTGCAGCCAGAGTCGCAGGCTGGCCGTAGTTTCTGCTGCACAAATGAAATCGACACATTGGGGTAAAAAAAATGAAAGAGAAATAAAAAATAAAAAAAAAAGAACTAAACGCGCCCAACTCGAAGACGTTGAGCTGTATTCATCAGTCGCACTGACGAATCGACGTCGGGCCACTCTCGAAAATTGTTACAAATGATCGCAAATAACAGATCTTTGCCGGTCTTTGGGCCTGGTTCAGGGCGCGTTGCCCATCAAAGGAGCCGAACCCAGAAACCGAAACGAAGACGCGTTGCGTGTGCTTGGCTGATCGAGTAAACTACAAATGAGATTGGCCAGCTGGGAGTGGGGTTGGCATGATTGGGACCTGGAATCTTCATATATGGAATTGGATTTGGAGACGGGACAAGAGCTGCGGCGCCGTTCGATGCTAGGCTAAATTGCACTGATTTCTTGATTAATGAGAGTTTTGCATTTTCCAGTTACGTCGGCTGCTGATTGCGGCTTTTCATCTCATAGTTGCAAGTACACCAGCCGCAACTGGCAAATGGCATATGAAGAGTTGATTGTAACAATTGCTACCCTAGCTGAAGTCTTGATTGTAGCTATTGGCAGTTTGGTACTCACCCTGATTGTTGTTGTTGCTGCTCTTGCGCGATGTCTTCTTCTCCTTCATCCAGGGATACTCGGGCACCGAGTCCATTCCATCCGGTGTCTGTGGCACACCGCCGACACTCACCGGATATCCGCCACCAACACCAACACCGACACCGCCACCAACGCCAACAGGTGTGCCAATTTTCGGGCTCTCCGGACTCAAGTGATTAAGAAATTCGGCCATCGAGGGTTGAGAATTTATGAAGCCCCCCTCGGTGGCCATCCAGTAGGCGGTGTCGGCGGCTCGTTTATCACAGTTCGGTGCCATTTTGTTGACAAGCATCACCGCTGGCGGCTGTCCCTGCGGTCCTTGGGGCCCCGCTCCGGGCACAATTGGTACCGACACCGTCGTCTGGCCCGTTTGCACCTGTAGGGGATTCAGGGGAGACTCGGATTTGATCTGAGCACCCATTTGGTGTTGGTTGGTGTCCAATGTGCTGCACACCTCTTGCATTGTAAACTAAATTTTCTTATTGATTTTCTTGTCTTTTTCTGTGTATAGATTTCCTTCAACTTATGTTCTTGTGAATCTGAAAGAAAACAAATTTGCCAAGAGAAAGCTATTTTAAAAGATATATTATTATTGCAAGGAACCAAATAGATGTGTTTATTTGTTTTTTATCATTCATCTAGTTTGCATTGCAGATTAGTAAAAACTTATCATTTTATACATGAATATCACAAACGAAACAGTTTCATAGTAAATTAAAAAAAAAAAAACAAGTAACGAAACTCTAGTCGAGACTGCTCGACTAAGAGATACCCTGAATCCATTGAGCTGTAATACCAATCATTAAGAGCTTCATTTATTCATTAATAGTAAATACATGCGCACACACACAAACATATGCATGCACGTAATATGGTCAATGCACAGTTTTGGGGCTGCAGATGAGGCTGTGCTATGGAAACTTTATTGTTTAATAACTTTTTTTCTCGACAGAAAATAGAATATGAATAGAGCGGAGTGAATACGACATTCAAATGTACCTATTTGCCCAATTTCAAGTCTCTAGTATTTGATATACGTGAGTTATCGTTTTTGCTGAATTGTGGGCGAAAGGGGCGTGGCATCAAAAATCCAAAAATGACAAAATGCGCGGATTCAATATAGCAATCAACCACAACTTAGTGCACGATTCTATCTTTAACGGTGTGCACGCCAGACCTCAAAAACAAAGCAATATTTTCGATAGTTATCGATAAAAAAGAAACGGGACGAGTTATCGAAAAAAAAATAAACTCGTACAGCGTACGGTATTATCGAGCATTTTGCTTTTTATTTTATTTGTTTACACGGACGGACGGACGGACAGACGGACAGGGCTAGTTCAACTCAGCTCATCGAGTTGATCAAGAATATATATACTTTATGGGGTGTGGCACGCCTCCTTCTGCCTGTTACATACATTTGCACAAAAACATTATACCCTGAAATTTCCATTTTCAATGGATTCAGGGTATAAAAAAAAAAATAATAAGATATAATCCACAAGCTCAATAAATTAAATTTTTTGTGAAATAAAATATTTGCTTGTGATAAATAAAACATTTTATAAAAGAATTTTAATTTGTTTCAGAAAATCGCTTCTTTTATTCATTGTTTCATTTTTAGTTTATAACTAATGCCAACATAATCTCCGACGGAATTGAGCAACTTATATTCTACAGAATCAACAAAAAACTTGTTCTTCCCAAGGCGATGCAACGTGAAACAGAAAAAACAAAAATGTATATAAACATATTTCAATTGATTAGTTCGGGCTAGAATTAAAAAAAAACAATTTTTGTTTTAAGGGCTCATTGGTAGAGAAAATCATTTAAAAAAGTTATTAAAGCGTTTTTAAAAAGCTATAAAAGAATTCCTTATTTTAACATACATGAATGTTAGATCATTTTTTTTACACCTGAATGATTTTAAAATGATTTGCAATATATTTTGAACAGATTCATAAATAACTAGTTCGAATTAAACTAAAGGTTTGTTCAAAGTTGATATACAGATATGAGTATGTATTTGATGTAGAACAAGCACATGTAGTGTGTTTACACCTATACAAAAGTTATTTATAATATTATATATATATGTTATATTATATATTTATGTTATATTTATATATTGATTTTAAGTTTTAATTTATTTTGTGCAAAATAGGCTAAAGCTAAACTATTTTTAATTTTATACACAATATGTGAAGTACGCAATATAGTTAATACCATTTGTAGAGTTTTCCTAGTGCAGCATACGATTCATAAGTTTCCATTTTGCGCTCGATGTTTATTTTGTTTTCTCACACTTATTGCACTTTGACACAATGCGGGTTTTTGATAAATTTCTGTGTATAAGAGCAACACTTTGAAACTATGCGAATCTAGTACTATCTAATTGAGTACTGAATATTATTATGTGTTTTGAGATATATTTACGAACAGGGTCAGATAAGAGCGCCAAGCAGGCACAAACTTGTCGGCGACAAACGCGACGCGTCGTTTCGACTATTTCGATGGCGATGGCGATGGCGAGCGGTGCTGTTTAGCCAAGCGAGACTGTGGCAGTTCCATCACTTTGAGCTGCCAGCTAAAGTTTTACACACCTTGGCACCCATGACAACGCGAGTGCCAAAACAACAATGGGAGCACAGCACAACACGACTGACGTACGATAATGCAATAGTTCGCTACGCGATACAACGGTGCGTATGCGTAACGACAATTTCAGTTGAAGTCTTGCTGGCAAGCTGAGTAAAGGGCCTGGCAAAGCGACAAAAAAACCGTAACTGATCTTGCAATGGCTAGCGTACACACACAAACGCGCGCACACATATGCACACAGATGCACTGCAATTTGTAGTTACAAGTTACACTTTTCTACACATTCGCGCCAACTATGTGATGCCTGTATAGCTGTCTCTTTCTCGCCTGAGGCGTAGGCTCTGCTATCGCGTATCGGAGCGCAGAACCGGTTTCAGTTGTTGTTGCGGCCGCGATGGCTGGCTTTTGCCGTTAATATATGTTATTTGTTTAAACTAAATAATATTCACTATTATATTGCACGTTTTGCTCAGATAGTTTTATTTTTATCTAACAGTTTCACCTATGTATCAGTTATTCAAGTAAAGATTCAGATTATGAATCGCAACTCTCCCTCCGGCTTGGGCAATACGACGCTGCTTCGTGCGGCACGACACTTAGCCAACCATTTCATCCAATAGCACCGAACGCACTGAAACTTGTCCGCACTTGTCGCAAGGAGTGGCCAAGAATGAGCATATTGTACGACTGTGTATTCAAAGATGAGCGCCACAACCACCAATCAGATGGGCGTGTCTAAAGCGGCATGTGGTGTATACATGTGTTGTGTTGGCTGTGTTGGCGTGACAGAGGTTGCGGCAGAGCACATTGTAAATTTGGGGTGGTTTGAATAGAGCGGAGAGATGTGCTCGTGAGCGGTTAAATTCGTGCTCTGAAGGTAATGTTTTCAGCTTACTTGAGTGAAGGCTAATCACAAATTAGAAATGTACATATGGATACAATGAATTATAAAATAAATTATAATTAGCTACTTTCCATCAACATTTAGGCACATAAATACGCTTATTATATTTTAGCTTATTTCTGATATTTCTTGTTTACTTCTACTTCAAAATGTTGTGGCTGTTACCGATAGATCTCCACGACTCGTATAAAGATAAGCGGAGAGCGGAGACGTGCATGCGCAATAGAGATGGCTAACGCAGTTGCCGGGCCAGTCGCACACAGGTAGACAGTAGAACCACTCACACACGGTCAAACTCTCCGCACTCACTCACGTACATGTACATTTCAACGGCTTCAAAGTCTCCGCAACGCTGATTGGTCGCAGCGATTTTGTATGTTTCCGCGGCTTTGTCGCCTTGTTGCTTTGTCGCTGGCACTGTTCAGCTGTAAGTTCAGCAGCTGCAGCGTTGTTTTTACAGTAAACGTGTTGCGTGTGACGGAATTTATTTGCTTTTTGTTATTTACACATTCTGTCGCCGCAGCGACGAGCTTCCATTTCTTTTTTTCTCTCGCTCTCTCGTTTTTGTTGATTTTTATTTTTGTTGTCTCCGGCGCTGCGTATTTTTGACATTTCGCTTTGAGCGCTGTGCGTCTTTCTTTTTGTTTTGAGCGCCTCTTCTTGTCTGTCTAACCATCATGTTGTCAATCTTGGTGGCATTCGTTTTTCTGCTGCCACACTTTTTCACATTCTGTTTTTATTGGCAATCGCTCGCTGCGTTCGCTGTTTGTTTCATTTATGCTGCACACTCAACGTTAAAAGTTTACGAACGAATTGATACCATCGTTTTCATTAAGGCGCTGTTAACGATCTGTGTATGCATAAATTTCTAAATGTAATAATTAATACAACTATGTATATTATATTAACGAAGTAATAGGGGTACAATTAGCTTGATGCATGCCTGTTCATATACTAAATAATCTTGTATGTAGGTTGTTTAGTCTAATCTTAAAGATTTCCATCGCTGTTCACATCTTTCGTAATTTTGCATAATCCTCTATGCTATTTCATTTTCTGTGAACCTCTTGCCATAAAACTATACATACATATGTATATATATTTGGTGGTAACACATGCACCGGGTGAGAGCTCATGTTTTATTGACGGGGATCAAGTTTACTTCGTGATTTTGGACAGGTTACATAGGTAGTTCGGGTTGAAGTATTCACAGTTATTTTGGAAAACCCTCGGGAAAACCAATTTGGTTCCCGTTCATATCTCAGCTATGAGTAAAATTTTACCTGAAAAAGGTTTAGAAGTAAAACTTTCCATGTTTAGTTTAGCTTTAACAAATCGTAGGTTAGAAACATTTCTACATGCGTATCGATCATATATTTTAATTCTAAATACTTTTTATTGATAATCAATTGCTTATGATGTTCTTTAACAATTATATGTTAAGGACCTATTTTATAAATATATAATTTATTCTTTAAATGTATATGATATAGCTAAAACTTCTTCTATATACATTCATCCACATTACTAAAGCTTCTTCTATTATATATTACCTGATATATAAGTATATTCACAATTGGTCGGTTTTTCAATTAATCAATAGATATGTATATGCATTTAAATAAATATTATTTTTTAATTTTGATTTTATTTTAATTTTTGTATATATATATATATTTATACTTCTAGTACTTTTCGCTTGAATTACTTATCTGTCTGACTTTGGCTCTAATGCCTTGTAGGAGTCAATTGAATTATGCATTATAATTAGATGTATACGACGTAGTCGGCAGTCGTTCGCAATCAAGGCTCACGCCACTTACCAAATGTTTCGACGCCTTTGCGGAGACAGAAATTGGACGCGACATGTAACAGCAGCCGGCTGGGCAGAGCCTGACGCCGAGCGCACACAGGTAACAGCCGTGAAGACTTACCCGATTCGCGGTCGGATTTACCTGAAGCGTATAAAAGTAAACTGACTACACAAAATTGCAATTAGTTAAAAAACAAATGTGTCACGGAACAGAAGCTCAACTCAGTTCTCCCAGCGAAATGTACAACAATTGCAATACAATGGAATCTCATATGATGTTCAACAACTTGGTATGTTTGATATATATTTGATATAATATTTCAGTTGCTATAATATTTATTCCTCTCTTTCTATTCTTAGATGAACATGCCTCAAACATTTGAGTGCGTATCTCCTCCGGTCGCCTCCAAGTGCAAACGTTCTCGTACCGCCTTCACAAGTCATCAATTGCTCGAGCTGGAGCGGGAGTTCAATGAGAATAAGTATCTGGGGAGACCTCGTCGCATCGGCATTGCTCAACGTCTGCAGCTAACTGAAAGACAAGTAAAAATTTGGTTCCAGAATCGTCGCATGAAAAGCAAGAAACAATCCAAAAGACAACTGAGCTCCAAAGCATTCTTAAATTCTGGTCAAATACCATCCAATGATCACCTGGAGCCTCCACTCAGTGAGCATGAGCTGATTGTCGAACGTTTGCTTCAATATGTGAGTGGGGTCCAACAGCCCGAAGCAACCGAGCTGTCCGATCAATTAAATAGTTTTGCTTTTATGGAGCAACAAACCGACATTAATATAGATCACTTTCCTGATCGACTGCCAAGTGCTGGTCTCAGTGATCTGGACTTGTGGCAAAACGATTGGCTCAGTCTAGAGCTATCGCATGAAAGCGCGGAGTTAAAAGAGACACATGATATCCCCAACATCGATCAGTTTATAAATGCTACGACGATAGATCAGCAATTGGGTTGGAATTCGACTAGTTCAATGGCTACATCTGCCTGTTCATCCACTGCTTCATATGATTCCTTTGAATCTTTTGAATCTTTTCAAAATCATGATAACTTAAATACTGTTCCAATTGGCGACGAGTACTTTGATTGGGTTTCCAGTTCCAGTTCTGCAACCATATCGGAAATGTCTTATGAATCATTCGATGTTGATTTAGATTTCTTACAGCATTTATTAAATAATTAATTTAGTTTATTTTCTAATTTAATTAAAGCTTTAAAATATTTTTTTTAACTGCAAGATAAATCTAATTAAGTTTACATTAAGGACTTCGATAATTTAATTTTATTTATTTTTTTTAGAAGTTAGATTGTTGGCTTAAAATATATTATCTAAATACAAATATATTACAAAAATTAAGGATTATAAAAATATATGTATATGTATATGTATATGTATATGTATAAAATATAAGAAATATAATATAATATCTAATATATACACATTTTGCTCTTAAAAGTTACTCTAACAGAAATCACAATTGTGTTGAAAATTGTTTTTCATATCCGCCCTTTTGCCGGCTGTTCCCTTAGATAAATCGGTGTCATCATATCATAATGTAATTTCCACATATTGAAATTTGGCTCGAACAGCAAAGAAAACGCACTCGCATTTATATATATATATATATATATATATATACGTGTGTGTGTGTGTCTGAGTGTATCCAGTTTGAATATTGCTTCCGCCTTGAATCAGATTGTTTTGTGGACAATATTTCATCAACAGCTGCTGTGCCAGATATTAGTTTTATTATTTCAATAACATTAGTGCATTGCATTTCATTATAGATAAACTTTGCCAATATTGATTAGAAAAGTTGAGCATTCTCTGAGTGTTAAATACACATAAATATAATGTATCTCGAAGGACAATCTGAAGTTGTTTAATATTGGAATTTAGATTCCATTCCCGTCTCATTTGATGACATTGCAAATTGATTATTCTGAATTCTCTTGTTAAATAATTGATGTTCACCCATGATTCTATATAAATAATAATTTTTCTGGATGGATGGCTAAAACTATGACTATTTATATATGGCTACAATAATCTTTTGTTTACTGTTTAATCAAAAGGTTTAATGACAAGGAAAGTCAATTAAATAAAACAAGAGTAGAAAAAATTTTACGATTCATTTGCAGAGACATATATATATTTATTTATATATTTATATATTATATATATATATATATATATTTTATGTGCTTATAAAAAAACAACGTATTTATTGACTATTTATCATTCATCAACTATTTATCATGTGAGATTTTAGCTAGTCTGTGACATGTATGTGCCCCTTTTCTCCTTTCCTCTGTCTTGCCTTTCATTCTCTCTATCTCCTTCTAGTGGGACCTGGAGCGAAAGATGCAACTACCGCAACAACCGTGACAAGTACAACATTTGTGTCGCCTGCTTTTGCCTCGCTTCAATCTGTCGCCCTCTGGCGCAACCTTTGACACGCATAAATGGAACAGGAACAAGCGAACCCCAACCACCCACTCCCTTCCTCTCTCTGCCACTCATCTCACTCTGTGTGTGACGCATGGGTACATTGGGGGGCCTGTGCACTCGATTCTGGCCGGGACCGGGACCGAGACCGGGACAAACAAAGATCGCAATTTGACTCTACACCACGGAGCTGTCAGCTCGCACAGTGTGGAGGAAGATTGATTACCGCCATCGAATTGTTTGCCTTAACGGGGTGAGAATGGGTTGTGGGCAATGGACGGGGATTGTGAGTTGCCACTGAATGGCATTAGAATCGAAAGAGTTATTCACCGCTTCACGCTTCCGCATCTCCTCTCTTCAGTCGGACACTGGCAACGTTGACACCAACATGAAAATTCCTGCTGTCATATGTAAACAACACTCGAGTTAGCATTTACCTCGGTGGCGGGGTTCAGTTTCTATTTGCGGCTCAGACTTAAAGCAAACTTTTCAATATCAGTAATGCACACAGTTAGCATATATTAAAGTATTTGTTCTCAAGAGTTAAACTAAAATATGCCACCATAAAAGGCTCAGCTTAAACATTATACAATAATTATAAATATACTTCTTTCAGAATCCTGTTTTTCCAGATCGATTTCCTATTTCCAATTATTCTTCCCTCTTTAGTATTTGGTCATAAAACTGATTTTAAATATAACAAAAGGATTTCTTCTATTTACTGTGCAACTTCTTTAATCTGAAGTATCTTTAACATTTAAGCCATATTCTTCATTTTTTCAATAAAGCAGTCTATGAACTCCAATTGCTTAGAATGATATTTACGCACATATCTAATGCAGTTCTCATAGCTGGCCTCATCGTTGAGCCCTTTGTATGCCATGGCGCGATAAAGCCATGCTCTCATATTCTTCTCATCCAGTTTGTTCAGCACGAAGTCACAATCGATGATAGCTCGTTTAAATTGAGACAATCTGAGGGAAATTGAGTGTGAGTTTGAAATATATTTCTTGAAAGGTATAGATAAACTTGCTTTATATAGCTCAGAGATCGATTTATGTATAATATGGGACTGTCTTTGATGTTTTCAATTGCCAGACTGTACATGCGCACAGCATTCTCAAAGTTACCTTTGCGATAGTCGGAGTTACCAAGCCTGATGAATGAATATAGGTGAATTGAGGAATGAAAAAACGGATCCACTTACTTTCTAAACTTCTGTGCTACTTTTTCGCGTTCCAAGCGCGCTTTGGATCTCTCTGCCTGCTCCACTTCCACTTGTCTCATAAATGGAAAGCGATCCATGCTCTTATTTGAGGTATTCCCTGGCTTTGATCTTACAGTGACTATAAAGTTGTCATCTGTAACAGAGTCTGCGGTCTCTACTGGTACAGTTGCAGTCTCATTTCTATAAGTGCAATTAATGATCATTTACGATTTGTTACTAGTTACTAAGAGTTGGTTAATTTACTCATTTTTCTTTGTAATACTTCGCAGCAGATTCATAACCTCATCAACCGTTGAATTGAGTTTCAGGAAACTCTCATCCATTTGTGGATGTTGCATTGAATACATATTTGGCTAATGCTCGTTCTATTTAATATTTTAAAGTAATATTTTACTACACAGCGAATATTCGTCAATGTTCGAGCTAGCCTTTAAAATGTTTGTTTACACAACATTTACAAAAGACACCATCGCATGGCAACCACAGCAATAGTGCTCCATGGATACTAATTGAATGCTTAGCAACCCAAATAAAAAATCCATTAATATGTATATTTTATTTTTGAATCGAATTTAAATATAGTAATCAATTAATAAACAATTTCAAGGATTAATAACAATCTTATCATAGCCCGAACTTTAAGTAACTTCAATCATAAATTGAACAAGTAACAAAACTCTAGTCGAGATTGCTCGACTAAGATATACCCTGAATCCATGGAGTAAACACACACACACACACAAACATATGCGTGCACGAAATATGCTTACTGCGTAGTTATGCGGCTGCAGCAGAGGCTGTACTATGGAAACTTTACTGTTTAATAACTTTTTTTCTCGACCTATGTTCTTAATGAAATTTCCGGGGAGTGAATACGACATGTATTCAAATGTACCTATTTGCCAAATCTCAAGTCTCTAGTATTTGATATACGTGAGTTGTCATTTTTGTTCAATTGTGGGCGAAAGGGGCGTGGCATCAAAAATACAAAGATAAAAAAATGTGCGGATTCAATATAGCAATTAGCCACACTTTAGTGCACAATTCTATCTTTAACGGTGTGCACGCCAGGCCAAAAACAAAGCGATATTTTCGATGGTTATCGATAATAAGGAAATGGGATGAGTTATCGAAAAAAAAAAATCGGTAAGTGTATGGTATTATCGAGCATTTTGCTTTTTATTTGAAATATACGAAATCCACGTGTTTACACTGACGGACGGACGGACGGACTGACGGACAGGGCTAGTTCAACTCAGCTCATCGAGCTGATCAAGAATATATATACTTTATGGGCTGTGGCACGACTCCTTCTGTTACATACATTTGCAAAAAAAAAAATTATACCCTGATTTTCCATTTTCAATGGATTCAGGGTATAAAAAGTTGAGGCATATGTATAGGAGAAGCATATCTGTTGATATCCCCTCGGGTGAATATTATTTACTTCAGTTATAGACTTTTAAGTGCTTCATATAATTTGCCATTCCGTTTTCAGATTTCCAGAAACTTTCAAATTGTTATTTTCCTTTCTATAATAATTGCCTGTGTAAATTAATAATTAAACTTGATGGAATTCAGTAGTTTCTTTCTCTTGCAGTTTCGATCTCATGGCCCATCTTATAGCATAATTATAAAGAGAGCTCTTAAGGAGTACTAGTACTTGTTTTAATATTTCATTAGATTGTTGAAGCGTTTTTGCCATATTAACTTCGAAAGGTTTTTAGCATACGCTCCACTGCGCTTAAGTGGATTGTACAATGTGTCCATATTACTTTTCATTTAATATCAGACAATTTGTTAGATAAAGAAATGCACGCATGCTAAGCTCAGAGGATCAATTATAGCCTATAAAACATAATGGCATCTAATAATAGAGCCGCAATCTGAACGCTAAGCCAAAGACCCAAGCGAAGTTGCAGTCATGCACTTTCATGGCAATGGAAACTGCAACTGGAACTGACTCTGGTTTTCGCTCTGGCTCTGGCTCTGGCTGTGCTTGTGCATGTCGGTCGACATTACCTCGTCCTGTGTTTTGGTACTTTGAGAGCTGGCGGCGGATATGTGTCTCGTGTGCGCATAGCATTTAGGAGCGCAACAGCAATGGCGATGGCTATGCAGATGGAGACGGAGATGGAGTTGAAGTTGAGTAAGGCTGGTTCTCTGGCTTTGGCCGGACATGGACATGCTTAAGCGCCAGCGACGTTGCACAGTTTGACTGTGGCCGTTTGCTCGTTCCGTTCACGCAAGTGGCAACATGCAGGAATAAATAATGGCAGCTCAAAGCGAGCCGGTGAACTGGTTGTGGCACCATTGCGGCACATCCCTCCGTGCAACCCCTTTGGCCCGTTAACCACCAGAGCGGCCAAATGGCTCACATGACGCATCGCATTTTTATACGAATTGCGTTTAGGCAAAGTGCTCAAAAGTTGTTTTCTTCTTTTTTTTCCTTTTTTTATTTGTGCCTTCAGCTGCTGTTGTGTGTCCACATGTCGAGCGTTCCGGCGTCATCAGCATAGATTGCCATTCGGCGTAATTGTTACAAATGGATTTCATGTAATTTAATTGTGGGTTTTACATCATGAAAAATATACCGGCCATTGGCTCATAAATATGCCAACTGCGACGGCACATACTTATATAAATATATTTATATATATGTATACAATTATAGATATCCTTATTGGGAGGTCAACACACAAATGGCATCTGCTTGTGGCATGCAATAAAAGGTAGCTGCAGTATGTGTCTCGCCAATTTCATACGGATATAAATCTTAAATATCATTATACATATGATCATAAATTAAATTAAAAAATAAATTTTATACGTTTAACAATATTTACGATACAGAAAAAGAATATATACATATATATACATATAAATATATGAATATATATTGTGTGTGCATATATACATTTTTCTAAAATTATTTAAAATATTTTATTTATTGCACTTAATTAATCAAAATAGAATATTTCGATGAAAGATACGAGAAAGAATTCGAATTGCTATTCGTCATAAGTTCAGATATATATTAACATGCATTATATATATATATATATATATATATATATATATATATATATATTAACATGTATTTAACATGTTTCAAGGTTCCATTCACACTACAGATCGACCAATTCGGTGTTGTAACATTGATCATGAGCATGCATAAATTATGGAATAAGAAGCCGGAGCTACAAACATTTCAATCACAAATATTCAAATCTAATATCGTTTAAGTTTACATTATATTTAAATATTTTATCAATATAAAATCTGCAATCAGTTGATATTTGGTGTAGAAACATGTGCTTATTTTGAGGAAATAACCAAATATTCAAATTTAGTCGCACGTTGTTTTGGCCCGCGCGCAAAGTCTAAAATGCGAGCAGCAACAGATGCTGGCAACAACATCACGACTTTGGGCCATGATTCAAGCTGTTAGTGTAGGTACAACAAACAATATTACCGTTGTATTGCGCACAGGATGTGCCGATGCGGTGTATGGCAGCGACAATCCTGTACAGAAGGACCAAAGGTGTGCAATTGGCATTCAAATGTTAAAGTTATTTTTTCAGACGCAAACCTGCTGCGGAATACAAAGCGGTTGAGCCCAACTCCTGAGCACCCTGAGCAACTCGATTCTGCTCCACACAGGTACACATGGAACCAGCCTTTCCCACTATTTTTCACAGCATGGCCAGTAGGGCAGATGCTGAAGCTAACCCAACTTGGCCAACTTGGGTCTACGTATTCGCAGCCCTTCCCATTCGCTTCCATTGCCATGTGCAAATTTTGTGAGCTGAGAAAACTTTCTATGCTTTTTTTGTTTAACTGGGAACGGGGCATACATTTGGCCTGTTTATACGACAGGTGTTACCATATTGGCAGCGTTGAGGGACTAACACGTCTGTGAAATGTCATAACGTTTAAACGTGCCAAAAATACTGAAAGCAACCAAAAAGCGTAACAAATTTTAAAAACAGCTAGCGGGCTCAGTAAACTAGGAGCAAGTTAAATGCCATTTCAAATTTGAAGTACATGTCCAAATTAGCTGAATGAATTATGAATATATGAAGAGCGGATAATATGTTCAAATATTTTATATTATATAATACTAATATATAAAAGGGAGGCATTATCAGCGAACGAATTCGTTTAACGTTCTGCACTATTAAAAGTTCGGCGTCTTTTGATCATAAATAAATGCAGACTTGGCGTGAAGACACTATTTATTTATATTATATATATACGTACATATACCTGCGAATTTTAATACAAATTCATATTACTTTAATATATATTTTCTGTTGGCAACAAATTCCGACACAACTATTTCCACTCTTTCGTTGACAATTACAATTAATTTATGGTGCAGAGGCAAAACGTGGTTAACCAAGAGCCCGTTTAATTAGCACTCAAAATACATTTTCTAGCTCTTTGGCTGTTTGCCGAAGAGCTTAAGAAATAATTGTCAAGAGCCGTGAAAGCCGCAAATTCAAAATTCAGAGCTGAAAACGCGCTCTGCGATTAGCCATAAAAATTATAGATTCAATCTAATTAGAAATTGTCGCGGCTGCTTTTGCGGCCGCGGGCCTTGCATTACCTACAGCTCCAACTGCAGAAGCCGAGTGAATATTTAATTTAATTAACAAGAAACCATTTGGTTTGTCTCTGAATGAAGAGTAGAAGGAGTGGGGGCGTGTCCGGGCTGCTCGATTCAGCGATTGTGGCTTGGAATTTATTGTTATGACCAGGCCAAAGCACAGGCAGGAGCTCATCTGCCTCATCTGGAGGCAGCTCATCAGCGGCAAAATGGCAATATTTTGCGTGCAGTTAGAGTGGAGTCAGTGCCTCAACACGGAATGATTGAGTTGATAGCTGTACTGGGCTGGCATAAGGAAATAACAATTGAAACAATCTGTTGGACATGTTTATTACAATGGCATTTCGCGTAATTGCAGCTGGCTCATTGCTGCTGTTTTATGCGGCTTTGATTAGTTTCGTTCAACTGGCCAGACGATTAGCCACGCCCGGCGACGCCTCCAAACCAAAATCACATCTATATTCATTATGGCAGAGAAATATGTGTATGTGCGGGAGCTGGGCGAAGGACATGTGATGTCAAGGACTTGCCATTGCCTTTGGCTACCACAAACGCGTCTGACACATGCTCGCAAATGTCAACAATGCGCATGAAAATTCCAAGGTCCCACCCCTTTTGGTTGGCACAGCTCCTTGGCACTATTTCCGAACCGCCGAAATTCCTCCTCCCAGGGGAAGCGATTTGCCACGGCCCAAACCCAACCCTAGGCCAAACCCCAAAAGTCACTTCAAGCCGAAGTAACTATGCGTGTTTTGTGGCATGTGTGCGTTTGTGCCTCTTCTCGAGCACATTCCTTAGACCAGCATCCGCAGTAGCCGAATCGTATTTCCACAAAGATGTCGCCCAAAAACAAGTGTCCCAACAACTCGACACGAGTACTAGTAATGCGTGCGGTTAAATATCCATAAATCAAATCGTAACACTTCGTACTTTCCCGTACTCTCTGTGGCAAAATGTTCAAGATGACCACTGGACCTGAGGCTCGGCCTGCGTTTAAGGCAAATGCGGTTGACACATTGCTCTTGCATTAATAGATGGTCACACGAGCCAGCAATTGACTTTGCCTTTGCCTTTGCCTTTGCCTCTGGAATTCCTCGACTTGACCCTCAAGCCGCAAGAGGACATTAAATGCAAAAGTGAAAAGCCTGCCCAGTGCGTCGAGAGTGGCAAGTGGATCGACTTTTTCCACTGTTTAAGTATGCCACAAAAATGAACTCTTTGCCCATTTAAACGCTTTGACATTAGGAATGATGGATATGCTGCTTTTTCCATTTACAAACCATAACTCTCATGGGAGACGGGAGCGAATTTAAGGGAAATTTTCGAAAAAAGGCTACTCTTTAGTGGTATATGTTGCTTTCATCTAAATTCTTTATATTTAAAATATATACTCTAAGAATGATGAGATGATTCATCTTCTGACAAGATAACATTTTTTGGATACAATATTTCGATTTTCTTCTTATCTAATATTTCAAATAACATTCGATAAGGCGATAAATGGTATAATAATAAATTATATAAATCTATAATTGTTTTGTAATGATATTTTATAAAGCCTAAATCCGAAAATTCTCTGGAAATATTCACTTTGGATAAAAGTTTTATCAAGTTGCTATAAAGAGTTGAAATAGTAAATAGTTTCTTTGCAATGTTTGCTTTATTGTTCTTTATTATAATAAAAATAATATAATAATTACTTTGAGTTACTTAGTAGTAGAAGCTTCTTAACTATTGACTGTTCTTAATTGTTTCACTGAGTTGAGCATTTTGCGTCGGCGAGGGTTCTTGACATGGACGATTTACAGAGAGATGAGACATACAAATTATATTAAATATAGGAAATATCATTATTAAATATGGCATCAATTGTGATAATCGAATGTGCAGGGATTTAAGTGGGAGACGCTCAATTTTCTCGATTTGGCCGCAGGCTCGCCCCACGACAGATTCATAGAGTTCGATGAGGTGGCTTGGGGCTCGTTGGAATGCTGCCTGCCTTGCGCGGGATTGGATATGGACCATGCCTGTGCCGCTGCTTCCAGATCCTGTTTGATGCTCTGCAGCACTAGGTCCACATTGTAGGAATAGTGACCGCTGGAAGCCGAGCTCGCAACTGGCACGGTCGACGCAGGCGTCGTTGTCGACTGAGCAAGATGTTCAAGAATTTCACTGAGCTCTGATGTGCCACTGGCCATCGATTGGGGCTTGGCCTTTGGCTTCGCCTGTGCGTAGGTATTCTGTACGGGATTTAGCAATGTGGTCGGATTAGAGGATGGAGTCAATAGAGCTGCCCGCTTCTCGGCACTAGGATCCTGGGAATAGGACATGAGACGCTGCACAATGCCACGATGAGCACTCTGCTCCGTTTGCGGCTGCGACAACTTGGCATTGGGTTTCGAGTCGCGTTGGCGATGGCCCTGAATGTCCTTCTTGAATTTCATACGACGATTCTGGAACCAGATCTTCACTTGCCGCTCACACAACGACAGACGTTGAGCGATCTCGATGCGCCGTGTCCTATACAAATACATGTTGCTTTTGAACTCGTTCTCCAGCTCCACGAGTTGGACACTGGTGAAAGCGGTGCGCGAACGCTTCAGCTTGACACGTTGCTCGTGCGCCGGCTGCAGCGGCATATTCTCATCGGAAGACAGCTGCTGACTTGGATGCTCGGCCAAAGACTGAGGCAGCATAGTGGATGGCTGGTAGGTGGGGACTGCTCCGGCTGAGACGGGCTGCAGTTGCTGCATTGTAACTGGCGGCATGCTGTGATGATGCCCATACAGAAGCTGTTATAATGAAAATTGAGAGAGATTAGTTAAGTTGTCGTGTGGATGGTAGAGCTGTTTACTGCTTACATCGCTGTACTTGACCACGGGCGCTGAATATGTGTTCATCTTGGGCTGGTGCACTGGGTAGTAATGCATGACGGATGACATCTTGCGTGTGCTGCTGTTTGGCTGTCCAAATTGTTAGTGATATCCTGGCCGATCGCACTCGCGCAATATATAGGCCGGCTAGGTAGTCGGTGGGCTTGCCAAAATTTGCCTAAACTCGCGCACGGGTCATAAATCCTTTTGTATATGGTTGACGCTGCCGGTCGACCCGACGGCCCGACTGTCCGCCTGTAGCAGTCGCTGTCTCTGTCGAGGTTACTGTGGAATATGCGTCTGGCACCAGCCAGACTAGCCAAGTCCAAGTCCAGGGCCAATCTAGAGGCTTGTTTTGATCGAAATCCGGCTAGCCTAAGATTTGACGTTACGTGAGTTGTTCCCGTTCAGATATAGCTGAATCTGGCTGCCCAGGTAGGCCTGGCTGCCAAATAGTTAGACAGTCGGCTGGCCATAGTTGATGATGATCTGATCTGTTGTTCAACTTGTAGCACCTGTTGGGACGCGACGTTCACGAAAGTGAATGCCAAGGACATGCGGCGACATACGAAATTCGACATTCTGTGCGTCGCGGCTTTTGGTCGCTCGCCTCATCCACAATTATCCTGCATAATGCAATGAAAGCAGCGACGCTGCGCCGCGCGAAAGGATATTTCGAGGGTTTTATGCTTGATTTAACAGTTTATGACTTTATTTGTGCGTCACACTCACAATACAACCGGCCCTCTCCTATCTCTTGCTCTCTCGTCGTCTGCCTATGTCTCTGTCCATGGCACTGTTTCTGTATCTACCAATGTCCCTGCCCCTGTCGCCCTTCGACAACCAACACATGCGAATTCAACGTGTTCGCAAAAGTTTATGGCTGGCGCTATAGGATTTGCAGCTTCCAAGAATTCGCTAAAAATATTCCAGAACAAAGGCAAAGTCATAACACACAATTTATGTACAGTTTTGCATAGACGAGATACGTGATCATATGCTTAGGCTATGTCTAATGTATACATGAGCATGCGCACATATGCAGAGGTAAGTGTATTCTTAAGAATATTTCTCTCCCTCTCTTTCTCTCTCTCTCTCTCTCTCTCTGCGATGTATGTGGCTTTTTTCTGTTACTTTAAAATTAAATATATTTGTCGGACCAAATGAAGCTATCGAGTCCACATGATAATTGTAACATATGAGAGTCTAACTAGCTAAGTCGTAGCTACATACAATTTATACACTTTCGAGTACATAAATATTTTATATTTTATATGTGTCTTATATTCTTAATATTCGCTTCGAAAGAGTTTAATTATAATCTTTTTAATTGAAATGTACATTTCCCATTTCTGACATTTCGCGCGCCTCTTTTGTGTTCCTCCAACAAATGATTAGGGAACGAGTCAATAAAATTGCATATGGGAGAAACCCACGTTTCATTCTTTCATGCAAACATTGGATTTTCCATGTTTTATATCAAAGAAATGTGCTGCAACAAGTTGCCTGCTTTACAAGAGCTCAATCCGATTTCGCGATGTCATCCACGGCGCCTCGGAGCTAGAACGTCGAGCACACCCGGTCGACCCAGCCTACCTAAGTAGTTCAGGGCAGGTAAGGATAAACAGAGGCACCTGGTCGCTGTGGATTTAAATTAAGCGCGAATTTTATTATGCGCAATTCGTAGAATAATCGCGGATCGGATTTTATGGCACACATGTGCCTGCGCCTCATAAAAGATTCTCTTTTTAAATTCATAAGATTTTCGGAAAAACCAGCTACAACTTTCTTTCATCGCATAGTTTTCTTACACGTCAAAATTGCCTTGTACTTTCAGAAATTTTCTTTTTTAAGAATTAGTATTTATATATAGTAAATTTAATTTGTTTAAAAATTTAGAGCACATAAAATAAACAATTTGTATAACAACAATAGGCATAACGGCCCGAATTTAAATGTTTATTTGCTTAAATTTGTTGTTAGAAAATGTACATTGCTTGTTGAATGTTTTTAACTATTTCCTATAACTCTAATAGCACTAATAATATATTTGCAATAAGATTAATATTAACAAAATCAGCTTCGTTTTATTCTTTTACAAAACAAATTTTTTTAGTTAGTCGCAAATAAGTTTTATGTAAATTTTTATTTGCCATTTCTCGTATATCTTAAAATCTTTAGAATGTATAAATTTTTTCTCTGTAAGATTTATTTAGATATTGATAGTAAGAACCATTGATTTGAATATTAAAACATATTCCAAAATATACTATGCTTTAACAGTTATACATAAGACTTAGGCTTAAAATAGATTTTGAATGGTGCACCATTCTAATTACTAATTAAATTGCTCAATACATATGCAATTAATCAAGAAACGAAAAAAGTCAAGCAAATTCAAGCATTCATTAAATAACTGTGATCGGCGCTTTTCATGTAATTTTAAACAATTTGTTAACAATTCTCACATGTAGAATGTTTGATTGTCACATGAAAACTGTGGCATAACTGGATTTAAAAATATTCAGACGATTATTATTGTTTAAATGTTCGATCTTTGGTTGATAATGGCAATAGAAATAATTGAAGAAATCTCTGCGATTATCAGCAAGAGAAACATTTTTCATTTAGCATCAGTACAGTTTTTGATAGCTATGCCACTTGATCATAGTTATAAAAAGGAATTTGAGCCCTTCTTGGGATTTCTTTTGGAAACCTCGTCTGTAAAACCTTCAGCTAAGCCCATATTATCTCAAGTATGTCTGGGTGGGCCTTACTGGGCTTTTGGAAAAGCCCCACCAGACAGAGTTGAGATGACTGAACGTTTTACAAAGGAAGTTTCCAATCAAATCTTCACTAGTTTAACATGCATTAATATGTAACTATTTTAAGTATATAACTAAGCTAAACCTTACAAAATGCATTTACAACAATGATAATTGACTTAAAGTACTACGGTTGAATATCTACAAATCAGTAAGTCTTTGTACAATCAGGAATTAACGTGTGTCCTCTAAGCTAAAAACTCGGCAAAAACGTAGTAAATTTGTTTTTTACAATTTGTATAATAATGTAAAGAGTAGTTTAGATTCTATTAAAGAGTATGACTCTTAATTGAAGCAGTAGGCGAACTGTGTATTGCCTCCAGCATTACGATGCGGATTATACGCTTGCATTAGCGTATCCATCGTGCATTGATATTGATTTGTCTCGTGCATGGCCTCCAGTGTAGCAATCGGAGGCGGTGGCGTCTGCGTAGCCAGTGGAGCTGCGAGTTTAGCGAACTTGCCAAAGGCGCTGCTGTTGCTGCCACACCCGACCAGACTGTTGCGTGCCGCAGTGAGTAGTCCGGCGGCCAGGACATCGCTGCCATTGTCACAGGATTTGTCTGTGACCACATTGTTGTTGCTTTTCAGTGGCTCCAAGTTCTATTTAAGCCATAATTGTTAAGCTGAACTATATCAAAATACGTCTATTTACCTGTAGCGTCGTCGTCTTCTTATTTGGTCCATTGTCCATGTCGTCGTTGACATCGGCGGCGCCGACAGCTGCGGCAGATGGGCCGCCCACGCTGACGCCGCCGCCAGCAGGACCAACGCCACACAGACTGTGATTTTCGTCATTCTTTGGTGTTAATGGCTCGTAGACCGCAGAGCCAGGCGACAGAGCAGACGTCACGCCCGCCTCGACGGCCGGCATGCTGCCGCTGCTGCTACTACCAGACAGAGCCAGCGCCGCCGTTGTCGTTGCTCGCATATAATACGATCCATTGTAGTTGTACTCTTCCTCGTTCTCGCACTTGATCAAGGGCACTCGGCAGGCTGTTCCAGGCTTCTGCTGAAAGTCGAACTGGTGATATTGTTGCTGCTGCTGCTGCTGGTGTTGTTGTTGTTGCTGCTGTTGTTGTGCCATCACATGGTGATGGTGCACCTGCTGGGGATGCTGATGGAGCTGTTGATGCTGCTGAGCATGGAGATTACCATGCTGAAAGAACTGAGCACTTGTATTTGATGCCGAAGGGCCCCCATAGTGGCCGGCATGCTGTCCGCCGTGCAACTGAGCCACGTGTCGCTGCTGCTGCTGCTGCTGGTTGTAGTTGTAATACGCGCCAAAGGACTCGCCGTAATGCTCAACGAGCTGGGCTGTGGGCGTGGATGGCGTGGGCGACGGAGTTAGAGCATTGGGTGTGGCGGCGCCCCCACCCAGGCTCAATGCCTGTAGACTCGGTGGATCTGCATCTGCTGCTTTAAGTGGTACATTGGGCATAGATGGGGAGAGCGGCATGCCATCGTAGGACTGATCCTTGTGCTGATCCGATTGGATTTTGTGACGACGCCGGCGATTCTTAAACCAAATCTTTACCTGTGCCGTGCCCAGCGCCAGCTTAGCCGACAGATCTGCCAGGCGGGGGGCGGTTAGGTAACGTCCCTGCAAAAAGTGCTGCTCCAGTTCGGCTATCTGCGAGCTGGTGAATGTAGTGCGAGTGCGACGAGGTCGTCGCATCACTAGCGAGTCGGACAATTCATCTGTGTGTGGGGAGTTACAGACGGATTGATAGAATTGATTAAATTAATGCACATTTTGTAGCGAGTTATAAAGATTTTGAAACCACCCTAATATAGGGTAAACTCCAATTTCTCTTTCAACTCTGAAAAATCCCTCCAATCCGAGAGAAGAGGTAATCTTATATCATCATCATAAACGTGTACAATTTTAACTGTATGTTAAATGGTTTTCTGGGCGGCTAATTCCAATAGCGCAATTTATTTACCAATTCGTTCTTAACTGTCTTTGCATTGTTTATATATACTTGCCTGGCTTGGTCATTTGATTTGGCAAATAGGGACGTATGTAGTTGTAGTTGATGGCGCCCGTGCGTTCATCGAACAGCTTGGATAAGAAGATGAAAAATGTTGTTGTTGTTGTTGTTGTGGTTGCTGGTGTTTGATGTTGCGCTGTGAACTTACTAGGTCGAATGGATTGCGAAATTGTGGCGGCAACTGCAGTTGTGGATGCTGCGAATGTGAGTGAGAGTGCGGATGTGGGTGCGGGTGTGGGTGCGGATGCGGATGCGGCAAAGTGTGATGGTAAAAATTTTGATCCGGCGGCGGTTGCGCCATTTTCCACCCAGCACTCGAAATGTTTCGTTTGTTATTTTGGCGCGTTTCACTTAGAAGGAATAAAATTAACTTTTCATTTGCATGTGATTTGTAACCGGTTACATTTGCAAATCGCAAATTTTATTATTTCCACATTTTTACTTCATTTACATCGCATCCGCTAACCGCCGTTATTTTGAGCTAAAGAACAACAATTCAAAACAGAATACGCGAAATGTTGCCACATTGTGAAAAATGGAACAAGTGGCAACGCTTAACATGAAATTTAATTTAAATTTTATTACCAGCCTATAGGTGTCGCTTTGAAAAGTGTAGTGTTGCCATATGAAAGTTGAAATTACTGCATTTTATTGCGTGTAGATGGCGCTTGTGAGTAATCAAACAATTGGCGCCAAAGTTCAAAAGTAACTTGAATATACCGCATAAATAATTTTGTATATATTATAAATGTTTTTCAATATTGTTTTGTATTTTATTCATAAAACAGTGACGCATATGAAGAAAAAATAAAAATTTAAAAATCTGGTATAAATACATATACATATTCACTCAAAATATTATGCTGGAATTTGTAAAACATTCTTCAATTTATTAGTTTGTGTTTTTCCTAATTGTTGAATATTTTCATTGGTTTGTACCAATCTTCAAAGATGTTTAGTTGAAAGCGATAAAATTGTCAGCTTGTAGTTTATGGAGCAGCTGTGAAATGTGCTAAGTACCGTTAACCTAATATACATATCCATACATATGTACCCGATCATTGTTCGTGTTGACTTTGGATGGGAAAAGCTGTCTGTTGTTGTTGTGTCAACTGGCAGCCAAAGTCAATTCACAGTTCAGCCAGGCAGCCAGCCAAAAGCAAACAAAACAGGCACAACGCACACACACACACACACACACACATGCTGGCACACTGGGCCACAAATTCACACGCAATAAGTGGACAAAGGACTATGGCAAAGCCTCGACCCCTACCGAATCGAGACACCCAAAAGATTCACTGACAGAAACAGGATTCGGGTAATAAATTACAAAATTTGACATTTTCTGTTTCAGATCCGTGAACGTGCACACAGACAGCCGTTCCAGTGCACAAATACGTACACACTGCATACATACATTCACATAAATTGAATATATGTATATATATATATATATATATATATATATATATATATATATATATATATATATATATATATATATATTTATATATATATAGAAAAACCATGTCCAGTCGCTGCATAGCAGAAGGAGCGAAGCATCGATGATGATGCGAACTGCTGCACTACAGACTGCAAGTGCAACGGCAGCAACAACGGCCGAAGGGAAGCAGCGGGAAAACTGTGGAAACTGGCGGGAAACCCACACGCAGCAGTGGAAATAGAAGCGCCGTATGCGGTCCTCAGATAGTTAACTTGAAATTTATTATTTTACACAATTTACAATTATCTGATTCAAATGTGCACCGAGAGCAAAGGATGCGCTTTCATCTGCTCCCTGCCACAGACTCCGACGCTGAGTCCGTCTCTGACTGTGAATCGGATTCTGAGTCGTATTCCGCCTTCGTCGCCGCCTTAGCCACATCCGCCGCATTTCGATAGAAGTCACAGTCACGTTTTAATTTGCTGCGGCCTGGGCAGAGACTCGATTTTCGGGAATTATCCTGCATAGAATATCCATTAAAATGTTCACTTGAACTGCGAATTCCTAAAGGTTGAAACGAAAAATGGAAAGTTATATTACTTATATTAGGAAAAGTATAAATGGATAGACATTTTTACAGGCAAATCTCATTATTTTCATTAGCTTTTAATCAAAAAAAAAAAAAAAAAATATTTATACCGTTTGAAAATTAAAATTAATCAATTCCATTAAGTCTCTGTGCATCAATGGACAAAATCAGAGAGTATTCAAAAAGTAAAGCTTAAAAAAGATATGTAAAGCGTAATGCCAATGCTTTGGGTAGGATCTTTTTAGGTTTGAAACCCTTATTTTCTTGATTATATATATATATATGTATATATATATGGGTATATTATGAGAATGAAATACTTGCGTACTTTGTACGAATATTTATTATAGTCTTAGAAACTCTATATATATAGGCAATCAGCGAAATGCATAAATAAATTAACGAAATGCAAAAGAAACAATCCGTGCGTTTCATCCCCTTTTCAATCTCGTTTTTACGCACGCGCCTCTGTTCTTGAGCATGGCAAACAGCGACAGGCGCAAAAGAGATGGCATGCATATGGTGGCCATGGTGGCAGGATCGCGACCTAGCATTGGCATTTCCACAGGCGAAAGGTCTTTCCAGCAAACGATGTTGTTGTAGCTGTCTCTGCTGCCGCTGCCGTTGCCAGCATGTCGCGTCCTTTGTTCCGTGCGCCATGTCATAAATCATCACATAAGCGTGTCTGTGTGCGTCTGTGTGTGTGCGTGCTGCACCTTTCCACGAACTTCTAAACGTTTTTCAGGGGCAAATGGCGTCACAAATTTAAATTTGGCGTCAGTTTTATTCAGTTGCTCACGAGTCGCGACTCCTCGAGCCGTTGTCGGCGCGATTTCATATTTGTAACGGACGTTCGCCTATCGCAGTTGACGTCGCTGCTGGCTCCGTGAGTCGCGGCCAGCAGTCGAGCAAAACAAATCAATTTATGACGAAGAGTGCAAAGGCACAGTTAAAGTCATTGATAAGCAGCCCACTCGACTAATACACACAACAAAAATACAAATACATCTATGCATATGCAAACATAACTATGAAAACATAGCGTGAAAGCAAACAAAAGCAAAGAAAGTAGAGATATGATCGTGAGCTCTCGCAGCGATTTGGTGTGTTCTTTAAGCAGAGATAACAATAATAGTCGATCGGTCAACGTCAACGTAAACGACAACGACAAGCCGACGTTGACGCAAGCAGCGGCTGCACTTTTGAGCGCCGCTCAGAGTTTGAAGCCGAAGCCCGAACCGAAGGCGAGTCAGTCGCTCGGCGAACGTGAAGCAAACACAACTGTTACATAGGCAGCGCAGTCAGCAGTCAGCAATCGGCAATCGGCAATCGGCACTCGGTACTCGGCAATCGGCAAGCAGCGCATTGAACCCTCGAGCTAATCCAATCTTTTGGCAAATTATCAGCGTCCAAGACGATGATCCGTTTGCATTTATTTGCGTGGCTGTGGTGTATTTCGTTGGTCACTGCAAGCAATCAGCCGGTTATTAGCCACATTAGTCCGGATGTGGTGGCCCGAGTGGGCGACACCGTTGACTTCAATTGCACCGTGGAGCATGTGGGTCAAATGACAGTGAGCTGGGCCAAATTGGTGGGCAACTCGACTGTGGTGCTCAGCATGCGCAATATGCTCAGTCTGCAGGACAAGCGTTACAATATCAGCGTGCACGATAACCCAAGCCAGGATAGTGTCGTCTACAGCTTTCGCATTCGCCAGGTTGAGGCAAACGATAAAGGACCATACGAATGTCAAGTGATTGTCTCTTCTACGGTAAAGATTACGAAGAGCCTCAATTTGTTAATCAAAACGCCGCCCGTCATATCTGAATCGACGGCGAAGAGCAATACGGTGACTGAAGGACAAAACCTAGAGGTCTCCTGCCATGCCGATGGTTTTCCCAAGCCCAAAATTTCCTGGGAACGCGAGCAACATGCTTTATTGCCCAGCGGCGGCCATGTGCTGAACGAGCCCACGTTAAGGATAAAGGAGGTGCATCGTATGGATCGCGGCGGCTATTTCTGCATCGCCCAGAATGGAGAAGGCCAACCGGACAAGCGTTTGATCCGCGTCGAGGTCGAGTTCCGGCCGCAGATAGTCGTGCACCGCCCCAAGGTAGCACAGATGCTATACCACACGGCGAACCTGGAGTGCAGCGTTCAGGGCTATCCAGCACCGACTGTGGTATGGTTCAGGAACGGCGTTCAGCTACAGTCCAGCCGAAAATACGAGATCTCCAACACGGCCTCCTCCTCGGAGACTACCACCTCGGTGCTGCGCATTGACAGCGTCACCGACGAGGATTACGGTGACTTCTATTGCAATGCCACCAACAAGCTAGGTCATAATGATGCCCGACTGCATCTCTTCCAGGTCGTCGTGCCTATGCCCGCGTGGTAGGCGCGTCCGGAAATTCCCACACACACAAAAGACTTGAATTGCTACTTTAATTTTTTCGGCAATTGTTTGGTATTATGCTCTTATATACAATATATATCCATATATATAGTATATATACGTAATTGTCTGGCAAGAGCTTCCAGTCGTATTATTAATGATTCTTTCAATTAACTCTGATTCCGTTTGAATGTTTGTGCCTTGAGAACTCGCTGCCTATCTGCCTCTCATGCATGGGCTGTGCTTTCCACATACAAATAAATATATAAATATAAATACATACATTATATATATATACAACTTTTAAGCGTATGTCTACTTCTTTTCTGCTCGAATCGAGATTATCTGCTTGTTGTTCGTTTTTTTGTTGGTTTCTATATCATCGCATATTGCTTTGGGGGATGTTTGCTCAGCCGTCGCAGAGATAAGCGAACTTGCTCTTTGATATTAAAGAGCGTTGAGATAAGCTTCTGAGAGAAAGTATTATAAATTATTTAATGTGAATAAAAAGTTTTTTTGTATTATGTTTCTATGTAAAGACTTTGAAAGAATGCGATTGTAGTCCTTTGGTAAAGACTACGATAGAAAGTATTTCCTACAATTGCTTTTAAGGCACATCATATTTTATACAATGATTATCTCTGATTGGTTGGAAACTTAAGCTGAGCTCTGGTAAGATTTGATCAAGTGAAGGACTCACAATGAGTTGATGAATTGAAAAATATAGAAAAGAAATCCAAAGCTGATAAGTAAGGCATGAGTTACCAGTAAAACTTTGATGTTTATACTCTTTACGCTTTTCTCTTAACTACAAGAAAATATCAGAGAGTTCAAATAGCTGTCTAAAATAGTATAACATTTTCTAAGCTCACTTATCAAAGTGCAATTTCAAATATCTTTAATTTATAGCTATGTAGTTACGAAGATAGGGGTAGAGAGAGAGAGAGAGAGAGAGAGAGGGAGAGAGAGAGGTACGATGAGGCACGGGGAATTTATGTTAAGCTGACTGAAGCTATTCAAACTGCCACAACATTTAACTCTTCAATCATGGTTAAAAATGGACTTTGGTTCACCTCTTGATACCCACACACACACACACACACACACACACATACACACAACCCCACACACATTCATACAAGTGAGTTGTTCATTGTAATTGAGAAAAATGCGAGGCATTTGTAAAGCCAGACCCAAAGAGTCGTCGTCTCTGTTGCCGTCTTTTTGGCCCAAAAACTTTCCAAAGCCACAGACGAGTAGGAATAAACATAGTATATACCATATAGTATATGCACATATATGTTACGTACTAAGCACGTGGCTCATGAGGGTGCCATGAGGCGGGCAGTTAACCACATGAGCGATGCCTCTGTGGATGCCAACTCCATTATGAGCGGGCGCATTAGTTTACCGGCTACTTCCCTCTGCTGAGCCTTTCCCTCTGAGTGCCTCTGGTGGCCAGTCATGAAAATCAACACTTGCTAATGACTTAATTGTTTCCATTAGAAACTCGTTGCTAAATACATTTAGACAGCATTTTTCATAGTCATTTTTTGCACGTGTGTATTATCCTTTCGGGCCACAACAGCAGCGGGAGCAATTCCTAAATGCAATCCTACACTAAATGTCTGTCTATATTGTAATTGGTGTTTTTGCCGTTAAGCAAACACACACACACACACATCCATGCACACACCCATACGCATACACATACGCATACGCACGAATATCCCAGTTGGACATGGAGCAGGCAATTGGAGCTGGTTGGGTGTCTGGACACAGGAACGGAGACAACACGTGCACTGTTACAAGCGCTGACGCCGTCGGCTTCATCATTTCATTGTCTGCATAGTCTCTGGCAGTAGGAGGATTGGGTGGCTGCCCAACATGGACGTCGGCGTTATTGATTTTTTGTCCAACCACCCGCAAAAAGTCGATTGGAACGCGACTGAAGCCAGAGCTGAGCATCCTTTGCACTCGCTCTCTCCCTCTCTGTTGCATGATTTCTCTCTGAGGGTTGTTTTTGCTGTCATCCCCGGTGTAGAAAATGGCAAAAGTGAAAACCGTATGCGCTTCATCCGCTGGCGGTGCCTTCTTTTAGCTCCAGGTTCAACTGTAGCTCAACTGTGTCCAGTGCAGCCTGCCCAGCATTGAGTGTTCAAGCGCCTGCGCTTCTCGTCTCATTGTTTACATTTTTGGGATGCTGAGCGCTCTCTCTGGCTTCCAATTGGGGGAACGTGGAACGTAATTGAAATAGGCTTCCAGCATAAACTGAAACGCGTAGCTTTGGTTACGGCTTGAACGCCTCCACATGCACGCTCATTCGACTTGGACCTGGCGCGGCAGATGCAGCTGCCGTGTGTGCCGCGCCAAACTTTTCGTTGCTTTTGTGTTGCCCACGAGTCCGGGCTTTGTTTTTATTGTGGTCTCGCCTTTTACGACGTGCCTTTTATAATACCCAGCAACGCAGCGATTTCCAGCTTCTATGGGCGCCTATTTCTAGTTGTAAACAAAAGGCGTGTTTTTGACTTTTATGATGACCGCTGCCCGTTGCTCACTGCCCAATGCTCGATGTCCGATGTCCGACTTACGTTGTCAGCTGCAAGAGCCACTAAGATGTCATCACAATAAAATCTGAAAAGCTCCTGCAACCAAATGTATAAATTTCATTGGGTGAGTAGCTCGTTTGAAGACTTGCAAGAAATGAAAAAAGACAAAAGAGAAAACGATTCCTAAAACCTGAGTGCCAATAAAAATACTTGAGTGTGCATTGCTTGAGTTAGTGATCAAGTTAAGGAGCTTAAATAACACACGCATTTTTAAATGTGCCTTGTTAAATTAATTTGAATCCTTAACTTGCTTAGAGATACAGTGGCAAAAGATGATAAATGTGAATTCTGGATTGGTTCCGTGACCTTAGGGTCAATTTTAAATTTAAAATGAAAAGATTGAAGTATTTATTCTATTAATAGTGTAAAGTTGTATTGATAATTTAAAAAAAAATTAGCGAAATATAAACTGTTTTCTTTCAGTTATCCAATATTTTGATTCATGTAAACTTATTATTATAAGCAATAATTTGATAATATTAAATGTGCTATTGAAGTTAGATTTATAATCAAACATACTAGCTCACATCGACTTTATTATACCCTGAATCCATTGAAAATGGAAAATCAGGGTATAATGTTTTTATGCGAATGTATGTAACAGGCAGAAGGAGGCGTGCCACACCCCATAAAGTATATATATTCTTGCTCAGATCGATGAGCTGAGTTGAACTAGCCCTGTCCGTCTGTCCGTGTAAACACCTGGATTTCGTAAACCACAAAAGCTAAAGACTTCAAGTAAAAAGCAAAATACTCAATATACCATACGCTGTACGAGTTTATTTATTTTTTTTTTTCGATAACTGGTCCCATTTCTTTATTATCGATAACTATCGAAAATATCGATTTGTTTTTGGGGGTTGGCGTGCACACCGTTAAAGGTAGAATCGTGCACTAAGTTGTGCTTGATTGCTATATTGAATCCGCACATTTTGTCATTTTTGAATTTTTGATTCCACGCACCTTTCGCCGATAATTCAACAAAAATGACAACTCACGTATATCTAATATTAGAGATTTGAGATTTGGCATAGAGATTTAGAACATAGGTCGAGAAAAAAAGTTATTAAACAATAAAGTTTCCATAGTTTCCAAATCATATTTCATATATTCATTAATGTTATTGTTTCTATTTCCAATTTTATTATTTAAATGAACTATTGCAATATTATTAATAGTATGAAGCTAATTATTGTGAATATTTTTCATTAAATAAATAATTTTAAAGTTAAATATGTTATAATAGATAATGTTATATATATGTTATATATTTCATAAATATATTTATTTTTTTTTTATTATTATTATTATTGTAATTATTATTATTATTATGATTATAATTATTATTATATATTAATATTAATATATTTTTATTATTATTATTATTATTGAAATATAATATTTTTACACACATCAGTTTGCCTAATTATTACTATCATTACCTCTATTATGATATGGGGGTCTGAAATTTGTTTTAAGCAAACTGAAGGTGTTTAAGCATTTAACCTCTTGATACGTTTATTTTCACTGAGATGTGACAACATAAGCAGGATAACTATAACAAAAGCTGTTTAACTTTAACAATATTTTAGGAACTTTAAATCCGATTATCATTGTTAAATTGACTGAATGATAGAATGATTTGAACAATTAATTGGCTCGCACTTGCAGTCAATATATATATATATATATATATATATATATATATATATATATAGATGAACAGAACCAGGTTTTATTAACTTAATATATTACTCAAAACTTAGACATGTTTTTTTTCACAGCCTATTCCTCCGTATATTATAAAATTATATGTTCATATATTTTGTCTTTTATTTTGCATTTGATAAGTTGCATATGTAAATGATAATTGACACACCCACCGCCCACAAACACACACACATACGAGCTAGTAGCTAATTATGGTCATTCGTATATACAAATAAAATATATATATAGATATGTATAATGGGACGTGTGTATAAGTAATTGCATTGTAATTAATGTAGATATCTGTTTGTGTTTGAGCAGATAAATTAGTAATGAATTATCGATGGGGCTAGTGGAGCATTAATTGAAGTCTCGCCTTTGATTTATGATGCGCAATTTATAGATGAATGCATTCGCCATATCCGACACACACACACATACACACAAATACACTTACAGAGAGCGCCAGATGAAAAGTTCCGGTGAAAAACGCAGTAAAAAATTAAGAAAAAAAATAGAGAAATTACGAAACAAATTGTATTGCATAAAAAAGTGCATCAATAAATAATAATTTAAATATTTTATACTGTGCGAAAAGCATAAAGTGGAATTAGCCTGGGCCGTTGCGACACGCTTATGCTTAAAACCAAATATTTACGAAGTTGCACGGGGGTAGGGGCAATGGTGGTGTAAAGGGGCTTAGGGCTGGCTGAATGACAATTTTCATGCATGTCCTGGCAAGTTAAGGCTGTCTCGTGGGTCTCTCGGCTCGCTGCTTGTCATTAATCCCAGCGCTTGGAGACAAATGGAAGCTGCTTTGCCGCTGACACATGGCTTCTGGTTGGGATTTCTAGTTGGGTTTGAATTTGGCTTTGAATTTTGGACTTGTTCGCCTCCGCTACCACTGCTGCTGCTCTGCTGCGGTTGCCGTTGCTGCTCAAATAATAAATTTAACTAATTGCCTTGGCGATTGGCAAACAAAGACAACAAGAAGCAGCAGCAGTAGCTCCACATATTTTGCAGAGCATCGACTGCAAATTGTGATTTGCATTCAGAGCTTGTCTCTTTCATTAATATAAAAACTTCCTCCAGGCAGGCCCTGGCCAAGCATCTGTAGCTGACTTGAAATCTTAAAGGGGCGTTGCGATGCCATTTGCAGCAGTTGGAAGTGAAATGCGGTTATGAATGCACTCGAACAAGAATGTGAAGAAGCACGCGAGCGCAACTTTTTTGGCAAAACATCAAGAAATGTCAAGAATTTGCCTTACATTTTTTCTACTATGTGCCATAGCCATAAAGCCATAGCCTAAAGAATGTAAATTTTTAAAATTAATAGCCACACAAAGGGTATTTGAATATATCGTAATTAATGAGAAATATATATTATTGGCAAATGGCCAAGGCAGCTTCGGATGATTCTCCCAATTCGTTTACATATCTTCGATACCTATTACGAACCTAATTTATTATGATGGAAATATCATAGATACTTGAAAATATTGTTTAAGGTTGATTCAAGTGTGATATTATTGCTTAACAATTTAATTAGCAAGTTCTGAATAGTCCTAATTTAGATTTTGAGTTATATAACATATACATGTATGAGTAAGCTTAAACTTATGTGAAGATAAAGCCTGAATAATTTAAGAATTATATTTAGTTCAAATATTTCTATTCCGTATATTATTACGAATTTCATTTAGATTTTGAGTTATATAACATATATATATATGAGTAAGCTTAAACTTATGTGAAGATAAAGCCTGAATAATTTAAGAATTATATTTAGTTCAAATATTTCTATTCCGTATATTATTACGAATTTCATTTAGGGCACTGAAAGTCACAAAATAAAGAAGATTGAACTTAAATGTGGAATACAATATAATTTTTGTATCAACAGCAGAGGTCAGATGAAGTTAAAGATTTCATTTAACTAAAGTAATAGATACCAAATTTAGTTATACATTTCCTAGAGTCTAGAAGAGCTTCGCCCTTTAATAGAACGACATTTTCATTGCTGCATGTTTTGGAAAGATATACTGAGATTAATATGCAGCTACGCACTTACAATACAAATCTGGATTGTTGAACAAGCTTTATGCAAAATATGAAAAATGAAATCAAACTGTGCACAGAGCATAAAAAATAAATGCAATGGAAACTATTTGGTTTCTATGCAAATGCTTTGGCCAAATAGATTTATGAGACTCGAGCGCTTGGTAGAGCGTATCTATTAGTCAACCACAAACAAACAGTCCGTTTTTTTAAATGATTGCAATATTTTTTGTCGTGTTCAGCTGGGTCACATGTGGCGCCAACGTTTTGGCCACAATTCCGATCCAATAGCCGCCAGCTGCAATTTGGTCAGGAATAAAAAACAAGGGCCTTGTATTGTTTTAATATTTTAACCAATTTAGATAACTGTTTCCATTTGCAATTAAAATGCAGATGCATACGCTGTAAGCGGGCTCGGTTGTTACGATTCCCCAACTGTAACCAACTCAAATTAAAACTTTTCCTTGTCGGCCAGTGGGCGTGGCAGTCGTCAGCGCAGCTGGGACGCACTTATCTGCATTGCACGCCTCGATATCACGTTCGCTCGCAGCGCGTCCTCTTCGTCCCTTTACATTGCGTTTTTCCTTTTATGTGTTAGTATTATTTTGTCTTTTTGCGCCAAATTAAAAAAGATATAAAATTTTTGGGGTACGGCAGTGAAAATGCTGCGCATTGCCGTTGCCAACGCATTTGCATGTTAAGAGTTTCGCACTGTGCGCATTTCATTTTAACAGCAGCAGCCCAAAGCGTCCCACTACCGCCCACGCCTGCTGCCACGCCCCACAGCCACGCCTGGCGCACTGACGTGCAGCGGAAGTTGGTTTCAGTTGTGGCGCTCGAGCTTCATTCATGCTGCGGTGTTGCCCATTTCTTTATTTCTTTTTGTTGTCGTTGTTGTTGGTGTTGTGTCGTGGCGGAAGTTTTGTGCAACCGCCATTTTTGTGTACTGCGCATTGCGTTTGGCCAGGACGAAGGACGAAGCAGGACTTCGGCATGGCAGCCCAAGGAAGTGACAAGGCGAAGAAGCATTCCGTACGAAACATTTAACAAATAAACACAAATATGAATGAGCTACTCACAACATTTGCGTTAAGTACAATTTACCACTCACTTGACATTTGCAAGATTTTCACAGCCAGCCAAAAGAAAAGGGGGAAAATTCCCTTGAAATGGGCTCTTAATGATCTTCGAATTTGTTTGAAAGCCACATAAATAAAACTGATAAGTGTTTTCAGTTGCCCAGTTATATGTTTGGTTACTTTTTATTATGATCGGGTGCGAACTATAGTTCGAAACTGTCTACGATATAAATTTAAGATATGTTTTTACATTCGGAGATGCGAATGAAGTGCTACCTTCTGAATATCTTCAATTCACTTCTGCCTCGTTTATAGATAATATTTTAGCAAGCTGCTTAAGCTTTATATTATTTACGAAAAGCGTTTGTAAATACTTTAATTGAATGAAAATTTGAATTTATATTAGAGATTCAGAAAAAATATTTATAAACAATTTGTAAGCCTTGCAATTTGTTTTGGTATCCTAGAATAATATGATATATATACTTGCCCTTTAGAATTATTTGAAACTGAAAAGTAGAAGTGTGTATGGGGATTATATTTAGTTTCAAATAAAAATATAATGAAAATGGCACGCACTTTAAGGTATTTAATATGAAGTTTATACATATTTATTTCTTTAAAGTACTTGCTTGCGCCTTAAATATTTCCATTTAGAGTCAGGAATAGGGTTCGCACTTAGCTAAATTAAATGTGGAGTTTTTTTGTGTCCAATAAATTTGTGGGGAACATAAATCAAATAAATTTCCATTATGCTAAAAATACGTTGGAGAGCCGAGCCAAGCATTGATTCTGATGTGGCCTGGCAATCAGCTTTTAGCTTTCAGCTTACAGTTTCTAGTTTTCTGGTGTTGCTTCTGAAGCCAACAGCAAAAATCCGATGCCAAATGATATGCAATTTATCTACCGAAAATCTAGCAAAATCTGCTGTGTAATGAATGTCCCTGTGATATCCTTATGCGCGTGCATAAGCCCGCGCAGCATCCAAAGTGGGTTGAGCAGCGAGGACATCATTTGCTTTAAGAGTTTCATTATAACATGCATCGCACGCTTTTCTTTATCGCTGTGCTGTGCAAGGATGAGCTGCTGTTGCTGCTGCTGGAGCTGGACCTGCTGCTATTGCTGCTGCTGCTGTATCTATCAACATCAAACTGCGCCATGTCCTTGTGTCCTGCTTGCTGCGTACGGCACCCTGCCACTTGGCTCTTGGTTAGCCCGCATCATGCCACTAGATGCTGGGCCACATTAAAACGTTGCCAATGTTGTGTGGGAGGGCAGCCAATCCCAATCTCAATCCCAGTTCCTGTCCCCATCTCAATCCCATTCCAAACCTGTGCTCCTGTGCACCCGTATTTATAAATATACTGGCGCAATCGCCGGCCTCGTCGTCGCATCTGCAATTGCGTATTGCTGCGTCAGTCCTTAAAGCACGAATTGCGAGCTGGGCCTGGGTACGTTTGCATGGGAGTAGGCAGAGCTGGCTGACTGTCTGCGTCTGTTTTTATGTGTGTGTATTTATGTTTGTGTCTGATGCTAATGCCGATGTGGCTGGCTGACTGACTGGGTGGCTGCCTGGCTGCCTGGACATGGGTCTAGAGGTGTGTCTGGACTTTCCACTTTTGCTTCTTGTCGTCCTAGTCGTTCCACTAAACCCCACAGGCCAAAGCATACAATTTGCATATAATTTGCGTTCATTTTATTTTATTTCACCCGGCGAGCTGTCGTTTTACCCTCACTTTCTCTCTCTCTCTCTCTCTCTCTCTTTCTCGCTTTCGCTCTCTCTGTGCCTTTCTCTCTGTATGCAGCGCTCGTTACATTTGAGCTGGGCGTGGGAGCGCCTACACGCCGCTCCATGAACAACCTTATTAATAGCTCAATATAAAGCTGCAATCGTGCAAGTTATTTCAGCCAGAACAAGTCGTTCCCGGATTGACGCCCCCAATCAGCCAGCTGACATACGTACAAAACGATTAAACTTCTACTTTTGAAGCGAAGATGCGCTGTAGAAGATGAGTAGAGGCTATTCTTTTAATGGGGGGATATGAAATTGATCTCTTATTACTGCCTATCTATAACAGCTCTTTTTCGATCTGTTACAGCTTATATGCAGTTGCTCTCATATATTTTTATGCACTCGCATATAGTACGCGAACTAATTAATTCTTTAATGCACTTCGAATGTGTCGTTTGCATTAATGTCGCTCGCTTGTTATGCTCGCAGTGGGCAGTGGATATTGGCTGAGGCCATTTACATAAATTCAGTGAGAAGCGCAGCAGAAGTGCCCCCCAGATACACTTATAGATATAGCTAATGGGTGTATGAAACGAGCGGACAGGCATCTCTGTATTGGGTTGGTATTATCTGGTCGCTTGGTGGGTAGTTAGATGGGGTTTTGGGACTTTAATTACACTTTGAATGAATGCTAATTCATAATTGAGTATGTGAGTGCAACAAGCGCTGTTCCAGCTGCTGCATCTGTATCTACAGCTGCGGCTGCATCAACATCTGTAGCTGTATCTGTATCTGTGTCTGTATGAGTTTGCCCGAAACTGCATACAGACTGCCATGCAATTATGCTTGTTTAATTTAAACCAAATTTATGTGAAACACGCTGCGACAGCATCACCAGCACCAGCAGCAGCAGCGGATAGAATAAAGTTGGCCATGGCCACTGTGAATTTATGTGTACACACACACGCACGCACACACACACATTCACGCTCACTCAGTTAGTTTAACAGGCAGCATAAAAATGCTTCAAAAACTCTCAGCCAGGACATGGCACAGCGAGCGGCTGTGGCAACTGAAAATTACTTGTGCATCCGGTGCATCTAGCTCCGTGTGAATCGCTCCGTGTGGTACTCTTAGCCAAAGGCTCAAGGCGTGAGTTTCATGGCGTCTCTTACAGTCGTCTTCCGCTCCCGATGAAGCCATTTCGCCAGCGTTGGCTAAGTGAAAATGTGAGCGTGCGGAAGCCAACTAGATTTCCCAGTTCCCCCGTCCGCTACTTCAGGGCGTGGCGCAAAATTTAAAATGGAATGCTCAGCGCAAATTGAAAACAAATGACGCGCAGGCCTTTCTGGCTTAAAACAACGTAAGTGCGACAGGGGAAGGAGGAGCGCAAAAAAGGCTAAAAAAAGGCTTTTTTACAATTTTACTCGACTGGCCTTTCATTTAGATTTTTGGCAGCGAACGTAGCCCATCCTTTTGGCATTTTATGCAGCCCATTAGGGTACGTGGCCAAGTCCTGTGGCAGCCGGCCATGCCTCTGGCCCCCATAACTCACACAGAATGACCTTCTGGCCGGCGCAGTCCAAATGAAAGCGGAGAAAAGGAGAAAGGAGCTGGCGAAAAAAGAAAAGACTGTGGCTGGCAGACCTTTTAATTCCTCGACAAGGCTGCAACACGGGCCACTACATGGACCTGGACACGGCAACTGGCTGACTTTTAAGCATTCGCCTCGTTTTGCGTCTGAGCTTTTTAAGCGATTGCCAAGCCATGATAAATCGCTGGACTAATTTAATTAAACTTTACGGCAGCGCACAAAATGCGAATTCCTGCCCAACTTCTGCACTGTTCCATTTTCTTATCCTTGTCCACATGACTTGCCCAATTTATGAGCCCGCCCTGAACTCGGCCAAAAGAGTGTCCGGACTCGTGAGCCGGAAGCGAACTGCAACAGCAGCAGAATGACAGTCACAGCACAGATAAAGGATCCAATTAAGTTTATACAAATTATTATGAATGCAGAATTTACCAGGTGCATAAAGGCAGCTGCAGGCCTGGAACTAAAATTAAAATTCAGCTTGTGTAGAAAACTTAACGCTTTTTGTTTAGGACTGGTCATAACACCTGGCAAATAAAACTATGCAAGAAATTGCCATCTCGTGTGAAAATAATCTTTTAAATGGATGACCACCCTGAGGGTGGTCTGTGCACAATCTGATTAAAACTGCTTGAGTTTATAAGAACTCGTAAGGCATAGTAGAGGAAAACAGTTGTGGTAATATGTACGGATGGGTAAATATACGTAGCTATATATAATATTGGATAAGTTCTCTATGTACTCTGTATTATAATCTTATAATACGAGCCTTAAGATAACTATAATAAACAAAGTTTAATTTGACAATTATATATTTCAATATTTATACTTTTTAAATATATTCAATTGGAATCGAGCGGGTGCAACTTCAAATATCTTCACACATTTTCCCTCCTAGCAAAAAGTAAGAATCGCTCTAAATTGTTCATAAATGGTTTACATATTTACTACTTTTGATAAATGGATTTTCTTTTGTGAATACTGACAATATTAGAAAAGCTTTATTCAGACCTTTTTTTTATTACATTATTTTATTAATTTACAAACATTTGTTACTTAAGTGACGTCTGACCAAAAAGTGTTGCATACTCTTAGGCGTTTTAAAATTAGTTTTATTTATTAGTTTCCTTCGATGATTAAACAACTAACAATGTATATTTAAATGTATAATTTTAGTGTATTTAATAATAATAATAGTTCCATTCGAGTTGCTAATTTGCAACATTGTCTTAACCGAATCTGACACGGACTTGCACATGTTCAGCATTTTATAGCAATGACTTTAAATTATTTATATAAACCATGAAGTTAACAAAATTATTAATTTGCGAATTGATAATGAGGCCGTTTGTTTGCTAGTTTGTGTATTTATCTAGTTGAGTGCTGTGTAAAGAAAATCTCATTACGCACATTTGCGAGTGCCATAAATAAACAGAATTCTGCTGTAAATTACAGATTATAATGAAAACTAAAATGCAGCTGGGCGCAGCATGTGGCAATGATACGGATGCGGGCAGATGTGGACTCGGACACGGATACGACTGTGGATGCGGGTCTGGATGAGGATGTGGACGGTTGGCAAACTAGCAGAATGTTTCGACCGAATGCCGATAGGTCGGTGTCGTTGTTGGTTTGGGCATATATATAAATTACAAGTTCATTCTGATTTAATTGCACATTTGTGAATGCAATTTGTTGGCCGAGTGCAAATAAGTATTATATATTAAGTATTATGTTGTGGCATTATGTATTTGTAGCTTAGAAGCATTATGGATATTTTAGTAGCAAAACCAGCAGCCAGCAGCTAGCAGCAGTCGAGCAGCCACTTCCTGTTGGTGCGTTAAGGATGCATACAATTTTAATATTAAATGCGATGCGAATGGACAGCGTAGCCCGAGGCAAGTTAGGTACTCAGGTAAAGGGGAAGGTCTTTATTCTGCCCAGCAGGACATCTGGTCGCTTGTCGCAATTTCGTTTGGCAATGGGCAAAGTTTGGCGTCAAGAATTCGATGCGTTTTTGTTTGCATTGTTTCTCAAATTGTTATTTTACTTCTGGAAAATTTTCAGCGCTCCAGGCAGATACGGACTGCAAAAACTTTGCCCTCTATTTATGGCACTTGTTATTGTTACATCTACAGTTGCTGCTGCTGCTGCTGTTTTTCTGTGCCCAGTCAAGCAAGGTGCATGGCGTTTATAAACTTGCCACAAATACGGAAGAACAAGAAACTAAAACCAAATTTTGGTTTCAATGAATTGCTGCGATATTGCATTCCTCGACAATTGCCAGATTATTTTGTTTTATGTGTCAAAAGTAAGGTAAGCATACAAGTCCCTTGCTGGCCAGTGTTTAGCTAAAACGCTCCCGTGACCTACCCTGTAGTTCCGGGCTTTTGTTTATAGTGCACGTCAGTGCCATTGTCAATTATCAGAAGCTCGTCTCTACAGGTATCTCACAGGGTAGAAAGAAACAGCTCAATAAACGAACAAACGAATATCAAATGGAATGTGTAATGAATATAATATAATATATATAAGATAATATATAATAAATTTGAAACTGCTTTAAATAGTAATACTTAATTTTAAATTCAATTATAAATATAATATTTGCTTTATAGTCAGTCATGATTATTTATAATCAAAATTATTCTTCTGTTATCATAACATACAAAGTAAGTTGGAAGACATAATCAGTTAAACGAGAGCTGCTAAACTATGATTAAATTATGCTAAAATTTTCTATAAGCTCTCCAGCATATTTATGACGCTTAGCTGCATTTTACGAGTCTACTTGAGCTTGGGTTTCAGTCCGGAATGGAACACAGCTGGGAAGGAAAATATGTTTTCATCCAACTTGTCGCAGGTGACTTACCAACTACTTAGCACATAAAACATCAACTCAACTATGAAACAGGTAAAGCTGGAGCCGAACAGCAGCCAGAAGGGGAGTTGGGATGAGCAGGAGGGGCAGCAGAAGAAACAGAAGCCACGCAATGGCTTGTCCAGGCGTCAACAATTGGCGGTGCCTTTTAACGTGTATTAATAATTCAGGCTCACGTAGAAGTTGGCGTCACTTAGCGAACAGCTCTAAGCGAAAAAGAAAGGAAGAACCAGAGAGCGTGGGGTACTTGGCGCCAGGAAAAGTAAAGTGCAAGAAAGCAACAACAAGGCGCACGAAAACAAACAACAATGGCTTGAGGAAATCTGGGGAAAATCACAACAGTCAACAGCAAGAACAACAAAAGAGGCCAGCACACATAAACAGAGCTCAATGCGAATCCTGGGCAGCAAGGCAATGGCTGTCGTTGTCTGCAGACGCGAATCAGCTGCCAGAGGTGGCAGCCGGGGCGCCTTTTTGTTGGGCTTGCGAGGCTGTGTGGCCTGTGCGGTATGCGGAGCGAAACAAAAAGCCGCTTGGCACGTTCCCTTACATAAATAACGATTTGGAAGGCCGTTGGCTGTTGCTGCCAGAGGCCTGTTATGATGACGTTTATATCTCTCTCCCACTCTCCTTACACTCTATCTGCGTGTTTGGGTTTCTTTGCGCCTGACATTAAGTATACGCCGACTTGTCCGCGCTCTGATAAAAAATATGTTATTCAAATGGCAAATTTTATGTCTGCCAATGTGGGCATATTTACCAACAAAAAAAGGGTAAATAAAATATAAGAAAACGAAATACAAGTCAGACCAGCAAAATTGGTATCTTCCGTTGGCCTTTATGAGGCAGATCATTAGTATTCCACATTTGTTTCTTACCAAACACTTTATTATGAATTCACTTTGGCGAATTTATGATGTTGATCTGATTCATGAATTCTATGTAAATTTAGAATTAAATGCAAAACAGAAAAAAAGAACATTCCAGGCACTTCTGACCTGACGTTATAATAAGAAATTATATGATAAATATAGTCGGCTAACGATACTAGCTTAGTTTTTGGGTCAAATCTAAGTATGTAATTTATTGATTATTAGTTTTTAAGCCCGTTCCAAATATCTATCACATATCAATGAAAATGTTTAAATGTTCATTTATTTACTACTTGCTTTTACGATAATATTTGAATAAAAATAATTCTAATGGAAATGTGTAATTGCCTTTTTGCGTATATAAATTATTTTCACCTTGGTAGTCAGTCATTCGTTTTTGAAGTGAGTTGATATATTGCACCTGATTCGATTTTTAGTAATATCTTCAAATATTTCTTGATCAATTTAATAGCTCAGCAAAGTGCAAATTGAGTTCGATTTTGGCTTGGTTCGCTTCAACTTACGTGGAGTTCTACTCAGTCTGAGTGCAGGATAAAAAATTGGCGCACGTTTTATCAAACGACGCCGAACTAAACTTTTTATGGCAGCTGTCGTCATTGGGGACCTGGGAGCTGGAACAGAAGAGGCGGGCCATAGGATTATAGGCAGGAGGAAAGGGAAACTGAAGTCGGGGCGAGTCGGGAATGTCTCATGCCACGCAGCTGTAACGAAGGAATGCGATTTATTTTCGCATTGACAATCGTTTGATTTTGGTCGTGCGCGTTTTTTTCTACTGCTGATTTTATGGTTGGGCACCAGAGTGGTGATGGGGTGATGGGGTGCTGCTGAGGCTGGGGCTGGGGCTGGGTTTTAGTATGCGACATATTGCGACGTGTGTGTGAGTGGAGGGGAAGTGGGTGCGGCTCCTGTCCCTTTCATTGAGTTGGCAATTTCTTTGCCATTTGAATTGCTGTTGCTTGTCGTCGCTTGTTTGTTGACTGCTGCTGCTGCTGCTGTTGCAGTGGCCCTGGCCTTTGTTTTACTTCCACTCTCAGCTATTTTTTATTTGTTAGAACGAAGGGAGCGGCTCCCTCCCGGTAAAGGATGCCAGCAGCAGTCGCCGCAGCGCAGCTCAGCGCAGCGTAGTTCCTGTTGTCTGTTTTCTGCTTTTCTTTTTCCGCTCGCTCGTAAAATGATTCGCACATATAATTGCTTTTGCTGTGCACCCACACACATAAACACACACACACCCACTCTCACTCCCTGACACGCCCACATTCATACCACATTCCTCAGCCTCTTCCGTCTCTGTCTCCGTCTCCGTGCCACGGTACTGCCTGCTGCCTGCTGCCTGCTACTCGTGGCACTGTTTTGGCCGCGCGTTGAAATCATTCGTCAGGATTTATGCGAATGAGCGACAGTTTTTGCCATTTGTTTGCAACGACGCCGCCAACAAGGACGCGCAGTGCGGAGCGCAGTGGGGCAAGTGGGAGCAATAGAAACTGTAGGACAGGACGAACGGATGTGGCGAAACATAAGCGATGAATGATGGTGTATCCGTATCTTGCCACTAAAGTATCTTTGTATCTGTGGCAGCAGCAACGCCAACAGCGGCAACAATTGCTGAATATATTTTACGCGTTTAGTTGCGCCTTCCCGCTACTCCGCATTGTTTCCCGACGTCTCCTGCCCAAGTCCTTGTCCCCGGGCACATTTTATTAATTCGTTTTATTTTACTTCGCGTGACAAGTTGACATAAATGGACAAATTGAGCTTTTAAATTTGTTGCACGCTGTCCTGGCAACCGAAGCCCGACAAACAGCAGCAAGACCAAGGCCTGGACCAGCACCCGCCACGACGATTGCGATAACCGGCCAACAACAAATACAAATTGTTTTCCAAACAAAATTGATTGCCCACTGTGCGGCACATCAGTTGAATAATATTTATTGGATTAACATAAACTGAATGCCATCCTCACCCTCCTCTCTGCCCCCTCTTTTCGATCTTCTCTGGTTAATTGCTAAGGTCAGTTCCAAGACAAATAAATCGCACGAAACTTAATCAATCATTTTCACAATCAAATTGAATTGTTAACTCTTGATTAATTTCACAAAAATGCAGATTTGAGTGGCGAAAATGTATTCAAAATAATTATTGATACTTAACTCAATTTATTTTCTAAATCTTGCCAAATATAGCGTGAATATAATAATTGCCTCTATTGCTCCAAATTGGAGCTGAATATATTTGTATATTCAAATCAAAATCTCTAGTTCCAAGAAGCCAGATCGACATCAAGACAGAAAATACACAAATAATATGTATTATTATTTTCAAAATAAGAACTTTTACTCTGACTTTGACAGTAAGCAAATCTACTATTATTTAATAAGAGCGTTTCGTTTTCATTCAGGTAAAATGAAATGATTTTCATGATTTGATTGCATTCTTTTGCATTTTAACAGCTTTTGCGCCTATCGATGAAGTAAATGTTAAGTTAGTGATGACATCAACCAATCGGTGGGTTTCTCGACTAAGTATAGTATAGCCATCCTGCTTAGATAAAAGCGAGATAGCACATTTCACAATACTTTAGCAAAGACTTAAGCCGAATTTTAAATATAAATTGAACGCTGCCTAACGATAGATGGCGCATCTATACGCAATTGGGGAATTTGTTTATTAAGAATGCGAGCTTGAAGACGTTTAAAGAGAAGATTGGGAATAATTAATAATATCAATATTAGAATAATAATAAAACTTATGAATAATTAATGTTATAATTATACAAAAATTAAAATTTGCTTAATAGTTATCAATTACGTATGCTGAACCCAAAAATGAAATGAGCAATGTCATAGATATTAAAACATATGTAACCAAAATATCATCAATATATCATTTAACAAAATAGTGTTATTTAACTTTATACTAGTTATACTATACGACAAAGTAAAAGAGGCAGCTAAATTACATTTATTTAAATATTTTATGAATTTCAATTTTTATTTGCAAGCCATTTGAATCTTGAATAGCCATAGCTATTTACTATTTATCATGCCAGACTCTTTATATATATATAGCGCTTGATTGCCACGTTTATTATATACATAGAAAATTATTGTATTTTTTTTTAATATATTATTCATTTCACATTATTCAAATTTATAATTTTCATCCCAATTTAAGCAAACTGTAATCTATAACAAACTCGTGGTATATAAAGCACTCGATTCATTATTACGAAAGTCGGCCATTTATTTATCTATTATTCTACGGAAGTAACATTTGCCTCAAACTATTTTTGAGACGGTGTTGAATGATGGTTGACTACGTATAGTATTTATTTTTGACTAAAACTTTACTTTGGCTCGCACCACAAATCATCCAACGCGTTTTGGTCAAAAAATAAAAAAAGAAACCAAAATGAACAAGAGTTTTGTTTCCTCTTATTTCTTATTTTTGTGTTATTTATTTTTCGTGCTCGTTCGAGGCACGTCAACGAAATAATCAACAAAAGGACATGGCATAAAAAACGGAGAACTGTAGGACTAAGCGCGCAGCAGAAATGACATTGACGGCTATGTGAACAGAATAAAATTTCATCAAAATGCGACTGTCAGAGACAGTCACACACATACACACACATACATACATACATCCGCATGCCTTGAGGCGGGTGGAAATGGGGAAATGTATTGCAAATGGAAGAAATTGCTACTTTCATCTTGGTCCTTTGCACGCATGGAGAACTTTCACTGCTCGTTGCCACTCACTGGGGTGGTTCACAGAAAGTAAGAGAGAGAGAGAGAGAAAGAAAGAAAGAGAGAGAGAGGGACAATGGGACAGTGGGTGAGTAACTGAAACGAAACTCATACTCATATCACATATGAGGATTTTCGGGCTCTTCAGCCCGGACAACTGACGCACCATGTCAAGAGCTGTCAGCCAAAGAACAAAGCACTCAGTAGCGCCAGGCGGACAGGCGGACGGGCGGACGGGACCATGACGCGTAGTTGAGGAGTAGCAGCGCTGCGGCCAACGGTGGCAGCTAGAAGTGCCTTGAGCTCACCTTCCCAGCAAGTGAACCGCCGTCGCGTAGGTGTTGAAGGCCGTTCCACTTGCTCGCAATTGCAACAAAATTTGTTAATGTCCGGCCCTTGTCTGGATCAGGAACATGGCTGCTTACTCCGACCCGGATCAGAGTCGGTATCGGCATCGTACTTTGCTTGCTCTGGCGCAGCGGGCAACTCGGCGGCTGTGCTAAAATCGCAATCGAAAAAAGGCAACGAACACGAATACAAAACTAAATACAATTCCAAACGAATGTCTGCATTGTGCACTTTGATTAATGATCGAATGTCAATTACTGCATATACTTCTTATTACACACACACACACACATACACACACATGTCCACATCTATACGTCTATACACACCAACCTACACAGCGACGAGCAATTCCCGTGGCGAGCTCAAACCAATTGCTGGATAAGATGCTGGCGTCGCTGTTGGACCGCGGATTGCCATCGCGCTGAAATTGCGACAATAATGAAAGAAAAATCTATTGTGTCAGCCAGCAATGAACAGTCAAACTAGAATATAGCAAAGTTAATTTTGCTAAATCTTATATATATTATTTTTAGTTTTCAATCATGATTGGAACGTTGCAAGAATTGTTGCGAATAGATGAAAATCATACTAAAACTAATAAATTTTAATAAAAATCGTCGAGGTTGCGTATGGATTCGATTTGCAAAAGAGATCGGAAACGATTGACCTATTATTAAAACAATGTTTACTCTTTGATTAGCGAATAAAACTAAAGTTAGATATAGCGAACCAGGGAGCGAGAAAAAATAAGAGACAGAGAAAAAGCCAGAAAGATATAATGAGAGTCGTATTGATCATAAATTACATTATTTTAAAGTGTCAAATTACTTTCGACTGTTATTAGATTTCATATTCTCCTTTCCTTGCTTCACATTCTAATTGCAGCTTGAGTCCTAGTATTAAATATTCAATTAATATATTATAAATAAATAGTTAAAAATTAATTTATTGAAAAGTCTGGAAATCATTAATTATAAGGTGAGATGCACCTGCAAACAGACTTAAATGATTTTTGAGCTTTCACACTTGAATAGAGGCTCGGTCACTGGAGAAGCACAAATGGAACAGCCATTTGTTTAAATGGTTTTTAATACACTGAAATCAGTGCACTCCATCCATCTCCATCCATACATACATGCAGCCATCCTTGCCTCATTCTTGTTCATTACATGGCTAACAGCATGCATTCGCCTGACCAAACATAATGCCTCGGTTAATGGTTACAAATTAGGCCGATCGGCCGCACGCACGCACTCACACATACACAAGCACACACACGCACACACAAGCATGCAGGGGCTAGAGGGAGCCAAGCATATAAATGGTTAACCGCAAGCAAGAGACCCTCTCTCTCTCTCTCTCTCTCTCTTTCTCTCTCTGTCTGTCTTTCCCACTGGCCAAAAGTGACGTCAAGACTAAACTGCCAATTTAATAAATGGCCACACATTAATTAAAACAACACGCACACACATGCGTAGAACTTCGGACTTGAAGGGCTTGTCGATGCTTTGCGAGTGGCTGTGACTGATGAGCCTTGATTGATTCCTGCGGCCACACTTGAGAGTCTGCATTGTTGCCACAATTGAAAGTGGGCTCAGAGCGGAGTTGGCCTTTGATTTATGCCGTGGGCCGAGTAAATTTGTTTCCAATTCGGGCCTAATGAGAATTGATCGCTGGCGAGTGTTTTGACAAACAGAAGACATGTGTGTGTTTGTGTGTGTGTGTGTATGTGCCATTAATATCGCCAGCTAATTAGCAGGTAAGCGCTGCTCTATGCAATTCCCCGAAAAACTAGGCCATGCTAAACGGTAGCCGAGCAGCGACAAAGAGAAGTGCAACAGCAAAGTCAAGGGAATCAAACATGGCCGAATGAAAAGAGTTGGCAGAAAGACGGCGTGCGGCGCTCAGCGTGAGGCAATCCTTCCATCTCCACATTGACTTCAGCCTGAGCCCTCTAGCTGCGGCCTTTGCTGGTGCCGCCATCGCCGCAGAGTCAGACGCGTGGGCGTGTAAGGGGCGTTTCGCTGTGTCTCTGCCGCATATGCAAAGTACCGAAAAGTCAACCTGAGGCACCTCTGAAATTAGCAACAGTAGACGGGTTAATTGTTATCCTCGTTTCTTTCCGAACAAAAGGGTTGACTACAGCTCCGTGGGCCGAGCTATGTCCGGTGACTTCTGTTGGGATTAGCCAGGATGAAAGAGGATCAGACGGGATTAAAACACTGCCTTTAGGCACGCCAAAAACGCCGACTTCAAATAGGGCGGTTACGGTCTGCGTCTCAGGCGGCTAAATCATAGAGTTAGAAGACAATTTCAAAATAATGAATAGAACATATTGCACAGAAATGAAGAGAATCTCTTTTTAGGGAAATTCTCAAAAAAAAGGGTTTAATATGATTAAATGCATAAAATGCCGGAGTAGTTGAACACGTTATCTGATTCGATCTTGAATAAGTTTACTGTGTTCAACAGAAAAATCCATAATGTAAGGATTTGCTTTGATGAAACATTATACAGATGTAAAATGAAGAAAATAAATTATTTTTAGGTCTATTTACTCTAGATACTAAAAAAGTATGGTATGACCAATTGTTTGTATTATTTTGCTTTATTTATGTGTTCCATGTACGTTCGGCATAATCTTTCTCAAAATGTTACAGCACATGATCTACACGATTGAAGATCACATCGATAGGTTCAACTGGTTCAGGGTGGGTCCTCAATGCGGTGTCGAACGTAGCCGAAAGGTAGTGACAAGCGGGGCTACTGTTGCCGCTAATTGGAGTGAGGGGAGATTCGAGTCACTCGTCTCGTCTCTAGTGCCAAGTGGCTCCTTTAACACGTGCTGCCTTCGTAATCATTTCGAGCTGCGAATTTCGACCCTCTTTAGGTCCACGTTCCGGTCTGCAGTGGTAGTCGTAAGTAGGTCTTAATCCTTTTTTTTATCGCATTCGGCGAGTGCGCACAATTTTCAGTTGCTCGAGCAGTGGCGTGGAAAGGGGCATCCGGGGCAGGACCCACCTCGAGCTCGAGCTGGAACTGTTGGCTAAGAGCTGAATGCGCGTAGATCATTTTGCCATGATAAATTAAGCGCTAAGAGTGTTTCCATGTTCCTGTAAGACAATCCTCTGTCAGGCGAGGGAGATTGATTGTGGCGCGCTTGTGGCCAAGCTAAAGCCCGGGCTCCGGTCCAGGCCCAGCTTGTCACATGTGTGCTGTTTACCTTTTGGCTTTATGGACACACTGTCAACGCGATGTCTGCCTCACTGAGCACCGACAATTTGCAATAGGAGTCCAGCTCCGTTTCAGGGAAGCTGCATATGACGAAGACAAAAAGCTGGCTAAGACCAGTTTTTGACACTCTCGATCTCGCTCTGGCTCTGTTAGGTAGGCAGTCAGGCAGACAGGCAGGCAGGCAGGCAGGCCGAGTTTGCTGTGCTGCCACTTTGAAAGATGATGCCTTGTTTAACATATTTCCAGAAGCCAACAGGTGCCAATGGGCTGTGATCAATCATTGCGAATCGATGTTTAATTAAGAACTCTTGTTAGCATTTGCCAACTATCGCGGCCAGCGCATCTCGTGCCTCATTGAGCCCGAGCCCCAATTCCCCAGCCTGAAATCTCTCCCTCTGCCATTCCACATGAGCGACGCTGATTGCCAACAAAGGCTTGTTGAATTCTTCTGGGCAACGCAACAAAGGCACCCAACAGGATTTCTGTTCGTCTGGCAGCACCCATGCCCAGCAGCTCGACTCCATGATGTTTAAATTTGTCCTAATTAGATGACAATGAACGATGAATCAGCGTTAAGTTCAAATGCTCAGCGAGCATCATGTGCTGTGTCCTTAAAGGTCTTTAACACAAAACTTCCTACTTGGCATTAATATAAAGAGTTAAACTTGTTAAATAACAAAATAAAATCGTTAAATATTCCTAAGGCGCATATTCATATTTATGCTGAGATCTAAATATATTATTTTAATGTCAAGGCTATTCAATGTTTCAATTAAAGTTTAAATAACTTTAACCTAATCAACTTCTACGGTCTGTTCAAGTCATTGTTTCTGTCATATCGAAATATATAAGTGTATATCTATAAATATATATATAAATGTATAAATATATAAATGTATATATATATATAAATGAATATATATATATATATATTGAAAAATATTCCAAGAGCTTTATTTCATAATATATCAATAAAAAATGTTAAATAAAATTTATATACATTTCAAAATTTTCTTTCATTTTTGGAATTGCTTCTCCAAGACAAGCGCAGTTAGTTTTTCACTGAAAAAATAGATATATTTAAACACACACAATTGTAAATTCCAAGTAAAATTTGTTCGGTTTATTTGGTTTTCATATTGTCTAGGTATATTTATATACTTATGCATGTTTGTGTCTCTGTTTGTTGTATCCATAAAATATACGTAAGAACTTATATTAATATCTACGCACAACAGATGCAACTAGTTGGATACAATAATAATAGTTATCATAATAATAATAATAATAATAATTAAATTAATAATGATAATTATACATTTACTCATAAACTTCTTTCCATTTACAACTATGACAAATTGGGCTTTCGCTTACAATTAATTTGCTATGCTTTATACAAAATGTACCTCTAATTAAGTACCGCTAATTTACATGGGGCTTGTCCTTCCTTTTTGGTAGGATTGGGGAACGCCAAAGTTGTGGCCCAGTGGTCGTTGGTTTGGTGCTTAACTAACTAACTAGATATACTTTTTCTTTCACTGTATATTCCGAATTTTCCCGCTCGATGATTCGACGGGTGTACAAAAAATGGGCATCGCATTCTGATTGGAACTTACAATTTAAGTTGGTGCCAGACAGTATTGCGGGGCTAACTCAAGGATTCAAATTAAAGGAATCAATGCACAGGGCTGCCCTAAAGCGCCGTCAGATCATAATCCTGTTTGATGTGCTGCTGCAGATTGTTCATGAGATCGGATTGCTGTTGCTGTTGTTGCTGCTGATGATGGCTGTGCAGAGCCGTATGCATTTGATTGTTGTTATTGTTGAGGTTGTTGCTGTTATTGTTGTTGTTGTTATTATTATTGTTGTTATTGCTGTTGAGATGCACTTGATGCTGCTGAGATCCCACGTAGCCATTGCCATTGCCATTGCTGCCATTGCCACAGGACGTCAGATTCGCCGAATCCGTGACAGCGGGAATATACGGTGGATTGCCCAGGGAGGAGCTGACATCTCCCATGCTCTCAAGGCTATCAGAGCGTAAGCACTACAATAAGATAAGAGAGAAATTAAAAGAATAAATAAATAATATAAATGCATAAATATTAAAAGTATGCTTATTTATGATAAAAGTAGAGTAACCTACTCAATCGCTGCGCTCACATGGACGGACAGACTTCAAGGGTTCAATCAACTCAGATTAATTTATTGACTAACTGCTAAGCTGAGCTCACTAAATGTGTATTATCTAGAATAAACAACCCGAATCTGATTACACTCATTCAACTTGGATTGATTGAAAGCATTTACTGCTTTTAGTTTAACAAAATTAATCGATTTGATAAAATGTGACTTTGTAATAAAATATGAAAATGAATTCTTAACAAGGGTTTTTTCAAGCCCCACTAAAGTTGTCGCTTTCTCTCGCTCTCTTGCTCTCTCTCTGTATCTATCTACCTTTGATAACATTGATAACTGTAAGAGAACTAAATTGCATTTTTTAGAGCTTCAACTCTACTTCAGATTCGCCTCTCGTCACACATGCAACTTTCAGCTGGTGTCATTTGGACCTTAATTGCCTACGCTGTTGATTGTTATGCAGCGCATTCAACCCACCTCATTCATCACCGGCGTTTGTTGTTGCTGTTGCTGTTGTTGCTGGGTCTGTTTCTTGGCACTGGCGCGCTTTGTGGGCTTCTTGGCTACCGGTGTTGGATTGCCATTGGCATCGACCGTTTTCTTGCGCACATTCTTGGTGTTGGGCAGCTTGTTGTCCTTTTTCCACTTCATGCGTCGGTTCTGGAACCAGATCTTGATCTGGCGCTCCGACAGCACCAGCGTGTGCGCAATTTCGATGCGCCGCCGTCGGGTCAGGTAGCGATTGTAATGGAACTCCTTCTCCAGCTCGAGTATCTGGTGGCGTGTGTAGGCGGTGCGTTGGCGTTTCGGCTCCATGCCTGGCTGATATGAACCATTCGCTGCAAAAAAAGAGTGCCCGAGAGCATGAAGAGATGCATAATTAATGATTGCGAATTAGAGGAGGAGCAGTCGCAATGGCAGGGGCTGGGGCTGCGGCAGCAACTGAGGGGCAGTGGCATGCCGATTAAGTCGCAACGCGCCACAATTAATACACTTCAAATTGAGTTTCATAATAAGCAGAAAGCGGTCGGCTCAATAAATCTCGCCAGATAAGTTGACAACCCCAAAAAGCGCGCCAAAACTTTTGACAACACCTTGAGACGCGGAAGGGTAGTTGCAAAGAAGAGAAGCAACAGCAGCAGCAGCAGCAGCAGTGACAGCGGGTAGATGAAAGAGCTGCACTCGCACAGCGCCAGTCCAGGATAATTAATCAAAATCAAGTAAAACAACTGCCTGTCCGTCTGTCTGCCTATCGAACGGAGCGGGCGCTACTCGGAAAAAAGGACAACATTGCGCGTTCGAATTTAGTTTTTCCTCGAGCGCTAAAACAACTTGGCCCGTCTCAGCTGCCCTCGCTTTATCCTTTTCCTGTTCCGTTTTTTGTACGTTACACCTGCTACCCGCCGTACTCGATTCGTTTCGGGCCTACGATTCCATCAAACACTGCTAACGGACAGCCCATCACATTTATATTCGCTCCATCAATTTCAATTTGGCCAGTTTGCAATGCCATCGAGCTTGGAGCTTGGGGCTTGGAGTTGATGTTTCTATCGCTGTGGCCGCTGCTGGGTCCTGGCTTGACCAATCATATCCGACGCACATCAAGTTGTAATTTATAAAAATTTCATTGCACTGTGACAGACAGCTTTCGATTTGATATAAATATTTCAATCCCAACTGCTACGCTGCCGTTTCTCAGCCACTAGATTAATGATGTCGTGCACTGTTGGCCGCTGACAGCTACAGGGGGAATCGAAATGGGACAGAGGAGCAAGGGTTTCGCTTTCTTTCCTTCTCTCTCTCTCTGTCTCCCTCGCTTGTTCAACCTTGCTACAAAGCTGGAGCTTAAGGAGCAGTTGACAAGCTTTGTGAACAGTCCCAGTAGAACACAAAATCGACTTCTCTCTATTATTGCATTATGTATTGTAAATCCAGATAAGTCTTTCCCAATAAATCTTTATAGTTTGCAGAATATTTCTAAACAAATGTGGAGAATATTTATATTTAAATCTAACATCAGAAATGACTCTTTACTCTCTTCACTCTGTGTGTCTCATCTACTCGTGCTTTCCAATCACAAACGCTTCTAAAATTCCTTTGTGATTCGTTCAGGCTTCAGAAATATCTTAAATGAGTTATTGATTTGATAAAGTAATAAAGAAGAAGAAGAAACAATAACAGCAACATACAATACCTCAACAAAAACATAAAAATTAAACAATATCAATTACAAAGCCCCAAAGGAACAGCCAGCGCGAACGGACAAGGAGACAAGGAAGAAGAACAATGAAAACGAAACCAGCCAAGGCAATGGCCGCAAAACAACGCAACGTCAGCTGCGTCGCGTTGGCGTTGGCGTAGGCGTCGACGTCGACGTCGACGTTGGCAGCATGCTGCGTTAATTCGTTTTTAATAAGTGCGTATCATTTCATTTCAACATTTCAACGAAACGGCCAAGTGTAAGGTGAGGGCAGTGAGGGGGGACACAGTGTTGTCCATGTCCAGGAAGCGGCCTTCGAGTTGCGGCGGAGTGAGTTCCAAGCCCGGCCCGAGTCAAAGTCTCGAGTCTCGCCGACCGCAAAAGCGCCAAGTCATTGCAGCCAAAAGAGTGCCAATTGCAATTGCTTGGCAGCCAATTTATGAAAATGCCAAATCATACAAGGCCAAGGAAATCAAGATTGCACAAGCAGCCAACGCACGGGTGCGGGAGGATGTGGAGCGAGGCAGACAACATTGCAGGAACGTAGCGTGAAACTGCTAAAGAGCGAGCTGAATGTGAGTTGAAGGTTTTTTTTGGGAAAATTGGCGCTCTCTGGGGAATTGGCGGCATTGCCTAAGCATATTAGTATGTAGGTGGGTTAACTATCTCTCTCTCTTTTCGTCTATCCACTCTCTCCCTGTCGCTCATGTGAAGGTTATAATTGGCCCTCGCTCATGCACGGCTGTCGGCATGTTTGTCCCATCGCATGATTTATCGTGACTCTGTGACTCTACAGTTTCATTCATGTTAGTTCCACATATATGTGAAGAAAAAAAAAAAAAAAAAAAAACAAAAAATGAATAAAGAGAACATATATAGGCAGAAAACTATGTCAGACGTTACTTAATAATCATAATCTGTTGTCTCGGTGGCTGCTACAATTGTGCCTCAACTCAACATTCAATGCCAGCCTTGGCTCAACCCCGCCCAGAGATCTGCTCCATATCGGTTTAATCCACAAAGCTGATCGCTGCCTTTGAGGTGTGGTCGTCCGACGACTTCCGGGCTTTAGCTCCACTTTCATTCATGCGCAGTCCTCGCGCAACTGCGACCAACTGCTCCCTATTTGATTAATTGCCCCAATGCGGCGAGAGTGTGTAAATATTTTGGAAATGTGGCCGGGGCACGACCTGCGATCGAGAAATTTGACTCGTGCCAAGCACAAAATAATTTTTACGTCTGTCAACTTTGATTCGGCTGCTCATTCATCAAACCAAGTGCCAAACCCGTTTCTGAAACTCCAAAATCTCCACTCAGCTGGCCTTTTATTTATTAGAAACAATGTGAGGGGAAAACTCTTATTCAACATCAACTTTAACAAATGGCAAATAATTATTTTTTCCACGCTTATGCAAAGATTTGCCAAGTGCCGCCCTAATGAATGCCGATCTGTAAGCGAGCGCAAAACACATATTGTGCATACGAAGCGTTGGCCAGATTTAATTTGAATTCAAAGCTAAATTCTGTTTCAGGTTAAGTTTTTTTAAAGTTGAATATTGATGTTGTCGGCAGCTTGTGTGTGGGTAAATTTTTTACTATATATGCGTGTGTGTGTTTGCTTCATGAGCTCATGGAAAAAAGGCAAGTCAACATCAGCGTTTCAACAACAGCGGGAGCTGCATCAGCAGCTTGTCAAGTGACTTGCACTTTGTGGCAGGCAAATAAAAATAAACATGAGCTCATGCTACTTACACTCACACACACACACAAACGCATACACGTATCACAAATATCGTGTACTTACAAAACAATTGCACACACACAGCTTTATTCCATAAAGATACAAAGTGAAGCACCCAAAGCAATTGAACTTGTAGCTGGGAGACTGCATCAAAACTCGAGTCGTTCATTTAACACATTATGGTTCTTAGCCATACTGAAAAAATAGACTAGAGACAATATGTTAATTGCGAGATTTCAAATTGAATCCGAATGCTAGAAGCCACTCCATCAATGCGGCTCGCAAAAAATTGGCAGGGAAGAAATCACAATGATTGATGTCAACCAAAGCAAAAGTTGTTCATTAGTGAAACAGAAATGCGAAACAAAGATCTTAAATGCCTAACCAGTTATGACTGAAATAATATGGTATAAATATAAAACTCTTTCATATCATATAGAATGATTGTCATTGTCATAACTCTAATATTATTTCGATAATATCTGAAACCAAACATTATTGAATATATTATAGCTTGGGAGACTCCAACAGATTTTAGCAAGAGTTTTACATTTTTAGATTTATTAAAGATTGAATTTCGTATTTTGAAATTAATACTACTATTGGAGAACTTAACATGAAGAACTTTTAGTTCCAGTGTGCCATTTAGTATTAGCAGCTAAGTAATTACTTAAATTGTATTTAGTTTAGAGTCTGTGGCTTGCGATGGTAACTGTTTTTTTTTTTTTATTATTATTATTTTCTATGCTGTATACATTCAATCTTCCGGGCTAAGTAACAACAATCGCAAAGCATTCACAATTGATTTTCACTTTCCATAAACACAAAAGCAAAGCTAATGAGCAAAAAATAATAAAAATAAAAAAAAAACTGGTAGTTCATAGAAACTGAATCTAGCACTTGTCTAAAAACATTTTAAAGATATTTTTAAGTTGCAAATAAACCGAGAAAACAACTCTGACCAAAAGCCGAAAGACAAACAGTAACAAGTTAAGAAGCTCACGATTTTAAAGACTTTAACAATAGACGCGACCTTGAAGAAATGCTTTGAGGAAAAAAGAATATAAAACTCTGAAAAAAGCCCCGAAACGTTGCCGTTGTTGAATGCTGCAGAATGGAATTATACTGCTCTGCCAAGTCGGACCAATAAAAGCATCGCTAATTAATGCCAATTTCAATATAATTCTACACAAGATGCGAGCTCCAGAGTTTTATTGGTGCAAATTGAGCGCAATCCGTAGGGAGTTGAGTAGGGAGCCAACTGCAAATACTCTGTCAATGCTCGGCTCCATTCACATTTGTGTGATTTCTGTTTCTGCATTGGGACGCTAATTACGCTTTGTTCTCTCACAGATACAAGCATAAATTGGACATACAGATACAGATATATACACATATACAGATATGAATACGAATACGTATGTGCATACGCTGTACAGATCCAGATGGCGTGGCAGCTTCAGCTGTTCGTGCCTCATCTGTCATAAAAGGCGAACTTCTTAATTTTTACTGCGTCATTTTCATCATTGTCATGCCCTGGGCTTGGGCCTCCGCTCTGGGGGACTGGTCTCTGGGTCGCCTTTTGCAAACGCTGCTCAGTTTCAGTGCTGGGTTTACAACATCTCGACCTGAGTCTGAGTCTGATTCGGAGTCTGGCTCTGGGTCTGGGTCTGGGCTTGCACTTTTTTTTTGCCGCCTCAACGGAGGTGAGAGATGCTGATGAGGTTTTTCGCAAGTCATCGGGTAACTGTGACTGCCAGCAGTGAGCCGTGAGCCTGGTCTGGCCTGGCCTGGCCTCTGCGGCATGGAAACTTAATCGTGGACTTGCCATTGAAATTCAGTTACAAGGCTGGCCACGTTTTTAGTGTGCTTGTTTCACTATGAGCATAAATATGAATACGAGTGCGAATGCGACTACGTGTGCCACTGTGTGTGTGTGTGTGTGTGTGTGTGTGTGTAAGTGTGTATCTGAATACTAGTATGTTGTTGTTATTGAATGTTATGTGGAACGTGAACTCGCCTATCATCTAAGCGCTCGTCGTATTAGCTGAGCTCTCGTGCATAAAATCAATATTCTCCGCATATTCATGCTACTTATACTCATGGATATCTGAGTGCTTTTATGAGTACACAAGTGCATTCATTGGATTAGCATACGCGCCATGGGAATTTGCCTATTTCAATTCAAGTAATTTAGGGTGAAGGTAAAATATTCAAAAATAAAATAAAATACTAATAATTTATAAACCGAAAATCATAAATTTATTGACACCAATAATTCCCAGAAAAATTGCACAGTGATTAAAAAACTTTATAATTACAAGTCAACTTCAAATAATTAAGGAATTTTTTAATTGTAAGATAATTTATTATTGCTTCTTGCTATAATGTAATATGAACTTTGTCTACACCTTCAAAAAAATTGTCAACACTTTGCAGCTATTAAGTAAATTGTATGAATGTCAAATGCTCTCCTAAATACTTAAACTTTTGCAAATTATAGCGCTGCTTCAAGCTGTTATAGCTTTTGTTCTTCTTGTTTTTTTTGTTGTTGTTGTTGTCCCAAGGCGTATTACACAAATTGAATGGACCCAGTTTTCGGACCACACGCCACCTGATACGCACGCCAAGCCGTGTAGTTATATATATTTTGTGTCTAGGCAAGCGCTAACCAAGTGTAAGTCATTTGTAAAAGACCTGAGAACACCAACAGCAGCAGTAATAGCGAGGCACCGGCTCAACAGGCAACCAGATTGGTACTGTTGCCTGAGAACCTGGTACTGTGGCTGCGACTGGGGCTGGGGACAGCCACATTCCGCATAACGAGAGATGATGCACTGGCGATAATCAAGTTTCGTCTTGTTTTCGTAGTCGTGCGCTCATGATAAATGTCACAACATTAACATCAAATGACACGGACCATCCGTCACTCAGTCGGAGTTTTACGTTTGCCCCTGAGCGATCTCTCAAGCGTCCGTCCCACTGTCTACGCGTCCATCTATCTGCCTGTCTGCCTGCCGGCCTGCCGGCCTGCCGAACTACTTCGATTTGATGCTCATCAGCATAGCTAATCCCCTCGAGTCGAGTTGAGTTGAGTTTAGCTGAGTTGGTGTCGAGATTGTCTCTGGAGTGAGTTTTGAAGCGCGTGGCGAAACCTAATGTTATAATTGCCCAGTAGGGTCAAGGTTGTGTTTAATTGGAGTGCATCGTCTAGCTGCATAGTAGTAGCTTCAACTAAGCAAGTATGCTACTAATTAAAAAGTCATCCATCAGATGCAGCAGTCCGTAAGCCTTGCCTGCACTCGTGCTCATAATGAAGTTGATTATGATTATGTTTATGTAGTCACCACCTGAGCCTGTCAGGCAATCGTCAGCTGTTCGACTGACGCTGCCTCGAGGCTTCCATATGCAGCAGTCAACTTGAATGAAATTAAAACAATAAGCGCTGACAAACGCTGCGACGCATTTTGATAATAGAACTCAACACATGGCTCAATGAAATTGGTTTTAGGCTCGCTAATGTACCGACGCGACAATTAATGGTAATTATCTATCGGAGCTGACATTCGAATTCGACCGCACACATTCAAAGACATATATGTATATTAATATATAAATATGTATATGCATCTGTGTGTATGTGTGTAAGTATGTATGTTACCAAGTTCGTTTGTTCATCGAACAGTGAATGGAAACCTGTTTCTGCAGCCCACATTCGAGTCGTTGTTTTGTGTGTGAAAATATTTAAAAAGATATCGAACTCTGTTTGAAATATGTAATTAGAATAGAAGTCGTTTTGACCGTGTACGTGTGCACTAGACAAAACTTAGATGCATATATGTATTCATATATGGTGCTCGTCTACTGCAAGCTGCAGTTTTTGGACTCATCTCTTATATATTTTTGCATAAATACCAACATTGGCATTTGCGAGATCCTAGCCCGTTTGACTCAATCTGAATTATTTTTAGTTTTTTAAAAACAAGTCAACGCAATGTCAGATAGATAGAAACAAGTAACAAAACTCTAGTCGAGACCGCTCGACTAAGAGATACCCTGAATCCATTGAGCTGTAATACCAATCATAAAATGCTTAATTTATTCATTAATAGTAAACAACACATGCACACACACACACAGACAAACATATGCATGCACGTAATATGCGTACTACGTAGTTTTGCGGCTACAGAAGAGGCTGTGCTATGGAAACTTTATTGATTAATAACTTTTTTTCTCGACTTATGTTCTCTGTCTCTAGCTTTTGTGGCTTCAGAAATCCACGTGTTTACACGGACGGACGGACGAACGGACAGACGGACAGGGCTAGTTCAACTCAGCTCATCGAGCTGATCAAGAATATATATACTTTATGGGGTGTGGCACGCCTCCTTCTGCCTGTTACATACATTCGCACAAAACATAATACCTTGCAATTTCCATTTTCAATGGATTCAGGGTATAAAAATATGATCAGTGTCACAAATCATACACTCCATTTTAATGTTCGCTTGGTAACTGTCTTTGAACATTATGTAAGAGGCTTCCCTTTTATACCTTCTATTATCATGCTGGCATATTTTGATAAGAATATAATTCTACTTTATTATTGCAAAGAAAAATGAAGTTTTTTACATAAAATCAGAAACACTCTTCGATGCGATGATATTGATTAAAAATGATGATCGATGATCAGAAAAAATCAAAGAACTTCCAAGAATATTTTATAAGTCTCGCCGTGAATTTGAATTCTCAATTCAGATAGTTGTAAGACCATAGAAATTATTCCCTTTATGCTATCCATACAGAAATGTTATAGACATCCGCCTTAAGACTTCTCCCTGGTGGACTATGCGGATATGTATATATTTTTGCTTATTGTAGATTTCTTAATTTTCCCATTTAATATTTCTGCTTTTTGCATTTGAAATTTATGTTGACAACATTTCACAACATTGAAGCTTTTAATAAATTAGTATTAAATTTATTAGTTTAATAAAAAAAAGAAAATATCACTTCATCAACAATATCAACTCAGAAAATCAATCTGAAAACGTTAATTTTCATTTACAAAACATTTTGCTTTGCACTAATTGAGCTTTAAATAAATGTTCATCCAGACTAAAATAAATTTAAAGCGGCGCAATTGCTGCCTTTGACAAAATCTACTTAAAGACACTTCAAGTGTTGAAAGAGCACTGAAGAGGCCTTTTTTAGTCGACTGGCAGTTGCATACGGAAACATAGATACATATGTACATCGCATATAGCTATATAGTATGAATATGTCACTCGCCAGATACATTGTGCCCTCAGCAGAAGGCGCGCCATTCTTGATTTTGATTAATGAGTGAGCAGAGTTTTTCCTGTTTATTTTTTTTTCGGTCTTTTAGTTTTTATTTTAATTTTGCTAAAGTCGAGCATCAAAAAGTCTGTCAGTGGATCACGTGGGTGTTGGCAGCTAACTAATTTAATTAGCATACAAAAATGGGGACGTTGTGTTTGATGGGTGCATCTTTAGTGTAGCATGGTGATTGTGGGAGTTTTACTTACCAACGCCCGCTACGTGAATCTTCTTCATCCAGGGATATATGATGCGCTCCCCGTCGGTTGTCTCTGCCATCAGATCATCTTCGCTGTCTGAATCACCCAGATCATCATCGTTGTCGTTCGACGCCAACTCGTCTGGGGATCGATCGAGCATCAGCCGATCCTCTTCAGACATATCCTGTACAAGTCAAAGCAACTTCACATTATTCTATTCACTTGATTAAAATATTTTTATTTTCATTTACATTTTCCGAGCCCATATCATCACAGTGTAACACCTCCTGCAGTTGTTGACCAGTGGGCGCGGCCTCTTCCAGGCGTTTCTCTAGCTTTAATCCTGTAGCAGAATTTTAAAATGCGAATTAAATTAAAATTTATACATCATATCTTATAAATATTTTCGACTATTTATGAAATGTAGTTAAATTTGATATTTTGAAGAATGTGATTCAACGTAAAATAAACTATTTATATTATTTCAAAATATATTTATAATAATGAACATATATATATATATATATATATATATATATATATATATATATATATATATATATATATATATATATATATATATATATATATATAATTTAAAAAATATTATAATTTAATTTGAGATTAAGAAGTAAATTAATCAAGCTAATGTTCATTATATTAAATATATGTCTTAACAATATAGTTAAAAGTTTCGTATGTCTAAAAATTTTTATTGTATATAAAATTTTATATCCAATAAAAAAGTTTTTATAATCATATAAGCCTTAAGTATATTTTTATTAAATAAAAATTTCATTAAAATTTAACTAGCAATGGACAGAAAAGAAATAGCAACAGAAAACTATTAAATTATTTTAATAAGCATTTGACAATTATTTTTTTATATTTTGTGAAATATACCACGACTAATAACATTGTGAATTTTTCGACTGTAACTAATCGTTATAACTAAAAATATAGGTTTCTTAGCTACATTATTTGATTATGGCTTATCCTGAATTAAATATTATTAAAAAGTTTCTTTTGGATAATGCATTTATTAAAATGTTAAAATAATTTAAGAACTAATTTTAATACAATACAAAATTATTTGCGATCCATGCCTCAAATATCAATCAAAATCTAGACTCACCTAATTCCTGCAGACCTAGTGAGGTGTTGGTTGGTGGCTCCGTTGAGGAGCATTGTAGGGGCAGGTCCATGATCTGTGAGGAGAGAGGCGAATGACCTTGGGAGTGGGTGCTGCCAACACTGCCATTGGTGGTACCATAGTAGCCGCCGTAATATCCATTGGAGCCGTTAGCACTACTGCTATTTGGCACATTTACCGTCGGCGGCGGTCCGTAACCGGCTTCAGAATGCACCACTCCGGCCGATATATATTCGGGCGCGTGGTGCACAGCTGCAGCGGCAGCCGCCGCGGCATGGTGGCCATAATAGCCCAAGCTCTGGTGCGGATGCGAATGCGGATGGTGCGTAGGCGGCGTAGTGGAATAGTTTGTGGTATAGCCCGCGTTCTGGTGATGGTGACCTGAGAGCGCATTGTTGCTATGGTGGTGCGAGTGCGGGAGCGTGTTATGGTTATGGTGATGCGCTGCGGCGGCCATATAATCATTGACCATTTCCGCCGGATGCGTGGCGTGCGGGTGCCCAGACATGCCAGGGCCACCGCCACTAAGTCCAACGCCCCCACCACCGACACCTCCACCACCGCCAACACCGACACCGACTCCGACGCCGCCCATGTGACCTGTCGAGGCGGTCATGGAATAGTGACCATTATAGTGATGATAGTCATCGGCAACTGGCGGGAACTTCGGATCCAGTCCATTGCCCATGGACATGGGACTCTGGACATGGTGTGGTGCATGCGGATAGCCCATGAGGAATGAGCTCATTGTTTCTTAATTTTTTATCGTAGATAAAACTTAAACTCTTGCTAGACTCAGCTCAGCTAGTCGTTGAGCTCATATTTCACTTGAATCTTCACTTATTGGCACTCAATTTCTCTTGCACTTTTGCCTTTTTTTGTTATCACGATATTTGGAGGCTGACCAGCATTGTTGTAATGCAGGGGCTCTGTTTATTGAACACAGCGCGAAAATCGCGCAACCGGCGCGTAAAAACGTAGAAGTCAAGCGGCGTCGTATATTATAAAAATTCCAAACAATTTTACTGCGGCGCTCAGTAAACATTCAAAAATACCGAAAAAAAACGAAGCGTCCGATTCACGACTGCGAAAGCGAACCGTTCAATTCGAGCCGTTCTTTTGTTATGAATACGAACGAGCGCTCTGAGCGCGAGCGAACCTGTTTTCTGTTTTCCTTGTCCGCATTTGCTTCTACTGCTTTTCGCCTCTCTCCATCATCATTTAAGCACTCTCTCTCTCTCTCTAGCTAACCGAAACGCAGCGTGCAAATCGCCATTGCCATTGACAGCCAGCGATGACGTCGACGAGTTTCGAAACTCGATTTACTGGTTTTGTTTTTGTTTCAATGCGAACAACAACAATAGTTGCCGAGGGACGGCCCACACGCAGTGAGAATTCCGTAGCCATAGCTGCACGCCATTTTCAACCACCGAACAGCGCACTAGTTGGTAGAGTATAGAGTAATAATGAGCAAGCGAGATGACACGATATTTAGTCACACCCATTCGTCGATGTTGATGCTTGCTTTGCAAGCTCTACAGGTCTGGCCATAATATTGGGCATGGGAGCAGACTTATGAATATTTATAAAAATATTATTATATCTAAGTCAAGCATAAGATTAGATATTATTTGCAGACTTTTATATGAATAAAATACTTCCTATAAATTGAAATAAGACTTACTTAAATTGTGTATTTAGTTTTATATAATTTTTAGATAGGTCTACAACGATAAATAAATTAAATCGTTAATAATTATATTAATATATTTTTTGTCATCTTGAAGTCTATCGGTATACTCTTTATCAGAGTCGACTGTTTGATGGTATAAGAAGAAAACAGAGCCTGCTGTTGTTTGACACTAGTGAGTGTGAATATGACTGAGCGCATAAGCGTGAGCGTGAGCGTGAGCATGAACGCTGCTTTTGTGGTCTTCGGTCATGGCGCACGCTCAAATTAAAAAACTTCCCTCGCCATCTCACAGCGTGCGTGGCCAACAAGCACCGCCCACTTTTCACTATGTCTTTCATCGATCCCGCATGCGAATATGGCAGTCCAAACCATTTATTTTCATATACTCAAAACGGATGCAGCCAGAGAGTGTCTGCAAACTACAGTCGTATCGATCGCGGCGATGCGATGGACGGGACTGTTTGTGAGGTGTTGATATGAGTTGCTCGTCTCTGGCTACTGATTCCGATTTGAGAGGCTCTACTGAAAGACATATACACAAGTACATACATATAAAGTTCGATAGGCCCTGGCTGACTTGCACTATTTGCCCATTGCCATTGAATGTTGAATGAATATCACCGCACTTGGCGCAATGTTTCATTTTTATTGTGGTTAGTATCTGAGAGTGGGAGGGGAGGCAGGAGGATGCTGTTGTTGTTTATTAGTGCTGTTACTGTTGTTATCATTACTACCGTGATTTGTATTGTTGCTGAAAATGTTGATGAAATGATGACCATGACTGGCAAATATTCAAATGAGGCGGGCACACACATGAAAAATCGATAGAATGATTGTTGTATAATGCACATCATATAAAGAAGGTCGAACATTAAACGCTTTAATATTTTTACACCTAAATATTTAGACTCTTTCGTTGAACAACAAACGCATCCCAAACACATTTCATCTAATGAGATTCTTTGTTACTCCATAATCCCAATATATGAGTCACACTTCTGCCATGTGTCCACACTATATACAAATGGGCACAAAGATGTTTGGAACGTCTAATTGCCGAATAATTGAACTCATTCCAACGTTGCACACGTGCTAAGCCCAAACCTGTCTGTCGCTGTATGTGTATGTGTATGTGTATGCGTGTGGGTGTTGGTGGGTGACTACTAATTAATCGACTTCCAACTGATTCGATTTTGATGGAGGCTATCAAAAGTTAATTAGGACCATCAAGTGCACAAAACTAAAAGTTCATTAGCTTTCAGAATGTCCCACAATTGTTGATATCCAGTTGTTAACAATTAGCTTATTTGAATAACTAATGCTTGTCAATTTAAATATTTGATTTAAAATCAACTATTTTCAGGCAATTAATAGAAAGAGAAACGCCACATAATTTCCATTATATTTTTATAATAATTCTCATATATAATAAAATAATAAAATATAATCATTATCTTTACACTTAATTGTATAAAATACAAGAATTTAATTATATGTAAAATGAATATAACAATATTATTCAATGAGTTCTTTAATTATTCATTTCAATTTTGTATTCCCGCTAAGTAATTTAATTTCTTATCTTCAAATACTTCATTTTAATACTCATTCTATCAAATCGTATGCTATATATTAATCTTTGGATATATACAGATGGTGTCGATGTATCCATGCTATAAGCTTTGAAAGAAATGAATTTAAGTGCATTTCCAAATTTTAATTGGCAGCTACAATTTTTTCATAAAATCTAATATAACTAATTCCCTTTTGGGACTAGCACTTCATATTTGATATTTGATTTCATTTCCCCTCGCATCGGAACGAAGTTCTTACCTGTCGTCCACACCTATGCAAATGCGTGAAAAAGTTAAAATGTATTCAAGAACTCTTTGGGTTGACATAGCCTTAAGTGCGTTGATTCGTATGTTATGTGTATTGCAGAGCTGTTTTTGATGCTTTCAAGGAGTAACCGCATTAGTGGCTGCTCCACTGAATTTACTTTATGGGGCTGATCGACTACCCAAGTCGAAAGAGCGTTGAAAGGCCGGCAGGCGGGAGTGGCTTGCGGAAAGAGCTTTGTGTCTGGCATGAGTCGAGGGCTGGGGAATGGCGGCGGCAGTGGGTGCTGTGGCGGCTGTGGCTGTTTGCACAGCATTTGAGTTCCAAATCCCAATTCAGAGCCAGCAATCAGTTGCGACTGTCAGGCGGCAAAGGAAGTTCACTTGCTGCACAAGGCAAATGTGATTAATGGTTCTATCCGAGCCACATTATGTGTGCCCTGTCGTGAGGCGCAGTTCGACTTGGGTTCGCATTCGTATGCTCACTCGGATTGCTCTTCTTCATTGTCTCTTTCATCTGCTTCCCCCACTCTAATTCTTTGCTTTCTCTCGCTCTTCCTCTCTTCTCTTCTCTCTCTCCCTTTCTCTCTTTCTAATACTCTTTCTATCTCTCTCTCTCTCTCTCTCTCTCTCTGCCACTTGCATTTAACTAGATTTTTATATCAAAAAGCAACCTGAGAACTTGTCCACATTATTTATAAACATTCAAAGGTAATAATAGCAAGTTGTACAAATATTATAAAGCATTCAATTCTTTTATGAATTCCTCCTTTCAATAGGCTACCAATATCTTAAATAATAAATAATTTCTTGATATCTAAGCATTTAATTTATCATTTAATCAAATATAACTGAAGCAATAACTGATAAATTCGTATAGTAATATATGCTTCACAGATTCGAAGATTATTTAGAGTACATTTTGTGAACCATAAGTCGAGTGTTGGTATTTTTACTACGATATTTCCAATATGCTTAAAGGAGAATCGATGTCGAAATCATGATCAAATATTAGAGCACTGCTCGTTTCATAAAATATTTTGAGCATGGAATCCTGCTTAAGTTAATTTAATTATTAATGAATATTTAAATACTTTAATCAAGTCTAAGAAAAATATATTCTCTCCCTGTAAAAAATGTAAAATATTTAATAAACTCTTGAGAGGAGAATTCCAATATGAATTTGCAATAAATTATACTAATTCACATGTAATGCCAAAAGCGGAACTCACAACCGAAGAATTAATGAAAGTATTTATTGATTGTTGTATCCCGAGTGCCTTCGGCTTAAAATCAGCACGCCCCGCGAACTGTTTAGCATGTAAATTGGTTTAGCGACATGTTGACAAGTGAGATTGAAAGCGGCGACAAGTGTGGGAACCGAATGCTGATTAGCTGGATAGGCCTTATCGCAGGCAGCTACCCAGCTTTGGCTAGGCGATGGCAGGACTATCTGTGGGGGCATTGCATTGATTGATTGAGTGATTAATGATTAACTCTGCGCCAATCACTGTCGACGCAATTAATGCTTGAAATGTGACTTTCATAGGCTTTAAATTGAAATTCCGAACATGATTTGAAAGTTGGCAAATTGGACAAGTGCTCGACTAACGGATCGTCCATTTTGTGGCAGACATGTGTGCATTATGGCCACGACTGAGGGCCAATTAAGTGTGTCTCAGTTTGTCTCATTTGGATGCCATTGGGAGAAACGCGTGTCCATTTATCAACTGTCTCAACTGTTTGCTGTCATATTATGCTCGAATCGGCGACCCAGACTCAGATACAGATACAGATACAGATACAGATGCAAAGCACATGTAGATACATTCGACTGAAACACAAATTGGGAGCGAGAGGAGCGTTTAACCAAAATTTACACTGCGGCTGTTTAAAATAATTACACGAAGAGCTTAAATGGATAGAGGTGGAGTGGAGGGGCGACGTGACTGGCTGGGGACATGGCGCAGGTACCCATTATCCATGACAGATTATCTCTGATTGATTTCATTTTTAGCCCTGCACAGGCCATAATGAAGGCTGCGGCTGCACATATGGACCAACAACTTGGCTCGGGGCCAAAATACTTCGTTTTCGGACCTTTTCGACTTCGACTGAGGTTGGGATTGACTTTGCCGCCAATCGGTTAGTTGTTAAATGCGCGCATGTTTTGAAAGATGGGTTCGTAATTGCCTCACATTAGCCGAAATTTAGGAAAACTGTTAAAATTATGTTTAATGATGGCCGCGGATCACCTTTTTGCCTGCGAACGTCAGACTACATGAAATTTCACAGGCTTTGAAAATCTTTTTTTTTTAACAAAGCTAATTTTTATCTATCTCTAAAACATATTTCGTGAGTTAGTAATGAAAACATGCTTATAAATATATATGAATAATATCATTTAGTATTTTATTTATTTATTAGTTGATTAAGAAAAAATATTTACATAAACAAAATATATATTACTATTAGGAAAATTTCAAAGAAAGTCTTAAATAATATCACATTTCTTGCCTATATTCATTGTATAGATAAGAAGTTTTTAAACAAATTTTGAACCGAAAACCTTTTTAATCTATTTGGCTTAACGAAACTTTCTTTCAACTTTTCACACCAAATGGAGCTTCAGCAGATCTACGCTCGGGGAGAGCCCGAGTGCCCCACGCCTCTTGCGCTTATCCATCAAAGAAAGTTGGGCAAGGTATTTAAGCTAACCCTTTAATTTAGTGAAACTTTTGAAGAGCGCCGATGCCGACTGCCCGCCAGTCCGTCCGTCTTACTGTCCCTCTGCCCGACTGCGCCAATGCTGATGCCAATCGGCCCAAAGCTCTGCTCAAATTTCCAATTACGTCTATGTCAATCATAATTAGTAACAACGTCGATTTTTCATTGAAGGGCCTCCAAAATTGAACCTAAACGTAACATAAACGACAACGGCAATAACAACAACACCAACAAGAGCAGCACTGGAATGCCCACAGAATCGACTTTCTCACACATGTGCGTGGCTCGGGAGCTCCACTTGGTATCCCAAATATTACAAAAAATAACAACTTTTCTTACTAGATATACAATAAACTATGAAAACATATTAAGTTTTTATAAAGTCGAAACATAGATGCACTCACCGAATTTGGTATAAAGACAATAAAATATACATATATATAATAGGAATAATTTCATAATACTAAAAATATTATCAAAATCGAAATATTTTTAATGCGCTTATAATTAAACTATAAATTAAAAAAAATAATTTAATTTAAACTATAAACCAGAAGCAAATCTTTAGACTCATCATAAATATTATTATTAATGTTGGTATATTTTTTACTGGTCTATTTGAATAGATTTGATCCAAGTACTCGTGTCATGATACCCTAAAACTAAATCAGTGATAGGGTATATCGTAACAAGCTGCCAGAGCTAGAGCCATAGCCAGAGCCAACCCAGGCAATGCAAGAGAGAGATGGAATATGTGAGGCAATGTGGAAAGGAGCCGATGGAAATGGAGTTGAAGATGGCCAAGAGCGACGCACAGTTTGTTGTAACATGTAATTTGGGATGGCATCGGATGCGGCGCGGCCCAAGTCCCGCAACAGCACCCAGCATCGAGCAACGAGCATCGAGCAGCAAACAGCGAGCATACAGCTTGCTGGCGGTCTGTTATGAATGTGACTAATTAAATTTAAAGATATCCAAGAGATTATCAATCTTTGAAGCGCATCGCCATCGCCAACGCCGGCTGAGTATGCTTGGGACCGGGTCCGGGCTGGGTAAGGGGCGGGGCAAGAGTATCGATACGCTTCGACACAACATTTCACAAGACGCAAAACAAAGCCAACAAGAACGCTGCCAACAACAACAGCAACAACAACCATCAGCACCAAGAGCACATTTGTTTCGTGATCATGATTGAAATAATGATTAATGAAGCCAGCGCCAAAATTCAATTCGAATATACTATGTATTGCCCGGGAGGAACTCGAAACTGGGAACTGAAAAACTGTGACTGAGACTCCGACTCCGACAGCGACTGTAACTGCGACTGTGAGTGGACCTTTGGATTCGGCCAGAATGCCAGACCGGCCGCCGACTGAGTTCCATGCGTGAAATCGAACAACAACGGAGACCAGCTAGAGAACAGAGACCAAAGCGAGTTGCATATGGGTTCCATGCTGTCCACACACACACACACACACTGAGAGTGTGTGTCCTGAACCTGCCATCAATTATAGCTTTTCGTTACCAACAACAAGCTCAGGCTCTGGTTTCACATCTGGGGCCTAGACACCTTTTGAGTGCGGAGCAACGAGACCGTTTCCATTTTGGCCAAATGGCTTTGTTAACAGCTTTGTGTAGTGGGCCTGGCAATGGCTAATAAATGCATTTTTAATTGACTGCAAGTGGGCAAGGTGACACCTCTCTTCCTGGACTTCATTTCAGTGCCAAGTTCAGCTTTCAGTCTGAAGCCCCTCGACTCTCCGTTGCATAAGCCGTTGACTCTGCTGCAATTATCATTAGGCATCGCAATTGATCAATTAATTAATTTGGTGTTGGCCGCTGTCATAATGATGCGACTTGAGTTGTAAATTTTGCAGTTCACAACTCGAAACAACTAATGAGTCGAAAGCCTAATCGCTTTCTAGCCGTATTGCACTTGTGCGCTTCGGCAAGTCACGAACTTGAGCATTTGCCATGATTTGTAAGTTTTTCATTTGAGTTTTGCACCTGATGATTCATTGTTTAGGTATACTAAATATATTCGAGTCTCTACCCGGGGGTTTTAATACTTCTTCTTTTTTCTTTCTATTTTTACAGCTCTTCGCTTCATATCTTGCCTTGCCTTATATAACTCGATCGAAACTATCAACTAATGACAGTTGACAAAGTTTCAAACTCATTCAGCAATCATTTAGCATGAAAAGCATATCAAAGCGGGCCTAGACATCGGATATTCATATTCAATTCTCTTAATAGTGCCCATTAATAAATCTATTTTTATTATGGAAAACACACACATTTTACTCATACTCCTCATCATTTTCTTACATTTAGGCAAGTTTTCAATTTCACATTTTGTTTATTTTAATAATCAAAGTTTTGAAAATTTTAATTTATTCTGGAATTTATTTTTCTAATAAATCTCGGTTTGAAGCGTATACAACAATAATGCATTTTAATTATCAATTAATTGTGTTTTCTTCAAACACATACTCATTTTATTTTAATATTAAGCTAAAAAAATCTTAATTTGATATTATTGTTTTAAATGCGAAAATTATTTATAATGGAAATCCCCAAATGTATTTAAATATAATATTGTGAAGGGAACTCGACTTTTTAAATCTGGTTAAATAAATCTTTTATTTTTACTTTTTAATATAAGTTCATCAATTAAGAATTGTATCAAAACCAGTCTTAAATTCGTCTTAGCATTGAGCCATGCTAAAAGAGAATATACTGACAGTTACTATAACCAAAGTTTAAGCGACCCAACGTGAAATATGTGAGACAATCAAATCTCATCAAAGTGAGCTCATCTGCAAAGGAAAATCTTCAATGCTACAGCTCAATTATCAAAGATCGTTACAATTACAGAACAGAGGCCTAGTACCGAATCGAATTGTGACTCTTTCTGTCAACTGAGCTCACATTGGGGGGTTTTGGCCAGACTTCATGTATTAATACACATTCCTTTAGATATGTGAACGAAGAAAACTAATGATCAATTCAAGGGAATCAGAAGAGAAGAAGTGAGAGCGAGAGAGAGGCACATTTCTTTCACTTTTCAAGAAATCCACAGGAAGAGCAAAAACTTTTCAATACGAAACTGTCAGATAAGTCAGTCTCAAAAATGCATGTCTGTTTTTTGTTTTCTTAACATATTTTGTCGGATGGCTGGCCTGGCTGACTGGACCGGCCCGTTGTCTTCTCGTCTGGCGCATAATTAATGATCTGCTCCATATTCACGCATTGGTGTAGGTCTACGTCTCTGCATCTATCTCTGTCTCTGTACCAGTCGCTGTCTGATGTTCGGGTAGTCCGGCAGTTGCAATGCCTGTTCGCCTGCATCTCTGCATATCCGTGGGCTGGCAGAGCCAGAGCCACAGCCAGAGTTTAGATTTGGGATTTACAATTTCTTGTGTTCCGGCAACTGTCACTTTTCTATCTCTCGGCCACGTGATGTGCTGTGCGTGCGAGACGCAAAAGAAAGACTTTCCTGGACAGACGCTGAGCACTGCGATAAGCGCTGCCAGCGATATGTGAGTTGCAGCGCGATGAGCAGCAGGAGGGGGAGAGGCAGTTGCATCTGCTTAGCCACCATAAACACCATAACTCATGCCCGCCTGCGCTGCCACCGCTGAACCACCTTAAGCCACCAAGTTGACAGACAGCAAGTTGACAGGCCACGTTTTACCCCTCGATTACCTCTCGCTCTTGCTCTTGCTCTTGCTCTTTCTATCTCTCTCTCTTACGGCTCCCACTCTATGCTGCTATTCACTGTCTTTAGCATAATTCCATTTCTTATCGACCGCCCGCGCTGTCGCCTGCGTGTGGCCGAGATGCTGGGTGGGGCTTTGAGTGGTTTCTGGGTGGGTGGACAAGGTAGGCGGCAGGGGGCTCTGGGAGCTGTACGCGCACTCAGCTAATCAACACGGCCTCAAAATGTAAACAGGCGCATCCTACAGCAAATATTGTCGCCATTTTCTGTCTGCCACGCGGCTCAACCCCCATGCCAGTTCATCCACTTTTCTTCCTCTAACTCTGCCACCCTCCCTCACTCAATCTCGTACTCTCTCCCTTCCGCGTATCTGTCGTTCTGTCTGTCAAACTGATGCAAAAAGATACTTTTCTTTTTCGTGTTTTTTTTTCTTTTCTACATTTTTTTTTTTTTTTTTTTTATTTTTATACTGCTTTTCGCTTTCTTCGGAAAGTGTGAGTGCGAGCATGTTTTCGTTTTCCCCACATTTTCGCTCGGCGTTTTCTTTCTTTCTTTATTTTATTTTTTTTTGACACATAAAAGGACACGCACCGCGTCACATCATGAAAGGATTGATTAATGATTCGTTGATTTTCGCCCTTATTCTCTTTAGTTACACTTGGGCACATAATCCGCCTCGTCTCCAGCGCCTCGATTCCATTTCTGCGCCAGCAGGCACCGTGCCGCACAACACGCACACACGCACACACACACACACCCGACCTAGTCGAATTTTACGTAAAGTAAGTTTTCAAGAGAAAACAATGCCTCACTGAGTTTCCATGCCAATCCATTGTCAGCAGCCCGTTTGACCAAATAAGTTGCCATTTTACATACGCTCAAGCGCATGCCCTTAGCTAGGGCCTTAAAGCCGAAAGATATATTATGCATTGGAATATTATAATGTCTGAGGACTAGTCATTGAAGGCACTGCATTTATATTATTAATTAAGTTTTCAATTATCCTATAATGTCCAAGAAATACCAAGAAATCATGCCTGTGCTCAGTGTGAGATTTGATGTGCCTATCGACTCGTACACAGATTTTAGGCATATTTTAACAGTATTAAATATATTTCAAAGAGCCTTCATTGTTGCTGCTTCACTCAGTTTATCTCAGATGACCGGAAAATCTAGCTCTGTTGTTTGAAGCCTGTGAAAATACACAAGATGTGAGTTGCACTTAAGATTAAACAGTTTGTAGAAGATCCCAAATATATCTGTCGGGATGGAGTTAACCAGGTCCAGATCATTGTAACTTATTTTGCGTTAAGACTGTATTTTAACATGAAATACCTTTATTTAATTCTTTGAAAATCGTCTACACTCCGTATATTTTTTATTGTTCCTAATTCATCATTTGTAGCCAAATTTAGACAGTTTTGTTCACAAATTTGGGCCCAAAGCTCAGAGTAAAATAAGTTTTTTACTCAAACACTTATTTGGATTTCATTTTGTACGACTTTTGTTATACGAATTCAATATGTAGCGACAGCAAGCATATGGAATAGTATAATAAGACTAACCTAAAAGTTAAATGAAATATTAATTTCAGGCATATTTCAAATATTTTTTTAATTGCTTGAAGATTCGTTTTCTTTTTTTCAAAATATTTATAAAAGCCACAAGTTTGATACAATCACAATATGAAAAAGGTTGATGGGCTGTCATTAAAATATTTGAGCACTCAGTAAAGATCATTGCTCATTCCCATGAAACAATATAATAATAATCCCTGTAAGATTGTACGTCTTTTCAATTAAACGCCTCCTATCAGTATCGAGCTGGCATAAAAATACTAATTATTTCACTTCTTCAGCCCCTTGAGCTGGGCATTTTAAGTAATTATCGAAGTTTGTATTAGCAGCAAAACAGCTCCCATCCTACTGCTCTGCAAATGCACTTTGACTTATCAAATGGAATCCATTAAACGAAAACAAATGCTAGCTGGCACGTAGAGCTCATGAATAAAAGAACAGTGGGAAAGTAATTATCATTGGCCATTTCACACGAGGCATTCACACTCCTGTCTGCGGCGCGCCCCCGCCTGCTCCACTGACAATGACAATGACAATTAAAAGCAGGACGAGAAACTGTGGGTGCGACACGCATTGGGAGTCTCTCTGCCACGCACCTTGACAAAGTGTTGATGTATCAGAGTAATTAAACAGGGCTTCAGTAGTAGACTAATTTCAGTTCGAGTTGAGTTTTGACCAATGTCCATTCGTTATTAGCGCTTAAGCAGTTGATGAGAGCACGCAGACCCTGAGGGCTGGCCATTTGGAGTAGAGTCTGACTTTGAATCGAAGCTGGTGTCGGGGGGCTGAGGGGTCAGGCGACTGGACGTGACATGTGTCGACACTGAATGGGACTGGACTAGCGTAAATCACATTCACATACCAGCAGCCAGGCGTTGACCACTTGGGGCAAAGACAGCATCAGCTTCCCGCTCCTCGTAACACTCAAATCCTCGTTCCCCACGCACCCAAACCAGGACAGGGGTGGAACCTGGTGTTTAAAGTGTCGAGTTTTGCGTCTCAAAACTAGAAAAATGATTCTACCTACCCGATTTTAAAATGCGTTTAAGCCCGTGAAACGTAGGTTGGCCCAAAGCGGACAACAACAACGGCAACACCAACAACACAAAATGAGTCGAAAACATTTAAAAGGCGAACTGCGTAAGAAACCTTCATCAAATTTGACTGACAGGTTTTCAAGATGTTCGCACTGCCAACCAACTGTTTCTCTCCCAACTCCATTTCTTTTGGGCTGCTGCCAGTCAAAATGGCCAACGTCACTGGCAAGACTCTTTGTTGGCTAAGAAAAAGTAATTTAAAGTAATTTTGTGGAAGCTAACCAAGTATTTAATAAACAAAAGATTAGATAGCTGTATAAATAGCTTAATAGTATATAGTTAATGTGATATATAAAATACAAAATATTAATTTTTATTTTGTAACTGTTATTCAAATAATATTAAATCATGAATACCTAAATCATGTTGTTCCTATTTAAATAGTAAATAATATTTACTTTTAATTAATAATTGTATTTATTATATACACACATTAAGAAAACAAAAATTTAAATATTTAAAAAATATTTTATTTAACGCATACAAAATAATTTGTGTTGACGCCACCTATTGGCCAGTAGAACATCGATTTTTTCATCCACAATGCTTAGCATGGACACATACCCAACATAACGTATAGTTGCTCTGCTCTCCACACACTATATTTGTCTCTTTTCTTAGCATCATTTCGATAACTCCAAGCACTCTGTTGAAAACACTTTAATTAACAGAGGCATGTTAAAGTAAATTTCAAATTTCTTGTTCCAAAAATTTAAGCTAAATCTAAAGCAAATTATTTATATTATATATTGTGTATCTTTATTAAGGCAAATATATGAATTATGTATTAAGCTTATATATTTGCATAATATAATGATTCAATTATAAAAGTGGAAGTCCATGAAGAAATATAAGAAATTAGCGTTGCCCTCATAATTTAATTAGCCCAATTTGTATTTTAAAGCAGCAAACGGTTGCCAAAATTTTACGAAATGAATCAATAAACATTTAAAAATTAGAAAACTAAATATTTTTGCTATAGAAGTCAACAATTTAACATGTATTAATATATTTTGATAGTTATGAAGAAGGGCAAAACTTACTAAAAGACATATATAATGCGAATATATATATATATATATATATATATATATATATATATATATATATATATATATATATATATATATATATATATATATATATATATAAATCGCTTTTGCCAAATATTACTCATATTACTTTGCAATTGTTGCTATGTGAATTTAATATTTTAAGGCATTAATTATTTTACTATTATCAGTTTGTACTTTATCAAAAGTTTATAAGAAACATGGCAAGCGGATTATTTTATCAATAATTTATCATCAACTGATTGCGAACTATTTGTGTGTCATGGAAACGCGCAGAGGCCCATCAGTTAAGTTTGTTATCTACGACGATACGATTCCATTTGATATCTAAATAACTAAAGAAACCGTGAATTCAATTCCGTTTCACAGGGTATGTACAGTCAGAAATTGCAACAAGAGTGACTAGCCGATGGTCGCTTTAGGCAGTGCTGATAACACCACATTCGCACCATTACAAAGAGTATTGGAATAAATTTGTGGTTGCCACAAGTAGGTTCGCTGGCAGGATGACAGTCGCTGTAGGCAGTGCAGATGGTACTAGTCGGCCACCGGATGTGCTTTCGGGCGGCATATGCAAATAGCATTCAGTGCACGGCCATTTGCACAAGCTCAGCAAAATTACAAACGGGCCACAAAATCGGCAGACGATTGACCCAAATGCCGAGCCGCAGCTCCCTCAAAGCGAGTCGTGTTGGCAATTTGTATGCAAACTTTCATATGTAAATTTCAGCCGCCCGGCGCATAAATTGAAGTCGGCAAAAAAGCAAAATTTCAAATATCTTTTCGATGTACTTTAAGTGTTCTAAATATAAGATATATGGATGCCAAAAAAAAAAAAAACAAATAAAGAATACAATTTAGCCAATTCCAATATAGTATGACACTATTCTTTATTTAAAGACACATAAATATATCTGAAATCAATAATAATAATAATAATGCTAAACAATTACCGACTCTATTAACTCTGTTATTAGCTGAAGTTTTCAAAAACATAACCATTTACCTTACTGCAATGAGCAATTATAGATCAAAGTTTAAGCATAGAAAAGTATTTAAATATTTGTTATATTTATTTTAGATTAAAAACCAAGCTTTTTTATATATAAACTTTCATATTTTCAAATACAACATTTTTTTTTCTTTTTGGGATAAATTATATTTTATTTTTTTCTTAATACTTAAACTCAAAATTAATTTTACGCTGAAACAAACACAATTCAGTAAATTAAGCTTAAGATTTTTTTAATTTAAAACTATATATTTAATAAAAATCAAATATACAAATAATCAACGTCAGCGTCACAGCTTTATCTCTTTGATAAGATTTGATAAGAGCAATATTTATAAATAAGAACTCGAGTAGTAAGCACAAATATTTATAAATGAATAAATACGTTTTTATAGTCATTTTTTGACTGTGGGGTAACTAAGCTTAATATAGTAAGTTTTATTATTCATATTCGGGTGAGATTTATTTTTTATCTGTAGATTTGTGGTTCGCGTCAACCAACGTCAGCAACCCACGGAATTTATCTATGATCGTGTAAATATACTTTTTTAGTACAAAGTTTCGGCAGATGGACTATTTCATAATCCTTGGGATTGGCGGTCCAACACTTTTGTTAACACTTCACAGAACACAGAAACACTATTCGCAGCTGACTCGCTGGACAATGAGCCACATAAACCTCTCTAGAACCGAATTTGTCCTTAAAGCTATGGTACAACAAATTCGGATCTACAGGGTAGACGTGAAACAAAGTGAAACTCAGATATATATATATATCTATATGCGAATATATATCGAAGTTGTTGTAAAGTTGAGAAACCTGTAAAGAGTTAATTGTAATTTGCAGGAACAATTTGAATAACGTTACGGCTATAATTTCTGTGTCGTGCCACACGTGATGCGAAATTATGAAATGACCCATAAAAATGATTACAATGCGCACACACACTCAGTATGTATGTGTGTGCGGGTAATTATATTGAAGTACTTTGAAAGCTCCACGTCACGAATACCAGCGAGCGAGTCCTTGAAGCAGCCGAGCTCAGTCCTGCGTTGTCTTCAACTGCGCACCAAAGCAGCAACTGAAGACGACTCGCCGAACGCGGCGGACAGGTGGGTCTGCTCGATTGGGTGGCCCGGCCCCAAAATCTATTTGTTTTAATGCCTGATAAGATACGCGCTGTCTTCCAATGTCTTGTGCATGTTCTTAGCGCTATTTGTATCTAATTGATGGCGCACGGATTACAGAAGTTTCTTCATATCGATATCGAGTCGGGGACATCGGAGACTTTGCTCTCGTCGCTGTTGTTGCCGCCTGCGATAAGAGGAAATCACATTAAATGAATGATGATAGATAGATTTTAGAATGGTATATGTGTGTATTTGTGAGTGTGTATGGATCGGTTGTGAGGCTAGGAATCAATCAGGTAGTTTACGAGCTCCGCTAATTCCAGTTCCAATTCCACTTCCAATTCGAGCCGGTGCACTCAGCCAAATTTGTTTGCATTGTTAAGACGCCAACGTCGATTAGGCAGGCGTCGACAATGTTGGCGCCATGTGGCAAAGCCTTTTGCTAAGCCCCACTGAGACAGTAGCCAATGTGCTGCTGTCCCCCTCCCCATTCCATTCCATCTATTCCGGTTTTCCGTGATGATTCAGCATAAGTGTTCGCAATACTGCTGAATAATGGAAAAGTCAGCAGCAGCAGCATAAGCAGCAGAAGCAGCAGGCAGGACGAGACTGAAATATGGTACAAATCATTGCCATTGTGCAAGGTCGTTGGGCATTGTAATACAAAAGATCCTATCTATTGGCACATGTGTGTGTGTGCCCCAGTGTCCTGCAAGCAAAGCGTTTTCGAGTCAATTAATTAATGACTTTTTAGCGATATTCATTAGCACTAATCGCCTAGGACTAAAGTTAACTAAGCCGCCCCTAAGCTGCTAGAAAAAGGGGGCGCGTCCCTAAGCGCAAAGTCAAGCTAGCTCAAGTCAAAAGCCTCTCGGCCGTAGGCAGCGGCAACTGAGATCCCGGATTAAATACAGTAATGGCAACAAATCTTGCGTAAACAAAGGCTGGCAGGCAGGCGGACCAACTTCTATCCCTCACACACATTCGCGCTGACTGTCTCTCTCTCACACACACGCACACATTCATTGACTGCGCTGCTGCCTTGTCTGTTTTTTTTTTTTTGGTGGTTGCCTTTGTCCTTTTTGCAGCCTCAATGGCTGCGTGCGCTCTCAGTCTCGCTCCGTCTCTCTCTTCCCCGGTTGCTTCGTGTGCCTCTTAATCGCACACTCTCCGTCTCTCCACACGGTATACATACAATCCACAATTGCGAGAGAGCGTCACAGCAAAACAGGGTGAGCAGAAGTGGTAGCAGCAGCAGCAGCAGCTGGGTGTTTGTACATGAGCTGCCATTGCCTTCCACCGTTCGCCGTTCGCTTTCGCCTTGGTGGTTGCTTTCGAGGATAATCGAGCACGATTTGCGCCGCTAGCCACTGGCTACTGGCGAGCTGCTCTAAATGATAATAATTAACTAACCTTGGGAAATTAACGCATCTCCGCCAAATTGAAGTTTGCGAAAATGCATTACATCATCAACCCAACCCAACCCAACCCAACTCAACCAAACCCAAGCCGTACAAATCAAATAAGTCCACAGACCACATTGCCATTTTATATGCTAATTGATTTCACGTGGAACGCGTTGTTAGCACCACTGTGATCCGGCTAATACCGACAACAGCGACTCCCATTTCTGATGACCCATCGAACATCATGTGCGAATTTTTAGCCCACTAATGAAACACCCAAATGACCAAAGCAAAAATAAGATATTTCTATTTCGATTAAAAATTGTATGCTTAATTGTGTAAGGCATTGCTGCTTAATGCCAAATATTTATTTTTCTTGTCATTAGCTTCACCTTTCCTATATGCGTAATTAGCATTATAAATATAGTGAATCACTTTTAAAGAACATTTTGCGAATTCATCAAACTACTATATTACATGTTGTATATGTAACTAGCATTATAAATACAGTGATTCATTTGTAATGAAAATATTACAAATTCATCAAACTTTTATTTCTGAAGCAAAACAAAAACTAAGCTTTTTAAGATGGGTAAACAAATTTCATTAACTACCAAAAGCTAATTTCTTTGTTTTAATGATTTTATTTTTTTTTTTTCATCTTAAAATTCCTACAAAACAGTTTATTAAAAATACTATTCGGGTTGTTTGCTTTGAGGCAGTACGCATAAACGAAAGAACTGTATTAACAACGTAGATGCCATAATAATTCAGATTATATACAACGGTACACTCTTATCTTAAGATAAACATGATGAATAGTAGCGAAATAAATTTGGAGGCCCATTAAATTGAAGGTTTCTAAGGCGGAAAGTTTACTTGACAAATGCGTAGATAATTATGGTGTTTTTTATCAGTGAGTCGACAAATATATTTATTTACTCGGTATAGACCAGATGAGTTGTATAACATGCGAATAGGCGAATGTGTGGTGCTCATTGTGCAGCCGCTTGCATTTACGGTTAAGCCGAACGGAAGTGCACGAAAGGTAAGTCGAAAAAGTGTGCGCGCAATGCTCCCGTCCATCCTCCCCTCTCCCCCTGGCTGAAGGGAAAGGAAACGAGGCAATGACTGGCGAATTAAGTGAAGACATCTTCGCACATAAATCAAAAATGACAACGGACGGCAGAGCCACACTGTGTCAGTTGCTCTACGGCAATAGAATGATTCGCAAAGTGTTCGCTAATGCACATTTTCAATGGACTTGTCACACTGTGCTTAGCAGCGAGTCGCGACGGCTCTACTACATTTGTTTGCTTGCAACTCGGCGATTGGATATGAAAGCCAGCGAGAGGAGAGAGCTTGAGGCCAAGGTTGTTGCTATAGAGTGGCCTCAGCTGCTGTACATGTTGTTTTTCTTGTTGTTGTTCTTTTGATTTTATTCGAATTTCGGTTTCGGTTTCAGAGCGCGAAATATTTCAGTATGTTCGCTGTTGTTGATGGTGTTAGCGAGAAGTCAGCGAAATGGGTGCAGGTAGAAGATAAAGAGACAAAAACGAATTTTAAAACAGTTCGCCTCACCTTTAGCCGTATTCGCTCGTATATTTGTTGTTGTTGTATTAGTATCTGTGTCTGTGTTTGTTTTTGTAGACAACCTGCAAGTTGCGGCAATTTGTATCTGTATCTGTGCAGCGTATCTGTATCTGTATTTGTATTTATACATACATATACCGGTTGCTGCCGCTGCCGCTGCCGATGATACTGTTGCTGTCGGTTCGCGGTGTCTTTGCCAGAGTTCCTGTTTGTTGTTTACAAAATTACGCGCCTTTTCTTTTTTATATAAATTATCTTCGCGTTCTTAATGAAAATGGGTGCTCGCAATAGTTAAGACCTCACGACAAGGGCAGAAAATCCCCAATAACGAACTCTCTTTCTCTACTTCTCTCTCTCTCTCTCTCTCTCCCTCCGACGCTCCTTCTCTGTCAAGCAGCTGCAGCTCAGACAGAAAAACACACGAAATTTGCATGAAATTCAAATAAATATGCCAGTTCAGTCTGCCAGGAATTTGAACCAAAAGTGCATTCAGTTCCCACTGCTCTGAAAGGGGCAAAAAAAATTTACCCCCTCGCCTAGGGTTGCACTATGATCAGCAGCGAACCTTCAACACCCTGTAAATGTGGTTTGCAGATACAATGAGACTCCAATCATAAGCAAACTGATTAATAGATATTCGCTTATCTTAATTTTTGTGATTAAGCTTCTGGGCTCTTACGATAATTATTATAGTGCTGAACGGCTGTTTTTTGGTGTTCCTGAACTGCACAAAAAAATGTATAAAACACATCTTAATAACCCTTTAATTTAAGGGTTGATATGATGTGAATTTTTATACACCTAGGATATCTGCTAGTCGTTTTAACAACCTCAACTACATTTTATAAGTTTTACGTATTATTTTTCTTTTTTTTACAAACAGATAGAAATATGTTCAGAACAGAACCGTATAAAAAAGAATTATATACAGAAAATTTAAATAAATATATATTCTTGAGCATCAACTATAAACTGCATTTATGTATTTAAAAACACCTGACAAAACGATACGTTTTTTTAGCTTATGGATTATTTATCATTAAAATGTATTAATTGCCATAATTTTTGTTTTTTTTTAGCCAAGCAAACAAAATGTTTATTTTAATGAAATTGGTTTTATAAAGTTATAAGCCAGTTGCTTTCAATTAATGCTCTATAGAAGTTCTTGCATGGTCTAGTCCCATAAAAAAGGCATATGTTTCACTTTTTTTTTCGAAAGAACTGGGTCATATCCATAGGAGTTGCATGCATTTTGTGATGAATGTAAATATTTGAATAGCCAACAACGATAAAGAAGGTTAACATGCTCATAACTTTTATATATATATATATATATATATATATATATATATATATATATATATATGGCGTATTCAGTTCAAAAAGTAGAGTTTTATGTCACAGCAGCAGTAGGGGGTGTCCAGTCCAAATTTGTCATAAAAAGAAGAGCCAGATTCACAATCATTTCATTAATTAGATGGGCTACTGCATAAAATAAACATAAAAGCGAGTGGCCCTTGGCAAACTGAATTGTTCCGTTCACGGTGTTTCTATCGATATATGTTTATCTACTTTTATTTTTTGGATCTCAATTTGTATAAAGCGCAAAAGCTGAAAAAAATCATAGTAAAAAGTCCTTGACGAGAAAACTGATAATTTTCCACACATTAAGCTGGCTGCACAAAAGACGCAGTTTAGCCAAGTGCCTCTCAATTGGTGTAGATGCATGCCGCATACTCGCATGCACACATATGCACACGCTTTCACATTTGGACAGAGTCAAAGTCGTAGTCGTAGTCGTAGTCGTAGTGGAAGTCCTGGCAGCTGCAGCAAATGCGTTGCCCCGAGTCCTGTGACCTTAGCCAAATTTGGGTTTCAGGCGACGCGCCATATTGCGCGACACATACACACACGCACCTTACAAACACATACACACACATAAGGACACACTTTTAGTGCAGCAGGGTTGCAATTTTCGGGTTGGGTCAGCGTCATCTCTGCAGCTCTTTGAGTGCGTCCAAGCTTCTAGCCCTCTCTCTGCAGGGGGCGTGCGAGCGGGTGGTACAGAGTGTTGGCAGCCCTCGCCGTTTTTGGCAATTGCCACTAATATTTCGGTATACTACTTAACCCATGCATTAAATGGCGGGACAAGTGTTTTATAGCGCGCATAGAACGCACAACTTGGACCTTGGCTGGGGGTTGATTGCTGCTCAAGTTATTATTGTTGGTCTTATTGTCGTTGTTATTGTTGCTGTTGCTGCTGCTGCGGGTGATAGCGCGACAACTAAGCTTGGGAGCTGGGGTGTTGCTGTTCTGCGCAAATGAAAAGTGGTTGAAAGGCGCTGGCGTTAGCTGCTTTGCACATTTCCGGGCGCGCACAACTCGAGCACACACACACACAGCCACATAAATTTGTACATACATTCGCATATACAGAGAGGCAACGAGTCAAAATGAGGGCAGACGCTGGCACCAGGAGATATCTAGAGTATGAGGAGGGATGTGCTGAGCCCCAAATTCTGGCACATGCGTACAAACAAAAGGTTAGCATCGTATTGGCGGCTGTCCCTAGTTTTGCCTTTCTTTTTTCTTTCGCTTTTTCAGTTGCAGTCGAGCAATTTAATAAAGTGCGCACTTGGAACTCACCTGCGACCATTAGCCCGATTACCTGGTTCGATCAAACAAAATACAAGCAGCGGCCAAGCTGATAAGCAGGCTGGATAAGCTGTGCGCCGCCTTTTGACTTAGCCAACAGACAACAAACGTTCGTCAATTTCAATGCTAACACTTTGCACATGTTTGAAGCTTGGGGCTCTTGCCCGCCAGCCAGTATCCTGGGCAGCCGTTGGGCTGCAGGACGTGCTGGCAGCGACGTCGACGGTGACGGCGACGACAACACAACGGCAGCGACAACGACAACGACAACGGCTACGCTGACGGCAACGGTGACGGTGACGGTGACAGCGACTATGACGTTGGCAATGGCCGCGCTCTCGTTTTTAACGAACTGCTGCGCTCGGCGTCAAATTTCAAACTAAAGTCAGTTGTCCCGGCATGGCCGCAGCTAAAACCCAGTGAGAACGCGACCCTCCAAGCCTGAGCTACCCAGCAGGAAGTCGCACTCAAAGAGCGAAAAGCAGCAGCTGGAAGTGTGAAGAGTGTGGCACTACAACAAGGTAAAAGTATGTGCATGAGTTTTCAGTCGAAGTGTAATGTAAATAGCAGTAGCTTTTATTAAATATATATGAATAATCTAATCAATTTTAAAATTATGTATTCCTGCCGTATAACAAGTAGTTTATTTAAAACAAATAATATATATTATTAGCTTAATATATTAACATCTTTTTACTTTCCAACTAAGTTTATGCAAAATTGTTACATCAAATGATTATTTATTATCTGTTACTTTTTCTATGCATTATTTCACGTCTAAGTTTCCTCCTGGGCTCTGCGATATTCCTCAACAACAACAACGAAAACAGCAGTGAACAACGGTGCTTTTTGTTAAAGTTGATAACAGCCATGTTGCTGTCGTTGTGTGCGTGCATGCGAGCTAGATGTTTGTGCGTATGCGTGTGCGCGCATATGTGTGTGAGTAACACAACCACCTAGCACCTAGCGTAGCAGAGCGAGTGCGAGTAAGAGAGCGCGACTATGAATACACTCAGAAAAAAGAATGTGAGATGGAATCGAGGTAGCGCTGCTGAAGACTTCACTTTAAGAAAGAAGATGTGATAATTATGATAAAAATTATTTTATTTTCAAATATCTAACCATGGTAATCGGAATTTATTTAAATTAAGAATAAATGATAGAGACAGTTTTATCAAAAATTTTATGTTTGCCCAGTTTTTTGTGGTGCATTAAGATTCATTCATTTTCTAGGACATGCCTTCTTATACATTCACTTATATAGCCATGTTATGCATACATATTTATACATGCGTGTGTATTAGTGTCTGGGAGAGCACGCATAGCAGCATTTGTTGCGTGTAGACTTTGTGGATTATGTTTCCAAAGTTGAATACATTTTCATGTGCTTGCTCTGCAAGGACTCTCGCTCAAAGAGAGGAGCGGGGCATTTTCGAGGCTGAGTATCCTTGTGCTACTCACTAAACCGGAGTCAATGAAACTTCTTTGTTGCACGCTCCGCGCCTTTCAAAATGAAATCAAAGTGGGATATTTAAAGCCTCATTAATCAGACGCAAGCTATCCAGAAGTAAACCCCAGCTTCGCAGCATTCGAGGTGTCGAGTGCCCCACAGCCCGAGGCTCTCAACTTGAGTGCGTTAATGCGCTCATTAAGCTCAAATTTGTTTCATTGATAATTACACGATGTTCGAAATCGGGCGCTTAATTTTAAAACGACAACTAAATACTATTTGGATTTCATAATTAAATAAAAATAATTAATGATTTCAAATCTACCATATGGATACACATTTTCCCACAAAATATGTCTCTATTTCGGCTTAATATTTCTGTTGCCTTCCTGAGAATATATATTTTTTTTTTATTTTGTGGCTCGTGAATTGAGAAGTTCGAGCTACTATTCTTAGATGAATAGTATTGTATATGGTTCGTACTTGATAGTAATAGATTTTATTTCTTATGTTTTAAGTGATTGAGCTTTCGACTAGAATGACATATTTTTAAAATATTGATTCAAATTGAAGTTTAAACCCATTTAGCAGCTTTCAAGTTCTAATTCAATGAATTTTTATGTGGAATGCTTATAGAATACATTAATATGTATAACACGAACTATAATAAATATTAAGAATTGATTGTGTATATTCATATCTGATTGATTGATTTCATAACTTCATGTGATTTAATTTTTTTAGCTTAGATTTTAATTTTAAGTATTAGAAATTTTAGAATTCTTGTCAACCTTGAGCAAAGTTACAAAAAATCATTTGCAATTCTAGGTAAAACATAGGAAAATAAAATAATAAAAAAAAAAAACAGCATCAAGCTGTTCCTAGCGAAAAAGACAATTTTTGATCCATTGTTTAGTTATTTCGTTAATTTATGACCCATATTTCCTGCAGTTTATACATATTAATGCTACCTGGTAATGCTACCTGGATTTCATATTTTGGCAATTGCTAAAGGCCTGCCGAGGCAGCCTTGATAGATACCTCAGATGCCATACATTTGTACAGTCAGAGATATGCAACTGGTCGATTTCTCTTTTTACCCGACGTCATGGAACACTTTTGAGCAGATATATGTATATGTATTTGACTCAGGTTTCTAATTTTATCAATATTTGCGTTTGTTTTGTTGATTAACACGAATGTTTCTCGTACAATAACTAGTTCGGTTTGTATGAGGCAATTTGATGATTTGTCGTAATGAATGCTAATTAAACGCATTCGTTTTCTAGTTCACTTGGCAGCCAAACAGCATCTGAATTTTCTGACCCTCCCCCTTCCCCGCCTTCTAACTCTAGTTGCTGTCTATGTATTCGTTCAACTTGAATGTTCTCTTATGGTCCGGGCAGCAAAGTGTGTCAAAATTCTTAGGCGTATCCATGAAACAAAACCTTGCTCACATGGCCAGCCGAGCTGTGTGGCTGGCAAACAGACAGTAAGATACACACGCACACATGCCCAAAAATACTCAAAGCACATAACTGAGTATATAGAAAAGATAGATACAGATAGCAGATATGCAGGGCCAGCCACAGATACAGATAGCGATGTTCGAGCATGTTTCACACAATTTGGGTATATCCACGACTCGAGCGCAAACGGAAAAGCAAATAAAAGGTGCTAATTTCATGAGGGTTCAATTAGACGTTCCGTTCGGTTGCTGTACGATATATTTTCGAATTTTATTTTTATTGCAGTTGGAGGCTTTAATTTTAACAAAAACAGCTAATATCTTCTTCTAATTTCTTTATTTATACATTCCTGCTGAGTATATAAGACCAGTAATTTAAAATTTCTAAAATTAAAAAAAAAATTAATTAATATAGATATTAAAAAAATGCCTCGCCCGAGCAGGGACTTGAACCCTGGACCCTTGGATTAAAAGTCCAATGCTCTACCGACTGAGCTACCCGGGCAATTGATTTGTAAATTCCAAAAGTTCATTAAGTTCTTGCTCTCAAAAAGCTCATTCTAAGTATTCATTCTTTAAAGCTTTATTATTTAGAATGAAATTACCTGTTAATATCATAATACTATTATTTTTTAAAGTCCTACTGATTTTTACCATATATCCTTTTAAGCCATGTCAAAAACAAAATTTTGTAAGAATTGAAAAAAATTAAAAAATATTTTGAGTTGCAAAAAGATTGCGGTCCAACAATTGGCAAGGCTGGTAATGGCAGTCCACTCCGGTACGCTATCCCACTACTGCCTACCACGGGAACTCTTGGCTGCTGGTTTTCACCCCTGGCCCGGTTCATCCCTCCTTAGCCAACCTGAATGCCGTGGACTCCTCCTCGGCACCCATATTGATGGCAAGCTTAGTGCGGACGTTCCGTCAACATGGCTGGTCCACTACACAGTGATCCCCAGCCTCAGGTCATCCCACAATCAGACCTCACAGAAGCGTGATTACAGAAGTTGCCAACCTTCCAGTCGAAATTTTTGTTTCTACAAATATATTTTATGTCACGTCACGTCACTAAACTGCTTCACAATTATCTACTGCTTGGGCATAGTTTTCTTGAAAAATAAAAGCTAGGTGGCGCATTTTTTAAACAGTGTGCGTATTCACACTAAATACTGCTTTAACAGCTAAATGTGTGCTGTCATTATTGAAGTGCTTTGGTAATTTACTAAAATTAATTATTTGTGCTTGCTGAAATAATATCAATATATTTATTATTTTGGACAATAAAAAAAGTGTAAAAGTAAGATCGCCCGAGCAGGGACTTGAACCCTGGACCCTTGGATTAAAAGTCCAATGCTCTACCGACTGAGCTACCCGGGCATGCTTATATCCCTTGCGAAGATCCAATGTAGTCCTTAGAATAGTTGCAAAAATATTTCAAAACAAATATTATTATATAATGAAAAATTAAATTTAAATTTAAATTTAAAATTTTGGATACATGTCTGTCAGAGTTGAGAACCTAAACTTAAAAATTAATGGAATTTTTGAGTTCCTGTTGATATCATTTATCAGTTTCTTACCCCAATTTGGGGGCGTGGCAATTGAAACCAATAAAGTAACTCTAGTCTAATCATGTAAAACCAAATAACGCGAATAAATCGATGACAATGATATGTTTTTGATTATAGAAGATTGTTGATTATAGAAGAATTATTATATACCCCCAACAAATTTTCCGTTACTATAAAAGAAGAGAGAAAGGAAGAGATATTTTCACTGCGGCACAAAGCGCTGTTTAAGCTGAAGACTCAAAGACAATTTCAAAACAATTCCAACACACTTCAACCCAAATTCAAGCGCAATTGCGATACTTAGAATATAGTACGCAAGCATATGAATGTATACATAGCAAAAGGGCGCTAGCTTGTCTTTGCTGCTCTCTGTCTTTAAAGGCTTTTGCTAAGTGCCCATATATTTTGTTTGATAACTTTTGTTTATCTCACATGGATTTTAATGAAATTTTCACCAGAGGGTAAATATTTTCTAAAGTTCAGTTTCCTTTTTTTTTTCAATCCAAGGCTTGTTACGAAAAGGAAATATTTAGATCTGAACTTGAATTTTAAGAATTTGGTGAAAGTTGGGAACGGATTATTGATACTCCATATCATAAGCTACTGTTTATAAGCACGAAAGTATATTGTTCACTTAGTGGACTCATAAGTTACTTAACTTTTATGCTTCATCCAGGAATTCCGGCTGGGCTAGGCTGAAATATATTTCATGATGGGCTAAATTTATACATTTAGGCTATTTCATATTGATGGTGGATATTTGCTGTAGAATATGGAAATATTTTAGTTGCTTGGATGGTTCAGTTGCTTGGGTGCTGGTTATCGCTGATCCTCAAACAACACAGGGCATATTTAACTTCTCCACATTGTGTAAATAAAAGTTTCTTTTGTACCATTTTAATGCCTTTTACTTAATTTAAATGGTAGGAGACCAATTTAAGTTCATCAAATGGTTCCTTTGAGATGACCACATAGATCACTAAATTCTATCACATTCCAGATCACCGCTGGCTAAACATACTCAATCCCGCACAGACTGGGAAATATTGCGATGCCTACAGAATCTTTCATTGAGCATAGCTTTACGTAAATAGAAATTACAATTGCAGAAAATTACAACTGCAATCACCATGGTTATATTTTCGGATTATTCGTCATATTTTGGGTAATGAACAATGAACAATTAAGTCCAAAAAATATATGAGTACATTTACAAGAAAGGTGAAATATGATTATGATATGATATATAAATAATCATTAGTAAAACAAATGACCACTTTAGATAGTGGCGCAGAAATTCTCTGAACATGCTAAATATATTCTCTGAACATACTAAAGACGATGCGGGCGATTTTTCAGTTTGCTTTTAACACACCCAATAAATAATTTATTTATTTATTATCCTATTTTGAATGACGGTATGCGCTTTATTGCGCCTATTGAGATACCAAAATATCATTGGGGAACTAAAAGGTGGGGAAAATATGATTAACATATTTGGAATGCAACGCAGAAAGGATATTTGGGAAAAAAATGAGGAAACGTTCAATCCCAATCACTTTCAGCCACACAGCTTTCAGGATAAGCACCCTATGCTTTAACACCCTTTTCAAAGGGTACAAGCAATTTCTTAGGATTTTTGACTTTTATAAAATTTTAGTCCAACTATTTTACAGTAATCAAAAATAAAATTTCCAGGTGACTTTAGAAAAATTACTGAGGAACTATAAAATAACAAAAACTATAAAATAAGAAAACTTTAGTCGAGAGGCTCGACTAAATTAATTGTGGGCGAAGAATCAAAAATCCAAAGATGACAAAATATGCGTATTCATTATAGCAATCAATCAAAACTTGGAGCACGAATCTATCTTAAACAGTGTGCACGCTAGGTGCAAAGCCATATTTTCGAGAAATTTGCTTTTTATTTCAAGTCTGTAGATTTTGAGGCTTACGAAATCGACGCGACTGAATATGTATGGGATATATACTGAGAGCGCTGGCTTCAGTGGCTGTACTACCCGAATGTCATACAGCTCTAAGCATTATCTTCTTTATTTTGAATTTTAAAGTAGGCGAAGATGAAATATTTTAATTTTAATAGTTCTATGAACCTGAATAATTAATTACATCGTTTATTTTGAAATTCCCACACTTTACGTACTTTACGTATTGATAATGTCAATTCTTAAAACAAAAACTGTTAGAGAATGTCAGCAACTGAAATATTGAATATGTATTGTAAAAATAAAGTTTTTGATTTTGAGTTGCAAAAAGATTGCGGTCCAACAATTGGCAAGGCTGGTAATGGCAGTCCACTCCGGTACGCTATCCCACTACTGCCTACCACGGGAACTCTTGGCTGCTGGTTTTCACCCCTGGCCCGGTTCATCCCTCCTTAGCCAACCTGAATGCCGTGGACTCCTCCTCGGCACCCATATTGATGGCAAGCTTAGTGCGGACGTTCCGTCAACATGGCTGGTCCACTACACAGTGATCCCCAGCCTCAGGTCATCCCACAATCAGACCTCACAGAAGCGTGATTACAGAAGTTGCCAACCTTCCAGTCGAAATTTTTGTTTCTACAAATATATTTTATGTCACGTCACGTCACTGAACTGAATGTGAATTACACTACAATGAACTGCTTCACAATTATCTACTGCTTGGGTATATTTTTCCAGACAAATGAAAGCTAGGTGGCGCATGTTTCAAACAGTGTGCGTATGCATACTAAATACTGCTTTAACAGCTAAATGTGTGCTGTCATTATTGAAGTGCTTTGGTAATTTACTAAAATTAATTATGCTAATCCTGCCCATTAAAAAAATTATTTGTGTTTGCTGATATAATATCAATATATTTATTACTTTGGACAATAAAAAAAGTGTAAAAGTAAGATCGCCCGAGCAGGGACTTGAACCCTGGACCCTTGGATTAAAAGTCCAATGCTCTACCGACTGAGCTACCCGGGCACATGACGACTGTTTCGCCAAGATCCAATCATAAGCCTTTCTACTGGGAACGGTTGTATAAATAAATTGTTATTTTTAATCATTTTTTTTTTTTATACAAAATATTTGTATGCAATAATTAGATAATATTAAATATTGTTAGTATGAAGTAAAAATGATTTCGTTCATTATATTTTTTGTATATTCATGTATGATTGATAGTTTTAGCATTCAGTGTCCGTCGTTGAAACTAGTGATCGTTGATTGGGTGTTTTTTTATCCAATTCCATTCTAGATTAAAATTACCGAAATATATGCTGAAATTAGTCAGATAATATTTGTTAAATTAAGTTAAATACCGTTTGTATATGTCTATAATCATGTCCTTCCTAAGTACAGTGATGAAAAATAAAATCATGCCTTTTGAGCTCGGTATGAGACTTAAATAGGTTGACAAATGTCCAACCTCATCTAAAAACTCAGAATGTACGATTTCTAAGAGCCACAAGCTACCACTTATACCAAACAATCGGATGAAAAAGGCGAGACTGAAGTGGAAATTAGAAATATTATTTAATATACACGAATGATTTTAAGTATATGCATTTTATTTTGTTTATCTAAACTTACTTAGCACGATTTTTCTGGTTTTTCTGACTCTCGGAAGTGCTCAAACTGTGTTTGCTGCGCATGTTTTCCTTATATATTATCCTAGCCGTCGCGGCGAAGAGCCAAAAATTAATTAGAATGGCTACCAATACGGGGGAATCAAAGTAGATAATTCTTGATTTATTAACCGCTAAAAGAAACTAAGATTAACGTATCAAATTTAGTGTAAGATGAAATGATCTTACATTGGGCCAAACAATTATAGCTCGCAACTTCAGGCTTCCAGTAAGAAGAAACATTTTCAGGTAGGTATCGGTCAGCCACAACAAATATCGTAAGGAACACTGCAGCTACGCTCGTCACGATGATAAAATATTTCATGAAACTGGGTGTGTGCTTAATCCCAAGATTCTTAAAGGTCTTCCATAACGTTAGGTTCATCATGATGAGCCAAAGGAAGGTGGATATAATGAAAAAGTAGTTCACATATCCTAACATTTAAGATTGAATGAAATGAATTAATATGTCAAGCTGAAGGAACCTATGACCAAATTACCAAATGCAAGACACGATTTATAAGTAAACTGCACGGAGTCACTCATAATCATATCGACTACTGCCATAAACCAGCATACTGTTAAGCAAATGAAGTAACAGAGGCAGCATTGGTAATACATCGTACGATATTTCTCCACGTAGATCAGTATCGCAATAGTCAATGTCAAGCAGAACAAGGAAAGGATTCTTAGCGCGTATGGTGCTGAAACTGCAATTAAAAAAGACTATATATGTGATCTACAATCCTTTCAGCTGGACATCTTACTTGTCGTTACGATTAAGGGTTCGGGCTTAGGAATAAGTTTCGCCGCGAGTTTGTAATCGATGCTATTGCTGTTCTCCTTAAATGGAAACATGCAATATTGGTGCTTACTTAAGCTCGTCTTATCTTCATGAGTGTATAACACTTCATTCTGTCAAAAACAAACCAAATCACACAATTTTTTCATAAGTCAATAAAATTTAGCGCAACATCTGATATATAAATGGTATGATATACATATATAAAGATTTTGGTAATTTTGAATTTCTAAAGCTTAAAATAATTTTTATACCCTGAATCCATTGAATATGAAATTTCAGGGTATAATTTTTTTATATATATTTTTTTTTTATTTTTTTTAGTCAGTCTTATATATTTATTTAATTCTCTAGTGCATTAAATGAAAGCATTAGCATTAGACACCTATGAGTAGATTTTGCACATAAATTATTTTCCTTAATAAAAATATTTTATACATTGCGAAAAAAAATGTAATTCGGGATTATATAAAATAGAAAGTCAGAAAAAGTTGAAACTCCTAGCTCGGTTATATATAAATAATAAAAAAGATTATGAATGCTGCAAATAAAATGTGACTCAATAGTAAGCAAACCTCGAATAGAGTCCACGAGATCTGCGAAGCATTCTGGTAGATGTTTTCACACGGGCTGTTCTCGGCTACTTGGACTACATAGTCCTTGAGCAAAGCCTTCTGCACCTTTGCACCATTGAGTAGAGTTACACTCAGAGGCTGATACACAGATGAGTTTTTGGGATCACAACAAAATATTATGCAGGGCTTTATGTGGCAAAGGCAGCCGCGAAAATAACCATCGACTTTTTTTGGTTCATTGTTATCTATTATGTAGTTATATATTCCAGTTTTCTCTTTTGGAATTATAATGTCTCTATATATAAAGGATCCATTCGTGAACTTAGTGCTATTCGATAAGTCAACGGTGTCTGAGTAATCACAGCCCGGAATATCACCCGCGATCTCAGCTAATATAAAGCTAAGTGTGAGAATAGCACGAAATAAACTGTACATTGCGCCGTTTAATAAGAAAATATAAGAAAACCGCTTAAAATAGTTTCAATTGATTTTTAAATGCGAGAACTTTCTTCTTCAAGAGTTAAATGCAAACTGAGCGCACAATTGTATGAGTTGCGCATAAATCGATGATAAAATTTATACAAAATAAGAAAAAATAATTAGTATTATTAATAAGCAAGTAAGAAAACTCTAGTCGGCGTGCCCGACTAGGTGACATTAGTATTTTAATATAGTCCATAACTCGTAAGTACAACCATATCACGCAACTTAAATCTATGAAAATGGTACTAAGAATCTCGATCAAAGAGGAATTATGCAAAGAAATTCGACACAAAGATTATACCAGCACACTTTTGCAAGCTCACAAGAATTATTTCGTTGTTATTAAAGAAGAAGAGACAAAAAAATATTCGCACTGCGACACACAGCGCCGAGCGGCAATTGGAAGTAGGTAGCAAAAACAAATTGACCCAAACTAAAAGGCAATTGCGATTCTTAAAAAATTTGTTCGCGAGCATTGGAATGTACGTGTGCACATGTATACGTAATGAGCATGTATAAGCGCCAGTTTATCTCTGTGCGCTTAGCGTTTAAATCGCTGTTGATGTGGCCAAACATTTTGTTTAAAAACTTTTGTGTTTATTAACGGATTTTGATAAAACTTTCAGCATATGATTTAAATATTTAATTGTTGTTTTTAAAAAGAACACCCGAACACCCTATACATATTGCCATATTTGCAACTGAAAATAATTTTCAAAATTTTTTCAAAATTGGCAAAAATATACATAAAGCTACGTTGCGAAATTTGGAGACTCTAGCTCTTAAGATAAAAAAGATAAAAAATCATAGCTGATTTTTCATATGGTTTTAAATCGATAACAATTATTCTCGAATAGCTATCGATTTTCTGAAACAAACTCGATGTGCGCGTCGTATGCACAAGCCTAACAAAAATTCAAGTCTCTAGCTCTTATAGGTTCTGAGATCGACGCGTTCATACATACGGACAGACGGACGGACGGACAGACAGACGGACAGGGCTCAATCAACTCGTCTTGTCGTCCTGATCAAGAATATATATACTTGATGGGGTGTGGCACGCCTCCTTCTGCCTGTTACATACTTTTAACAAAACCATTATACCCTGTTTTCCCATTTTCAATGGGATCAGGGTATAAAAAAACCACCAAGGTTTGAGTGAACGACCGACTCGGTCGGTATATATTTAAATTTCTTAGCCTCTTATCAGACGATATGAAATTTTGAAATATCTTACAAATCAATAGCGATCATATAACTAAAAACAATGTAGGGCGGTATTGCGGGGCTAACTGATTAAGTAAATCAAGTTATTTGATAACACACTATTTCTTTAATTATCATGAACTCTACTTTTCGAACTATTCTCGCACATATTTGGATGGAGAAGTACATTAACATTAAACTGAATCGGACAATTACACTTTCATAAAATAAATAAGAATACTCTGGTCTTGACTTCCCAACTTTTTTTTATACGAATTATGCACCTATAATTATTTTGGTTTTCGAATTATTGAGTTAGGTTTTTATGATCGTATTTTTTACATCTATTCTGTGCTCTATAAAAGTTTGCTGTATTTCATATTATTCTGTAAGCCACAAGTATATTAAGAGCAGAGGGCAGAGAGCGAGAGCGAGAGAAAGGTCTGTCTTATCTGTAGGATTATCAAATCATCTGTACGTCAGCAATAGCTATTAGTCAGGCTAAGCTTAATAAGAGATTTCAGTTGCCAACGTTGAATCAATGAGTGAGGTAGAACCTTTCGGCTCTCAAGATGATTGGACACATAGCTTTTGGACTTCTCATACTCTTTCTGTGGACATTTACGATACCTGTAATGGACAAGTGTTTCGAGTATGCGATGCCCCTGGAATTGGCCAGCATTATTTGCGGGCGTTGTAAATGTAAATTTGTTAGTGAATGTATGCAACTGAAATGGTTTGTAACACAACCTTTGACCAGTTTGTTAAGCTCTTGTAAGTCGTTTTAGTGAAAATAAAATTGTAAATAACAAAAACAAATTTAGTGGAACGATACCTCTCCTACCCTTGGATTATTATTAAATGTTTTGACTACATTGTTTTAATATTCCGACAGAATTATCTGTACAGCTTTTGTTTATATATTGCTTCCCACAATGCACAGCTTGCTTAAATTGTATTTAATAATGTATCAAATACTGCTTCGCAAATTGGCAAATGTCTCTTATGAATTGTTTTTAACTGCTTCGATTGTAGTGTAGTGTGAAGCAATCTCCACACTAGGCACTGCTTTATAAGAACTGCTTTATTTAAGGTACACATTGTCAGAGCATGTATTAATAAGTTTGTAAATCAAATAAGTTTTTAAAATTAAAAAAAAAATTTTATAAATTAAACCGCTCATGGACTTGAACTCTTGACCCTTAGGCTAATCAAGAATCTGTTTCCGATATTTAAAAAGCAAAGCCCGAATACACATAATGAAGAGTAAATAGGTATATTCAAATAAAAAAGCAAAGTGTTATACATTTTAAAATAGTTTTATTTTTATGTCATATTCGTATATGTTTACATATGTTGTTGCATGTTTTGATTTATTATATCTGTATGCTTTTGTGGTTTTACAGCTTATAATCATTGCATTCGCAATAGAACCCATATCATTATATAAATATGGATCTCATTAAAAATTATTTATGCTATTTATTTTTACATGGAATGCAGTTTAAACTCTTTGCGCCCCCCTAACCCCGAACTACAAACTTTGTATTGCATTTTGATTGGAAAATCATACCGTTTGGACAAATATATTTATATATATAAAGATATATATATATATATATAGTTTAAACAAAAAATAAAAAAAAAACCATTATTTAATTTGTGCTAAGTATTTTTGATTTTCTTTCTTACTTTTGTTCGTTTTAATTTTTTAGTTCGTGGGTTTTGTTTTTGTTATAGTTTTACTTTTTACTAAAATTTGTCTGGCTAATTCGATATAATTTAGACTTATAGGCTAGGTTCACATAGACTACCGATAGGTTCTAGAATGCACTAACCTTAGCTTAGCAAAAAGTACAGCATAAATAATTACATTACATTTAGGTATAGGTTCTTTCTTCGCCCTCTGCTTTATATACGTATTTTATTTTAAATTTATTTGTATTATTAATTTTAGGTTTTAACAATTTGCGCATTGCCTAATATAAGTTTGAAGTTGTAATGCACACTTAAGCTAAGAGACAATATTTTACGGACTTGCTATGTTTCTTTTGATTTACAGACATAAAAGTGATACGAATCGAATAAAAGATAACATTGAGAGAGCATCTGGTTGGGGCTTTGCTATAGAAATTGTGCTAAATATTTGAAATTGAGCCACATTTTGATCGCTAGCCAAATTCCCTGTTTCATCTCCGAATTTGTTCTTCAAATTGTGAAATGATTTGTAAATAAAGAGAACAATTAATAAGATAAAGGCGCAAAGCTTTGCTAAGTTGCTCTCGAGCCAAACAATTTATATACCTAAAAATGAAACACAAACATAATAAGACGCCCTTTGAGAGTGGGACGCTCGCTATATACAAACTGAACGGAGCCTTATAAAGGACACATGCATACACTCGTACGCCAAGTGTTGGTAGCTTTTAAGTACATGAATTAGAATTATGCATTAAACGAAAACTAATTTTAATAGAAATCACTTTGAAATTATTGCAAATTTTACGTTCCTTTTAAAATGGTTTTTATTTAACTTATTTTCCCTTTTTGTTTTGTTTTTTTTTTTTTTAGTTCTTCTGTGCGGACTTAGAGCTAAAATTTAAGCTAGACTTAAGACTAATTGCTTTTCGAATACTGCTTAGAGAAAGAGGTTTATCATACTGGACGTCCAATGGCAGCAGATATCAAAAGTTAACTCCAGATCCTTGCCCCAGCTCCGAGCCCAAGGCTCAAGCTGTGTGTGTGTATGGTTTTTGCGTCTGTGTGTGTGAGTGTGTGTGTGTGTGTGTGTGTGTGTGTGTGCAGGCAGGTCTAGAGAGAACTAGACGAGTGCGCACAGTTCCACCTCCAGTATCATAAACCCAAATGAGCCGCGCTCCAGCTACGGCTCATTTCTCAGCTTAACACGAATCAGTTGCAAACAAGAAGCATCGTCTTTGATGTTGGTTGATCGACAGCGGCGGCGGATTGCGGGTGTGGATTGCGGATTGCGAATGCGGATGCGGATGCGAGGCAGTGGCAAATGGCAATGGCGCAGACACCGGCTCAGCAGCAGAACAAATTACAGCCAACAATGTCCGCTTTGTACTCCAGCTCCAGCCCCAAATTTGAATCGGGCTCGCAGTCCGAGTCCAGCAGCGGATCGAGCGACTGGTGCTGTGACTGCTGCTGCTGCTGCTGCTGCCTGATGATAACCTGAGATCAGAACTCTTGAGGATATTTAATGCAGTCGGCATTGGTATTGCTGGTATTGGCCACCGCCGCGGCGGAGCTGAACAGCGAATTGGGTCCGTTGCCGGTGCCAATGTTGCTGCCAGATCCGCCGTTGGCGTTGGCGCCGACGCTACCCAGCACCGATGCCGATGCGGTCGGATCCTGAGTGCCCTGTGACTGATAGCCGCCGGCCACGCTGGCCGCTGCCGCCGCCTGATATGGTTCCTGATACAACTGATTGAGTCTCTAACCAGTACCCGAAAAGTGCCACGCGTCCTATGCGCTCAGATGCGCAAACTGTGACGGATGGATATCGAACTGGTGATAGGGATGGCCGTAGGGGCCCATGTGGTATGGCACAATGTTCATCGATGCCATTTTGTGCTCCTTCTTCCACTTCATGCGCCGATTCTGGAACCAGATCTTGATCTGTCGCTCCGTCAAGCAGAGCGCGTGCGCGATCTCGATGCGTCGCCGGCGCGTCAGGTAGCGATTGAAGTGGAATTCCTTCTCAAGTTCCAGTGTCTGATAGCGGGTGTATGAGGTCCGTTGTCGTTTCGTCTCGCCATTGGCATTCACAGTACCTGAAAGTTCCAAAAGATCAATGTTCCTTAGTAAAATGTGAAATGGCGCTAGCTATATCATTATCATTCTTATTATTATTTCTGTTAACTGGATCAATGCATTTATTATTATTATAATTATCATCATCCTCATTTTTTGTTATTATTTTAAGTTTAGAAGAATTCTTAGCGTAAACTAAAAGTATTTATATAAGTAAGAACGAATTTATAGATGTAGATATAATCTGAGACAAGTTGCTATAATTTACAGTTCGTATTCTAATTTCACACAGTTTTTTACACTTTATTCCTGGTGAATGGAAAACCGTTGAAGTGGACAAGGCACCACTGAGGCAGTTAATTTTCTTGGTTTGTTTTTTGATTTTCTGCAACGTTGCGCATTTCATAAATATGACGTGCCAAGCTGCAATTTGGTTTTCACTGCCAAAATGATTTTTTCATTTTATTGTTGCTAGTCAAAAAATCAACAATGGCAGAGAGGCCAGTACGGGGAGCGAAGCACGTGAAGTATCACTCTAGAGTCTATAGACAGCTGTCGCTGCTTGCCAAAACGGCGGTTGGGGACCCTGCTCGATTTCGCTGTCTTCCACCCACTGCTGATGGCCACAGATAATGACAATTTCCGAGTTTCATTCCGATCCTCCTACCGCGCCAGCAACTATTGTCATCTTTTGGGCCTGTCCGAAGGGGCGTCCGTAACGCGTCGTTCATAATGAGGGGGCGGACTGTGGCAAAGTAGACTTTTAAAAGCCATTTACCGTGGCGTGTTATTATGGCCAACTCAATTGGCCCGCCCGGTATTCAACAATAAACAAAAAAAAAAAAAATAAAGAGAAAAAAGCAGAGAATGAGACACGCAGAGAAATATGTGGCAGTCAGTCAATGTGATAGACAGGCCAAGTGAGGAGTGTTTCTGTCAGCAGCACTTTGGGAAAGCCGACAAATGCTCGTTTTTGGTCCCCCGTACGCCCCAATGAACCTAAATGGGTCACGGCCCATTGCTAAACGGCTATTGGATCCCCAAATTGGCTGTCGCATTTCTTTCATTTGCATGGCTCGAGTGCAAAAGCTTTTCATATGGCGCATGGCGCATGGTGCGAAATGCAAGACTCTTGAGTTAGTTCAACAACTTCCATCAAGGTCTGCGATTGCATAAGTGAACATTTTTATTTATATATGTATATATATATACAATTTATCTATCCAAATATACTATTTTTTACCCTTATGTTTTGTTTATGTTGTCGAAATATTAAAGTTGCTTTGCTCAACAACAATTTAGTTTGTGGCTGAGCTTTAAGTAAACAAAAAATGTTATTCGCATTTCGCATTCAATATATGTCTCTCTGTCTCTCTCTCTCTCTCTCTCTCTCTCTCTTTCCCTCTCACATACATCCTTTTTAATGTTCTATTGCTGTCTTTGTCTATTGAGGATGCTTGACAAAAAAGTTTGTTTTGCTTTTAGTTTTTGCTGGTTGGCGTTCGACGTGACGTTGTCGTAAGATGTCGGTGCACATCAATCAGTAGGAAATCTAAATGGAATTTCTGATTAAAGTTAAAATTAATTACCGCTCATTTAATTAAAGTGAATTTGAGTGTGGCAAATGCCGTAGCGGCGGTTGCCGAAATAAAACACACACATACACAAACAACCACACGCATGGCAGACCTGAAAGGCACTTTTAGTTCACGTTGAAGTCGTCGTCCCTTTAGACTTTTGGCCATGCCGTAACGGGCTAAAACTAATGACCACGTAAACAGCTGAGCAGACAGTAACCAGACAACGACATCAACTTCATCACTCATTCGGATCAACAACAAAGAGAGACAGAGCGAGAGCGAGAGCGAGAGAGATGGAGAGAGGGAGTGCGACACTTTGGAGGTAAATGGAATTGCAGAAACTTTTAGTGCAAGTCTTGACCCAGTTTGCTTCCGTTAGCAGGGCTGTCAGTCAGATTATCAACTATCAAATTTGATTCACTACCTAATATCTCTCGCAAGCCATTAGAGCCCGGTCCGAGCTGTCGGTTTCAACTTTGCAGACGGCTTCATGCTACATTCAGTGGCATTTGATGTATGAAGTGCAGACACAGCCTCAGACTGCACTTATCGTTCATATATCTATTGCTGACCTTGCCTGTTTTTCGGTACGGAGTCAAGCATCGTATGTGGAAAATCAATAGCAATTGTTGCAGAGCACACTTGGCGGACACATCTCTGTGTTTCTATAAAGTCCGCCCGAGGCAGGGCCATTTACAATTGTCAAACGCTGCTGTCATATGATGTTGCAATTTGTTTACACATGCAACGAACACTCACAGCTGCTGCAGCCACAGCGTATTAAAACGTGAAAAGTGTCCGCGAGAGTGCGTGCCAAACCATCGGGGGGATATCACAATGTTTCGGATAGAATTTTACCATTGCTCAGGAGACTTTGTGAAGATATTGCACACTGGAAACAATTATGAATAAATATTTCAAATTATTACTCTATGCAAACTCTGGCTGCCTATTTCATGAAAAATGTGTCTTATTTCCAGCTAAATATCAGCAGCTAAGCTAAACTAAGCCAATTGCAACCGAAGTGATTCGAATTCTTGGCAATCCGTTTAGCGCACCACTAAATGTCAACAAGACTCGTCAGCGATTGGAAACGGGTATGGGTATGGGAATGGGAATGGGATTGAGAATGGGAACTAACTACATGGCTACACAAGTAGCGCATCGTTGTCGCTTGTCGTCATGGCCAGGCGCAAAGCCCCATCAGTTGACAGCAGTTTGGCTGAGGCACTGCCGCAGTCGCTAGTCACTTCCACTGGCGGCATCTGTGGCACCTGGCATGTCATATCACTTATCGTCGGAGCAGGGGACAGGGCATCTGCATGGGCATGGGCATAGGCATGGGCATGGGCATGGGTACGGGTATGGGTATGGGTATGGGCATGTCGGCTCATGACAGCGCCAATGAGAGAACATTCGAAGCGTTTTACAACTTTGTGCCCATTTCGCTGGCCGTCTAGGCGGATCGTGAAATACTATATAGATATATTGGATTTTGCATGCGTACCCGTCCCCATACGTACTCGCATACCCACATACACATACACACATAGACATTTATATTTATATTTGACTTTCTGTTTGGTCTTTTGTTTTGATCTTTTGCATTTAATTTTCATGTAAGATGACGTCAAAGTCAAACGCTGACAGCCGCTTAACATATCAGTTGAAATTTTTTGAAATTTGGTGCATGCAAAAATGTGCAACAGAATTTATTAAGTGCCACGGCGAATGAAGAAGCAGCAGCACAAGGATGGACACTGCAACTCTGCAATTCAAATTCCCATTGTCTGTGGCACGTTTTGCATACCCATGTGTGTGTGAGAGAGTGAGAAGGAGGGGCACGAGCGAGAGCGCGGGACAGTTGATCATGTTGTGATTGACGCTGAATTAGCATACGCATGCAGGTTCAAAGTTAAGCTCAAAACCCTTGGCCTAGGTCAGTGAATTTCCAGCCGAGACTGTAGTCTCTGTTGGCTCAGTTCAAAGTTTAATCGTGTTTTTTTTTGTTTATTTCACCTCGCCGGCTGCTGCCTCTGGCTCACAGCAATAAATACAACGCTTGCGGCTTGTCACAAACACTTGTAATGCTCATTTGTCAACGGCCGGCGTCAGTCCCGCTCCAAAGGCAGTTGAGGTTGCGAGAAAAACAGGCAAACATCGTCAGCGTCAGCGTAATCAGCCGCGCGACGTGTGCGGCACGTAGCTCAGCTCGCCAGAGTCCAGTCAGTCACCGTATTGCAGCTTACATCTGGAGACGATCTCATCTCAGAGCAACAACAGCAACAGCAACAGCAACATTGTAAGTGTGGTTGATGTCCGAAATGCGAGAGCAACAAAAACCACCTCAAAGCATCAGAATTCTGCGCTCGCAATCGCAGCTTAAAATTCATAAATCAACGCACTTCCGATTACGCAAGCGGCTAATGCCACCACTTGTTGCGACTTGTTGCAGCATCTACTTAGCGAGCAGCTAATGAGTCGTTTAACAAAAATCATTATCAGTGTCAAAACTCAGCCAAATGATCATCAGTCATAAGCGACTGCGACGTAGCGCCGATAGCTTGATAGCTCGTTGCGGCGCAACAAAAATACTGTTCCAGGTGTTAGAAATGTTGACATAATAAATATTATACAGGTATTATTATCATCCAAACTAAAATTTAGCTTGAGGAAATTTCTTAAGCTTTTTAATATTCTTGAAGATTTCATAATAGGCTAAATAGAATGAACATTTAGATATGGGTAAATTTAGCTGTCTTTGGTGTTGAAGCTTGAAATAATAAAAGTTATATTATGAACAAGGATGAATGAAGGAGCTAAGGAGCAAGTCTAAAGCAATAGACTTTTGTTAATCTCCTTTTACCTTTGGCTAAACTCAATTTTGCTTCAATTTTCGGAATTATTATTCATTTAAGCCAAAACGGAAGAAGACTTAAAAAATTATTTGATTTCAGAAATCTATAAATAAATCAGACAACAACGTGCAAGGCTGCACACAATAAGTGCGAGAGAGAGAGAGAGAGAGAGAGACAGAGGGAGAGGGAGAGAAAGAGAGAAGAAGAGCGAATATTCAGAGGGAACTTAAACTGGAACTAGATTTGAAAGAAAGAAACGCGAGTGGCGGGCGGGGTCATATTGGCTATGCTCGAGCTATGCTGGAAGAGATAAATCTTGAGGCAGTGACGGTGGCGGCGGCTACGATCGAGGGGCGCGTCAAAGGGGCCGCTGGGGTCGACATGTGCAGCGGGTTAATTTCTTTCGGAAAAGGAAAATTAATCAAATATATAGCCGCTATAATAGAGCGTGTGTCTGTATGTGTGTGTGTCTCACATTCCTTTGGTGATAAATGATGAGCGGGCAGTTTTGTGCAATGCGACAAATGATGTGACATTTGTGATAATGAAAGTGTTGCAGCAGCACGAGCTACAAATAGATACGACTGAATGATGAATGGCTAGAGAGAGAGCGAGAGAGAGAGACAGCAAAACATAGTGTGGAAGAGAGAGAGCGAGAGAGAGACAAAGAGAGAGAGAGAGCGCTGGAGAGCGTGTGTGTTAACAGGTGTTTTGGTTGAAGGACTCGCAGTTCACACACCATTAAAGCGCTATTAAATCGTAGTTACAACTCCAATTGTCAGCCGACAGTCGACAGCAACTGTATATGTATCTTTAGCGTATCTTGTAGCCGGCCTCATCATTAATCACGGCCCAAATAAAGAGAGCTGCAGCCGTCAGACGGTGGTCAGCATCATAAAAAATGTTCAATATATTAAAAAGTAAGAAACGGTAGCAATTGCCGCAACACTTGCGACCATCCCCCGTGCTATGAGCTATTTGCCTTCATCTGCATTTCCCCATTTGGCTTGATCCTTCTTCTTCTTCTTCTCGTATTATTCACTAGCCACGTTTTTATGTGCGAATTGTGCGTGCCTTCTCCTTTGCTGTTGCTGTTGCTGTTGCTGTTGCTATTGCTCTGTTGTTCATCGGCGTCTTTTGGCATTTTCTCTCAGCTCGCGTGGCTGCCTTTGGTTTCGTGAAAAATGGAAATTATGTCAAGAAGTAAATTGATTATTTCGCTTTAAAGCATTTCTCAATTTATATTCCGTGTTCGTTGTCAACACGAACACATTCAGTTTCGTCAGCAGCACCACCACCAACAACAATAGTTGCCTGCCTGCCTTTTGCATGGCAGTTGTTTTCATGTTTTGTACATTTTTTCTTCATTTTTGTTTCCCAAAAGCCATTCAAGTGAAATGACATCATGTGCTTTGAACTTCTCGCCCAGCTCAAACAGCTGATGCCGAGCCAAATTAAGCGCGTTCCGAGCCCTGTCAGCATCCCAAGCCACTGGAAGCATATGGTTTCCGGTGCCAAGCAGTTGGTCCAATTGCCAGCAGGAGCAGCATCCAGCATTCATTAAGCAGGTTTCATATTTTAAATGCGTGAAAAAAGGAGCTGCAAGAATTGTGTCTCGAACTGAAGCCAGTGGTCAGATAAACATTGAGTATGCGTCAGCTTTTATTATATTATATAAAAGCAACAAGAAATAATTCAAGATTTTTTAATCAGTTTCAAATTGCAAGCGTGAAGCACGCAGAGAAAAGTCCCAATGCTGTTGGCCTGATCTAAAATATATTTTTTAAATATATTGAATATGTAAAATTTACCTATATTAATTAAATATATAGGATACATATTGAATAGAGATTAAGATGAATTGGAAATTTTTAAATCATCAATCAACATAAGCTTGAAGTAAATTATTGATTATTTTCTATATAATTTATATAGAATTTTATTTTTGAATTCAAATTATGCGCGAATTCTATTATTATTATAATTACTTTGTACATCTCAAATTTAAATTTACACAATTAAATTGAATGCAATAAATCCGCGCAACAGGTTGTTTTGCCTCTTGAGGGCTAAGTGCTTTTTATGGGATTAAGTCCCAGCAGTCGCAGCTCTGCTGCCCCAGAGACACGTGTCTGTGCTCGACTCGCACCCCCTGGCTGTAGCAAACCACCCTTAGAGAACTTTCAAGTTGAAAACAATAATTGTTTTCGATTCGAAACAGTTGGCTCACCTCTTTTGGTTGGTCCTGGCCCAATCGTAAGGCCACGCAGCATAATGAGCCGGGTAACAAATTGTGGCACTGCCTGCGCATTGTGTTGAAAATATAATAAATGAATTATCTGTTTAATTAATGAGCTTTTAATTTTTAATGGCGCGTCCCAGGCAGCGCCAACTGCCAACTGCGAACTGCAAACAGCAAACAGACGAATGCCACAGAAAGTTTGTTTAACTCTTGTAATCGTTATTCTTTGGGACCCTGAACAAACAAAAAATAACTGACTCTGTTCGACATGACCAGAACTGGGCAGAGAGCTGCTCTGCTGTGTTATCAAGCGATGCGTATCTTTTAGATACAATTTTAATGTGGCTTCTTGCAAATTATTTATGCGCGCATTTTCGCGCAGATAATTATCGTTTATCTTTGATTTAAGGAGAGGACCTCTCCGAAGCAAGCTCGCTGATTGTTTCGGCAGTTGCTGTCTCACTCTATCTGAAAGAGTATATCCATGTGTGTGTGTGTGAGCATGTTCGCATTCAAAATGACTACCTCAGTTAATTATGGGGCTCCCGAGTAGGGAGCGAGCGTCGCGCATGCGCACATAAATTAGCTGACGCGCCAGTAAAACCAGTTCCGTAGTTACTGTCCCGCTCCCTATCAGTCGCTCTCTCTCTCTCTCGCCTATGGGCCATGTAAAGAGCGTCTAAAGAGCCGTCTGGCCCACCGTCGAGTACCTGTGCACCCATTTTTAATGAGTGTCCTGTCGTCTGCAGTTGAATGAACGCCGCCGCGTTCGTCTTCCTCGTTGTCTGGGCTTCTGGACTTATTTTCGCCATGTCCATGATTAAGTGCGAGGTCTTTGACTGGCGCTGGAGAGCACAAAAAAGAACTGAAGAAAAAGAAGAGGAGGAAGACGGGCTAAGCAGCCAGAAGCCAGCAGCAGGCAGCGTGTAATCAATCAAAAGCACGAAACAGAATTTTAAAAAGAATTCATTGACTTTCCATTAATAATTTCCTTTGTAAATTGCATCCTGTGGCAATTGTTGTAATTGTGATGAATTCTTTATTAATGCATACACACACACACACCTCTACCCTTGCAGTTAACTGTCGGTCTGTTGCAGCTACTGTCCAGTCAACGTCAACGGCAATGGCGTTAGCTTCAATTATCTTGCAGAGAGCTTCGATTGGCTCCCTCCACCCCTTCCAGCAGTGAAGCCGCACTCGGCTGCTGCTCAATTGGCTCTTGAGCGATGCTCTTTAATTAACCAGCTTTTATGATTTTGATGATGCATTTAAATGACATTATCTTTAATGCTAATAGAATATATTACTTAATAAGTATATTAGAGGGGTCTTTAGCCAAGTAAACTTACCCTACCCAAGCAATAAATTCAATCAATCTCCGTTATGTTTTATCTTTTCTGAGTAATATAGCATATTAATTCAAACTGTCAGGAGAACAGTTGTGTAAACACCCATAGACTGCGGTTCTAATGATGCAACGGAAGTGAATTACAATAGATTTTAAATTTTAAAAGCAATAAAAATAAAAATTGTAAACACATTTCACAAGATACAAAAATGCTTCGCATTTGTATTTTAAAATTGCATAAATACAAAGTAGAGAATGCGAGAAATATTAATTTTAAATATGTATGTAAGTGTTTCATCAAAATTTGAATTAAAATATATTTATTGTAGCATTTAAAAAAATGAATAAAAAAGAGAAACACACTGTTATTTCCCGTTAACAATTTATAGCAGAGCAAGGTTTCGATCCTCGGACCTCTGGGTTATGGGCCCAGCACGCTTCCACTGCGCCACTCTGCTTACGTTCAGCGGTGTGACAAAAGCTAAATAACACAGCACTTCGACGTTCGATGTTGTGAACAGTGCAAACAGGTAATATATGGAATAATGAAATTTCACATATTTTTGCATATTTAAAATTTTATTATACATTGTTTATTTTTTTTTCTTTTTTTTTTTTTTTTTAAATTACTTATTTTGTTAATCTTTTGTATCATATTTTTACCGGTTTTTTCAGTTCTGGTACTGTGCGCCAAGCCATGCGCATCAAAATGTAAACATTTAAATAGAAAAAGATACAAACAATTTGGTACATGTGGAGTTTTTTTTTGATGCCATTGGCAACAACAACAAAAAATTAACTTGAAATTTAAGTTAAAACGTTTGCAGCGACGTTTTTAAAAAACAAAAGTATTCAACATGGCTGCCAACATATAGCAACGAAACAACAACAACAACAACAACGAGCATAAAAAGAAAACAACAACAAAAAGAAACCGAGGGACTGCGAAGCTGCGGCGCTGATGAAGATGAAGATGGTGAAGTCAGGCGCGGAACAAGTTTTAAACTTGCTACAAAGGTGTCTTAAAAAATCTTTTAATTTCGACGCAGCGTTTTGGTTGCCGAGCTGCAAATTTGCTGTACTCAGCCAGAGGCACGGGGTGTCGCGAGGTGGCTATGTGGTAAAGGGTATTTTGCTCGATGCTGGCTGACGCGACTGCGACTGCGACTGCGACTGCATCCGCCCGCCTTTTAATGAAGCGCGAAGTGCAGCGAATGCGAAAGAGGGCAAAATTGAAAGTAAAGTAAGCCAAATGCATCCCACTGTACGGACAACAACGAGCACGAGTTCCAGTTTTTCAGTTCCAGTTTCAGTTAGCACCAATGCGGCCCTGCTGTGGCCCAAGGGCAGGCTGCGAACAAATTGCAATTGTTGCCATTGCATTGGCGCTGTCATTTGTGGCCAGACCCAAACGCACGCACACACACACACACACACATTGTCTCTTGTTGTTTCTGTTTGGGCTTAGTTTTTATTTGCGGCTCGGCCTCGTGGCAGCATGTCTTCATTGCAGCTTTTAGCTTTTGACCCCCTGAACTCTAACTCGTTTAACACACCATAAAGAACAACAACAACGAAAATCCTTTCATTTCATATGCAAGCACAATCAAGCAGAGACTGCGGAAAGTTATGGCCAGGAAAAGCAAAGTGGAAATGCCAGACATTTAAATCGAATTGGCTTGCGGTGCCAGCGACTCTCCTTATATGTGTGTGTATGTGGTTTTAATCTGCAAAATGTAAGCCACTGCTGCACGTAGCACCAACCAGATACAAATGCCGGCAAAAGTATCTGCCAGATACATGCTGCCACAGTTTAGCGGGGGCAGCACACTCATACTTAGAAGACTGGAGGCCACGCGTGTAACTCAATTTTCAATGGTGGACAAGCAGCTCGACAAAGTGCGAGGGCTGGCAGCTGAAAGGGGGGCATGCAGCTCACGTACTGCGGGGGGAAATGGGAACGAGTCGTGGGTTTGTCTACTCAGTCAAATAGTTTGCCGCCTGCATTAATAATTCACAATTTCATCTGGAATTGTATACGATTTGTGATGCTTTTCGCTTAGCTTTTGCCTCACTTGGCATTGGCCAGGCAAAAGACGACGCCCCGAGCCCGTTCCACAGCCTCGCGTTGCCTCGTTGCCTCGACGCTGCCTGTTGCTGTGTTTTCTTCTCTTTTGCGGTTTTTCTTTTTAATCTTTACTTATTTGCACCTTATTTTTTGTGGTGAACCGAACTATGGTACAGTGGAGAATGTGTTTGATATGGGCAGGTACAAATATTTAACTATAACAAATATATATAGACATAAAACTAACTAAGCAATTGTTAAGATGAAATTATAGACAAATCTTTTATGCACAAAATATATTCAAATATTTCACTTTCATCTGACAGCCTTCACAGTTTTGGCCCACTGTGCGCTTGGCGTTTATCTTCATTGCGTCATTTCGTTTTAGTAAATGCGCCCGTAGATTAATATTCTATGCGTATCTCGGCGTTATCAGGCAGGTGGTAGGGGTCCTCACGGGGAAATCGGGAGCTGGGCAACCGGGCAATGGCAATTTGCAGATGTGCGCCAATTTGCGCCTGAATTTGATAAATTCGCATGCGGTGCCGGCGTGACACTCAGTTGAATTTATGGCTCGCACTTTTTCACCATTCAAATCGCAATTACTTTGCGTTATTCGCAATTTAATTTGCTCGACTGCAATCGCAGCAATCCTAGGATACAAATCGTGGCATAGTTGCACCGCTTGAGCTGTTTGCTCTCTAAACAATGGCAAGATAAACAAAAGCCCTCACAATTCTCTAAGTGGGGTGCCATATCATAGACTAATGAACTAATGAACTAATCGTGTATACAATTTTTGCGTATTTGTATAACGAAACACTCAGCTACAGCTATAGTTCCTGAGATCTGAGTATCTGCATCTGTATCTGCGCCTGTATCTGTGTTGCCGAGCAAGTGAGTTGCATTTGCATCTATCAGCGCTGCCGCATCATCAGACATTAGTGGCGCCATTGTTGTTGCTGTTGTCTTTGTTTCTTTATGCCTCACTTTCTTCCTTTCCATTGTTGGCCGTGCGCTTTTGATGCGCTTTTATTAGCTTTGACCAAAATGCGGCTGCAGCCACTTGAAGACCTCATCATCATCGTTTTTTTGGAGCTGCTTCGTATAAACAATTTCATCCCGAGTAATCATTCATCTTTTCTGTACAAAAGCTCGAAAAAGTTTATAGAATGAGTTTAGAATGGAGCTGCGGCAGTGCGCTATTGATTTAGACAATATGATGAGTGATATGCATTCAAAGTGCAAGCTAATCGATATGGGTATTACGATATGGGTATTCCTGCTGACAAACAATAAAGCAGAGTAAACAGAAAATCGGAAGTTATTTTAGATTGGATTGAAGTTTACTGCATTTTGTGGCCATATCATAAAAATATGTTTTAAAATATCAAAACGATCATTTATTCTTAAGTTTTCATTTCTTGCATACCCCTAATGCGCTGCATTCGCAGCAAATGAATTTTAATTCAAGCAAAGTGATGAGTTTCACATCCGACACAATTTACTTCATGCTCTGCGAGCCGCAGGAATGAATGAGACCAGAATTCATTAAGAACAATCAGATGTGACTCAAATATATATATATATGTATATATATATATATATATATATATATATGTATATATATGTATATATATGTACATATATATATATATATATATGTATATATATATATATATATATAGTATATAGCATATTTTTATATCTTTGCATTTTCTGCTGCCAAAATTTTCACGCTTTGTTAGAAATACTTGAGATGACATTTTAACGAAGAGACGATGTCTTGTTCTATGCCAGATATAAGATTTTAGATGGTATAGTTATCGGAGTTGGATATATATTTAGCAGAATTTATGTACAGCGAGAGCTATAACTGGTGGCCATGCAACACCTTGTGCCGGAAAATTAATTTATATTCGACAATATTTTCAGCACCTTGCGCTGCGCTTATGCGTTGCCCTGCTGCGCCGTGTACTGCTGTTGCCGTGGCTTAGAAAGCAGTTGGATCGGCCAGCAATATAATAACAATCATTATGATTAAACGTAGCTATTTGAAAAGTCGTGTCCAAAGTTAATGAAAATGTAATTGAGCAGCGAATGCAACTGGGTCTGCTTCCTCGGCTTGCCACTTGGCACTGTTGGCTGTCTCTAGGGGTTTGCGCTCTGAGGTCTGTGCTACGGTCTGTGGGCTCTGCTCCGTGGTGTTGCCGCATGAAATGATCGTGCGCAGGAGCCACCACATAGACGAGTAGCAGCATTCGGGCAAAGCGGACGAGGTAAAGGCACCAGCAGCAGGAGTACAAACAGCAGCAGACCAGACACCCAGATCCAAAGCCAGACTCAGAACAGACACTGATCGGCTGATGTGGCTGTTGCTGTTTCTTTTTCTGCTGCCTTGCAGCCATCGTTGCCATATCTTGTACATATCTGACATTCAACTCGTTTGCGAACTATTAATTTTGTATAACATCCTGCATCTCAATGTGGCCTTCGGGTTGAACGGCACAAGCAAGTTAAACGAAAAACTTCAGCTTCAAATGGGTTTCTTCGACTTGGCCATTGCAATTTTGTTTAACATTTTAAAAATAATAACTGAAATACCGTAAGCTGCTCAGAGCACAATAATAGATGCAACAGAAAGTGATACTTATGATTCCATAAGGATGAAGTGCGCCACTTGGGTGTATTTTCAATACAGAACGCAACAGTTGATCATAGATACCTTTACTCTCCACAGAGAGTGAGTGAGTGAAGCTAAAATGTTTTTAAATAATTTTGAGTATAATAAAGAATTGTCCTGCACACATATGAATATAAATGAATATAGTTAAATGATTTTTTTTATTAAAATATTCAATAATGATTTGGGTAATCAATCCTGTGTATTCTACATCTAATGATTTGTGTGTTCAGCAAGTTTATTAGTATGAAAATAGCTTAAGATTGTACCATATGAGAAATTCTTCTTCAATTTTATATATTCTGTTGAATTTGTAAGAATTTATTTCATTTTTAACAAAATGGAAAAAGTTTTGATTTTCTTTTCAATTATTTTTACTGCATTGGGCGGGCCCATATGCCGACTATAAGTTCTTGGCTATTGAAATTGGTATAAATAAAGCCCCACTAATTAGGGTGCAGTCGGACAGCAGCGATTGTCCCGTCGACCGCCAGCATTTGTGACGCGCTTCACAAATTTATTAAATTGACAATTTGTGGCAGCAATCGAGAGGGGAGATGGGGCGACTGGGGCGCAGCCTGTTGCAGCTAATAAGCATTCGGCATTTTTGTGCGCAGGCAGGTACGAGCATTTGTATCTCATAGATGCGTTTAGCTTTCAATTTGTGGGCGAAAGATGAAGCGCAAAGACCTTTGATGATCTGCTACGAAATTGCTTGGAACGTCGCCAGCTTTGGTCTTGTCAATTAGACAACAACTTCACAAGATTTCAGGCGATCTATGAATTTGTATCTGTATCTTTGTTAGCTTTGTATCTACGTCTGAGGCTATATCTTCAGCTGCTGGTATTACGAGGCGCTATTATGAGCTCATTTGAGCCAAGCCATTTTTAACTAGATGCAAAATGCAAATGCAATTTATTCTCAGCTTCTCTCTCTCTCTCTCTATCTCGCTTTCTCTCTCTGTTCCCCTGCCTCTGGTTCCTGTAAAACATAAGGTGTTTCGTAGAATTCCCTCGTTCTCGCCTGACGATCTCTCCGCGTGCAGCGCCTAATTGAGGCGCGTCTCGAAGATGGCGTTTAACTTTATTTTAATATGAATATAAAAAAAGCTTGACGTGATTATATGCCATCAACGTTGTAGTTGTAGCTCTTGTTGCAATGGTTGCTGTTGTTGTCGTTGCACCTTCAACATGCACACAAATTTGCATAATTGTTAACATGCTGTTGTTGTAATTGTCGTTGTCGTTGCTGTTGTTGTTCGCTGCCGCTGCTACTGCTGCTGCTGGATTTTAATCAGCGCCTCAACATGCAGTAGCCGAGCAGACAGCTCCACACCCCTGCTCTATGGTATTTATTCTGCTTGGCACCTGGGTCCATTTTAATAACATTTCTCTAATACCAGTTCTGTTTTTATTTTTGCCCCTGCCCCCTGTCTCTGCCTCTGCTTCTTCTTATTCTTTTGCAAGTGGGCTGAATTGGGTGGCCTAATGTAACCACTCAAATTGCAATATGTGTGGACGAGCGCATTGGCATTTAATGAAGACATTTACCATCGAAAATTAAGTTGTACACGAGAGAGCAACAACAGAGCGCCGCGCGATAAGAAACATTAGAAAAAACTGACTTTTAATTGGCAACCAGGTTGGACGAGCCGCTTATGCGAACAAAGGTTATTGACTTTGCTCGTTAAAATATAATAATATACACAAATATGTCGACCGCTCATTGAGCCTCATTAGCTGCCAGTATTAGGGGAGTTGGCCAGTTGCATAAAGTAATTTATATGACTCTTTTCGAAATTAAGCATTGAAAATGTAATGTTAAATATATTTCTAATATGAAGTTCAGTTAGCCTAACACGAAAAAATTCTAAAAACACTTCTAAAGCCTAATTAATTTCAATTCTAATTCTAATTTTAAAATAAAATAATTTATAAAAAGAAAATTCTTATTTAGTTATGATTTTAAAAACACATGTATATAATAGAAAATATAATATAGATTTTATATGTTTATATTCATCAACGCATCGAGCTATTATTTAAAATATAATAAAATAAAAAAATATTGGTATATGATTACTTAAATCATAAAGTAATACAAAGTTAATTCAAATTGCGAATGCAATTAATAAGAATGAAAACAGAAGCTTCTTTGCTTTTGCACGTAACTAAATAATTTGCCCAACAAAATTAATAACCTCACTTAAGTTTTTTTTCCTCAGTTAAATTTATATAAACAAACATCCACACATTCATATAAATTTGAAGAGCAAACATGGCTTGGAGTCTATTGCAGCGGGCTGAACTAATTACCACTGGCAACACGTCTATTCACGAACACTCGCACGAACCCACATACATACCCATGCCCACTCATACTTACTCATGCCTACTCATAAGACTCATAAGCATAGACGAGTGAGCTTCACAGCAGATGGATGGAATGCAATTAAACCTCATCGATGCATAAAAACAGATACATAAATTAGCCGCATATGCATACACGAATATATGTACATACATATGTATAGTGTATGTACATATGTATATGTATGTATGAGCGTATGTAAATGTGTTTGAGTAAATGTGGCAGGCTGGGTCCGCATCTCGGTGCCTTCATTCATGTTCTTCAATTACCAGATACGAGTAATACGCATCTTGGCCAATTTGCATTGATGTGCAACGCTATAATTATTTTTTGCACTTGTTCTCCAGTTATCATTGTTGTTGCCTTTGTTGTTGTTGTCGTTGTTGTTGTTGCCCGTGGTGGCTGCCATGAGTTACAGATACACAAATAATAATAACAATATGCCCCATTGATTGGACTTGGTATTGGCATGAAACGAGTTTTTATACAAATGGAAAATCGCAAAACGTTTTTCCCGCTTAATCAATATGTATACCAAGTTGTTGTTGTTGTTGTTACTGTTGGTTGTATGTTTGTTTGTTGTCTTTATGAATGCAAATGCCAAGCAGGGGCCACGGCGCTTTTCAACGACTCTTTAATTGGCTGACATGTTGTGATTTCGGCTTGTCAAGTTTTCAGCTGCCAACTGGCAATTACTGATGCCAATTTATATATAGAGTCATTATAAGTACATAAGACTGAATACACATGCCAATAACAGGACTATATCACAAGTGTATATGATATTTCGTTAACATCCATGCTGGAAGAAACTTTTTTTTGGGACTGTCAACTGGCTATTAATGCTTTGCAGGAGGAGTCAATGTGTATAATAGTCTACTATATATACTAAATCTATATTTAGATAATACAGGTTTCTAGCTGCAGAGAAACTGCAATTAGCCAGGCCTGCCAACTGGCTGCAATCAGCTATGAACCGCACGTTGAAGCGTTTGATCGATGACAGCTCTTTCATGGCTATTAATCACAGTTTATAGGAATTATAGAAATTTGCCAATTGATTTTAGCCACAGCTAATTACCAAAGGAGTTTCCTAGCTGAGAGGAAAGTCTTTCAGGGCCAACCGACTGCAGTTTTACGTTTGATTTATAACAAGTTTAAAGGCTAAAGATATTTACTAATTGATTAATAAGCAAAGCCATAGCAAAGCCATAACTGGCCTGACTTTTTGGTTGCAGTCAATAAATTTGTACGCAAAGATCGTTTGGTGGGAGGGAAGTTGGCTTCGGGTGCTAGAGAAAAATCTGTGTGCGCTCCACAGACATGATGAAAAATCGCTCAACAATTTTTCGTCCCACAATTTTGGTATTGTAGTGTATCTATAGAATAGGGCATGGCATCGAGCGGCGGGCCGCGCTAGACGTAACAATTTTTCATGAAATTTGGAGAATTTAAATATAAACGGAGCGAGAGGTGCGAGATTCACCGGCTGTGTCTCTATCTGTATCTAGAACTGTGCCTCTATGTCTATCTGTATCTGTGCTAGAATTAGGTATTCGGTATTATGAGTTATTGTGGGAGTCTGTCGGCATTAGCCGCGGGTGCCGGCTGCCTCAGTCCAGAGCTGCGGGAGTGGGGGGACCGGGGGCTGCACACGTTTGTTTACAATTTCACGCGCCGCGATTTTCGCGGTCGACTTTTCACGCAGCGCCGCAAGAAAAATGGGAAAGTGTTAGTGTGTGAGGGAAATCTTTTGTTATTGTTTATGTATTTTGACAAGCTGCCCCGCGCGCTCAGTTTGCCAGACAATTTGGTGCTGGAGATACTCAGATTATAGTGAGTGCTCTTACTTTTGCTCTCTCTCTCTCTCTCTCACGCTCTCTCTTTCTCTCACGCTGTGTCGTTGGGCTACTCTTGCACAGGTATGTACGTAATTGTTTATTTGAGTTAACAATTGAGTTAGGTAACTATGTAATGGGCCAAGTTTGCTCTTCGATCTGTCAACATTCAGTGAGCGAATGTGTAATTATAATATTCAGTTAAAGTCAAGGCATTTATACTAGTAAGGGTAATTTACCAGCTGAAATTATATATTTACAATCTGGTTCGGCTTGGTCATCAGCGAACATATAAAACAGCTTTAATAAAATATTGTTACATAAATGATTTCGTCGTCGTATATATATACATATATTTATATATATATATATATAAATATTTAAATATATATGTTTAGAAAAGGATAATTAATAGATTGTTTTATAAAACAGAATACAAAATAAAAAAAAACATAATTTATTTTTCACTTACTCTGCCCGAGGTGTACTCGCTTCATCCATGGATAGATCTGTGGTGGATTCTTCTTGCCGTTGCCGCTGTTCTGGCTGCTGCCCGCCTCGTTGCCGCTGTCGCTCTCAGAGTCGGAGTCGCCGCCTGGACTGTGCATGGGCACGTTAACGTTGACGTTGACGGGTCCGGGGCCACCTCCTCCGCCTCCGCCACCGCCACCGCTGCCACTGTGGTTATTATTGAGACTGACGGCAGCAGCAGCGGCGGCTAGACTGCCGCCGAGTACGCCTTTGTTGAGGGAACGGGCTACGCTCTCTACCACGGAGCTGGGCGACAGCTTGGGCGAGATGTCGCGCGTGGAGAGATCCTGTGGGCTGGCCAGCGACTGGTTGTTGTTGTTGTTGCTGTTCGTGCTGCTGTTGTTGTTGTTGTTGCCAACGGGCGTCGACGGATCGTTGGCGTATTTACAGCTGATGCTCGATTGCTGCTGCTGCTGTTGTTGCGGGAGTTGTTGCTGCTGTGGCAACTGTTGCTGTTGCTGCTGCTGTTGCTGTGCGACAACGGCAGCCGTCGCATGTGCATGCTGCTGCTGCTGTTGCTGTTGCTGCTGCTGCTGCTGCTGCAGTAGCAAACGTTGCGGCTGCAGTTGTGTATAGTCCACCATGTCGGGATTGGACTGTCCACCGCCCGGCGCACCGCCTCCACCGCCCAGTCCATACGCCGCTTGGTTCGCATAGTGAGCCTGCGGCGTATTTGGATACAAGTTGGGCGTATACGCGGCCGCCGCTGGAAAGTAATCGTTGCTGCCTGGCGTCGCGGCGCCGGAGTTGCCCTGTCCGTTCGCTCCGCCCGCGCCGCTGTTGCCGGCGCTGCCATTGGCGCCCGGATGGCTCTGCTGCGGATTCATTTGCTGCGGATAGCATGAGGCCAGCGAGTTGACAAACTGGTACGAGGACATGGCAAAGCAGTCGGGATCCATTTTGAGGCCGGGACTAAGCTACGATTCGTATCTGAAATGAAATGCAGGCGGTTAATACAACAGTTTCACGTCGATCCAGATGCGAAAAGATGCCCGCTACAGATTGCGAAAATGGCTTAAGGTGTAGTCTACCAAATGCCCGCCCACCGCAGATCCCAATGCTCGATCAGCTATGCAGTTCTCAGAGCTTCTGTACTCGCCCAGCCTAGCTCAATATTAGCATTATTTGCAGACGAAACTACGCTTAAAATTATGCATAATCTTAAGACTCAATCTTGTTTGAATTTAGCGGCAAACTGTGTTTATATGATAGGTCTAGGACTGGCAAGCACAGTGGTTCAAGGACAATCTGAAAGCATCTAAGGCATAAGCCTTTAGCCGGCTCTGACATCAGCTGACTTCACTGTAGACCCTAAGTTAGCAGTTGCCGTGTTGCCACTTCTGAGCGTAAAGCAAGTTTCTGCACGTTTTGCCCAAGGCATCAAATGGTGTTGAAAAAGAAAACGATGAAGCTTCTAAGAAGGCTTTCCATATGCAAAAGTATTTTCTGAAGAATATATATATATATATATATATATATATATATATATATATATATATATATATATGTATAATTATTTTATTATTACTATTTTAAAAGAAATATTTAAATATTTACGAAATTATTATGTTCTCTTCCTACTCAATAGTTTTTTTTTTCGAGTAGTAATTTCAATGGAGTTGCGTTTTTACTACTGAGTATTATTATTACAATAATTTTTGAAGCGGTTAAGAACCCAATTTCCCCTGACCAAAATCATGGCCCGTTTGCCTGTTTCGGGGGATCAAGCGACGAGAGTGAGCGGGAGAGCGGGACGCAAATGTTTGGATTTCAGTGGAGCTGATGGGCAGGCGCGGATATGCCTAAGCATTGGCATTACGTGCATGCAATTTTGGTGTGGCACAGCACGGTGCGGCACTGGCTGGAATGTCAGCAACGCCCACTCTCGTTGAATGGACACTTGCTGCACTTGTGGCCGGGCCTGGACGCCAACAGAGACCCGCTCGGCGTTGGTCACCATCGCTGATACAGCGGACGCGGCAGCGGCAGCGCGTTTGTTTGAATGGTGGAAAACTTGTATTGCGGAGATAGCAACAAAAGCTGGCACGATTGCAACGTTTGTTTGGGCCCAAATCGAACAACAACAACAACAACGGCGGCCCAAAAACATAGCCGCAAAGCCGAAAAGTGTAAAACGCAATGCCAAAGACTTGGCCAAGCAACCAGGAAGCCAGCGAACATGGCCGTACAAAGAAGAGACGACCATTGCCCAAAAACAATGCAACGACCTCTGCAACGAGCACAGCAAGTATTTCTGCTTTCTCTCTCTCTCTCCCTATCTCTCTCTCCCTCTCGTTGCATTTTCTTCTTCTTTTCGATACTCTCTACTTGCGCCTCTTCCTCTTCGTATGAAACCAATAATTTTGATTCAGTGGGCAATTTAACCCTTTAGCATGTTGTCCAAATGAAAGGAGTTGAAGCTTTAAATTAAATCGGCGTACGGGCCTCAACTTGAGCTCTGGCCCTGGCCCTATACCTCTGCCTAACCCTGTCCCTATTCCCGACGCTGCCCAATCGAGTTTCTCAGTCAAAAAAGCATAAAAAACTCGTCCACAACCGGGCAGCCAGTGCTCGACAGAGATTTATTTGATGAGCAGCGTTAAAGTAAAAAAAGAAGCAAAAAAAGCTCTGTAAGCTCGCATTCGGCCCTGGGTATTTGGCGATTATGGAGTTTAAAGCAATTGTAACGGCATTTCGCTTAAGTTTTCGATTTTGAATTAACCCAGAGGCAACGACATACAAACAGTTTGATTATCCAAATTATATGCTTAGATAAGCAACTGCAATGACCCGACGACTTGTAGACATTGGCAAGTTATTTGACCCCAAAGAACGAAGTCAAATAATCAAATTGAATTTAGGACTAAAATAAGAGAGACTTAAATATTTAACTTTATTGTGTACAAAGAAGTCGAAAAGGAAGTCCTTTATCCATAATAGCTCCTGATCTCTTCTATGAAGAGCTTACCTTAATCTACATGACTAAACTTCATCAACTGAGAGTAAAGTAAAATACATTGAATATATATAAATTAAATGATTATCTCAATTATCTCAAGCAAGTCGAGCCAATTCTCTCATCTACTCTTAGATAAGGGAGCTTCCATCTTTTTAATTGAATATGCGTTGGTCGCACTACCGGCGCCTGTTGTTTATATTCTTCGATCACTTAACGGCAAATTAAAAATTCGGAAATAATAAAAGCTATAAATTATACGCGCTTGAAAATTATTTACCAAAGACTCGAGTCGACAAGCGGTTCAATTGGTGTTAATTAAATCCATGAATAATGAAAACGCAAACCGAATTTGCGGGCTGGCTATCTATATGCATATATATATATATATATATATATATATATATAAATATATATATATATATATAGATGGCTGTGTATATATAGAGAGTGGATACAATTATTGTCTTAGATTGGCGCTGGTCGCTTGGCTGATTGTCGCCTTGTATGAAGGCCATAAATTATGGCAGCGACATTTTTGAGACGAGGGAGCGAACAGCACTGAGCGAGTTTCCTTTGTCTCGGCGTTTGCGCGGCCTTTAGGCATTTTCTTTGCCTCGCATTGTCTGCCTTTGTATAAACAGTTTTGATATGCCCACGAAACGGGAGTGAAATTCTCGTTTGGAACTCTTAAACCGCAGAACGAATTTCCTTTTACCGGCACAGGTAAATGCTGCTGCATGTATGAAGAAGAAGCGGCTGAAGGTACGAGTAAATAAACGGCAATTGAGTTGCACATGCGCAGCTCTTGGAGGGGCTTCCCCTCACTCTTCCAGGACGAACTCCATGTCACCATAAATCAATTTGTGGTCGATGCGACAGCTGAAAAGGGTTTCTTGACTTGTCTACTTTTCATAAAAACTCAAATACAATGGCAGAATTCTTAGGGAAATGATCTTTAACTAGGGTTGCTGCATGTAATTAAGATGATTAACTTTTGCATAATCGATATCTAATAAGCAGAAAATCAAGGGTAGATTTTGAATCAACATACAATTTTAACAATATAGTTTATATATATACGAAATAAAGTTTCGTCTATAAGAATTCACTATCCTGAAATATTAGCTAAATAGACGACTCTTGGATAATATTTCTTTTACGGACTGAATATGGAAGAATAAGTGCAGAGTGAATTATTTTTGTAGAAAGAAATGAAATTTATTCAGGTATGAAATGCTCAGTCATAAGTAGAAGCCTTATATGTAGTAGTAAAATATTCATACTAACTAAAACTCAGTATTCTTTGAGCTTTGTTATACATGATCAAAAATCTTAACTGAGAAGCTTAAGCTTAAGATGTCAAAATTGTTTCCCTTTTTCTTAAGTCGCTCTGAGTCGCAACTCTTTACAAAGTATTGGTCTGTCATCCATTTCTAAGCAATGGGCAGTTCATCATCTTCAACTGGCGCAGCCATATGCCAACCATCTCTTAATTATGAAATGAAAACAAAACCAAAACCCTAAGCAGTTACGTATATTTCTTTTACAAATGTCGTCGTCGGCATCGTCGTCGTCACCATTACAGATTTTGAGCGCGCCTTGTTTGTTTGTTTGTAGTCGAGGTACTGGGGTCTCTGGTCATAAATCATAATTTTTAATATTTGTTGTCAACATGGGCGTAGCTCGTGTGTATGTAAACATGAGAGGGACCCACGACACGACACAAGACGAGACGAGACGAGATGAGGTCGCACTCGTACAATTCTGAAAGGTATTTGCGCACGCGCAGTCACACTCATTGGCTCTGTCTCACTCTCCAGCTGTCTCGCTCTCATTTTTTTCATTCTCTAGAGCAACAATGGGCCAAAAAGGAACGACAGACGCACACGCATGCAAGTGGGCCCATTAAAAACTCATAAAAATTTGTAAGCACCTCATAAAAGTAGTCATAAATATTATTATTTGTTTTGCTCTCTCTCACTCATTCATACGTCTCTCTCTCTCTCTATCTCTTTCTCTCCCTCTCTATCGCTCGCAGTCGCTGCTGCTGTTGATACAGTTTCTCGTCTGAACCCTCGTCTGTGTTTTGTTTGCGGTTGTAGCTCTCATAATTTTTATGAGTTTTTGATTTGTTTCTCGAGTCTGCGATCCTCACTGCAAGCGGCCATTGTTGACCTTTTGACACGTACTCAAAAACAGTTGTCGCCTCCCTCAGATTTTGTGGTCTTTGCCTTTTGTGTCCTTACAGTTTGCGTTTTACACATCGTTTACGTATAGTTTTATCTATATCAAAAAAGAAACGAAAAAATTATCCTCTAAACGAGAGCCAAGGACAATGCAATTATAGAAAATAATTTGGTTGGCTACTGGTTAGCATTATTTTATGAAAATGTCATTGTGACCGAGGTTATTTTATGAGAAGAGAACAGAAAATTCATGGAGAAATAACTTAAAAAATGTCATAAAACTTCTACTAAATGCTTTGCTAGATGAATTTAAATGCTTGCTTGAAGCCTAATCTGCATTGTTTAATAAGATAAATTATAAATAAATCTACGTTCATTAGAATTTCTTTCAAAAAGTATTATTTAGGTGTATCTGCAACTAATATAAATAGTGAATAATAACCAATATTCTAAAATGCTATTAAAGTCAATCAAATATCTTCATTGATTCATAGATAGAAATTTAAATAAATCATAAATGGTAACTAAAGCTATAAGTTGGAACAATTGGCTACGTAAGCCACATGATTCTATATTCGCTTTGGAAAATGCGAAAGAATAAAAATATAAATCACAAATTTGTTATCAACGTGCACGGCACAGAAATCAGCGCTGGCAAACAGGATGAAAAGTTGGCGTCTCCTTTGGAATCGTCGAAAATAAATGTGTCCCGGCACTTATTGTACCTACACGTCCAAATACAAAGTTGGGCAAATGGCTGCCCGTCGCTCCAATAGATCAACGACTCCCCAACAATAACTACAACTGTTCATTGTGTTATGGCTGTTGTCGCGGCAAAGTTTGCGTGTTTCATACATTTATTTATTTATTTTTTTTTTTTTTTTTGCGGAATTTTGATTTATAAATATAAATAAGTAAGGTTGAAATATCATCGTGATGAATGTGAGCTTCAGACGCAGCCGAAATGCGATGGCATAAATTGAAGCGCTGACAACCCAAACAAGAACTGCAAACAAATCCAGACCACGGCACGACTAGGCGACCAATTAGCTCAACGGGCAGCGGCAGCGGCAGCAGCAGCAGCACTCTTGGTGTTGTGTCCACATTATGCAATAGCCCATTGAGCGCACTTTGATCTGACTAGACCACACGCTGACAAGAGACTCACTGGACGCAAATGCAAATGCAAATGAAAGTGACCTACATCAAGTGGCGGCAATACGATTTAACCATGTGCTTGAGAGTGCTTGGGTGTGGGATCTACATAGGGATCAGGGGTCTAAAGAAGAAGTGCACACGCAGCGAAATTGGTCTGGGCGCACCATGGGCGCCCACTGGACTCTCCTCAATGGGTCTACACTGTCGTTCCATATCAATGCGTATGCGGAGAAAGAGCAAGAAGAAGAAGAAGAAGACGACGACGAGGCAGTTGCTGGGCGCAGCCCGGACTCACATTTTAATATAATTCGAGTCTCGCTCTGGTCAGCATGAGTTCCCGGCCATGTGATGCAGAGCACGCAATTCCTATGTAAAACAATGTGCTTCCCAAATACTATTTACATTTCGAATACATAAATTCGTATATTATATAATGTTATGTACAAATATGTCAGATGTATATGTATTTTAGTAGGTAGATTGTGGCTGCTTGTTAGGCATTTTTCATTCGCTGTGACATTTCGCCTTTGTGGCTCTTAATTATTTCAAAAACGGCTGCATTCGTTTTAATGAAGTGAAAATTCTTTGCGTTGATATCGCGCACGCAACCCAAAACAATAACAGAAAAAAAAAAAAAAAACAACAAATGTGTAACTCAGCAAACCCAACCTAGCTATATGGAGTTCTGTTTTTGAATACAACAATATTATCCCGTGCCTAATTTAATTGAAGGTTTTGCTACTGCGCCTCCCGTTTAATATATCAATTCGATTTGAGAATTGAGTAATTTTGAGGGAATTTATGTAAGAAGATAAAGTTTAGATGTTCGTTCATGTTCGTGTTATCAACCAGAAGCAATAGTAAGTTAAGTAAGTAAGTAAATAAGTAAGTAGCTGGAGTGTGAATTATATTTAAGAATCGATACAATGATTCAGTAAGACATATTTATTTAACAATACAAAGTATATATAAATAAATATTTAATTTTGGTGAAACATATAATTTGTTTAAATACAATAAGAAATTTTAATTATTTATTTTGTAACATGAAAAAGCAATCAAACAAGAAGAAAAATAATTTAGCAAATTTAGCTAGATAGGTTTTTCTTTTGTTTTTTATTTTTTATTTTTTAGAATCATATATTTTATTATATATTTTATTTTAATTAACAAAAAAAAGGTCAAGTTTATTTTAAAAATTTCTAAATAATTTTTGTATTGCTTATTATTAAATATAATAAATTGCAAACTCCTACAAAAATATGTTTCGATAAATGTAAAAATTAACATTTGAGCAGAAATTTATTTATATTCTGTGCGCTACAATACATTAAAACTTGTTTAGTTTGAATTTGAAATAAAATTAGTCAATTTAATTTTGACTGAATTTCCTTTCACCAACTCTTTAAAATTAAAACAGCTTAAGCTCTTGAAACCACGAGTAGCTGTAATTTACCAAATTTGTATTTTATTTATCTCTAGTTTAGAATGCACTGGGCTAAACTCACCAAAAATTAATGTTTTCATATATTATATTAATGTTAAATGGAATATATATAATAATTTATTTTAGGTGCATTGCTGAATCGTTTTGATGATAGTTAATTACATATATTCCTAGCAATTATTTCGATTCTCAAATTCTCATTTTGATCATAATATGCTTCATATTTTTTTCACTTATTATTTTGTATGTCAAACAGCTAGCAACTATATAGAATTATTACTAAAAAGATTTTGCTTAATTTAAATGTAGGTAGTTTACCTGTTCCTAAATTATAAATACAGATTAAATTTTGCCAAATTGCGTTCACGTTTAGAAAGTTTAGCCGACGGCTTTTAGTATTTAGTGTGGAACAAGTGTAAGCAATTTAAACAGACATTGATGCACTTCACAAATTGAGAAAAGTTGTTTAGTTTTATTGTGTTTGTTAGCTGAAGTTAAGTGCGGCGACCGTTCCGTGCTCAATCAGTTTTAGCCTTTAGCCAATTATCGTTAGCCGATTTGGCCCGCATCTTTTGAGCTTAATCCGTTTACATCCCGATGTTCGGGACGGTTTAGTTTTACCTGCACTTTTTCGGTCGGTTTTGTGTTGCACTTGACGATTGACGTTTGGCGGATTGTTAAACCGTAATTAGCCGCACCGGACGGGCACTTGATTTGTCACAGTTCTAGTTGGGCTGCGGCGTAGATGCGCCGATTCGCATTCTATGAAAAACGATTGTTTCACACCGAATTTATGGTATCCATCAGCGCGAATGTATTTTAAACGTCATCGATGAAAACACTGGCACTGCAAACACTTAGCGGCCCATCCATCTTTCGATATTATTGCTCAAAGTCAGCCCGTCGTTCAATGTATCTGCATCTGTGGCTGTGGCAGTTGCCCAACTTTATTATTGTATCTATCTGTGAGCCGTGGAGAGGCTCCCGATTCGCGGACGTATTGACGGATTGCTTAGCCACGGCAAAAAGTTTTTCGGTATCGGTATCGGTTTCTGTGACTGTTTCTGTTTCAGTTTATGCTTTTGTTTCTGTTTCTGTTTCTGTGTCGATGAATGTATCCGCGAATACGTGCTCGAAGCGCCAATGTCTCACTTTGACTGCTCGGGCATAATTCAAATATCTGAGCATCAATAAAAAACTCATGCAACGCGCAGCGCCAGCGCCGCCAATTGTAGCTGCGAGTACGAGCAAGTAGGAACACACACACACTCACGCACACACTCGTACATAGTTACAGCTTTGCCATGGCAGTGGCGAACACACATTCATTCGAGTGCATTCATTATACACTCGCGGAATAAATGAGAAAAAAAAACTAAATTCGAACGGTTCATGCGTGCTAGAGCAGTCAGACAGTATTAAATGCGGTTACTGCTGTCGCATTCGCACGCATTGCCGTTGCTGTGCTGTTGTTACCTTTGCGGGCGCAGCAATGTGTGGCCGCAAGCAAGAGTGAGTGCGTGTATGTGTGCATCTGTGTATAGCTGTGAGTTCGAAAGAGAGCCACTTCGAATTCACATTCGCTCTTCGAATGCGAGCACATTCTATATCGAATCGCTGCTCTCGACTGTTCTTATTGATCACACGTACACTGTCCGTGTGTCTCATGTACACAAAGCGATGGATCGCTGCAAATTATAAATATGCGAGTTTCGAGTTCGATTATTGTGTGACTGACTGCGTGTGTGTGTACGAGTTGTCGAAAAAGTTTGATAACAACCGTGAAAGTTAAAGTTTGTTTTATAAAACTATTTTAAAGGTGTTGGAGGACAATCTGTTATTTAATTAAACAGGGTAGAAAATAAAAACGTTGTTGACACGAAAATCTCGAATATTTAATGAAAATTATGACTTAACCTAACCTTTCGCATGCTAACTACCTATCAATATTCCATTTCTTATGCATTTTTAAATTCCATTTGTGCAGAAATATTTGATTTCGGCAGAATGCAGACAGTTAACAAAGCTGAACTCGACAAATTGAATAATATATTTGCTTCTGTTGCTTACCTAAGAGTTGAAGATCTGGAAATCCAATCGGAAATGTTGCTTGTTTTCAGAGCTAAATTTAAATATTTGCACTTTAATGATTGTATATATATATTGTATTTGATATTTTTTGCTGTACACTCAAAAATTTTAATGTATTGAATACATTTAAACACACTCCTTTCGATTAGTTCACGCAATTCTCCAATTTTATTGGCATTTTTAAAGCTTTGCAGCCCATTGAAAAAATTGCTCTTGCAAAGGAAATAATAACAATTTCACAATTGGCATTTATGTTATTGCATTTATCCTCAGGCCTGAGCTTCGCTAAATTATCCGTTAGATAGAGGATATATTCCTCAAGCTTTGTTCACTTATGCCGTCGCTGGAGCTGGCTGTCAGTCAGCAACCCAGTTGGACATGTAGTACTTCGCGACACACGACTATTTTCCGTAGCAAGTAGGTGGAAAGTTTGATTAAGTTTGAATTTAACCGGGTACCGAGCGCGCAGCTGGCGTACTTGAGTGCGCCACGTTCGATTCACGTTTGACCGAGCCTTTCGGCGAATGCCAGAGTGGAGTCCGAGTGCTGGTGAGTGCGCGAGTGTATGGGTATTCGAAAACTGTAAATCATTTGGCGAGCACACGGTGAGTGCGAGCGAGCTGCACACAGTGTGCGCATGTTCGAAAAGCAGTCGCGCTCGCTTGCACTTAGCTAAGCCACGCCTCCTGCTTTGATTTATGCTTCAGGGGGTGCCGCATGGCCTGAACCAACGGCCTATGGCGGAGCAGCGACGACGGCGACGGCGACGGCAACAGCGGCGGTTGCTCCACAGCAGCCACAGCTGGCATACAGAAACGGCACAGAAACAGGTAGTTGGACGCTGGACGAGGCAGATGATTGCCTGCCACTCAACGTCAACGTCAACGGCAACGTCGGCGCACCCCGCGCTCTCTCTCTTTCTCTTGCACTGCTGTAACGCTCTTTGAGCCCAGCAGCAAAAGCAGCAGAAGCAAGTTTGTTGTTTTTTTCTTTGCTCCAGATTAGGCTGAAATCATCCTAGATTAGTGCGTCCCGCTACCCCGAACGCTGGCATCCCTATGCCACCCCCACACTCCCACCCCACGCAGACACTTTATTTGTATTCAATCGTGGCGCTGTTCCGCTAAATCACCGTCACATTATTATTTCGCATTATTATTTTATAAACGTTTCGTTCTGTGCGCCATCATTTCCATTTTTATTGGCTGCGTTCGAAATTTTACAGCGCGTTCTGTAAACGAAGAAAAAGCGTCGCAGCAAAATACAGAAAAAACAAGCGACAAATGAGTTTTTTTCTTGCTTTATATACATATATTCATATATATGTTTTTGTTTTTTTTTTTTTTTTACCTTGCTTCAAGTTTTTGTTTGTTTGCATCTCTTTAAAATGAGCTCGTTTGCACTCGAGTTTTGAATTGGAATTTAAATTTATTGACCACATTGTCTGGCGACGTCTTGGGACTCTTATGATTCATACAAGATCTCGGGTTACGGCCTTTGGGCTCACGATGTTTCGGGCAGGGTCCGGCTCTGGCAGCGTGTTTGGTTAAATGCCTTAATTAAAAATCAATTTTGGACTTGCTACCAAATTCCAAGTATGCAAAACAAGAAATATACAAACACAATATATATATATATATATATATATATATATATATATATTTATTCTTAGTGTGAGATTTGCATTTGAATCCCTCAAGATAAATTGTTGATGTCAAGTGAAAAACTTAATACTACCAAATGAAAGTTTTTTCAAAAATCTATCTGACATAACTCTAATTATGACCATATTCTATTCGTTATTTATTACCATATTGCCAAAATGGATATATACAATGAAACAATTGCTAATATATATACATATATTTTAATAATCCTAAAGTAATCGATATTTTGCACTTCATTTTCTTAAATATTTTCCAAAGTTTTCTGGAACAGTAATAAAATATGATATATACATAAATAAAAACAAACATAAGATTAACAATATATAAATAAATATAATATATATATGCATACATAAATATATATGTATAATATTATCCATTCACAACTCTTTTTTAAGCTAACACAATTTTAAGAAAACAGTAATCAGACTTGAAATTAATCTTAGGCACAATAATATACATAGATAAGACTCATATGTAAATAGTATACATAAATATAAGATTTATAAAATATGCATATACTTAAAATAAAAATACTTATATAAGATATAAAACATATAGTTTTTACAAATACATTAAAAGAAAATATAAGCAAAAATTTTATACAGAATTTTTCCCCAGAATAAAGTATTATATAATGAAAATATAATATGATATAAATAAACAGATATAAAATGGTTTTTTTACGCATATTTTCGATTACAAAACATTTCTTATTGACAAATGAAACTTTAGAGCTTTTGATTAGACTGTGTAGTCGTTGCCTTCACTTGGTTTCCAGATGGTCACCAATTCCACAACGACATGCAACCGTTCTGTTTGGTCTTCTAGTTTGCTTTTCTATCCCGCACGACATGAGCGAAGGCATATTATAAAAATAAAAATAAAATGAAAAAAATCACCTAAGCGGGAAGAGAAAAAAGTAGGAATCATAAGAGAGACGCCTTCGTGTACTTCTGTAATTGGAGTTGATGTCGGAGCTGCCAGCGGGCAGCAAAAATGCCCAGCCAGATATGGAGATGGAGCCCTCTCTGCCTGAGAGGCAGCTCAGCCCAGCAGCATCCAACATGTTGCAGGCGATTTTTCATCATCGTTCGCATGTTGTTAATATTGATGTTGTTGCTGTTGTTGCTGATGTTGTTGTTGCTGTTACATACATGCTTTTAATATGAAACAATCAGCAGCGTTTGTAGTTTTGTTTCGTCTGCAGCATGGCAACAAAAAACTGGAGGAATTTTCAAATTAAATGTGGCCATAGAAATAGTGCCACATGCAACTTGTGCAACTGTGCAGCAAGCTTCCAGTTGCGGAACTGCAGCAGTTTTCAATTAAACGCCATGCCATCGACCCAAGAAAAATGGTCAATACCAATGCCACGGGAACGGGGCTGGGCCAGCTCACGACAATTCGTTAATACCCTGCCATTTGAGTTCTTCACGCACCGCACAGCTAAAAACCAGCTTAGTGAATGGTCAGCACGGGGATTTAAAGAGAGTGAGAGAGAGGTGGAGAGAGGAGGAGGAACGGCAGTTGGAGCTGCTACTGGCAGTTGATAAATATGCGCCATTTAGGACAAACACACACAGCGCAAAAGTTGCAGCTACTTAGAGAGCCAACGATAACTGCAGCAAGACAAATCTGGAGCACATACTCTAAGGAGAAGCTGCTACTGCTGCTGCTGGTGCATTGAGGAATGCATTTACATCAAAAGGCAATTTAAATTAATTTCCGACCTTTTTGTTCGCCCTCGAAATCGGAGTTGGAGTCGCAGTCGAAGTTGGAGTCCATCCACATTTGATTATGATAAACGCGTCTCAGCTGTCAGGCGATGAGCTACTTAGCCGCCAAGATGGCGGCCAAAGAGCTGGGAGCTGGGAGCTAAAGTGTACTGAAACCGGGAGCCCATTAGACTATGTCCTTTTGCTGTTGTTGCTGCTACTGGGACAACAGCTGCGGCAAAGCGACACGCGAGCTACTGAATTCATCATTAGAGAGGCATTCAAAAATGTTCCGGCTGTGACGCCATTTTGATTTGGTTCGCACACATATCCCAATGTCATTATGTGCACATTATATATATATATATATATATATATATATATATAGAGATATATATATGCATATATAGACAGCGTGTGGCCAGCCAGATAACAAAGCTTTTGCAGCGAAAAGCTTTGTGCTATGTGCGTGTGTGTGTGAGTGTGTGTGCATGCATATATGCCTCTCGCTTTGGCTGCTGGCCAAAGGACACACGACTGTTGCGCATGTCCTGGTCCACAAGCTGCGAACTTAATGCGAATGATTAATTTGCCAATGGAGGCGGAAAATGGAAAGTGGCTCCACCTACCAGAAAGAATCAACACATTAAAGTCGTTCAAGCCTTGAGTGAGAACAACAAAAATACACAAATTAGAATAGACAAATTTAAAATGGCGTCGCGGAGAGCAGTCTGTGCTAAGGAAGCCATTTGGCAGCTGCTGCCAGGAGCCGTAACCCTCGAATTTTCTGAGGGGTTCCTTGCTCAGTTTCCCAGCCGCATGACAGCAATCAATCAGATTGCAACAAAAGATACGCAGCCAAATTCTATAAATGGTTGACTGGCAGTCTGGTCTGTCGAAGCGACTCGCTTCGCTCTTGAACCAATGCGCCAAGGTCGTGTCCTTCCTGCAGCCAAACACAGCCGCACACCAACAGGACCAACAGGTCCGCCGGCATTTGGCCATTGTTCTCAATGTGTGCTCGGTTTTTGGCAAATGTTTGCAATTTCGTGAGCGCTTGCAAAAACTCCTTTCGCTCGGCTCATTTGTGTTCATTATCGTCCTGCGGCGCGCCGCCAAATCCTTTAGCCCACATTATGCGTGTGAACAATAAGGTATTCACTTGTATATGGGTTAACTCTACATGTGCCTCTGTGGGCTATTCCTAGCTAGCTGCTGCTAGTGCTGGCCCTGGTTCTGTCAGTGTTTCCCGCTGCTGCTAATCAGCGCCGCTTTAATTAGTTCACCTCATCAAGGCCACATTAAAGTGAATGTGAATGCGCATGCGAAACTAGGATTTGAATCAGTATCTGAATCTGGACACATTTGCCTCGAAATGCTTTAGTCACGCTCAAGTTGAACAGTAAATTGACAATGAAGTCAACTTGAATTTCTGTAATCAAATTTGCAGCAACTTAAAGGTTCCATTAGTCGTTTAAATATAAAGCTAATAAGCTAACAAATTCTTAAATTAATTTCCCTCTCTGTTAACTTCCTTTATTTGTCATAGTATATAACTTGAGAAGTTCAAGTGTTGAATATTTGTAGACAAACATAATAAAATGATCATATTGAATGTATTTCTCTTTTAAAAATAATTATTTAAATCATTTCAAATTTATTTTCAATATAACGTGGTATTTAGGTATATAAACCCAAAAAGTTAACTCTTTTTGAATCAACCTTAAGGACAATAACAATCTATTTATATTTTTGTAATCGCTTAGAAAATTAAGTTATGAATTTTTCAACCTTTAAAAAATAGTCGAACCTTTGAGAGTTGTGGTACAAAAATTTACAGTTGTACAATTAGTCAAATTTGTAAATATATAATGTATTTATTTGATTTATTTTGTTTTTTATATTTATATGATTGATATGCATACAATTCATAGATTTTAGCGATAAAAAAATATTTAATTTTTTCCAAAGTATTTTTTTTTTTAATTTATTAACAGGAATTTAATTTTGTTGGTTTTTAATTTATTTTTTTTTGAGTATGTTTCTGTTGAATTTTATAATTTTATTATATATTATATTATATATATATTATATATATTATAAATTTAATGTTGGCTCAACCAAACATTTTGTAAGCAGTGCATCACCCATACATTTTGTTAAGCAGTTTTTGATGCACTGCATTACCAACCAGCTGGAAGGAATTACATGCGTTCTGGTTTGTGTCCAGAGAATTGCACTTTCCAGTTGCATTGGTTGCAAATCGGAAAATTAGCAAAATGCAGTTAGGAAATATCCAACTGGAAAATTATTGCAATTCGATTCCTTTATTTTGCTGCATTGCTTCTACTAGAGGTCGCTTTAGGATGAAGTACTGCTTCGGATTGAGAAAATCTAAATTGTATACAAATTTAAGGCAAAAGCTAAAAATAACTTAGGTTGAGTAAGTTTAATGTTCTCGCATACAACGAGCTGTCAAACTTAAGAGCGACCTTGGCCATTAATCGTCATCGTCTCATTCACGTCAAATTTGTACCATTCAAATGTCAATTGAGAGAGAAAGTTTTCGACGGGCCCAAAAATCAATAATTCGAAACGCGTGAATTTCCATTAACAATTTGTTTGGCGAACTTGAAACGTCGCCCCGAGAACGTGAAGGGCCTTGAACCATTTGCTAAAAAATAAATTAGAAAATTCCGCCACACTCTTCGGCACATATGCAGACCCCAGCAGCATATCAGCAGCTGCTTCCGGGTGAGCCCATTGGCACAGGCAATGGGGTCGGAGACGGTTGTGCTTGGTGTTGGGGTTGGGGTTGGCGCCTTGCCTAATTTGAATATAGTGTGCACCCATAAAGACGTGTGAGTGCGTCTGTGTGTGTGTGTGTGTGTAGGCCGGGCTGATTGTAAATGGAAATTTTGACGTGGACTGGCGACGGACTGGCTGCTGGGTGGGTAAATTCGCCCGACCAACTGACTGGCTGACAGACTGTCTGACTGACACAAATTTGGGCATGATCAAAATTAATGACCCGGCGCTCACACACACCTAGAGCGAAGCCCAAAGGCGTAAAAATGTGTGCATAATTGACGTAGAAATATTCCAGAAAATAGGTCAGACACATATTAAAAATATATATGTATATATTTATCTAAAGATTTGGGAGGAGTGCTGAAAAATATGTAATATATAATTGCGGAAGAATGGAAATATATTGAATTAGCTGAACAAGCAATATCATTTTCGATTCATATTTAAAGTAATTTTGAAAAACTTTATATGAAACTCTCCAAAATGAATAAGTTTACGAAGGAAGCAATTTTATATTAAGAAATCTGTTATTTCACATTATCTATAGTGGACCCCTGTATAAATATTTTTTAGAAATCTTCATCTAGTAACCTAAACCAACGAACCATTCTATTTTTTTTTTATTTTTTGGTTAATCACTGAGCGACAAAATGGAAGAGATTTGTGAAACAACTTTTATGACGGTTATTACAAAAAATATTTTTGGGGATCCCCACAGCCCCCATGCATCTGTGTGGTAAAAGTTTTTTAACTTTCTGATGGCAGTGCTGGATAAGAGCTCGTTTTTGGCATATTGCGGCGCGCCGTCAAATGTGGCTGCAATTAAAAACTGTTACGCCTCATGCTAATCAGCCCAAGCAGCTACCAGCTACGAGGTCGATTCCATTGCCGATCCCTTCACCCAATGGCAGCCAAGCGGCGTGTGCTCCAACAGAAGCGCTGGCCTGGCTCAGGCCCTAAGACAGCAGACAGCAGACAGCAGATAGCAACATGGAAAACTGCAAAGAAAGAATTCATTATTTCAGTTTTAATTGCTTTTTTCATACTTTCGAAATTTCAGCGCCAGCCGGAGCTGGGGTCGGCGTTTTTGCATGTTCAGGCCACATCTTTCACAAACAAACAACTCTTTGCAAGAAATTCAATTATGCCTTTTAATAACCAACAGCGCGGCTCAAAATTGTTTGTGCGCCAGCTAAAACGCATATTGCATGTATTTGTTGAGATTCTAAAAACAAAACCTCAGCTAAAGTGCAATTCGCTCAATGAAATTGTTTCCATGACATCCGATTGTACGAAATGTTTTTTGACTGACGACGAGTCTCACAGAACCTGGGATGAATCGATAATGATTTTAAATATATATTTAATTTTTAAACGCGAAAGGTAATCAAACGCGTACTATTACATTGCAAACTATTATATTCTAAATTTTTGTTATCAACGTAACAAAACTCTAGTCGAGACTGCTCGACTAAGAAATACCCTGAATCCATTGAGCTGTAATACCAATCATTAAAAGTTTCATTTATTCATCAATAGACAACACACGCACACACACAAACATATACATGCACGAAAATGCACGTAATATGCTTACTGCGCGGTTATGCCGCTGCAGAAGAGGCTGTACTATGGAAACTTTATTGTTTAATAACTTTTTTCTCGACTTATGTTCTTAATGAAATTTTTGGGGAATGATTATGACATTTAAATGTACCTATTTGAAAATTTCAAGTCTCTAGTATTTGATATACGTGAGTTATCGTTTTGTCTATTTAGTTCTCAAAGAGAGCCCCTGCTTACAGGTAGGCTCTGCCGATGCGCAGTAAGCAGAGCGCGTGCGTTTCTGTGTTTGTTATACGCAAAGTTTTATCTACGACATATAAAAATAAGTATAAATTATCCTGATGAAAAAATAATACAATTTACGATTTATGTACATAAAATATATGTGCATGCTTTATCTTCGAAATCATTTTTCATTAAGTCATTTCAAAATGTTTTTATTAGTTTGCCAATTAGTCCTTGTAAAGAGTAAAAGGTGAAGTTGGAGCTGTGATCGCTTTGCGATGCTTACTCTCTTATTACGCTAAAAATTTAATAGACAAGAGCACGCAATTATATTGGAGTCAAATATTGTATTTGCTTTTATGGACTTTTCCGGATTGGACCTTTTAATAGCATATAAAATCCTAAATAAATGTGTTAAATAAGTTATTTTACAAATAAATAGATTCTAAACATGTTATTAGTTCCCCATTAATATTATATATCTTTCCTAGCTGCTTCGTGTGGATTCTTTAAGCAAATTTATTATATTAATAATAAAAACTTTTTTATCTTATATACCAATCATGTATGTAATCTTTGAGCTCCGTGAGCTGAATTATTTATTAGTTATGATGGAGTTGGAGTTGGAGCTGAGCAGATAGGTCGTTGCTTTGAGTGTTGCCAATATTCAAAAAGACCGCCGAATATAATTGCATGCTCTATGAAGGGATAGAATATTTAATAAAAAAGTCCAGAAACCTTTTCGAACACAATCAGCTTAATCATAAATTAACAATAAAGTTCGCGGCCAACAGCGTCGCCTTCCCCCACGCTCTCGCCGCAGTGAATACTGCTCAGATAAATTAGTCAAAGCGACACACCATAAAGCATTTCTTGGTCCCATAAATCCCCACAGACGGTGGCGGTGGCGGTGGCTGTTGTCGTTGTCGTTGTCGTTGTCAGCCACTGGACCCGCCACCGACCCGCCAGGCCACGGAGCCACCGATTTGGCTTGATCTGATCCCCACATTAACATATTAATGTTTTGGCTAGTTGGGGGATCGACGCAGTAGTTGGCGCACTGATCTAGCCGCCAATGCGGTCAGCTATGGTCTGAAATACATATACATATGTATGTAGATATAGTTAAATCTTTGGCTCGTAGATCTCCGACTTTTAGCGCTGATTTCATCTGGCGCTGTGGACTGAGCCAGGGATTCTGTGGAAGAGCACGTCGCGTCGGTGCTTGTAAAAACTAAAATTTATGCATGCCAATGGAGCATTTAAAGCGACATTTGTCCGCTGCGGCCATAACTCATGTGCGACTCGAGCAGTCAGCGCCATCGCCTGCGCCTGACCAGCTCACACGCTCTGCTGCTTGGACTCTCGATCGGGCGCATTTGCCGGGCCATTAGACCGGGCCATGAGCTGCTGGTGCTTACGCTGGTGTTGCCAACCATTCGAAAACTTTTGATTTGGGTCACAATTAATTGGCTCTCGAGCGCCATAAATATAGCCTCGAACGTGGCACATCACAACAAAGGGCACAGCCGCAACTGGGCAACTTACTAACTGTGCTCTGACCTAACCGCGGGCACACGCTAATTATTATAGCGCCCTGGCAGTTGCTTAGTGTCAACCTGTTGCTTCTAAACATGCACAGCGAGTAGAAATTGCAAATTACATGATTAAGGTTTTTAAGTGACAATTATTGCAATTATATTTGATAATACTTAATAAATTCAGTTACGATATATTTGTTTCTTTTAATAATTTATATTTATTAAAAAAATGGCAAAAGTTTGATTTGCTCCATGATTAAATTTTAGATCATAAATTAATATGATCAATATAATATAAATCAAATGAATATTCACTAAGTCGTGAAGGTCGTATCTTCTAAACATATTTAAAGCCCATTTTATATTTTCTTCTACCAGTATAGGAAATTAAGCTCTTTTGATAATTAACATTGAATATTAAATATATAAATATTAATATTAAATTATTAATATAATAAATCATCAAAGTATTAATGTTGTTTGTATCTTTATTTTTCTATCTTTCGAAAATGTCTATATTCTTTATAGAATGAAAAACCATAATTGCCTTAATAAAACTATACTCTAATTTTAATGTGTTTCCTTGCCAGCTGCTAGTAAAATCTCTTAAGTAAGTTATATAATTGAATTGAACCTATATTCTTAGGTAGTTTGCCATTACAGTTGACTTTATAATCAATTTTTCGTCACGGTGAAAGTTAATCTACAGCCATGCTACAGCCAAGATCGGCGAGTTCTGCTGTTTGTGTTTATCTTAGACATAAGGATAATGTAATTTAATCCCTTCCAGTTAACAGCCGTGCAGCACATATTCCGCGGCATGCTCATTTGCGAATCGAAGTGGTGGTAGGCGTAAGGGCTGTAAACGTGCTGCGGATGCGGATTAAGGATACGGCAGCGTCAGAGAAAGGATAATTCGCCAACCGACAATGCTCAGACAAAGGTGTTTTGTTTTTATGACTTTGTAACTCCTTCGCCCGGTAGACGGCGACGATCGCTCTGAGGCGGCTGCGCTTGAGTTAGCGTCTGCTCGTGTTTGCGAAAGGATAATTTTACGATCGTTATTCGCGCAGGCAGGGAAAGAGGCAGGTACCATGTCCAGCTAAGTGTACACAATAGAACGCCTATTCGCACTGCGAATTCGATGGCCGAAAGGAGTGACCAACCAGTTCTGCACAATTGTTTTGCCAAAGGCGGGCTTTATTTTGACTATTTAAAGGATTACGCTAAAGGATTGACTTTGCAACCTTGACTGCCGCCTCGTCTGCATCGTCAGACAACGCTCACGCCCACAATGAAGTTTTCCGCGAATCTTCAGAGTCTTCGCCTTGCCAATCCATCCGAGTGCGGGTTTTATGGTTCGCGAATGAGTTAAAAGCGACCTTTGGGTTTTCAATAACACGAATGGCATAGAAAAACTCTTCGCTTCCCCGAAGGACGTCGAAGAGTTAACGTAACTCTTTCGCAACTTGCACGTAAACCTTTTACCACTCAGCTAGAAGTTGTAAAAAACAAACAATCCACAAAACGGACTCTTAGAAAAATTCTCTAAAAAATGTACTTGTAATAGCTCTAGACTCAATGTTAGCCAAGACTCTAGGTAGATGTGTTATGTTTAAAACTTTTCTTTGGAATATTATTTTTGTTATTGAAAAATATTATGAGAAGTCTTCAAAAAAGATATTATTCAAGTATGCTAAGCTTTATCAAGGACCACATTTTATTTAAGAGTTAAGCTCTATTCACTTCTTTACATAATATTTTAATATAAACATGAATTCAACATTGAGCACAATTATGATATTTAAAGATCAAGCATATGGAGAGCGATTATAAGGAGAGCAACAATCCCATTCGCACTTGATATAATTTTTATTTTTACAATTTTAAATGGTAATACTTCTAATCCCTTAACACTAATACAATATTATAAAATAGAATATGAAAAGGGGGGGCTTGATATTCTCATAAAAATTATTTAAAGTGTTACTGAATCTATAGGGCTCTCATCAGCTTTTAAAGTTGACTGAAACAATTATGATATTCCTTAATTACGTGAATATTTCATGTGGCATATCTTTGAAACATAAGGTGGATTTGTGTAAAGATATACTTATTATTATATTACTAATTTTTTTTTTGTTTTGAGCCTCTTAGTGAAAGTTGAGCAGACTTTAGTGAAAAATAACTATCAATTATTTTATATAAATTTCAAAATTCCACAATTGCAGAACTGGTGCTTTTTTGTAAACTCCAAATACGTGGCTGTGACAGCAGCTACACATAGTCGGGGCTCTGGCAACTACCCACTGTCCACTTTGATCTAATGAGTCGTATAAATGCCGCCCGGCAAAAGGCATCGGCACATGGTTCTTGGGTTGCGTTGCCGATAGCTGTCAAGGAGAGCAATGAAAAATGACCAGTCAATGTCTCACTTCAATGGATGAGCAAACAGCGAAAGGCGGAAAGGCTGCGCTCTGCTCTCTGGTGGTGGAAATCAAGCAAAGCGACCAAAATGTGACACGTTTCGATTGCAAAAATAGTGCATTTTATAGAAAAGCCAAAGGCATCGGAGAGGGGAGCGGCAAATTGCAGCTGCTCAAATTTAGAATCGATATCAAAAACATTTCTCTTCATAGGCTTAAGCTGTGCCAATTTTAGGTGGTTGCAAAGGACTCCTAATGATCCAAAATTTCTACAAACAATAAATTATCGAAGATTTGATGGGGAAGCAAGAATTATGTGTGGAATCTAAAAAAATTTACTAAATTCTGAGCTGTGTAGAAGAATGTGAAGAGACTAATATCCATATATTTATTTCATATATATTTGAATACTAAATAAATAAATAAATAAATATATATATATATATATATATATATATATATATATATATATATATATATATATATATATATATATATATATATATATATATATATATATATATATATATATATATATATATATACATATATATATATATATACAAAGACTTCTCGCTTGATATAAAGAAAATGACGGGGTTTCGCTTTAGTTAAATTCGATAGATATATTTTAATAAATATTTAATAATCGACTTATATATTAGCTGTACAAATGAAACAAAACATTTTCAGTCTCCAAGTTTACTTCTTGTTGAATTATCGATGCGTGGCCACAGCCCATGGACTCAATGATAATCGAACGCCCCAGGCAACTGGCCAAGACGGCCGACAACAGAGAACAGAGAACAGACAGCAGGCAACGGGTAACCCATGGCCAGCCACTGGGTTTGAGGTGTCGAGGAGCCGCACATGCGCACTCGTCCTTTTGCCCAAGTCCTGGGCACCGTAGGGAGTGCGACTGCGACGGCGACAGAGACTACAACTGCAACTGCGACTGCGCAGCATCTCGTTAGACATTTGCGTGTCACCGGCAAATGGTCGAGAATTCGTGGCGCGTTCGTTACGGTTGTGTGTGTGTGTGTGTGTGTGCGGGTTCTTTTAGGGCAGATGATACAGTGCTTGGTTGGAGGTGTTCAGGTCTTGTGTTTGTTGTTGCTGGTAACTGCACTGCTGCTGCGTCTGTTGATGATATTGCGGTGTGTACTGCGCATCGTACGGCTGGGCAAAGTGCGGCGGTGGCGGCGGCGGCGACTGCTGCGGGTAATCATAGCTCTGCTGGGTGGCGGGCAAATAGGCAGGATATGCGGCATAGGGCATGACAGCGGCAGGCTGTAGAAGCGACTGTGGCTGTGTTTGTGTCTGTGGCGGTATGGCGGTAGCATCCAACGGTGGCATAAGCGAGGCATAACCGCTTGAGGTGCAGTGCTCGGGCGAGGCTTCGAGCGTGCGATCCTTTTTGGACTTCATGCGTCGGTTCTGGAACCAGATCTTGATCTGGCGCTCGCTTAGATTGAGCGCATGGGCAATGTCCATGCGGCGACGGCGTGTGATATAGCGATTGAAGTGGAACTCCTTTTCCAGCTCGAGCGTCTGATAGCGGGAATAGGTTTGCCTTGTGCGCTTGGAGTCTTTGCAATCTGCAAGAATTGTGAGAAAAGCAAGATAAAGTAAGTAACAGCTTCATCAAAAGAGCGAGGGTGTGTGTGTGTGTGAGAGAGAGGGCGAGGAAGAGCGATGCCTACCTGATGCGATGGTCTCCTCAATGTGCGACCAATTGAATTCGTTGCTGGCATTGGCAGCTGTCACAATGCGATGATTGATTTCATTTGACTTCTCGGCCGGCGACTGGGGTGGCGTGCTGATGCCGATGCCGATGCCGATGCCATCGACGGGCGTGGTGGCTGCTGGGGGTGGGGTGACAAAGTCGCCATGTTTGGCCTGTTTGCGGGGCGAGTAGACGTCCAGATAGTCAACATCGTCGCCGTTGCTGCGTTGCGGCGACATGTGCGTCTGCTGTGTGGAGGGCGTGGGCACGGCATAGTCCTGTTCGTAGCAGGGCGACAGCTCGCCGGCGGAGCTGCACTTGGTGGGCTTCTTCACGTGCTCAATCGTCGTGTAGAAGTAGTCGGGTGTGTACTTCAGCTTCTTCACGGGATTAGTGAGCAGGGCGCGCAGTGTGCTGGGTCGCTCTTCGACTGCGGCGATAATGTCTGCTGCGGAGTTTTCTGCCTTGCGCTTGCGGCTCTTAGCTGGAGCGGGGGAGTTGTCCTCAAGGATTGGCTCTGCGATTGCGGGCACTTGGTACTGTGGCACTGCATCAATAGCTGGTAGGCACAATGGCTGCTCCAGTGGCTGTTGTTGCTGCTGCTGCTGCTGCTGATGGTAGTTTGAATAGTAACAGCTATCGCTGTAGTTCTCCTGGCTGTAGTGGGCATAGCTGCTGGGCTGATAGCTGGCCGGCTGCCAGCCCTGGTTGCTCTGGTAGTAGCTGCTGCTGCTGCTCGTGGTATCGTAGTATGTGGGTGGCAGGGCGTGGTGGTACATGTTGTACATGCTGTCGGCATAGTAATGTGTATTGGTGGCTGCCATTGCGTCTGTCTGTTGTCCTCTGAACGAAATGAACGATGTGTGCGCGACGCTGCTGCGTTTGCGAATGAGCTGCTCTGCCTTGTGATCCTGCCTTAATATAGCCAGAGTCGAGCTGCGAGGCTGCGCTTGATGTTTGGCACACGCGCTCGTCATAGCGCATAAATATCCCTGCGCATGACACTTTGACACATGCTGCGCGCCCTACCCCTCCGGCCAGGACCTTGCCAGATTTATTGCTCGCAGGGGTAGCGCTTAGTTTATCCGGCCCGGCGAACGGAACGTTTATCCGGCCAAGTGCGAATGCTCATAGGCCGGCCTACCTGCTGCGCCTGCTTATTACCTACCCATCGCGCCCATTATCATCGCGAGTTGCTGCAAGTTATCCGAGCATTTCCCCTGCGCTCCGTGCGCGATCCGTGTCCTTGAACAGTCTTGAGACGTGCGCTGGACGTCCCACAGGCGCATAATTAAGTCGAGCCTCGGGTAGGTGGGCGAGCGGGACGGCGGCTGGTTCGCTGCCCTCCTCTAATTGCAATAATCATAAAGACATAAACAGAACTGTAAACTGTAAACGTTGCTAAAAACGGTTGGCACAAAAGGCTTTTCCTTTTGCCCGTTAAGCAGCATCAGCAGCAGCAGCAGCAGCAGCATCAGAAAATTCGTTAAAATTTCTCCGGACTGCAATGAAGGGAAGAGAAGCTGCTGCCAGTTGTTCCAGGAATCGTCAAGGTATTCGCTACAGCTAAGGCATCGTTGCTTGATTAGCCCTGGACTTGCAACTGGTTGCGTATATCATGCAAAAGGCGCAAAGGCTGCGAAAGGATAATATTGCGCGTGCTTCTTACCCATTCCGTTCCCATTGCCATTCCCAGTCCCATTTTAAGCAGTTCCTTTGTTGCGTCGCGTGTTGCGCTTTTTGTTTGCTCGCGAGGGTTTTCCTGCGGCCTGGGCAAGTGGCCCGGAGCAGACTCTTGCGCATATTTGCATAGCTAACCCGTAAGCCGCTCAGCTGAATTGACTGGCCGAAAAGGCGAGTTTACACGACTTTTCTATCCGCTTAGCCAGCAGGAACAGCGTTGAAGTTGAGGCAGCAACAGCCACCCCCGACATTGATCAGGGGCCCACCCTCTGCACCCTTATCAAACGATATCAATACATTGGCTGGCATATGTGTGCAGTTTGTGCATGTGCGAATTGTGCGGCTACCCTCTGCAGCCCTTGCCCCTGGCTCTAGTCCTTCCACTGCCCCAAACTGCGCCCGGCATTTGCTCTACCTCTGCCATTGCTATTGTTGCTGCGGCGCGCACGTTCGGTGACAGCCGGGCCAAAATTTATGGCGTTTTTCAGCTTGACAGGCTGCACGCCGCTGCACGGAGGAACGCGACCCACGACAACCCACTTTCAGTATACACTCTCAGAGCTATAGATATAGGATATCCTTGTTGGCAATAGATACTCAAATAAAGCGTTATTTGTTCTTGTGAGCTGTAAAGCGGAGCTCGAGTTGAGGCTGCACAGAAGATATTTGCCATACAACTTATATTAGTTACATTCTACATGCTTAAGCACATATGCCACTTAAGCTCATGGATGGATCTATTATACATCTAATATAGCATTTCATTATTACAGAAGAGTTATTTTGTAAAGTCGTTTAAAGAAAGCAATTCTATCTTATATTTTAAGGAATAAAAATCATTTTTCTATTAGATTTTTTTAATTTTAATATACCGCTCAACCATAGAAGTAATCACATTTAAACAATAAACTAATATCAATGGCTAAATATTCATTGTAAAAATCATCACTTCACTCAACACCAAAATACATAATCCTCTCAGTTGAGTTCAACAATCTATTATTGCTTGTGAGTTATTTTATATCTGAGACTCACATGTGCATATGTTAGCTTTTCGAATAGGTCTATATTTTCGACTCAGTCTACTTAAGCAATTCGTCAGCTAGTCAAATGGCTTGACCAAATCATTATTTTGCAATATTTTACATTTTTATTGGATCAGGTGCAGTTTAAATTGGCAGCAACCGCAGACAGTCAACGCCTCTCTTCTGGGCGATTGACTTTTATCACTCATCGGATTTTATAATACTTGGAAAAATATGCTGGCAAAAATCGGATTGCGGGCCGAAGTCAAGATTTGGCAACAATAATTGAGTTGTAAGGCCCACATGCGAATGCTCCGACCACAACACACCCCGTTGCCCGATGCCAGGGGACGGCGAGCGCTTCGTGCGTTTTTATTGCCGAATTAATAAATTACCTTGACAGTGGAATCGGGTCCATCCCATTGTGTGAGTGTGCCGCATCGTCTACCCCATCCTTCTCGCTGCCTGCTGCATTCCAAGCAACGGCTCATCCCCTTGCAGTTTCATGAGGGTAACATCCGAAGTCTGGCAAACGCTGGACATTGAATATATATATCTTTATACTTCTATATACATGTGTGAGTTTTTATCAATGCTCTGGAAGGTGAAACAGGCACGCGCCTGAAGTAGGCGAATGTGTTAATACCCAGCGATGAGCTGTTAATATCATCAGCTGCACTCAGGGAAACTCTGATTCCACATCTACATCCACATAATACCGATGATAATGAAGAAACATGCGCAGTCCTTGGGCTTGATTACGAGTTTAATTTAGATCTCTTCAAACTTCAAAGGATTTCACATAATATTACAAATTGGCATTGGAAATTTCTGTTTCTCCCTCTGTGCTGGAGCATTACATAACATAAGTATCGCTCAAGATACTCCAAATCGTGCGATTGTTCGTTTGTTTATTTCTCTTCGCTGGCTGAGTTTACGCGGCCGAGGGTCACACGCTGTGTCTTTGAAGTTGGATGGCTGAAGCTCCTCTGGGAGTCGCAGATAGCTCATTGCTCATTACGCCGTCCCCAAATGCTAATTGTGCGGCAACAACAACAGCAGCAATCGACAACATCGCCACTCATTATCAGACCGAAACATGGGACGTCAAGCTGCGTATAAAAACAAAATAGCTGAGAAAAATGATCAACAACAAGAAAACAAACAAGACGAAGAAGTATCTCACTTTCGGATTGACGAGTGCTATATACCCTATAAATAATTCCCTTACTTGTACCTTAAGTCTAATGCCTCAATACTTAGATGAACTTCCTATAGAAGATATCCAATGTTGATGGAAAGTTAAAGTCAAGCTCTTTACTTTATTTCCCAGTGTTACGAACGTCGTGACTTAGTGATAATACCCTAAGCTATGCCAGTATATCAAGCGAACAAACCACTTGATGTGCTTGCCTTTAGTCAGTTTTATATATAGTATAAGCGTCAGAGCGTCTAATCTGAACGCAGCGTGAGTTTTTCGCCGTATACCGATTCGGATGCCAATCCAAAATCTTGAACCAATCCTAGACCGTTGAAATGCCATCAATTTGATTGCCTCAATCGCCGCCTAATTTGTGAAAAGCAAGAGGGCGAGAGAGAAAATTATTCAAAATGTTGTTTGATTTACCAATTAAGATGCACACGTCTTGACTTGGTCTGTGAATGTATTCATTAATATTCAGGCCCAGGCGCTGCAGGTGTTTGCTAGCGATCTTCTCAGTCCAGATGAAGTAATATTCAGCTTTGGCTACTCGTTTGCCACATTCGGCATGGATCATTCGGCTGCAGGACAATTTCACTGGCCTTGATGTTGCCAAAGTCCAGGCGAGCTCAGTTGAGCCCAGTCGAGGTCATTCGATGCGATGCTGAATGAGCGAATAGGAAAAGCCAGCGTGGGTGAGCTGACCTTGGACAGTCACGAACGATCCGCACGGAATCGAAACGATCAGAGCTCGGCACCAATCAAAGTCAAGGCAACTCCTAAGGACCTCTCCTGTGTGCTGTTCTCCTTTTAATGCTGTGTGTACAAACATTCGCTCAATGCGTCACGCGACGCCTTCGTCCTTGGCCCGTCGTCTTCGCCTTCGTCGTTTTCGCCGTCGCGTCGTCGTTGTCGGCTTCTGTTCTCTTTATTCGGCTGTCGTTAGGATATTTAAACTCAATGTCATCCTGCCTGCAATATCCTCCTCCAGAGGGTGTTTGCGTTCGTGTTGACATTTCCCTGGCGCATTAATTGCTTCTGTCACACTTATTCGCATTGTTACGCACTGGCCATAATGAGCAGCTCGTAAAGTCCTTGCATCGGAATGAATTATGCATTTACAGTGAGCTCTCGCTTTGTTCTTTTTTATGGCCACACGTGAATTGTGCGACAATCTTTCGACAATGTTAACACCTTCTGTGTGGCAATAAATTCAATATAACGTGATCTTCATATATTTAAAATTACATCAGTGAACGAACACGCTTCAATTAGTCATCCGCCGATGCGAATCATATTTTGGTTTTGTATTTTGCAGACAGCAATGACGATTACAGCGAATGTATGTCTATAATTGCATACATTGTTATGTATATAACTTCTCTCAAATACTAAATAGCAAATACTAAATAGCTAAACAAAAATTTGCTAGATGCTTAAACTTATTAAGCTTTGAGTGACTCCTACAATAGTACTAGAAAAGGATACCATGACTAATTTAGTCTCTAAATGTTAAGTTGCTAACTGAAAAAATATTATTATATTAAAAACGTTAAAATTATTTTCCATGTAATAATATTTTTGGTAATTTTAATAACAACAAAAAACACTGCTGCAAAGTAAAGCGAATTACAAAAAAAAAAAACAATCATCTTATATACAAATCGTTTTAATTAAATCGATGGAAACTATTTCCTCCTTATCCGAGTTTTCTAATTAGTACCAGATCCTCCTCCTGCTCTTTACAAATAATATTGATATTATAGACTATTTCGCAATTTCCTTTCATTATTTCAAATGAGATAATAATAATTTTAGGTCATAATTATGACATTTATATGTGCCTATTTCCCAAAGTCTCTAGTATTTTATATACGAAGTTTTGTGAATTGTGGGTGAAGGGGGCGTGGCATCAAAAATCCAAAGATGACAAAATATGCGTATCCATTATATCAATCAACCACAACATAGTGCACGCTAGGCATAAAAAAAGCGATATTTTCGATAGTTAGGGATTAGAAGGAAATGGGATGCATTATCGAAAAAGAAATAAACTCGCACAGCGCATGGTATTATCGAGCATTTTGCTTTTTATACCCTGAATCCATTGAAAATGGAAATTTCAGGGTATAATGTTTTTGTGCAAATGTATGTAACAGGCAGAAGGAGGCGTGCCACACCCCATAAAGTATATATATTCTTGATCAGCTCGACGAGCTGAGTTGAACTAGCCCTGTCCGTCTGTCCGTCCGTCCGTCCGTGTAAACACCTGGATTTCTGCAACCACAAAAGCTAGAGACTTCAAATAAAAAGCAAAATGCTCGATAATACCATACGCTGTACGAGTTTATTTTTTTTTTTCGATAACTCATCCCATTTCTTTTTTATCGATAACTATCGAAAATATCGCTTTGTTTTTGAGGTCTGGCGTACACACCGTTAAAGATAGAATCGTGCACTAAGTTGTGGTTGATAGCTATATTAAATCCGCACATTTTGTCATTTTTGGATTTTTGATGCCACGCCCCTTTCGCCCACAATTCAACAAAATCGATAACTCACGTATATCAAATACTAGAGACTTGAAATTTGGCAAATAGGTACATTTGGATGTCATAATCATGCTCCGAAAATTTCATTAAGAACATAGATCGAGAAAAAAAGTTATTAAGCAATAAAGTTTCCATAGCACAGCCTCTGCTGCAGCCACAAAACTGTGCAGTGAGCATATTACGTGCATGCATATGTTTGTGTGTGTGTGTGCATGTGTTGTTTACTATTAATGAATAAATGAAGCTCTTAATGATTGGTATTACAGCTCAATGGATTCAGGGTATCTCTTAGTCGAGCAGTCTCGACTAGAGTTTAGTTACTTGTTATTTCAAGTCTGTAGCTTTTGCCGTTTGCGCCGCATTCATACGGAAGGAGAGACGGACGGACAGACAGACGGAGATGGCTATATAGACTCAGCTCGTCGCGCTGATCAAGAATATATATACACGAAATCTTCTAGCTGTTACATACTATTCACAAAGCCATTATACCTCAATTTTCCATTTTCAATGGATTCAGGGTATAACTAATATAGAAAGTGAACACGCACTTGTGTAGAATCATCAAAAATCTTTTATCACCCATATTCAACTGGATATAGTTCTAACAGTAAACATTTTTGTGTGCGTATTGTTTCGAAGCATAGTTTTGCCTTGACAAAAGAGCTTGACTGAAATCAAAATATCTGCAATTAAATTTGGTTTGGTATTTGATAATCATTTTTTTTTAAGATTTATAAATTTTTTTTTTTATAAAATTTTATCAATCATAATATTTGCTCGTTTAACTATTAAAATATGTAAAGAATTGGAATTACCTAACGCGTGTTTTGTATCGACAGCTAATAAGGATTGCTTTCATTAACAACGTACTATGGAATACTATGGGCCACCCACGAGTTCTTTGTAAATTTTCAATGTGATTTCGCTGACGAGTCGTACGCCCGGGAATCGAAGTCGCGCGCGTTCGTCTGAATTCAGTGAATTTGTTGATGGCGATCGCAAGTTCGCAGTCTAAGGCGCAGAAGAGCTCTGTCCTAGAGAACTCTACTGGCCATCAGAGTTTGGACTGCATGTCGCCCCCTGCGGACAGTTTTATAGTTTTACGACGTGGCAATAATATTTCCGCCTTGGAAACCAAATGCGCTTTACTAGTGAAGGATACGTGCGCAATTAAGATGTTTAAGGACCCATGACACGGTACATTTACATTCCATAAACAGTCGAGTCGAGTCGCGCGAGTCGCGTCCTTCGAGGCCCGTTAACAAGACATCATTTCACTGCGAGACACACGCGTCGCGTTACTCAGGTAGTCCTTGATTGACCAATCGACCAGCAGAAGGGATTCTGTTTACTCTAAACAAAATTTACGCCTGCTCCCGCCCCTGTCGAATGCCCAGGAATTACGTTTCACTCATATAGTTAAGGCTTGTTTAAACAAAACTCAACACAAGAAGACAAAAACTGGAACATAGAATTTACTTTGAAATCATGTTTAAGCGTGATGGGTTGAGCTAAATTTAGCCATCCATTCCTAAAATATGGACAATATTTAAATGGAATAGTAAATAAAAAGCATGCTTGCATTCTTGCTGTCATAGTATGAAGAAAACTCATTCGACTTTCCAATAGACACCTAATCTAGGACAAAAAATATATAGATATATACTAACAGAAGCTAGAAACTGAAAGAGTGTAAATCAAGATGAGTAAATAAAATTATACAATCAAAATCTATTTTAATTTGCCATTCTTGACATGAGTAATAGGCAGAAAGAGCCTGACAGGTCTGTGAGTCTACAAATTAGTGATCTGTCATCAAGATGATTTGAATTACCCATTTATGCTCGTGCATGTCCATCTATAGGTTAATTTTAAATCTAAATTGTGTTTAACTTAGAAAAAAATAAAAGTTATATCCACTTCCACTGAGAGCGTGGCAAATCGGATCAAAAGGTATAGCTTATTTCATAAATTCGATTATATTTTCAACATTATTACCTCTAGGGACTTCAATATGTGGAATATCCACTGATAATTCGAATCGAAAAATATATACCCAAGTCGATAAGTTTTACATCTTCCGAACTATCAGGGTCAAGATATAAATTATTGCACTTTTAAGTTGCTGTTGGGCTCCTCTTTTGATTTAGTAAATATTTGAGGAGCCTAAATGACTGGATTACCTATGGGAAAAGAGTATCAGAGTTTTCCCGTACTGCTATTTTCTTACTGCCTGCTAGATATAGGGTTGACAACATATCTCCAACTGTCATAGTTGTTAAATGTAGTACATTTTAAGTATGTGTTTTGATCGCTCATTTAAATGTAAAATATTAATTTTATTTTGAGCTACACCAATCTATGTAGTCGCTTTAATGGACATTCAACCGAAACGTGTAGCCTTTGTTTAAAGTAAGCCACGCTTTTTGATGGTTTCCAGAACTCTGTGGCATCGTATATATTGTGCAGAAGGTAGGCTAAGCAAAATTGTAACAAATATAACTGAACGCTTACGGCAAAGTGAATGATAATAAAAATTCGCAGAAGTTTGTGCAGTCATAAAGATTTAGCTGCTAAAGTAGAGCATGAAACTGACTCTTGCGAAACAAAAGTCTGCCACAAAAACTGGGTAAGTTTTTAGGAAATGTTTAAGCAACCATCAGAAAGAATAGCAAAACCGACCTAGTCAGAGAGAGGGAGGTAGTGTGACCTGGTAATTTAAATTAGAGCAAGAGGCGACAGGCATAATTGTTGGCGGAAGACAGACAACTAATCCCCGGATTTAGGCGCATATTGTGAAATATTGTGTAAGAGGTGCGTAAGGACCTGACTGTAATCTATTGACTGAGCTCGTGGGCGTTGCTCCGAGTATACAATCAAGTGTCAACAATTGAACAATACAAAGTAGAGCAATTTGGGTTCGGCGGGCGGCTTAAAGCCAACATTTGTATCTATTATGCAAGCCCATCCGTTGCATAGGCTTGCATAACCGGGCACGTCCTTGAGCAAAAGTACGGGCTAAGATTCGCTACGAGGATCGGGATCAAGTTAGCTCTGTGCAGTATTTGGGCTATGGCCCTGCTACAGTTTCCGCGGCTACCAAATAAGGTCTACGGTCGGAAACTCGAGCACGGCCACGACCGGCAGGCAGCTCAATAAAGATTTATTGGGTCTGAGACGCGGCTGTAAAGCGATAAACTCATAAATCCGTAAAAACTTTTGTCTCTCCTGCATTTTAAATGGAAAACGCGAGGGCAAAAAATGAGGTCGACGGCGAAAAAAATGCTCAATTTTTTACACAATGGCAAAAATGCGCGAGAGAAAGCGAATTCGGTCTAAAACATTTTTATTGAATATCTTTTTTATTGTACCAGGCGCATATTACTGTTCCATTTTTTCTTCCGGACACAGAGGTTTTCTCAAAATTAAACTAGAACTGAAACATTTTTTGTGTGTTTTGTGTGCTTTATTTTTTGTTTGTTTCATATTTTTACAGCGACTTTGGTAGAAACTGACTTTATGGTAGTCAAGGTCTAGACCTAGAATTCGAAAACTGTCACAGTATTTTTTTGTTTCCTTATTTTTTCAGGCTATTCCGCTGCTTCCACGAAGAGAAGGAGGCTACGAAGTCCAGCGGTGAAGATAACTTGACGACATTTGGGAAATTAAGGAAAACAAAGGCTGACTAAGATCTAGGATGGAAAATAGAAAATGGAAATGAAGAAGCTACGTGGAAAATCTGTTCAAACATGGTAACATATTTCTGTACTATTTATACTAATCTAACTTTAATATCTAAATAGAGCGTATATTTTACTCGCTGGCATGGCTAATTGAAAGGTTATACTTAAATATACATATTCATGGCAGTTTATAAATAACTCTTCTAGTAGCACACATATCAAGTAATTCATACAATAGACAGGCCTCATGACAAAAATGTGGCAGCATTCTCGCTAGCTTTGTTTTTAATGCCGTCGTTGCAGAATATTTTGTTATTTCGAAAATGAGAACGACATGCGAAAAATCTCTGGTCGGTTTAGTTTAAATGGGCCGTAAATGATAATTTTAATTTTTAATCAAACATATGTACACAGAATCAGCGCAGCATAAAATGATTTAAGGGCAGAGCCAGAACCAAGAGCGGACCAACTTCCACAGGCCACAACAGCTCGTCAAAGAGGCCGCCAAAAACATATGCCGGGCAGCGAGCTGTACGCCGCATGAGGTTTTTTTTTACTTTTGGCATAGCTTTGAAATTGAAATGTGAATTTTATATACGCTGGCAAATGAACGCAGCGCCAACTGGCGTAGGATTTTGCAAGCATCATAATCTAGATCTGCATATTGTTTTTGCAAATTGGCATGCTATTCCCATTGGAATTCACATTTTCCGGCCTTCGCTCAAGTCCATTTGGCATTGCGCTCTTAGCGGTGACAGCAACCCTGATGATGGCCAAGGAACTTTTTCAACTGCAAGCAGTGAGACCATTTGACTGAACTGCTTGCAAGTCAAAATAACTGCTTGTCATGGTCAAGGCAAAACAAAAATATTTCGCCTCAAACTAAGATATAATATATAAAAAATTTTATTTAATAAAATAATTTTTAAAATTACAATTAAAATGTAACCAAATATATAAGCATAAGCTTAAAAAGTAAAAACTAAATTTAAACCATAATTCTGACAACACTGCAATTGCTTAAGCTTAAAAAACAGCTGTGTCAGAATCTGAAATTAATATACATAGGGGAGTCTATAGACTGGTACTAAATATTTGTAACAGAAAAATACATATAAAATCTAGATAATACTTATAAAATATATATAATAGCTGTTACATAAGTTTATAATAGCGATCTAATTTTGAGGCCCCGAATGGCCATGAGAATAGGTTAATTTTAAAATAAGTTTAATTTGATTTGATTTCTAAGCCATCCATTAATATAACGCTTAGAGTCTACGAGTCAGCGCCATATGTTTCATTCATTACATTTATTACAATGCCCTTAGCAATCACTCCTTTTGGGTTTGCTCTCAATTACAAAACATGAATGGGTTTTCGCAGCCACACGCAATACGTTGAAATACATAAATATCTAAGTACATTTATGTGTACATATGTGTGCGCGCATAGGTGCTTTAGATCGGCCATTGTGCGGAGCTTCAAAGATATCCGACATTTTGTTGCGGGTCGCGTGAGCCGCAAACTTTGCGGCAGTCGAGTGCGAGCGTATCTACAGTTGTGGCTCAATTAAAGTTTGAGCCAACGAAAGCCACACACTGTATGTGGCACAAGTATACAAAAAGTATCTGGAAGATACAATTATACGCACGCAATTCGTCAATCAGAACGACATTTTTCTTTTATTTGTTCTCTGGCCATTAAAAAAAAAAACAACAAAACAAAACGAAGCAAAAAAAAAAAATTGTAATAAAAGTGCCGCAAAGCAACGTTTCCTACCTTTTTTATGTCATTAATTACATTTGTTTTGCTGTGTTTGTGTTTCTGTTTGCATTTATTGTTTACGCCCTTCCTAAGACAATTATAATTCAGTTACACGACCTGCACGTGTCGTCTCGCTCCCACTCTGAAGCACCGTCTCACTCTGTTGCAATGGCGACAAAGAGACATTCGACTTTTGTACAAGAGTTAAACTAATTAATTGATTGATCGTGGCTATCACCCGCTACATCGCGCGAATTAATATTATTCAGTCTAAAACTGACTTAAAGTCGTTTTCACCACAACTAAAAGTTGTCGCGCTGTAATGGCCGCCATTTGTTTGCCACCAAACAAAACAGTCAGCAAGATCCTTTTGAGATCTTTATCGGGTTCGAAAACCGATAGCCGCCTCCTTGGCCCTGGCCGGGCCCAACACCAGTCTTAGTCTGCGTCAACTCCAGTCCCGATCGCAGAATGAATCAGTTGCCGCTTGTCACAGATAATGTCAATGGATCGCATAACTCAAATCAGAGCCGAGGCCCCGGTCTCTGAGCCCAGCTCACATGTGCACCGTCGGCCCCAAATTAATTGAGCTGTTAAATGTAAGTCTCCACGAAATGAAAGGGAAAAATTAAAGTTGACAACCTAATTAATATTTGGCTCGTTTGCATGTAAGCAAGCAAGAAAGTCCCTAACAGCCCAACAGGTTTAACAGGTACCCCAATTCGAGGTAAAACTAGGAATGTGCTGAAGAGTTTCAATTTCTGTCTACAGATTAATAGCATTCAAAATATATTTAAATGAAGTAATTAATTTTAACGAATATTAAGACACCAAGAAATTGTATATTTATATATTTAAATTAACAATATTTAATAATATTAATATTTACCTTTTCACAGATAGCAAGTTTTAAGTCTTAAGGATCATCGGAAGATCTATTTTGATATCTATTTAACATTTATTGCCTATCCATCAGTATCTCCATGCTTTATATGCATTATTCTGCAACCGTTGACAAATGTTGAGCAATTAGTCAACATGATTTCCACTCAATAATTTTCCATAATACCAAAATGGGTGCGATATAAATTTGTGTGCCGAAATATGGGAATTTGCATAAGTAAGAAGTGCAGAGTGTGCAAAAACTAGAACAAGAAATTTGCATTAATATTAAAATACGTTGACTACGATTCGCGCAGCTTCAAGGGACACACTTTGATTGGAAGCGTGAAGCGCTGAGCGCTGGACAGACTGTTCGCTTTATTCACATGTATCTAACTGTTGTTATAACTTTCGTGGATACGCGTCCTGGACCCAGGGCCAAGGAGAGCCAGTTCCCTGGTTCTACCTCTACGCAACATTGCGTCGTCGCCATTGCCGTCGCAGCGCTGTTTGTAACAGTCTGATTTTGACATTGACGGATTCGTCGCCATTTATCATGTACGCCCATAAGGGAGGCTCTGAAACGAGCGAAAAGGATACTCGGAGTACGCACGCTGCAGGCAGCCAGGCCAACAGGCCGACCGGCTGCCAGACTGACAGCCTGACAGAAGACCGTCAGTCCGACAGTCCAACAGTCCGCCAATGCCATCTCTTTATCTAGCTGACGGTCTGACTCACTGACTCACCGTCTCTGACGGTTCCACTGTCTGGCAGCATTCCGTCACTGCTGTCAGTGCGACGTTAGCCATCATTGGTGCTGAAATTTTCATTATATTTTATTCACGTAGCGATGCGTGGAACAAATCTAAAATATCCACGCTATTTGCCTAGCCTATCAACCGATGCGTGTAATTAAAATGTTTTAATATACGAGTTTGTATGAAATAGCAAACCGTTTTCAACACCAGAAGGTCATATTCAACTTTTCATGTTTCTCTTTCGCATTGCATTTCCATATTTTAGAACTTAAGTTTGACCAATATATCGAAATTCTATCATTCATGATACCTTTTCTAAAAATATGTAAAAGTTAGAATTGTTATGATATTATATCAAATGTCTTATATAATCTTATTTTCAGAAACATTATAAAAATGTTAAAACATATTTTAAAATGAAATTAATGAATAGTTGAAAATGTTCATTTATGTGATAAAAATATGTATATTTTTTATATATTATTTTATTATTATTTATTATTGATCTCTATAAAATGTATTTAAAATTTAATTAGGCCTAAGAATAAACTACACTATTAGAGGGTTTCCTTATGGTAAATACTGAAATTGAATGAAAAAATTGAAGTGGATAAACAATTGCACAATTGGATCTTTAGAAATATAGATATAGACGAAGTTCAAATTACTATTACCAAGATAACATTTAAGTTCTTTCTATACATAATAAGCTCGCTTCTTTGCTGATTTTGAAATGTTCACGATCTTTGAGGATGCACAATTGAATTGTTGTTTCTTATCGAATATGTACCCAGTGTTAAGCTATGTATAAACACTATCTTCAATGGCAACAGAAGCAGAAAGCTAAAAACAAAAACATTTTATTCAGGCAGCACAAACAAAATACTCATATCCAAGTCCATGCGGATGTCCACTTCCATCCGGTGCGAGTATTTTGACAAATAGCTCGATTGGACATTGAAACATTTTATCTGGCATGTCGTCGATGCCACGGGCGAGTCGACGACGAGGAGGTTCTGCACGGGCTCTGCTTGGGTCAATGCGTGGCATTTTGGTCATTTATATGAACACTCGTCCTTTTTCATTGCCAGTTGGTGTCTCTGTTGCTCAGTGGGTGTGCAGGGTGTGTGTGTGTGTGTGTCTGTGCTTGTGCTCATGTGTATGACGGGGCTGTGCACAACCCCCAAACGAAAGGCCGCCTTCGGGAGCACATCATGGCGAATGACAGATTAGCAACGTCCCAATGGACATTTGTAACCGAACTGCAAAATGCCCAATGCCCGACCAGGGCTCTAGCGGGCTCCAGCATTCGGCTAGCAATGGCGATGGGGCTGGGACACAGCCGCGCCACTGTAATTTAAATTGCGAGCATCCACGCAATTTTGAACATATCCCTGGCAACCACATCCACCTACAGCTGCGTTCACATCCACATCCATATCCACACAACCACAGCCTCCCCCACAGAGTCTCCAGAGACGCTGGACGCTTCTTATCGGCACTGATTACTTTCTAATCCGTGCAGCATCAAGCGCACAAGCGTTGACATAAACAAATGGCTGCCGGTCAATGGTAGACCTGGATAGGAGTCGATGCAGGATTTCGGATTGGGAGTTGGACATAGGCTGGACAGGGAACATCAAACGATACGACAGAGTGAAAGGTATTAATTGCTAACGCCGCCAGCCAGGTAGGCCGATCAGATGACCATAGAGGAATGGAACGCCGACCAGAGGCAGGTTGCTACGGCTGCCCCTGGTGGGTGAGATGTGTGAGTGTTTTTAATGTGAAAGCAATTTGAGCAAATCTCTCGTCAAACTGCCAGTAGAGGCAGGTATAAATTCTTTAGTTGTTGTGCTCGAAGTGGGCATAATTATTTTGATGTTGCTTTGCAATTAGTGTTCGATGAGCCAACACCCCTTGGCTCCCTTTCACTGTCGTGTTACACTCTCTATGAAGTCGCCGCTGTGAAAAGGGAAAGTGAAAAATTGCATTTTATGCGTGGCTGGCTCAGTGAGGAAATTACGCACTTATTTGTTAATCGAAAAGTGAAAATGCCAGCTCCGCTCGCCCAAATAATTGAGCTCATTGTCCACAAGTAACAGAAATATATTTTGATACGCGTCAGGTGCTACAGAACATTATGTATACATATAAATATATATATATTCTTGAACTATTTTGAAGCTACAAAGCATCCAATATTTTATTCTATTATATTATATATTATTTATTATATATTATATATTTTTATATATTATATATTATTATATATTGTATATTCTTATATATATTATAAATATATATATGATGCTTATACCTATGCTTAAACAATTGTGTAGCTACAAAGTATCCAATATTTTAGTGAAATGCTCGTATTAACTATATTTTCACATCATTTGAGATTATTGATTACCAATTGTAATTATACTGAAGAGCTTTCTAAAAATTTTTGATGGCAGAAATATGTATATATTCTTTTTATTTTTGAAATGTTGTCAAGAATGAGACTGTTGCTTTCTAATAATTATTGGCATACTAAATCGTAGTTTTATATGAGTTTGGCATTTAAATCCTTATCATCCTTTCTAAAATGAAGTGCATTAACATTTGAAAGAAGTTCAGAATAGCCTCAAAAGTTGTCTGTTGATTGAATTCATTACTCTTGCTTAAAAATCACAAATTGAATTTTGAAAAGATTTGCTTGAATTTAATGTCTATATTGTCCTGGATATAAAAGTTAATATAAGTATGATCCACTCAGCAACATATGTAGTTCTTTGTCCATTTCTCAATGAAGTACAAATTTGAATATGGCATGGAAAAATTGTATAGATATTTATAGTAAAAATTTAATAAATATTTAAACTTATCCATGCATAAAAATATAAATATATTGCAAGTCTAGAAAATGACTGGGTTTTTTTAAAGCCACATTGGCGACGTGTGTTTGGATACCATAAATATAAATTATTTCCCTTCCATCTCTAACTGGAAGTGTGCAGCAAACCATGTTGATCACCAATTAGAGAGTGGACCAATATAAATGTATATATATATATATATATATATATGAAAGCTGAGGGCAACACTTTAGTTTCACCTACGAATGCTAGAACGCTACGCAACGTTGTTGGGCCTTTTGAGTGATGGCCGCGACTCTCGTTGACGAGCACAACAAATTTCATTGCAACGTCTCATGCTATCAATGTCGGCAATATGTCAAATATAACAGCAAGAGCAACAGCAGCATTCAGTAGGCGGCGTGGCTGAGGCTGTGGTTGTGACTGTGGCTGTGGATGCGGCAATGGCAGCAGCAGGCGCACGTGATGCTAAAATAAAAATAACATTGAAGCTGAAACGTCGCAACGGGAGCAAATGAGTCGGTGGCAGTTGCAGAGGCATCGCCATGAAACCGCGACATATGCCGAGGCCCAAGCACCGGCGCTGGCCAAAAAAAGGCGTATCAAAATTCCCCATTCGAAATGCACAAATTAATAATGTGGACGACGCGTCACAGCCATACTGCTGCAGACACAAGCTCATGCATGCACACATAGACGGATACACAGATACGATTCAAGTTGCCATTGCAAAGATCAAAGACAGGCAGAAAGCACTGCCTTCTCTCTTCCGTTGGCTGGCACTTCGGCCGAAGATTCGACATTTCCAGATGTCGACAGTAAAATGATAATGTGAATAGCCAATAGAGCACTCTGCTGAGGACATAACCGGAAAGTTCTTCAGGCTGACCAAAGTTTGTGTATTAAACTTAAATGCGAAGAAAGAAAACCAAAATTTCAGTTCTGAGCTCTATAAGTTGAGTGTATGCTTTAAGAGGGTTACACTCAAAGTATTCTTTTCATTTATAGACCAGCCTGGATAGTCGAATTGAGTTGGCTTTACAGTTGACGCCGCTAGTTTTGTGTCTGGCTTTGACTGATGGCATTTCTTATGCTTTCGTCTCGGCTTCCCCGAACGAAAGGAATAGGCTAACAAATGATATACACAATTCTATATTATGTGAGAATTGTGTGAGAAACAACACGGAGAGAGAAAAGCAGCGATAACAAAAAATGAACGAAAAGAAATGATTTGAATGAAACAACTGACAACGCGCGCAACTCATTGACATTGAATAAAGCCAACAACAACAACAAATACAGCAGCTACAACAACAATCAACTGAAAATTAGATTAATTTGGGTAATTTGAAGTTTTGTTGTAATGAGTTTTGGTCAGTCATTTGGCTTTGACATTTCATTGTTGTCTTCATTCCGTGGGTCGTTCCGAATAATTTTGTTAAACAGTTTTGCCCCCGGTCCGTCGCCATGAAACCACTTCCCGCACTTTTCTCGTATATAGAATTGTGTTAATTATCGTATTCGAAGTCGGTTTTCAGATACAAATGAAAATAAAACACAAAGCGGCAGAGCAAAAAGGGAGATGGGGCCACTGCACATATATATATATATATATGTATATATATATATATATATATATATTTTTTTTTTTTTTATTAATTTTTGAACTCTAGTCGAATTTCTAAACTTATGAAACTCTGTCTGTCGTCTGATGTTTCGTATTTATTTGGCTGCCAAAATGCTGAAGTCGCTCATTTTTCCAGCGCCAGTTCCGCATTCGAGTTGGCATCTGCGTTCTCCAGCCTCCGACCTCCATTCCCCGCTCTGCGTCCTCCTTTCGAGCATATGTATCCCGGAGCAGTTGCCTGGGAGATGTTTCTTATTATTTTTCGCTGATTAATCGATTGTCGGCTGAGTGTCGCTGGCTTCCCCTGCCTCGATATGTCATCCCGTTGCAGTGTGATTCAGACACTTGTCACTGGAAAAATGTAAACATGAAATGCATTTATGTTGAAATGTAAAAATATATACCACCCTCCACCACTTCACCCTAGACTAGGCTCTTTGGCAAAAATAAATAGTTGACTGGGCGTGATTCAGTTGTAGAAACCATTTGCATTGCTTGTAAAAATGTCACGACTGCATAGATTAAATTTATAGTCAGATTAATCAGATAAGCATATTGAAAGTAACGACATTCAGTGATTAAATATAAATATCAATGAAATAGTTGCTATCTCGTTTAAGATTAATCGATGTACTAAAATATTATGATGGAGAGTTATTTGTATCTTACAATATAAATAGCTTATAGATTTGATTATATATGAAAAAGAATATTTTCAAAATAAAAGAAATCATATACCAAACACTCAATCAGTAATTCAAGGGAAATTATTTTTTGCTCAAAAATAGTATTGTTTATAATTTGTTTTTTATATTTATTTATATATCGACTAGGTCCCCCAGATTTTCAATTTATTCCTTAATCCAATGGAAAGGCTGAAACTTTCCAGCCATTTCATTTTTTATTATTTATGTATTCAGCAGAGGGCAAAGCTTTAAATTGCAAAATGAAAGCGAAACCGTCTCAAATTCCCAAATGTTACATTTCGCTCGGCACTTGAGCAGCGTCGGCTAAAGCCCCTGTCTTGGATTGGGTTGTTACGCTTTGCTTTCCCAGCTGCCCCCGAGCTGCCTGCCTATGCCCCGACTCCGTGACTCCGGCTCCCAGCGGGCCACTGCTGCTAGCGCCCGGATCTGAGCCCGAGCTGTCAGCTCTCAGCTCTCAGCTCGCAGCCCTCAGCCCTGAGCTCTCTGTATTCAGCCCGGCTGCTGCTGCCTGGGCTGCTTTTGATGATGATGGCATTTCCTTTGGTAGTTGCGTACGTCATAGATTAATGACAGCAATTCATCAAATCACTCGATGGACATGACGACCAACCGAAAATTCAGCAGCGGCAGCAGAAGCAAGCAGCCAACATTTTTGGTGAATCTCCTTTCATTGTTCCTCTTCGTGTTCTGGGTGATTTTTCTGCGGTCCGGCTTCTGGCTTATTTGTTCCTGAGTTTGGCCAAGAGCGATTACTTTTACCGCAGCGACAACTACAGCTACAGCGAGTGAGCCGACTTTGGAATTGGATTTGAGCTTTCTCTCACCTCAGCTGCAATGGTGCAACCAGATCGTTCAAGCTCCTGCCACTTAGGCGTCAGAAGTGCGTCGCTCGCGGCGATTAATCAATTGCCGGAAGAGCTGGCAACGATGCCAAGGTCCAATGGCAGCGGTGCTATGAATAGTGCTACGAGCAACGAAACGCTCCGACTCTTAGAATCTCACGAGCATGCCACTTATCATGGATCCGGCATTAGCGGGATTTCTGGAACCCAGCGATGGGTCGCGGTCTGGGCCAGCGGCACAGGCGTGCAGTCGCCACGTTTAATTAACTACAAAAGTGTGACTATGACACATACCCAGCCCAGCACTCAGCCACTCGGATGGCACTCGTACTCAGTCGCGCACTTATACCTAAATATATACATATGTATGTGTCTCGTATAGCTCTCTGAGATCATCGACAATGGTGGGAGACGACTGCTAGTCGCTAGTAGATGCGGGGGCGCGGCAAGGTGTCTGCGGGTGTTTTTATTCAAAACTCTTGTCTCGCTCAGCTGCATTATCGGAAACTGATTAATAACCATTGCCAGTGGGACGCTGAATTCTCTCTTGAGTCAGCCCTTCCCGCTCTTCAACCAACCCCCGTCTCCGATGACAAGCTAAAGCGAAGATCTTGTTCCGAATTATGTATTTTGTCTTGTTCTTCAAAAGGTTTCAGATTCGGTTTCGGTTTCGGATCGTCTTCGCTCCGATCATTGTTGGCTGACTTTTTGTTATTGCTCATCGCTAAATGAGCCCATGCGCATACCATGTTCGGAGACAGCGCAATTTGTAAGCTTTTCAACTTTTAATCCTCTCTAAACAAAGTATTTTAAATATGCATATAATTTTAAGCTTTGTTTTATTGGCTTGCATTTTTGGTGAATACAATTTGTTTGTTTTTTTTTTAAATACGTTTTAAATGAGTCTTATAAGGTGAAAGAATCCAATTGGTATACTCACAAAATATATTTATATCCCATTGAAACTTGAATTTCAAGTACATCACTTGTCTTAACTACATATTTTAGTCATATTATTAGAATAATATTTTTGATATTAATGAGAAACATATGCCAATTGGATTAACTCGATGTTTATTTGAATATTCGTAATTGAGGCCTTGAGGAAACAATTTAATTGATTTTTGAGTGGCGTACAAATGTCGTAATCACGTGCGCGTAGCTCTGGTGTAGGCGAGCCTCCATTTACAGGATATGCCCCGCCTGCTGCGTTCAGGCTGAGCTCCATCTTAGGAAGGGTTTTCGTCAGCAGGAGCAGCAGCTCGTGCCGCGTGGCTTGGCAGGCATGATTATTCGTCTTTTTGTTTGATAAATGTTTTTATCACCGCATCGAGTTCATTCATTGCCAGCAGCTTAATCTGAATGCCATCGTCAACTGATGGCAGCGCATTAGTTTGCCAGCTGCCGGACGGGCACGCAGAGCGGTCTGTGGATGAGCTGGAGTTGAAGTAGGAGTAGGAGGAAATAACGGAAGTTTCATTACTGTTGGCAAAAGGAAATGAGGAGTTGCCCACGTTGCAGAGTTAACAACGCTTTTCCCCACCTGCCATGTGGCGATGGAAATCGATGCGTATCTCGAATGATGATTTGCGGCGTGAGCTTGACGAAACTTTAACTTTTGAAAACCATAAAATAATTAACACTTGATTATTATTCGGGGAGCGCTCAGCGCGGACGGCAAACTTTGGCCCAAACTTTGTTTGCTCGTTAAAGCTGCAACGGGGGAGACATTGGTTTAATTTCCCAACTATTTCGTTGCAATCTAAAAACAGATTTGGCCCCTGTCCTTGTCAGCAGCAGGCAGAGGGCCATCAGCCTGGATGCAAATTGTTGGAATAGTTGCAGCGCAAGATTGATGCAAACATATATTTATCAAATTTTAACGCTCTTAGCGGGGCGCCTACCCCTTTCTACTAGCTTTTACGCCATTGTTTCTTCTAATAAACTTAAGTGCAGCTTGCCAGGCCCTGACAATGGGCGGGCGACAGGGCGCTGGCAGCGCCAGATTCTGAGACAAAGGCAACAAGAATAAAAAATTAACGTCAAACAAAGAAAATCCACCATTATTATGTGCCATGCACATAAAACTTTGTGATACAAAAGAAAACACATACACACACATATACACACATACACTTACAAATTTTGATGTAGCGCAAAAGGGGAGTTCGAACTGTTTGTGAAACACAACTCTGGAAAAGTTCATTTGAAGATTACTCAAAATATCTGGATAGAAATAAAAACTGATTAATCAATAAACCATTTCAAATAATTAATTCATAAATTTAAAATAATACAATAAATATTTTTTAAATCCACCTATATTATATAATAGCTTTTTGGCTATAAAAAATTAATCGAATACGAAATTAATTTTGTTGATGATTTGATCGCTTGCATTGATGAAAAGTAAGAGACTCGATGGTAATATTAATAAACACAAGCCTACAATTTATAAAGGGTTAGAATTCACTTCAAGTTTATATATATTGTAAGAAATATTTATTGCTTTTAATATTCTCCAAATTGAATTAGATTTAGTTAAACAAGTAGTACTCTAAATACCACTCTAAGTTTCAGTCTAGGAGCCTTATATAACTATATTCCGAGATTGATATCAGATATTTTACTCATCCAGTCGCTTTATATTTTCAGCAAATAAAAGTATTTATTCTGATTTTATTTATATCTGAAACAGTTCGAGCTGCCGCCCAAAAGACACGCGTGAAAAAATGCAGCTTTTCATCCCCGAAATGGAATCCATTGTTGGTTTTTGTGTTCCTTCTTTTTTTGCGAGGCAAGCTAAACAGGGGTGGCTGGCTTGACGGACAGACGTCGACGGAGTTGAAGTTGACGCTGACGTTGACGCTGACGACGTTTTTCATCAACGCTCGTCATCTTGTGCCATCGCCAGCTACGCACAATTGTGCGTTGTATGGGAACGCTGTGACGGGGATAGAGAAGGTTGCGGATATGCGCAGGGGAAGGGACAGAGGCAGAGGCAGAGGCAGAGGCAGGGATACGGGAAACAAAAACGGCCCTTGCCGCCATTGTGTCTTTGGCTTGAGTCGCAGCAGTGGTTGCTGCAGGGGCTCATGGTGGTGCTGGCAGTGGTGATGGCGGTGGTGGAAGTTGTGCGTATTTTTGTGTCACATTCCAATCTATATCAATCTTGTGTTCGCAATGACGGATGACATTTGTCAATGTCAGACATTTTCGTTTTCCATTTCAGCCTCAAATGGAAGCAGGAGCACGGCCAATGCGCGAGTGCGCGAGCAAAGGCACAGCAAGTCCTGGCCCTGGCTCTGGCTCTGGCTCTGGCCCTGGCCCTAGCCTTAAAGTCAGTTGCCCAAAAAGTCAGTCCTCGCCCACAACTTTAGCGTCGGCCAACCCACTGCTCCCCGTCCTTGCTGCCTCTTAGTTGCCAGCCCCATCCCATGCCACCAGACACGAAAGGCGGCCAACGCATGAGTTTGACGAATTTGATGTCAAATATTTTCGTTGTTTCCCTCATTTTTTTATGAAAAGCATTTTCTCGGAATTAGAATTGGCTTCTGGGTGCGTCCGTCCGTTCGTCCCCCCTTTTGTTCTGCAGGGGTGACTACGCAACTACCGAAGTTACCCCCAACCACTGCACTTGCTCCCAACCCACACTTTGTGTATTGCATGCGAATAGGCTTGGGAAGAAATCACTAAATGTGTTTGCGTTAAGTGTTTTCGATTCACAAATATTTGCATTCATGTCAAGCCCCCCGATTACCCGAGTGTTGTTTCAAGCGAGGCGTGTTTATTGGCTTTTATTTTCTTTATTAGCTGACTGACTGATATATAAGTAAAGATCTTGAGGTTGACTATGCATGTGTGTGGGTGGAATTCACATATGTGAGAATTCCTTCGTATCGTATGAATAATTAATCTTAAGAATAAGGCAAATTAAATACTCGTTAATTTTTTTTTTAGTTTTTTTTTTTTATTTTCAGTTAGTTTAGTTTACTTTTTTTTTTCAGTGAAAATTAAAATCATTCCTCAGCGTAAACCCAGTACCTAATGACTCCTTTAAGATAATTGCAACAAATTCAACACGAAATGCGAACAATTGCCATCCTTGATCCATACCACAAACTGTGCTGCTGCAGAGGACAGGTTAGTAGTATAAGCATCGCACATTGTAAAGTCATTAATCAAGCGCTTAAATCCTTAATAACAAGCATCTAAGAACATTCGATGTCAAAACAAACACTCGACATCATTCAACATTCTTTAATGATAAGCGTTGAGCCAACTCGAATGGGAACTGTTATAAAATATGAAGAGCGGAACGTGCATGGGGTCCTCCACAAACGGCTAATAGTCCTGGCGTAAAATGATCATGGGCTATACAACAAATACAAATACAAATACAAACGCAATATATACAGGAAACACCCGCAAATCAACAGTGGGCCGAGTGTCATCGATGGTCACAGCCGAGACGCAAGTTGAGCCAAGCAACAAGCCGCCGTTTTGTTGAACATCATTAATAACAAAATACAACGGAGACGGCATTGCGAGAATTGAATTAATGAATGTTTCTTTTAGGTGTAAGGAGGGAGGAGGGAAAGAAAGAGAGAGAGAGAAGGCATAGAGCCTCCAAAGATGTGCTAAACGCGCGTCCAGCCCCGTCCAGACATGCTTGGCCACTGGACAAAGGGCAGCAGGCAACGGGCAAGGGATTTTTGGGCTGCTGTCCTGCATGTTATTGAGAAAATTAATGAAGTTTTGTTGAAACGCATGCCCAAATTAAAAATAAACAAAAAAAAAATTCTAGAGCCGAGAACCGCAAGAGCAAAACAAAAGCCACAACAATAAACAATTGAAAAGTGTGCCGATGACAGAGCAGAGAATTGGACCAGTAGCAGGGGGCAGGCGGTGGGCGGATAGGGGTAGACAAGGTAGAGAAGGGGCCACCCATTTCCAAGGGCAACACTTGGAGCTGGAACCGCACAGTCTGCATGGCCAGAGACAGGCTGTATCCTGCACCGGGCCTAGTAGACTCTCTGTCGAGCCGACTCGAGTGGCCGTGGCTACACGTTGCGATTGTTTGATCGATTCTGCTCGACCTGCACACTTGATTAATCGATTCCAAACGTGGTTTCACACCCAAAGATATCGCATACAAATCGAATTAAAGACAGACTCGGCCGAGTGGTAATTAATTTCTAGTAAATGTTGATAAATCGTTTTCAATGCGAGCAGCCACTGCGAACAATCCAATGCAAATTCAGTTTTGAGTATTCGAAATTGAGTTGGGCGCGTGTCGATAGTTACGCTGAGTCACGAACCGCCATGACTTACGCCAAATGTTATATATTTACATTAACATTTAGTCTTTCTGAAAGTATTTATAATGCTATTCATAATAGATTCCTAAAGTAATATTTATATATAGAAAATGTCGTAATGCATCTATGACTGCATCTTCGCTGTGAGTTTATATATTGATATTATTCTTCGTATTTCATGTTCAAAATACCAAATCGAATACTATAATAATATATAATAATAATAATATAATGATAATTATCATATCATCATATCGATTTAATTTCTTCAACTGAAATGTTGCTCGTGACTTTCAGTCGGTTCAACTTGCTAACCATCTCTAATGCGAACACGAACGTGTTGCTCCATACGAGTTTTAGTGTTCTATTCCACTAAAAGAACACAGCACCTATAAATAGTAGTCGGAGCCGCGCCGCTGTGGCTGCTGGGCATCGCTTGACAAATGATGTGCCAAGGAACAGCTTCAAGTGACGGTGGCAATTATGCGAGGAGCCAACTGAAACGCAAATGACAGGTCGATTGAGTTAACGTTAACGCTAAACGCTAAACGCCTCGCCCTGCCTCGGCTCGCCGCGGCTACCAGACAAAATTTTCTGTGGCTATTTTTGTAGGCGCATTCGCGCGATCTCCTCACGATCGATCGGCAGTCATTAATAATCCATCGAAACGAGAGGGGCCAGTCACCGCAATTTGTGGAGCTAACAGGTGTGGTGTCGGTGGTTGCACTGCACCGCTCTGCTCTCAGCTCTCTCAGGCAACGTGATCATCCTGTCAGTGGCCGCTGCTCCTGACCAAGCAAATCGATCATCGTCACGCGCGACCCAAACTCAATTAAACTGAGCGAAACTTCCATTAACAGAACTCGCTTATGGATATGAAAAAATAATTAAATATATTGCAGCTTACTGCTCTATGTAGTTGATTAAAGTTGTCCGAAGCGTATTTTATTGAAATGGAATCGGCTTCTGCATGGCAGGCCACACGCAAAGCCAAATTCAATTAATAATATATAATTAATTGAACTATTGTCTAACTGAAGTTAATTCTATAGACACTAATACTTAGAGCGGAATTAGGTTGCTTCAAAGAGTACAAACAGTTTTAATCAGTGAGAAGTCTGAATTATAGACAGATATAGACAATTATAGCCTCAATGTGCCTTCAAAATTAGTTAAGTTTAATGCGTTCCTTTATAGAAATATACATAATCTGTATTTAATATATTTCTCTTACGTTAAGTCGCTTCTCAAGCGGAAATCATGAAAAGACTTTTTAATAAATATATAACTAACTTTAATCCACACTCTCAGTTCTACTCACACTTTCTGATGCACTCTAGTGGATGAATAGTTGATGAACCGATTCTGTCAAGATGAAAATCGAAACTGAACTGCTGCACAGCAAAGCCAATATACATGGCTCTTGGACTTAGCTGGCCGCCAAAGTCGGATGTCATAAATCACGAGCCGCTAACTGAGCACCCAGACAAAAGGATAAATGGTCAAAAGTCAGGAGTCAAAAGTCAACAGTGGAAAGTGAAAAGTCAAAACACAAAACAAACAGACACCCACACAGCAAGGGGCGAAGTTTTATGACGGTCATCGATGACGATTGACTGGATAGGATGCGGGACTACCCGCGGCAAGGATTACAAAGGATTGCCGAACAATTGCAGTGCCAATATATTTGCATATGCGAGCGCGCTACGCATCCGGAAATGTCAAGGACGCAGCCTGAAAGTAAATAGACCTTAAAGTATTGAGCACATGGTGAATGTGTGTGATGAAGGGAATTGCTAGCGTGTGTGTATGCAGAGAAAGAGAGAGAGAGAGAGAGAGAGAGAGAGATAACTACCTGGAGAGGGAGCTAAGTATATGCAATAGACTAATGCTTGCAAATCGACTCAAGGTCTGAGCATTTGCCTGCCCTTTCGGTTTGTTAACTTTCACAGCTTTACTCAGTGGAAGCTACGACGGGCAGTCAGTTATTCAGTCAATCAAGTGCACTCAGCTCGTGTTGCTGCGAGACGGAACCCCAAACCAAAGGCCAATTATTGAAGAGGGGGCGCCCGCACGAGTGGAGGGAAGTAAAGTTGGCTCTGGGTCTGTGAGTTGAATCGCAACGCGTTGCGTGAAAATACTTCAAATTTGCATAATTATTGTAATTATCAATATATATTCATTAGTGTGAGTCTTGCGCTTAAATTTAATTCACTTTTAATTATAACCACAATAATTACTCTCAATTAGTTCGGGAACATTTTAATAACCGTATCTACAGCATTCGCATAAAGTTTATTGCATATTTTACGAGTTTTTGCATAAAGTAAAATTGCAATTTAAAATTCAAATGCAAAGCAGAAATGAATACTCTAATTAAATTTGAGATATTTAAAAAACATATATATTTTTAAAGTTTAAAAACAGTTTTTCATTTACAAACTTATATAAATTTGAGAAAAAAATACGCATACAAATGAAAATTCATATAAGTTAATATATTTTAATGTCAATTACTAGTCTCTATTTGTAGCAGTTTAATTTTGTATCTAATTCGGAAAATTGGCAACAATGACCTCAGCTGATAATAACTTTAAGTCGGGCTTGTAATACGCAATTTCAAATCAAATAAAATTTAAAAGTTGAGTAAATGTTTTCGTTAATATATTATATATTATTTACCTATTTAAGAGTAAGTTTATTTTATAAGTTATAATTTTCAGTCTGAGTTATATTTGTCGCTACCTACTTTTTTGTATTTGGCAACAGAAGGAGGGCTACATAAATTTGGAATACCTTTTATTCAAATCATGCAGATTCGAGCTAAGCGCTGTAATTAAACTCGACCAAAAACAAAAACCCAAATCAGCCATTGACCTCACAGTGGGCGAGCAGCTGAGAACCAGTTTTGAACTATGATCCCCTGCACCACGATGGTTCCATGCCAGAGAATGCAGTCGATAAATTTTCTACCTGTCAATAGATGAGGCTACCTTAATGGCAACCAAGATAAACAGGCATTTTTCTTTGATTGTGCGCCCGTTCCCGTTCCCGTTCCCATTCCCATTCCCCCGCTCTCGATACCAACTGCGGATGCATTTCAAAATGGCCACGCGCACTGGACACATGGTTGGAAATAGGTTAATGCACTTGCCACAGCCGACCACGACATCGGCACGAATATTGCGAGCCACTTAAAAGAAAATTCTTATAATTATATTGTAAAACATGGGTCGCTCCATGCGAATTAAGCGCAACACGCACTAAACGGTCAACAGGAGATGGGAGATGGATGATGGGCGATGGGCGATGGGAGATGGGAGATGGGCAATGGCAACAGTGTCAACAACAAAGGGCAAGCGCATCGGTTGCAAGCTTCTCCTTCTGCCGTCTCTGTGTCCAGCACAGACCCCATAATGAAGTCATTAAAATTTCACCCTTATTATGGCTTTTAAAGTGATTGCAAAATGAGCCCTACTCTCCACCTATGGTCAGTAGGGGATATGAAAATGAGAGAGAGAGAGAGAGAGATGTAGAGCAGGTGGCGGGAATGTCTTCATTTTGCATGCATCAAATTTGTGATTAAGTAAAAAGTGCAGCCACATTTTTCATACCATAATAATAGCACACACTCTCACACACACATACACTTACGAGCGGAAGGAAGGTGCAAGGAAACAATTTCCTGTAATTGCCACCATTCTTGTTAATCACACACACACGCACACACCCAGTTGCAATTTAGCACGCATCTAAGTACGCGTTGAAATATTAATGAGATTTTAAAATTTATCGCCGCGGACAAACGCCAAGACTCAAAGCAGCAGTCCGCGTTCGGCCTTCCATTATTGTGCCGCTCTCTCACTGCCGAGGCACAGGTGCGCCGTGGACACGGAATACGCAAAACGATCAATTGGGAACAGTTGAAACGAGCCTTTACTTGCAGCTCAATCAAAAATTTCACTCCTTAAACTTAATGCGTAGTGAATAAATTTGATAGCCGTACATCATATCAAATCGCTCAATTGTTTTAAATTATATTGTTTTTCATGGCTTTTGAGGCATTTCACCTGGTTTTATGATTTACTGTTAAATTTATTTTCTCTCGTTCTACGAGTTTTGTTTAGCAACTGAAAATTTTCATTTCATAGTTATTATTATATTAATTTATATCCAAAAATAAATGTAGCTTATCAATCGGGCGTAAATTCTTAGATAAATCGATATATTATATCATATATATATAATATATCGATTTATCTAAGAATAGATATAAATATAAAGAAGAAAGTACTTAATATTTAAATTATAATACATACTTGCTGTTTCCATACTAGTTCGTCAAATATTTGACATACATATTAAGACTCCATTTATTTTACTTTGAAAACATATCTCAGACAATATATCCATTATATATTTGTATAGTACCTGAGTAATTCAACCTAAATTATTGTGTCTCTCGGATATTTTGATGTCTAATATAACACGATAAGAAGAATTTGTACATGCTCCTCGGGCAAGTCTGTATTAGCCACTCCGCATTTAATGGCATTTTCTGTGTTTTGATTATTCAGCACAAGATGATTAGATGATATTTGTGAGCAGTCCATATAAGGGTTTCAAAAGCGTTGCCATTAATTAGGGCAATTAAAAGATGCCTTTTTCGTTGCTTGGTGTCTGGTGTCTGGTGTCTGTTGTGCAATTTCTCTCATAATTTGCCACAATTAACGACTGATCAACAATTAAAGTTGCATTATCCGAGAGAAGGAGATGGAGATGGTGCTGTAGTCGGTGGCCGAGCTCGACTCGAATGCAGCATGGAGCTGCAGTTGTTGCCTTAATCGGCACCTGCAGATCATCGAATGATGCCGCAAAAGTGCGTGGATAATAAATGCCAATTACCATTTCAAGCATTCACTTCTCTAGAGCCGAAGCCATGCCCCCTTCTGTCTGCTCTCCACATATGTCTATCTCTTGAATCACTGATGGCCTCTGCTGCTGTGTCCACGTCGCCTTGACGTTTGCTGCCGCTGTTAGCGACGTACATCAAAAACGACTTAAGGCCACCACCGGTTAAGTATTTGGAGGATTTTTCGCAGTTTCTAATGATGATGATGGCCGCTGGCAGCGGCACCAAATTGCTGGCACCATTGCTGACTCCATCAAGCCGCCCCCTGCCGCCTCGGCTGCCCCTTAGTGGCTTGATCTCCGCCGCTGTGCCGCGCAAGCATCTATCAAAAGATATTGTTATTAAAAACTATTTTGCAAAAATTATAAACAAACTTTATGCAAATATATATACAAAAAACGTTTAATATGATACGTCAGAAATAATGATTGACCAGAATTTTTAGAGAGGTATATATAATATACGATTATAGTAATTTTCTACTATAAATAGAAAGTCCACTGACATGACATAATAATTATAATAATAGATGAGTAACTTTAATAATTGTTTTTGTTTAATATCCGTAACTAGCTGTTGGTTGTTTTATCTAGTTTCAGCAAAACTTTAAACTGATTTCCTTTTGCTCAAATGAGTTTCCGATCTTAGCTAAAGCTCCGCCACCTGTTGCCCGGCAGGCTCACTTATGATATTAAAAAGTACCACAGCCCTGGCTTAGGCAGCTGAGCTACAATTCAGACAGAGTGTGAAGCTGGCGGCCGCCTGTGGCCGCCTATGGCCGGAGGACATGAGCTTATGAGCGACGAGAGATTTATGGTTTTTAATTTCCTGAGCTGCTGCCGGCTCGATGCAAGGCGTCGAGCCGTGTTAAAGCCATTCGGCAAGAGTTTTGCTTCCGACAACAGAAGCTGTGCCAGAATATTCATGTGTGGGCGGCTCTGTTTAGCATGTGTGTCGTGTGTGTCTAGTGTGTCACCAAGCAGCTCCAGAAACAGGACGCGGATAGAGTCGCAGTTGCAGCATAACAAATGCAGCAGTGGTAAAAGGATGCGAGAGAAATTTGAAGTGCCACACGTAATATTCCGGTTGCGTTCTTGTTACTGCGACCGAGGCAGCCTGTCAGCACATCTGCAACAAAATGAGGAATGGCCCTGTGACCCTCGGTCGACCTAATAACATTAGCCTAATGCCAGCCAGAAGCTACCTAGCCCAAGCAGGCTGGCTGATGGGAAAAGTGAAAGTGCGCCTAGCTGCTAGCTCGACCCGAGCAAATTTCATGCAACATTGCGTGCCACAACAGCAGGGGTAGGGGCACTCGGCCAGAAGAATGGGAAGTGTGCCGTCCGACTGCAGGAGATCGCTCCATTTGCATTTTGCATGCGTGTTCTTCCTACGAGTATTACCCAAAAAGTTGACACAAACACACACACACACACATACACATGTTTATATATACATGTACATATGTGGCAAAAAGCAACTAGAGTTGGGCTTTGAGACACTTGCCTAATAGATGGCTGCACTCACTCAGACTGACTAAATTTCGAGACCTTTCACTGGCAGGGAACAACGCCAACCGAAATGTTTACCCTTGATCGATTGCTGCTGAACCGTAACGGAGCAACGCACGCGTAACAAATGCAATCCTCCTTAAAAGCAGAAATGTGTCACACGTTGGCGACAAGCCCCCTTCGCCCGCCCGCATCCCCGCCCACTATTGCCTCTGCTAACTCCTGCTGCTCTTCCACTATTCACTCTGATGCTTTCAAATGTAATGGCTGAATCCTTTCAGAACAGCTCCAGTGCCGCCTGTTGTTCTTTCTTCTTGTTGTTTTTGGGTTCCTTTCGGCTCCTTCATTGTCGCCGTGCCTGATGTCTCCTACGCGTTGGAGCCGTTGCTGCCTTCGCCTTTGTCGTGCGGATTGTTGTTTGGTTCGCCTCAGTGTTGCTTTTTATTATAAACTTTTTCCTTTCGGGAGAGTGCGTTTTCTGCTTCTTCTAGCTTCTGGCTTCTGTTTGTGCGTTGCGCTATTCACTGTGCTGTGTAGAAAACAAAGATAAATTGGTTAATTTCCCCCAGCCATTGTTGTGCAGCCATCAATCGATGCCTGGCTCTGGTAATGGACTTGGCTGAGCTTATGCATTACTCCTGTTTCCTTGCCCTCTCCAGTGTCTCACACCCGCCTTGCCCCTTGCCTTTATATTCTTTCTCGTTTTAAGAAAATTGTTTCGGTCTTCAGCTGCAAGGCCCCATTAAATTAAACAAACACAAATTAGAGCAACAATCGTTGATTCTATTAGCAGCACTCCTGGGTTAACTAGAGTTTATAATATTAATTTTTGAGTCGATTGGGTGAAAAGAAGAGAGGAATAAAGTGAAATTGTATTCATATAAATTCTATATTTTATATTTATTTATCTTATACGATGACCTTGTATACCTCAGCCAGTTATTTGACAGAGGTCCGAACAGGGAAACTCTATTCTATTTCTGCACCTGCTTCTCGTAGCTACACAATTGACTCTCGCAGCTGCCTTCGCTCTGTATGTATGCACAACTGACACTGAACGACTTTCCAAAACTCTTTGATTGCTTATACTAAAATGCAATCACTTTTTATAATAACAATAAGGCTTAGTCAAATAATGAATGCCTTACTGTGTAGAGGATCCCAATTGCTAATATATTTATTCGCTGTAGTAAGTTGATGTATTGCCGAGCAGGCGATAATTAAAAGTCAATATAGAGCAACACTTGAGCGCCAGATAAACATCAGTTGGGGATAGAAGTTTTGAGATGTATTGCCATCCATAATCGCTGAACGTTTCGCTGTCAATCAGTCACTCGGCAGTGCTCCAGCGACGACCTCTTCATCATGCACAGTCCACAGCACGGGCCGGGCCAGAGGCACACATCTTTGGCCAGAGCCTGAGGAGCAGGCCAACGGGAATACGAATAACTTTTCGAATAGAAATTCCAAACTGACAAGTGTGCATCACACTTCAATTTTGATGCTCAGGGCAGAGGCTCAAGCTCAAGCTGAAGCTCTGACTCCAGCCCAGTTGAGCCGAAGATTTGCTGGCAGCTACCGTTGACGCTGGCTGCTCCCACTCCCGCCGCCTGGGCTAGAACAAAAACTCTTCGGTGTGCACAAAAAACCGAAACGAAAACTGAAATACGGCTGCATCATTAAATTTAATATGATACTCATTTAATGAAATTGTTGCCGATTTGTTTTGGGAATACACGCGCTCGCTCTCCTTTGAGTTTGACGCCTTCGCCAATGCGGAACACTGCGTTGCGCTGCCCTCGAGCTGAAAGCGAGGCTCTCGTGCCACATGCCGCACGCCGCATGCGGGCGGCGGCGGTGCCAGGTTGCCAGCTTGTGGGCGGGGCGGAGAGTGCAATATTGCGAACATGGCCGGATAATGACGACAACGGCAGCGGCCTGAGCGACGACGACGATGACGATGACGACTCGGAAGGAAATGTGCACTGGCACAAAGGCCGCAGGGGCAGTCAGTAGAGTCTGATAGCAAGGGACGAGCAGTGAGTGGGTCGGGTCGAGCGACAGTCGAGCATCGTAGTTAGTGGCAGAAATCATTCTAATGACAGCAAAACGTAAAAAGCTCTGAAAGTGTTAAGTGGTTTCTCATTAAACTTTATGTACTGGTTCGTCTGTCGGACTGGCGGTCGTTGTGTGGGCGAAGAGCCAGTCCTGGGCCGGCACTAAGAGGACGAGCATTAGGGGCAGGCTTAAACGATTACCAGACCAACGTCATTAGCACTTTTAACCGCATATTAAATTTAGTAAAGCGTTGATTGATTGCCACGCAACCCAGACTCGGTCTCAGTCTCACATGTCTGTGTGTCCCTAGCTAACTAACCTGCCCTAAAGTTATGGCCAGCACTCGCCGCGCTCATATCGGAGCGATTGCAGTTTCTGCTGCCGCTGCCGCTGCCGCTGCTGCTCCCGTTGCTGGAATCTTATCTTTCAATGAACCGCCGAGACAAATGACACGTGATTTTATTTGATTTACTTACATCTGCAGCTCAATTTTCAGTTTGACTTTTGCCTTGAGTTTTGGTCTCTTTGGTTTCCTTGGGTCTGCTTATGGTCACACTTACTGTTACAGTTGGAGCCAGTGCTACTGACTGCTCCTGTCGCTACTTGGGCACATTATCCGAAATGATTCGATCATTAGCGGCCCCGAGCAGCGCTCGTCGTGTCCTCTAGGCATTACGGGTAATTACTGGAATGTTGTGACAATATTTTCCCGCTTGTCTGCGAATTACTTAATCTCAATGGCTGGCAATAACGCGCCCAAAGATTAAGATGTTTACGAACTAAGTGATTTCTGACAACTCTTTGACTTTTGAGCGATAACTGAATTCATTTGATTCATGGCCAACATTTAAAAATAAACTATCTGGATAATATTGATTATTTATATATTACATCGATTCGTATGAAACTCCTTATATAGTACTAAATACACTTAGTACTTAGATTGACCAATACAATCAAATTTAACCAATTAAAGAAAAAAAAAAAAAAAACTAAATAAATCTTTTATTATTATTTTTATTATTTTATTATTAACATTTAAAAAGATTTAGAACGGGATTTTAATAATTTTAGCTCTTTTTATTCAAATCAAGTGACACAATAAATGTATATATTTATTTTAAGTATGTAAAAATATATCTTTTTAACAAAATCTTGAATAATAAACAAATATTATGGAACCACCGCCGGCATGATATGGTCCTCATGTAACATGTGTAGGTTGCCGGTGCCGATGGCTCCGCATGGCGCATATGGCAGTCAAGCCAGAAGCAGCAGCTATAGCAACAACAACACAGTCAGCTACGGCGGCCATATTGAAAATCATTCAAGTATTTCGAAAATTGTGGGCGGAGTCAACGGCGCCATCAAGTGCGCATGCGGGTGTGAGTGAGTAGACAGTAGGCGCTAATGCGCTGCACGTTTTATCTCCCTTTTGTGTGGACGCATTGCGCGTGCGCTGTGCTACGGTATTTGTGGCCATGGTCTGCAGCGGCCCGTGTTCGAAAACTAACTGAATTTCGAAATTTACGATGGTTGCTGCTCGAGCGGCATTCGAACTGCAGGCTCTCTCACATGTTGTGAATGTATTGGTGGCGAATGCATTGGTATTGGTGCCGGCGAGATCTTCGAATTTCGACATCGATTCGCATAGATGTGTGTGGGTTTTTCGAACAACAGCTCAAACCGGATTTCGAGCATTCTCTCATAACTGTTGTATGGCTGCTCGAAGAAGTCCAGAACAAGTTCTCTGCGGCTTACCTGTCGCGGCCAAAGCAAAAACAGAGGCAGAGACTGTGGCTGAAACTGCGGCAGGGGGCAGGGGGCAGGGGCCGCTGCCATCGATGCTCTTCGGGAGTTAATATTCTATTAGAGGCTCATTTGTGTGATTGCCATCAAGGATACGGAGACTCAAGTGACTAGTGCAATTTTCAAGCGATTGCCATTTCGCTTTTAACCGGGTCAATTGCACGGCAATTGGCATTGCCAGATGTCTTGCTCGTCCCTCACTCCCTCTCCATCCCATCATCCGTCTAATAGAATGGACAACTCAATTTGAGTTGTTTTTCGGCGCTTTTTCCTGTTCGGGTTTCGTCTGCATCTGCTAATTATCGTATTCAATGATTTATGTCTTGGCCATTTTAAATTTATCATTTGCCTTCGCTGCTCAGTCTCGATATCACCTTGATGGATCGTCGATCGTTTGATGGATTGTGTGAACTGGCAGAGGAAGAGGAAGAGGCAGAGGGCCTGGACGAGGGCGAGGGCGAGAGCGAAGGCAAGGGAATGGGCCTGCACTTGTCTAGGCCGCATCATTACGAGTACCTCGAGTGGATTTCTGACATCTTGCTTTGTTTCTCGTTATGGCGTTCATGTTTCTGCCCATTTCAATTTGTACGTAATTAATGATTTATTCAAGTTTCGCCGAGTGTTGTCTCAATTCCATAGAATGGAATATTAATGGTTCTTTCCGAATACGTGCCTCCAACTGGCGTATAACTCCGATATTTTATACTTTTCAAACTCATTCCGGCCTAATGGCGTCGGCTTAGTGTATGTTATAATATATATTTATATCTGTCTATTTTATTTTTTGAATAACACTTGACGCTGAAACTAATCAAATAACTTGCAGAATTTTTCTCCGGTTGGGACTTCTTATATTACAATATTAATGTATTACAATATTAATTTGTTAAATTAATTTCATATCAGGTCTTACTTAAATTTAAAACAATTACATGAAATATCATGGATTAGTGAAGTATTAGTATTAATGGAAAACGTGAAATCATACATTTCATGAAATTAAACTAAATAAATTATTTTTAAGTTAGTTTCTTAATAAAGTTAACGATAAAAGCAACATATAAACTTCAGAACATGTAATTAAATTGATACATAAGAAAAATAATTAACATTTGATCTGAATGGATGTACAGTACACAAATCTCATTTAAAAATATAGTTTTCTTTTCAGTTGAAAGTATCAAGAATACTTATATATAAGTTTAAGGTCCAATATAGATTCTGAATTTAAACTAATTTTAATATTAATTTAGACACCTTACACTTTCAGCTTTATTATTTATTTCTTATGAATAACTGAACATTAAAATAGCGATTATAAGAGCAATAATTGTTTTTTAAAAACTCAAAACTGTCTTTATGCTATACAAAACTAGTTGCAAATACTTTTACATAATGTTATTTTTATAATTTCGCTCAGTGTAATACTTTTCATTGCAATACGAATTTTCACATATAGTTTCGTTCAAGATTGAATCGCGTCACATTCATATTGTGGCCAATTTGCAGTCAATTATAAATGTAGATAAATATTATCGCTTAGCAGCTTATATACAAATTCATATTCGTATATGTCTGGGTAATATAGCATTAAACCTGAACATCACACCCAACAGATAAAATGAGGCATTCGCCTAGGTAACAAATTCAATTAAATTCTATTTAAGGTACTTCGTTTGGGCAAACAAGAACGTTTTTAATTAGTTTCAACAGACCGAAAAGCAAACAAGAACTCAAACTTGATTCACTGTTGCAGAAAATCTTGCGTTCGTCCCTCCCAGCAGCAGAGGGATGCAGCCACGCATCCACGTTGCCTGTCGAACTTTGGTTGGCAGCTGCTCAAGAACTATTTCGAGTGGATCTCTAGATGCTTCGGAGAACGTGCAGCGCCATCGTTAGGGACACATGTTAAAAGTACTCCAAGCAGCCATTGAGGCGCGGCCAACGGCCACCAGTCAACAGCCAACAAGCAGGGGGCCAAGTGGTGCAAGAGGTGCAATCAAATGTTGACATTTTCGAGCATTTGTGAAAAAACGATTTGTATTTTCGGGGCCTTTTTCTCGCGCGCCTGCTGCAAGTGCCAGACGCTCAGATTGTTGAGAATATTTTCGCTTGCTGCGTCTCAATTCAGAGAAAAATACGGCACAAATTATTAATTTGATTTTGTGACATAAACGTGAGCGCATTCTGTGCCCCGCTTACAAATGGCCGGCGATTATGTGAACAATGCGAATTCAATTTGTTTAAGCTGCTGCCAGTGATCGAGTACGCCTCCAGCTCCCCATTCCTTCTGCTCCTCACTCTCCTACTTCACCTGGCATTGGTGTCATGTACTTCAGACGCAGTCGCAGTCTCAGTCGCATTCGCATGAATCGGAATCGGAATCGCTGCTGCTGGCGAATGTTGATCCGTGAGTCGTGTCTGGGCCTGGCCTCAGTTTCAGGTGGCCATTGGTCAGTGTTTTGTTAATGCCACTTGATTAATGGCTTATTATGATGTCAGATTAATAAGATCGTTTTCCAAATGGCGCGTCTTGTGGTCTCTGCAAGGCGGCCAAAGAGCCAAACATGTTATTCACATGAATCCGACAAGCAACAGCATTTGCTTACCTCCGACACTGAACTCGAGCGGGAGTTGAATAGCTGCAAAATGGAGACAAGTTAAGAAATTGTTTCGGATAGAAAATATCATAATACGTACCAGACCAGGTATATTTATGTCTGAGCTGCATTCGTTGATGATCCATTCTGCAAAATATATATATAGCCATTTGGCCAACCCAAAGAAAAGGCATTTAATAATTTTTTAAATACTATATTTTATTATAAATATTACAAATAAAAACAAAATCTCATTTGTAATTTAATTATAATTTTTATGCATTTTCTGCTGTTTGTTTTTGTTTGTTTTTCGACTTTTGCATTTTGCAATTCACTTCACTTCATCATCATCTTGTTTACACTAAATTTAAGGTTTATTTACAACAAATTATTTAGCTTTTCTGCCACATTCAAATTTCGCTGTGAAATGTACGTGTGTGTGTTGCTTTTTTCTACATACATACACATATAGAAATATATATTTATATCTTTTTTGCCTGTGTACGTAGATCGCATTTGCATTTTGTTTGCTTGTGAATTTCTACAATAAATTTTGTTTTCTTTACTTTTTCTTTTTTTTATTTTTTTTTTTGTTTTTAATTTTTATGAAACTTAATCGCTTAGTTTCTTACAGAATGAGGCCGAAAGTTACGTATCTGGATTGAGTGGAAATTCTTTGCCAATCTGTGGATGCAATCCTCACGAATAGCACACTTGGCCGTTGGTCTGCCTGACATTTCGCTGCTCGACATTCTATTGGAATCACAAATGTTGTCTCTATTGGGTAGTATTTGGGATCTTACGTATCTTTTTGCTATTGCCTGGCTACAGCTAGGATAGGAGTATGAGGAAAGGAGGCGGGTCGGGGCGGGGCGTGGATTTACAGAACGAAACATCCTCTACAAGTTACGCGCATAATATTGCGCTTAAATACATATACATATATATATCTACATATAAACATAGTATGACGCTCATTTTCATTATATTTATCTTTACTTTTACATTTCTTTATAACTTTGGTATATGGATTTCTACACATTTCGCTTCACGTGTCTGAAATACGTAGAAATTGAGTTGCGTTACGTACATAACCACACAACATATATGTATATATATATGTATACACATACATACATATTTAATTATGTTCAATATTATTTTGTAGTTTTTTTCTTGTGTGTGTTCTGATTTATATTTTTCTACTTTACATGGATTATTTCATTCGATTTGTTTATACTTAAGTATTTTTGAAAACAGCGTTTACATTTCTTTAACAATATATAATATTCTTTTATATTTTGCTTTTTTTTAATGTTGCCAATTGGTTTTTGTCGGTATACTTTATATCCTTTACGAACTAATTCAAGTGCTTGCAATTTTCGTAATTGAAGAAATTTCTCAATTGAAATTAAAGTTGATTATAAAAAAGAAAAATTGCACAAGAAACTATAAATGTATAGGTGATAGACGATAGTTCAACAAGCTTTCCACCATTCACCACTCAGGGAAAGATCATTTCACTTCGGCTGGCCGAAGCTCGAGTTTTATTTAGTTTGCCAATGTTGTTCGATTTGCTTTTGGTTTATTTAATATTTGTATTATTTGTTTGCTCCATGGATTTGGTATCTCTCTTTTCTCTAATTTCGGGAACTAGGATTTGCTTTGTAGTATTCTACTTGCTCTTTGTAATTTTCACGTTCTTCTGATCCATCAAACACACCTTTGCAGTTCAGTAATTGCTGTTGCTGTTGTGAGTTTATTTTGCGCTAAAAGTTTCTACAAACATTGAATTTAGTTTATGTTATAGTACGTATGTATATAGGTTTACGTGTTGTGTACAGTATTACACTATATAAATTAATCATATATATTATGTATTAAAGTATGCTTTACACTTAGGACGCGTATATCTAATGTTATTGTGTGTATATAGTATTTGCTCGTATATATGTTTCATATATATGGTTTTTAGTTATAATTATTATTATTATTAAATCGTATTATATTAGTTATTATGCATAGTATATATATATATATATATATATATATATATATATATATATATATATATATATATATATATATATATATATATATTTATATATATACATATATATATGTACATACCATATATATGCGTATACATATATATATATATATATATATATATATATATATATATATATATATATATATATATAGTATATATAGCTTATTTAATTCTGAGGTCACATGAGTTGGTTTTGTTGAGTTTTACGCTTTAATTGTATTTTTATTTAACTTATTACGCTTTCTCCATTTGCATTTTGTAAAAATTAAATAATAATAAGAAAATAATAACAATTAACTAAGTTGTAGTGTTTTGTAGTTTAGTGTTGTTTGTGTAGTGTTCAGTGTTCTTTCGTGCACTCTTTCTGATGCACTCTAGCAACGCCGTCGATAGCTAGTCCTCTCTTGGATCGTTCAAAACAAATTCATAAATTGTAAATTGTATTTAGCTTGAAATTTCATTTAGTTTTGCGCTGGCTTCGCTTTAGCTCCTGCAACGTGGACTTGGAGTTGGACTTGGACTTGAACTATTCCACCGTGAACGTATACCTGATAGTTCCCGCTCTGGGCTCTGCGTCTACTGGGGACTGTTGGGTGGCGTTATCTCGTCGCCCTCGCCACCGGAGCCGGGCTCGCCCTTCGTCTTGTTCTCCTTCTTCCACTTCATGCGTCGATTCTGGAACCAGATCTTGATCTGGCGCTCGGTCAGGCAGAGAGCGTGCGCGATCTCGATGCGTCGTCGGCGCGTCAAGTAGCGGTTGAAATGGAACTCCTTCTCCAGCTCCAGCGTCTGGTAGCGTGTGTAGGTCTGGCGTCCGCGTTTGCGCTCTGTTGGTCGCGACAAAGACAAAAAGTTCACAATTAAAATCAACGCACAACGCACAACGCACAATGCACAATGATACAAATGCCAACAAATACAACAATAACTAATAATAATAATAATAAAAATGCATACACCAAGAACAACAACAACAACAGCAACAACTTTAAAGAGTGATGTGAAACGCAGACACAATCAACATGTGTGTATCAGCGAAGGTATCTGAGAAGGTATCTGTAGCTGAGCTCTGCCTGTATCTGCGGGCTTTGTTCTAGACCCAAGCCCAATCTCAGGCCTGCAAGCCACATGATGCGAGACGCACGCAGCGTAGACCGAGCCTGATTAAAAGGCGACCTTACCGAATTCAGATATTTGTACTTGTCAAAAAGAAACCCAACGAGCACCGATAGGGGACAACGAAGGGGTTCGGCGGCTCTTTAGGATTAAGGTTGAGACAGAGATTTCATGGACAAACGGACCTGGGGCAGTTGCAGTTGGGCAGCCTGGCAGTGGGGGAGCAGTCTAACTAATTACAAAGAGGTCTGTGGGTTTCACTGCGAAGCAGTCGACGGTAGTCGTCGAGTAACTGTAAAACAATTTGGAATAATTACTGCGCCCCAAAAACCAGCTCAGCCCAGCTCAGCGCCTAATGACACTTACTATAATTATAATTTTCGTAATGACAAAAAAACGCGGCTCAAACAAAAAACAAAAACAAACATGAAAACGAAAGCGAAGCGTACAAAAATGCCACACAAAATATGTCAAAAATAATACGAACTAATATAATTGTCAATTGCCCCAGCCCCCAGCTACCAGCTACCAGCTACCAGCCCCCTATCCTACTGCCTAGCTTGGCAAATGGTCAGCTAGCGTGAGAGCTTTGGGTGGCGCTTGGCTACACCCTCGAGCAGGTCAGCGGAAAGGGAAATAGCTCGGATGTGGAAAATCACCTGAAGAACACTCGAGAGCTCTAACGGGGGCGTCTCCATTTGACTCGGCTCGGCTCGCATCGTTTCAACTTGCTTAACTATTTTTTAATAACATCTTCAGCATTTGTCTTGCTCAATGCGTTTTTCTGCTCCTCTCTCCCCATCTCTGTCTCTTTCTCTCTCTCTCCCTCTCTCTCTCCCTCTCTGTCGTGCTTCTCGCTGGCTAGGGGGTCATTACATCATAAGCTCTTTTTGTGCGGCGGCCATTAATGCGCGCGAATCCGATTCATAGCTCGAGAGGGGGGGCAGATCCATGGCGGCCGCAGGCAGTCGGCGCTGCTGGAAGCGAGGGGGCAGAGGGCAGGGGGCAGCTACCTTCTTTTAAATGACACAACTGATGCCATGTCTATAACCCAAGGCGTTCGCATTTAATCATCATCAGTTAGACGAGCGGCAAAAAACAAGCGAGAAAAAAACTTGAGAGATTTGTGGTAAAAAGCGTGCGTGTTTTTTTCTTGTTACCCTTCTCTTGGTCAGACGCCGCTTGAACTGACGAATTGGTTTAAGTTCAGCTATGTATTAGACAGGTATTTAGAGCCTCAGAAAGAGTTTAGCTAGTAGATAAACTGCTTTAAGTGTAAGCTTAGCTTTAGTAACTGCTTAAAGAGCTGTTCAGTTGTCCTTAATAAAATATTTCAGTAAGGCTAATAGTGCTCCACTATTTTCCTGATATGACCTTCTCATTCGGCATACAATTTTCGCACAACGGAAGCACAGCAAAAACTTAAGCTAATTAGCAGCGCACGGCCCAGACCCCTTGGCAGACCGGGTGCCAAAGACCGATGCCGTAGCCGGCTCATGCAACGCAAATAAATGATTATTTTAATTGATAAAAACACCTTCATGGCGTACAAGTCGATGACGACTGGGAACGGTTAGAAGAGGGTCGGCCGAGGTCGGGGAATCGGGAACCGAGGCTATATATCGTTTGGTCACTGGCAATTTAAGAGCGGGCGCGCTCACCTCTTGCCTGCTTGAAATTAGTTTTTAATGATGCCTTTGCACATTTCATGCGGCCATCACTCAAAAGCCAAGAAAACAAAATACATACACAGATCTTCATATGAATATATATATACACACACATATTTATATATATATTATATATATATATATATTTTTTTTTTTGATAGTGTGCGGCGCCCAATTTACAATGCGATCAAAATTGAGTACTGAAAAATTATTATAAACGCATTAATGGCGCTTTGAGCCAGCACTAGACGGAGCTGGAGCTGTAGCTGGAGCTGGTGCTGGGGTTGGGGCAATGGGGCACTTTGTGCGTCGTAGGGGCGGGCTCTGCGTATCAACTACGAAAATATAATTAAGGTGAAACAATTAATATGAACAGGAGTAGCGATACGCACTCAGCTGAGCTGTGGCCGGGGCCGGGGCCGGGGCGCCGAATGTGGCGCAACTTATGTGCCACGCCCTCCCCGCACTGCCAACTAGTGGCCAGGCGACCGGTCGACCGGGCGACTACCGGTCAGCTACTCACTCGACTGCCCGTTTGGCTGTTTGGCTGGCATTAATGCTTTTTGATATGAAAGCGTATTGTAATTAAATTGCGATTAGGCCACCATTTTAACCATTTTACTTCTTGCTCCATAATGGATTTTATTCCATTTTTTCCCCTCTCTCTCTCTCTGTCTCTGTCTCTACCCCTCTCTCTTTTTCTCCTACCCCTCCATGTGCACACAATTACATTACTATTGTTGTATAAGTGTGTGAGCGATTGCAGCGCGCAACGTTTAAAGGAAATCATTAAAATAATTACTACAACATTTTATGAAATTCGTTTGGAGTCGTAAACTAATTATTATTATCTAAAAGCAACAAAAAAAATCAAATAGATTAAAATTAGAATTCACTTAGAGTAGAAAGGGGTGCAAATTTAATCGTTTAAGAGAAAGCTTTGATAATATATCAATGGCAAAATTGTGTAAATTTATATAAATGAATTTTTTATATTTTATAAGTTTTTTTTTTGCTATAATTTCATTACGTTACATTACATTACAAATTTGTTTAAAAATTGGGAGGAGTTTTCGGAGTACTTGGAGTCTCTCATATAGAGAATACAAATTCGAATGAAAACTAACTATATGACAAATTTGAATGTGCATCCTTCACCTTTACAACCCCATGATCCTTTCTCGTTAAACAAATTAATCATTGATCAGAGCCACTAAACGGCTAACTTATTGTATATGCCATTCGAACAGATCTTGTGCCTGCTACGAAAACAATTGTAATAATAATATTCATATTTTGCGTTGCATGAGGTTTAACCTCTAGCTGAACGGCTGAGCCTTCAAAGCTGTCGTCGTCGTCGTCGGTGGTCGTTTGCTTCAGCGCTTGTCAATCTTGCATGTCATGCGGCGGCAGCTGGTAAAAAAATGCAAATGCACGGCAAAAAGGTAAAAAGCAAAATAAAAAAAAAAATAAAAAAGAACGTAAACTGAGAAATAATATACAGAAAAAGTCAAAAGCACACATCAAATGCGAGTAAATGTTTTTTTAATTGCGGAAATTACGGACAAACGCGCGAGCCGCCACAACAAATGCTGGCAAATTATTATTGTTTATGCCCGCGAGTTGATAAATTTTGCGCCCAGAGTCAAGAATGTTCGTGTGTGGCATGCGAGTAGTCGTTGCTTGTGATGTCACCAGCACCAGCACCAGCACTAGCTCCAGCACAGCCGAATTTGCCGAGTCAGGCGATGAGCATGCACTATATAAACAGCGCCCCCTGGCGGCGGGGAGTAACAGTCGCTGACACAGTTGCCAATTAGCGCAACCTCAGCGTGGAGGCACATATCTGCATAGGACAACTTTTACATTTCGTTTCTTTGCATCTCACATTTTCCAGCTGCTGCTGCTGCGGAAAAACTTTCGGCGAACCATTCGCCCTTGGCCACTGCAAAACATTCCAGTTTTTTTTGTTTGGCTTAGTCCGATTCGAAGTTCGAGGTTTGCCGAATGCGCGATTTGATGACGGGACAGACAGACTGATTTGTTTGCTGTTATTTGGATATTCAGTTTCTTTATTTTTAATTAAAGCTAGGAGCGCGGAGGTAGCAGAGGTAAAAGTCAACAATTAAAAATTGCCATTGACCAGCAGAGCATTTGTTATATGAACATTTTTAATTTAATTTTCCCTTTTGCTGGCTACAATCTCGGGAGACGCTGCGACTTTTTAATTTGGGACTTGTTAAGCACTTAAGAGGGTTAAAAATCGACAAAAGTTGACAGAAACGAAAAAAGGAACACATACAATGCCGGAGCCGGAGCACAAAGGACCGCAACAGAACGAAAATAGGTTGGACAAGGAGTCTGCCTTATGAATGCATTCATTAGAGACGCATAAGGCAGCGCTAGGGAGCGGGCTGAGGGGGCTTTAAACTTTATTTAGTTATCGCTTAAACAAAGGCAAAACAGATAAACTATATGGCTTAACTCATTTTTTATATAAGCTAAGCTTCTTCACACAAATTGGGTATATTGAAATAAGGGAAGCCTTGCAACAATTTTTCTATTCAGTTTGGTTTGGTTTTAATATTAATAATCTGACAACATGAATATTAGTTAATTATAGGGTATTTTCATGTCAGTTTGCTGGGTTGGGTTGACAAATTACTAAAGATCCCTGTTGGTCCTGCCTCTTCCATTTTCTTTTTGCGTGTCATATCAAGAGTTATAATTTAATTACATATTTTAAAATACTTTACAGGGTATTTATTAGTAGTCACTCTCAGTTTAGCTATATTGCTTGTGCAGAACTGCTTTTTTCTATGTTCCCCATTTTGAATTCGAGTATTCGAATTCGGATTCGGATTCGGGCTGCATGGCTGGTCATGGCTACCCATGTCAAAATATTTGACAGCTGACTAAAACATGCTATGCGAGACGGCAACGAGCACCAACTCCGGGGAAACGGGGGAGGCAGTCAGGCAGTCAGGCAGACGGGCGAGCGAGGAACTCTCATATATCCCTAGGCAGACCGCGAGCCAATTCGCTCTCACTCGCTCTACTTTGTAACCCGCTTGCTTGCCTTCCCTCTCGCCTGTTCCTTCGCTGGCTGTCGGTCAAGCTGCTGAGCGCCTGTTCCATCATGGCAGGCGCGAGTGTCGGCCATTGAAACCAGCGGAACCATGAAACATGTGGCTTGACATTGATGATGACGACGACTACGATGCGGATCCACTAACAAGTCTCAGATTGAATAAGGACCGAAAGATGTTAAACTATCGAACTTTAGTCGAGTTGCGCAATAAGTGAATGTATTAAACAATTTGTAATTAAATATACATATATATATTAAAATATACATATATATGTATATATATATATATATATATATACTAAACAATAATTATTTTAAAGTGAGGCTGATATCAAAATACCAAAAATGAATAAATAAGCTGTATGGGAGTATTAAAAGATTTCTAATAAATAAAATATGCCAATAAATATTTCTATGAAATTAGAATGATGAATATAGCTTTTTATGAAGCTGAATTATTTAAATATTTTCTATGACTCAATAATTTTTTTTTTTTTTTTACTGCTTTAGTATTATCAATTATCAAGAATTTCTGGTAGAATTAATGGTTTTTTCTAAATCTGACATTTTATTACAGCTAGCCAATTTGTAATTATGCAATTTCTAATTTGCTTAATTTTTTTGTATTTGAATGGATTAATTATAAATTTTAAATAATATTCTGAAAACAATACTTGCTTCCCTCTCCAGAATAAGGGGCTGAGCATATTTCTGCTATTATTAATTATTATTATATTTTATTGCAACATAAAAATATATATTTATTCGTATTTAGAGGTACCACAACTATTTTGAATAGAAATGATTCACATTTAGAGATTAAGGGCCAAGTCTATGCTGGTTGGCTTGAATACCTTATGGCTAGAGGAATATGGAATACGGAATACAGAATACAATTGGAGCTCCGATGGTGGTTCTGGTGGCTGGTCAAGTTGTTGGACAGACCACGAGAGAGCTACCTCACTTCATTGCTGCATGAATAATATTCGTAATTTGTCAAAAAGGTTGGCCAAATCCCAAAAAAAAAAAAAAAATGAATAAAATAAAAAAAAGACGAAAAACGGAATCCGAAAAACAACGCTGCGATTGAGCGAAATGAATGAATGCGAACGAAAGCAACAACACCCACAATCGAGGCAACTGATGTTGTTGTAGTTGTTGTGGACGCTTCGGGGCAATACCCCGAGGACCTTTGGCGAGCTGTTGCCATTATTTTTGTACTACTCCTCTATGCTGACCGACCAAGAAGCGGGTGGATGGGAGCAAGGAGAGAGGAGCGGGGGAGCTGGGAATAAAAGCGAAATTTCCTTTTCGCATTTGCTGCGCTTTATTAAACTTTTTTGCCGCACATGGAAATCCCAAAAGTTCCTGTGTCATTTTTTGTTTCTTCTTTTTGCTCAGTTGTCGTTGTCGCTTACATTTTGACAGGCCGTGTCAGCTGCCAGTGGTTGAGCTGGCGGTGCGGGCAGCCATGTGGCTGTGTGGCTGTGTGGCTGTATGGCTGTGGCTACGGTTTATATTTTTAAAAAAATCTTCACGCATTTGGCAAATTATCTTTTGATCCGCACGCCTCGATTGCGCCCGGAAGGTGGCAGCTACTCGTGGATTGGCAGCAAATGCGTCAACACCATGCCACTTGCTACACGCCGCACAGCCAGTGGACAGCGCCATAAGCCGGGGCAATCGCCTGCCTAAGTAGTTGTTGTCTCAAATGTCTTGCGCTGCCATCGAAAAGTAGTTTGCGCGCAAATCCTCAACTTAGCAAAACTCCAGCTCCAGCTCTAGCTTCAGCTCCGGCCAGGACTCGACTCGGGCACATTAAGTGCAGCGAGAGCAGACAACAAAATCGTTGCGAAGGAGCGCGGCAAAACTTTGCAAAGCCAGCGCCAAGTGCCGGCTGTCGAGGTGACGGGCGGAGCGGGGACCCTGCCCTGCCAGCGGATGATGGCCGGGGATCAACGTTTTACGTAGCAGTCATGGAGCCGTAAAAAACTTTTGCAACAGACTACACAGACAACATGGACAGAGCGGGCCAGAGACGGGGCGGTATCCAATATGCAACTTTTTGGCGAGAAGTTCTTTTCATTGTGCTGCGCCCTCTGACACTGACATGGCACCAAAGCTGTGACTGGGGTACTGGGAAATGGGGATGGTGCTGAGGTTAGAGCAGGGCTATAATGGAAGATTGGGAGCTGTCGCATATAATGCGCACAATGAAGTGCACTTTTCATACTCGAAAGAATTGAAAAGTTGTTTGCCACCCGAACGCCTCAAACGAGTCGGAATATAGATGAGCTATAGAAACTCTTCGCTTACCAATTGGTTTTAGAGTATATGCAATAGCTACATGGGCGAAGCAGAGACCAAGTGAAATGAGAGGAGGGAGTGTGCTATACATAATGTATATTTGATTACTTCCATGGTCTTTGGGTTAAACTTATAACCCACTTAATACTATATTGTTACGGAAAGTGTCACAAAAGGTCTTATTGAAACAGAGCTGCAAATCACTTTCAATTCAATAATGTAGACCTAAAATATTCATAAATATATAGGATAAAAACCAGTTTTCAGCCAAGAATATGCACGTCAACTAACTACAATTTTTAATCTAATCTATAAAACATAGTTTAATCCCAATCTAAGTTATGTCTACGGAGAATTAATCTTCAGTCAGCAGAAGTTTTAACAATCAAACTATTTTTCAATTTATCATGTCTTTTTAGTATTTGACCAATCGATCATTTACGCATTTGATTGTCTAAGATATATTTAAATATATTTTCTTTAAGTAGCTACGCTTTGAGCCTCTGAGCTTTCAGTCTTACTTCCAATTAAGGAGCCATTTATTTTATTTCGTGTATTCAAACCTTTTCCTCCATTGCAATATTTAAGCAAAAAAGCCTGAACCACTGGATATTCACACAGCTTTATGTTGACAAACAAGGTCAGAATATAAAATTCCTTCGCTTCACAAATATATATACATACATATATGAATGTATGTATATTTATATATAGTGTGTGCTAAAGGATGCGCCGGCAGGCTTTGCCGTTTGACTAGAGCTGAACCAAGAACCACTTGTTGCAAATATTTGTCGACTGTCGCTTAAATTTATGACCCAACGCGGGGCGACAAAGGCAGCAAAGCCAAGGCAAAAGCAGCAGATGGGCAAATGGCAGCCAAAGGCGCAAGTTTTTGCTGCTTATGAGCAAATTATCAAAAACCAACTTAAAACTTTTGCCAACTCTCCAATACAGCATCAAAACAACATTAACGCAGTCACCACGAGGCCAGCAGCAAAATGCAATCCATAAGAAAAGAGAGAGTGAGAAAGAGGGCTAGAGAGGGAGAGGCAGGAAGAGCTGCACTTGGACTTGAACTTGGACTCGGTCTGGAGCAGGGATTGAGGCTGCGGCGGCTGCTGACTGCGCCCTTTCTGGCTTCCCGCTCCTATTTGTGTTCATGAGTTACAACTTAATTGAAATCGCGCTTTGTTGTAGCGACAATGCATTCGCCGCACCAGATGCCGCGAGGGAACCAGAGCTGCGGCTGTGAATGGCGAGCGGTTCTAGGACGCGAGTCACGATCGGCACTCTTTAGTTATTTGCCTAATGCCCGCGTGAAATATGACGAGGCGTTAAGTAGTTGCAGAGCAGATACAGTGGAGTGGGCAGAGTAGATTAGCTGAGAGTTGGGCAGAGTTACACAACGGCTGAAAATAGATGCCATAGATGCCAGACTAGAAAAGCTTAGGCTAATATATTGCGACTAAAACATATGGACATAGTCTAAGATGCAATTCTAGCTGCGATGAGAAGCAAATGCGGGAATGATTATCATTAAGAAGATCAATAAAAACTTTTTACTCTCAGTTAGTTTTCATTGATTCAGCTCAGAAATATTGTCACCAAGTAATTCCTTAATTTCCTACCCACTGTCTCGACTAGTTTGTGGCTTGCACATAAAAAAGAAGAAGAAGAAGAAGAGTTGAATGCAAAAGCTAAGCAAAAAGAAACTCGTATGCATTTAATCATAGTAACTTAAGCTCGAGATCATGTTGTGCCACAGTCTGAGTGCTTCGACTCCAACCCAACTCCGACTCCGACTCCGACTCTGACTTTAAGTTCGACTTTGTCTCCCAGCCCAAGTCGGACCATGGGCCGCGCCCTCCGCGGGAGACACTTTTTGTTGAGTCTCAGGCTCGGCGCGTTGCTTGGCGTTGTCTCTGTTTCATTTTTTAATATAAAAAGAAAAAATATAGAAAGAAGCAGAGAACTTCATGTCACCGCAGCGGGCTCGTTGCCTTTTTTTGTAGGCGCACAATTTTTTAATCTTTTTTCTCGTATTTTTTGCACGCCTCTGGGGAAGAAGAAGAGCGAGTTGGAGTGCGAGGTGTAAGGGTAGCGGCTGGATTAAGACGACGAAGTGTTTGGCTACGGCCAGGTCCAGGTCGGACCCATTCATGGGGCAGCATGGAGCGTGGAGCGTGGAGCATGGAGCCGCAGCGTGTTCTGGAGATTAATAAATTGATGGCATCCATTGCACATAACGTGTAACTAATGGCGCTCATCAATTCTGCTTTACATCTCAATCTGGCCAAGGCAGCGAAATAAAAGAAGAGCGAGGAAAGCGCTGAGCCTGGGCCCGAGTCGGAGTCGGAGTCGGAGTCCGAGACCTGGTCAGTGCCTAAAACTCAGCCTCGGAGTGGACAAACAATTCGGCGGCGATTTAGTAATGACCAACGACCAGGCTGTATTAGAGGAAAAGGAAGTGCTTTCAGACACTTAAACACACACTCTCCCTCTCGCTCTCTATGTCTATCTCTCACTCTCTATCTTCACTTTCACTCGCTGAAAAGGAAAAGGAAATTTCTACATTTGGCTCGTCAACTACAGCTGCCTAGAGTTGTGTTTATGCAACTCGCACGCATCCTTCGCTCGGCCGCCTACTGCCTGCTCTGTTTGCATGTCCGAGTCCAGAGCCTTTTACGGAAATTGTCTACGGATTAGTTACGCTCCGATTTTGCAACCTTTCGCTTTCGTTTTCGTTTTCAAAACTATTGTCAATTTGCATTATTTAAAGGACCGCCTTCTGTGACGACTGACTCGAACTGGAAGTCGTAGCCTGACCCTTGTCTGTACCTCTTTCGACCTCTTTCACACTGTGTGACATTTGTCGCAGCCTTTATTTCTTTTTGCCAGTGCATTCATCGATTTCGCAGTCGGAAATTTGCGAATCTGGCTAAAGGTCAGGTAAGGGGACGGTGTATTTGCGTCCATTGCAGATGGATTACGACTAATGCGAACGATTGGCCAAGGCAATAAAGTGAAATTACTCGGACGTGTCAAGGTCGGAAAACGTTTTAGGTTTCAGCATTGCAAGTACATTGCAAATGTTGACTAAATTTAAATATTGTAAATATAAATATCTGAGCAGTAAATTAATTTCATGAATTAAAAGCTTTTGACTTTAAAATGTTTTAGGATTTTGGGCTTCTGCTTAGCAACAAAACTATTTAAAAGCAAACTTAAATATTTCTTTATAGCAAACTAACAGGAGCTGTATATATATATTGAAATGTCATTAGTATTTATTATATTATATAAAATCTAATGCTGCTGCTCAAAAAACTATTTGCACTTGAAGCTTTTATTAAAAATGTAAACTTTATAAATCAGTCGAAAAAATATTTGTAAAAGATTTCTTAAGTAAATGAAATTTTTCAGCTGAGTTTCGAAATAGATTTAGCATGTTATAATAAATATTTTTTTTAAGTTTAGGTCTTGAAATTTCGCTGAATATTTGAATATAAATAGCTCGCTAAGCAGTGCAGATTTAACAATTCAAAAGCAGTTTTACTGCTTGCGACGCTGTTGTGAAGCAGGCTAACAAGCAGTGTACTCCTACTAAACTTAACGAAAAGATCATTACGCTGTTGTCGTTCAATCAACCATTGTCATTTCAGCTTAAAATAAATCAAATCTTAATAGAGAGAATTTTCTGTAATTATAGTCAAGCAAAATGTCAGATAAATAACTTTTTATTTGTTATTAATCCAACAATTATTGTTATTTTGTTGTTCCTCTTGTTGTTGTTTGTTTGTTTCGTATGCAACTACTACTATGACTAGTTAAACTACATTCAAATAACTAACTACAGCAACCCACTACTATAAGAAGAAGAAAAATTCCACTTAATACGTTTCGTGGAATTGTCGATCACTTTCCTTGACACTTACCAAACTGACTTCGCATCCAGGGATACAGTGGAGACGGCATCCCTGAGGACTGCGAACTCGGATTTTGGGATGGCGGCGTGTGCTGTCCGGGATGTCCTTGGTGCATCTGTGGGGGCCCCTGTCCGGCGCCTGGATGCATCATCGCCTGCGGCGGTGCCACCACCGGCGGCACACCTGTCTGCTGTTGCCCGTACATAGCCATGTTGTGATGGTTCTGATGCACCTGCGAATGCATCTAGATTAGTGTATTGATCGAGGGTTGGGCATGGCAACCAGCACCAAGAAGAAGTATAAAGTGAGTGAAAGCATAAATTAAGTGGCTTGGCGCTTACCTCTGTCACGTCGGGAACGCCAACATCTGTGTAGCCCAGCTGCCAGTAGCGGAGGCGGGAGAGACGGAAAGAAGCGTTTAGAATGTTATAAGCGAGGCGCTAAGCTTAGAGCTAAGATTATCAAGGGGAAGCCAGGCTCAAGGCGCCACCAATACTAGCTACCCTGTAGACCTTAATGAATATGAATCAACTTACCTGCGCCTGCGGATGACCCATGTGATGGGGCAGCGCCATCTGCGCATTCATGTGATGGCCGCCCATCTGATCGACCAGGGGCGGAGAGCCTCCCTCTTGGACCATGCCCAAGCCGCCGACAGCTGCTTGCAGCTTGCAACTGGCGTAGACGACAGGCTGTTGCTGCTGCGGATGTGTCACCTGTTGCGTCACCTGAGGATGTTGCTGCTGCAGCGGCGCCTGTTGCGCCTGCTGCTGCTGTTGCTGTTGTGTTTGCGCCTGTTGCTGCTGTGACTGTTGCTGCTGCTGCTGCTGGACCAGCTGGCCGTTCGTTTGGGCCTGCGGCATGACGCCGCCCACCTGACTCGAAGGGCTGTCGGGGCGCGAGTAGCCTTGATGCTGCTGCTGTTGCTGCTGTTGGTCCATGCCCTGGCCGTTGTAGTAGGGCATGCGGTCGTAGGGCGGGAAGCGCGGGTAGGGCATGTTGCCCTGCTGATTTGGATTCTGGCTGTAGTGATGCATCTGCTGTGCATCGAGATCGGTGACCCCGTTGCCCGGATAGTGGCCATGGTGCATGTCCGCTCCCATATACGAGTTCGTGAAATATGACGTCATGCTCTCGCAGTTATTTGTACTCATCGTCATGTTTGTTGTTTTCCCCTGACTCCTGACTCCTGACTCCTGACTCCTGTCTGTTGCCTCGAACTGTTGCCGTAGATAGCGCTTACTTAGTTGCTAGTGACTGTGACTCGCTCCGCGTGCTTTTAGCTACTTTCCTATATACAAAGTAAACTGTGAGGGGATTAGTCTTGCAACCATGTTAAGAGGCTCACTTAAAAACTCACCTAAATATCCTTTGAACACTTAAGTACAATGTACAGTTTTGTCTTAAACTTAGTGTGTGCGTGAGTGAGTGTGTGTGTGTGTTTGAGTAAGGGGTGAGGTATAAATTGATTTGCGTCCTCTGTTTGCTGCGTTGGCTCCTCGCTTCCTCCTAATTTGGTAGAAAATCCGTTGGTGTTGTAATTGCTGTTGCCTAAATCCTTAAGTAGCCTTAACCTCTAGTTGTTATTTTCAATTTTGATTTTGAAACTCTGCAAGTAGACAAAGAGAAGACATTGGTGGGCTTAGTACTATAGTCGTTTGATATTGCGTTGTTCGTCGCTCAAAGTTTCTATTCAAAGTGCCGCTCGAAACTCTGTACGACATGTGCTTGGAGCTTCTAACAACATGTGCTTCGCGCTCTGCGGTCAAAGCTTCTGATAAATTGCTTATGTTACGCTTTGAAAAGTTCTTGAAAATCAAATCGGACTGATCAGGAGCTCCTAACAAAATAGAGCAAATGCGTCAGCAAAAGAGAGGAGAGGAAGTGCGAGAACTAAAGATTTAAACTAATTCAAAATATACGTAAGCAAAGACATTTACTTACGTTAATTATCTTCATATTATAGTTTAAGCCTAAGTCTATCAAATTCATGATTTCCCAAGGTATTCAATGCCTATGAGCATAGCAAAGCCATTTACCTCAGCCTATTATGAGCAATATTAGAGTTAAGTTTTGTAAAATGCTCTATTTGAATTCAATTATTGAATAACTCAATATAATCATCAGTTAATGAAAGTGTTAGGAGTACTCCGAGCACTCGCTCTTGCAGCTCTTGGCGCTTTTGGCGTATGCTTTGGAGCATTCCTAACTAAAACATCATTCATTGGCTTTGGCTGGCTGTCAGGCTGACAACATTCGTTGAATTTATGAATATGAAATCAATTGTGTTATCCCCCTTTGACCTGACATCCTTCCGGTCAAAGTGATTTAATTTCCTGGCTCATTATCACGAGTCTCTGACCTCATAAATCAAAACTCGAACAATGCAGACAGACAGAGACAGACAAACACACACACACACACACACACATACACACACAGGCAGCCATATAGAGGCTGGCAATGTCAGACAGATAGACAGGGACACACGTTACATGCCATGCATGTATGCATGCAGCTACCGCTCTCGCTCCCTCTGGCCCACTCTGGTCTCATGGTGGTGACAGCCCTGCCGAAAAACTAACTAACGGTAACTTGTTGTCGGAAATGAAACTTTTGCAACTTTGCGAAATGGTCGAAGCGCAGAAAGAGAGAAAATGTAAAACTTTAAAATATTTCAGCGACAAGCGCTGCTTGCATATTTTTGCCCTCGCCCTCGCCGCTTCCCTTTCCCTTTCCCTCTTTCTCCTGGCTTTCGTCTTTCGTTTTGGCATTCCTCGTCTCTTGTATTTGTATTGTGTTCTGCTGCTGCTGCTGCTTCTGCTACTCCTTCTGTCATTCTCCCATGCTCTGTTATTTCGCTTTTGTTAACGAAATAATTTCTTGCGCCGCTGCCGCCACTGCCCTCAACGCTGTCGTTGCCAAAGCCAAAGCCAAAGCCGAAGCCGAAGCTTCCCATTCAATTACACGTTGGCCGCTGATGGAGAGCGGGAGGACATGCTCGGCGCGCAAGGACAATGCCAGCCGGAAGGAAGCTGCGCCGGGGCCGGCCCAAAGGCCAACGCAGCCACCCAATAGCTAACGGATGCGGGAAAACTGGTGGCTCGCTTCGCCTATAGAGATGCCCATTAACGAGTATACGATATGTAGGTGGTTATCAGATATGTGGTGCTTGAGGTGGACGGGGCAAGAAGAGAGGGAAGAGAGAAAGCGGAAGAACAGCGCCACAGCGAGACAGTAGCCTTGGCCGTGACTGGTTGAAGGGGCGAAGAAATTCAGTCAAGCACAAGCGAGATGATAATAATGTCTGATGTGTGTTTTGTGTGAATGTTGTTGCTGTTGCTGTTGTACTATGCCACTTATTGTTGTGTGCCTGTGAGTGTGTGTGTGTGCTCACTTTATGATTTATGTTTGTCTGATGTGATTTATTCAAGCGAACAAATACTAAAATTTGATTTGCAATTAAATACTTCCAGTAAAAACTAAAGGAACGGATGTAAGACTCAAGTGTTAAGCTGATTTAAAAATGTCATTAAATAAATTTCAATTGACTGGGATTAATTTAAGTTAATTGATCGAATCCGTTTAAAATATCATCTGCTCAACTTCCCAATTAAATATGCAACAAACGAAGTAACTTTCATTGCATACTTTTAGGGGCTGTATGTTGCCCTCTTGCGGCCATAAATTGAAGCTTTTGACTGTTTATTGACAGATGTCGCTATTAGTTGACAGACATGTGGCGCCACCTCTTAAAATATAAACGAAGTATGACAGGCTACAGTCTGCTGAGAGCATGGAACAACGAAAAGGAACTGTTACAAAAGTTTTTACATTTTTTAATATATGAATAAAATGTATATATACTTATGTAAGAATTTAATTACAAAAAAATGTATATACAATATTTCAATTTCAATAGTAATTAGATTTGTTATTTATTAAATATATTAATTTATAGTTCTGAGTTATCTTCAATTTGCAATGGTTTCGAAAATTTTGAACTCTTGCCGTGAAAAAGATTAGCAGTTATCATCCAACTTTAACCACTGTGCAGACGCTCATGCAATTAGCGAAGACAGCAACCATAGTTTCAAGCCCAGCCCACTTTCGCACACGCAAACACATTCACAATCACACAAAGAAACGGGATTGCGCATGGCATATGGGCAGTACCGTTACCTGTTTAAGTCGTCAACGACAACGGAGGCCCCTCTGCAGCTGATTTGGGATCTGAACGAACGAACGAACGAACGAGCAACAACAAAATCAACAGCAGCGGCAGCAGCGCAACGCATATGGCAGCCAATCCATCAAAGGCGACAAACAACAACAAACACAAGAGCTCGGCAATGCAGTTAATCAGCACACACACACACACACACACGCAAGTAGGCACACATCGGCACGCATACAGGCACGTGTAGACACAGACGTCAGCACGATGCCAAAGCCGATTCACTCACACGCATGCGCTGTCTCATGATGGAATGGAATGAAAATGAATGATTTCATTCTTCAGCCATCAGCTGCAGCCATTTTGATTTACGATTTCATCGGTGTCGGTGACGGCGTCGGCGTCGGCGTCGCTGTTACTGTTGCCTGCTTCTTCTTCATAGTTTTGCATAGCGGCCATGCGAAGGCGTCGCCTTTGTTGTTTACAGTTCTTGCTGTTGCTGCTCTCGTCGGCATCTTCAGAGAGATAGAGGGAGACAGAGAGTGAGCGCGCGGAGCCATGCATCAAGGTAACGGTCAACTCACAAAAGGTAGTTAGTGCGCGTTACACAAGGAAGATGGAGGCCACACACATACACACACATACACACATATACATTCTCACACGAAAGCCTCTCAATTAAGCCAAATTGAAAGCGTTCTGCTCGGCTGAGCCACTTGCCTAAATTACTGTTTAGCATTTTATTTCAATAATAACTAATTGGCTGAGCCAACTAAAACAAATCCAGCTTGATTGCAGATTAGTCCGTTAACACCATGTGGAGATTTTCTTTTGGCAAATGAACAAGAGGCTTATCTGTGAGCCGAAATGCCAATTATATTTACATAAAACAACAATACGAAGCGAGAATAAGTAATACAAAAAGGGGTAGCTCAGCGATCCATGTTCTAGAGAATTGCTCAAGCCAGAACTGTTTTCCGTATAAAAATATATTTTTTAGCCCTAATAAAGAGGTTTATGACAACCGTGGTTGCTAATTTCGTCGTAAGCTAACACATCTTCAGGCTCACGCATTTATTTGTCTTAACTATCAATAAACGCTGAGCAAATGACCTTGAAATATTGCTCAAAATGTTTGCGTGGACAAAAAAAAAAAAAAAACAAAACAAACAAAAAAAAACAAACTTGTAAGTATTTAAGAGGGCATAAAAAACAGAAACTGGCAAGTCGAAGCACGTGCTCAGGCCGAATGCCAGAAGAGTTTATTGTGCCATCAACTAAAGGAGCAAATAAAATTTTATTACCACTATAAATTTCAGCACTTGAAGCGGACCAAAATGCAGACGCGTCGGCAGGTCCTCTGCCGAGCCTGGTATGGTCTGGTCTCGTTTCGTCGACTGCTCGGCTTGGTTTGGTCTGGTCTGGTCTGGTCTGGCCAGGTCTGTTGGAGGATAAGCCCACGCGATTTAGCGACGGTGTTGCATAAAGACGAATGAGCGTAAGAGGCAAACGGCGATCGAGACGGAAGCGGCCAGGCACGGGAGGGCAGCGAGCGGGACGCAATGAGAACAGCGAGACGGCGAGGCCTGCATTTTTCTCACATTTATCTTTTTCCGAGTGCTGCGTTTTATTGCGATTGGAAATTGAGCTTGTCAACGCGGCCGTCCGCGACGCTTGGCTAGTCCGGCTATCAATTGACGGGGAGGGATACGTGTGCTGTGCTGGCCCTTTACGAAGGGCTAAAGTGGCCAGCAGCTGGCTACGTTTCGAGTTTTGAGAGCGCGCGCGCTGCTCGCTGATAATAAAAATGTCAGCCGCTTGACGATTGCCGGTTCATAAATAAAGTTTTGCATTTGAATTGGAAATTGGGAACTGCCAAAGCAGAAGAGGCAGCGAAAAAGGGCGAGGCTGAGTTGAAGCTACCTTGGCTTGGCACTCTGTGCACTTGGCCAAATGAAGCAAGGGCTAGGGACGTATTTCTTACATTTAATTGGCCCTATTTACCATTCACTAATGGACATACGCCCAGTGTGCAAAGCGCAGGCACCTGCGTCGAGCCCAACGGCAACCCAGTTGGGAATATGAGAATATGTTGAAACCAGAAGAACAAGAACTGATAATAAATCTAATTGACACATTTGCGCCGGTAGACTTCAGCTGCGTCTCAGCTAGTCCCAGGACAATTGACATGACTCCGAAGCCCAGCCAAGCTGGCCAATAATATGTGAGTGCGTGCAATTAAAAGTGAACTGCATTGCTAATGATCGCCGGCGAGAGGGAGACGGGTTGCTGGTGGCTGGAGACTGGTGGCGGACGGTGGGGCAGTCCATCGATCAGTCAAACCAGACGATTGTAGCCATTGCTCGTAATTATGCCTAAAATGTTGACAATGTACACAATACATAAATTTGCGATCATATCGAATCATCCATCGCAAACATGGCACGGCCCGTCGCATCGAGCGATCGATCAATCTTTCGTTGCTTCTGCTACGGCCGCTGTGGCTGCTGCTGCCCGTTGTGATAACGCGCCGGGGAACCAGGCAACGATCAAGTCAAGTGGATGCTGGTGTGCCAGTGCGCTGTCTGTACTGTCCACACTGGACTTCATCTGTTGCCGTTGATTGGCAGCACTGCGAGGAGGAGGAGAGCCAGGCTTGCCTATTGGAAATTGATTGGCAACAACATGACCAGCGCTCTGTTGTTGTCCTCCATCAGTGTTGTAATGAGGAATGCCTTCATTACAAGCCGAGCAATGCGTAAACGCAACGCACGCATGCGCATGGCCGCAGTTGGAGCTCAAACCGCAGCCACAATTCCAGGGCCAGCTACAACACGCACTCACGCACGCACGCATGCACAGTAGACAGAAAAAGGAGGGGATTGGGGGAGGAAGGGACAGACACTCTGTTAAGATCTGTTGCAGCTTTATCGAGTGTTTGTTAAGTGCAAATGCGAACGCTTGTCGTCCGTCTGTTTCTCCATCTTTTCCTCTTTGTTGCTGTTGTTGTCCTCTTATAATGAGAGAGCACGTTTAAGTACCCGCCAGCTGCCCGCTCTCGTAATACGTTGCCACAATTGAATTGTTAAGTGCGTTTGGGGCCAGACAAAAAGACAAAAACACATAAAGCAAAAGGAAATACACAAAGCAAACAGCAGCAAAGCTACAAGAGACACCATTCCAAGCAGCCCCAACTCCAGTTGCTTCGTTGCCCAGTTCCCACTGCCAAGTTGCGATTGCGTGTGAAAATTATAATTTCGTGTGCAGTTCCAAGTGCGCACCACCGAACCACCGCATGACCATTGACCAGAGAGTCTACTTAAAATGTTGTCAACAATTTGCAAGTTTCTTTTTATTTTATATCTGTCTCTCTCTCCACCTCTTTATCTCTCTCCCTCGTTTGTTGAAGTTTCAAGTGTTAATTAAATATTAAATGTTTTTACTGCCCAAATGAAAGCGAGCATAATTTGTAATACTTTTGTTAATTTCTTTTTGCCTTATAGCTAATGTGGTACATTAAATTGCAGGCACTGGCCATAAATAACGCATTTTATGGTTGAAATACGGCAGACGAAACAAATTAATGAGCAGCTCGGAAATTGTCCACGCACTAACAGTTAAACATTTGAGTTATGCAAAAGGTCAGAAGTTGACAATTTCTTTACTTATGTTTGTTTCGAAATATCTAAAAAAAAAAATCACTTAGCTTAGAAGTATTAGAATTAGGACTTTCACTTTTCTTTGACTTTCATTTGAGTACTCGAAAGCTTTAAACAATTTCTTAATTTAAATTAAATTGAATTTGAAAATGCCGGAAAAGAGTGATCCAGTCGAAAAGGCTGGCTAGGAGATTCTCCGAACGCTTCAAAGAGCTACACGCACACGAATATACAGTTGATGAAATGCGATGTGCCATCTGCAGGCTGGGACATACACTTTTAAAAGAAATTTTATATCCTGAAATCACTTTTCAATTAGTTTAATAATCAAATTCAGTTGTTATAATACATTTTTCATATTGTGGTATCAGACTCTAAATGAAATATGTCTGTTCTAGGTAATATAACTGGAGCTACATATTCAATTTAAATTGCGATCTACATTTAAGCGAAATGGATACACAACTAAGCTGACTGTATACAAGATAAGGCAGTTGGGAACTTGCCTTGCACCGCAAATTTGACTTCCCACAGAGCGTAACAGATCAGCGGGATACGAGGTGAAAGTTGGAATTGCATAAGAACCAATGCCGAGCTATGCAATTGTTCAATGTTTTTCCAAGAGAAAATTGCGTAAGATACAGCTACGGCCTCGAGCACTGTGGGCCACAGGTGCGCATAGGTTACCTGAGGCGTGCAGGGCATGAAATTGGACAGACGCAGGCCCGAAATAGAGCAATTAACCTTGTCTACGTGACGGCGAGTGTCTTGAGGGCCCAAACGAATGGCTACTTTCAGTTGAGTCATTCCAGTTACATTTAAAAAACGAGTCTTTGCCTAATTGTCAGTTAGTGGCTGTGATTATCGGGGCGTAGAGTGCGATTGCCGACAGGAGTTGTCATAAAAACAACACGTAATTGTCACATTATTTAATTTAATTGAAAACAACCTGCAATTAATTTACTATCGAGCAATCTGTATCTCATATCAGCTCGCAGCGATGACGTCTTGTTGACTAACTAGGCAACGAGTGAGTGTGTGGGAATCACAGTTTGTGAAACACCACGACAAGACGCAAAGCTTAAAAGCCAAACACCATTTGAGACTCTTTTTCCTAATCTGGTCACATATATATATATATATATATATATATAATTGCTTAATACTCCCTCATTATCTTTGTGCGTCGATTAATTGATCGGTCTATCTATCCATCCAATCCATCCAAGATCTATATGCCCATAGATAAATAACAATCTATCTATCATCTATTTATTTATAAAATAGTCTCTTCTGTAATCCATGTATTTATCTATATATATATATATATATATATATATATATATATATATCTATTTACTATTTATTCGATTTAATTATTATAGAGTTATAGAATATTTGATTATTCAGCGTTATTGCTCGCATCCTTAGTCCTATTAACAATGTCACAGTCAGCTGCAGCCATGTGCTCTGCACAGTGTGATCCATATAGATGCTTATTTACTTATTCAAATCGTTGAGATTTCCTCCTCCATCGCCCCATAACCAACTATTTCATTTCCATTTCCCATCGCATGTCGACTGCCTGAATGCCTGCTTGCCTGACTGCCGACTGCCTGCCTGCCTGCCTGCCTGCCTGCCCTGATGCTGTCGCCCTGTCTCTATCCCTGTCCTATTCAACTTGCCGCCTGACACTTCTCTGACAGCGACAGGCCATGAGCAAAACTTTTGTTCTATATACAATTTTTTCTTTTTGTCTTCTACACTCTGTCGCTTTATTCAGAGAAAACAGAGACTAAGGGAGCGAGCGAGAGAGGGATAATATGAGCAGAAATGCTAAAACAAAACGCAAAAGAGTCGCCCAGAGCCAGTGAATGTCATGACAGGCTCAGTGACTTCGGGGCCCGGGGCCAAACTGAATTGCTGACTAACAGCCCTGTCGCGAAATATGAGTCCATTTCAGCGTAAGATACAGATACACAGCAGCTCAGATACTTAGATACATTTGGTGAAAGGGATGTGGCCGGCGGCCTGTGCCGCCCCAGGGCCACATCAACGCAGAAAGACGCACACATGCACACACACGCCTGTCTTGGCCCCACTGTGCGCACGTGCTTAAATACTTTGGCAGCAGCAACAACAGCAACAAAATGAGAGAACACTTTTCAGGATGTGACACAAAATGCCGCCATCGTCGTGGCTGTCATCATTGTCTGCTTTAAAGATTACACAAAATATTTGTAAAAATACAAAACACAACAAGCGGCTGCCGAGGAGCTACTGTAGAGGGGCTGCTGGTGGGGGCTGCCACACAAAAAATAAACTCGCAGCTTTACAAAAATAACAACTGCGGAGGCAGCCGCACAAAACGAAAAAAAATCAAAGAAAACAAGCGAAGAAAAGCGAAAAAAACACGAACACACACACACACACACACATACAAACACATACATACACATACAAAATATTTACAAAATATTTTCCACTTCAACGAAATGGAAAACGCGACCGCCCCAGAAGCAAGCACCCTGTCCGCCGCCTACCCGCCCACCGCTCGTTGCTGTGGCTGCTGCCGTGACACGACTTGAGTTGACTTGGCTTTTGTCAGTCCCTCGTACCGCTCGTTGCCTTGCTCCCCCTCGCCAGCCCCACCCCTAAAACGTTCATCTTTCCGCCTGTCAGCTCGTCTTTCCGTCTGGCAATGGCTCGTTGGCTCCGTCTCGGGCGCGCCCGCGTCGGCGTCGTCGTCGGCGCCGCCGCCTGACAACGACAAAAAGAAAATGCAGCGCAGCGTGAAATGCCTCGAGAGCAGCACCAGCACCAGTACCACCACCACCACCAACAGCAACAATGCAAATCAAATGCGCGCCAAAAACAAATTGCAAACTGAACTTGACTGAGAAATCAGCTGCAATAAGAAAATCTCACACGAGTGTATCTGTATCTGTATCTCTAAGTGTATCTCTATCTGCAACTTTAGCTCGCAGTGTTCGCCTAAGTGAATTGTGTGAAAAATGCAGCTATGCAAGCGGCCTAATTCAGAATCGAGTTGAGTAATTCATAAATGTATCTTTGTATCTATTTGTTTTTATGTCTATGTATCGCATAGCTGATGTTGCGGCAAGCCAGCTTCTAATTGATTTCATTTGCGCTGACCCAATAAAAAATAAAAAAGATAGACTCTAAATTGGTTAGGCGCCAATTGAATTTTAAGTTAAAGGAAATCTGCGATGAAGCCAATTAGCTGTGGCTATGCTAGACGAAGGAATTCACTGGGATGATTATATATGCGTATATTTATTAAGGTATTACGATATTTTCTCTCTCTTAAAAGGGAGCACTATAACTCATGTGCGAGGCTCTATTAAGTTCTACTTAACTCTTAATGCGAAATTGTTTTCAAGTTGTATTTGATTGTCATAAAGTCAGCATCAACAAAGCGAGCAACCCGTCTGCCAAGCACGGTCTCCCCCACTCCCCATCCCACCCCTCTATGCTAATGTGCTCGGCCCCCAAATCCCTTTTAAAGGACGCGCTCATTGCACTCCTGAGACTTGTTTCTCTCACCGCCCGGGCCGTCCCTTTCCAAGCTCTGCTCTATGATATGATAATTATATGCTGCCCGCAAAAAGCACACACTCACACCCACACCCACACACACACACACACACACACACGCGTGCACAGAAAATGTTATATTCATATAGGGCAGCAAAAACTTCAACACTGCTGAATACAAGAAATATAACATGGAGCGACAACTACAAGTCAAAATATAAAATGGAAAATGTGTGAATATTTCATTTGGTTTACCAACAAAATAACAAAAAATATATATGTATGCAGAAACGTAGCAACGAGCTGTTCCAAATGGCACATGTGGCTACAACAACTGGCAACAACAACAACAAGAACAACAACAACGCACACGTCAATGTTAATTTAGTCAAAGCCAGAGCACAGCGCAGGCAACACAACAACAAATGAAACAATTCCATTGGGCATTGTTGCGGGACAGCTCCGACCCCACCTCACTCCTCCCGCACCTTCCACTTCCAACTCCTCTGCCTGATTTCACATGTGCTTCTATGTCAACTTTCATGAAATTAGCTGGCAACATGACGAGCTGCCAGCGACACCGCCCTGTGCCACAAGCACGCCCATTAGCAAGCCTCGTCGGGAATCGGGCAATAGCTAGAAGCGGTCGGCAGTGGGGGCGGAATGCGCCTAATGCGCAGCTGACACCTTGCCAAAGTAGTTTTCGCTGTTGCTGCGCGCGGTTAATTCACAGAGCCACAAAACAGCAACCGAAACCGAAGCCGAAAACGAAAATGAAACGTGGAGGTCCCATTGGGGACTTAACCAACAGGCCTGTGGGCTGAGCCTTGGTTTTGGCTTGACATTCGCTTTGGACGGGGCCCTGGCCACGCCTCAGTTCAGCTTTTGTGTGCACGTGTTGCAACAACGCGGTCGACGTCGAGCTTGATGCCATAGGCGACGGCTGGCATTGGCGTCGCCTGCTAATTAAAAAAAATAACAGAATACGAACGCTGCCTCCCCCTCCCACGCTCTTGTTAGCCCTGCCCCGGCCAGCAGGGCATTTAGTTTAATTATTACAAATGGCCGAGGGCAAAAATATTTAGAGTAAATGCACTCAAAGTTTAGTTTAATTTAATTACATTTTCAGTCTAATGCAGGTGGAATAAACTCTGTGGAAACTTAATATAAATTATAATACATAAATGTCCTTGAAATATTAAGGAGTTGAAGAAATGGAAATATTAAATTGAATTGAATTATATTGAAATAATGAATAAAAAATATTGTTTTGTTTCTTCTTTTCAGCTCATACTTTAGATATGTAAAAATATATTAGCTTACTTCATTAGTCCATTTATATACTCGCTGAACTAACAAGTTTCCATTCATACTTAGCTAAGCTCTTTTATTCCGAATCAATAGGTCTGTGCCTACTTTATTTGTATATTTACATCTTGTATAGTCTCTCGTTGCCTTGGCTTTAGCGCAGCAATCAACGCTGCAAATATTCATTCAGTCAATTCAACCAATAAAACAGTAAGCGTTGGGCCCCGTCTCTGCGGAACGCAGCTGTTAAATCGATAAAAACATTTCAACTGCAATTCGGCTATCGAATTTTCGTGGCGCAGTGGCAGCAACTACTTGTAGATACAATATGCTTGTTGGCCGTGGCCATCGGCTTGTCCCCACATTAGATACAGATACACAGATTAAGTTGTTTGCCCACGGGAGTAGTCAATGTCGTGCTTATGTGTGTGTGAGCTCTGATAAATCCGTAACGAGGAATCTGCAATGCACCATAACCAACGCAACAAGCGACTCAGGAAAGAAGCTAATAACAACACCCTGGTCTGGCATGGTCGGCCCTGGCCTTGCCTGTCCTGGCCAAGCCTAGCCCGGCTTGACCAGCCCCGATAAGCCGAAACGTTCGTCCAGCTGGCCAGTCAGCTCGGCCATATGGATGAAAAACTAAAAATGGCATTAAAACATCGTAATCGCAGAGCAACGCATAGCTCGGGTGGATTGTCATTTTCATTTTCACAAGCGCATGGCGCAAAATGGAAAAACAACCCCGTCCACGGGGTAACTTTGCCTCTATGCATGTGTGCGTGTGTGTGTGTTTCTGTGTGTGTGTGTGTGAGGGGTAGTTTTCATTTACTTGGCCTGTAAGTTATTCTATTGAAGTTTTTCCACTTTCATAGCGAAAGTCGAATTGATGCGGGAGGGTGCCAAATGCAATTTAACTTAATTACATGAATCTATGACGAGATTTTCGCATTTTATTTCTAAGGATTTTTTAAGTTCTTCTTACGTTTCTTTGATTTCATGTGGATTAAAGAAATTGACTCGATTTTTTACCTGTAAAGAAAAAAGAATGAAGGAACGTTTAATAAATTATATTATTAATGATTTAATAATTTAAAATTAATATAAATACTTAATTTAATCAGTGAAAGAAAGTTTTAATTTATAAGTATTAAATAATAATAAATATTTTATTTCTTATTTCTATAAGTTATATTATAACTGGTAAAAAATATAAATATATGAAGAGTTGAGCCTATTGTTCATTTTACACTCTTATACAGCATTTTACTATATATATTACATATCTACTGTTAAAAATATTTCATGCTTTTGAATCCATTTATTTACACAACCGGAATTTCATTGAAGGTCTTGATACTGTATTTTCGATCTAGTGTTACATTATATTGGTTAGTAATTGTCTGGGCTAGTTGTATAGCAAGTTGGTAATGAGGCCATTTGCAGCAGCTGCAGATATGGGGGAAACTCTTGCCACAATTTCAAGCTCGATTGCATCCAATTCGAGTGCTCAATTGCTACGGCTGTGGCACTTAATCAGCTGTAAGAAGCAATTAAGAAAAAGTCAACTACAGACCCGCTAACCAATTCCAACTTTGCAGCAGCTGGACAGGGTGTTGATTAAGCAGCCATAAACAGAAAGAGAAAGAAAGAGAGAGTGAAAGAGATGAATGCGGGCAGCATGAGGCGAGAGGCAAAAAATCAACAACAGTTGCCAAGACAAATACAGAACAAAATGAAAAAATTACTTAATTAGCTGTTGAAAGATCCTTGGCCAGCTCCTTTTGGCCACGCGGGCAGAGTAGCAAAAACGTTTCAAGCCAAGTGTAAATTGAATGAAATATTCATGCAGAGATTTCGCGACGATGCGCGATCCCAAAATTGGCAACGTGCGAATGGCCATTGCGTATGGACGTGGCTTCGGCTGCGGCAGCGGCTGCAGCAGAGGCTGTTGATGTTTTATTGAATTGAAAATCTCATTATCACCTCGACGCATTCTTTGAATGCATTTGGAGGCGCATACAAAACAGGTCCCAGCTTCACTCATTGCCTGCTTGGCTGCCTGCCTGCCCGGCTGTCTGTCGAGCCGAGCTTGGAGCATCGGAATCGTCAGATACTCGCAGCTAATTATCGTAATTATTGCAAATTTACAAATTGATATGAAATTGATTAGTGCCCCAGTGGAACGAAGGCGAGGACAGGGCTGACGTCGTCTGCAGAGACAGTTTCAAACTTGTTTCTCGCCAGGACGCATCACCTCCTCTGTCTCCCTTTCTCACTGCGAGATTTCCACTTGCGAAGTGGATGCCTTCCATAATTCATTTGGCAGCGAAAAAATGCTAATTTACCGAAATACTTTAAAAACAGCAGAAGAAAGAAGGTGTCAAAGTCGAAAAACTGTCGGCGTTGGGAACTTCGCCACTTGCATACATTTCAATAGAGTTGCCATCGGCCTGTTGCTGTTGTGTTGGCAACTCTACAGATAGTCGCGCAATTTGTCCGTGGCAAAGACGCTGACACAAAGCAAACTCTTGTGGTGAGAACAAATTTTTCAATTAAGCCATTAATTCAGTTCGCGCCACACACAAGCAAATTTACCCAGAGGCACACACACAGCTCACTCGATCGTCATCATTACCATCGCCACCATCACCATCACCATCACCATCATCGTCATCATCAACATCGCCATCATCATCATCATCATTATTGTCATTGTCGTTCCTTCTGTCGCATTATTTTATTAAGCATCCACATCCACATTCACATCTGCATTTACAAACATCCCAAAGTCCAAGCGCTGTCTGCAATTCAAATATGCCTCTCTCGCTCTATCTCTCAATCTCTACCTCTCACTCTGTCTCACTCATTTCTGTGCTCGTTCTGCTCTGCTCCGCTTCGTTCGCTCTCGTCTCGTCTTCTGCCCAGTTGTTGCTCTCATTCTGTGTCCACTTTTAAGCAAATTTTATTCATGTTTGCCTCCGTCTGCCTCTGTCCATAGTTGTTGTTGTTGCAGTTGTTGTCGTTGTTGTTGTTTTTGTTGTTGTTGTTGCTGTTGCTGTTTCGTTTTGCTCACATTGTAAAGTTGTCGTCACACAACGTTCTCCCAGCTCTTAACAAAAATATTCTCCATGGCATGCAAATGAAATGAAATGAAATTATTTCAGCGCCGAGTTCTTTTGGCTGATCAACGACAGGAGATGACGATTAAATGAATTGTTTCTGGCATATTTTATATTGGTTTTTCATAAGCGGAGCAAACTATGCGTGCTTTGATTATCCAACGAATTCACATTTATGGAAAAGTGCAGTAGGGCGTAGAAAATGATGGAAATGCGTATGAAATTGTGTGTAACTGATCGATCTAGTCAAATAATATTCCATAAATATCTTAGATATTTATGGACAATATGCATGATACTAATAATGATAATAATTCCATATATATATAGGGTTTTTTGGTATATCAGTTTATAGAGCTTGCTGTTTCTTGGGTATTTGAATATTTGTAGTTGGGCTTTGCGGGCGATCAACCATCGTAGCCGCAGCTGCTTGGCTGGTAACTGGCACCGCTTGGCCACCATACTCGGAGGATTGAGTCTCGCAGACAGTTACTAATTTTCAACACCTTCGCCTCTGGTGCGCCGCTGCGGGTTGCCAGAGACGTCGCCAGTTGGTTGCCTGGCTGGTTGCTGGCCACAGATTGATGGAGGGGAGCGAGGCGGAGGTGGAGCGGTTGCTTGGCTGGTGTTCATGCAAATGGAATACTTTTCACCTGCTTCCCATTTGGAAAAGCCGTGTGGCATGCATGCGTGTTGTTGCTGGTGGAAATTGCATGTTATTAGCATTAGCCGCATACACGATCCCTTCCACTGATAGTGAAACCATATTTTATTTTTATACAAAATTTGTGCGCTTAGACGTTTTATTTACCAATAACCAACCAACGAGCCACCGTCGCACCACCTTGCACCACCCCAAAGACCAGGGCAGGTTCGCGTATGGCAAACCGCAACAGTGTCGCAGCATAATAAGAAGACATTACACCAACAACAGTGGCAACAACAGCGCCAGCTACAACAACAACAACAACAGCAACAATAATAACAACCTTTGCGTGCCAACATGCAATTTCAATGTAACCAACGGCGAGAGGTAAAACAAAAAAACAAAAAACACTCGTCTATAAAGAATTGTGAATAAATTTCCAAATAGCAACCAAGCGATGACAACTCACAGTGGAACCAGAGCACTAAAGACTTGTCATGAAATAGTTGAAAAAATAATTCAATATATCAAAATATATGAAAATGTGTAACTGGAATTAATATCTTAGAAAAAGGTAAAGGGACTTCCAACCCAAGCTCCTCTCTTTAATCTTAACATTGATTGATTTAATTTGAAATCAATTGAAACAAAGCAAGTTACAAAAATCAATAGTATTTGATCGATCGATATTGCAATCGATCTGTTCAAAATTATTGTCGGCCAAGGCATAGATAGAACGGGGTCAAAATGCTTTCATCTTATTTTCATTCATATCTATCAAATAAGTACTAAGAACGGACTTTGCGTATTCTTTGCTTTACTTAGATATCAGCTATTAAATAGTTTTCATATTTTATTATTGTTATTGTACTACTAATTCGCTCCACTGTGGCGGTAACGAGTAAATATTACGTATACGCCACGTGTACACAATCGAAGCATCGCACGGCATTCAAACAGTTTTGTGTTGTGCGCTTTACACTTTGCGTTTAGCTGCCGCACATAGATTTTGGGTAGATTTCAACGATGTGCGGCAAGTTTTGCCAACGCCCTCCATCAATGGCGAATCCTTCTCCAGCTACTCCCACGCACTCTGCCACTCAGCTCGAATCCTAACCAGGCATGAGCGCCACAAACTTTCTGTTTGTTTATCATTAAGACATTTTACACTTTACACTTTACATGGGGTTGCCCTTTCATAATCTGCCGCTGGCATATGTTCTCATCTGCATGCGTGAATCTACAATATTTATATGTATATCTGAGTGCATGAATGTGTGTGAGGCAGAGAGAGAGAGAGCAGGATATTGGCGCCGTTGGCTGTTTGTGCTGCGGATTAAGCGGCAGCCACGAACAACTGCGTCCAACTCGCCAACCCACAGTTGGAAGTTCTATATGTCTTTCGCTTCCTCCTCCCCCATTCAATCCCTCTCTCTCTCTCTCTCTCTCCCTCTCTCTCTATCTATCCTTGTCAACTGTTCATGTGTGGGGCTTACATGGCTCGTTGGCTTGTACTTTACCGGGCTAATTACAATAATTTTTCTAATGTCGCTTGGCATAAATTTGTAACGTGACGTGACGATAGGGATCTGCCTCTGGTCTCCGCACTGAACAACAAACAACATGACAATTTGCAGAGTACGACACGAACATGAATCCAACATGGAGGCCAATGGAAATCAAGGAGTACCCCAGGCGGGCAGAGGCTAGGCAGGCGGTTCAGCCAGCGGGCAAGAAACGTGTCCACCGATAAGCATCAACGGTTCGCTGTTGTCAATCACAAGCTTCACTTGGCCGCAACAACAATGAATCCGATTAGTATGAATACTCGTACTATTTACGAGTGCACTCGGACTGCGGGCAGAGAGTTCGCTTGGGTCGCTGCTTCATTTGAAATGCGCAATAGACGCCGCCTCATCCAAGTCGACATCCACGTCTCCATCCAAAGACCACGTCGCTTCTCACTCTCTGTCTCTCTCTGCCTTTGTCACTCGCTCTCTGTTTCTCTTATAAGCGGACCGCCCGAAAGTGTTGGCAATGTGCGCCGCCGGTGGCATTTAACCGCTGTAAATGAGTTTATCTGGCGCAATCAGCAATTTTCGGTATCCGCTTTGAGTCACAGTCTCTAGCACAGTCACAGTCACAGGCACAGGCACTGACACTGGCACAGTCACAGACTGAGGCCTCGTCGCCAGCGTCGCCAACGTCGCTGCGCATGTGCAACTGAATGTTAATTAATTGAAATGTACTCGAGCCTCACGGCAGACCGACGGCAATGGCGAAGAAGACAGCGCCAGCGTCAGCGAAAACAAAAACAAAAACAATAACAATAACAGCAGGAACAACAATAAGTAAAGTACACAATATAAGAAACAAAGTGGGCTCCAAGTCGAGCTCCCCATTGGCAATCGCGATCGCTGGCGATAAGCAAATTGCAGGCGCTGCAGTTCAAAGGAAAACGACAATTATGCGACACTAAAAAACCCGATTCCAAATTATACCAAAGTCCCCGAAACAATGAGGATAGTCGAGAGGGCTTATAAAAAATGGCGATTGAAAGTGGGCTAACCATAGAATCATCTCGATGATGATGCTTATGGAAATAATAAAAATGTAAATGTTGCCAGTTCATAGTTAAATATAATCTAAATTTAATAAAATTATTTTTAATTACAAATAAATATAAAATTTAACGGCATGAAATAAATAAATAAATGCATCACAAAACAATTGTCGAATTTCTAGTTTTCTCATGTTTACTCTATCCATAATCCTATACATATCATAAATATTTACAACTTTATCTCAAAACTTTGAAGTATATAAAATTATTTGAATCATGCTTAAAAACTAATATTTTTATATGATTAATATTTTCTTTGAAAATGATGAATGAAGAATGAAATCTGGAAAATAAGAACTAAACTGTCGATTCAGCTCATAAGGAAATATAAATGTATTTCTTATACCACACCCTGCCAAAAATATAAATAAATTTCTATGAAAAATTATACACAATGAATTCTATGAAATAGAGCTGAGAGAGAGAGATGAAAAATAACTCAATTCCATTTAGTTTCTATGGCTGATAAGTATGCACTGTAAAGTGCTGCGCCTTCTAATCCTTTGCTATTCGTTGTCGCTGGCTAATGACCCATTAATAACAAGGAAACAACAACAACAACAACAACAAGCAACAGCAGCAATTGCAACAATAGCACCCATGGCTAATTAAGTCATTTGCTGCTAGTTGGCAACTTGTTGCCGTCGGCAAACGGTTGACATTCGAGTGCAATTGAGTTAATCCCCAGTAAGTCGAGGTGAGGTACACAAGCAACTCGCATTGTGCACTCGCCTTATTTGTACCGACAACAGCCTCAACATTTAGTGGAGCCACTTGCTTTTGCGTTGGCGGCTTGCAGCCAGCTTGTCAGTTGCAAGTTGCAAGCTGCAAGCTGCGAGCTGCGAGCTGCGAGCTGCTGTTCGCCTTGTGCTTGTATGTTAATTTGCTGGCATGGGGATCTTTAGGCAGCTTGCTGCTACGCTCTTAGCCTGGTCTAGCGGCAGCAGACGCAGCGCGTGTCATCATTAACGTGGTTTCTTTCCTGGCTATTGTTGGCCCTTTGCATTGTTCCAGCTGCCCCAACCTAATCCCTTTTCCTTTTTCTCTGAACATCTTCTGAGCTCCGTAGCCAACAATAGCGACCACATTAATGGTAATGGCAACACCAGCGGCAACAACAAATGCAACGGCAAGAGCAGCAGCAACAAGAAAAGCGCCAACAGCGACAGTAGCTACTGACCCAAAAACCGAGCAACAACCAGCAACAGGCATAAGGCAAAAGTCTGGACTTCTAGCTAACAAAGTGTCCTAAAGACTTGCCAACTAATAATTCAAGTGGTTTTCCATTTCGACAGCTTAGGATAAGAGTGGGAGTGGAATAGATAAATAGGGAATATCAGTAACTTTGATTTTTATAAGCTTTAAATATCTACAAAGTCTTCCCAGAGACTTGAGGCTTTGAATATTTTATTGTCTAAGTTACGAATGCTGAGAGCAATACCAATCAAGTTAAAGATACAATTTATGCTGACCACCTGCAGTGGGTTACGTCAGACTGCAAGTATCTGACTACTTATTAATTTCATTAATAAAATAGATAAATAAAAACATGACTTTAGAGTTGCTGATTTATACATCCAATTGCTAAAAGGTAATTAATTTGGTACAAAGAAAATTAATAGAAATGCATTAAGATGAAACAGCAACAATAACTTTCTTTTATAAGTCGACACTTTATGATATCACCCAAAGCTCGCTGTCGAGATTGATTGAGTATGAAATAGGACGAAATGGCTATAAAAATATATCTTAACATCATGATATTATTGAGTCCGATGTCCGATTCGCTTGATAATTAGTTATATGTTTAGCGGACATAAATTTATGAGACTGCGATGTCTGCTTCAGTTGTAGATCTTGCCAGAGCTAATGCTGATTGTAGACGAAAATAAAAGCGAAACTCTCGTTGGGCTTGACAAAGCATTGGTTTAATCAGCTGCAAATTAATGACTCTGCAAAAGTTGTTCACAATTTAAGTTTTATTTTTTGGTTTGTGCAAAATCGAAACGCGAAATGGCACAGTTTGCGTCTTGGGCAATCCGTTGGCCACAATGGGAACTAGTTGGCCGAGGCGCACTGAAATCTGTTTGGCAAAATCTTCCCAAGCTGCTTTGATTAAGCGCTGTGACATTTCTATTGCCTGCTCGAAAGAAATTGAAATTAATGGATCGGATTGAGTCGAAATCGGAATCGGTATCGGCATCGGCGTCGTTCGCATATTAATAGATACTTGGATGTTGGCATTATCTGTCATCGCGATCATTGCCTTATGCAAATGTGAGAAGCAGACAGAGAGAAAGGGAGAGAGAGAGAAAGAGAGTAAATATAATACATGTAACCAATATGATTTGTAATTTCATTTGCGAACTAGACTTGTGTCAATTGCAACAATGAGAGAAACTTTGCCCGCCTCAGAGGCTGAGATGCACTCAGTCGTTGGGCATGCGGCGTATTTGTTAGAGATTATCGGCGACAGGTGACAATGACAGCTTCATTATAAAGCAATTAGTGTGAAGTACAAGCGTATGTGCGTGAGTGTGTGTGTGTGTGTGTGTGTGTGTTGGAGTGAACATGCAGCTGGGCACACTGTTTACGGACTACAGACTATGGCAAATTAATTTTTAATAAGACACAGACACAATGCGACAAACTGCCAGTGACAGGAGTCACATGAGGTGCCAGGACTCCCACAAACACCCACAGACACAGTCACACACACACACACACACAAACACTAAAATGCAGACAACGTGAGTTAGGAGTGCACTTGACTGCCAGACAGACTGCACTTGTGCCCGGTTCCGATTCAGGAGCGCAGCTTGGGCCGAGCTGCGTCTGTTATTCAATATAACAGCATGTTCAACAACGCAAGCAACAAGCAACGGCAGCAACAACATTGACAATAACAACAACAATAACAACAGCAGCAAGAACAGCAGCTAAGGCAACAACAAGCAGTTACTCGCCGGCATTTGCTGGAAAATCTAACGAATATATGTAAACGATATGCTAGAAAAATGTCAGTCAAACTGTCGCTTCCAACACACGCGCAACAACAACAACAGCAACAGCAACAGCAACAATAACAACAACAACAGCAACTACAACAGCAGCAATTTTAGTCACTTGATGCTTATATTGAAAATTGTTTTCTGCATTGCATTTTGCACGGGCCGCGTCGCTGCATCCGTCGGGTATCTGACTATCAGCTCTGACTATCAGGTATATGAGTCTATGGGTATCAAGTATGAGTACTCATGAGTGTATGCGTGAGTGCTACCTCTGTACTGCCAGCTGCGACTGCTGCCAAACAGTGGCGGCAAAAAATAAACACATTTATGGAAATTTATTCATAGAACTTATGAAACCGATAGACAACAACCGGCAACAACAACAACAACAGCAACAACAAAAGAGGCTGCCTGACTGGGTCGCCTGTCCACTCGTCCACTTGCCCAGGGGCTGCAGAGGGCCGGCCTCTTACCCAAGCTCCCCTTTTGACCACACGTCTGGAGGTTGTGAGCCTGGTTTAGTTTTGCCAAACAGTTGGCAGTTGTGTTTCTCTTCTGCTGTCGCCGCCGTTGTTGTTGTTGTTGTTGTTGTTGTGGTTGTACAGCCTTGGGTGAGCTTCTGTATTTTGAAATGCTTTATTTACTATATAAACATATATATACATATACATATGTATCACACTGTGCATGACAGTGGGCAGTATGTTTGCTGAATGAAAGTGCAAATATTGTTTAAAAAACAAAAGCTCGAGATGTGTGAATTCAGATGAAATTAATTCCATTTCTAAATGCATTAAAAGTGTAAAGTATATAAGAGATAGCCATAAAAGCTTATGTAAAATATAACATTTTAGGGAAATCATGAAGTATGTGTTTCATATAAATAATAATTAAAGGCAAAAGAATATTTAACTTCTTTTGAGAAATATTTTAGACAATGCAAATTGTTCATACAGCTCAAACATATCAAAATGTTTGTCATTTATTACGTAAGCCAGGCTCTATAAGACTAGAGAAAATGGAGAGCTTAATGTAAATAAAAAAGTTTAAGTAATCAAGCCTATCTCCATGTAAGAGCTCAATAACTAATTGAAAGAAGATTTAATTGGCCAATTGGAAATACTTGATTACCGTTATACAACTTTCCATATTATTATCTCTATTAAAAAACAATCGTAAACTGTTAAGCATTACAAACAAAAATGTCAGTTTATTAAGATAATCGCAGACAAACTGTCTGAAAATATTCCCTGAATATGAAAAATGTCTTTAGACAAAGATTTGAAATTAATTTGCAATGTTAAGCAAATTAATTCGTATAGTTTCCAAGTTTATTCGCTATGAAGTTGGCGTTTAATGTAATTGTTATTGTTGCATAAATACTTGACGCTATGTCGTGGCACATCATTATTACAATTCACACACACACACACACATAGGCATACATACTCGCAGCGGCACTCAATAGAATCAACAGCAGAAAGAAACTTAAAAATATGCACAAAATATGAACGAGAAATGATTTATGGCATTCACAACAGCCACAGAGCCATTGTGTGTGCATGTGTGTGCGTGTGTATGAGTGTGTGTGTGTGTGCGTGTGTATGCAGTTGTAAGTACGAATGGGTATATGGAATTTTGCGGACTGCTCTCTTATCTGTTCAGTATTTGGAAGCGTTTCATCTACATGCGCTAATTATTTCATATGCTTGTAAAGCGATTCGTTCCTTTTCTCTCTTTCACACACTCTCTATCTCTCTCTTTCTCTCTCACGCTCTCTGGCTATGTTTACCCCTTTGGCATGTGCATATATTGCCTATTCATTCATTTTACTCACTTTATTCATTTGTGTCATTTGCTGGCATTTACCTAGAACAACTTGTTTGATTATTGAACCGACCAAGTGTTTAACCCGCAATTTACGATTCGCGTTTTGCGATTCGCGATTTGCGATTCGCGATTTGTGATTACAACTAATTTGTTTTGTAAAACGTGTCCGTCTGTCTGCCTGTCGGTCGTTTTGTGGTCTCTGTGTCTGGCGACTGCTGGCAAGTTGGAAAAGATTTATGAACTGTTTTAATGATCTAATTAAATTGCAACTAGCCATGAATATCATCAGCCGGTTCACTTCACTTCGTCTCGCTGTCATTTCTCGTTTCCACATCAATTATGCGTCAAGATTTTGCGATCGAAAAGGGGGAAAAGATGGAAGGCGACTTTGGGCAGCCAGTAAACGATTATTTTATATTATCGACATGCGCTTGATAATTTTATACCTGATGTGCAACTAAAGTTGCTTAATTTGAGCAGAAGAAGAGTCATGAGAAAATTGTAAACGTAAATTAACATGACATTTTGAAAGTAAATACTATTGTAGAGTGATCAAGCTATTTCATATAGTTAGATATTTCAATTTGGTTTCTATTGAATTCAATCAAGTAATCAATTAAATAATTTATGATACCATCTTATATTTCAATAAAAAATGAAATAATTTGTTTTTCCCATAAATTCTTGCATTTTTTTTCATGGTATAAATGAAAGTTTGACAAACTTGATAAGCATTGCCCTAAATTTTAGTTTTTTAATTTTTTGCCAAGTTGGTTTGCCAATGAGGGTTTATTTACCTTAGTTTTTGTGATTGTTTTCGTGTCTTTTACGATATAATTGTTGTCTTCTTGTTGTTGGTTGTTGTCTTGATTGTGTAAAAATCGGTGCCCAAAATATATAAGAGTATATATGATGTTGTGTACTTTGCTCAGTTTTAATTTTAGTGCGTAGATTCTGATGATTTCTGTTGATGTCTTCTCCGTGCCTATTCGATTTTCTATATATACAAATCGACTTGTGTTTTTGCTGTTGTTTCGCGTATCTCTACTTTATTAAATATTTAATATCACAATTTTTTTTTAAAAACGTCGACGTTTTGTTAGATTTACACTTATCTTATATGATTCCGTTGCGTTAAATTTATGTATTGTTATATTTACAAAATTCAGAATCACAATCTTTGTTGTTTATGAATTTTTTTTATATATATAACTAAACACGACTTTTATATAAATTTATACGTGTATATATTTATCAATACACGCACACACTTATATACAATATAGAATCACCAAATGAATCGTTGCGAATGTTTTGTTATTGAGTTTTTGAGCTTTTTGTTGTTGTTGTTGTTGTATTTCTGCTGTCGAATCCGGAGATGAACTTTTTGAATTTCTTGAAATTTTGCAAACGATACAAAAGCAAAATGAACAAAACTCGCGCCACCGCGATGGCAATCAGAACGATAAACGAAAGGACGAGAAGACGCAAACGCAAATAATTTCGATGTTGACGGGTCGACTTGCGTTTTCTACCCATAAACAACAAATATTTGGGATATTATGCACGGTCAAAATCAATTCGGAGTGTCGTCGAATACAGCGTCTGGCACTGGGTCTGCACGCTTATCAGCATACGTTCCTTATCAGCGACGTACAGGGCTCAGGTTCGGGTTCGGGGTTGGGTTCGCCGTTCTTTGCTGAGCCAGCGCCGAAAATTGGCAGAGCTTTGGAGTCGATGCTGCTGGTGGAGGTGCTGATGAAGTTGATGTCGATGTCCCACTGTCGATGACATCTCAGCCCCCGCAGACACGAGAGTTCAGTTGCTGTTACTGCTGATAAGCCAATCGAATGCAATTGTTATTGCAAAAATTCTCCACAAAAAACCAAACTTAATTGAATTTAATTTTTAATTTAAATTTTTGGCGGCTGATGTGTCAGTCCATATACGATTTTCGACGTATTTTCCATGTCATTTTCACGTTAACTTATATTTCAAGCGGCTCCACGCGTTGCCTTCTGTCATTTTGCGCCAAAAAAAAACTGGCAGAAATTTTTATTTGTCAACAATGTTAGAGAAGTTAAGAAATGAAATACGAATGGCAATTCGAAAACTTCCTTTAAATGCACGAATAAAAATACGTAGTTCTTAATGCTTGGGTTTTGCTGGATGCGAGCGTATTTTTACGTCAGTTTTGGAATGAATTTCGCGAGAACGAGTACCCGAGCGGCGGCAACACGTCTATTTGGCACGTTCATTCATTCACAACTAACCGTAAATGCTCGTAAACATGTATCTTTCGGATTCACAAACAAACTTACGGATACACAGCAGCACGTTTGGCAACATGTTGCGCACCAAGCATGTTGCCCCGTTCCCTCGAACGGCCGACAACGAGCTGGCGAATGAGCGAGCCGGCAACAGAATATGATAAATGGCGGCATTGTTTTTGGGCAACGGCAACTCAATAAAACATTGCGGGCCGTGTATATAGGAACAAATTGGAAAGAAGCAAACTGTGCCGAATCAAAGATATACCCAAGAGTATTTAGAGTAGAGTTTTGTGTATATATGAAGTCTTTGAGAAAGTGCTCAATATTAAGCAATATAAATATCTAGAATAAATTACATTATTAGGAAAGGAAGATGGCAAATGAATGCACTGAAGAAATCACTTTAACATACATCATTTAAAAACTACAATTTATTAGAAATTAATGTTGAGCTGATCAAACTTTTTTTTACTTTCAAAAAATATTTTTCGTACTATATATATGGTATATTTATAAATTTAATAGTTTTTTAATTATTAATATTATTAAGGAATAGATTTTACCTATACTTGAATTTATAACAATTTTAAAGAAATCGGTTGTAACAATATGATTTTCAAATCAAGTAGGTAAAATTTTTTGCATTTTATATATGCTAACTGCTCTAAGTTCAGTTCAAGCGTAGTCTTATATGCCATGGCGAGCATAGTTGCTTCGCAACATTTGGTTGTAGGCATGCTGCCAATATGTTGCCAGCATGTTGGTTGCGTGTTTCCAGTGTGTTGCGTGCTCGCTCTACAAACTTGTTGGCTGCATGTTGCTGAAGCGTAAATGAAGAAATAACGAAATAATTGCAGCCAAAGCATTTGACAGTGAATGAGAATTAATATTAAAAAAATAAAAATAAAAATAAATGCAAGCTGAATAAATTAGCTGCACATTGGGACAAATTAAAAACTAATAACTACAAATGATGGTCAGCTTATTGGGAATGCAATCGATAAGCATTTGAAAATTGAATTTGAATTCGAATTGGAAATGGAAATGGATATGAGATTGGAAATCGTAGATAAACAATAGAAAAATGCAAAATTGTGGCAAGGCACGATGCGTGGCGCCGTTTGATTTGGTGCCGATAATTGCTGTCATGAATTTATAATAATATTCTAAAATATATTCAATTTTTGTGCTACTCGCTGGGGGGTTGGGCTGCAGAGGCGACACGACTCGCAGTTGTTTGCTTAGCCGAAAACCCTTTCAACTTATTTATTTATTTATTATTATCTTTTTTTTTTTTGGTGGGAAACTGGCTGAACTTGAAATTCAGTTGGGAGCGACAACAACAACATAATCACAGAAATTACCGCCATGCATATGAAATACAAATATTCCGTCTCTGTCGACTGCGCCGCTGACGTCGCCAAAAGCGCACGCAACAAACACGAAATTTTTGTTGCTTTTTTTTTATTTTGTACAAAAAGATTTATTGCTTTTGGCGGCGCAATTGTTAAGAGAGCGCGAGAGAGACAGATAGCGCGAACGAACGAGATATCGCCTCATGAAATAGTAAAAAGTTGAGCCACAATTGAAAGTGAAAAGCGTGGAAACGTGGAAGTCATCGAGAGTGTCGTCGGCGTTATTGTTGTTGTGGCTGCTGCCGCTGCCGCTGTTGTTGCTCGGTCGGTCAACGTCGCCAGCGGCAACGGCGACTGCAAGCAGGCCACGTGAACGGCTTCATTATACTAAGGTCCTGCCTCTGACTCAGGTCCTGGGGCGACTCTACCCAGTTGCTCTTTTGCTGTTGCTGTTGCTTTCAAAATTTCTGATTTCAATATCCCTTTGCATACATTTAAGCGCTAATTGCGTGAAGCCATAAATTTAAAATTCTTGCTTTTTATTTGACTACACAAAATAATGAAACCTGAAAAAAAGGGAACAGCCCAGACGTTGATGACTTTATTTAATGCATTTGCAACGCCGCAAGAGCAACAGTTGTTGTTGTAGCAGTCGCTGTTGTTGTTGGAGCTGTGGCATCTAAAATCGATTAAAGACCTTTTCTAAAATGCCAGCCTGCGGCTAACAGCTGCTGCACTCGGGTACCACGTGATAAGAATAATAATAAAAAAAAATTGAAATATTAATTTGAAAAAAAAAAAAAAAATAATAATATTAAAATTTGAGTAAATTAAATTTTTAGTAATAAAATAAAACGAAAGATCGATTCATGAATTATGAGGTTAACAATACTCAATACTCGCTTTATATTTATCAAAAGAAGTTAAAATGTTTATTTGTTTTTTTTTTTTTTTTGTTGTGTTTATCATTTTTGAATGGCATCAGCATATTTCAAATTTGGGTTTCGATAATGAATGAAATAAAAATCGGAATATAGAGAAATGCATATTAGAAATTTCGTTGGTTGCCTCTTTACAAGTTTAGTTTTGCTTCGCTATTGATGATGCATTGCCCTCTGACTTTAAGCAAGAAAATCACTTAGACCATTGCAAATAAAAGAAGTTGTTTCCAACTTTGCACTTTCCCATTTAATGTGCTTCGGTTACTGTTAATTTAATTTATTTGGGCATCTGTTTCGAGCACATTTAACATCCATTAGGCGAGGCAATTCTCTTGATTGCGTTCACATCCTATGCTCAGCCACCCCGCCAGAGAGCAGAGCCGGCTTCTGCTTCTAGTAAGTGACATTGACGCGGGGCGTCATCGGCAGTGGTCTGCCCGCCCCAGAGTTGAAAATCACGAGGAAGACAATTGCCAACATAGAGGAACGTATCAAAAACAATTCCCGGCAAATCCGTTTCAATTGAAATTTCAACTTACGCACCCGAAAACCCTGAAACGAGGCCAATGCAGCCGCCCTCGAGTGTCCGCTGTCCTCCATTCTCCATCCAGCAGCTAGCAGCCAGCATTCAGCAGCCGCCACCCGCCTCCCGCTTACCGTCATCCGCCATTCACCATCCTTCATCCGCTGTGCGTTGTCCGAGCACAAAGCTGACAAAGACGAAAATCAGAAATCGTAACGTGGCGCATGTCCTGGCAGCAGCCACTAGACTCGAAATTAGAACCTCCCATGCACAGCTAATGGGCGCACTCGCACTTGGCTGAAAGGGCGAAAGATATTCCAAAACTCCCATATCCGCAACACATTCCACATTCCGCATATGAGTATTGAACGACGAAATGAAACGCACATAAATCAAAATGGCCGGACAGCGGGCCAGCGGACGCCGCACTCAGCTCTACACCCTCCCACCCTTCCATCCCTCTCTCACTCAACCCTCGCTCGCACTGTTGGTTAGACTGACAGGCTGGCTGCGGCAGGCACACGGGAAATGAAACTGAAAAGGGAAAGGAAACGGCGTTTTGCTCTGCCTCTGCTCTTGCCGCTGCCTTCCAGCCTCTGGCTCTGACTCTGGCTCTGAAGCTCGACTAACGGGTGGTGGCTCGCAGGGCGAGCATGGCTGAGTGCGCGCTGCTGAACAAATGAAATGACGACGGGTTGACTGCCTGTCAAAAGAACAAACATGGGCGCACAGCGTTGCCGTCGCTGCCGCTGCCGCTGCCGCCGTTGCCGTCGCCGTCGCCGTCACCGTCACCGTCGCTGCCGCCGCCATAGGAAATCAAATGAAATGAAATGCACACATGACGAAACAAAAGCCCAAGTGAAACCTAACAAACAAACAAAAACAAAAAAAAAGAAAACAAACGAAACAACAAAAAATTATCAACCAAAAAGCGAAAAGGCCTCGCCTGGCAGCAGTCAGGCAAAGCCGCATCCACATCCAGATCCAAAGTCGACCCAGCAGCAGCAGCGACAGCAGCGACAGCAGCAACAAAACAAAAGCTCACAACAACAGCCGAAAATAAGCAAAGGCAAAAGGAAACCAACGGCCATCATTGTAATCATCACCAGCAACGACAACAGGCAACGGCCAAAGCAGCAGGCAGCAGGCAGCAGGCATCGAACAGGCTGAGCCCGCAGCAGGCACAGAGCGCGCCACAGACATGGCATCAGGCTTACCCCCGGTTGGCAGCTGGCAGGGCTGCTGCTGCTCCCCACTTGCTGTGGGTGTGTGTGCGTCTGTGTATTGCCAGTGGCTATGGGCATGTCATGTGTTCGAGTCCTGCAACGTGGTTGCCGTTTTGTGGTTCACTCATCCAATTGTTGTTGCGGTGGCCGCGTCGCCAGCGACTGACTGAATATTAATTAACGCTAATAGAATTGTTGCTGAGCAAAAACATCGAACTGCATTCGAGTGGGAGATGAATGATGGCTTTCAACAAGAATCCCGCTGAATTGTTGCACGGCCATTGGGATGATGAGTTGTAACCCCCAGGGATATTCGGTTCTTCATTCGGGCAGCAAGTAGTAATAATACCAATAGTCATGAGCAGATGTGTTAGCCTAGTCCAGTAACAGACCAAATCAATTCGAAAGTCAACAGGAACTATTTTTCTCTAAATAATCGCGATGCATGAAGGTCTAAAATTTCTACATTGAATAAGTTATTCGCAACAGGAAGGAATGCTTGGCTCAGAAGCCTATAAGTCTGCGACTCATGTATTATGAATAACATATTATTTTATCAAATAAAATATATCAAATATATTATAATTTATATAAAAATATATATTTGCTAAATTTTAATCTCTTTTTGCAATTATATAAAAGAGAAATTCATATGTGCATTTACAGAGTTACAAGTTTTTTTTTTCCACTTTTTTATTTCTTATTTGTATATATGACTTTGTCCAATTGTGTTTCCCATTTTCCCTTAATAGCAGTTGCTATAATGTCGTAATTATCGAGTATTATAAATCACACCTGTCGTCATTTGAAGAGCTAATTTTTCACCGAGCACTTTCAATAGAAATGTCCAACAAAATGAGCCCGGTTAGGTACAAGCTACACGCCCCGGCTAGCCAAGGAGTGGAACAAGTCGAACATCAAGTGAGAATTGAAATGTTTTCCTTCCAACGAATATCAATTGGGACATACGAAAAGGGACACGCAGCTAGGCTCCGGACTAGGGGTTCATCGGTAGCGGGGCTGTCGATGCCAGGACATGCGACAGGCGTTGTCCTGGGCCTGGTGTTGGCAACGCACATGTTCCAATCTAAGCGAACACAGCGAGCGGAAACAAAAACTGTACATGGCATGATTACACTTACACGTTGCTCGTTGCAAGTTGTTGTTGTAGCTGCTGCTAGTGGCTGCCTTGAAAAAAGAATTTCAATTTTAGAAACGTGTTCCGGGTTTTTTTTCCAACGAGGGTGAAAGAACAGCAACCAAAAAATTGTTGAGCGAACTACACACGCTGGACTACGGCTACAGCTACAGTTACAAATGCAGATGCTGACACAGATACACATACAGATACATTTACACTCGGTGAGCTGCTTTGAGTTGTCTTTCGTTGATTTTTGGACACTTTCGGTGCGTGTGTCGAAAAAAAATATAGAAAACTACCCCGGACAATGACAGATGACGAACTGCTGCCGCTGCTTCTGCTGCTTCTGCTGCTGCTGCTGCTGCTGCTGCTGCTGCTGTTGTTGCTGCTGCTGTCATTATGGCGGCTTGACGAGGGCGACAGGGTGTTTGAAATCAAGCCTGGAGCTAGGCAAACCAACTGACGAACTGTCACTCCCAGAGAGAGAGAGCAAGAGAGGGTGAGAGAGAGTGGGATTTTTTGAATGGCGTGCTGGGATTGATTGCTTTCAAAATGGGCTCCTCGAGCGAACTACAAAATGGCGAACAACGCGACAGCGCAGATGCTGTGCGTAGATGGCTCTTAGATGGGGTGGCTGTTATTGGGGGCTCCCTGGCATGCAAATGCAAATGGGGCAAACTTTAGCTTCATTTCCGCGACATGCACTTTGATTAATATTCATAAATATCCTGCGCGCGCTGTCTGCCAGCAGACAAAGGTGCCAACACGGGCAGAAGCAGATAGATCGCGAGAGGGTAGCAGCAACCACGCTGACAAAAGGGAGCTCTACAACAAAAAACCTGGCAACCGGAAAATGGAAAATGTTAATTGTTGCCTCGCGACGCACTCAAGTCGAAAGCGCACGCAGTGGAAATCGAAATGGAAATGGAAATGAAAATGCGACGGTGTATTAAAGTTTTTCCATTTTGTAGGTAATTCTATTGTTTTTTTTTTTTTGTCTTATATTTCTTTTCGTAGCGAAATGTGTTGAGACGCGTTTTGTTGGGGAGAGCGACAGAGAAAGAGAAGGGAAGAGCGCGAATACCTAAAATTTCGAAAATTATTCATGAATAATTTGTAGGTTTTTTTGGGTTGGGCTTTGAACAATTTTTTCCTTTTGTATTACAAAAGTTTAATTGGTTACGCCTGAGAGAAATTGGTATGAGTTAAATATACCTATTTGTGTAGGCAAACTAATGGGTTATTCTTCAGACTCAAGATGCTAGAAGATAGCTAGGTGATCTGCAACTGAGTTCCCCTAAGATGGACTTAGATAATAACACACATACAGAAACTGCAATTAAAAGAAGACTATACGTTCAGTAGAGAACACTTTGATTAAATCTAATTTTCAAAGAGCTTTTCACTATATAAAAATACAGATGTGAAAAATGGAATGAAATCATTTCACAACTATATCAATAAATTTGACATAACAAAAATGAATTAAGCTGTCACTTACATTGATTGCGTCAATGTCACTTATATAAAAATATTTTTGTATCGTACCTAGAATGAAAGAGACAAAAGGTTTTCGTTAGAATAGCTTGAACAAGTCAGAGCTCCCTTGAGAGAAATTCATGTAAACAAGTGAAATGCACTTAAAAATTCGTCACACGAACACTTGACGCCGACAAAATTGAATCTCATTTCCTTATCCTTATCTGACTATTAAGAACCTAATAGGACTGTAGGCAGAGATTGCGCGTTGTACTTAAGCAAAGGCATAATTTGAAATGAAATGCCCAAAATCAGCAGCAAATGGAGCAGGCTGAGCAGTAGTCCATTCGAGACATTTAGCTAGATGACAACAATGTCACTGGCATACAAATGCGTCCCCCCGCCTCAACGTTTGCCCCTCTAAATGGAGTCCAAAAACCCGAAAGTCTGCATAGCAACTTTTGTGGTGGGGTGCGGCTGGTGCTTAGGATTTGTCTACAGCGCGTCCTTTTTGGCCGCTCGGTCCTCGCCCATACATGAGTTACAATATTTTTCAATTAGAAATTATTCTGTTGAAAGTAATTCGATTATTTTCACTCGGAGGGCGATGCGACGCCAACAGCGTGGGACGTTTCCGTTGCCAGCAGCCCAGCAGCCCAGCAGAACGCAGGACCCAAACTTGATACTGAAAGTGGAAAGAGAACAGTGTCGCCGTCTCGCCAAAACAGAGAGAAAAAACTAAAAGAGCAAAAATAAAATAAAATAAAAAGCGAGCAAACAATAGCAAAGTGCAGAGAAATGTTTGGAAACAGTTTCGATTTCTGGCGAAAAGTTAATGGCAACATTTTTGCTAACTTTTCTGTTTATTTGTAATGTTTTTCCAGCGTTCCTTCGTCGTTTTTTCATCGCTAATAAATTGTTTGCAGCAATTGAAAATCTGTTGCTGACAAAGTTACCATCCGTATGATGCATGTTGTATATATAGATTGAATACGGCAGAAGCTGACGGAAATTAAATGGATGTTAAGGCTTGAAAATAGTTTAGCAACTATATAGTTGAGTCAGATAAGATGACTATAACATCCAGTATTATATATACAGCTGTATATATAAAGCATAGAATAAAAATAGAAAATGAAAAAAATGACAAAATTATATATATATGAATAAAATATATATATATATATATATATATATATATATATATATATACATATATATATGTATGAAATATATATATATATATATTTCTGTATATTTATTCATATTATCATATATTGTCCCTAGCTCACACATAAACTGTATGTCATATGCATATACTCAGCTCTTATTCATTACGCACACAGTTACGTCGTTCAGCGGCATCATAGCGGCTGATCTGAACACAATGAATACAAATACGAATACAAAATGAAAACGTGCCTCTGTAATCGAGGCAGATCGCATTCGTTACAAATGTCGCTCGCACTTCATAAAACAAATTTATGAACTCGCCGCGATCATTGATCTCGACATCTTCATCAGGTGGAATTGCTATTCGGAATTGGTATTGGAATTGGTGCAGCGACTGTGATCTGATCTGAGGGCGCTTACAACAATGTGCCATGTCCCATGTTCCCGTCTCCGGACTGGACAGCCTCGTCTGTGTGTGCGCCTGTGGCTCGTTATAACTCAATCGCTGATCCAAATTCCATACCGCCACCGCCGCGCAATTGCTCCCCAGTTACCCATTGTTGTTGCCCCTAACTGAACCCCACTCCCCGTCTCACCTGCTCGCCCCCTGACCGATCAGCCTCTACTTGATGCCTGCTCGTGCGCCAGACATCATTGTCGTGCAAGCGTGTGTCGCTCATTCGTTACAAAGAGTGTGAGTGTGAGTGCGAGTGCGAGTGCGAGTAGAGTACTCGCTGTGGACAGTGGAACACCTCTCTGACTTCGACTCGGACTCGAGCTCTGAGTCGAACTGTGTCCGGGGCCCGGCTAATGAATTTAATGCAGCTTTTGGCTTTTGGCTGTGGCCCGCGCATTGTTGCGTGGCATTTTTTGCCTTATTCGTCTGACGTTTTTGCGCACGAGTTATGCGTATTTATGATATATATACCACGACTAGCTGCTGCCTCTGCACCCACCCGACCCTCTCAGAGTCCAATTGCGAATCGGTATCTCTCTCGCGCCCTGGCTATTTCTTTGGCCTGGGTCTTGGGATGATTGTTTGGTAACCTGTTGCGTTTCTTGTCGGCTTTTTGCTCTTCTTTTGTATTTCTTTTAGTATTTTTTTCTCATTGTTAGCTGGTCGACCGGTTTGGTGCGCCGTTTATGACATTTTCTTGTAAGCCACGCACCTTCGAGTCAAATTTATCCGCCGCTCTCATTGCGAATGAAGTTGTTACAGTTTTTCGAGGCATTTCGATACGATGGAACACGCTGCGATTTGATTTGATTTGATTGTGACACGGCTCTGACATGAAATGACGCAATTCACGGACTCAACTGTCCAAGGCTTGCAATTCTGGCTTTCATATTTGGTCAGCCTATTGGGGTCGGGCTTTCTGGGTTTGGCAGCGCCAGCTGATCGAGATATTGAAAGTACTCCCTTATTAGTTTGGCTCGATTTTAAATTGCTCTAGCCATATGTTCTCTGTCATTTACTGGCGAATGTTTCATTCGTCAATGCATTTGACTCGGCCTTTTATGAATTGCATGTTCACAGACCTAATTCCCTATGCCAAAGCTAACATGGTAATCCAATTTGGCCGGTTCCCGGAACTTATGAGCGGACAGTTCAAATCGATTCATTAAAATCAAATCCAAAAGGCAAACTGAAACGAGGGCGAAGAGCTGCCAATGCCAATAGCGTGGCACAGGCCCAAAACGGTTGCCAAAAATGCAAAAAATAAAGCAAACCATAAGAAAATAATACGAAAAGGAAGAAAGCCGACCGTCTGCAAAATGACCGAATCTCACACACAAACACACACACACACATACACTTATGGGCCATCTGAAACCCATAATCAAGGCACAAACATGAAGGAAAAAGTTCGCAGCTTGTGGTAATTTGGTGGGCGTTTTTACTTATATTAGGTCAGGAACGTGCTTTGAATAGTTTCTCGAACTGTAGGAGACCCATTCTAAGGCGGCTCTAAGCCAAATCAGAATCCCGTCCGGCTCAGTCCGGACGGTCCACTCCATGCTGGTCGGAGTGCGTGCGAAACAGTTGAACCGGCCTCAGCCACCTTTCACATGCGCTGAAAGTCGCCAACAACAACTGCCACGTCGCTGCGTCTCACCGTCTCTGGAGCTCGCGCCATCGCCATCTTGTGGCCCAATATATGCATGAGGCGCACATAAATCAATGTCAACCATAATCATTTAAAATCAATCAAAATACGAACGCTTTGACTGCAGAATTGCCTGGAATTGGCCGAACGTGGTCAGCCAGACAGAAAACCAGCCAGGCAGTCCGAGCCGCCGGATGGACATATCCCTGTTCCAGCTCCAGCTCCAGCTCCAGCTCTCTTGCTCCTGTTGCTGCTCCTGCTCACAGCTTGCTCTGCTATCTACCGTCTATGATCTGTGCAGTTGGTCAGTCAAACCTCGCCGGCTCGACTGGCTGACTGGCTGACTGCCCTGGGCTGCAGTTGAAGCGATTAGTGGCCTACAGCTCCATCTCTGGCTCCGACCCCGCTCCAGCGTCAGCTCGCACTCTCCCACTCTCTGGCGCCCCCGCTTTGCCATCCAGTTGAGCTGACTGCCCCGTCAATTTGTGTAGTTTTTACGCGTGTGTCTCAACCTGTCCGAAGTGCTCCAAGTTAGATACTCACACTTGCACACGCAGCAGACATTACCATATCCACACACACACACATACACACAAACACACACACACAGCATATATAGCTCTCTAACTCATTCGCCGTGCATGTCAGTCAAATGCCCTGCGTGCTTCTATTCACATGTGTGTTGGTGTCTGGTGCGGGCTTTAGCCAGTCTCCGTCATGCGTCATGCATCCATCTAATGGCGACTAAGCACAGTGGAGCATATGATACAAAAATTTGAGTCATATTTTGTACTCATATGAAATTTCTATAGCCCATGTTATATAATTATGTTATATAATAATATAATATAATTATTGTATACAATTTTAAATAGATTTAATGATTTTACTGAATTTTTGTGCGATATTTTTTATAATTTTCGTTTGTGTATCAAAAAACTATCCAAAAATCGCAATAAATGTCCATTGTGAACGAGTTGCCTTTCGAGTTGTTTTCTCGTTTGGCAGCACCACCGGCGTTGCAGCTCGAAGTTGCCGTTGCCTGTCGCTGTCGGGGCTGTGGTGCAGTGGCTGGCTGCAGCTGTGTGCCGCTCAACTGGTACACAGCAAGAGAGAGAGAGAGAGAGAGAGAGAGAGAGAGAGAGAGAGAGAGAGAGAGAGAGAGAGAGAGAGCGACAGAGAGGCAATGCGTGGATGCGGAATGGTCAGCTTTGATCGCTGACTATGCAGCTAAATTGGCTTATCTTAGCGACTGCGATATGTAGGGGGCTTTGTGTGGCCCGGCGATAACAGCGAGGCGCAAATTGTGGCTAAATTATTGGTAGATTTTTGATAGGCACACAGCAATTACAGTTACTTGGCGTAAACGCTTTTTGATTAGAGGCGACTGCAAGCAGCTGTAAGTGGGCAAATGCCAAGTGCTCCAAGTCACTCTTGCTGCCAATCGATATTCAATGTCTTGGCACCTGTCAGTGCGCGAGTGTGTGCGAGTGTGTGCGGGTGTGAGTGCTGCATGTGCGTGTGTGTGTGTGTGAGTTTATGTGTGGGTGAATATATCGTGTGAACTGCTGCATATGTTAATGTTTGACGCGCCATCTTCCACTGCCACTGCCACTGCCACTACCACTTCCACTTCCATTGGGTCCGTAGCTGCTTTAATTTCCTTTGTTTTTGCTGCCTGAAGACCCTACGCCAGGGTCTGCTTCCAAAGCAACGATGACGACAACGCCGCGGGCGCTGTGCCAGAGTGAGACAGAGCATAATTCAGCCGAAGCGAGATGGCATTAGGTTAGAAAATTACAGGGGGCTACCCTATGATGGCGACGGCGACGGCGACGGCGACGGCGACCCACGTTCCTATTTCGTTTTTGAATAATTTAACGCTGTGAAATTCTTTTGGCTCGGCTTGCTTTCGTTTCCACCTCTTGCGGCTTTCATAATAATAACGGCGATAAATCATAAAAATTGCACCTTTCATTCAAGTCGAGCGCTGGGCTTTTCGGGAACTTTGATTTGGGGGCACAGATTGGCGCCCCGTCTATCTAATAATAACTGGCAATCACTTGCACTCGGCTATCAGCATTGCCCAAGTCTCCAGACATTCGAGCCGTACATATAAAGTTGCCAGTCATTTTCAAATAGATCTCGGTTTATTTCGTGTTCCTCGTTTTTGGAGGGTTCTCTTATGTTTTTGTATTTTTTTTTTTAATATAATTTTTGGGCAGCCCGTTTCAGTTATTTCTGTTTTTGGCTCGGCTCGTGTTGATTTCTTTGTTAGATTTGCGTGTTCCGCATAAATTTTATGCGTTTGTAGTTGACATGACATGTGCGTGCAAACATTTCTCATTTCCATTTCGTCGTATGCCATGTTAGCATTTAAAAATGTATTCGTAATTAAAATAAACAACAATCCCCCAGCCCTAACAAGGGGAGGAGCCTAGTCTACACACTATTCAGCTTCAAATCGAGTTTTATTGTTGCCCAAGATAAGAATCATGTAGTGCGCTTTGCACTAATTACAAGAACCATTCATAACTCTGAAATGAGAAATTACTTGAGCAATGCTCCAAATGTGTGTTGATGTGTTTGTTGTAATGCCATTTGTATATATATATATATATATATTTATATGCATAACTTTATGCGTGCAGGAATTTTGGTAAATTGTTAGAGTGCATTCCATTCAAGCTATTTAGAAGAAACGAAGCAGTAAAGAAACATGAAGTAAATAAAAATCCTTCACTTAAGCCACAGAGAAATCCAACACTCTATTTGTAGTTATTCCTAACGTAGCTGCCATGCTAATCAAGACTAAGACTATAATCCTGCCACTTGGGATACATCTTTGTATCGGCATCAAATTTCTATGAATGCATTTAAAAGTTAGAGAAATATATCCAAATCTGTTAAAATAAATATTTTTAAATATTTTTGGGATCAATCATGTTGATCACATTTTAAGTTTTAATTGAAATTTACTCAAAATTATATAAACTGCAAATAAATGCAAAAGTATTCAAAATTTTCCATTGTTTCCGCTTCTTTATTTATTTATATTATTCCTATTCGGTTTATTTAATACTTGTGAGCTGTTTTCAAGCATTCCTAATATTTGTTAACACATTTTACTGTCAATTTTGTTTAGTTTAAGAAAATCAAAGCATTTAAAATTGAATATTTTGGTATTTAAAAAGGGTACATAAATTAGGCAACAGATATTATTTGTCAGGTTTATTGTTTGACCTGTGGAGGAGTAGCTTTGAAATTTATTTACTTTCGGTTGTCAGCCAAATCAGCCGTCAACGCCTTCTGCCAAATCTATTTTACTCTCCCAAGCGAAAGACTTAGGAGAACGGACAATTATTTATGGTGAAAAAATTTGTTGAAGAAATTTGCGTTTTAATTATGACAAGACAGGGAACTTGACAGTTTTAGCACTCACAGAAAGTGTCACAAGAACGGAAAACTCAAAAGAAAAATGGGAAAAGTGATGTCTACTTTTCATATACATGTGTACACATAAATAAATATAAATGCATGGACTTAAAAGAATTTTTAAAAGCGATCGCAAAGTGTTTTGCAACAATTTTATGAGTTGTCGTGACTATATATTGAAAACTGAAACAAAATACCAAAAATACACACACACGCGCTCGCGCATATATATGCACACATTGAGACTTTTTGGGATAAGTTTGGAGCGCTGCGATTGATTTATGGGCCCAAATTGAGGCGCTGGACCCGAAGTCGAATCGAACCCGGATACGCGGACAGATAAACATTTTGCTGGCTGTCCATGGAAAGGTGCACAGGCAGCAGCATCTGCTTGGCCTGGATTTTCATTCATGAAACTTGCCCCGCCCCTCCCTAAACGCAGAGACGCAGCCCCTTTTTCGGCCTGTTGGCGCCGCAACATATGTATCTAATTTTTAATAATTATCAAAATTGATTTCAGCTGAAAATATTATTAATTCTTGTTTCGTTTCATATTTATTTCCTTGTCTTGGCAGTTGTTTCCAAAAAAAAAAAAAAATTAAAAAAAATATGTGTCTGGCCCTTTGCTGTGCACAGAACCTTGAAATGTTTTTTGTTTCTGACTTTGGCTTTGTGTTTATTATTTTATGAACTCATTAAATTAAATTTTACTGCGCATTTTTATTTCGTGCACGTTCCCAAAGACAACCTCGACCCCCTCCCTCATCGAGACTCGCAGTTCGCAGCTCACAGCTCACAGCTCACAGCTCGGTCGAGCCATCAAGTTTGGTGCGTTTCCTCCCCCGCTTCCTTGCCTGATGTTTCTCTTTTGTTTTTGTTGTTGTTTTGTGTGCTAATTAGTTGAAATTTTCATTGTAGTCAATTAATTATGTGACACGCTTATCTGCAGAGCATTTTTTTTCGATCTGCGGAAATGAAAAGCTGGCCCGGCTCTTCGCTTCCGCCCACCCAGAAGGTGATGACCCCCAAGCCCTCTGGCCACGCCCTCTGGCCAGGCAACGACTCAAGATGGGGCAATTAAAAGCCAATAAGCAACCAATTCATGTAATTCACTTAACCAAGCTCGTCGAGCTCATAAAATCCGTTTAACTGCCTCACTAGAACCTTTCAACTGCCAGCTCTCAGCTCTCTCGGCGCTGGGCTGGGCCACATTTTATGGGCATGGCTGCCAGCTGCGGTCTGGCCCGTCTCTTGATTTGGATTTGGGCTTGAGTCTGGGGCCAAATGGCAAAATGATTGCTTTTTATGACCTCATAAAATTAGATACAAATCGCTCTGTCGACGTTTATCTCGTTTCCTCTGTCTCTCTTTCTCTCTTTGTTTCCTCGCTCTGTATTTTGGACTGTTGTCTGCAACTGTCTCTGATTTGGCTCCTTCAACTCTCTTCTTCTTGCGGAGTGTTCGTTTTACGGCTCATATTTATGAGATGTACGCGACCCAAGTATGTGGCCAATCTTCCCAATGTTTCCCATGTGCTAAACGGCCAATAAAAAGTGTGCCAAATACTTGAATGCCACCAGCTGGCCAAGTAAATAATTATTTAACGCCTTTTATGTTTTATGGGTAGATTATGAAGTGCTTTCTGGTTAGATTTTACGAGCTTGGGTTAGGTCAACTCAGTGATAAAAAGCATATGGAGCGAGAGGGAAATGACACAAGACGAGGTTTTAATTCTGTCATGCTTAATGGAAAAGCATTACGAATTTTCTTAAGGGGAATCGAAAGCAGCTGAGTCTAATCAAAAAGTTGTTAAAATATTTGAAATATAAATTAATTTTGATAGAGAGTAGAAAAAGTGTAGATATACAGATAGATTGATAGATAAATATCAATTAATTTATAAAGCATCATATAAATATTACGATATGGAAATATATCTAGATAGACAAATGTAGACAATAGATCATATAAATATATATCCATTTATAATTATTCAATTTGTCATTTATTAAATGTATTATAATTTGCAAGTAATTGATATATCCCGATCATATCATATTTGATCAAATATTTCCTTCTACTATATTGCGCTCTACACAATCGCTATGTAGGCAGAGAGGCTGGAGGAAACATTTAAGATGACCAAAATCAAGCGTGCTGAGAGGAAGCAAAAACAAAGAAGAAGAAGCAGTAGAGCAAAAAATAATGATAATAATAAAGCAACGCCTGAATTGGATGCAGACACGGGTGGATATTTTTTGACGTTCCAAAGCAGAATACACGCTGGGCAGAGCCAGAGCTGTGGAAGGTGCAGAGAGGCGTAAATGGATTCGAGGCCAAATCAACTGGACAGGACGGGGGCGGCTTGGCAGTGGGTAGCGGGGAGACCTGACTACCAAATCAACAGAATCAGTTGGTGTTGGTGGCAATGGCTGACGGCAGTCGGTAGTCGGTAGTCAGCAGTCGGCAGCGGGCAGACGGCAGCCGGCAAACTGGCAACTGGCAACAGAGAACTTTGGAACTGGAAACTGGCGGCTGGTTAAAAAGGAAATTCAGACACAGCTGGAGGGCAGCAACAACCAGGACAAACAGAGGACCAGCCATATCCTTTGTGCGCTCGAGCGAAAGGTAGCAGCAACAGCAACAGCAACAGCAATAGCAGCAGCAGAGCCAGCAACAACAATTACACAATTACAAAACAACAACAATTCGGTGGTTGCAATTTCGCTGAGTGGCGAGCAAAACAAAAATGGGGAACTTTAACACTTTGCATGCAGAAAAATTGAGGGAATTACCAAAAATATGTGAGGACTCACACTCGAGGGACAACAGTTTGGTTAAACGTGTCACAACTTTAATTTCCGCCCTTTTGGAGCCAACCGCCGCAGGACTTCCTTCATGCGAGCCACGACAGCAAAAAGAAGCACCAGCCAAATGCAGAAATACTCACACACACACACACACACACCCATAGCTCGACACACTCAGCTGCAGGCTTGGGCATGTTCACTTTGTATGTAAATCATTCGAGCAGCTTCCCCGGCAGGACCAAAACAACAACGAGAGCAGCCGCAGGAGCAGCCACAGGATGCGGATGCGCCGTAGGTGGTCAACGGTACGCGACCGCAGAGGGCGCCGTAAAAGCTTTTTGTGTCAACGCCATCAACGTTGAAATCAATTCAACCACCGACGCCTGTGGCCCCACCAACTGTACCCCTACTCGCACCACTTCGCAGCACCAACACAACAGGATCTGCTTCTGGCATTGTTGATGAGTAACGTGAAGTGAGGTAGCAGAGGGGAGGGGCCATGGCCCTTGCTATGGTGTCCCTGTTGCAGCCCAACTTTCACCTACGAGCTGGTAAGCCCAGCGGGTGGGAGACAAGATGCATGCCACGCAACCGGCGAAGGACGCCATCAGAAAGTGTCAATAACAAAACAGCGCAGGAATTATGAAATATTTTATTAAAACTGAAGCAAAATGACACGAGCCGAAGAACAATGGCGATGTCTGTCAGCAGCAGAAGAATGGGGCAGAAGAAGAACCGAAGCAGAGACAGTGAGAGGTACACTCGATGGGGTTGAAAAGAGAGGAGAGTGAGATAAAGGTTCTTAAGTGTTGAACAATAAAAATATTAATTTTTTATTGCATTTTTTAAGGCTTCACACAAAAAACAGTTCATAAGCTAAGGAGTTTGACATCAGATATAGAAATCGGGACTTGATAATTAAACAAGTAACGGAACTCTAGTCGAGACGGCTCGACTAAGAGATACCCTGAATCCTTTGAACAGGAATTCCAATCATTAAAAGTTTCATTTACTCACACATGCACACGCACGCACGAACATGCACGCAATATGCGTACTGCGCAGTTATGAGCTGGCAGGGCTGCGGCTGCAACATAGGCTGTTCTAGGGAAACTTAAGAGCTTAATAAGTTTTTTGTAGACACGTTTGAAATTTTTAGAGCATAATAATGGCATTCAATGTATTTGCCAAATCTCAAGTCTCTAGCACTTTATTCACGAGATTTGTGCATTTTTGTGAATTGTGGGCCAAAAATCAAAAGATGACAAAATATGCGTATTCATTATAGCAATCAACCACAAATGCACGACTCTATAGTTATCGATTATAAGGAAATGGGATGAGAAAAAAATAAACTCGTATAGCGTATGGTATTATCGAGCATTTTGCTTTTTAGTTCAAGTCTTTAACTTTTGTGGCTTACGAAATCCAGGTGTTTACACGAACGGACGGACAGGGCTAGTTCAACTCAGGTCTTTGAGCTGATGACACGCAACAGCCAGAGTAACATACATTTTCACAAAAAATTTTACCCTTAAATTTCATTTTCAATAGATTGATTACTAAAATTCGACCTGAAGCGAAAATAAATAAACTTTGACAAACAATATAGCGACATAATAATACATAGAATAACTTATCAAACCAACGCTATTTTTATACCCTGAATCCATTGAAAATGGAAATTTCAGGGTATAATGTTTTTGTGCAAATGTATGTAACAGGCAGAAGGAGGCGTGCCACACCCCATAAAGTATATATATTCTTGATCAGCTCGACGAGCTGAGTTGAACTAGCCCTGTCCGTCTGTCCGTCCGTCCGTCCGTCCGTCCGTCCGTCCGTCCGTCCGACCGTCCGTCCGTCCGTCCGTGTAAACACCTGGATTTCTGCAACCACAAAAGCTAGAGACTTCAAATAAAAAGCAAAATGCTCGATAATACCATACGCTGTACGAGTTTATTTTTTTTTTTCGATAACTCATCCCATTTCTTTTTTATCGATAACTATCGAAAATATCGCTTTGTTTTTGAGGTCTGGCGTGCACACCGTTAAAGATAGAATCGTGCACTAAGTTGTGTTTGATTGCTATATTGAATCCGCACATTTTGTCATTTTTGGATTTTTGATGCCACGCCCCTTTCGCCCACAATTTAACAAAAACGATAACTCACGTAAATCAAATACTAGAGACTTGAAATTTGGCAAATATGTGCATTTGAATGTCATAATCATTCCCCGAAAATTTCATTAAGAACGTATGTCGAGAAAAAAAGTTATTAAACAATAAAGTTTCCATAGTACAGCCTCTGCTGCAGCCGCAAAACTGTGCAGTGAGCATATTACGTGCATGCATATGTTTTTGTGTGTGTGTGTGTGTGTGCATGTGTTGGTTACTATTAATGAATAAATGAAGCTATTAATGATTGGTATTACAGCTCAATGGATTCAGGGTATCTCTTAGTCGAGCAGTCTCGACTAGAGTTTAGTTACTTGTTATGATAGTACATTTTAAAACATTTTATTTTATTAAGAACTATAAATATATATTTTATATATATTCGACTTTAATCTAATTTGAATATTATTTAGGCTATAAATTTTGTATGGTGCACAGGCATTCCAAATTTATTGAAATATATTTTCACGCATTCAAAGCTTGCAATATGACAAAAGCTCAAAATGTCAACGCGCTCAAAGCCTCAAACACAGATGCAAACGCTATACAAATGCCGTTTGACATTCGTTGGCGTTGTTGTAATTAGTGTGTGTGGGTAGATAATAATTCATGCTGTCTCGCTGGCATGCCAATTTCAATTATTTAATCAATAATATTAATTTTCGTATCATATTTTGTCACTGGCAATAAATGTGAAATTTGTAAAGCACTCCACACACTCACGGACAGACAAACAGACAGACAGACAGACAGACAACCTGCGGGACATTGTACAACGGGTAGGACATTTCACTCATGTAAAACACGCACACACACACATACGCATACGCAGGATGTTCACACATTCGCATTGTCCTGCATCCCTGGGCGATTGCACATTTCATTTGCATTTTCTGCATCGCCCGCAATTTCATTTGTTCGCCCGCTTGCTGGCTGCCGTCTAGTGCCACACCCACAGCGCGCCCACTCAATTGGGCTGGGCATAGTGCGCATTCCTGGCCATTGCGTTGACAATTGGCCCCAGCGAAATTAGCCACTTAAATGCGCCAGCGGCAGGTTTCACTACGACCAAACCCCTCCCCCTCCTTCCGATCGACTCCGTTTTCATTAGCAACAATTACTCAGAGCGGATGGCTGGCAATTTGCATTGTGGAATTAAATTGTGTACATACACTTTCACTTTAATGCGAAACGCATCCTTTGCTTGTGTCCCTTGCCTGTTGTCCTTGTTGCATGCAATTCATTGGCCGCTTCGCTTTTTTAATCAAATTGTCAATCGCTGTCGCCCGTTGAGCGTCCTCCTCCGTTCGGACCATCTCTTATTTATGGGCCAATAAGCTTCAAACACTGCATTGGAATTTTTTCATTTGCTGCCAGGCGAAGCACTGCCCCGTCAGGACGCTCGCTCTTGCCTTTTGCAACGAGGACACTTTGAATTTAATTTTGTGTAAATTACAAAGCGAATTTTCACATTCATTTTATAAAAGGACACTCAGCCCCAACCAGAACTTTAAATAGTTCAACTGCGCGCTGCATCGGATATTGACAAAGAACTTAAAATATTTTTGGAATTTTTAATAAGGCATACAAAGGGAGAAGGGAAATATTTTGGCGACGATTTGAAGCACACTTCACATTTCTTTTCGAAAACTATATATATTATTAAAATTATATTATATAAAAAATCAGTCAACGGAAAAAGGTTTTTAAAATAATATATTTAAATAGAACTAGTCATATTTTGTAATTAATCTAACTGCTCGGCATCTGTCATAAAGGTCTTGAGGGCAGACAATAATTGCAGCATATGAAATGCATATTTCGATATGGAAGAAACCCAACAAATTACCTAGATCTACTGACACATGCCCGCCAAATGAGAACAGAATAAATATTGCATCACAAATTTGATTATATTCAAAATTGTCACGCTGAGCCATAAAACTAATTACTGGGATAATATCCATACTGATGAGTGGCCGGAACAATGCATAAGCATATTTCTTAGACGTTGACCTTGCTATACTTTCGGCAACCGCACACAGGGCAGGGGCGTGGCTTGGCAATTGCATAGGTTATCTAAATGGGCACTGTCTGTAGGCCATTAGGAGTGCCGCTTGCACTTTCCGCTGGCCTTGACATGGCCAAGCGGAGAGCCATTGCATAATATGTAATAATAAAAGGCGTTCGCCTTGAAGGCGGCTGATCCCGTCAGGCAAATGTGCTGCGTCTTGCGTGTGTCCTTACTGCTGCTCAAGTCTGGCTGTTGCTAAATGGCAGTTTGGTTGCATAAGTTCAGCTGACCTTTTGAAAAGAAAGCAGGTCGAATGTTTTGGCTATTCAAATGTGCGTGTATAATAAAAACATGCACGCCTACAGAATGCAATACGACTTTCTCTTTCAAGACAATTGCTGCCGGTGTTTGTATCTAATCCTGTGTGCCCATTGTCCTGCCGCACGCCCTGCTGGCGGACACTTTCGCTTTGGGCTGCAAAAAGGATTCGACAGTTTTGTATTTGGCATGTAAACAGGTTCCTATTCACTGTTCTCATTTACCATTCCCGCTGCGCACTGACAAATTTCTTAAGTCTCCGCTTGGCAGCTTCTCTCGCTTGAGCCGAGGCAACGAAGATAGATTGTGTGTGAAAATCCTTTCAAATGATTTGTTTACCAACAGCGCATCGCGGCCTTTCTCTCCTGCTACTCTCTGTTGGTGCCTGCTGTTATCCAGCGTACAGCGTACGGCATCCAGCATCCAGCATCCAGCACTGGCAGCTGTTGCATTTTCCACGCATTTATCAGCCGGTGTCGGTGTCGGTGTCGGTGTCTGCCAATGCGCCATGTCCATGTCCTCCTCATCAGCTGTGGACACATATTTCAATGTTCGTGACTCGCTTACATTTTCGATCTCTTCTGCTCAACTTCCTCTCTCGGTCTCTCGCTCCAAGCCCCAGTCTCGACCTCAGCTTCATCTTCATTTTTCCTGGTTGGCTGTCGGTTTCGTGCCTCCGACTCGCCACTTCAACATTTTTATTTTGTGCGATTTAATTTTTATTATATGCGCCTTTGGTCAATCGCACACGTTCGCCTTCCCTCAACCACAACCTCAACCTCAACCAGAGCCACAGCAATATAAACTGCCACAGCCATCCCTCACATTTGCTATGGTTTATCGACAAACACTTTACTCGCAAGGAGCAATCACTGTATGGGAAATCATGGCTCTGCCTTGGATTATAGCCATGGCCGTAGTACGCAAGAGACTTTGAACTGTTTTCTATTCACACATATAAATTCTATTGGCAACAAATTTCCCATTTATATGTCAATGCATAGATACATTTCTCTGATTTCAAAAGTATATTTAAACTATTTAAAAAGAAATAACTTCCTTAGCAAAAATAGATTTTGGACATTTTAAATAAAATTAGAACAAAATGGAATAGAATGAGTTCCTTCTTCTCTATAGATTTGAGACGTTGCGTTCTTTCGACACTCTTTAATCCCTTTTTTTGTGGCAATGCTCTCAGCTACGCCTCTGAGCGCAGCTGGCCTTTTGCTGATTGTGTTTTTGGTTTTCGTGTGGCGGGCTTGGACTTGAAACATGTTTGTGAACAGCGACAGCAACACACACACACACATACACGCACATACATACACGCACAACAACAGCTTGGCCGTTAGCTTTCTCAGAGTATATTGTCGGAACGTGGCTAAAGTGGAGTTGGACTTTGACTGCGTCTGTGCCTGCCATCTGCATCCTTTGCTGTGTCTTGGCCACTCGATCTGGCCATCATTTGGTGCTAAGCTTGTCCACACTTTATTACGACTGACACACTCTCACACACACACTCACACTCACCATGCTGATGCGCAGCCATTGGCCAAAAAGGTTCAATCAACATTTGTGTTAAAGTCAACGCGGGCTGAGCTTCAACTGGAGCTGAGGCCAGAGTCTGAGGTGATGTGCTCACCTGCACGTCATGGCTTATTAAACGTTGTCCACGGCTGCCCGGCCGATAGCCTGGCCTAATCTCGCTTGTCACTTGTCCAAGGCAGTTTTGTAGGCATCTAAGTGGCCAACGAGCCGCAGCCACAGTCACAGCCACAGCCATAGCTCATAATGCTGCTGCTCCATGATGCCCCTGACACTGACTCCGACTACAACTTCGAGTTCGACTTCGACTTCGACTTCGGCTTCGGCTTCGATGGCGGCGCAATCTTCAATTCATTTACATTTTTATTCACGCAGATTAACAGTATCGGCATGTCATCTGCCTTGTGCGCTGCGGCTTATGGCTAAGAGCTTGGGCATTGAGTGCCTCGCTGCACGCCAGCTGGCAACGCTCCACAATGAGGAGAGGAGTCACTCTGCCGGAAGGCGGAGGCACCTCCACCTCGCACGTTCGCCAAACTGTTGCAATGTCGCAAATTTTTATCGCACGTCTACAAGAAATTCAACGCGTGCACATTCCACATTCTGTGTGCTCGCTCACAGCATCGCCGCATTGTACAATGGCGCAAACCAGTTTCATTTTGAGGCAAAATTGTACATATGGATATATTAGAATATATATATATATCTTATTAATATATGATATGAGATTCATAAGCCTAGCTATTAGGTCGTTAGCCTGTTCTTCTTTGTGTGTTCTTTTTATGACTTTAACTCTAATTTTTCAATATTTCATTCGCATTTTCTTTTAAATATTAATATCTATTTATGGGAATAAATATAATAAGTCAATCGATATATTTTCTCATAGATTGTTGTCAATATTGCTGTGTGGCCCACCGTTCGTTGATGCGACGCGTCGGTCGACATAGCGACGCGTTGCCTGTTTGGCAGCTTGCAACTCGCGTACATCTGTCTGTCTATTTGCTGGGTTGGATTCGGTTTTGGGATCGGGACAGGGCTGTGTTGGGTTTGGCAGCGTGCCTCAGCAGCAGCGAGGCATTCGGCATTCGGCATTCGGCATTCGGCATACGGCATACGGAGCATCCACCAACAGCCAGCATTCAGCATAGTTGTGCAATTGACTTACGCTTGTTTGATTGCATTCGAACTCGCACCTTGGGCTTCAACTGCTGCCACTGCTGCCACAGATGCAGTCGCATCGTCGACTCTTGCGGTTGCCGGCTGTGAGGTTGAGGTTGAGGTTGCTGTCTCTGCCATTTCGCAGAAATAAAGATGTTAAACGTTTTGCTGATTCGTGTTTTATGAACTCAATTTCAATTTATAATCTCTGTTGCCACTCACTGGCTCTAGCTCTGGCTCTGGCTCTGGCTCTGGCATCGACTTGCTGTTCGCTCTTGCAACTGGCATTGGCCCCGCCCCCCCCTTGCCACTTGGCCAGTTAGCCAGTTTGAGGCGTTTTAGCCTTTTGTGTTATCTCTAGGAATACACTTTGAGATACATGCACTAACAAAGCAACAACAACAGCAACGGCAACAGCAGCAGCAACATCTTTCACTCTTAGTCTTAGTGTTTATAACTCCTCAGCTCCCCCTGCTTCTGGTCTGTCAGTCGCTGTGAGTATCTGTGGGTTACTTAGCTAGCTGCTGCTATTGCTGATGTCTTGTTGTTGGCTTAGCTGCTTTTGTCCCTCTGCATTGTCAAGTCTGCAATTTTAATGTTGACAGAAATCAGATACAGGCGACTGCAGGAATGCTGCATGCGCATTTAAGGTATTTGAAATGTATCTGGAGCCACAGGCAGGCAGGCCAACCTAGCTGAAAAGCCACATGTATGTCTAAACAGGTGTGCATGGCCATCTGTGTGCTTACCTGTAATGAAAAGAGCAAAAGAATCGGGAATCAGTTAATTGGCCAGGCGGAGCTTGACATAATAGGAACTTAAAATCAAGAAAAATATAATTATTCATAAGGAAATTTATTTCGTAAAGAATATAAAAATAATATATTTAGTTAATTAATTCAATATTTAATTCAATCAGTTTAAGACTCTAATTTATTATATTTATGGAAACTTTTGTAATTATTCAAACAATTATAATTCCTTGAGTTCTGTCGATCCTTTCATTAAATCATATTTTTAATTTATTGCTTCTGCATGAATGCCCAAGAATTTCTATATGTCACATTATCTTCTCTCTCTCTCTCTCTCTCTCTCTCTCTCCCTCTCGCTCTCAGCATCGAAAATCTTAGAACCAAAATCATATTTCACAGCCGGAATCATTCCAATTAAATGCAACATGTATTTGCTGGCGCCTCCGGGGACGTGGTCTCTGACTTATTCCACTTACAGAGACTAGCCAAGGGTGTGTGTGTGAGCATGGGACTGAGTCTGGCTCGGATTCTGAGATGTTGTCGAGTGTTTAAGACGCAGTTAGAAGATCTAATTTCCCCCACAGCCAGATTGTAATATCCTGTCTGTCTGCTGCGCGCTTCGAACGAGCACGCCACATATACACAAACACTGACACAACTGGCATACGCGCCCACATATGTGTACATGTGTGTGTGTGGGTGCGTGCGTGCGTGAGCGCGTGTGTGTGAGTGTGCGGGTTGACAATTTGAAACAATTTACTTATTGCATGTTTGCTGACGTCATCGCTAGAAAAAGTGTTGCCTATGCAAAATGAAACTCAAACTAAACAGCTTAGCTTTCTCCCTTGCTCCTTTGCTTTACACTATTTCTCACTCACTCGCTCGCTAGCAGCCATGGCTGATGGGCGCATGAGTTAATAGGCGTGGCTAGGCCAGAGCTCTGATTACTGCTGCATACTTCGGGGGTTGTTCGGCGCTGATGTTGTTGTTGCTGCTGCTTCTGCTGCCTCTGCTGCTGCTAATATTGACGCTCTGCTGATGCCGTTGACGTTGACAGTTACATTGATTTATGGCATTTGGCTTGCCTGCCTGCCTGCTGGCTTGCCTGCCTGCCTGCTTGCACTCGCTCCGCCGGCTCTGAGTCCTTTTGCGACCCGTTTCAGCCGCATGAAATCTTATCCATCAAGCGACATGATGATGTCGGCCCAACCCCCATTCCGGGCAGCGCCTTTTTCTCTCTGTCTTTGGGCGAGTGTGTGTGTGTGTGTATGTGTTTGTGTGTGTTTGTTAACTGGTACGCAATTAATGTACATTTTTCACAATTCCGCCGGGCTGTGCCACCAAACTTGATTGCAGTCCTTTGTGTGCAATTAGTTAATTGAGCTCTGGCCGAGCGAGTGGCTTATCCGCAGGCCAGCCCTCCAGGTGCGCGGCCCCGACACAGTCACACATAGGTGCGTATGCGTGTTGGCCTTATCACAAACAGTTAGCCGTGGAACCGTTAAGAGCTGCCAGTCTCATGTTAACGCTGATGAACACATCTTGCACCTTCCACCGCTGCCGCAGCCGCTACCACTGTCGCTGTCGCTGTCTCTGCCCCACCATCACGCAAGCTACAAGAAACAATCAACTGACCATTCCCGTTCTCGTCCTCGCTCCCATTCCGAACTCCAGCACAGGAATATAGAAGAGGGCTACGGATAGACGACTGCGGGGCAGGGTCATGTCGACTGCGGTAAATGCAGCACATCCGATGCTGCTGCTGCTGCTGCTCTGGCCGACTTCGTCGCTGATGGTTTAAGGCGTAAAATAACAGCAGCAACAGCAGCGCGGGGCCTGGCAGCCGCAGGGGGAGGTGCCGCAAAAAAGTGTGTAATGAATTATTACCCTCCGATAAAAGTGCATGTCGACTTTTTCCTCTCTGTGTATTTTTTATGCTGTTGCGGCTGCGGCCGTTGTTGCTGTCTGTTATAGACGTATTCTCGAGGCTTTGGCTTTAACAATTTAAGCAATGGATTTATATATGTGCTCAGACTGTAATGAGGACATTAAAGAATTTTGCATGGAATTTAATGAATAGGACCAGGACAGAGACACAGGAATGTATAGGCGAACAGAGACAGGACAGACAATCAGGAATGACGACATGAATATTAAATATTGCAATAGATTAAAACTCATATTTTAGACAGATTTCAGAGTAATTCAAGCAAAAACAATTTGATCGCAATCAAAAGATCTGCTACTTCAGCGCCAACGCCAGCTAAAAAACATGGAATGCCATACAGCTAGCCAGCTCTATGCAATATATATCCTCTGGCTAGCACATTTCGGCTCAAATCAGCATTGGACGATCCTGAAAATCTCCGCGGGCTAAACACGCGCCGGTAATTGCGGCAATTGGCGCTCATTTCTCTGTCATAAATATCTAAAGCGAGCTGAAAAATGGCCAAATCATGCATGCACACCTACCCATTGTAAATCACCTTCACACCAGACACTGACTGCGACTGCGACTGCGACGTCGATTGGTACTGCGACTGCGGCAGAGACTGTGATTGCCAGCAATTTCTAATACGGCGGCATTATCGATGCCCATTCGCCCCAAGGTCGGATCGTTTGCGCTAGAAAACGCTGTTAATAAATTACGTGTAAAACAACGTGTGAACTAACATAAATAATTTCCTTAATCCACTGCAGCCCCTCTCTCCGCGGCCGACTCCCTGAGCGCATGTGGATGGCCTAGGAGCATACGTGCCCAGCAATCGATTAAGCGTAGATAAAAATCAATTTGCGGCAATAATAAATTGCTCAACTACCAGGCCAGAGTGCGGCAGCCCGGCGAGAGGAGCATCCAAATGATGCCCCCAAACATCCGCTCTTTCAACTTCCGCCCTCTCTTCTTCTACCTCCCGCTCCTTCTCTCTCACTCGCTCTCGCTCTCTCCCATTCTATCTCTTTCTGGGCAATGGCTGGGGCCAATTTAGTTGCATTTTGCGCGCTGTCGAGTCGCGGAGTCCGAACAGTTTCTCGAACAAATTGGCCGCAAGGTGAAAACAAGATGGCAGGCGGCAGCAGGGGACGCGCTGCCTGCCAGTGCGAGACACACCGAAATTTACAAACATTGTAATCATGGGTTAAATATCGCCTGCTCCCCGTCCCAGACCAGCAGGCCACAGGGCCTCTGACTACGTCCGCGACCGCGTCTGCATCTGCATCTGCGTTCGCGTTCGCGTCTTCAGCTTAGGCCAGGTGGAAGGCGCGTCTGTTGCATCTGTTGCGAGCACATCGTGTATCTGCCGTTGCGAATCTGTTTGAGTCCAGAGTTCATGGATTAATCACCGCGGGCAGGGCAGCATCGAGCCACAGACCACAAGGCTTAGGCCAACCACTTGCAATCGCACAAGGCGCTCGGAGCCGCACTCGCAGTCGCAGTTGCATTCGTAGGCAACTTCACGATTCACAACTTAATTCGCAGCCGGCTCGCAGTTCGAGGGTGCAGCATCGTTTGTCGATATTTCTGCATTTTACTATTGCAGACGCAGTCGCAGTCGCAGCACGCCTCCTCATAGCGAACCGCCCCCATCATAATAAAATGGCAATTGCAACTCGCAGCTGATTCATCGCAATATGAAATAAATGAATTCATTTGCCAAATGCCTTGCAAAAGACGCATGCCCAGCGGGTCTACCCCTCCTCCATCTCCACCTCCACCTCCAGCTCAAACTCCAAACTGAGGGTTCTTCTAATTGAACTGTTTTGCTAACTCTGTGGCAGCTGTAAAAGAGTGTCTCTAGCAATAAATTTGTGAGCACAGGTAAAGGGCTTATCAAAAACTGTGATTACATAGCCAATAGCCAGCTTGAGTGTGTGAATAAAAAGGGATAAGGAATAGACAGAAATTATGATATTTGAATTGATTCACCTAGATTATAATCAAAAAGTAATTCAAAATTAACATTACAATGATCTATAAGAGCCAGCACATCCCCTTCTGCGCTCAAGCTAAGCAAATTCCAAATTTCTCCTCATCTCTCAAGATATGCACTCGACTCTCTGGGCAAGATCATTTTTGTGTGGTTAGGCGAAATGGAGGACAATCGACCCGCAGTTATTCAATGTTCAGATTCCGGAACGGCATCTGGAATCTGTAACATTTGTCGCATTTCATTTTTACCTGCGCTCCCTGTACCCTGACTGCTCCTGCTTACATATAATGTGGCAAATGCGCTGCTGGCGCCCCGCATGTCACAAATTTTAATGCATTTCATTGCCGCAAGGAAACAGCAACAGCAACAGCAGCAGCAACAACAACAGCTACAACAATAAAATGTGTAACGCATGAGATGAAAAGCAGCGCAGGACAACAAACACAAGCATTGAAAATCACAACAAAAAAAGAAGAAGTTGAAATAAAAATAGCAAAAAAGGAAGCAACAGCAAAAATTTTAAACATGGCGCGAACATAATGTCCTGTGTCCTTGCCAGCCCCTGCCGTCCCTACCCTTCCGTCCGTCCAACTGTCCGTGCGTTCGCTTCGTTTGCAGCTTTTTTCTGTTTTTGCTGCGTCGCTTTGCGAATTTCCCTGCTGCTGCTGTTGTTGTGGAAATCGAACATTGATTTATGGCGCGCTCGTGTGTGGAAAAAGAGGAAAAAAGTGTAATGGAGCGGGGGACAGCGGGGTTGGTGGGCTCTAGGAGGCAAGCAAAGGTTCGACATTGCCGCGGGCCAAGCCTGATGACGATGATGCTGATGAGCTCGAATTGTTTTTGATATGTTGCGCGCGCATATGCAGGTCGCAGATACCCTAACCCCCCTTGCACCCAATCCCTCTTATATACAAGCACACACAGTTTCGCAGTTGCGATTATTATTTGTGACACACACACACACAGACAGAAAAGGGCTGCCTCGTCCCTCATTTTGCATTCAATGGCAATGCATTTACAACAACAACAACAACAACAACTGATTCAGGGACTCATGAGCAAAAAATTGTGAATGCAATTCGTAGGGCATAAATTTAAAAAAAACGCGTGTCACATGTCGATTCTCGATTGTTCGCAAATTAATATATAAAATACGCGCTGCCAACTGCCAACTGAGAACTGCGAAAAGTTGCGGCTGCTGTTCTGCGGTTTTCGCATTGTTCAATTTGGCCATTTGGATTTTGTTTTTTAGTTTGAATGCGAAACGTTAAGCACCGATTTGTACCTGGATTATGCGTAAATGAGCCTGAATCGAGCCATTTATATAACAATTAAAAATTGAAATTGTGAAAGAAAAAGGATGAGAAGACTCGACCTCTTTTGCATAGGTTCATGAATCAGTTTCTTTACTTGAACTATATTTAAATGATAAGAAAATATTTGATATGAGTTGAGTTTTCAAATTCGAAAGAATATTCTAATTATTTTACAAAATTAAACAATGCAATTTAATGAAAGTATTTATTGATGTACAGCCAAAAATATTTGAATGAATTTCAGCTTTGAATATTATTTAAGACCTAAAACTTTAAAAATAAAATAATTTCTGCTAACAATATATTCCTTAGACAACTTTTTCTTCAACGGAACAACATGCGCTAGGAACATCATAAAAGTTTTGACAATGCACTCGACCAGATCTACAGCTGCACGAGGCACAGTCAAGAGGCAAATCGACTCTATGCGTTGCTAAGGCGCCAGCAAAACATTTCGACAGTTTGTCATTGACTTTCACAGTTGGCCGAGTGCAAAACAAAAGTTGTTAAATGTGTATTGTGGACAGCTGCTGCTGCACAGCAAATAACTACGCAAGTTCAAAGTTGTCCAAACTTTGATGAAGTCCAAAGCAAGATTATTATGGATTTAGTGATTTCAGGGAAAGTACTGGGTACATCTATGCCATATTGCTATTCACCTGTATCTGAAGCAAATTTTGATTTTGATTTCTTTCAACTGAAACCGTGTGGATTTTCGCTGGGGTCTGCCGCTTGTTAGGTGTGAAACTTTTTGCGCTTGGTTCGCAGGCGCAGTTTTCGTTTTTCCAGAATAATTGTGCACAGCAATTTCATTTGCATGGCGGGGCACATGATCGCGGCTGCAGTTGCAGGTTGGCAGTTGCTGGCACTGTCGCTGCTTCAGCATTAGCGCCAACTTCACATGGCGATCACCCACGCAACGACAACGACTCGAATATGCACACGGAGAGCACTGGGAGGATGATTTTTCAACTTATACTTTTTAGCGCGTTTTTGCCGTCGGCAATCTGTGGCCACAGGCAATTTCCATGACACTAAGCACTGGAAAATTCAGCGTTTTCTTTGCCTGTTGTTTATTGCGCTCAAAGCTCGTGGACCGCCCCGCACGCAGCGCCGCCAATTTGCCAACTAGCCGCCTGCGTTTCGGAGACAACCGAAAAAAACGCTCCACGAGCGGCGCTGAGCAGAAAAACGCTCAGACGGAATACTTAACAAAAGGCAAACGTGCGTCCGGAATGACAACAGAAAAGCAGGGCAAAGCGTAAATCAGGCCGAAAACTGAAAGAGCAACGCATCAGGCATCAGGCATAAATTATTGCCGGGATGCGGCTTAAGAGCGTCGCTTTTAGGGGCCAGTCAGCCAGTCAGCCAGCTGAGAGCTGCAACATTATGAGGCAACTTTAAGTGGCAATCACTTTCGGCCTGGGCCCTGCTAAACGACTTAATTTTAGACGCTAAACTGTTTCTTGATGGCTCTTCGATGGGCGCCCGCCAAAGTATATATTCTCTTAACTCCATCGTAGACCCCGTGCGCAGCATGCGCAGTTGCCACAGCGACTCTCAGCTGGTAGCCACAACAGCCATAGCCATAGCCATAGTCATAGCCACAGGCTGTTGCAAGAACAATTCAATAACAACAATAAACAAAGCCAACGTACAATGGAAGCCAATGGGATTGAGTCTTAAGAGCAACGAGTGTTAATATGCATATGAGTTTCTGTTTATACATTTGGCTTAACAATTGTAATTAACCAAATATAAACAATATATATATTTTAAATATATTTAAATTTTTTAATTAATTTTTCTTCATTATTTGTATTGTTTTCTACATGCCGATAAGCGCTTATACAATATTCAAATACTTATGCAGCTCTTGGCACGTGTCTATACATTGAAGCCATATCATTTTTTTCTCGGAACTTATTTATTAATATTGATAATAAAAAATAATATATTTAATATTTTATTTAATTTTCATTCTATCAAATTTTGTTCGCGTTTTTCCTAATGCATATTGTTATTTACTTTGAAAAATCTTATATAATCGCGTATTAGTATTTGATATATTTATTGCTTATTTCAAGTCGTCAATAATTAATGGAAAATTAAATTTGTAGATGCTTCGCTCCACTGTGCCAAACAAGTTGCTCAGCCTTGTCAACGCCAGTGAATTGGTTGTGCTTCTGTGTGTGTGTGTGTATATGTGTATGTGTGTGCTGGCAAGGCAGCTAATAAAATTAAAATGCCATATTTCAGGCGTTGATAACAACAATAAGTGCAGCAAAGTCGCCGCGCGTCTGCAAGTCGGAAATTATTTTTTGGCACGAACTCGGCGCGGCCTTGTGCCAAACACACACAGAGAGAGAGAGAGAGAGAGAGAGAGAGTGAGAAACGGAGAGATGGGGAGTAAGTGAGAGAGCTTGAAGTGGAGCCGCGAAGGTGGAAGAGCGGGCAACAAGGATCTGCCAGCAGCAAGTCTATTGATATGACAAAGCACCGCAAAATTACCTGTAAAAACTTTTCGAGCTTCGCTAAGAATTTGGCTTATTGATTTTTGTGTCGTCGCGCCGCCGTTGGCCAACTCAAATTATGAATAAATTGAATTTGAATGTGCCTTCGCCTTCGCCTAGAGGCTGGTAATGAGCGAGGGCAAGCCAGTGGCAGGGCGGAGCGTGATGGCTTTAGGTAACAACAGCGCGATAAGCATCTGCAGACAGCCCGTAAATGGGCGCCTGATTTATGCTAGGCTGACTTTTTTATTGATTTCTTATCAGCTGGCTAATCTATTAATGTGCATTCCTGTTTTCCTATTTTGTGAGGCGCCTCAATCTCGCAGCGAGCGGCAGTCTCAGTTCAGCGTAATTAAATTAAAATTCCTGTTACATGACATGCCTGGCAAAAGTGTCGACATACACACACACACGCACAGAGGCAGAGCAAAGGAGTCAACAAAGGGCGCTGTCTTGAAGATTCAATGTGTTTGTGTGCAAGCTTATGGCGGCATCCATGTCCGTGCTGCGTAGCCATGTCCTGGACTGCCACTGACAGTGACTACATATATAAATATATGTATATAAATATATATATGTATATATATATATATATATATATATATATATATGTATATCAGTGTTTGTGTGTGGAGCTCGTTTTGTGCAAACTAAGACACGTTGTCAGCATTCATGTCACCGGCGCTGCCTGCAAGCAGGGGGTCCAAGCAAAAGTGGAGGCGAGACGCCGTCTGACAGCGTTTTGAAGTGGCTTTTGCATGCAGATAGATTTTTCATTAAAATTTACCAATTTTAATAGTTGTTGTTTCATGTATATATACCTATATAAGAGAGAGGGAGTGAAAGCTATGTAAAGAGCGAGAGGCAGAAAGCAAAATGTAAAATTCTGCAAACGCAAGTGAAAAACTTCAGCTTTTACGATATGTGTCAAATGCAGAGCAAGGAATGTAACTCAGGATGCAAAAGGCCTTAAATGCGACACATAATTGGAGAATGTTCAAATTAAATTGATATTAAATTCAATTCCAAATACAATTTTAATGTTTTATATGCTGGATAGATTAGGCAAGCCATGCTTAATGCTGCACGCCTCTGCTCGTTCACACTGAATCCACTCGAAATATTTTCAAAACTTCCGATAAGGCCCCTAATAGTTCGTAGAAATGAATTGATTGCGGTTATTTTTGGTTTTTGCGCTCGGTTCGCAAATTGCGCTATAATTATGCGGGCTCTTTTTTATATCAAACTATTTAACAAGCTTTAATGCTTCTCAGATGCCCTTATATTGAGAGTGTGTGTCTACTATTCTCTCAATTACTTATTTGTACGAAAACCTTTTTTTGATTCAACAAATTTCCGATCTTTTTTTTTTTTTGAGTGGTTAGTTTTAAATTAAATTTTTTTTAAATATATTATAGATAGAGGATGTTTCAAGCTTCAATTTTATGCAGATAATAAAATATATAGAAATGTACTTAAACAATTCTGACGACCTCATCGAAGTCATGACAGTTTTGTTTCAGATAAAGATAGGACGGATGTATATTAAAATCGTTAAGATCTTGAATTTATACTGAACTTATATATATATATATATATATATATACCTATAAACACATCAAGTTTATATTTTACTCGGTAGTCAATACAGTAAGGTCTACCAAGTGCCAGCTCTGCTCAGCTATGCCGCATGGAAACACGTTTCGAGTTGCCGAGTGCCCAACGCGCATTTCATTTGATTTCTGTTGCTTTCATTTGCTTGCACAATCTACGCCAGGTAGTAAATAAACAAAGCATCGAATTCAACGCAACGTTTAAAGATACATTTATTATTTTGAAAATGCGCAAACACTTCATGATGATTACCAACTGAGCGGGTAGCAGCAGTCGGGTGGAGGGGCGAATGGGGCAGGAGGCTGACACCCCCAATGGCGAGGGAGTAAAAGCAGCAGCCCGGACTGCTGGCTGCTGATGGCTGACTGGCTGCTTTGGCCGGGATGCCAGACCTCCTTACACCGCTCTCTCATGGAACGGCATACAAAAATCTTTTTACGTCAGTTCTGCCTGTCTTGTTGCCTGGCATTTTCTTGCGTTGTTACCTTCAGGGTCGGGAGAGTAGCGTGCAATGCTTGGCTGCGTAGCCGCCCCTTATTGTCTCCCTTCCTCTCCCTCTTCCCCACCATCATGGTTCAGACTGCTGCCGCTGCTGTCGCTGCTGCTGCTGCTGCTGGCAATTTCCTTTAGACGAGCTGCGAAAACACACGAAACCGAAACTTTTGCGAAATACGTTAAACGCAGTGCTGTCCGTCCCATTCTCAGTTTCAGTTTCAGTTTCAGTTCGAGCTCGAGCTCGAGTTCGAGTGCCCTTCCCCTTTGTGTCTGTCTGTTCGTCTGTCTGCCAGTTTGGTTCATCCTTCCGTTCGCCTGTCTCACTCTCAGTCAGAGTCAGAGTCAGACTCTGAGTCTCAGGCAGCAGTTTAGTACATAACAAGTCAGCGTCAGCTGCTGCTGCTGCTGCTGCTGCTCGCATTCGTGCTCCTGCCAGGTCTGCTGGTCTGGTTCGGTCTGTCCGCCTGTACGCCACTTTGTCGGCTGCCTCAAATACTTCCATGTTCATTTCACAAGTAAAACGGAAATGACAGTTCCGCAGCGAGCGCCGAACATCTTTGCAGTGCTCCATCCGCCCGTCCCCCTCGCAGAGGAAAGTGAATGAAACCTTTTCCCGCATAATAGTCTGTCAAAGTGGATGCCAGCACCATCGCCGACGCCGTTGTCAGTCAGCTCCAGCTGCAGCTCCATCGTCCCTGTCGAGCTACTTAGCACTTAGCTACGGCCCCGACTAACAGCTCAGCGCTCCCGGCCATCCCTTAACCCACTTCAAGCCAAGCCCCAAAAACAAATTCAACAACAATTTCGCAATTTTAAGCCGCTTCGGTTTCCAACTAATTTTCTAATTATGAGCACAAAGGCGCGCAGAAATCATGTCACGCTCCCTGACTGATTTATGGCCGTTGGAGAAATGTCAAATATTTGCCCAGCAATTGCTGTAGCCATCGACCCGCCTCACGCTTACCGCCACCCGCCCCAAAACAACCCAGGCCCACGCTTTCAGCTTTTTAACTTATCCAAATCACTTGGCAAGTTTTTCTACTCGATATTTACTTTGTTTCGCTCGCTTTTTTTGCTTATGCTGATTTGATTTATTTATTTATTGTTGACTCTCTTCGGCTGGGTCTGTGACTTGGAGCAGGCGCCTCAGTAATCGCCAGCCGAGCAACTGATTAGCTTAATTTTCCGGATGGTGAAACTGCCTCGATACCAATATCAAAGTTGATTTCGATTTTTGTTTTCTTTGCTTACGCATATTTTCAGCCCAAGCAAAACAAAGAAATAAATTGCAGGAAAATGTAAAATAAATACGGATAAAATGTTATTATTAATTGCCAATTACGCACTAGCATATATGGTTTCTATAGCAGAGTGTTCAAATATATATTGGTATTTATATGAATTTATCAAGTCGCAATTCAGTCTGGAAATATATAAAGTATTCATCCTTTTTTTATACATTTTTTTTCCTTTGAATTAATATTAAATAAATAAATAAAATATCTGAGAGTAAATATGCTTTTATACATATATAAAATTAAATTTATATCAAACAAATAAACATTTCAAAATGAAAAGGCTAAAAAATGTTTTTTATCTATTTTAAATATCATTTTTCTTATGCATAATGAATAGAATTAAGTTTTATGTTGTAAGCAAACATAAAAATAATTCATAAATAATAATTTCATGCATTCAACTCAAAGTCAACAAATGCTTATTGCATTAATAGAATAAATTTAAATATATATGTGTGAATAAATTATGTGAATAGTTTCTATTATTCATTTCAACATCCAAATGCCAATTTATAAGCCATCCACATCGAATAGACTTTGATTTTCACTTTGTAATTCACTTCAAAAAATACAGAGATTTTTCCAAGCTCTAATTTCGATCGATATCTTTAGCTCGAAGTTAGCTTGACTTAAGTAAAAATAGTTTCGATTTGAAGAAGAAAATAGTTTTGTTTTCTCACGCACTCATCTCAGCTAACGAGAAAACACCCACATATGTTGATCCACTTAGCTAGGCTACTGGCATGTATTGGTATATATATATATATATATGTGTGTGTGTGTGTGTGTGTTGGATGATTCCCATGGGCCAAAGCGGAGCAATGGCTACGGCCATGGGGCACACTTCCAAGTAATTTGCAAAACTCAGACATCCGACACTTTGCTGTAGTTTGGCGACTTTGATTTATGGCCAAGAGCCTCGCTGGGGACACAATCAAACACAAATGCAGGCATAAGGAGCCAACGTCAACGACTTCAATGTCCTGCAACTGAAGTAGGCGCACACACACACACACACACACACACAGAGGTCAGCTCGTTGTTAGCGCGATTATGGCAGCTGTTAAAGAGGGCTACATCAGGGGCGGGGGCAAATGGCCCAGAGAGAAGAAAAAAAAAACAATGGCCAGTTTTTGGGCTCTTCAGCCGGTGACATGCAAACCCGGCGGTTGACAGCTCTGCAGCTAGCAAACAGCAACCGCAGGGGCCACAATAAAAGATGAAACAAAAGTCCATGTTATTCTGCGAAAGAGTCAAAAAGTCAACCTCAACTTTGGCATCAACTTCGGGGCTTTAGCTTTAGCTATAGCTTTAGCTTCTCACATGCCCGAAAAGTCGCACAAAAATAATCCCAAAAACTTCTGCGCTCAAAAACATGAAAACGTTCTGCACAATGACAGAGCCGAGCTAGGGAAGGGGCGGGCGCAGAATAGGGGCAGCGGCTGCGGATGCGGAGACGTTGATCACAAAAAGGAAAATGTCAAAGTTCTCTTGCGGTCTCCGAGGTTCTTTAAATGTTCTCTGTACCAAATATATATATAAATATATATATATATACATATACATACATTATTTTTTTGGTTTTTCTTGGAACCTTCGCTAGGGAATTCAGCTCACAAGCATTATTTTTTTTTCTGGCTGTGTTTCGTATATTTTTTGTTCTTCTTTTTTGATGTCGTCTTTAGTTTTGAGCTTTGTGTTTTTTATGCTTAAATAGCTGTAGATTAAGAGAGCTGTTTTGCTGCTTCAACTATGGCCTTCGCAATCGAGAGCCTGTGAAAGGGCAGCTCAAGCTTCGGTTGCCGTACAGATCCTCAAAATATGTTTAAGCAAGCAAAAATGATATACTATTTTTATATTCAATAATAAGTATAAGATATTTCAATGGCTTTAATACTTGACAGCTTCTAGTGGGACTTTAATTGATGTAGCTAAGCCAAAATATTCGGGTGTCTTTTGAATAATAATAACAAATAAATTTATTATGATTAATAATATTTATGCTTACATTTAACAATAATATATATTATTTTAAAAGTATTAAACTGAATTGATTATAAATATATACTAAAGATAAAATTATTTCTGATTTTAGTTAGATTTCTTTAGTATTTTGCATACAAGTTAGATTGTAATTGGGAATGTTATTGCACTCACTAGATTGCATAATTTATTTAGCTGCCTCCAACAATATATAATCAGCTTCTGTCACCTAAAGTCCTTAGGCTACAGACACTCGAGTCATTTTAATTCAAATATTCAAAAGTTTCAATAAAAAACTATTTATAATGCGCTATGGGCCAGAAATATGAGCAATAATTGTGGAATTTGATAATTCACCTTGGCCTTTAATGCACGATTTGTAAGAATATATTTATTTGTTGTCTGAGCCGCTGAGCATCGCATAGTCTTGGCGTAATGCAGTTATGTTGCATGCTTTAGTTTTTATGTATATGTTTCGCTTCTTCTTCTCTTCGGCCGGCGTTTGCTCCGTGTCACGCCTGCGTGAACATGAAAAGGAAGTGCACGTCAAAGCTTAGACACAAACCACGAAGCGTAAAGGTGCAAGTGAGGCTGAAGTAACAACATTCATTGCAATTGCCACCAGCCAAATGGCCAACATATATATATATATATAGGTACATATCTCTGTGTGTGTGTCTAAGTATCTGCATGCAGCAATGCGTGCCAGCGAGAATTTGTTGAACAATTTCGCTAAACTCGAGGCGAAAACTCGAATAAATTGGCTTGAAAATGAAAAGGGAAAACTCAAGGCGAGAGAGACGAGAAAAAGACAGAAGTAGAAGAAAGCTAAATAATAGCAGTAGCTGCCGCAGCGGCAAACGCACAAATTACAACAATTAAATGGCGAACAAAATAAGCCAAGCCGCAATTATCACATCACAAGCTAACCGAGTTGGGAGCTGAAGCTGCGGACGAGGGCCGCGACGGCGGCTTTGACTTTAATTTATGAACTGAGGCAAGTGGAACTGAGTGGAGGAGCTGAGCCGCAGCTCTGGGAGCCGGGTGGCCACTGAGGCGCACACTCGACTGCATAACATTCAAATCTCTCCGCCGGTTTTCACTTTACTCAAGCTCGAGCTCGAGCGATTTGTAGCGGTAAATGTTGATGTGAGAAATCCAGGTAAAAAACGAAGCGAAAAGGGCCCAACAGGTGTTAGCAATTTAAATCTAATAAACATTGAAGCGAAAGACCTAGAAAAGAGGGCAACGAGTCGCTTGTCGCTTGCTAAATTGACAGCGATCCAATTTCATAATGAATTTTTTCTTTCCGCTGCTGTCAGCCTTCAATTGGCTTGGAAAAACAAAACAGCGACAAAGCTGAAAGCAAAACAACAACGAAATGACAAATAAAGAACAGAATGAAGAAAAAAAAAAACATGAAAATAGCAGAAATAACGCACAGAGATCCAAGAATTCCCCCATGAAGAAATCCAGCTGACAGCGCATCGCACAGAGAACCCCAAGCAAAACTTGAAGCAGAATGTGGCATGATGTTTGTGTCTGCGTGGTGTGTGTGTGTTCATATGTATACACATACATAAAGATATATATATATGTATGTATATACATGTATGTGTATATATATTTATACATATATATATATATATATATATATATATAGTTATCGAGTAAACGAAAAACAAAAACTTTTTTCCACTTGAGTAACTTAAGTGCCAATTCCTTCAAAAACAAAGCAACAACAACAACAAAAGACAGCTAAAAGCACATGAAAAACCAACGCAAACAAAAAGTGAAATGAGCAGAAGAGGCAGAGGAAGAAGAAGCAGAAGAAGCGCACATGAACATTTCATTTAGCAGGGGGCGAAGCTGGGGGAAAATTCGAACACAAAAATCGATTGAAAGACGCCAAAAAACAATTTGAAGACAACTGCAAAGTGCCGAGCCGAGCATTTACATAAGATAATAAAAGTATTATAAAGTCTATCCTATTGCTAAAGACATGTTGAAAGTGTTGCCGATGTGAGGCAGGCGAAGAAGAAGCCGAATAAATGGATTTTCGATAGGAATAGAAATTCAAAAATGAAAATTGATTGCGAATAATACATTTCAGAGTATATATGAATAATTAATTACAGAGTACATATGGCAAATTCAACCAAAAGTTAATAAAAACAAAATTGTACTCAATAAAAATAAAATGTACGAGTATTTATATATTTATGTTTATACACACATATTTACATATGTATTTATTTATATTTCGATAACAAATATTTAATTATAAACTTTTCAGCAACAATTTTAATTTCTGCCTTATTTCTTTGAAAATATTTATGTTAAATTTTGAATAATATTTTAAAGAATGTTTGAAATATTTATTATTAACATTTCGACTGCCGCACAAACTTAATTTGATAATTGAAATATATTTAATAAACACTTTTGCTCTCATTTTTAGGGACTTCTTAGAAGCTAAGCTTTTTGTTGCTTGAAACTCATTTCATTACTCAAATGGCCGCTTCCATATAGCACGTCAATCTTCATTGATCAGCTCATAAAAACCGGCACACACATACACACACACACAGCCACACATGTATATAGGCAGGCAAGCATTCACTCACGCACACATCATAGTTAGAACAGCAACAATAGAAGCGCGCAAAAAGAGAGCGGAGTAAGGAACAGCGGCCATGATTTGCCGTCGGCAATTTGTGTTCCACTTTCAGCCATTGAAGAGCGTCGGCCTGGCAACGGGCTGCCATGCCATGCGAAGACTTTGAGTGGCGAATGCTAAATGCTCGTCATCATCCACCATCAAAAGGCAGCCCGAAGATAATTTCAGCAGCCATGGCTAAAGCGAAACACATGGCATTTGTGTGATGCGCTCAACTACCCCAAAGAGCGCAAGAGATAGAAGGAAAGAGCGAGCGTGAGCGCAGGCACACGCAACAGCTGCGCAGGCCGAAGAGTAATTCGGCTGTAGCAAAGAGAGTGGCCAGCCATGCTCTTATCCTGTTTTACCGTTCCATGCGCTCTTCGCATGCCTGCCATCTCGCTCCCACGCAACAGCTGCATATCTTCCCGCCAATTTTATGCTTCTGCCGCGCTGCTCTCCCTGGAAAGACGACTGCTCTTTCTCTCTCTCACTTATTTGTGCTGAAGAACACGAAAACAAGTTGCCGGTACAAGGAGTTCCAAAAAGAATTCCAATAACAAATTTGATTCAAATTTTGTTTTTACAAATATTTGATGTCAATGCCAAAATTGCGGATATTTTCGCAAAACAAAACTGATCATTCCCGCACGGAATACACAATTGAAATTGAGGCTATTTATAGTTCAATTGCATTAGCATAAATTTGCTGTTGCTTCCAAAAACGGGCCCGCACGCATACAACGCTGCGATCATCAAAGGCAGTCGGCAAAGCTCACACGTACGCACACACACAAACACACGCACGCGCGCTCAGATCTAGCGCGGGCCTGAGCTCTGTCAGGCATCAAATGTCTTTGATTGGCTAGCGGCACGTTTGACCCTTTTGCAGCTAATTACTGTTTGCCATTTACCGCGCCAATTGAGCACAATGTTATTTTTTGCAACACTGAGAGAAATGTTTTCGGATTTTATATTCAAATGTTTTTACAGTGAAGACAAATATTTAAAAAAAAAAGTTAGTCCTGTAATTAAAAAATAATTAGAGTTGACTTAATGATCAGATCAGATATATAATATTTATTACAAATTTGGAAAATAAAGGTATCTTGTATATATACCTTTGGAAAGCATTCAAAATTGTTCAATAAATATTATATGGATCAAAAATATAATAATATTAAATATTATTAAGATATTATAAACTTTTAACAGCTCCTAGGTTATAATATAATACAATTTTTTAAAAATTTTCTACTTATTAAATTTCAATTAGTTATAGCAACTTTATATAACTAATTTAGCTACCGTCAGTGCCCAATTCCCAATTACTTTTCTGTAATATTGGAATAAGGTTGTTAAGACCTCACCATGAACATATTAACTTCAACGTACTTAGAATAACTTTTTATTTCCTAGCTGATATGAATTGCTTGATACTATAGGGAATAGGTCTTCTTCATTCAGTTATTCCACCATTGATTCAATCAGTTGAAAACTACCTATGGGTATAGATATATCATACGGCTTCAGATATATGAAATGGCTTTGCGTTAGCTTTGGCCAAAGCAACTTTAGTTGAAAGCAAATGGGTAGACAACGTCGAGCAACCTTCGCATTCCTTCACATCTGGGCCTCGGGCTTCGGGTCTGGCGAGTTGTTCCTGTCAGTTGCTTGGAGCACGTATCGATTCCAATTGGAAGTCGACAGTCGCACTTTGAGAACATTGGCGAACAGAAAATAATTAAGTTCTCAAAAGATAAGAATCATGTTAGCCGCTGATCAATTAGTAGATTTATGCAGCCCAGCGCATATTTCATCTTTCGCAGCCGCAGGCAAAGCCTTGCCACGCCCCCTCTGCCGCCGCTCGAGTGTCCACCCGCGCCAGACGTTGGGGAGAATGCATAAATTTACATATGAGAATGTCTGGAAATGATATTGAAGGCTGTTGAAATGCTGCAATGCAACCTGCAGAGCCAGAGTCAAGGAGCGGCAGCGGGAGTGGGAGCGGAGGCACCTGGTCTGCACCTGCCTGTACCTGGCTGCCCGCTGTCCGCTGTCCGATGCCTGATGCCCGATGCCTGCTGCCCTGAAGCGTTATTGTTGCTGGGCATCGGATCGCGTCTGGACATGCACATGCACAGACGTCAGTAACTCATTTATCGCTTAACTGGACTTGGCGAACGGAACGGAGGAGCTGTTGCCTCTGGGCTGGCGGCGATTTGGTTTCGGGCTCCATTTTCTTCCTCTTATTTTGACAACGAATTTGCATGCGGTAGAAACTGTGTTTTGAGCCTTGTTAATTTTTGACTAAAGTCCGCTGGCTAACGTGCACTGGATAAGCGCCAAGCCCCACTGCCCAGCCATGTTGCGTGACTGGCCAAATGCGAGTGCTACGCATGCGCGCGCTTACAAACGCAAAGCTCAGGCAAAACGAACCACAACAACAACAACAATAACAGCAACAACAAAAAGGAAAATGTGAAACAAGAACCAAAACAAAGTGTTCAATGTTTCCGTTTCAAATTCTACGGAACAAGACATTCGCGCACCGCCAGCAGCCAAGGCCCATGTGACCAGAGCAGCACAGACTCTGGCCCAGTCCCAGCCTCAGTCCCAGCTCCAGTCTCTGCCTCGTTCGCAGCTCCAAGTCGAAGCTCCAGACGTTCATTGTGAATGGACAACGCGCCGACTTAGCAAACGCGTTAACAATTGTTCTGGCCATTCGTTTTTATTCTTTTTGTGTTTTCTGTTTATTTCTTATTTTTATTTTTTTGGGCCAAAACAAGTTCGGCATTTTGCTTGAACAGACCGCCAGAAGTGCCCCCAGACAAATGCTTGAAAGGGCACAGTGGGCGAGACTCAATAAATTTGATATAAACCATCGAAATATCAATAATGAAGCAACCAGATCCACTTGGCATTTAGAACTCATTTGTGGAGCTGCTAATTTATCAGGCAGAGTAGCTCGACGGGGAAAAATCAATTTGAAATTTAAGTAAAATTTATTCGGCAATGACCAATGAGTATTGGCTTTATTATGCGAATCTATAACAGTTAATTGTTTCTGAGCTTCCAGATATTTATTCATAACGACTCGAAGCTTTAAGCAAATAAAACTGAAACTATAGAAATAAAGCTTGGCTCTGAAGCTGAGGCAGATATTAACTAATTTACCACGATTTTATAAATGTAATAAAAATATAAATTTTAATTTTTATAAATATATATATATATATATAGATACATTATTTTAATATTGATAATAAAATCAAATTTAATAATTTATATAATTATTTTAAAGTTTTTGAAATTGAAGTTTTATATTGGCTTTGAGTTATATCTAAATTAAAGTGTTTTTTTTTTCATATCTCATTCATATTCATTCATGAATATATTTTTCTTTCTCTTTGGTGAGATTTTAAAGCACTGGTGTCATTACTGTTATATGGTTTAAGTTTTGATTAAGACCTAAGACTTAATGTTTACAGTATAAAGTGGACTGTAATCCCAGCTAGATAGATTGAGCTCTTTGATAGTTCATATTTCATATTTATAGTGAATGAGTAGAGTTTAAATAGAGTTGATGAGCTTGGCTTTTTATCGGTAATGTGTAAGCTCTTGGCAGGTCTAGATGATGTATTTTTAGTATTCCTATGGATGGGGATGGGGATGGGTAAGTAATGTGAAATGTGAGAGATTGAGCGTATGGTGTGGCCTGTGATGTCATGTTTTCAGTTTTGATTGATGCAAGTGACTTAACTGATGTGTTTGGTTTTTAGGCCAATGAATTTGGATTCATGATGTATATTAATATACGAGATTTTAAGCAATATATTGTTATTTTCAAACATTTCTTACGGTGTTTTGCCCAATTGATTTATGTCTACTATGGTTTGCGTTTCACTCAAAGTCTGTATTAACATTTTCAGCAATTTGAGCCACTGTGCAGTTTGCGGCTGCCGCAGCCGTTCGCAGTACCTCGCAGCTGAGTGCGCGATTGTGCCACAGATAAAGGCACTTGCGCATTACAACTGCCCGAGCATGCGGCAGCAGCCTAACCAGCCGAACCAGACAACTTCAGCAACAAAAACAACAACAACAAGAAAAAGAACATGCGGAAAAAGTGCAACAGAATTAACAATTCATTTTATTGTTAAATATGCCCATGATGCTGCTGCTGGCGCAGACGACTCTAAGCAGCGCTCTGGCCAGGCTAACAAGGTTTGTCTGCGGCAACATCTGCAACTCCTGCACCCATGCCGGCTCTTGCCCAAGGGGCTCGAATGGGTCTCTCATAGTTAATAATGCGATAATTTCATTTTCATTCAAAGCAAATCGAATGGAGTCAAACGCAGCATCGGCTACCGGATTACGAGGCGGCTGCTCGCTGGCGTGTTGCAGCAACATGTTGCAAAGTGGCCAAAGCGAGCGCGAGACTGATGCATGCGCAAAATTTAAATTATGTTGTTTTGTCGCATGTTTTTCGTTTCTCATTGCCTTTTGGTCGCGCTTTGTCGTCGTCGTCGTCGTCGTCGTCGTCGCCTTCGCTTGTTGTTGTTTAAGGGCCTTAAACATTATCAATGAATAAATGAAAATGTCTTTTGTCGACGGAAAATTGTCGTGTTGTTGTTGCCGACATGCAACGGCAACGACTCTTAACGTCTTCTTTTGGCCAAGGCAGCGCTTTAAGCCGCTGTTTTATGTCACAGTCAACTGTCATTTGTACATTGAATGCGCGGACTGTGAAGCAAAGCGCAGGTCTCCAGCGAAACGATGGAGAAGGGAGGAGAGGGAGCGACTTGCTGCCCGGCGATATGTTCAATTTGCATAAAATCACAGGAAGCACTTAGGATTAATAGGCCGCGCTCTGTTGGCCAGCAGTGGCTTAGCGGTGCATGGGTTAAGCATTTGCAGTCGCCGCCTAACCCGAATTATCGCTGGCAATTCCAATTTCAATTCCAATAATTTGCTTACCTTTTGTGTGGGTTATCCATAAATTCCGCTGGTGCAGCTAATCCACAATTTGCTAACTCCCTAATCCACTGAGTGCGGCTGCAAAGAGTCCAAGAGCAAAAGTGTTTCGTTTACAATTTGTTATCAAATGCAAATTTCCCCTAACAAAGAAACAAACCCAAAATCTAGCGCATGCACCAAATTCAAATAGCCCTCTATCGGCAGGCGGCAGCAGCTGCGCAGCGGCATTTGCTAGTTTTAAGAAACTTTCACTGCCTTCAATTAATTAATTTAATTTAATTAATGTTAAGTTATTTATTTATATTTGTATTTCAGAAATTAATTTATTAATTTTATCATCAAATCTTATTCATGAATATTATTAAATATTTTCGACAGATTTTAAATTTTGTTTGTTTTGTCAGCTGTATTTATAAAAAATGTTCCCTTTACTCATGGAACCTTGTTTTTTACTATAAAAAGCAATTGCATGTGCTTGCTTGGGCAAAGCATTCAAGTTCATTTGCAATTAACAGAGCCCAAAAGCGATCGCAATGATTGTGCTGGCATTGCCATTGGCCATTGGCCATTGGCCATTGTTAGGGCAGGAGTTCGAGTTCTGTGTCTAAACCCAGTGCATACATGTGTCACTCGAGCGGAAGAGGCTGCAGCGACTGCAGCGGCTGCCGCTTTCATATTCTCCCAGGCCAGTTGGCCAGTTCGCACTTTCAGGCCAGACCAAAGAAGTGAAGAAAACCTTTGAATTTGGCCAGCGAATGCATTGGAATCGCATTATTAACGCCTGCAGAGCTCAAATTGGCAGCGAGTCGGCAACGGCGACGACAACGCCAAGACGGGTGTGAAAATAATCTGTTTAACGAGGGAGTCTTACAAAAGACTCCAACCTGGTGGCAGCAAAGTGGCCGCCGCAGCACTCGTTGCAACAGCCGCAACAACTGCAACAACAAACGAGTAACAATAATGACATTTGGCGCAAATGAATGAGAAGCGCGCTCAAATTTTTCCTCTGCCTCTCCTTCTGTCTCTGCCACAAAAGGATATGACAGCGGCCGAGCTGACAGGTCGCAGCGGCAATGCTGACTCGGGACTGTTTGGCATTGGCAACGGGCGGCAGTGCCTGGGCTCAGGCCAGAAGCCACCGGGTCGACCAGTCCTCGGCTTCGGCTCCATATCCGAACCGAGCCCTGACATTAAAAGGTGGGAAAATGTCAGCAGCTCGCGCAGGAAGCATTTATGCTCCCCGCTCGCCTAAAATGGATATCGAAATAATTGCGGCGATAACAACGGCTCTTCGCGTTGCCATTGAGCCTGTGGCTGCCGAAATCACTTGATCGAGATCTATTTGTATTGCAAACAGATAAATAAACAAAATAAATAGATACTTATATAAATAATAATAATTTAGATGATAGATAGATAGACTGCATGCAATTGAATAAAATTCAACAAATAGAGAAGATACAAATTCTTTTTCAATTTTATTCTTTTCATTAAGATCATCTTTAGCATTATCAGATAAATTTTTAATGCCATTATCATATCTTCAGCTGTGAAAGTAATAGAAGAAGAGAGCGAATCGGATGAATCTGTCGATCAAGTCGAAGCAGATGCTTGGCAATTTATAAATAGATACAGAAAATTATTATAGCTTAAAAGGATAAGTAGGATAAGAAAGTAATAGAAAATTCAGTTCCAAGTGGGAAATCAGCTCAAGGAAGAAGAGAGAGCTTCCTCCATGGGGCAAATAGTCGAATGCAGCTCAAGCACAACTCGTAGAGACGTCCCGATGAATGACTGGCAATGCACGACCATACCACCTCAATCATTAGCAACATTATGATCATGCTTATATTCTATAGGAAACTATACTACTATAGGCACTGATAATGGTTGTGTGTTTGGAAGATATTTGAACCATCAGCCGATTACGACGCTCAGGCACTGAGCACGGCCGCTGAAGAAAGTGATTCCATGGCGATCATCATGAATTTGCATCGATGTCGATTAGAAATCTGCACGCGCTACGCCGTCGGACATGCTCCAGGGCACGTATCAGATAATAGCGAATGCCCCTGGACTGCAAGGGGGAGCGAAGGGGATGGGTGCTTGTTGTTGGCCACCTAGGCGTAACAGTGACCAAATTCATATGCATATTTGATTGTTTGTTGATTTGCGCGAAAATATTCGCCCACTGCGTAATTGAGCGACGGGGCCTGGGCGCCTAATGCACGGGTAGACGGTAGACGGCTTGGGGCTGATGGATTGGCGCTGGCAGATTCCGAAGCAGCTCACGCCCAACATCAAAACATCCATAAATATTTTTGTCGTTTTCGCTTCGGGGCCCCCAAAATCGAATTTATGGCACCCGCGTCGTACAAAAACGTAAAAGCTTCGACGAAGCGCATCGTAAAATTAAAGGCGAAAATAGTTTTTTGGGCGCTTAACTCGCGCTCTGTGCCCAAAATACCTAATTAATTGGCACTCCAACTTCTGGGTGGCCCCTCGCCGACTCGCTTTTTGATTTATGCACAGCGCAACCAACGCGCTAATCAGTCGCACTTTGCATGCGCAGTCGCAGCCCTCGCGTACATTATTTTATTTTTATTTTTTTGCTGTTTTCATTTTGCAACGTATAAAAATAGCGAATTCATCCGAGCGAATTTGTAGTAAATTGCGATATGTGTGCACAGTTTGAGAGTCGTTGTCGTTGGAGTGCCGCAACTAGCCGTCAGATGGCGCTTGGTATGCGGCCCTCTAGTGGACGTTTGCGAGCAAAAGCACCAAAGTATTATCCTGCGATTGTGATAGCAACAGGATTCTGTTGCTAGGTGCGTGTCTTGGCTAAAAGGTCGTTGCCTTTCAAGGATATTTCTGTGAGGAATATTCAGTTGCTGCTCTGACAAAGGACATTATTATGTAGTTCGGAAAATTACCGCTGGTCTAGCTTTGTACCTTAAATATGCACAAATATCCTTTTGGGAAATTATGTGTGAAACATGTGCGAGAAAGGAGTCAATGGGAATTGAGCATTTGACAAAGAGAAACGGAAACACCCTGTTGAGTGTGCTATTAAGAAGATAGCACAATTAATGTGTAGTTTAATAAAATAAATATATTTCAAATATTCAATAATAATTTTGAAATAGCTTATTCTCTAAAGTCTATTTCACTGAATGAAGATTTTAATTCTTTATGAAAATACTCAAATTGTAATACTTTATATTATTATAAATGTATTTTGAATGCTACCTGTACTAAACATATATCTTCTCTTAATTAAATTATAAACTTAGTTTAAAAAATAAAAAATTGAAAAAAAAAAAACAGTTAAGTAAACATTTCTAGTTGAACATATCAAAGAAACGCCGATTCGTTCTTTGAGTCTGGTATCATGCAAAGATATCTTCATGCAAACGAGTAGTTCTGTGGATATTGTGGGGACCACACAGGCGCATCAGAGATAAGCGAGAACAAGCCAAAAAGAAGTAGAAATGAAATTAAATAAATAATTTAAAAATAAACAAAGTAATGCCAAATGTGAGGAGCGAGAGACAATGGCGAAACAGAAAACAGAAACCTGCTCAAAATGTAAGGCTATAAAAATGAACCTCGCTTTAATTTGATGTGCGCGCCGACACTTAATAAACCATAATGATCATCGTCTTCGTGGTCATCATCATTTAGAATTGATGGGGAGGGCAGGAAGCGGGCAGGGAGTGGGCAGGGCAATCAAGTGCTACGCCAAGTCCAAAGAGTTGACCAACGAGATTTGCATTTTGATGGATTGCAGGCGAGAAGCCGAAAGATGTTTGCTCTGGACACGGACACGGACGCGGACACGGAGCTACCTGTAAGTCATTTTAGTGACACTATCTGAATCGTCTGTGGGCGTGGGGCGTGGCAACGCGTGTATGTTTTCGCTGTGACTTGTGTGACTTGAAATTTAAATTAACCTCTGGCTCTCGGCGCTCGGCTTTCGGCTCTGGGATTGTGTTTTGCAGCTCGGTTATTATTTTTGTCTTTTTTTTGCAAAGTAAAAATAATAAATAATTTTTAGCTACGCCATTGGCTGCCAATCTGAGCACAAATTAAAATAAACGATGTGTCGGACAGCCTTTGTTGCTGTAGCGCCAACGAACCGACCTCAACCCCCAACTCAATCCCCAGCCCAAAGTGCAAAACTCAAAAACCAAAAGCCCCTCGCACACCACACGTCAAACTCGACTTTAATTTTTTCTAGCTTGTCGGACATGATGTGACTATGAGCTGCCAGCCCAGCGAGCTGAGCTGAGCTGAGCTGAGTGAAGCCATGCCATGCCAAGCCATGAATCTCATCGTGTCCAGCTACGGCGTGTGATCGAGATAAGAATTAGCGCTCCATACGCAGCGGGCGAGATGAAAAGCTTTTGTGCCTTTTGCCTTTTGCCATTTTCGCTGTTTTTTTTTAATGTATATTGGCTAAACGCTGTGCTGTGGCTGATACCGAGCCGGACTCTAACTGTAAGTGATTGCTTTACATGGCCAGCAACAATGCTCTCCACGGACACTGGCAAGCGCCGCGAACTTGACACCAGCAATGGATCTGAGCCGCAATGGAATCGAGTCGAGTCGAGACTCGGAGCGGGCTGCGGCATATTATCTTTGCGCTCATCTAATCTGAATTCATAAGTCGACGTGAAAGACAATGGCGGCCATTCGGGGAACGAGTGCGTGAGTGATTGCCGTTATGCGACCAGCCCCAACCTCAGCGTGGGCCAACAACAGCTGACGGCTGAGCAATCACAGTTTGACCATCGTGATTTATGAACTTAAAGAGTTGCCCCTGCTCGAGGTATTTCCACCTCATGACGATGATTGAAGTCAGCACATCATAGAAGAGAACTTGATATGCTAGAGTATTAAAACCTGCTTTGATATCTAACATAGAATGGCACTGAATAAAAAATCAACTTATCTAAAGTAAACAAAATTTTTAATAAGCTAGGCCACAAAATGATTTTCAGGATATTACGTAATTTTTGGGCTGAAAGAGTTTTCTAAACTGGCTTTAATGCATATTACTTTTTTGTTGCAAATATCTGTAGCAGCGTCAATCTAGAAGTTAGTTCTTTCATAATATTATAAGCATTACATCAATTTTAGTTTATTATTAATTAACTTAAACTAGGTTCGAAACAAGCTTTTCAAATTCAAGAAAGACGGAATATCTACTTTTGGAACTCAAAAGCAAGTTTAAAGCGTAGCTAGCATAACTGGGTGAGGAGGCATAGGTAGAGCGATTATAGGTAGGCTGATACTCCCGATCTTATGCTCTTATGCTTTAACTCTACCAGCTGCTCTTTACAATGAAAACTAATCAAACACGTGATGATTATCTCAATGTTTTACAACACCTCATATATGTAACATACAAATACAATTGAATGTAAAGAGTAATTCACTAATTAAATAATACTTTATGTATTATTTTCCAATGATTTATGCATAATTTATTCATAAAAAATTACTTCAATTAAATTAAAATAATTATATAAAATCAAAAGGTAGATTTTAATGCATTTGAATATAGAGCTACTAGGCTCCACTGCTTAGAGGCCAACAAAATTATATATATATATATATATATATATATATATATATATATATATATATATATATATATATATATATATACATATATATATATAACTTTTGCAGCAATCGAAATAATCTTAAATTTATTTATAGGCTGAACTCGACTCGACCATTTTCAATTTCTACTCAGCTCCAATTGAGACTTGGAATTGCCATAAATTGCATGTGCGACATCTGTGCAAATGTCGGCGTGTCTGTGTGTGTTGGTGCTCGTGTGTGTGTGGGCGTGTGGGTGTCTGTGCAGCTGGGCTGGTGTAGGTGTTGGAATCGGACTTCAGTTCAGGCAGCTGAATGAAGTTAGTTCATTTAACTTCAACTTATGACGCGCCAGAAATTTGCAGACAATGTCTGACAGACTTTCGAAATATGCCACAGTTCAACTCGGGGCCAGCACTGACAACAACAACAACATATTGTGTGTGTGTGTATGTGTGTGTGGGTGAGTGGGCGTGTGTAAATGTGAGCGCACTTGGTTTGAATTTTGAATGACCTTGGCAGAGAGGAAGTGGCAAAAAGCATTATTTAAACTTAACAAGCCGACAACTGGGAACCCCTAACGCACACACACACACACACAGATACACACACATGTGTGTGCCAAGGGGTTGCTGGAGTTGCATGAATGAGTTAGGCATGTTTCAAGCTGCTCTGCTCCCAATTTGCCGTGCTCAATCAGAACACGGCAGCCCATTAGAGACTCAACGCTCCAGGGGTGGTGTGTATGTGAGTGTGCGTGTGTGTGTGTGTGTGTGTGTATCGCCTCTGCGTGTATTTTGCTAATTTACTAGACAGAAATACGCCTTTAACCCACCAAGCTCATTTATTATATAAAACAGCAACAACAACAGCGACAACGGAGCTGGAGACAAGCTGGAGCAGGAGCTGCAAACTGCTGCACAGGAGTTACGAGCCGTTGCAAGGACTAGACACCGCCGCACGACTCATGAGCGTAACCCAGCCCAGCCCAGCGCCCAGCCCAGCGCCCAGACAGTGTAGTCCTGAACCCTTTTCAGGCAGCGGCGACACGTGTGCGGACCTCGGTGCAGAGGACTTGGACTCCTGTCCAGGCACCGCAGGGTAGCAGAGCGGAAAAATTGTGTTAATTTAAAGGCAGCAAAAACAGAGATTTCTGATGTAACCATTTATATGAGTTTATAATTACTGAAATTAGTTTTTCCGCTTTTGCGTTTCCTGCATTTCTTCTTCTGCTCGCCGCCCCGAGCACTGCATACGTGTACATACGGCAAGTGTATGGACGCATATGGTAGGGGTTGACTGCAATATGAATCATATTTTGCTTTGGGCTGCAGCAAAAGTCCTCTCGAATACCAGAGGCTAATGAAAGGACAATTGAATACTAAATGTAGTAAAGTATAAAGGGGACTCGTACGGAATGAAAGAGCTTCCAAAATATCTGAACTAGCTGAGTAACTGGGCATAAATATTTCTTCTTGCTCAGGCTTTACTTTTAACTGATGTAATATGATTTTAAGGCAGCTCAACAATCAAAGACAATAATTAAAAAATTCTGAAATAGAGCTTATAGTTTGCATGTATCACAAATATATTTTTGGTCATGTCAAAGCCCAAATAAAACATTTCGAAAAGCCAATTAACACGCCGTAACGTTATTTGAGTTCATTTTGGTTTTTGGTTTTACGCAAATTTTATAAAATATTTAAATGCAATTAACAGCGCCGAGGCATGAAAATCAGAAATGACAGCAACGAGGACGGCGAGCTGAAAAAAGTTTTGTCAAATCAACTTCCTTCCGTTCTGGCTGCACAAAATGAAAAATTTCATATAAAATGAACCCGGCTGGCTGGCTGGCATTTGCGATCCACCCCGTGGGTCGGCAGCATGTGTAAAAAATAACCCCAAAGTGTGGCTGCGCTAAGGGTCGAGGGTCGTGGGGAGGAACGGACGGCGGACGGCGGACGGCGGACTGCAGGCGGAGGCTCTGTACAGCGCCCGAGGCAGACAATGTGGCAACAAATTTGTATGTAAATGTATGCAAAAGTAATTAATCATAGTCGCACATGCACGCACACACACACATACAGAGATACACACACGTGGTGCAGGAGCAAGCAATGCGGACGAAGGACACGCAGAACTTACTCCATCTCTTTATATATGTCGCTCGCACGCTCGGCCAAGGTGCGACTCAACTTGTAATTTCTCTGATTTCGGAAAACTTTTTCATAGATCTGAGCTAAGGCTGCAACTGAAGCAGCTGATATTGATATCGATTCGAGTGTAATGTGATACTGCAGTAAAATAGAGGGAGAATGAAATGCAAAAATAAAAAAGAAATACAAATCCTAATTTGAGTCCTTGGCAATGGGACAACAGCACGTGGTCGGGCGGCCATTTGCCTCGCCGATAAGGTTGGCGGCCATGATACCAACGCTTAGTGTCGCTTGGCGATAGCGTCCAACAGATGCGGTTAAACGAGGGAGAGACAACGGGAGTGTGTGAGAGAGAGAGAGAGAGGGGTGGATGAAGAAGAGCACACAATGGCAACGGCTGCAGCGCGGCGACTACGACTACGACGGCGACGGCTACGGCGTTGGTGGTGGAAAATGAGAAGCAAACGGCGATGCCCTCAACACGGCAAAGCAGAGAACACACACACACTCAGACACAGACTAGCTGGCACACATGAGTGTAGCAGCGTGAGTGTGAAAGAGAGAGAGAGGAGTGAGCGGCAGAACAGGCAACGTCGGAGTGTTTCAGCTTTTTGGTTCGCCCATAAATCATCACTGAGACGACACCATGTTAAATTGGAACTTTTCCCATACATAAATAGAATGGGCGCAAAAAAATTATATTATATATAAATTTTATATACATGTATTTTGTTATATGACTTTGCATTGTTTTATAACTAGAGCTAATGGCATTAGTAGAGCTTTTCACATGCCTCAAAGTTTTTTAATTAGCTTAATTTTTGATTTGAATAAAACAATTGAATTATGCATATGCCTAAATGGAAAGTTTAACTGAAAATAGAATATATACATATAAATATTATTATAATATAATATAATATTATCGCTATTTTTAGAAAATCCTAGACAGCCTTAGGAATGTCACGTATCACACAGAGATGAAATTTTTAATAACTTGAAGAAAGAGACTTGCCACAAGCCCAAGTAGTTCTTGCTTATTAAATATTTAAGATGGTTAAAAATATTAGTGCAAAATAAATAAAATGAGTAAAAAATATATTTAAATATAATTTAATTCTTTTGAACTTATTCACATCTTTTCACAGTTAACACAAATTATTTTATTATTTTAATAACTTGCACTAACATTACTCTCAGCCATTTTCTGTACATTTCCCTTACTTGTATAATTGCAAAATATTGCACAGCTAATTAAGTATTAGCATTGCGTACATTGGTTACATTGTTGCATTAGTTTTGAAAATACTTTTCAAAATATAATTAAAATGTGTGCAGCATTTGTATCTAAAAGTGGCAACAGCTACAAAGTTCACTCAGCTACAAATGCATATGCAAATGCAATTATATGTGGACGGACATGTGCAACAAATATATATGCCTATATATATATGTATATTTATAGAGGTATGTACTCTCTTTTGCACACACACACAGTCTCTCTCTCTCTCGCTCTTTCTCTCTCTGTCTCATTCTGTCGCTGTTTGCCTTTCACTCGTTTGTTCGTGGCCAAAAAGCCATAATTTTCCAATTAAGCGAAAATGAGCGATTTATTTGCCATGAAATCAGTGAGAATCGCCGATAAAAATCTCTTCATTCTGCTGGCCACGGCTGCAGGACCCGACGCTCTGTTGTTGCTGTTTTTTCGCTTTGGTTGCAGAAAGTGCAACGCGAAATGTTTGCCGCTGTTGCAATTATTTATTATGCGCATGGCAATGGCCAGTGCAGGGTCTGCGGAGGTGTGTCAAGAGGCACGGCGTGGGGCAGGAGGAACAGCTGCAGCAGCAGCAGCAGCTGCTGCTGTAGTGGGTGGATATCTCTGTGTGGGTGACTCCCTATGTGTGTGCGTGTGTATGTGTGTGCATGCCACTTAACCCTCAGGGCAAGCGTCCACATTCGCAGTGTCAACGCGAGAGCAGCGACGCGCTGCGGCTGCGGCTGCTGCTGCTGCTGCGGGAATTCGGATTCCATGCCGATGCAGGCTGCTGTTGTTGCTGGTTTTATTTTTCGCATTTCTGTTTTTCCGCTGAGCTTTTGTTTTGCTTCATTTTCTGTTTTTCTGCTTGTATGCAACAGCAGCCACAGAGGCGGCAGCGGCAGCGGCAGCGACGGCTGCAATTTCAAGTGGAAAATTGCTGAATCTACGCGCGGATGTTGCTGCTCTCATTGTTGCTGCTATGGTTGTAATACCCAGCACTTGAGCTGCTAGATAGGGCATGCATGTGCACATGTGTAGCCAAGCAGAAACAATAAAACGTTCATTTATCAGATGGTATCAGGCACTCAATTAAAATCAAACAAACGTTCACAATTTGTTCTAATAAATAAATTTAATTTAGTATTCAAAATAAGATAAAAACAAAGATATATATGACTCTATTACAGCCCTCTCTCTAAATATATATATATATATACATATATATTACAGGGTATCTGTATGCCAATGAATGCACTTCATTTTGCAGCTATTTCATTATTGTCACCGACCCGGCTGACAGCCCTCTGCTCGTCTAAAGGGCTGTCGCCGCCCTTGAAAATAGCTGCTTCAACTACAACTTGAATTGCGTGCTGCTAACGGTGGGCTCGACTATTTAACACCTGTTAGAGCAACAGTGTTGCCGTGCGCTAATTAAAAATGCAATCGGCAACTCAAAGGGGCAGTTGCATGTTGCACGTCTGGCGCGGCCCAAGTGAAATCAGCGGCAAACACCCCGTTTTGCAAGTGTTTTGCTGATCCCAGCGAGCTTTGCATATTTTTGGTTGCCTAATTCAATCGTGAGCTCCAGCCAAAGTCCAAGCTCAACGTGGCCAACGGCAAGCCAAACGCCAGCGCCGGCTGTCTTGCCTCATTTATCAACACCTTTTCATTTACCTCCTTATGTGTGTGTGTGTGTGTACTTCCGCTGCAGCTGAGTTGAGAGCAACATTACACCTTACACAGGTGCCAAATACAATTTGTGTGCATTTTTAATTTGTGGCGCCCGAGCAGGGACCTGACTTCGACTCGTGTCTGCGCCTGTGCATGGAAAATATTTTTCATGAAGTTCAAGTTGGCCGTTAAGTGTTGAAATATTTACGGTTACTCCGTCAGTGTGTGGGTGTGTGCATCTGTGTGTGGGTCGATGAATTTCCAACATCTTAATACGAAAACGATGCTGCAGTAACAACTAAATTATGGGTGGTGTTGATTGCATGATCAGTGAAATGTATTAAAATACGAGAGGAGTGAAAACTTTCAGCTGAAAATATTTAAGCAACGTTGTCCTAAACTTGAACTTAAGCGAGGCGAGTCTAGTGACGGCAATGAGCTGCTCTCTGGACATAACATTTCTTCTAGAGCAGAGTGATCAGCACAGGCGGTGCCGTTATTAACCAATTTGACTCTGTCTACATCTAGCGATTAATATAAGAAATTATAAGAACATTTTGATCTCAGTAAACTTTTATTTAAGACTTATTTAGCTCTACTTGATTGATTAATTCTTAAAATAAAATTGAATATAATATCAAAATTTAATAAAAATATAATCAAATTGCAAAAAATATCTAATTTATAAATTTTTATGAATTAAGCAATTAAATAGAGCTAAATAACTGATAAATGTTTAATTTTGAATGTTATTATTATATTATTTATATATTATTATATTATATATATATATATATATATATATATATATATATATATATATATATATATATTATATATTATTTACATATTTGCATAATTTCCCTATATATATTTGAAAATTATATATATATTTGAAATTTTCTTCTCAATATGATGAGCCTTGATGAAAGCTCAAGAAACTGTCTCGAGTAAGAGGAAATCCTTTGTGTAACTTCTCTGTAACTACTCTATGCATCTTTCTCTCTCTCTCTCTCTCTCTCTCTCTGTCTCTCTCTCTGTCTCTCTCTCTCTTTCTTTCTCTATTCACACACTCTGTGTCTTTTTGCATTTAATGTGTGCGTGCTTCATTTGGAGAATGAAGTGAATTTGCATTGGCGCCAGTTGCCAGTTGTCGGATAGTCAATGTTTCGGGCACGCACATTCAAAGAAGAAAACCAAAACAAAAAAAAAAAAAAAAATAAAAGGGAAAAAATATGGGAAATACAGAAGCAGTTGCAGCTGCAGTTGCCGAATCACAGCCAGAGCCCCAACCAGGCGCGAGCTGGGCCAGGGCCATAAATTAAACGCATTTTCCGTGTGCCCAGCCGCAGCTAGAGTGGCGCTGCGAGGGAGGCGTGGAGCTTCGCCTGACCCGGACTGCGTTTTCATTTATTTAATTTAATTTCTGTTAATTTGGCCAGGACTGCAGGCTGCATGCGACGGGGGAGGTCAGGTTAAAAATACACAGCATATGAGGAAATGCACACGAAATGATGAAAAATTAATTTTGAAATCGTTAATTGAGTGTTTATTGCGACGGGACTCACTGAGCGTAAAGCTGAAATGCGAATATGAATATGAATATGAATATGCGAATAATGCCCATTAAATGTGCACAAGATTTATGTGCAGTGGCCGCATTGCATATGCAAACGTTGCATGCTACAAATAATTATGCCATATAAATAAACCACCAAAATATACTACATATAATAAGAGAACAAAAAACAAATCTGGGTAAAAGCACTTCAATTGCAATTCAAATGCGAACGCGGCAAATGTCAGTCAAAGTCGGCAACAATTTGCATACGAACTTAAATCATTTTGTCGAGCCTCGACTTCAACTGTGTGTGAGTTAGAGTGTGTGTGTGTGGGAGTGTGAGTGTGTGCATAGATATGGATGGGTGTGTGTGTGTACAACAAGACCAAACAATATTTCTCACATAAATTCACACTTTAACCAATTTGCATGCAATCTGCGGGGGTGGAACTACAGGCCAGCCAGGCAACGCCACCCTCCACACAGCCGCAGTCAACCCCCTGATCCAATTGCGATGACTGCGCTGCGCAGACAGCGTCGCAGTGCAACGCCCCCAGCCAGCCTGTTGGGTGGCTGCCTGGTGGACTGGCGGACTGGCGGACTGGCTGGCTGGTGGTGCTGTCGGGTGGGTTTTTGTTTCAGCTGCATTCACTGTGAACTTTTGCATATTTAAGCGCTGCCTGCAAAGTGCACGAGTGAGTGAATGAGTTTGAATGAACTCGCCATGACCATATCCAAGAGCTGCATCACCCCAAGCACCCGCCACGCCTCCGCTGGCCACTCGGCAACGGCAAGCGAATGCATTTCAGCGCAACGGTAAAAGAAAGGGCCACCGAAATGCGAAACAAATGAACAATTCGAATACAATACGAGTGCTATGAGTCCGGATCCATATACGTAGCCTACCACAGAGTACAGTGGGCTACAAATTCGCTTATTGATCATTCACAAGCTACTGTAACAAAATAACGTCAATATAAGTGTTTAAATAAAAAAAAAAGCCCGAAAGTCTCAATAGCTTCGCTAAAATTCATTCAACATAAAAAGAAGTTAGTTTGGGTAAACTTGGTTAAATTTACAAATAAAATTAGCACATTTGTTGTATATACAATTTTATACTTCATATATCTATCGCCAAGTATGTATCTAATATATAATGTGCTTATTTATGTAATGGAATTTTCAGAAATATATTATTTTAATAATAGTACTACATCAATAATTCATAACACATTTAATTCAATCAATTTTAAATTTCTTTAGGTCTTGCTCCACGGTGCATGTTTTGCCTGCATTTGGCGTTTGCCAATGCCAGTGAAGTCTGAATGAGCGCCTTTTTGGGCTTTAATGCCATTTCCATTTCACTGTCTCCGACTATCATTTGACCAACTGTACTGCCTGCGAACTAAGCCAACGAATACGCTCTATCCTTACGCTTGCTTCCCATTTTTCTACCCCTAAGGAGTCGAAGCAGCGAACCGTCTACTAACGGACTTAAATCAAAAGGTGACTAAATGAGAATTTCCTTTTTAAATTAATAAACTCGCCCCTGCGCCGTAGGGGCTCGGACTGCGGACTTATTCTTGGACTTGGCCGGGCTTACGCTCCCGGGGCGCTCAAACTTAACCGTTAACGGCACTCATAAATCTTGCACCAAACTTTCTGACGTGCTGCACTTTTTTATGGCCTGCAAAGTTCGCTTTAAAAAAATATATATTCTCGCTCTTTGCTGAATCAAAGTTCAAATGAATTTAACTGCATTGCCTTAGCCGCTTTTATAGTATAACTTACCAATATTTGCATTACAAATTGTGTACATTGTCCCCGCACTTACCTGCAATGATAGAGAAATGTTATTAATTTATTTGGCCGCGAAGCGAGAATAAATTATGTCATTGCAGCAGCAGAGTGGCAATATAAGTGAGTAGAGTGTACTTAAAGAGTCCATCAATAATAGCATAAGATGAGCTTACGAACATAATCAACTTAATATTTTACTTGTGCCAAACGGAACTCAACTCTGAGACGTATTTCAGAGAGCGATTCGTTTGTTGTCTTCGCATTTGCAGCCCTTACGCGCGGTTAGACAGTTCAACTACCCTGAAGTCAGTTGGTTAGATTGTTGGCTAGGATATGGATACGGGTTAGCATTGCGACAACAACACGGGCTCTGAGCCGCACATTGCAGCTGATAAACATCGCCCTCAGCCGGCCCGGGGCAACGGCGGAGACGGTGACGAAGACGGAGACGGAGACGGGAGTGGATGGTTGGGTGCACTGCTGGCATGTTTGGCGGAATGCTGGCAGGCAGCACATGTCCTGCCAAGTGTTTTAATTATAAAAATGAGATATCGCAAACATAGTGCTCCTCGCAAGGGCGCTGTGTAGGTCGCTCGACTGACTAGTTTCAATGCAAAACTATGCGAAACGCGTGGCAGTTGCGCTTCGGCTGTTTGCCTCTCGGCAACAGCAGGAAACAAGACTCTCTTTCTCTCTCTCTCTATCTCATTCTGTCTATATACATGCTGGCAGAGCCTTGGTCTTATCAGCAAATGCGGCAAGTCTTATCAGCGACGAGGCGAAGACTGCGGCAGGCAATTTAAATGTGCCAGACGAACGCTCGTCAACAGCAACAACACTGGCAAGGAGCACAGGATCAAGGGGGCGCACGAGCAGCGGAAACGCCAGCCTGGCCGCCTTGAGTCCTGTCGATAACCAACGCCAGTCTCGAATATCTGATTCAGAGGCGCCCCTAAACACTTCGCTGGCCAAAACGCAGCCAAAACAAACCGAAGCAGCCAGCCAGCCAACCGTTCTGCTTATTTATTAGACTCATGTCTCTTCTCTGCTGAAGCTATTCCCGGCGGATGCGGGGCGCAGAGTAGCTCGCAATGAGTTTCATCTGCTCTGCTGAGTTGGGAAAAGAATAAGACTAATTGGATATTCACATATATGTATATAGTTTTTGCCATTAATTTCATCTATCTATAGCCAAGACTTTATTTCAACTTCGACAAAAATTGCTGGGATAAATTTTATTCAATTCAATTATCTAAATGTGAAAGAACCAAATACAGGAAAAGGCAAAAGGGTATGGAATAAATCAAAATTAAAGCTAAATTTAATCTAATTTTGCTAGCCAAATTGATATTACACAATTGAGAGGGATCGGGAGAAACTTGCGCTGCCTCAGACCTAATCAAATATTATATATATTCATCTAGCGCTTATCACCTGCTTCTAATCTGAATCGCAAATGTTCTTGATGAAATTAATAGAGTTCTTAACTTTTGCCGCATTTGAATAAATGCCGAAAATCACACAAAAGGCCAAAGAGCTGGGCTAGAGCAGTTGAGTGCCTGCGGCAGGATGGAGCGGCAGGAACAGGCGGACTGAGTGAAGAAACAACTGGGTGAAGGCATCAAGGAACGTGGCCAAACGGAAGCCATAAATGAAATTAAAACAAAAGAGTGTGGGCCCGAATGCCAGCGACATTTCTCTGAGGACCAAAATTAGGGTCACTGGGTGTGTTTGTTTTTTGGGCCACACAAGGGTTCGAGCCATTGCGTAACACAAAAACCCGCTAACACACAGTCGAAAAGAAAACAGGCGATTTCCCTGGCTACGACAATAGACATCGCAGCAAATAACTAGCCGAAAATGTTTCCAAGTAGAAAATTCTATGCTTTTCTTTCATTCTATGTTTTTTTTTTTTCTTTATCATTTTCCACCATTTTCATTCTGAATGCGGCGCCCATTTTTTCGGCGCTGACCAGAAAAGTTGGAAAAATCAACTTTGGTTTTCCATTTTCCCATTTGTTGTTATTCTTGTTGTTGTTGTCTGTTTGTCTGCACAGCAAGCGATTTGGTTGTTTGTTTTTGTTGCTGTTTTGTTATTTTCTTTGTTTTTTATGTTTTTTGTATTATTTTTTTTTTTTGTTTTTGCTTTTGTAGCTGCCGCCCGTTGCTTTCCCCATTTTTTATATTACCACGCCATTTATCATTTCCTTTGCCAAACACTCGCACATGTCTGCCATCTCGCTTGCACATCGTCTGTTTCTATCATATATATACAAATATATACACTCTTAGCCAGGTATCATATATATATATATATATATATATATAAGGAGAAGGCAATTTTCACGCAGCTTTAATCTAATTTATTAAAACTTTCGGCGTCAGCTGCGATTTTTGGGCGAGGTGCGTGCCAGCCACACCCCCCGCCTAAATGTCAATCGTGGCTACCTAGCCCCACCCGGTGCGCGTTCCACAACGCCACAGCCCCACAAACTCTTTCTTCGTAGTCCTGCGGAATTTGGCTTCAGTTGCCGCTTAACATGAAAATGTTGCCTCCTTTTTGGCTGCGTTTTGTTTTCGTGTTCAGTTTACCCCGTTCTTGACATTTCCTGGGCAGGCTCAGGCCCAAGCTAGGGCTCGGGCTTTGGCTTTGGCCGTGGAGCTTCCCTGGAGTTTGAGCTGCAGCTGGGGGTCTGCGTGTTTGCATTTGACACATTTAATTCCAACCCGCACTCCCGCTCGACGCTGACATGATTTATTAATTTCGAGCTTAAACATGAAACGAACTTGAGTTCTTAATTTCGACCTTAAAGCTCAACTGGATTTTTTTATTTGCCCCCTTGACTTAGGCGTAAGCATGTTAAACACATTTCTGAATTGAATGAAAAAAGGTTTCTAAAGACTTGCCCTATTGTCATTCAAAATTATATAGCAACAAAGAATTTTTACGTACTCAAACTGTTTTTAAGTCTTTTAATGTGGTCAAATTCAGAAAATAATATTTTGTTATATGGATACGCTGAAAATTATATTGAATAAAATTATACAAAACCGGAGAAATACATTTTCTTAGCAGCAAAAGGCCATATATTTATATATTTATGTTTGGCCTTAATAAAATATGAACTTAATTCTTCCCCTTCTCTGTCAACAACAAATTGTAAAGAACTTTTTTTTTCTCACAAAGTCAAGCAATTGTTTTGGAGTCCCTTAATGTTTTCTTAGCTTAAATTGAGATTTAGTAGATAAATATTTATGTACATTAAAGATCCATTGGCATAAGCCATCAAATTAGCCTGTTTTTCTGTGATTTTATATTCAACAGCATGAAAGACAACAACAATATAGTTAAAAGCCAAAGCCGAAACCAAAACCAGACGAAGAGAAATGTTTTATTTTTGAAAAGGAAAAATTTGTGGCAAAACAAGACAAGACGCTGCCAGCTAGCTGCTGGGAGGGGGCGTGAGGCGTGGGGAGTGTGGAGCTGTGAGGAGAGTGCAACATAGAAAACAACTTTGGCGCTGAACGGAACGCGCCAAGCGAGATAGATGGATGGCTCGGGTGCCAAGATTTATGGTTGATCAAGAATTTCCCGTACGTTGCACGCGTTTTTCTTTTCACTCTGCCTGCTCGACTTGCCTTGAATTGAATTTTGTTTTTGTTTTGTTACTGTTTTGCTTATTTTTAGATTTTCTTTTCGTTTTCAAGCGCCCAGTGCAATGCACCCTCCATCTCCCCCCTTCACACACACGCACTATCATACACATTCACTCAGAGAGCCTGAGTCGCATTGAATCTGGCCGATGCCGCGTCTCGCAGCAAGTGAGAAGAAGAAAAATGTCTCTTGGGTGTATTCATAACATGCCACAGCCATAAATATGCTTTCTACGAGACATCCGACATCTGTGGCTGTGGCTGCATCTGCGTCTGCGTCTGCGTATACGGCTACGCAGCCAATCGCACGTTCAACGCCTCAAACTGGGCGTGCTGCAACTGTTCCTTGACGAATTGGACGGATGCAGTGCGTCCATCGTTGATGACTGCAAATACACACACACACATGGAGAGAGGTGTGTGTACGTGTGGCAATCTTCAGTGCCTGTGCCCAACTGCTTAATTGAGAAACTAGTTTCAGTCTAGAGGCTCGGCATTTTCGCAGTTCTCATTGCTGCACAGTGGAACAAAAGACGAATACTCGAGTCATTTGAAAACAAAATTCGGACTGTGTATCTCACATTGAAGAAAATACTTTGAAATATGATATCATATTCTCATATTTTGACTATTCTTATGAATGCCTTAAACTAAAGGCATTTGTCTTGCTCAAGCCAAATGTCATCCAGAATATATTCAATTTTAAAAATTACTTTACTCCAGGGAATTGTAAATCATGTTGATACAAAGAGGCGCACCGATAGAGGCTGCAGCTCCTCCTATCTAAAAATCGGGAATTTTAAGTGTAGACTTTCGGTCTGTCCAGCCATTGTGCGATTGATTCGGAAGGTCTGCTGCCTGCCTGCTTGTCGCAGGAAGTGCTAAGCGGAATGTTTTAATAGCCAAGCCAGCGCAAGGCACGCTCTTTTCCTCTGCCTTTTTATGCAAATTACAAGAGGCTGCGCTAATAACATGTTCCCCAGCATATCCGAGAGATAAAACATTTTAATTTTCAAGTGCGAAACGGGCTGCAAACGGGTTTCGTCGACGCGTTGGGTTTGGGGTTGAGGATGGGTTTGGGTTTGGCGTTCGGCATTCAACGTTCGACGTTCGACACTTGGGCCATGTTCTTGGCAATGTCTCAATTGCAATTGGATTGCGTTGCCCAGGCAACTGGGCATGGGCCACCTACTCGTGCAGCTGTGCATGCCCCGCGTGCACTTATTGAGAGTGAGATCATAAAAATGCAAATAAATAAAATTGAAATTAAAAGTTGTTCGGCGACGCGTACACCGAAAATACACGAAAGGTGATAAATCAGGTGACAGAAATTAATTGAGTTATTCAGCATTGGATGCGTATGCCTTATATGCGTGTGTGTGTGTAGATACATGTCTGTGCTTGTCGTCGCTGTTGTTATTGGGTGTTGCTGGCAACTCGATATCGATATCGAGCCTCAGGCGTTGTCATCCGGCCTCGCACTTGAGCTTCATCTGGCCCAGGGCGCGCCTCAAACCGAAGACGACGACAAAGTTGGCTTGGCTCCATATCTGCCTCCCCACCTCTCACTCTCACTCTCTCTCTCTTTCTCTCTCTCTGTGGCCCTCGTTGCCGTCCTTTGGTTCATTTTTCGCTTGTCGCTTACTGATTTTGGATTAATTTGTTCTGCAGTCAAGTAAATCCCCAATCGCTATCCCAGCCCCTATGCAAGCCTTGATGTGTTGCAGTTTTGGGTCCACAGAATTTCTCGACTGTTGCGTCACAAAAGGTAAAGCGGAAAATAACAAAACACAAAACGTAAAAAACAAGGCACAAGTCACCTACCTGGCTGAGGGCTGGCTTCAGGTTTGCTGCAGCAGCAGCAGCAGCAGCAAGCGGAATGATATATGAAGTATCTCTTGGTATGACATTAACAGCACACACGAACATGTAGTTTTGTTATTTATTGAGTTTTCAGATATTTTGAAGGCATTAACATTGAAACAAATTATTATGATTACAAGATTTATTGCCGCTGGCTAGCGAAACATACAAATAATCGCGGCGAAGGAGAGCATTACAGTGAGGAAGAGCGAGAGAGAGAGCAAGAGGAGAGAACAGGTGAAACAAGTGCGACAAGCCAAAATATCGCATATCTCATTTGAATGCCCCAAACTGAAACACAACACAGTCAACTGCCGGCTGCCCACAGTCCACTGTCCGCTGTCCGCTGTTCGCTTTCCGCTCCTTACATGCCCTTCCCTTTCATTCCCTTTCATTTCTTTTCACACACTCATATTGTCATCTCACTCACGCACAATTTACCGTTTTACAATTTGATTGATTACGAAATCTTTGCCGCTCATTCCAATGGCGCATGTTTATTTGATCACGTCGAGTGTTGACATGTTTCATTTGTGTGTTGGGAAACTTGCGTCTCCGAATACTTAAATAATTGAGCAAACAATAACGAGACATAAAAATACAAATGAAATATAATTTTTGTATAAATATTAACAATATATGATCTTTATTAATAGCTTTAATGAGTTTCTATACAAATCTTTTCTTTCAGATATGAATTCTGTAGTTACAGTATTATCTAGAGTTGAATTCGATTTTTAGTTCTCTGTCAAGGAATATACGTATCCTCGCAGGATATATCACTCCAAATATAAGAATATATCTATCAATAACCTCAAGCTATGTAAACTCAATGAATTCTGAATATATTTTCTGAAGACTAGAGACAACAAAAAAATACCTTTTATAGTGAGACATAAATTCTTTGAATTCTAAAAATATTTTCTGAAGATATAAGAAATATCATAACTGTGTGAAATTCACCAAGATAATCTCATATTCTTTCAGCAATTATAAAATATTAAAGATATTTATTCAATTACACCAATTGATGTGAGCTTCTTTTCTAGATTTTCTTTAATGTAAAATTATTAAAGTTATCCTATTTTTCACTCGCTCACGCACTGTTGACTGCCAACTTAATAGGAGCAAATAAGTATTTAGTTATCTTTGCATTTCATAGATGATTTAGATGATTGAAGATACGAGCTGCTGAGTAGGCAGCCAAGAGTCGAGTCGAGGCGAGAGCAGCTGCGAGCAGAGAGGCCCATGGGACGTTCTCTGCATATGAACATTTTATTGCCTTATTACCATTGATAATCTCTGGACGGTGGCCAGCGATTTGTAGTGCCGCCCAGTGTCCGGCTCCCTGACCCCCACGCATCGCAGACGTGACGCAGCGGCGACACTTTTGACCAATTGGCAACTGCCGATCGCCGATCGCCGATTGCATAATTGCGGCCAACTGGCTAACTAGTTGGAATGCGCAGGAGCAAACGGTGTTTTCATTTTTATTGCGGATGCATTTGGCAGACGATTTGCAACGGTCGATAAGTCTGTGGGCCATTCTATCGGCAGCCCATGGCGGTGTCTAATCAGAGTTTATTGATTCAAACGACAGCCGGGTTACAGATCCCGGTACCAGCGCCAACCAACACCTGTCGCGAATTGTCTGGCACTGGGCTCTGGCCCCTGTGTCTGGTCTCTCGGCTTTGAGTGCGACGCATGGAATGACGTTTGGGTGCCAATGTCTTTTTTGTGTCTGTGTCTGGGTCTGGGTCTGCCCTGAGCGCCGGCGGCGTTGCAAGTGCCTCACGTTGTGGACGCGGACTTTATAATTGCCGCCAGTTGACGCACGTCGCACGTGAAGCTACGTGCCACTGGCTGCATAGCCCAACCAGCGTTTGCCACCTCCAGCATTCTCTTGTTGTAGTTGTTGTTGTTGTTTTTACTTGGAAGCTAAATTTTATCGCACTTTTATTACCGCGATGGCTCCTCATAATTTTACAGCTTTTTTATTGGTTTGCAGCCAAAATGCTGTGGTGTGCCCAGTTGTAGTTTTTGTTGTTGCTATTGTTGTAGCTGGGCTTACTTTGACTAATTGCAGTGCACTTGCAACTTGGAGTCTCTGGAAGTTGTTGTTGTTGACACTGTCGCTGTCGCTGTTGCTGTTGCGCCTGTCAGTCAGACTGTCCGACAATTTGTCATCTTCTCTGTCAAGTCACAAAATGGAAGAGTCTACACGATATATACACATATATACACATAGACATATATACAAATATACATATATCTATGTGTGTATGTTAGTGTGTGTCTAGCCATAAGAACGTAATTTTAATAGATTTTCATAGAAATGACAGAGGCCAGTTTATAGAGTTCGCGCTCGTTCAGTTCGCTGACCATCGTTTATCACTTCCTAAGACAATTTACATGCAAATTGAGAAAATGTTTGTGCACTGAGTGGGCTTGGCTGGCTTTGATTTCGTTAGCAGCTCGACTATTTGCTAGTAGTACAGGGATATACCAAGTATGTATGCATATTTTATTTTTTTTTGCCTTACTCATTACTTCAATTGCTTGAAATGATTTTGAATCAGCTGAAAGAGTTTCTTCAAGCTAAATATTTTTGATGAATTGAATGCTTAATTAAAAGAAGCTCGGATCAAGTAAAAGTAAAAAATTCTATAGAGTCCTATTTAAAATTTAACTATTCAATAGTTTCATAGGAGGTTTTGAGGTTTAAAGTATCAGAAATATTAAGTTAATATAATTTAGTTACTTCAGTCCAGCCCCACAAACTACACCTCAGCTCCAACTTACTTTAGTCTAACAAATTAATCTTACTTATATTAAGATTATATTTTTCCATGCCAGTTAATGTTGCTCGGCACATAATAATACCCAAATAGAGCCAGTAGATTCGGGCACTTAATATAAATATTTCGCAAGTTGTATTTCGTATGCTGCGCACCTCTTTAGCACATCGTGAACTAGAGGCACATGCAGACGGCTTGGGCAACCCTTAAGCTCAAGTCAGTCGCCCGTTGCCCGTCGCCTGTCACCCCGTCCTCGGCAACCACCACCCACGAGCAGCCATCGGTTTTCGTTTGTCTGGCGCATAAAGCTTTCGACTCGAAGGAAACCAATTTGTTCAGCCGTTTGATTTAAACGGTTTTATGGCCGCCCTGTTGTTTTCACTCTCTCATTGCTGCTGACGCGCCCTTAAGTATGCCACTCGACGGCGGCAGTGGCCCCACCCCAATATCCTGGCGGAGTGGCAAATTTGCAGCATATGCACAAAAACTGAACAGGACGAAAACGAAAGGACGACAGGACGACAGGACGACTGGACGCCAGGACGACAATTTCGCAAGACATTTGGTCAAATTCAAATTCATTTGCGGGGGCCGCAATGTCAGTGGCCCGGACATGTGGGCCAGAGCCTCAGCCCTCTGCAACATCAGACCTAGACACAGCCGGAAAAAGAGGGCGTGAGTGTGTGTGTGTGTGTGTGGACGCAATGTGGTGCAAATGGCAGCCGTAACGGTTTAATCTGTTTTAAATTATTTTTGGGAATACGCTGAGCCCAAACAATGGACGTCGACGGCGTCGTCGCTAATCTGGACGCGCGATGCTTTAAGCAGATGGGCAGGGGCATGTGAAAGGGGGATAGGGGGGGGAGGTGGTTGGCGAGTCAACTCGAATACTTTGGTTGCGAATTCAAAGTTGATTCCCAGTTGGGCTGCCTTCATGCATCCGCATCTTTTTGGCTTTCATATTTCTCTTCGGTCTTTTTTTTTTTTTTTGGTGTGCCGCTGCCCTTATAATCCGTACAACAACAAGCACTAATGCCGTCTCGCTCTCTCCTTCTAACTGAGTGGTGGTCCGGGCCCGGGATGCCGCGTTGCCAGGCAACGCTTGGCATCAAGATTAATTTTAGACGAAAAAAGGAAAGAAATAAGTCAAAATGATTAATGGGCCTTAATTTTTGTTCATCGTCGAAGTAGACATTGCCCTGCGCTGCTGTTGCTGATGCTGCTGCTTGTATATGTGTGCGCGTGTGTGTATGTAGATTGCCCTGCCCCTCACATGAGTGTGCATTAGTATTGGGTTTCTGTGTCTCACCCGCAAGTTTCGTTTTAACGAAATTCTTTCACTTTGGTTCACCTTTTTTTTATTGTTTTGCTCTCAACCATCTTTGCTTCGCCTAATCATATCTTCTTCCTCTCACCCTCTCTCGCACCCTCTCCCTCTAACACTCGGGAATATCTCATCCTCCATTGACTACAATTAATGGCCGCCTCTCATGCCACTTGACAAAGGATTGTCAATTTTGTAATGGAAAAAGGACTTAGAAGTCTGTAATCAAAACAGATATGACAAGCTAGATTTTCTATTGAAAGTTTTTATATTTTCAAAAATATATAATTTATAAATATAAAAAAATAAATATAAGTTTAAGTTCCACTTTGTGAAAGATGTAATACTAGTGGCGTGAATTGAATCATTTAATTTTGGATTAATTATGAGCTCAATTCATAAATCATAACCACTGAAATCTAATGAACAAAATTAAACTAAGTTTATTTTTATAATAAATAATTATATAACAATATATCAAATTATATAATAAAATGCTACTAAAGTAATTACATCGCAATGAATCTCTTGAGCATTTAGAGCAGCATATAAGCGACAAAACACATCATATTATGATTATTATGATAATGATTACTATTATTAGTATTATTGAAATATAATTAATTCAATAATTAAATTCTTTAAAAGCGACTTGAAAAATGCAGTCTATAGAAATATATTCTAATAGTTGATTATTTCCATTATACGATAAATTGTTTTAAATAATGCTAGAGCTCCCAGTATATATAGGTAGAGTTAAGTAAGCAACATCTTTGACTTGCTGCCCTATAAAGTATTTGAATTTTAGAAGCTGCCTCATTGTTCCAATCAGAATATCAATGCCACATGGAACAACGAAAAAAAAACTTCTTATCATATTCGTAGTCAAACGGAAATCAAAAAATCAGTATCAAGTGACAGATTTGAAGCAATTTTTATGGCCAACTCTCTTTGCTTTAGCCCTGTTCCTTATGTGCGCTTTGGCATTTTGGAGTGGGGTTTGGCAAGGAAAAATCAGATCACAAACTGAACTGGTTGCGATGGTTGGGTTTGACGTTGACACGAATTCTCATATTCCGGTTAACTCTTTCCTAAGATTTTTGTGGCTTTTTAATTGTGAAATTTCCACGAAATGCGCATCGCGAGCTTTGAGTTTTGGACCCGGTTCGTGTTTTTGGGGCTGACACGATTCCGCCAGGCAGACGAAGCGCTGATGACGACGGCGACGTGGCCAGGGCTTAGTGTTGTGGGCTCAGGTCCAAGTACGGGTTCGTTTCGGGTCCCGGGGCCGGGGCTAGGGTCTGTGCGGGTTAGTGAGCAATTTGAGAGCCGCATTTGTGTCATTCTGCGACAACTTTGACATGTGTGACATTGTTTTTTTCTTTATTTGGTTTTTTTTGGTTGCTTTTTCGTTGTTTCTGCTTGAGTTTTGCCAGCCGACATTTTCGTGTAGTTCGTCCGACTCGGACTTAGAGCAACGGCAAACAAAACGAATTATTTCCATGTTTTTGTATGCGAAACTCACACAAAAAAGCGCCAACTGCCCGTGGCCGGCAAGTTAGATACAGATACATATGCGAGATACAGATACGGCTACAGATATGTCGACATCTACATATGTATATGCTTATGTGCACATACGAGACCTCGTCGCTTGGCCTTTGCCTCTTGTTATTGCAGTTGTTGGTTTTTCCTTTATATTTTGCCATTTTGCCGCCCAGTTCCTGCGCTTGCCTTAATTTTTTTTTGTTTTGTTTTTTTGTGCGAACTTTTCTTGACTCAGTTTAAGTATTAAGTTTGCTTTTTTTCCAGCTCATGCTGTTTGAACAATGCGTTATTTTATTTTATTTATTTTTTTTTGTCGCTGGTGAGCGGCATATGCGTTTGAAATTCGTCGAACGCAGCGAGCTAATATTCTTGCGACTGGCCCAAATTCTCAAATGTAAAGCGTAAATAATTGAGTAACAAAAGAAAAGTCCTGAATATTTCCATATTGATATTCATATTTGTCATTGTTTGGACATCTTCGGCTACCGTCGGCTGGACGCCCGCGTCTTCCGGGAACTCCCGCAGTTGCCGCTGCCCCTGCAATATGCAAATGTTATGCAACATATGTCGTCGTCATCCAGCCGCTGTCAGTCCGAGCGATGCGAGTCCCTCAATCGAGACAATTGCAATGCAGCTCAGAACAGTTGAGCCGAGCTGCTGCAAGAGCTGCCTGCGAAGTTCTGTTTGCCTCTTGCCGCGCAAACGGAGATTTATGTGGATTTTTTATGAGTTATTGACTTCTTCACACAGATAAATCACAAATTTTCTCCATTGTGATGTGTTTGTGAAAATATTAGAAGTGAATGTGATTTATGGCACGACGACGACTCAGTCCAACACACATTCACATACACATTCACCCGCACACACGTACTCAGCACAATTCTCGTGGCTGTGTAATTGAAGTCCCGAATAAACGTTGAAAAAAGCAAGGAACAAAGGCAGAGCCAGATGTAAGTGACAAAACAGAAGTGGAATAAAGACTAAAGTGAGCCATGAAAATTTTTCATTTTTAGTTCAACTTCAGTTTGAGCACGATGTATAAGTAAAAGAAATTTAAATAGAAATATGAAAAAAATAATGTTGAATATTTATTTGAGGTAATTTTTTCCTAATTAAACTGAAGTAGTATAATTTTCCACTTTGTATATTGTTTAAAATAAGTTATTCTCTTTCTTATGCTTTTTTATTTAAAATAGCTCAAGTTTCTAGATACTTAGCTCCAGTTAACTAGGAAGCATTAAGGGAATGATGCATGTATGCATACCAGGTCGTTTAACATCGTTGATTTTTTCCGTAAATTTTTAATCCTTTGCACAATGCAGAGATCACTGGATTCTAAACAGCATCAATTGATTTATGTGCATATGACACATTGAACTGCATACAAATGATTTGATTTATTACGAATTTTCGTTTTCAACTGAAAGTAAAAACACAAATGCAACGCTCTCGGAGCTGATCTTGCTGCTGAGCAAAGCGGACTGCCAAAGATACCAGAAGATAAACAGCAGATAGCGAAGTGAGTGCGATCCGTGCCCAGGGCGAGCCAGGCGATTCAGATCACTTTCAAAACGGCGACAACAATGCGAACTCATAAATAATAATTTCAGACCGAGAATGAAAAACTAAATACTAAAAAAACACACACACACAGGAGAAGAAGAAGTAGAAGGAACGCTGCATGGCCAACTGTAAAAACAGGTAACCTTCAAGCGCACACAATGGACGCGAACTGAGAGCGAAGACGAAGTCAAGCCAAAAGTCATGTCCGCTTTGCACTGCAAGGGGCACGGCCAGGGACAGGGACAGGGGCAGGGGCAGGGCCAACGGCTCCGGAGCGGTTCAAAGTCAAATGCTGCGGTCCGCAGATGCATTTGCCGAGATACGCGCACCAAATTGCCACTGCGAAGGACGCATATTAATTTTTATGGCCGTTGCAAACGACTATTGCATAACCTGAGAGTCAGCTGACGAGCGCTGACTGTGACCTTCAGCTTCAGGTGACTTCCTAATGGCTAATCATATTTCGGAAAATTCTTTATGGCCCTTTGCGGCATGTGCAGCGGCAGGGGCCAAGCTGCAAGTGACAAAAAGGTGAAATATTAAAAATCACGCAGCAGGTTTTCACTTTCGTTCGAGCTGCTCGTTTGTTGTTGCAATTTCAAGGACATTTTTCGCCTAAAAAAAAAAAACACTAAAAGAATTGTTCAGTTTTGCACGGTGCTCGATCAGGTAGTTGCATTTTCCATTAGGACTTGCCAAAAAAAAAAAAATGCTGTGCATTTTCACAGCACACTTTCTCGCACTCTTTCACTCGGGCTCATTGCGTTTCTTTTTGCATTATTTTTTTATATTTTTTATTTTTGGTTGCTGTCTTTTTGGGTTCGTTGTCGCGTATCTCTTTGCCATAAATCATTGTCACCCGCTCGGCGCAATGTCACTGCGAGAGCGCCCCGCTGGGCGGCCCCAGCTCCGACTGCGGCTCTGACTCCGACTCGGAGTCCGATGCCGATTCCTATGTTTCGACTTCAACAGCAACTCTCAGTCCGTGCTGGGGCCAGCAAGCACAGTTCGAGTGCACTCGCAAAAGCCGCTGACTGCAAGCTCCAAAAACCCAAAACCCCCAAACACACTCACACTCACACACACACACCCGGTCATACACACAGACAGAGTTGGCAAAACAAACTGCAGCCACAGCAAATTGCCACCCAATGCCTGAGCAACTGGGGGCTGTTTAGTCCTTGTTTTACTGCAGCTACATCAAAATCCGCACAGAAATTAAATAGCACAGCAAAAACGACCACAACAAGTGGCAAAACAAAAGCAAAATATATATATATATATGTATATATATAGACACATAAAAACAAATACTCGCACAATACTGAAAATCCGTTGGCTTAAACAGTTTTCGCCTGAGTGGGTGAACAGCTTGAGAGACTTTGGCAAGGCATAAGAAAAGCAGAAAAATAAAGTCAGAAGCGGGACGTGTTTAAAAGAATCGTTTAACTAAAATAGAAACAGTTGAGATAGACAAATTGTTGATTATTTTGTACTTAGTTCAGCTTAAAGGACTAAAAAGGAAAATAATTCAAATTAATTGACTATACTCTACTTACAAGCATATGTTTTATATAATATATATACACATATGCATTATATATACATATAACCAATATAAATACATATATGTAATATATATATTGTTAATAATATATTATTATTAATGTATTACATTATGTATTATATAATATGTACTCAATTATTTAATTTATTCTACATTTTTGTATAATACTTGAAGACCTTATTCTTTCATTAAATTTATTATACTTTTGAAAATATCAGCTTAAATTACCTTAATGCTTAAAAAAAAATTAACAGGCTTTAGAAATTTCTAGCTCAGTCTTTTAGCTGATTTCTTAATAATCTCTCTTAAAAGTAAAAACATTTACACTTATTGATAAACTCTTATCATGAGCTATTTTCGCCATTTTGTGAACTTTAAAAAATACAAATTTAGCAATTTATCAGAAACAAAAACGTTTTATTGCGTTTGTATACAATCAGTGTGAAACGTCATTTGGGTTTAGGCATTCGATTGTCTTGTTTTTTGTGTTGTGGGTTTCTGTGCCTTTTTCTTTCTTTTATTATTCGTTTGGAGTTTTGCATTTGATTAATTAGTCGATTCGTGTCGCCATTTATCAATGATTTTGAATATAATTTCTGTTTCAAATGGCTGGTATTTGTTTTAAGTAAACAGGTTTTGCTTACTGTTTTGTTTCTTCGAGCTTTTATTTCTGAATATATAAATGTAAGTATATATTTATTTTTTGGTTTGTTTCGTTTGTTATTGCTGTGTGCTTAGCTCGGCTTTGGTTTCCATCTGTCGTTCGAGCAGCGGTGATTAATGCATTTACAAAACAGTTGTCGCCATTTTTATGCGGGATTATTAAATATATAAATCATGTCTCAATGTGTGAATTTGATTAAAATGTGAACACATTCGGTTAGGCTGGTGGAAGCAGGGGGAAAGCAAACTATTATTCACATACTCATTCAGAAGTTGGGCATTGTGAAATGAAGATATCGAAACTTATTCAATGACAAATAGATAATTCGTAATTAAAGTAAATTTGAGCTAGAATAAAATATAGAAAATAAATTATATATAAATCTACATTAGTTATTAAGCTAGAGCTAAACGCCTATTGTTTAATCATTTTGTGGGGGTGGATTCAAAACTAATACAAAATAAATGCATTGAACATAAAAATAAATGTTAAGTTTTAAAAATATAATTGGAACTGAATAAGAAAAACATAACTGAATAAAATTGATCTTGATATTCATAAAAAAAATATACATATCGATTTGTAGTCTAAATAAAATCCTGACTCACTTGAAATTTTTATCAAAATATATTCTGCAATCGAGCTGATTGCAGATAGCGACAATTGGAAGAGCATCAATGTGACTATGTGACAGCCATTGTCCGTCTGTCCTGCCCGAGTCATAAATCATGAACTTTTTGCCAGACAAACAAAAGCAAAAACAAAAACAAGAAGCAGATCGGGCAATCGTAGTCGAGTTTATGATTTTGTCAGCTGTGAAACATTTCCGGCTGATTAAATCGATAAATTATGAGCAAATAATTTCATTGCTGATGGCAAAAATTGTTCAAAATAAAATGGACTTCAATGAAGTTTGAATGGAACAAGTGCGCCAACAGCAAATAGAGAAAGCTCGCAGGTTCATTAAAGATTTTTTATCAACAACGAATCAAACAAATATTTATTATTTTATATAAATAAAATAAAAGCAATAATTGAACTTTCAAAATGAAATAAATCTCAGCGCAAGTGCGCTGAGCGAGCGAGTGAATGCGAGACAGAGAGGCCATGTGAGCGACAGAGAAAGAGTGAGAGAGAGAGAGGGTGGCAGTGCAGACAAAGAGTGCGACAAATATGCAGGAGGCAGACAACTAGGACAATTGCAACAACAACAACAATGCGCCGCAACAATGGCCGCATAAATTTTCTATGCACAGCCAGTTTGTCTGTGTGTGTGTGTGTGAGCGCGTGTCTATGTGTGTGTGTGTGTGCGCTCACACTCTGCAATGGCTGCCGCATGCGGAAGTGAAACTATGTTGCCCAGGATATGTGCAATAATTCAAAACGATTCCAAGTTCAAAGCGACCATTACTCCTAGCTAGGTCCTGATTCAGACTCCAGAATTTATCTCTGGACACTGTGAGCCCTGCACAGTGGACATAGTTACTTGCTGCTCAAATTTATGCAAATGTCTAATAAGCCTGTCAACAGTTTGCAGTTTGCAGTTTGAATGATGTGCAACGAGACTGTTGGCCGCAGCATTTGAGTTATGAAGTGTTGACTGAGTGTTGCCGCAAAAAGCGGCAACTTCAAATCGTATTCCAACTCACCGTCTAAATCCAAGTTTGACTGCGCCAATCCTTGATCCTCATGGGTGGCTTTCGAATTCAACTTGCAGGTGTGCACGTGCTCAAAAACTTTTAGCACCGTTAACTTTTCTTCTTTTTTTTGATTTTTTTTTTTTCTTTTTGCTGCTTTTATGTTTTTATCTGCACTAGTTGTTTTTCGTTATTTTACTCTTTTCTTTTTTATTTTTCTATTTGGCTGTCTGCTAGGTTTGTAAAGATATTGCTTACTTTGGGACTAGAAATGTTATGAGAACTGCACACGCTTTGGCTATAGCCAAGTCAGGACAAATACTTAGCGTGGATCACTTTATGTATTTATTTGGTTGGAGAGTGTAACAAGTGTAGTTCTTACACAAATTCACTTATTGCACAATTTGATTGCCGAGTTAGACACCTGCCAGACGTTGGAACGGGAGGTGTTTATGGGCTCTTAAGTATCTACGCGGGTCAACATCATAAAAATCAGCAGAAGAAGTCAGAGAGAAGAGAGAGAAAGTATGAGAAAACCCGCGCGTTTCTTCTGTCTGCGATTATTGTCTGTGTCTGTGGTTGTAGCTGTGGTTGTAGCTGTGGCTGTGGCTGTGGCTATGGCCAATGTGCGACTGGTGTTGTGGCTCTAATTTTTTACGATTATTGTTATGATAATTTTTATGATTTTAACGATTTTTTTACGAGCTGTCAATTGGCCGCAGCGTAGCGGGCGGGCGTATTTGCGGCGTTGCGACGAGCTGACCACGACGACCGTAAGCGACCGAATAGTTTGGGCAAACAGACCCAAAAGATGCCGCTGCTTCAGCTGCTGCTGCTGCTTTTGGTGCTGCTGCTGCTGCTCCTGCTCAGATGGTGCCCCCAACAATAACAACCAGAGTAACAACTATGACAACGACAACGATAGCGACGACGACGACGACGACGGCGACGGCAACAACAACAACGACGGCGGACAACGTGTGGCATACACGGCTTACACTACACACGGGTGCGTTTTTGTATTGTGTGATGTTGATTTCTTTACGACTTCTATCAAACTAAACCCATAAAGCATTCAATTCAAAGCATATACATGTGAAAATCCAAGCGAGAACTCCTTATTAATCCAGAAGCGACGCGCCAGCCGCTGCCACAGCGCTGCCAACGTCGGCCGCGTCGTACTGCCCCCCAAGCAGTATATAAATAATCTTATAAGAAACTCACGCGCCGAGCTGTGAGCAGCGAGCAGCAAGCAGCGAAAGAGAGAGCCGCAGCCGAGTCGCTGCCAACGTTATTTATGCCATACGCTGCCAACGCTGACGCCAGCGCCGACGGCAGCGCTGGCAGCGCCGGCAGCGTCGGCCATAAAGTATCTGCAGTCACTACGTACCGAAAAACAGCAAACAAACTACAGAAAAAATGTATCTTCTGCTCGCATTCGGCGCTCCTGAGCTCCAGAGCTGAGCGAATGAGTGAATGAGTGCGAAATTTACGTTTGCGAGAGCTTCCACAGCTTGTGGCACAGTCAGTTGCCCGCTGCCAGTTGTGTTTGTATCTCACATTCGCACAGCGGCCACTTGCGGCTTTTGCCACTCTAAATTGCGGCGGCTCCGTGCTGCAGCAGGGCTAAAATATAAAAGCCGATAGAAATGCGAGTTTCTGAAATCATTTTGAATTTTTATTTTGGTATGTTCAATATTATTTTTTATGTTTATAATAATACCGTGTACAATTTAATACGATTTTTAAAAACTTTTTTCTATTTAAATAGTATAAAGAAAAAAAAAAAAATTAAATAATCAAATAAATTGCAAATAAAATCAATAGTCTTTAAGAATATTAATAAGTTTTTATGTATATATATTCAGAGAGGACACTACTTACATAGCTTTATAACTTATCAGCTTGTCTATGATTAGTAATTCTCTCAATATTTCCACTTATTAGAACCATATATTCATATTAGTTCAAAGCCATTTATAGATAAATATCATGATTAAAAAATAGCCAATATGTTTTTATTGATTAGTTAAATAAGCTTATAATATTATTTTCGAAAGTATTAGAATAGAATTACAGTCTTTAGTGCTCTCTTGTATACAAATAAATTTATGATATTAATAAGAAAAAATAAAATTTAAAATATATACAATTAAGGACGAAAGATAAAATATTAGCTTCGCTGGTAATTTTATTCTCTATTCTTAAAAACATTTTTGCTTTTTTAAATTAATTATTGTAAATAATAATAAATACAATATTCTTGTAAAAGTATATCAAATTCTTTAAAACCCTCTTCATATTTTTATTATGGCTGCCGGATATCAGAAATCTTTGTTTGCCGACGGCACAACAATCATGGCGTACAATCGCCGCAAAGCAGAAACAACACGCACTCACCCACACACACACATGCAAATATACGCACACACACGCACGCAATGCAGAACCACCCCGAATGAGCGAAATGGCTTAACAGCATCTTGCTCTCTCTCTCTCTCTCTCACTCTCGCACACTCTGCGCTCTGTGCTCGCATTTTGCTGCGGCAGCTGCTCTCTTGCTACAGCTGTTAGTAGCAGTGAGCGTAAGCATGAGATCGGCAGAGGCAGAAAAAGAAGAAGCAGAAGAGAGCAGCAGCAGCTGCTGTGTGTCTGCAACACCATGCAACACCACGTGCAACATGCTGCTGAGAACAGCATAGCCCGACTCCAAAAGTGATACTTGGCCAACTTTGCGCCAGCTCTGTCGCTGCCTCAGCCTCTGTCGAGGCCAACGCCGCCGCCACCAATTGGCAACGCGTCGCAAACAGGGAGGAGCCGCAGCAGCGCGCTCATAAAGCATTCTCGCCTGTCGCTTGCCGGAGAGTAACACCAGCGCTCGCCTCCAAGATGGATGACTATGTATGTCGGCTAAGTATGTGCGCGAGCGAGCACGCACGACAGCCGCATCGCATGAGCGAAAGGGACGGCAGCATGCGGCCGCGTTAAGTGTGACGAATGTGCCATTATTTTGCTTTATTGTGTCGTGAGCGGCCGCGTTGCTCTTTTCAATGGGATTTCTCACATAAATTTACGCAGTCGGAGCTACAAGCCGAACCGACCGAGTCCAGCGCGCTGACGTCGACATCGACGTCGCCGCTAACGTAGGCAGCGGCAGCGCTGTCAATGTCGGCAAGCCACTGTGAGCTCGGGCCGACGGCTTCCTCTTTGAGTGAAGAATCATTTGGCCATTTGGCGTCTGCTATGAATGAGGAGGAAAATGCTGCAAATTTTAAATTAAAAATAATTGTGATACGACTTGTAAATTAAAAATTTAATAATTATTATTAACTATCACATTATAATATCATATAATAATTTAATCACTGGATAAGTCCTTTAATTACTTTATTTATTTTATAATAAGAAGAAAATAATGAATAAAATTTAGTTTATCCTCTCTGGATGGCCTAAAATTAATTTAAGATATTTCTAATTTCTTAAACCATTGCCGCACGATTATAAAATAAAATCTATATTATCCCAAACACAATCGTCCTTTAAGATTTAAAAATTGTTTTGAGTTTTATTAAGAATTAATGCAAAAAACAAAAATATTTGCAATGAATTATATATATTTATTATATTATATTATTGCAGTTATAAAAGAAAAGATTGACAGAAATTTGCATAAATATTCATTTTTATTGAAAAAATTAATAACATTTTATACACAGGCGCGCAGCACTTTTCAAGTCTTTCTTTCTTATTTTTTTCGTACAATTTTACACTCAATTATGTGCTGCAATAAATATCAAATGAGCGGATGAATCGCTTTTAAAAGCGTACTTGGCGCCCCACCAATGCTGCAACTATGCGATTGGGGATGGGGATGTGCGACACACAAATGGCAGGACTAAAGCCTTGGACACAGGTCCACGTCTGTGGACCCGCACGCATCGCTGCTCTTTGACAACTGTGCGCCCCTAAATCATTCAATTGCGGCTCATGGAAGGGGCACGGTAACGGGAATGGAAAGGTTCTGTGGCGGGGGCTCAGCTGGAATCGTGTTGCCATGGATAGGGCTCGTTCTGTGCTGGGCTTGTCCTTTTTTGTGGCATTCACCTTGGAAAATATTTTCACATGCCGCCAATGGGCGCACTCAGTCTCCATTTCCGCTCCAGCAAACTGCTGCAACAACAACAACAACAACGAAATAACAACACAAACAACGACATTCAGAAAAACAAGACGCGCGTGCCGTTCGCCCATTGGAGCCGGACCTGGAGCCTGCAGCCTGGCACCCAGGCAGTCTCGTCCTCAGCGCGGCCCTGGCAATCGGGCAAATAAGTCAACCTGCAGCAACAGCGAAAGCAACTACAACAACAAGTCCAAAAGTGATCGATGAAGTCGGCCTCCAAATTTACGACGTGAAACTTTGAATTGTTTCGCATGTCGCTTCGATTTTGCTTTCGAGCGAAGCGGCCCCTGTGCCAGAATCCCTCCATCTTCTCTCATTTCCACAGCTCTGCTCTGCTCCCAGTGTGTAGAAAATTTCAGCTTAGCTCCAGAGCTGGCAATAAAAATAAAGTGAATTTTATATTTTCACTCTGGGCTTAGTATTTAATTTTCACTTTCATTATATCTATGGAACTATCTAAGCTTTAATTATTGTATGGAAAATAAATGATTGTGTAGTATTAGCGTTTCACTTCTACAAAAAAAAAAAACTTTTATTAAATATAATTATAATTATAAATGAAAAATAATTGAAACATTTTTTGAAGGTATTTCTCTAACACCAGCTAAGAGCATTCAAATTGTATTTTTGTAAATATAATATTTTACTAGATAAAAATTGAGTAGGGCATTCAGTAAAATATTTCAATGGATTCAAGTTGGCTTCGTATTGCTTATGTCTTAAGGCTTGTCATGCGTTTGAGAAGTGAATTTGTGACATTCGCCTGAGCAATTGTTCAGAATGAAGTTGGCGTTGTTTGCGCTGCTTCTGTGACAGAGCGTGCATGCAAACGAATAATCAGTCAAGTTGATCAGGTGAGTCAATAAATAAAAAGCCAACTGACGGCGCACGGTAGCCCCGGCGAGCAGCGGCACCAACAACAGCAACAACGACAAACGGCAACAACAACAATGAAAGCAAAAAAGCAACAAGCAACAGGAGATAGACATACATATGACAACATTTTAATGGTCGTTTATTATAATTTGTCTTTGAGCCAAGCTAACATCAATTGCTTGCTTTGTTGCACACAGCCCAGCACAGCACAGTGCAGCTGCGGGCGTGGCAGCTGGGCGTTGGGGGCTGGGCGTTGCTGTTACCCGGTACCCAACAGCAACAATTTTGATTAAGTTCGCTCGGGCAACATTATGTGACAAACAATGCCAAATGGCAGCAACGGAACACAAATTGCCGTCGACAAGACTCGAGCAACGCCAGCTGAAGTGCTGCCATAACACGAATCACACATATCCATTCATAACAATTTCAAATGGATAACATCGCATCAGGCATGCTACGGGCCTGACACTTATCATAGACAGTTCGTAATGCGGCTTAAATTGACAGCTATTCCGATCGATTCCCCTGAGTACCAGCTGCTGTAAATGGAATAATTTTATTTACACAGGATACGTGGGGTTAGGACTAAGGACTAAGGATTACTATATTAGGATAAAGATTAGTATATATTAAATAAAAAATATAGCAATATGTAAACTCATTAAGCACAATTATTTTTATTAAGCTAATCCATTAGCTTTGAAGCAGTCTGAAATACCAATGAAAGACGTTACAGTACTTAATGAAAAGCAGTAAAATTATTGAATAAAAATTAGTTATTTTAATCAAATATTTTACCTGCTTTGAAAAAAAAGAAACAAAAGAAATAAATTAAGCTATGATAATGATAATACAAAACCAATATTGCAAATATTTAATTTTTTTAGGGTTATTTATTTCTAAAGAATATAAACTAATAAGAATAGCTTCGCTCTTTAGCTCAATTAACAATGGGCAAATCATTCAGTTTTTTTTTTTTTTGTATTTTTTTGTAGTAAAGTGTAGTTTTAATTTAACCCGAAGGATATCTTTTCCATCATATGCAACTTTAGTTAAATATATAATTAATAGCTTAACAATAAATCAAATATCCTGTATCAAATTTGTCTTTAATAATTTTATTAGCAATATGAATAATATTAAAACTATATTATTTTTAATTAAGCTAATATAAATTATAATGCAAGAAAATTTAATTAAAATTGTAATATAATATTATTAATATTGGTATTATTATTATTCTTAATTTACAATTTTACATTATATTTGGTTTATTTTATTTCAACTCCCAACATAGAAGACAAAAATAAATATGATAACTTATTAACTTATTAACTTAACATATTCTCTGGTCAAATCTATTCATGTGTCTGCTGTAACACTTATTTCTTTACTATCTTATCGGTGAGCTAAATTCCCCAAGTGATTTAAAAACTAAGCCCATTGGCTGCAGCTAATGATATGATTATGAAAAATATTAAAGCCACTAAGTGAGTGAAAATAAAATACGACTACGCCCAGCACCACAGACACACACACACACACACCCACACACCCACGCACATTCATAGCTAAGAGATTGTGTATCATATATATTGTATGTTGAATGTTCATATCTATTGTATCGAAAGCAAATGCGTGTGCGCCATTAAAATGAAAGAAGCGGAACGCCTACTATTCGGATGGGGCACAGGCGAATGGGGCGGAGGGGACTCTTTGCTGTTGGGGGTGGTGAAATACGATGTGGCAACACCCTACAGCGCCACTAACATGCACACCCACACCCACCCAAAAACATACATCCGCACACACTCGCACTCTCGCACAGACTCTCCCTCTGTGAATGCCTCACCCTGGACACGCACGCAGGCAACGCACGCACGCACTCGACACATGGCGCTATCGGCGCTTCCGGTGCGTGTCCCTCCACTCCCCCTGCACTCTCCACTTACCCCTCTGTCCCTTCTCCAAATAACTAAAGCAAGGCTTTGCCATGCTGAAGCAGCCGCCGCTGCCCAAGGCGGTAGGCGGAAGCTAAGCAGCAGAAGGAAAAAAATCTAAAACGCAATAACTTTGGGGTGAAAATAGCCGAAAATATCGATGGAGGAGGACAACAGCAACAACAGCAGCAACAGCAAAAAGGAAAAAAAATTACAAGCAAAATGAGAGACCGAAAAATGCCAAAATAGAAATAAATTCCTTTGTGTGCTCTTATCTATATGATTTGTGATTCTGGGTGTCGTCAATTGTTGTTGCTGCCGCCACTGACAATGAGTGGGTGCTCTTGCTAAGTGGGTGGTTGGCTGGATGGGAGGATGGGTGGTTGACTGGTAGCAGCAGCAGCAGCAGCAGCCAAGTCACCCACAGCTGGCCTAGAGAAAAACTTGGCTCGTTTAATGGAATTTTTCTTAGCAAGGAGTCCGCTGCCTTGCCATGTGGCGACTGCCATAAGGAGCTGCTGCCTTGTATCAAAGATATTTTGCGCATAAATATGCAGGCGGTGGCAATCTATCTTGTGCCACCCGCACGTGAAATTCCCTTTGCGGTCCCCGCCCCTACTGTGAACTCGCAGTGGTCTTCAGTTGTGCCTAGCCTAGCGGCCCATAATAAAATATACATAAGTGAGTATTTAGAAAGCGAAAAAAAAAAAACAAAACAGAAAAGAAATATGTATAATATCTCATAATGTCGTGAAATTTCTGAAGCAGAGGGGCAGGTGGGTTACGTTGGCATGTTGGCATGATGCCTCCCCACACCCACCCACAGCTGGACGAGTGTCTCAGGCGTTCGCATCCGTATATTATAATAATGCGGATAAAGAGATACAATTTCATTGATATCGTCTAAAAGTCCAATATACACGAAGATTTATGACCGGCGAACGGTCGGTCAAAAAAAACTTGAAGATGATCCCCCCAGAGCTCCAGCCGCATACAAAGGCCACAAGCTTGAGACTTCGTTTCGAATCTCATATTATTTTTTCTGATTTTTTTTTTTTTTTTGTCGCTTTTGTTTTGGCTGGCCAAAAGATTCATGTTCATGGCCAAGATACAGCACAAAATTATCAAATACTCGCACTCACATACATCTATGTATTTTTTATGTGTGCCGCTGCAGATACAAAGATACAAAGATACAAGATACATGCCTGCTCTTGCAAACAAACGATTTTTGATAAATGCCTCTCATTACATTTTTCATTATGAGCCTTATATATCACTGTATTGTGGCCAAAAGCCCACCGACTTTTATTATTGGCCATAATACTAGCTAATTATATTAGCCCATGAATTAACTTTTAAAATATATATAGCTTTTATAGGCTTTCGATTATTGTGACAATCATATTACATTATCTATTATGTAAAGAACATTTTTATTCAAATCTTCTGCTATGATTTTTCTTAACATATTTTCTTTCTATCTTTAATAGTAATATTTCTTTTAATACTTAGAACATTTTGCATAAATTTATTCAATCAATTTAGGTAGGTAGATATTTGATATCACACTCAACTTCTTTTGTTTCCATACTGCTTGCCACTAGGTAAAAGTGAAAGCAACTGACTGCTGAGTTGGTCACCAGAGAAGGCTAATAAACACAAGATAACTGTAACTCGCAAGGAAGTGATGAGGTCACAATGTAGCAAGTGGACAGACGAAAAAGTGGTCATTAGAAATTTCAGCAGGCATGCCGTGTGGCTTGCTGGTCAGGTGTGGTGGTGGGACACTAATTGCCCGGGGCGCGTGTATGTAATATTGCGAATGGCCGTTTGGAAGCTATAAAATTCAATAATTGCTGCAATTGCACCAGAAGGGAGACAGCAGCCAGCACGCGACCTTGCGCTGCCGCCTTGAATTTGTGGTGCAAGGTCAGGAACGAACCGCAGTTGCCATCAAGGTTAATTGTCCATTAAGCGTGCGGAGAAAGTGCAAGTGTCTGGAAATGCCACCACCAAAGTGGCATCAAGCGCCCGCCAGTGCCAGCGGCTGGGTTGCATCTTAACCAAACTGCCGGACTGTGTGAGTGTGCGTGTGTAAGTGTGTGTCTGTGCATGTGTGTGTATGAGTGTTATTTATGAGGTCAATGCACCCGTTTCGCTCAGACTTTGACTTTTAGCCTGGCCAACTGACCGACTGAATTTGCACTCTAAATATAATCACTCTGTACGAAATGGATGAGAGCTTATGTAATCTAGGGGATATCTTCTTCACAGAAAAATTAATACACAATCGTAACCAAAATTGATGCAATTGTCACGAACTTGGTTGTGAGAGTTCTATTTGCAGTGTATATTTAAATTGAGCTTTATTTCAAATTTAATCCATACTTATGTGATGCCCACAGCTTTCATAAAGATGGCCTTGCAGACAAGGAAGAAAAAAGTCTTCTACAATGACAGAGTGCGGAAGGAAGGACGATGAGTGTCCACCCACTATAATGAATTCAAAATCACTTCCGATTTGTCGATTGAATAAAATTACTATCATAAATTTGCACAAGCAGAGGGAATCAGAGAAAATGAACGAAAAAGTGTGAGGCGAGAGAGAGAGCGAGAGGGAAGTGCTGGGTAATCCCCTCGAACTTGGGCATAACAAGTGAAAAAAGATTGGCACCACTTAAAAGAAATTGCCAATGGTAATGATAAAATAAACAACAACAGCAGCAGCAGCAGCTACATCAGCAAACGAATGCCACGCAGCAGGGACCGCATAGAAAGAGGCCGACCGAAACTTGTATCCTTGTTCCAGCTGCCTTGTTTGTCGCTTTCTACTGCCCCAGCAGCAGCAGCAACTGAAATAAACAAAATGCCTACGAAAACTTTTCGTACATTTCCATAAAAAAACAGACAGCGACACAGTCACACACACAGACACACACAAAGACAAGCTTTGGGCTTTCTATGAGTTTGTTGGGTGGCAGGACTGAGCGAAGCAAAACAGTGAAATACCGTAACCGAAACCACATTTTCTTCATTTGGATGATTGTGGGCTGGTCTTGGTTGGAGGTTCTTTAGCTTTGACTGGCAACCAAACTTTGGCACACAGACACCCACAGATACACATACACACACACACGCAGACACACGCAGACATTTTGGCATATGAATCCTGTGGGAAATCGGTTTCACTCAATTTGGAAAATGTTTCGCTGTCTCAAAAATATCAACACATTCTCGCAATGAGCTAACGAAACACCCTCGCAAGTAGTTGAGCAGTAGCTAGCTGCTGATCCGCTTACTTTTCCCCCGGAGACCAACAAACTTAATCGCTTATGGTCGTGGAGTGAAGACCCAACTGGGAGTATCGCTTGCCTCATTGATTGGACCAAGTCAAGTCAAAAGGCTACCCCAACTTGGGTTTCGGTAGATGCAAATCGGGCAGATGTCAATCTGCAGTTTCTTTGATTGCCACTTTGATTTGTGCCAGGGTAAGAGTCATGCGTAGCATTTGCTCAATACAGAAGCCAACTGTAGGCCAATAGATGTCCAATTGGCATGCAAGCATTTGCATTTCCACCCCACTGGCCCTGCTTGGCGTGCTGTACATGAGCCCTCAATTAGTCCGGTTTTTGCAATTTCAAGTGAATTTTCCAATTGCAGCTGATGCAATCGTTCAACGGCAGCTTCTTCCTTGTTAGTCGTGCATTGCAGTTTAGGCATTGATTGCCCATTGGCTGGCCATAACACGTCTACAAAACAAGGCGCAAGTCCCCAAACAAGCCATTTGGACATTTATCTGATGCCAACTCAAGTGTTGTTGCATTAGATGATAGATTGATAGATAGATGATCAAGTGGAAATTATAAAACTTATCAGTATTTAAAATATATCTTAGTTTGAGGTATACATAAAAGATTTTGATATATAAATATAAAAATAAATAAATAAAATAAAATATATATTAAATTACTTATTTTATATTACAATTTATGTTAAAAGAAATTATGAAAAATATTGAGCCACATTCGTTTGAGAAAATTATAATTTTATTCAAGAACAATTTCAAATATCCTAAAAAATTATTGTTATATATTTCTTATTTTGTATAGTCTACTTTTTATATGCAAAATGCATAAACTATTTTTGAAAAAAAAGAACATTTTTTTAGTTTAGTATTAAATATACGACTGGGGTCCTTTTAATTTGTATTATTTGTAAATGTCTTTTTGTCTTGTAGACAGATCCCAGCTTACATATTATCGAGCGGAGCTCTAAGCTTTTGCTATTCAAAACACAAATGAAAATATGGTGCTTCATCTTTATAGTTCTTAAGTAAGGAATGACAAATAGGAAATAATAAGAGTTATAAAAACAAACGTTTGCATTATAAGAACTCAAGAAGGCTGTCATAATCAAGTGCACATTTGCATTTTAATTTCGAGACGTGTCAGGTATTCAAAATTATCAAGCGAATTTCAAATGTCTTCCTATATGCACCAATTATATAAATGTATACACACATAGACATATATATATATACACATATGTATATATGTATTGTAATTGACAGCGGAACGGCCATCAGGCTGTCTGGCTGTTGTTGTAGATGATGAAATCTTTATTTATAATTCAGGCAGAAGATCAAAGCTCAGAGAATATGCTGTGCGGTAGGTCGGGTTAGCGCATATATTTAGTACTGTTTGGCTTGTTTGAAGCGACGCAAAAGACAAACTATAAACATTCCGAAGCATTTTTGTAATTTGGGAGCAACAACAACGTGTGTTAACATTTTCCAAAAACTGAGCGTTACGTGTCAACGGACATGCAGTTGAAATGCAGTGAAAATCCATAAAGAGAAAAACATTGCCAAAGTCTGCAGCACAAACTGCTAAACTGCAAAAGTGCAAAACTGCAAATGCAACTCGGAGACGCGTCGACTGCAAATCGCATTCATTTCACTGCACTTGTAGTGACAGGGGCGATGGGTGGTGGCTGTGCGGCTGTGGCTGTGTGGGAGGAGGTATGCCAGGTGCCAGGAGCGTTGGATTGTAATATGGCCATCAACAGTGATGAGCAGATTTACATGCAAGTGCAGCAACGACAACCATAGCCCGTGGCCCAGCCAAGGCAGCAACAACAATAGCAACAATAACAACAATAACAACGATCACGACGAATCGCAAGTTGCTGCCGACTCCGGAGCCGGCGACGACTTAATTAAAACGTGAGCTAAATGCAGCATGAAAATAATGAAAAACTGACCGACTTGCTGCAGGTGGAAATGCACGTCGAAGGCATGCAGGCAGTCAGGCAGTCAGGCAGTCAAGCAGCCAGGCAGCCAGTCGGCCAGATGCAGTGGGGCAGGCACCCAGCCACATGCAATTCCAGTTATAATTAGTGTCAACAACCACATTACCATTGGGCAGGCAGTAGCTCGTATGTGGGGTTTTTTGTTTTTTTTTTTTTTTTGTTTTACTTGGCTTTGCTGTGACAGCAATCAAAACCAAAACTGTCGAAACTGCCATTAAGCAAAGGCCATAGAAAGCGTTCGGCTAGCTGGTCAATGGGCTTGGGTACGAGGACGCACTTTGCTTGCCAAGAACTGACTGCAATCATCAGTTGAGTGCTTTACCAATTCACATCACGATTTGCGTCGCTTTCGCTATATACTTCAAAAACAGCTCCCTTTGGCAAATAGCAAGGCATACATATGGGACTCACCTGAAGGGTGTTAGCCTATCATAGCCGATCATCGAGCACTACAACCGCATTCTATTTGACTAATTGAAGGCATTCTTCAATGGTTTTACCAAAATATGTGATTCAATACAAGAGTTTATACCCGGAACCCATTGAAATTGGGACTAACGCGACGAGCTATAATAAATGTCCTGTAAACATTTTTTTCCTCGATTGGAATTAGAGTCGGGCACTCCAGATGAGAGATATCATTATATATATATAGCGAGAGAGACAAGAACTTGCTTAATTGGTATGCTTTAAACTTAAAGGACTATCAATTAGATAAATCGATTCTAGCTAAAGAAGCTGATCAACGATGATTATGCATGGAAAAACAATCTTCCATGCCATACCTTCATTTTATTTATTTGTGAAACTGCAAATGTAAAATAGTCATTGTTGACTTCAAATATGCCTAACCAATAAAGTTATCAATCGTATGTGCTTAGAAACATCTTTAGAAACATCTTTATGTTTCGAATTCATGACGTAGTAATAAAATGTTCAAGTTTATTAGTTTACTTTTATCTTTATAGTAATAAAATTTTAAAGTTTTTTAGTTTTACTTTTATAGCTCGAAGGCATGAATCGACAATGCGTATTAATCTCAATTTCTATCATATATGCACACATAGCGTGCAAGTACTCAACGAATGCATTCCAAGTTTTCCGTCATTGTAACATTATGGATAATCAATATATGTTTTATGTATGCGAAGGCTTAATCACCCCAGACTTTTATGACAAATGGCAAGCTGAGTGTCCGCCGGAGGGTGTTAGATATTCATTCTGGACGAACTATGTCACTCGAACATATATGGTTTCCTTCTATGAAAGTAAAATATTTAGATGTGATGTGATAAGTGTTGAAAATTCCGGAACTTTTTTGCGTGGGTTCACGGAAACTGGACGAGGTATACTCCATGTGAGATTAGCTGACGCAACGATGATGTGCTTTCAATCGGAGGTACCCTATGTCAGTGCACTATATCGCATTTGCACAGATAACCAAACAATAAGTCCACCCATCTATCAGACCGTAATACACTTTTGTAGTGAATGGAACTTTGATTTGACGGAAAATGCCTCTCCAACATCGAAAAATATTTTATTTCCCATTGTGAATATCATTTTAAGTGTTTTAATCAGTTGAATACACACCTCAAAATCTTCCGTGTTTAATAATAACCAGTGAATATGCTCTAGTCTAGTAGATAGCTCTAAAATTATATTGCAATCATTTTACGCTTCTTTAGGGCATGCCAAAGGAAAAAGGCTTGTGATATCCGAAATTTACAAATTAAATAGTTAATTTCCTCTTCAATTAATCGCTCTAGTTTGAATTACAAATTGGTATCTTTATTTGACCTGAGTATATGTATGTATCGTGACGTTTAGTATAGCTTTTTATTTTGTTCGAACTACAATTTACATGACTTAACTGCTAGACAGCGCTGTTTGCTGCAGAGTAATGATCAATATGCTCATGGATCACCCTTATTTTCTGAACCAATCCCAATATATCATCAATTATATCAATTTAAAATCTTAACATAAATAATAAATATAATTATCAAATCAATCAAACCTGAAGGCCTTGAATATTGAGTCACGAAATGTTGATATTGTGCTATCAAAATTCGAGTTATAGAAAAAAGCAAAAGCGATATTTTCAATATCTTTAAGTATGTGGTAGCCCAGAAGTAGGACGACATCTGATCCCAGGAAATTCAGATTTGTACGGCAATATTTTGCTACGTTGGCGAGATGAACGGTCACCGCCTGTTATTCAATATACAGCATGGTGATCGGACAGCAACATGGTTGGCGATCCACTAATATTGGTAGCGTTTTATGACTCAATTATAACGAATTATTCTATGCTGGTTATCAGACCACAAGCTTACAGTATAACTGGCAAACACAAACCAGATAAGAATTTCACCGCATTCAATTTGAGATTTCGTACGTGCACTGCTGCACTTTTCCTCTGCGTTACTTTATCGATCTGACCAACAGCTGAATCAGATCCAAATACGATCCCAACAAAGCAAAGAAATTTTACAATATTCAGACATCCTACAAGTGTACAACGGTAAAAACTGATATGATAGCTCTTGTGACCGCAAAAAGTAAATTATAATTTAATTATAATTGTTTCATAGAGGGTTTAGAGAACACTCAAATATGTTTTAGGTTTTAGTAGCGTCTATGAGCACTGAGAATTAATTGCTTGAGATATTGAGACTCGGCTAGATATAGCTTAATTGAAGTTTTTCGAATTGTTGCTGATTAGAAGAACTATGAAATGCATAATTTGGGCACGGTTTGGAGGTATTATCTGACACAATCTGCCCATAGTTTGGGGCCTGCGTTTATTACTGGCAGCAGCCAATTACTTCCAGTCGTTTCCTACATTACTTTATCTGCTTTCGTATTCAAGTGTGAAGTGCCCGGCAAATGTACACGCAATTTAAATGAGCAAAAACCAGCCAACTACCCAGTCACCCACTCACTGAAACGGTTGCCACTCAACTTCAAGCGGAAAATGAGTTTTCCCATTTCTTTTGCCCAGCTCATCTGTATGGAAGATTGTGTGTCTTGTCTGTGTGTGTGTGTGTGTATGCTTGTGTGTATGTGTGTGTATCCTTCGCATTTCGCCCTTTCGCCCACACTCAACCGCACACCTTTAATCAGCATCTGCTGCTCACATCTTCAAGTTGCCACAAAATGCTTTATTGCATTTTGTTGTGTTATATTACCCTCGTGTACCCACCCGAAGGAGCAACGACGGGAGTAGCGGCAGCAGCTGCCGTTGCTGGCCTGTCAGTCTGTGTCGGCTCCAGGTCCTGGCTGTGGTCCTGCCAGCCAACCCCCAATACACCAGCTCAAACCCGGCCACAGCCTCCTCTGGCAGCACAAATGTCCTTTTCTTGTAGCACCCGTCCAACTCCATCTCCATCTCCATCTCCGCCACCTCAGTCTCCTCGCTCAACCTCGGCTCAGCCGAGTCGACTTCAGCTCCGTTTGCAGGTTTTTCTTTTATTTTCATTTTGCTGCGTTTTCTTTTGGCATTTTTCGAAATTAGTTTTTGCTCTGTGCGAGTTGAGTTGACTCGAGTCGAGTCGGTTTTAATATATAGCATCCCATACATATTTATAGAGCTGCGGCACATTCATCTTCAGCCCTGGGTCCCACACCCCACACCTCACCATCCCACCATCGCGCTCCCCCTAGCTGCTACTGTGAGTGAGCGTGCGCAGGCGGAGGCGCTTCACCCACTTAAGTTGGCATAAAGTAGGAAAAATGGTTGTTTTCCTCAGTCATTGGCAACATCATCAGCGTCGTTTTCTCATCTGAGCCCACCTAAAACTCCAAGAAAAACATTCTTCACTAATTTCTAAACGTTAAAGCTGTGCATGGCTGTCCCTGTGTCCGCTGCCTACTTAAAAATTCAGTTTGGTCACATCTGCTGCTGTCGTTGGCTTCAATTTGGTACATATCAAACTCCAAGTCCGGCGGAAAACAACGAGCCTACACGCCTATTCCCCAGCCGAGCGGTATGGATAGCTTGTGAACAATGGGATGAATACGATTTAGTCATTTCAAAATTTAAGTGAATAATGAAATAAATTTAATCTCAGCGATGATTTATAGAATTGATAAATTTTATGTAAGCATCAATACCAATGAAATAATAAATTCCATTTTATTTCAGTAAAACTAGGTATTTTATTTTAGTTTTAGTTTAAATAAATATATATAAAAAAAATAAATTTTTTGTTATATTAGCAGAGGTTAATTATGTAAATTTCTTTTATAATTTTGCCGACTGTCAAAGTGCGTTTGTCGAAGTAGTTGTTGTTTGCAACTGCCTAAAAGTTAGAGTTTTGCAAATTTTACCAAGCAACAACAACAGCAGGAAAATGTGTGGAAAAAAGAGCAAAAGAAGCAACTTGGAATTTAGATGAGGGTAAGAAATAATTCATTCGCTCGTTGCAGCGAGTGGGAGTGGGAATTATACTTCCCCGGCTATATATATTTATATATATATATATATACACCTAATATCCTTTTTTCGCACTTTCACATAGCTCGACTGATGCGCACGCAATTTGCTCGGCAAGGACGAGCGAAACAAAAAGGCAGCAGCCGGGAAAAAGTCGCAACAAGAAGAACAAATAAAACATTTTATATAATCTTACGAAATATATCACACTTAGCGCGCTCGCGAGACACCCGGCCCCCTGCCCCACTTAGTTGAGGCCCCTGCCACAGCATCTGGCCAGGCATCTCTCCATCTCCGTCTTCATCTACATGCACAGTGTGGAGCGTGGAGGCTGAGCATCCGAATCCAAATGCGTTTTCCTTTCCTTCTTTTCGTTATTTCTTTCTGCTTGCTGTAGCGTCTTGCCTTCGTTCTTGGCCATTGTCTGCGCGTCCAGCTGTCGACTCGTCCTTCTCGTCCTGTTCCAGCAGGCACCATCTTGCGCCCGAGTTGCTGATGGTGACGGTGGTGGTGGCTGGTGTCGGTGGTGCTGCTGATTCTGCTTCTGCTCCTAGCTGACTGCGAGTGGTGGTGGTGGTGGGTGTTGTTCATCTTCGCTACGTGCGAGAAAAATACCCTCGAACATATTAAATTGCGAATGCTGAAAATGCTTTATGGCTTTTCAGTTAGATTTATTTCCATTTTGTATGTTTTATTTATTTATATTCGACTTGATACTCCCACTACAACACACACACACACACACACACACGCACACACACATACACACGTGCGCGCAGACCCACTTGCTACCCTTACCCACATTTTCGGCCTGAGGGTTGGGTTTTGTGTTTTGGGTTCGTTTTCAGTTTCGGTTTCAGATACATATTGCTGTTGTTTATGTTGTTGTTGTTGAAGAATGATAGCGAAACTAATCGAAAAATAATTGGATGCTGCCACTGCCAGCGTTGCCAGCCACGTTGTGCCATTCTTTCCTATTTCTATTTCCCTGTTTGGTTTTTGTGTTCTTTTCTTTTTTCGGAGTGAAAAAGTTTTTCCAGCCACTTGCATTGAATTCCCCATTGCATCGTTATGTTTAAACAATTTAAAGCCGACAGCATTTGGCTTTTATTTTGACAGCACCAGCTGCCAATTGTGCTCATCGTCTTATCCAACTCTGTTTTCTAATCATATCATAAGTGAGTGAGATATTTTCAAATTGTTTAAAACTCTATTGCATTGAAATATGCATTATTGTCATATATATATATTGACTTATAAATAAGATCGCATTTTATGATATTTCTCAAATTGTTTTAAAATACAGAATCAATGCAATATTCAAAACTCATACCCAAATCGATTCTATCGAAAAAACTTAATCAAAATCTCTGGAGAAGACAAGAAAAAATACAGATCTTCATTATGATTGCCTTCGAAAATGAAAACCTTATTTGCAGACCTGACAGAATATATATAAAAGTTCGCTTATATATATTAAGCAATTATATAAATATTAATTTATTTATAATCTTAATCCTAGTATATTATAGAGAGCAGCAGGTGGAGTTGGAGCTGTAGGAGCCTAGGATAAAGCTTCATATGCTTCGCCTATGATGGATCATCTCTGCTCTCTCTTCGGATACGCTGACACTCAAATTCCCATTTTGGACTCCGCCGATCATTTTTGGATAGCCTTTTCATCTCTCAGAGTCCTTTAATAATATTTTAAGTTCTAGAACTCATTCCCACTAAAATACAGATCAAGATTTCTTTCAAAATAATTTTTAATATCAAAATCTTGTTTTTCATCTGAAGAGTTATCAAATCAGCTGTAAATGCGAGCATCCCAAAGAAAGAGAGCTTAAAAGGACATTCTGCTGGACGCACATTAAATAATAAAATACAAGTGATCTCAGTCACAATTAACCGAGCTGTGCTGCCAACTACATGGTGGGGTACGTCGATTAGGCGCAGGGATATGCAAAACGCAGATTTGGCTGCTGCTTAACGGGAAAAAAGGGTCAAATTTATCATGACCGATGTCCAGCAGAGAATTTATGCATTAAGTGCAGCTGAACCCAATGCCATTCACATTCTCCTGCTGCTGAATGCCTGTTTAATTGAAACGAAGCAGCGCAGTGCGGACACGAATACTGAGCCACAATAGAACAAAGCTGAATAGAACAGGCGACTCGGACTGCCCTGCTGCTGGCTGCAATGTCCAACATAATCATGTCCAGGCTGCTGCTGCTGCTACTGCTGTTGCTGCGACTGCAGTTCGACTGCCTCTGTCAGCGAGCACGCTGGACACCAAATTAATTTGGAAGACAGAATGCTCCAATGGAAGTGGCCAATGCGAGCGCCATTAGCGGTCGCTGCAGGACTACAGCAGGACACAGGACAGGGCAGGACAGGACAGGATAGAGCAGAGCAGGACTCAACGGCTACCAACTGCAGGGACATGGCCTAAACACGCGCCCAGCCACAAGCTGTGACTGCGCATCCAGCACGGAACGTGACACAAAAACAGCCACGCAATGCCTCGATTCGATGGCGAACCATGAATCCTTAAGCTGCCCGAAATACAAGTTGCATCTGAATGCATTCACAGACAAAAATGTGCTATAGTTGTATAGCTATCATTATAGCTGCAAATTAAAACAATACGCCACATAAATGCTCAGGCAGCCGCACTTCCCGCGACCATTGTTGGCGCTGCTTCCTGCCGGCCGCGAACCACAGAAACGCTGCACCACTCGCACCACTCGCACCACGCGCGCCACGCAGCTCCAGCAAGAGATTCATTCGCTGCCCATCTATTCAAATGTAAATTTTTCATGCGCTCTCGTCTGGAGTTTGATTTTTTTCGCCGGCTGCCAAATGCGCACAAAACGAATTGCCTGCCATATCCTTCCGCGTATTAATTTTTAACCACACGACCACGCAAATACAAAAAGGCGCTGGCTGCAATCAAAAGTCAGCCAGACGCTGCTGACAGGATGCGACGCTAGGCGGGACGAGAACACCACTGAATGGGCGGCCTGTTGTCCCGTGCACTGCTGTCCACAGTTCGAATCCCCGACCCGTTCGCTTGTAATTGTCGTGGCTGCTGTGGATTCGTTTTAATAATTATTTAAATTATTCTTGTTGAAATGATTATGGCGGTTGTAAGTGTCGAGCCCCTGCTTCACTCACACGCCCCATGTCGCCCGTTCTCCCTCTATCTGCTTCTGTCGCTGCCTGTCAACGATCCCAGTCTGAATTATGCCCCACGTAAATCTTACTGTGGTTTTCACAGACGATGTGAGCCGCTCGTTGGATCGTTATTCGTGGGCTATGGAATATCCCTAAGAGTTATTTAAATATATATAAAGATTATTATATATAATATGAAATTTAAGTTAATTGATTCAATTTAGTCTTTATACTGTACATTATTATCTTTTAGCCCTGGATTCAATTTACTCGTCAAAAACATCTGATGAATTTGATAAGTAAATATTTCAAGTCAAGTTTTATATTTAAGCTGTCGTTTGACCTCTTTAGTGCTACTCAAATGAAATGCATGCACTCTCAAAAAAAAAAAACGAACACTCCCAGCTGCACAGCCAGCACAGAGCCAGTTGCATACGCAGTCGTAATGAAATCCTTCGCTTTATTACCATGCAATATTCATAAATTTCTGCACAACATCGCCGAGGAGTGCAGCAGCAGCAACAACTGCAGTGAGTACTAACAACAATGCGAACAGAGCGCAACAATAGCAAAGTGCAGCAGCTAGTCGAACACCCTGCGCCTCATGCAGCGCCCGCCGCCCCCGCTTGTTACTTGTTGAGAGGTGTTGAAACTGTTGGAATATAATAAATAATAGCGCTAAGTACTACTTTAAGAATTTACATGCGGCAATTGCAGCAGCCGCGGCGGAGGCAGCACCAGCAAATCCTAAGCCCAAAGTACGACCAGGCGCAGACGGAGCGAGGGCAGGAGAGACGCCAGAGAGCCCGCATAGAGTTGGAGCAGTAGCAAGCGGCTAAAGAGGGAACTGCCGTGACTCTGACGCCAACATGGCTGCGAGGACTTTACACACACACACACGCACACACGAGAGTGTGACTTGCATTTTGAATAATCGTCGGACAACATGAGCAAAGAGGCGAAGGCAGCGGGAGAAGTCGAAGCAGGGACGAGCCGTGTCGAGAAGCTTTTGCATTGTGCAGCGGCTGTGAATCTTTTTGTCTGTGCCTTTGTCTCGCTGTGTGTGTGTATGTGTGTGTGTGTATGTGTGTGTGTATGTGTGTGTGTGTGCAACTTAATCCGTTTGAGTTTTGCCGCATAAGGAGTGCCGGCTACACGCGCGCAGTGTGTCGCATTAATAGAGGTGGAGTATGGAGGCTCGATAAATAAACCGCCATCAATAATGTCTAAAATAAATGTTGGCTTATTAAATCCCATTTCCCTGCATCAAGTCACAGTTAAGCAAAGTGAGAAATGTGCCCAGCTATTTGGCTAGTGCGGTTACCCGCCCCGTCGACCAGCCAAGTGTCCTGTGCTTGATGCCCCACAGACGAAGGCAGTGTCATCAGCAGCAGCGGCAGCGACAGTGAAGGCAACCGCAGCCGCAGATAAAAAATCCATTAAAATAAAAATACGATAAGGCTCGCTCGCCTTGTAGTGAAAGCGTGAAAAAAAGCGTCTAAATTTATGCGGCTTTGCCATAAATTTGGCAGGCTATAAGGATATCATTAAAGCCCACCAACACACAGCGACTTGGCAAGGCTTTCACTTTCACACACAATCTATGTCCGTGTGTGTCGGCTCGAGTTTGTCCTTCAAAATGAGCCGCACAATGGGGGAAAATTCAATTAGCTGCCATACAATTAACAGCAGCAGTAATTGAATAATAAAGATATAATTGTATTACCAGTAGTATCAAGGAGTACAAATTTAAGCCTGGCTCGACAACTAATGTAAACAATTTTCACATATTTTGTTTGTCATTTAATTTATAAAGTTATCGACTCTGTTCTTATATGTCTCTAATTACAGCATAATCAAAATTAATAAATGTACTTTGTTGTCAGGCAAATTAAAGTCTCCGTTTTGACTCGCAGATCCCGTTTTTATCCCATTGTGTTGCAAATTTATAAAAGCTACGTCAACAATGTGTCGACTTACTGACTTACGTCTAAGAAACGGCACGGCACATTAATAATAATTTTCGATATTTATGACGGGAAACATCTACCACATACAATGTGAGCTGGAACTGTGATTACAAATGCCGCTCCAATATCGGGGGTCCCGTTCCCAACTTAATGGCCATTGATAATGTGCAGAAGAAGGTTTGGATAAGCAGCATTCGGGTTAGAGCATTGTAAGTTCGGCATTTGCATTGCCGGGATGATTGTGTGTGTGTGTGTGTGCGTGTGTTTCTGTATGCGTGTGCTTTTCTTGCCAAATTGTTTGGGGGACTCTCCCGCCTCTATATACAGCAAGTTTTTATTTGTTCACTAGCCGGCGAAAATAAGCAGCAGAAAAGGCGAAAAAAAAAGAAGAATTTCATTTATATCGAAATAAACAACCACTGGAAACCCTCTGTTTGGGCGCACTCCAACGTTATTTATGATGTCATCCATCATTTTTATCGTGAAAAAACATTTTCCTGTCTCAGCCTGCGCCTGAGCTCGAGACCAGCTCCTGGCTACTGCTGCTGCTGCGGCTGTCATTGGCCAAGGACTTTTTGTGTCGTTGTCGCTGATGGGAAAGCTGTCCTCGTCGTCCTTCCCTTGCTGGAGCATATATGCGGCTGGCAGGATCCTTGAAGAAATTAGAGAAGGTCTTCGCCAAAAAGGACGTAAATTTCAAGGCACGACTATGCTCAACGACTCTAATGATGCATCCCACCTACAACCAATCCCCCAGCCTGGTTAGCAGCCATTGAAGCGCACCGAAAGAACTCTTCCTCCACGCCAGCCAGCTTCAGGGGGATGTTAATGAAGTGTATGCGAATGAAATACGGAAAATTACAAATTGCTTCATCCAAAAGGGAACCGCACAAGGAGCAGGACTGCAAATGTTGTTTACGATGTTACGATGCTCACGGTTTCCTTTCGATTTCTTTGCGAATTTATTGTGAAAGCCCATTTTTGGTAGGATTGCCATATACTCCCTTTTCGATCTCTTCAAGTGGCCCAATTTTGGTCAAAGACTTGCATTCTTAACCACTCCATTAATTATCGCTCTGAGATGAATCATTAAAACAGAAAATGAGAGTGTTTCGGTGAGTTAATTTAAATTATAATAGGATATTATAATATATATGTTATTCAAATTCTGTATAAATATTATTGCATATTCAAAAATTGTTTTTCTAAGGCTAAGACCCCGAACTAAAAGTGTCTCAATCGACTGGAAGTCGGAACAATATCGAAATATTTGTTTTGAAAAATTAATAAATAGTTATAAAAAGATATCAAAATATTTTTTTTTAATTTATTATTTTTTTAGGGGAAAGTAAATGAATGATAAGTTATGAATATAGAAATATTATACAAATGCATTGTCAAATAAAGCAAGCATAGTATGACTGTCTCTGGCTACAACGAGAAAATGTTATATACTTTCCAGGTCAAAGATTTATCATAGGGTATCTTATGGCCAACCATGTTGGCTTTCTCTTTCTTTTTCACTTGGATTCTGCTCAAGAATATTCTTAATTCTTATTGTAAAGAAACATATCCTGGTTGCGTCTGCCAAGTGCTTGTAAAATACATGAGTTTATAATGTACGCAGAAGGCCCATAAATTAAAACGTATTTCACTTGGAAGAAAAAATCTACGGCATATAAAACAAATAGCATTCAAAAATTATAAGACGCACATGAAAAACGAAAATGAAAGACGTCGCACACATTGTACGTAATTCAAATTGGAGACAAAAATAAAGAAATGTTGTGTCTCGACGCCAGCCAAAGTATCTCAGTGGAAAGACCAGAGACCAGACAAAATGATATGTGTCTCCTTTATAGGTATGTGTTAGTCTCTTCATCATAGTTATATGTATGTGTATTGACTCTATTTGAAAAACTCTTTTAAAGAAAGAAGAGTTGAAAAGGACAAGAAACCAATATTGCAGCAAAATAATATCTCATTTTACATATTTACTAGAATATTGAAAATTATAACTATTGTTGAAATGGCTGACATCTCGGCATTTTCTGCATTTATTTAATCTGCTCACAGATGTAGTTTATTTTCCATTCGCCATCGATGTTTTTGATACCCTCTCTCTCACTCTTTTTGTCTCTCTCTCTCTCTCTCTCTCTGTCTATCTCTCTTTCACACACTCACTCTCTCTGAATGTTTGCCATAACTCAAGTTGTGGCATAATGTGATCATTGGATCGCATGATTTGGATTTATTCCCGACGCTCCAATGGACATATTGCCGGCATGTGTGCCACTCATGTCGCCCAAGCAATGGAAATTAAATTAACATAATCGAAAAGCGATTTCATTTCGTTCCCTGCATTCGTTTTCCGCATTTATTTATACCCTGTCAATTTCTGTTACAGCGAGTGCTGCGCTGACAGAATTAATTATTTCGCCACATAAATTCTAGCCGATATGGTGACAACTCTGGCCTGAAACCTGGCGCCATGACATTTAAGCTATCAAATTTGTAATTTTCTTAAATACATGTTCATTTAAGGCAGATAATAGCTATATATAATTTATAAACAAAAAAAAAAACTAAATATATATTTCTATATATAAGTATTAATTATATATTATATATATATATATATATATATATATATATATATATATATATATGTATATGAGTATTAAGAGCTATAATATTATAGATAACAAAGTTAATCATTAAATAATTTTACATATGAACAGATGATATTACTTGCTTCCATAAAATTTAGGCCTTATAATAGTTTAATTCTTATATTAGTTTAACTTTTATATTATTGAAAATGAAAATTGAAAAAAGACGATTTACATAATTAATAAAAATAATATTACTACTGCACAATTCAATAACAATGACCAGTGTGCATTAGACATCGTGAGTGAGACATCTTCAACTGGAGTAGAGCATTGAGCCGTAAGTAAATTATGAATTGTAAAACCTAACATAGATGACCCACAGGACTTTCCGAGCGTACCCACAGCAGAAACAGCAACAACAATAACTCAAGAATGCCGAACCAAATTAGAGCCAACCTTATTGAAACTTTAATGCCCTCCACAAACAAAGCAAAACTGCAGCACCGAGTTCTAAGGAGTTCAACTGAAGGAGAGAAGGAGAGAAGAATCAAGAGGATGCGGGGCTAGCCATGCGGAACCACTTACAAATCCATAAATGTGAATATTATTACTAAAATGGTTGTTGTTGTTGTTGTTGATGTTGCTGCTGCTGTTGCTGTTGCTGTCGTTGGCATTGTGCAAAGTCTGCCACATGCCCATGGGAACTCGTGTTGACTCGAGGGGCAATTTGTGCGGGGCATTGGGCGACCGGGTGAAACACCGCAATGACTTTAGCAAATAGTCAAGCAGCAACGAGAGACAACACAAACAACAACAACTATGTTTGCACTTTGGTTTTGCGATTTGCAGTTGCCTTTGCTGTGTTTGTTGTTCGAACGAAAATAAATTCCAGTAGCTTTGATAGCCAGCAGCCGGAAACAAACGATTTTATTGGTAGTACGACAACAGCGATTGTTGTTGTAATTGTTCCTGCTATTGCCGTTGTAGTCGTTGCTGTTGTTGCTGTCGTACAACATGTCGTATTATTTGCGATTTTGGTTATTTGGCTTTTGTTTTGGTCCATGCGTTTATGGCCAACTCCCTATTTCTTCTGGCCCTACGGCAATTGATTTTATTTTATTTATTGTTTTGCGTTGTTTATATATATATACTTATACATTTATGTGTATATATAATATATATACATTTTTTTTTTCAGTTCAGCTAGTCTAGCTCTCGGATTGGTTTCTTTTTTTTATATGAATTATAATTTGTGGCGTCGTTCTGCTGTTGACTCAAGTTTGACAAATAATTTGATTTGCAAAGCAATAAATATTCGAAATAAATAAATTATACTTAGTTCAGCTTAATACAACATTTTCAAAGGATTTACCAGAAGGACAAGCTACGGATTTGGTTTTAGTTTTTTATTATTATTTAACATGCAAACAACACGGGAATTTATTTAATATATTTATTTTTTTGTGTTTAAAATGTGAATAAAATGAGGAATTTAATGAAATGAATGAGAATAATTTTAAATCATTGAAAATTTAAGAACTTCATTGAAGAAACATAAGAGTAATAGTAATATAAAATGATATAATAAAAACATATATAACTGCACTAATTTTTCAGCAAAACTGCTAAAGCTATTGCCTAATTATGTTGGTAAAACTGACAATTTTAACTTAATTAACTCTTGTTTAACATATTTAATTTTATGTGCATTTATTTTTATTTTTCTCTTAAAAATTCTCTTGAAATATTCAATTTTACTACAAAAAGCTCGCATTATTGTCAGTATATTTTATACTCATAGTTTTTAAATTGAAAATATTATAGCTTAGTCTTTAAATTATGATATTGTTTATCAAGAAATATTGAATGCTGAGAACATATATAATTTATATCAAAGATATTTATTTCATTTTTATTTTCATTCGAATATTCGCGTGGCTTTTGAGGTCGCATAGAAAAAGGATCATATATTTTGTCTTCTTGTTTGTTGTTGCACACATAAAGGAAAGTAAATAAATTAAGCCTCAAACTAGGGGTAAAATAAGCAGGAAAGGCGGAACTTTCGCATAAATTAGCCGTTTGCATTTGAAAATTCGAAACTTCGTCGACTGAAATCAATTCGATACTTTTCAACAAAAACAAATTCGGTTTGCTGTTTAGTTCGGCTGGCGCTTTCTGCTGCTGAAAGCTGCAAAGTTTGTTTTGCCATTTTTCATTGCTTACAACAGAAAGTTTTAAGTAAAAAATAAATTTTAGCTAACCGAGACCAACAAAAAAAAAAGAAGGAACTAGCACAAACTCACAGAGTTGGCAAAAATAATAAAAAATGCGAATAAAATAAAAATTCTGCATTTTTCATATAATTTTTTCGCATATATTTTGCGCCTTGATTTTTCGCCCATTTCCGCGCTCAGCTACTTCTGGGCCGTGGGCTGCGTACACAGACAGTCAGACTCCCAGACGAGTCACTTAAATACACACTTGCACACACAGAGTCATGCCCAGATTATTTTGTACTTCAGTCGGAGCTGATGGCAGCAACAGAAACTTTTTGAGAATCCATTGGAACCCATCCAAATTATAAGTTTTGCCCTCGATTCAATGCAGCTGCATAGACGCCTTGGCTAGAGTTAGGAATATCTGAGTATTTTGAAGTGTATTGCCTCTCAACTTTCGTCATGGTATTTCCACTCTGTTGGGCTGCTTTCCAGCTCCAGAGGCAAGCCAATAAAAAGGGCAACTATTTTAATGGTAACCATATTTCAGGTCACATAGCAAAAAATGTTGCCTTCGGGCCGCCCTCTTTTATGAAGTTAGTTTATGAAATTTTGTTTATGAATATTGTTTTTTAAGAAACTCACGCCTGCTAAGAGACCAATTACATGAGCTAAGGAGTATATAAAGCACTTTGTATTTATTTTGTGCGAAATTTCTTGTGACACATAAAGAGTTTGTTGAGTCATTTGAAAAATTAATTTGTTAATTATTCTTTCTTTAACTCCAACTCCATATACTCCATATACTTGCTCTAATATTTCTTGGTATAAGAAAGTGAGTTGTATCTCCAAATTTGCTTTTTGACTGGCCCGGAATATTTTCATGAGACAGCATTTTTTATGTCTCTAATGTTATGTTATTTATGTTATGTACTATGTTTTTCGATCATATTTTATTTATTACTTTGGAATGTTACATCCAAATAAAATTTATCGGCAAAACATTTGACAATAAAATAACATATACATTTTTTACTTGCTATTATTTGATATTTAGTTTATTAGTGAAAAATAAAAAAAAAAGTATTAAATAAATATATATTCATGAATTTTATTTATTATTTTTATTTTTTATATAATATCGAATATTGAACTTAATTATAACTCTTTGAAGTTCCATAAAAAAGTACATTTAGATATATAATTATAAATGTCAACCACACAAAAGATTTTAATTGATTTAATAATAATTCCATTTATTAACATAATGCCTTGATGATCTGTCTACGTAATGGTTTTTGCAGTCAGACTCTTTTTATTTCACTTACTCCAAGTACTATAGTTTCAAATAAGTAATATTTATGTTGCATTCTTTCAACTCTCAGCTCAGGCAATATCCTTGCCAAATCCTGGCCAGCGTGTTGTGCCGCAATATTGCAATCAATCACAGCGCAAATCGCTTTGGTGTCGCAAAGCACCGCTGGGCAAAGAGTTTTCGCCTTAGGAATAATATCCATCATTGCAGTCGCAGTAATCGTCTTCATTTCCAGCGTGCATGCCGCGTCGGGGACGCCTTTGATGCCGCAGATCCCAGATTCAGACCCAAACGAAGAACCAGACCCAGACCTAGACCCAGGCCCAGACCTACGGCATGACTCAGAGCTGGATGGCAGCGCGCAGAGAGTAGAAGGCAGAACTCTGTCTGCTTATGTGTGTGACGGCCATGCAAGTCTCGTCTCCATCCAAACAGATCCAAGCTAACCAACCAACTTGCCTGCAATCTCTCGCTGCGTAATCACATTCGAGTGCCAGCCTGCCGGCCCCACCAGCAGCTCCTCATATGAGTCGAGGCGACGCCGAAGCTGTGCCGCATATAAATGTTTGATTTATGCATCCAAATGCTTGAATCGCAGCCAAAATGTCTTTGCCATTGCCAGTGCAGCTGTTGTAGTAGTATTGTTGCTGCACTTGGAGTGGACTCTGGCTGACTTCGCGGCTTAGTCGATTTCCCATTGCCTCATAATGGCGGCACTTTGAGCTCACTGAAGCCACCGACACGGGCAGCTTATCCTATCGATGCATTCAGTGCATCTTCGATGACGCTGACACTGAAGACGAGCACATTATCATTATCAGCAGCACCAACAGCACCACCGCCACCACCAGCACCAAACGCCCCTAAGGCTCCACTGAGGCCCCTGTTCGCACTCAGTTATAAATCCATTCATCTGCTGCATTATGAAGAGGTGTGTTTATGCCATCGATGTGTGCGTATCTTTTACATGCATTCGCCATCTGCCTGCCTGCCCAAAAGCCTTTCAATGACGGCTGCGTCTCTCGCGCCATTTATAGCTCGTTAAATGCTAAACAACTTATTCAACACTTCGATTGTGCATATACCTAAGCTACGGTTTCATGATCGTTGCCATGGCCCAGAAGCCAGTGAGTACTTCTTCGGCTTGTGCACAGCGAGAGTAGAGTATTGTGTATGAATCATAATGTATTCGACACAAAGTTGAAGCTATTTCATTAGGTACTAAGTATAAGTATTAATTTAAATATATTATAATACATATGAATTTGATATTTATATTTTCGTGATCATATATTTTATTGCCTTGAAATACCATGAATCGTTAAGACCTTAGGAGCCCGCCAAAAAAGTTACTTATTAGATATTTATTATATATCTTACTCTAAATGTATAGCCGAACTTACTGCTTATTATCAACAAAATAATATATATACTAAAAATAGTAATTTTTCTTAAAAAAAAGAACAATATTTCTGGTTTGCATATCGCAAACAAATATATTTTAACAAAACGTTTCTAGCATTATCTAAAATGTGATTGAATAATAGATAAAGGGTTTTTTTTTCGCATTTAATATATTCACACATAATCTTAATTATCAAAGAATAAATATCAAATTTAACAAGTTTACAGGCCATAGAACACACTATACATACAGAGCGCTGACAATTTTGGCTGAGCTCAGCTGAATGGACTCATGAATAATGCATAAAATAGTGGTTAACCAAGCCGAGGCGAGTCGCGTCGCCTCGAGTCGAGTCGAGTTGACTTCATTGAATGAATACAATTGCAAAACTTGCGTATGCGCTGTACGTCGAAAGTTTTCTAAGTTTTTGCTTAATAAATTTACGAGCAGAACTTTACGCCAGGACTTTGAATCTGCTGCCCAGCAAAAAGTAATCACTTAAGTTTGCATTGTGTAAACTCGACTACTCGGATGCTCGTTGTAGTAAATAGCTCGCAAGTCGGCTAGTCGCTGACTTAATCATCGCATGCTGATATCTAGACCAGAAGAGAAAACATTCATTACACCGCCCAGAGCTCTACACACAAGAAAAAGGGCAACTAAATCAAAGAATAGGGAGCTCAACAAACTGCTCAAACTAATTTGCCAACGTATCGGCGGATCTGCCAAGGAGCAACATCACGAACAACACCAAACTCCAGTTGCCAGTTGCCAGTTGCTAGTTGGCAGTTGGAAGTTGCCAGTTAGCCACCCGCGTGGAAAGCAATAAAGCAACAGCAAAAAGAGAAATAACAAAGTTAAATAAACAAAATGTACTCATTATTTATATTCGCGACTAGCAGAAATAAAAATCATGGCAACAATCTGTGAGACAAAAACTCTTCCCAGTATACAGGGTTATTAAGTAAAGATGTGGCTTGATAAGCCAATAATAATGTCTATCATGAGATATAACTGGGCTTTGATTACTAGATTTATCGTCCAATAAAGAAAGCTTCAAAAGGAATAGTTAACGAAACATTGCTACGAATGACTATATAAATACTTAAATCTAAAAGTGCATATGGAAGCGTTAAGCTAGATTAAATAATCTTCTTAAGCTCAGCATCTTAAACTATAAATAAAAATATAAAATATATATAAAATATATATAAATATATATATAATATATATATATATATATATATATATATATATATATATATAAATATATTGACTCAGGTTAAATTTTAATTATTTATTTGAAGTTTTTTATATTTTAAAATATCAAAATGTTCATTTAAGTTGAGCGAAATGACAGCTATTCACATTTATCTTGATTTTAATTGGGAGTTTTCAATTTCTTTTATTATTCATCATACAAACTGAATTTAAGATTGAATTCACTAATTTTATATATTGTTAATTCGAACCACCCTGTAATCGAGTGTTGAAATATGCTGAAAGTTTTCCTGCCACGAGACAATAGACGGGAGCAAGAAAAGCGCATTAATTTTTTTCTGCTTTGTTCGTCTTTGCTTCGCCTTGGCTTTGCAGTTGTTGCCTTTGGCGGCGTCTTCTGCACGCACTTAAAAATTAATTTAATATTCTTGCGTATCCTTTCACGCCAGCAACTCGCATGTTCAAGCAACCGTTGCTGCCAGGCTGTTGCCATTGGCCGGGCCGTGTGAAGCCCGCTTCCCCTCATGTACAAAACGTCGCTGTACATCATAAAATCCCTCCTATACACCCCGCCTAGTGTGAGCATCCTGTGCTCCAGCTTGCTGCTTGCTGCTGCTAAGCTCGCATGGCGGCTGTAAATATAATTACGTCGGGAAAATCCGATCCTTGCAGGATTAATTAGCGCGCATTATGAGACGCACTGCCGGTAACAAGGGCGAGTGGGGACCCGTGCTCAAGTCGACACGGAGCACACAGCTCAGCTTCGGGCTTTCGCCTAATTTGGTCCCGGCTCGAGGAGTGGTCGGGCCTGTCATCCAGGGGGTGTTAACTAGCGCCCGGCCCGTAGTTCGGCTATACCTCTGTGTATACAAGAATCCATGTTTTAAATATGCTGCTCGTTCACTTTTCGAGTATGTGCCGAGGTGAACGCCTGAGTGTATGGAGCCCATTCTAGTCGCTCAACTGTCTGTGTGTGTGTGTGTGTATGTATTTGTGTGTGGTTGTGGTTTTGAGTTGCAAGGAGCAGCCATAAAAATATAAGTAGAACATGGCGCATAAATGTTTCAGCCAGCGGGTGGGCGGAAGATTGGATGACAGCAGCACCTCAATTTCACCTCTTTCACAATTATCTAAAATGAAGGCCTTAAATTACCGGAAATTCAATCCCTAGGCAGAGCCAAGCATCAGGTAAATGAAAGGAAATGAACGGATGTCAAGTACGAGAAAATTATAATTCATATAAAATATAATTAGACCTTAAAGTCAAAGGCGTTATTGTTGCTGACGATATTTTTGTTAACAAAAGTCTTGTGTTTAATTTTCACATTTGGAGTTTACTATGGTAAATCTCAATAAAAAACTTCGCTCTACATTCGAGCAATATCATGTATTTTTGTCTATTCACACCTATTTAAATCAACCAAAGTTCACAAGCTTTTATTGGCTGGTAACCTTTCGTGTCTAGCACTGAAATGTCACCAATGCAAAGACACATTTGATTCATGGACTCATCGTGACAAGTGAGCGGGAAAAAAATCCCAAAACAATGGGCCCCAAATTAGAAGCGAGCTGGAGAACCAGGCGAATCTCGTAAAAGTCATAAATGGCGCAATAACAATAAAATTCCGGTTGCAAATAAAGCTCACAACTTTCGAGTTGACTTGCTGAGATTTCCAATTGAAAACGAGACACAAACGCAAGTAACAGTTCCAGTTCTATTTGCTCCTGTCTCAGCGAGTTCATAAGGCCGGGGTGCCTGTTGCTCTGCGGAGCAGACGACCAACTGTTGAGCGGATTTTACGAGGCGAGTAATGACGTCATAAAAATTAACAACTTCATGGCGAGAGCATTTTATTTTTATATACATTCTTTTATTACAATTTGGAGCCGTTGGCAATTTGCATTTGAAATCATTTGAATGTGTGCCAGGCACACTTCCCACTCGAGTCTGCTGAAGAAGAGGCAGGAGGAGGAGCTGCAGATGGGAGGCGACAATTATTAGCCGAAGTTCGACGCAGACCAAGCGGACGGAGTGCAATACGAAAGCAAAGGCGCGAAATTAAAGTGCAATCGAACGAGCGCAAAACTTTGGCCAAAAATTTATTTGCGTTCCAAAACCAAAATTCAGCGCGAGTTGAGAGTCGGAGTCAGCGACACAGCCGGAACGAGTACCGGAATGTGGGAAAACTCCATCGGAAAATTTACCGTGCACACGAACGGTCCAGCACATACGGCTGCCAACAATGCACAGGAGACACACACTCTGCGCGTTTGTATGAAAAGGCAAGAAAGAGACAGGGCGAAAGAGAGAGAGAGAGTGAGAGAGAGTGCGTCCAATAGCCAGTGAATATAATTTATTCGATCTGTGATAGCCGCGGCCTCTGTCCGACATGTCTCATAAAAATTGCAGTTTAATTACTCCATCGACAGTATCAATTTAGCGAAATCTTTTATTAGTGCCGCAGATGGATTGCCATCGTGTTAAAGCGCCATCTGTAGTCGGTTAAAGGTAAAGAATTGCATTTGGCTGCCATCCACATAGCCGATGCGAGCGAGTAACGGCAGAAGAGGGTTTAAGCAATGGGCCCAATGGTTTGGCAAGCGAATTTATCAGCATTGACATTTTTCATGGGTCTTATTGGTGATGGTCTACATGGCAAATGGGTCCTCAAGAAGCATTGAATAGAACTAAAGTCCTATAAATTAAACAAAGGGACTTAAATGATGAATACTGAATATCAAAAGAAATATTTCCTGTATATAAAATATAGAGAAAATATAAAAAGTATATAATAATGCATACTGGGCTGATACATATATTATATATAATTTGGACTTAAAATACATAATGATGGCTGTGTTCAAACCGAAAGTAATATTTGTTAAATAAATTTTCTGAAATAATTCAAGAATTGTAAAATATCTTTATATCTATATGTATATTGATTTAGTCAAATATAAATGTATCTTACGTCTTTTGTGGCATCAGAACATTTATTTTTCAAGGTTTCTATTTCCCATTGCCGCTATGCCAGCTTGGTATGCCGGCTTTTGAATGCCGATATACAATTGTTTGGAGCTTCAATTTAGTCTGCGGAAAGTTCTATTCTTTTGCTTGCTTGCTCTTTTCAAGAGCTAAATATTTCCAATATTTGCACTCACGCCGACTGCAGCACAGCTGCTGCTGACCCCCAATTGCCAGTCGGCCGACTTCTAGCCCAGCAGCCGCCCACATGGCTGGCTGTCCAGCAGCAGTGCCACACGCTCATCCACAAGATTTATGTATCTCAAATATGTGAGTGCGAGTGCGAATACGAATGCGAATGCCTATGCAGCTGCAGTAGCTGTGGCTATGCCTGGCTACGGGGAGCTGACTCCTTCAATTACTCCAGCTCCGATTCCGACAGTGTGACGGAGACTCCGCCAAATCTACCCACAGCTGTAAATGTATCTGTATCTGTGTCTGCATATGTATCTGTGCATTCTGTAAATAAGCGAGCGATGTTTTGTTATTGTGCCGCGCTTTTTAAATTTACGTGCGGCAAATGCAACATACTTCACTTACGGAATTTGCGTTAATGTGAATTTGCAGACCACTTCAGTTGGCCAGCTTATAGACCCAAGCGGCCCCTCGTTTCCCTCTGCATTTGCATGCCGTACGCCAACGCAAAAGAGGCAATGTGGAGGGAGGGTGTGAGGACGCCGCTCGTGATGCGGATACGAATACGCCGGGGCACAAGTGCAGCGGCATTGACTTTATACAAATGCACTATGAATGCATGTTGCTTTGTTGTTGTTACTGTCGGCCTTTAGTTTGTTGTTGTTGTTGTTTTAGTGTGCGCTTTTTTGCCGTGCATCTGCATCTGCAGCCCAATGTCAGATACAAGGTACATTTTGTCGGTGTCTGTGCCATTGCAGATGCAGATGGAGTACCCTGGCTGCCACTGCCTCAAACCTTCTGCCATACGAATGCAGCTGCGTATGTGTGTATACACATATATCTCTGTGTGTGTGTGTGTGCTGGTGTGTTTGAAATGTACGTCCGTACGCAAATGCAGCCATGATTTATGATCTGAAACAATATTGAGCGCCCGAAAATTTATGGAGTGCTCCGCTTTGCAAATAAAACGAAATAAAATTTTGTCAGTTGTATTTTTCGTTTCAATATTTTTGCTTTTCGTAACTTACCAGCTGTTGTTGTTGTTTTTATTGTTGTTTTTATATTTTTTATGTCTTGGCTTCAAACTGACCATTCATCCTTTTGAGGCCATTCATTTCGCTCTCGATTTATTTCGTTTCCGTGTGTGGTGCGACTATATGACGGTAAAATGCATTTCGTAGGAGTCATTATTGCAGTCCATGGTCGCCATCAGACATACTATGGAAGAGCATCCGAGCTTACCATATATGCATATATATATATATATATATATTAAAATATTTAATATTCACATAAAAGACATAAGAAAGCATTATTAAATCATAAACATTGGGAATAATTTTAAAATACTCTAAAACTGTAAATAGGGTAGCTAACCTGAATAACATTCTGTTAAATTGTCAATATTTGACTGTTGAATTGATTTTCGATGTACTATCGATTTATTTAGCAGAATTAAATAAAATATCATTCTACTAACATACTCTGTAAGCTTCTGCTAACATAGCTATTTGTCATATTTTCCATGTGTCATTTTAATTTACGGCAAAGCTGCCTTTGTGATATTTTTAAGACAATTCAGTTTCAATTATCATTGGATTCAGTAAGCCGTCGAAAAGCGTAAAAGTCAGTTTAACTGTGCCCTTGAAACAGGTAAATTAGAAGGATATAATTTTCAGCCTTGATATTACTTAATTTGTAGTTGTTTGCACTGTGCAGCGCTCGAAAGTTCCAGAGCAAATTTCCAAGTTCAGCCGCCCGCCCTTGCAGCTTTCAACTAAGTCCATTCGTCAGTCATAAGGCTGTATGAGCTCTCGAAAGAATCAAATTCACTTCATCATCATGCCAATGGAACTGATTGTTGTGTCGAAGATGCGCAATTCCAAGTGGATAAATGTTCTAGTGGTGAACGCCACGGAAAAGAACAAGGGCAATAATCACAACAGGCGCTTAGACGTCAGCTCCGATGGCGTAAGCTGGATCGAGCACGGCAGCGAGCAACGCTCGCCATTGAGCATATTCTTTCATATCAATATCAACCCCGAAGCGGACACGAGAAAATCAACTCCATTGAAGGTCAACATATCGCAGATCGACGATGCTGTCCTCGAGCAACAAATGCCTGGGGTTTCTATAAGAGAATTGCAACTCGTCCTTAAGCAGTCCACGATCTGTGCTCTTCACTGCAGCCATTGCTACAACGAACTGGTAGCCGAGCGAAGCTTCAGCTGCATTCGTCCTATGCCCATTCGGACCATGGAGCCAAGGAAGTACTTTTGTCCTAGCGACGGTTCGCCAATAACCCTGGCCGAGGGCGATCTCTATTATGCCCTCAACTATATTGTGATAAGTCCCCAGAATCTGGACAAAAATGTTACTCAGTCTGAAGGGCATGTCCATTGCACACGCTGCTTACAGCTGGTGGGCGAGTCGCTGGGTGAGAACGCGTCCGTGCAGCTGTACGTGGATACACTCTGGGTAACGCCGAGTTCCCGTGACGAGCTACCAGAAGGGCAGTTAGAGATGTTCTTTCGCAAGCTGACGGTCTCTCAGCTCATGCTGCACCTGATGCAAAGTGCGGTGCCAATTAACGATAAAAAAAAGAGGCTGTTCCTAAAGGCAGTGCGACCGGATGGTCAGCTGCACTACATGCTGCTAACCGTGTATACCAAAGACCTGAATTTGCTGCGCTCCAAGATGACGATCGAGAATCTCAATTTCAGTAGCGACAGCGATGACGAAAGCGACAGCATCAGTGTGAACAGCTCCGTCGAAAGCAGTGACGATGAAAACATTGTGCCAAAGCCTAAACGCCAGCGTCGCAGCGACTCGAAGCCGGTGTACGAGGTGAAAATGCGTGGCTATCGAGGCAATCGCGTCAAGTATCACATTTTCGATAACGATGAGCAGCTGGCCGCCAACATGGATCTGATAGAAACGTGGCGCACGGGGGGCATTCCCATGGTGCGCATCTCCTACATTATGATGATGGATCTGCTGGGGGAGTTGCATATGAACCGCCGAATGGTGGCCGAGCTGTACCGCAAGGAGCCGAATGAGAAAAGGGGACGCATCGGCTTCATCATCTATGAGTCCGTCAGGTACAATTAGTTTAATGCTAGGCAGACGGAAGAGACGGAGATCAGTTATTGAAAGTTACAAAAATCATTTAATAATCAACAAGCCATAAAACCTTGGAAAATTGTTAATGTATTCACCTCCATAGGGGTTTGATTCTAAAACAATTCCTTGTTTGCACCACTTTCTGTTATTTTTCCACTTGAAAAGCTTTATAAACATAAACAACCCACAATATAAAACAATATATTTGTTTCCTAATCTTACACTTTTCATACGTAAATAACTGAGATTTCAGTGAAGTTAAAATTATTTTCATCGAAAAAAGCAGCTAAATTGGGATTGAATTTTGAATACCTTCAGATTGAGATTGAGAGAGAATTGTATGTAATTTAAATAAATAAAAATATAGTTAATCATTAAATATATTTGCTTGTCTCTGTTCTATGAGTCATTAAATTTGAACTGCAGATAAAACAAAACTACAACGAAGCATTCGACTTCATGCTAAATAAAATATCTTATCAATATTGGAAAGTTCGGTTTGCGCGCAGTTTTATCTTGAAACCTTTAATGGAAACGTTCGTTCCATTTGAGTGGGATTTGGGTCTGGTATTTGGTGTGGCACTAACGAGACGTGGCGCATGTGTATCGACAACTGTTGTTGTTGTTGTTGTTGGTATTCATTTGCAACTGACAACCGCTATGAAGGAGGAGAACACGCACATTTATCATGTTGCACACGCAGCGATGGGGCAATCGATTTGTGCTCGATTCCGACTTATCAGCAACTGCAGCAGCTCTGACTGAAAGGCAGGGCCACAGCCGAGGCGTGCACAATTGAATGCTGCTACGCATCTCGAAATGGTAGCCACGGCATCTGAGCTGAGGCTTAGGCAAACACTTCATACTGCCAAAGGACATGGGAAAATTGGGTTGCCTGCATATCTATCAACAGCAGCACTCGGCTCGTATAGCTGCGCCCACATGTGGGTGCCACTCAACTGACGGCCGCCATTTTGTATCTTCTGCCGGCATATGGCCGCAGGGATCTTCTGGCGAAGGGGAGCCAGGAACTGCTGCCAAGGGCTGCCAGCTAGAGCAGCATCCAAATTCTATTTTAATATGACAAATGCATAAGACTCGGCGCACCGCACGTGACTTTTGTCAAATTTAAACGAAACCCACATGCCCACCGCTGATGCTTAAATTTTTGAAAGAACTTTTGAGTATAGAAATCATAGTAGAAACGATATTTAAATTCCTTTTCGAATACCTATGTAAACATCATTGATTGAATATAAAATAAAATCACACGAAACGATGTTTTGTTTCTATTTATATTCAATTTATATGCCAGGTATATAAGCTCAAACTGAGAGACAATATCAATAGCTGATAACTGCACGCTATGGGAAGAAGATTTTCATTTATTATATAACATTTTCGATGCTAACTTGATTATATTTTGATCAGAATATCTTTGCCTGGTCCTTGAGCAACTGCACGAAAATCATATGCCTTGCAAAGATCTTCTCACTAATCTAAATCGCAATTAAGATCTTTTTGGGCGCAATTTCAGTAAAAGCCAAGAAGACGAAGCAAGGCAATGGCAACATATGTCCTGATTTATTGATTTGAATATTCATTCTTTGGCCACATTGCGAGTGTGTGGCTCATATGCTGAGTTTGTGTTGTGTTGCATGCCACACTTGCCGCTGTCTAAGCATCCTGCGCCGTATGCCATAAATCATAAGTGCAGACAAAATATTCGCCAGGAGTAGAGCAAGCGACACACAAAAAATACATAGTCGAAATTATGCTTTGCTCCAGATTTGTCGTCGAGGCAGGCAGCAGGCCGGATGGCAGCAGGCGACAGGCAGGACTCGCACACTTCACGTAGAGTGCGTAGTTTGCATATGTGGGCGGACGCAGAACTAACGGATCATAAAACAACAAGGACGACGCACAAAAAGTATTCAGAACAAAAAAAAATTACGCCTAAATGCAATTGCTGTCATATTTTTTGTGTGTTGCGTTTCGTTGCGAAACTCATGTACATGCGGCGCGGCGCGGCGCGTGTGATTTACGATGATGCGAAAGGAACTCGAAAGCAGCAGGACGAAGTGCAGCTGGATCCTGCGCTGCGGTGGGCAATTAAAAGTCGATGCGACAAAGCCACCAAACTGCAATTCATACATCGTTAAATGGTAATATTCATTGAGATTTCTCTCAGCCTCAGCTAATTTATTATTAATTGAATCGAACGGAGGCGACAGACAACTGCTGCCACTCGAGCGCCCCGTCGGAGAGCTCTCTGTGACCCGCCTGCGATGCGAGTTTTATGTTCTATTTATGTTGTGCAAACGATGCCCCATAATCGTAAAAATATCAAAACAAATCGTTAAAATCGATCGTCGTCATTTGGCGTTGCTTGGCGCTGCTTGGCGCTGCCCCGATGCGATGCGAGCTCGCATTCAGATACAGAAACAGATTCAATGGGCTGCCTTCGAGCTGTGGGGCACAGGAATGCGAACGGCTTCATTTGTGGAGTTTGGAGCAGTTGTTGCCGTTGCTGTTGCTGGGGGAGCTGTATCTACATCGAATGGATGTGTGGTGTTTCGTAAGTGGCGCGGGTCGACGCGTGTCAATTGAGTTGCTCCCTCACTCACTCCCGCGCATATTTGTATTTGATATTGAAAGTCAAATTTCTGTGTCTGTGTGTTGTGCGTGTCGTCAGCATGTGTGCGTGCGGCGTTGCCAGCCAGAAGGAGCTCATAAATTTTGTGACTTAATTAAGTTGGCAACACTTGAAAATTGTTTGAATTTCTGTTTTTTGCCCCCTTTCAGTCAATTGTGGCTCTTGTTGCTTGAAGTGAGTTTTAGTTTGCACTTACAGATAATAATTGTAAGAGCCCATTATTTAATTCATATTGATTTATAATTATTGAATAGGCACCGCCCGGAAGTGGAAGACTAAGCATCACAGCAAAATACCCAAAGGACCTACTTAAGCTGCACGGCATTTGTCCGCAAAAATTACGTAAGTGATAATTCAATTAAAATGTTGATTGGATAAGTTTTATATATTTACATCAAAATTTCACATTCATGAGTTTAGGTAAAATCCACAGAGGCTAGCCTTGGCTCTTGATGCTCGTTAATGGCTTCGGAGCCCATGTATTTTAAAAAATGTAGCAACTATTTTCAAAACAAATAACTAAACACGAGAAAACATCAAGCTTTGCAGATCGATGCAGTTGTTTATTTGTTCAACGCTTGAAAATCTTCAAAAAACAAAAACAAATTTGGAAATATTCGCAGCATGGCAGCCTGCTCGAAGATCCATGGTAAAGAACCGGAGACCCACTGGCTCCCAATAGAGCAGTTGCGAGGTGCCACACGATATGTGTTGAGGGGCGCTCGATGGCGGCGTTTGTTTATCCAAAGGGGGTCGACACTTGGCAGCCACATGCCTCGCTATTTGTTTTTATAGACTCATTTTATGTGCTCCATGTTTATTTGGCTCGATTGCTCAACACTTGTTGTGGATGGGCCATGTTTATGAGTGCTTCGCCCACGCCAGCGAATCAGAGAGGGCAGAAGCGAATGCCGCACACACATAATAACCATAATAATACGAATTAACTTGCTCATTACCACACAAAAGGATTGGACAAGGCGGGAAGGGCTGTCAGGGCAGACAAAAGCCTCATAAAGACATCATAACTCAGAGTCTGCTGAAAGGATAAAGCGGACATGCCACCCACAGAGAGTCGTGGCAACGGGCTGGAGGGCAATAATTAACTACTCTTCTATGCAAAATTGGAACAAAGTCAAAGGCAGGCAGAAATCCCGCTCGGGCTCGCTGTTGCTCAGGTAAGTCCGGGCTAAATTAAAATCTCCCTCTGTGCACGGCAAGTGCCCAAGACATTGTCACACATTATCAGACGACCAAAGGGCGAGCGTGGGCGGTAGCTCGAACTCAGCTCAAACTTTGAGAAACAAAGAGCTGCAGCTTAACGGGGTATGCACGGGGTGCTTGGTCGAGCTGCTTGTTCAGCTTGTTCACTCGAAGACAAACTTTTGCGCGGCGGCTGCTTCTCGGCTAACGGGCGTCGCAACTGCCGCCCTTGTGGCTCAATTGCAATTACGGCAAATTACTTTATTACATTCGTAATTGTGTGACCATCAAGCGTGCCATTTTTCGGGCAGGGATATTAGTGTGGCAGGCGCTACAAGTGTTTCTACCCCGCCCAGACTGCTCGGACGAGTGCACAGCTATGTCCATAACTCAGTCCATCAATTGCCAAATATTTAGTGCCTCATAATGTTGCACGCATACTCGCCGCCGGCCGTACCGTCGGCAAAGCAGAGAGAAGCTACGTTTGTAGAAATTTTCCTCATTGTTGACATATGAAAATATATATACATATACATACATATATGTATATTATATTCAAATTGTTCTTTCTTTTAATAACAGCTTTTTATTTATTATTATTTGATGTAAAAATATATATTTTTATTAATTTATTAATCAATTTTAAATTTGCTTGTGCAGAGAGACTTTAAATATTCTTCTGTGAAATTTATAAAATTTCCTTTTTTATCAAAATTAAATTTCAAAATTATTATTTAGTATTTTTATGCCAGTAGTAGAAAAGTGTGCTTTAATTTTAGCTTATTATCTCACTTATTATTATAATAAAAAAATTACTCATTATTTGTTGTAATTTTCAGAGGAGTTAAAAATAATTTTAGGAAATATGGACGCACTTTAAATTTTTTCATCTCAAATCAACATTCAGCATGAAGTTTTTTAAAATGAATAATTTTGTAATCACATTAGTTACAAATTGGAATACAAAAGTGCAAATCTCTTGTTTTCGTTTTCTATGCAAATCAACAATTATTCTTTGCCTTTTCTATCAACCATAATGACATTTGGAAATAGCTTCAGTCTTTATTAGCTTTATGGCAAGAGTGGCTGTCAATATCATTTAAGAGCTTCGCTTCTTAAGCTCGTTTAGGATCTCGTGCGGGTGTCCTCTGACGTCACTGCAAACTTGGTATGAACGTGCCTACAGAACGGAGAATGCGCGCCAAAACTGTGCGTTGCTCTGCCGCGCAGACGCGGCTCTCGCAGCTCAGCCATATTTATTTATGATGTAAACAAACCATTAAACGGGAGAATTACGAGCGCAGTCGCAGTCTGCGCTCTGCTTGGCAACGATGGCAGCGACGCCGCGGCGCAGCCGTTCTGCTGCAGAGCGACAGAGCTGCAGCAGTGCGATATAAATCACGCACACGCGCACAAATTTACGATGTCGCTGCCTCTCTCGGTTCGTATGGTGCTGCTCGCTTGCACACAGTTGGCTGGCATAGCACCCTCTCGCTTGCAATGCTTTATAGCTGCCGGGAATGGTTTATTGCTGGCATCTTCATCTTCTGCTTGCTGAGCTCGCACACATATGCACATACACACTGTCACAGGCACTGACTGCACTGCGCACTCTCTCTGAGAGGTAGAGAGAGAAAGAGAGCAGCTGTTTCTGTGTCAAACATATGCTTGTGTTGTTGTTGATGGCAGTCAGAAAGGGAAGCAATTAAATTGGGCAAAGGCACTGGTGTGAGCGAGCCGGCCAATCAGTCTCCGCCCATTTTTCGTGTTGGTAAGCGTCACAAAACCGCTGGCAATTCAAAAACAGCCAAAATAGAAGCAAATACTTTGCATTTCCCTGCCAGTTTGGCATTATTTTGTGCAGATGTCGCTACATTTTGCAGCAATGCCACTGCTGGCCTTTTCCAGCACTGGCCTAACGAGAAACCTGTTAGAGGAGCACGCCGAGAACTGGTTCAGAGCACAGTCAAATTTATGGCTACACGTGGCTTTCATTGAGAAACTGATTCTGCAGCACTCGGCAAATTGCTTTGTTTATGGGCGTTTACTTTTGCAGCACAGACGAAATTTACGAGCTCTTGAGTTTTCACTCGAGTGGAGTTCTTTGAGCGCATCATCTCAACCGTTTGAGTGTTTTTCTGTTGTTATTTTCGCAGTAGGCGTCTTGCCCCGAGCTCTTTTAATGCGCTTTATGTTGGATTTGAACTTGAAAATTGCTTTATTAATCATTAAGGAATAAGCGCGTCTATTAGGCGTCATTTATCATTTGTGCAGCAGAAAGGGCCGATGGGAGAAACTCGATTAGCTGATGACAATGCCCAACTATTGACACAGCTATATATTCAAAATGTGTTACATTCTTTAAGTTTAATTATGTTATGCACAAATATGTTTGTCGCAATTTTATAAATAAAAGTAGTAGTATAAATAGAAGCAGTAATATAGAAGTAGTAAGTATAAATATATATATATATATATATATATATATATATATATATATATTATCCGTATTATCTAAATTTTAGCTTTGTATATGTGAAGATATATTTGTGTATATAATATAATTAATTAATATATATTTCACATAGAGATATTACAAAATTTTAATGTTGAACGTAAATGTAAAATGTATATAGTTTAGTTGATAGTGCTCAGAAGTTAAAAAAAAAGTAAATATATTATAAATTAATATCTTAATACCAGAACATTTCAATTAACATAACGTAGCTATTTATAAAATATATTGCATATTAAAAAATTAATTTTACCTTTATAAGACTTGTAGTCGGTTTTACTCTATTCGAATTCATTATTTACATTTTACATAATCTCAAATTTCAATTACAGTTTGTAGATGAGGGTAAAACCCCTATTTTTTAGTTAGTAAATTTAATACATCCAAAAGTTCTTGATAGACCGTTATTTTTCTCTTGTGAATTTATTTCTTTTCTTTATTTTATTTATTTTTATCTTAATTTACCTCAGATGTATTCATATTTGATCGATTTTGGCATAATATCAAATTTTTTACTTTCTATTTAATAGGGAAATATAATTTTATTTAATTAAGATAGGATAATATAAGCAAAATATTTTTGGTATATTTGATCCATAAATACTTTATTTGCTAGCATAAGTAAAAGTCGAAAGCAGTATTTTTGTTGAGCTGAACGCCGTTTGGAGCTGTTGCACGTGAAATTAATCTTATTACGAAGAAGTTGAGTGTGAAATCATCCTGACAAGCGGTTGGACCACCGAAACAGACAGACATGCAGACAACCGCATGAGCAAGCAGCTCAAATTTATAAACTTGCCCATAAAACTTGAACATGGGCAACTAGGCAAAGGCAACTGGTACCACATGGAGGAGAGCGACTGCTGCAGCAGCCACAACAGCAATAACAGCAGCTGAAGTGCTGCATAAGAGTGCATGAGGAAAGACGAGCATTAAAAATAAGAAAACTCACACTAGATGAAGTTTCTTTGAAGCCATGGCAAAAGCCAAAGCAGCCGCAAGGAGCAAAGTTTTAATTTTTGGCCCAGGCAAATGTTGCGGGCGAACGGGCTAGTAATGTGGCAGTGGGGTGGTTGCTTCGCCTATTTCTCCCGCTCACGCTCCTCTTCTTTTTCTCCTTCCCTTCCAGGAGCAAGCTGGAGCTGGCGTGTTTGCTCGCCCAGTGTGTGACAAACTATCTTAATGGCTTTTCGCAGCTTGGCGGCTCTTAAATGCGAATTTAATTAATTGGACACTTAAGTTAACGACATTTCTTTGCCCGCTCTCGTTTGACTGACTCCGACTGCACACAGCGACGATTTTGATTAATTGGCCAACAGCGCACGCCGACTCCACAGGCAGGCACAGGCACGGAGTGGAGGCCAGCGGCTGCGTCGTAAACTGAGCCATTGCCAAGGTGTTGGATGCTGCACGCACTTAATTGATGGCCTTCGCAAAGCTGCGACTACCATCTTGCCAGATTCTCATTGCCTTTCAAAATGGCGTTGCAATCGAGGGATCTTTTTTCCTTAAGCTGCTCAGTAAACAAATATGTATATAAATATATTATATATCATTTATTCGTATTATAGTTTTAATTTTTCCAATTCTAAAAAATAATGAAACGAATTTCTGCTAGACAATATTATTGTAAGTTAGTCGGAATAGCTCAAGAGTATATTCGTAGCTTATATTGCTTGTTCTTTAATATATTCTAAGATATGTATGCTTAATAAACTTAATTAGTTAAATGGAATAACTAGAAATCTATTGCTTTAATTTTCCAATTTGCCAATGAAGTATTCAGATTCTGTGCTTATGTGAACTCGAAATTTTTCAACATCATTATATTTATAATATATAATATAATATTTAATAATAAATATATATATTAATAAATATATGTACATTCATAAAAAATTTAAAATATAAAAATAATAAAAATAAACGATATTTTCTAGTAGCATTCTTATTTTTGCGAAGTTTGCAGTAAAATATTACCCAAATTCAAATTATATTTTCGAACATACATTTTTATTTTGAAATGCATAATACACTTATAATTGCAATTTCCAATGGAGTCCATTTAAGGACTATGAGCTAAGAATGATTTATTAATTACTTGTCATTCAAGCATACAAAATTTGCTTAATCTATACTCTCGCTTGAGTTTTATACGATTTAGAAAACAGACTTTAAGATATCATTTAACATAGAAGATAAACGAATAAACCAAAACAATGCCGACACTTGGATGGGGCGGTCTAACCAAAGTCTAAACACAGAACTAGAAAACAAATACAAGGAACTGGAAGTCCCATTCTGAGAGAAGAGTTGGCCGCTGCTGGCGACGCACATTCATTAATTTAGTGCAGAGAAACATTTTTTGAATTGTTTTGTAGTTTAATGCGAACTTGGTTAAATTTATGTACTCAAGCAGCTGAATTTTCTTAGTCGCAAGTTTGGCCTTGTGGGAGACCCAAAAGTGCAGTCCAGCTCGAGTTTCAGCCAAGCTTCCAGAGTTCAACATTTGCCAGCTTTCTTTGAATTTATTTTGCGGCAAGACAATTTATTAGCTGGCGTTCAAATGTGAGCGCTTATCAAATAATTGCCGGCCTGCAAATGTTGCACAATTAAGCGGTAAAAGGTTAGGGCCAGTGTCCGCTGGGTTTAGACCGCACAGCCAGCCACTCCCCACTGGCCACTGGTCCTTGCCTCGATATACAGACACACTCCTACACTCCCACACACTCCTACACTCCCACACTCCCACACTCTCACACACAAACGCACACTCAGTTCAACATGATTTTTTGTGCACTACAAATGTTTTTTCATCCTTTTTGTTTTTTTATCATGTGTTTTCTTGTGAGCGCTTGTTGCGCTCTCACCTCGAAAATGTTTTTTAATATGCTCCATTTTGGGCTTATCTTTATTGTCTCGTTTAGTGGGCAACATATGAATGATGCTCCATTTGCACACTTTCTTCTTACCTCTTGGCACTGAAATAGCAAATGATTTCCTAACTTTTTCCAAGTCTTTAAAGAATTTAATTTAATTTTATATAAAAATGGTCATTTATTTATTAAATTGTCCAATTATACCTTAAATTTGTACTTACCGGAAAATATTAACTCGATCATTTTTTTTTTGGTAAGATTTTTAATTAATCTTATATATATATACTGTAGACAATATATACATAATAATAATCGATCTAGTCAAAGTGAATCTACAAAAAAAAAAAAAATAAATAAATAAATAATTAATAAATAAAGCGCAGTTAGAACAAGCAGAGTCAGATCATAGGGAGTGATTGTAGCAAAAGCCACACTCCCGCTCACACAACTTCACCTTCTGCTGTTTACAGTTCGTATAGACTACAATATCCATAGATCAATATCAATTACAAATTACAAATTGTATCCATAATTATTGTTTTTCATTCCTTATATATTTTACAATTATTAATTATATAATATTATTGTAGTGTATGAATAATTGTTTTATTTTAATATATTCTTTATTTATTTGGCATCGATCATACTAATTGAAAGCTTAACTGAATCTCTGTTAAGGTACTCTAATAACCTTTGATTTTCTCTATCATGGCTTCAGTCTATTATACGTATATTAATACCTTTTTCATAGTTTAAAATTTTTATTTTCAATTATATATATATATATATATATATATATAGCATACGCATATATAATATTCGCCACGTATATACTTTTACCATATACTCGATCCTGTAATGGTTCAAGCTGATATAAAAATGCGTACGAATTAGTGCAGAAGTTGTCTAGTTGATAAGAACATGATGTATAGTGTGTCCACATGGGGCTTGAACCCTCACCACGGGGCCAAAAGGCAGCCACATGGTCCACGAACCGGCTGCAATCGATCATTTCGAGCGCGTGTGCAGTCTGTGGAACCTGATGCCACACTGCAAGGTTCACGATGGAGAAGGCGCTGCGGATACCAGTTTGTCACAGAAAGCTGGAGTTTCGTGTAGAGGCGATCAAAATGCCGGGAAGAGCGGCCAAGTGGAAGGCTGGCCATCCAGCCATGCAGCCAGTGCGGCCATCTTGAGGTCCAGTGTATGGGGCTCCGAGGTGTGTCACATCTCTTTTGTGTCGCACATTTGTCAGAAATTAATCATGGGCTTGTTTTTTCAGGCCTGTGTGTGTGAGTGTGTGTATGTGTGTGTGTGTGTGTGTTGTGTGTGTATGCGAGTGTGCAAAGAGCAGCAACATTCTTAGCTTTTTGATAAATTAGCCGTCGACCCGTAGGAAGGTGCGAGCTGCTGTCTGGCTGACTCCGAGTCCGGCTAAAGTCGTTGACTGTAAAATGCAATTAAATGCGACCAAAACACACGACTTTGGTGGCGCAATTAATTTTCATTAAAAACCTGCAAGAACTGGCAACACATTCGCATGGCACATCAGCATAAGCCAAGCGATCGTCGATATGGACAATCGGAACATGAGTTACTCATGTGCATTTACCCGAGTGTTAAGTGAGGGCTGAGCCATGGGCCAAGACTTGTATCGATTGACGCTAATTGATATGCTTATCGGCAATCGATAAGATTACGATTGCGATTGCTCAGCGGTGCCAAGCGGTGCAGTTCAATCCACTTTCAATTTGACAGCCCCGACAGACAGGTGACAACCCATAACTCACGATCGTTCAGCACCGCATACGCATTACTTAACGTATATATACATATAGATATATAATGCATATATGTATATCCAGCAATCCTTTTTATGTCCGCTTCTTTAGTTATGCATGGCCGTATGCGCTATGCCAGACACGAATCGTTGCAAGCGCATTGTGAATTATGCCAAGTCTGTGGTCTGTGTGTAGGTTCAGCGCTGAGTGTTGCTCTGTGGAATTCTTCAAAATCTGCATGCACAAGAATCCGCGTCATCCAGTAGGGGTCTTCGCAAATTCCCTTTCTTCATGCTAATAACATAATTGATGATATTGTCTTTTAATTCGCTGCCTTCAACGTGCCTCGCATGCCAACTCAATTCGGTGGCGCATTCACGTGTGCAACGGGGACATTCCTTATTTGACTTGACACTGAACTGCAAAAAGTATTCATACCTAAAGGGAAAAAGAAAAAAAAAAAATAAAACAAAATGTAAACATTTCCAAAACACTCTCAGGCATCGCATCGGCTTTAGATCGCACAAATCCCATTTCTCTATAATCTCTCATTCGCCACGCTGTGGAAATCAACAACAAAAGCGACAAGTAAAAAGTCAGTTAAGGGGATTTCGGGAAAGGATTCCACCTTTGGAGCAAAACAAATTAGAGATTTCAAATGTTATTTACGACCAAAATGGTTGATCTATGATGGGTATTAAGGGTTTCCATGGCGTCGCTGCTCTTCTTCTCCTCCGTCGTCGTCGTGTGCTCCTTTTCTTCTTGTTCTTGCCGCCTCTCGCTTATGGCCGAAATGGGGGTGGAAATTCACACGCACACACACACACTCACTAAGCATAATAAGCAAGCACCTTTCATTGGCAACTGCTTATGTAGGGCTACTTGAATACCCTGTAAGTAAGTAAAGGCTTTGTAAATTATTTGAGCTCAAGCATTATATGAAACTCTCTTAATGAGAGGCAGATTAAACGCTGTAGCCTATAATTTACTCTTTTTATAATTATACAATGATATGAAAAATATTAGTGTACTTTAAGTAAGATCTTATTTCATATTTCTATTAACAATCGAAAAAAGGAGCTATACTAATTTTTGCAGCTTTATAAGCAAAGACTTAGTTTACTTTGCATTAAATCTCATAAATAATACTAAACTACCACGAAAATTAAACACATCTTACAAATGATTAATTGTATTTGGTGTGGTAGTTTAAAAATTAATTAAATTTAAGGAACTGAATAGATCTGCTGATCGAAATTTAGGTTGGGCATGTATCAACTTTTTGTATGAAAGTATTTAATACATGACAAATACATATACAACTAGTCTAAACGGCTAAAAGCCGATCCACACTAAATAAGTAGGATGTAAGTCTGTCCTATGTAAAGGTTCCGGTGCAGAATAAAGTCAAAATTAGGACTTCAAAGCAAGTGCCTGTTCAGTTGCTTAGATTCAATTTTGTAGTATTTTTACTATGCAGTTTGCGCACCTGAAGAGTGATCATAGAATAACGAGCATATGAAGAAAGATCATAGGTAGAGCCACGCTCCCGCTCCACCTGCTGCTCTTTTCAATAATAGTCGGTTAATATAGACTAATTTTAAAATAGTATTCTATATCTCGAAATGACTTAAGAGATTCTAACGCTCATCATTATTGCAATTAATTAAATTTAGACAAAATATAAAGAAAATCCTTAGACGAATATTAGATTTTGTTTCAACTAAGTTGGCAAGCTGGTTTTAATATCTTTGTTTCTTATTTCTTTCAAAAAATCGACGCCAACGACGGCCAATAGCCGCCCGGTCGCCATTCGAGTCATTCATCTTGTTTGCCGCCTGCTGTCTGCTTATACGAATACTGCATCAAGAAATCTGCTGCAAAACGGGAAAATAAATCAGTGCGCCGCGACGAGCGTTTGGGGCACAAACACACACACACACACACACACACACACAGGCGGATACTCGGTACTGGGTACTCGGTACTCGATACTCATATGTCAAGTGTATTTTTGGACGTCTGCGCTGACCCCTGCGCTGTCTGTGCACCTAGCCGCCGAGCGAGCCAGCGACAACTCTTTCACTTGGCGTCTTCTGCTTTCTTCCAATTTGCTTTGCTTTGCTTTGCTTTAGCAGGCATCCTTAGCGCCGAGATTTATGACATTTTAGTTGGCAACGTCCACTTATCTTATCGCACTGTTGGCATCGCACTCTCTCGGCACACAGAGCATAGCAACCAAGTGGCGACTCAGCTCTGTTTTGCTCTTGTAATGCATAACTCTGGCATGACCTCACCGCACTGTCAGCCCTGTTGGTTGACGAAAATCTGTTTTATTGCCTCGCATCGAATCGGAGGTCAAGTCGGAGGCATTTTCGCCATGCAAGGTGTACATTGTTTAATGGCTGAATTAATGTAACTACCTGTGCGGACTGCAAACCGAAAAGCAAGAGTGCTTCGGCTGTGACCTAATAACGCGCAATGCCCATCACTTCTACTAGACAATGGGCATCGTAATGTGCCATTAGGGTCAAGGTCACAGACCACTCACCCCAAATGCTTCACCTGTACAATTTATAGGAATTAATATTTGTAGCATTGCAACTAGAAGGTCAACATATATGCTTCACTTTCATTTTCTAGCTGATCGGCTATAAAATGCCCAAAACGTTTCATTTGTTATCCTTAATTACAATTTGAAATTTGACTCTCGAGTGTGTAAGTAAAGGTCATTAATGTTTCATATTTCTACAGATACGTGTCTAATTAATTTGAATAAACTATTCTTTGTAATCATATATTATTATATTTTTTATATATATATAAGACTTTTAAAATTGAAAATTAGGCAATTGATTCACTCTCTAAATAATCACAAAGTAACAAACCATAAATTCTGTAAATTGTACTCGGAGATCCTGGTCAACCAGCTCATGTTGGCCTCGTCAATAAAGGCGTTGGCGCTGTAAATTAATGCAATATGCTCAAGGTGCGACAACTGCTAAATTCGAAATGAATAAACCTGCTGCGGGTGGTGAATAAAAGTGCCGCCGCGCGAGCGCCGGCTGCCTCTGATGACGGTTAAGGTTGCCTAATTAATTTCCATTACAACGTGCCACGCGGCGAGAAAAAAGCGAGTGACAAAGATCCAGAAATACATAAAACAGAGCTGCCCCGCCCATATGTGGAGAGTGGGTGGGCGTGAGCGTGTACTTGGCCTATGTGAGCAGAGGATGTGGCTGACTGGAGGCGATTAAATTAAGTGGCGCATTAACAATTGCACTGCCAGGGACAAACTAAATCATTTTGACGCCACTTGCTGCGCGTCACAATTCACACAGAAATTCGTGTAGCTAAGAGTGGATGAATAGGAGAGTGGAAGATGAGTGCAAAGTTGGCAGCGTGAATCGCGGGCTTTTGGGCAATTTGTCAAGCCGGCAATTGGCCGCACTTTGATGGGGTTGATGGGGGTGCAGTGGCAGCTTCTTTAGACCAAAACGTGGCACTCAGTAAAATTGGCTCATTTGCATTCGAAATTTAAATTAATGCAAAACCGCTGAAAATGGCAAAGTTGGGCAAAACTTTTGCTACCGGCCGACGGTTGGCCATTGCAGGAGCAGCGGACAGCCAGGCAGCGAGCGGCGTGGGGTCTGAGGGCGATCATAAATATTCGCTGGCGCTCGTTAGAGGCTGCCAACGAATGGACGCGGACTCGAACGCGAACGCGAATGCGGACGCGACTTCCTTACTAACTACGCACAGAAAATCAAGTGGGGAAAAATGCTGCGGCAGCAGCTGCTGCTGCAGCAGCAACAGCAGCGCAAAATATGTGGCCAGGGTCTGGGCAACTTTCTTGCCGCAGTTCCTTATTTCTTATTCCCAGGAGCCAACAACAACAACAACAGCAACAACAAAAGCTACGGCAAACAGAGCAACATTAGAAGCGGAGTGGAGCAGATGGAGGCAAGTGTGTGTGTGTGTGTGTGTGCGTGAAGAGCGCGCGTAGAACATCTTACTCGCTTTTTAAAATGTCCAATAAAAATTGCCGACACATTTCGCCCATATTTCTTCGGAATCCCATATAAATCACGCGCTGTAATCCCTCATGCTATCGCCGCGTCGTCTTGGCTGCCGCTGTCGACTTTGCCACTGCCGCCGCAGAGGGCAGCAGGGGCAAGGGGAAGAGGGGAAAGTTTGGGGGAAGAGCGGATGCCGCTGCGGGTCTGAGTCTGGGTCTCGGTCTGGGTATTGGGGCTTGGGTTCGGTTTCGGTTTCGGTTTCGGCTCTGAGTTTGGCAGTTTTGGCAATAAGAAAGTTTTTCTTTTCTTTGGTATGCCAGGCTCTGCATTGGCATTGTTTAGGTCCCCGCGACCCTCAATGGGGACTGGAAAGGATACGGGAACTGGGACTCTGTCCTGGTCTAGGGTGGGTTTTTCCTTCACCCACGCTGCGTGCGCTCGAAGGCCTCATTATGGTGCCTGCGATTATTTGAAATTGCAAAAGTTTATTCATTGTGGGCGGACCGGAATGTGTGGCGTACGTAAGATCGAAAGATGTATGTGCTCTATACAGATAAATCAATAACAATACATGTGCTGAATTCCGATTTCAATGACTCCATGCCAGCGACTGCGTCCGCTTGAAATTTGTATAAATTAACAAAAGCCCCATATATTTCATGCCTTTTCGAATAAGTTTCTAAGATATTAGAAATATTTAGAAAGTTAAAAAAATCCAAAAAAATATTCGAATCTTGCTTCGTAATCTTAGTTATAGGACTAATAATAACAAGTAACGAAACTCTAATCGAGACGGCTCGACTAAGAGATACCCTGAATCCTTTGAGCTGATATACCAATCATTAAAATATTGTTTTATTCATTAACAGCAAGCAACACATGCACACATGTATACGCACGCACTCATATGCACGCGCTCTGCGGACTGCTATTAATGAATAAATGAAACTATAATGATTGGAATTACACCGCAAAGGATTCAGAGTATATCTTAGTCGAGGCGTCTTGACTAAAGTTTTGTTATGTGTTTTGTTATTGATTTTAGAATAAATAAACATGATATCTAATTTTAAAAAACTTAACACTTATTTTATAATTATAAGTGAATTATAAATGTCTGAAAACTGAAAAGAAGTCTAAAGCTTCTTAATAGATATTTATTTGTTACTTTAGGAAATTTATTTGTTTATCATGAGCATTACAAATATTCCGTAATCTAATTGAAAATTAAGTTTGCATGACTGAGGGGCGAATGTCTTCTTCTTAGCATCTTAATTACGGAGAGCAGCAACAACCATGCATCATCTTTAAGTGGAAAGGGCCAGCAGATCGTATGCTGGTTCTGTTGCTAATGTGCCGTTCCTCCGCCCACTCCAAAGTTACAGAAGCAACAGAAAAACGCGGTGCGACTCGCTTTATGAACTCTGCGCAGAGGCATGCAGTTGTGTGTATGTGTGTGTATGTGTATGTGGATGCGTGTTGCTATCAACACCAAATAAATGTACGAAACACGCGAGAATAATGCGCGCATATTGTCCAAATTTGTTCTCTATAAATTTTATTAACAAAACACAAAAAAAAGAAAAAAAACCAAAACAACGAAATGAATTTCGCGCTGCTTGTTTACCGGAATAGTAGCGCAGGACAGGCAGGATTCCGGATATGCACGGACTTGAGAGTGGCTCGGTTTACGGAACAGGGCTCGATGATTCGTATGGGTTGGTTGGTTGGTTGGTTGGTCGGATTGTTGGATGAATGTTAGCGGCTGGTGGAGTATTTCTGATGCTGCCGAGAGGCAAAAGAACTATGTTTGGCGAGAGATAAAGCAATAAATTCTGTCAGAAATTTAATTTGATAATAAATCTTTGGTTCTAGCGCTACGGAATTTATTTGGCTCGCACTCACGCACACTAATGTGTGTATATATAGCATGTATGTATATGTATATAGAAATTCGTGCACATAATAAAACAAAAAGGGCGCAAAAAACGTGCGTGCACGCCAAGGATGAATGAGGATACCAAACATGACACTTATGGATGTTCCAGCACAGAATCACACACACACCCATTCACACACTCACACACACACTTTTGGGCTATGGCAGACAAGGACTGCGACATTTGTCGGGCTTGTTGCCTCTTTATCCCTTTTCAAAATATCACCTACACTTATGCAGCACAGTAATGTGTTTATAGATATGTATGCGTATGTGTGTGTGACACCTCGCCCCGTCAGCTGGCACTGAAAATGGTTTCTAATCCGGTTAAGGGCCAAAACCACTCACGCTTTCAACTGCCATTTGGCCTTATCACATGGAAATTGCCTGAAGCCTTGATAAGTTTTAAAGCAGCTTGTTCGATGTTAATTCACATATACACACGCATACGCACCCACACACACTACGAATATATGATCAAGCTAAGATGGGTTAAATTTGGACTAAAAAATTATATTTATTATTATGTAATTATTTTGATATTACCTCAATTTTCGTTGACTCGAAATGTATTCAGAATACATATATATCTAATATAACTTGATTTGTTAAGGTACATTGTTGGATGGCATACTTTTTGGCACCATCTTAGGGCCGGCTTACTTAATGTTCATTAACAAGATCGCCAAAAAGTATGTTTTAAAATTATTTCACATAAACAAGAATAGATAAAATGTTCTCTAAAAATGATGCATAAAAAATAACTAAAAGAAGGAATGCCTTAAATGTGTCTTTTTTTTTTAAATTTAAATCACACCACCTTTACCCCTATAAGAGGGGATTGTCCGGATGTGTAATTGGGATACCTAAAAAAGTAAAGTACCTTGGTGTCACTCTTGATAGAAGGCTCATTTTTAAATCGAATATATAATCACTAAAATCAAGGCTCAAAGATAAGCTAAAAAGTCTGGATTGCTGAGATCCCCTTGCAATATTAATATAATATATAATATAAATATAAATAACATTTAGCAGCAAAACAAAATACAAATTATACAGAATAAAGCGCTACATATACAATAAATTGAAATAGGCTGTTGTGAATATCGATTAGAAATAAAAACTAGTAAATATTTCACTTACAAAAACTATAAATACAGCATACATATGTGTACCATAAAGATATATATAATTTTATATATATAGTAGGAAACTTAAATGGATAAGAACAATTTTAAGTGTTCAAGTGAAACACTGCAAGCATTGTTAGCATCGAGGTAGATTATGTCCTGCAGCAAAATGGGCTGCATCCAGTCAATGGCGAGCAGTTTATAGCTAGAAAAATTGGAAAATTCAGACAATTCTGTTCGCAACAAAATATTTATGATTACCCTTTGGGTATAAGACTTATAAGCTGCGATCTGGTGATCCAGGTTCCATAGTAGGGACAAAGTGTGTATTTATCATAATCAAAGCTTTTATAAAAATTAAAGTATTGCTGCAGTGCATCTTGTAGTGTGTTTGGGTTGACTTTAACCTTCTCTAGTTTCAATTCCATATGAGAACGTTTGTTGAATTTACTTATTGTGGCTTAAATATAGTGTAGAAAATATTCCTATTGATGTATGTATAAATGATGATGGCCAACAACTTACGTCCCATATCTGGAATTAGATTCTTTTGCAACCTTTCCACCGAAGGCAATAGCTGGGACATTTGCAAGAAGTAAATTACCATCAAAGTATGTAGATGACTGCGCAGCTGAGGTCTAAGCTCGAGGTTTTTCGCTCTATCGCGCAGATAGTGAACCATATACCGACCTAATACAGATGGGCAAGTTCTTTACAATGATAATATTGAGAATACTACAAAAACAAAGCTCTCACCTATCGGCTGCAGATCAAACAAATAACTAACCAGCAGATCGTGCGAAGGTGCCGCCCCTTTAGAGAAATTTATATCCACATTGATGTTAGTTTCAATGTGAGTCAGGCATATAATGGGTACTCTAGTATCGACAAATGTGTTAAGTATTTTCCAGGTTTGGTTAGCTTTTCTCTGCAGGAAATCAGTGGTCGTATATATTTTTTGCGTCGGCGTTAATGATGGATGATCTGTAAGAAATAAATTATATTTAGTTTATATTGCATTTTAATTTCTTAATAAATTTAATAACTTACCAATGTTTGCAAATATATCTAGATCGGACTTATCATTGGCAACTCCTGCAATACGTGAGCCGAAGAAGCCGACATTTGTTGTTTGATTCGGAAATGCCTTTTTGAGTACCTTGAGCACATCATAATTGATCTGTTGTAGAATCGGAGAATATCTCAGTTGATTTGCTGCCTCAACCTGCTCAACCAACTGCGGCCAATAATTCTTAGATTTGCCTAAACATAAACGTTTTATACCCTTTAGGCTTCATACTCTCTGATAGTCTTACATACCAATTTCCTCTTGCAAGTGTAACATTGAGTAGTTCTATCGGTATATTTTGATTATTAAACAAGTTTTGGTTATTTTAAAAGAAATATATTTACACTGATCTTTGCTGAAATTCGCGCCAACACTCCAAGCAAATTAAGTAACAAAATAATATTTCCTCTATAACAAATGTGCATTTTAATTAAATATAAGCAACGTAGCGACAAATGCCATTCACAGGCGCATGAACTCAACTGAAACGATTGCCCACATGTTTCATTGAGTAATGAAATTTGTTCTCGCGTTATCATTTAAAACAGAGATTATAAGATGATTTTGAAATAAACACACCAAAACAAGACATACTTGATTATACAAAGCAAATTATTAAACTTTTTGAAATATATTACTATAGAATTGATAAAGATGTTTCTGTTGTTGTGTTACATATTCCGCAACAAAACTATAGGATCCCATTTGAGGCAGAGCAAAGCCAGCTCTTCCCTTCCTCTCTCTTAGAATTGTACTCTTTTATACTTATATAGTTTAATAATAAGCAAGATTATTATGTTCATAGTTGGCTTGCGACTTTAAATATTGCAATTTAAATAGACGGATTCTTAAGAGATTTCTATTGGGGTGTTACACATGTATGATCCCCTTTGATGCAAACTAAAGACAGCTCTCCATTCCTCTCTGCCAGAATTCTAATCTGTATTTATTTTGACTTATACTTATATAGCTTAATAATAAACAATATTACTATGCTCTCTCATCTTTGTCGGTCGAGTGAATCTTAGCAAGAGACACTCAAGAATCAATGAATTGAAATATAAATGTTCATCTGAGACGACTCAGAGCTCATACACTTTTTCAAGTATTTCAAATGCGCTTCGAAAACCTTTGGCAAAAGTTTGCAAAACAAACTGTTTTATTTTTCTCAATTTCTTACGGAATCAACAAACAGAGCGAGAGCGAGAGCGAGAGAGAGAGAGAGAGAAAGAGAGCAAAAGCTGAAAAACTATTGGCGTCATCGTGTTGTCGGTGGCACAACATTCATCTTACTCGCGCCGGAAACGCCATTGGAAAACTCAGCAGTAGCAGTAGCTCTGAGTCGGCACTCTGGGCACAGACTGTGCTGTTTTTCGCCAGAATTTAAATAAAAAGTGAATTTCTCATTTCGCTGCTGGTGCTGCAGCAGGACCCGTAGCCAGAGCTGAAGTCAGCGGCAGTGAGTGATGGTTGCTGCTTGCTCACAGATTGAATGGAGTACTTCCGACTTCCGGATTCAGGTTCAAATGCGAGCGCTGCACTTTCGTCTGGAAAACTGCAATGCACCGCAAAAACTTGATAGCTGCGCCACCATCATCAGCTGCCTTGCCAGCAGCCAGCAGACTTCTTGGATTGACTTTGACTTGGCCAAGTTTCTCATCTTGGGGCTGACAACTTTTTGCTTTAGTTTCGTATTTCTTTCAGTGACTCTTGATTGGGCAACACCCGCGCAGCCCTAGGTACAGGCTGACCGAACCGCAGACACTTTGTCTGCCACCCGGCCATAAATCTAAGTCTGCGTCCTGTGAGACGCACTCGCACTCACTATATATATATATATATTCTTATATAGCAAATAAAATGATTACGAAACATCAAAGTGTTGGAGCTCATGGTGCGCCAGCTGAGAGTAATGTCTTCTCTGCTTTCCATATTTTTGTTGCAACAGCCAACCGTCAACAGCTGGCGGCCAGTTAAATTGCCTCAGCTCGCTCGGTTATTAAAGTCATTCAAGAGCGCTCCGGAAACTAAATGGGAAGTGTATTAGCTGGTCGAGCGGAAACGTATTAACTGATCGCATATCTCGGCGCCCTGTTCGGCAGCAACAGCAATATCGAAAGCGACACCGACACCGACCGTCACCAGCAACGAGCAACGACAGCAACACGGTTATTGCTGGCTGCAGCAGGCGCCACTGCAGCAGGAAACGCAGTTTTGGCTGCCCGCCCGTCTGTTTGGTCATCCATTGACGCAAGTCCGCAGCTGTTTGCTGCCCCAGCCCCCAAGCTAGCCCCATCATGCCACATGGCCAGCCTGGCAAGGATGCTCTTAATTTATGGCATTGAACTTTTATTGGGCGAATTTCTGTTCATTTCCATGCGTGTATTAAGAATAATGGATGCATGTGCCGGAAGTGCTTCATTTGAGAATGGGGAGTCTGTCGCCAGTGTAGCCAAGTATACATGTATATCTGTAAATTTATGTATCTAAATATATATATTTAAATCAACTTGATTCTCATTGAATGATTGACAAAGTGACAAAGTGATCCTTAAAGTAATTTATATAATGTTTTTAAATGCCTACTTGTGTGTATTTAGATGTTTGTAGATCTTAAGATTGGTTCATAGCAATGCCTATGTGATTCTGACGAATTTAAGCACAGAAATAAAAAAATATCTGCACATCTCTTGTTTTATATCTCTTCCTCTACATTTGTCTCTCAAATACTCACTCCCTCTATCTGGCTTTCTCTCTCTGGCTTAAATTCCTTTTAAATATTTAGCCTGCCTGGCAAAAAGTCGAAGCGTCAATCGTCGGTAAATATATAAAATTAAATTAATTACAAAATATTTTTGCTGATATACATTAACAATTGTGCGACTTCATTAAATTTACGCATTCATTTATCATGAGTTCATTTTTGCGAATTCCATACAAATGTGCAAACAATGCAATGCTGTGGTCAACAGCGGCGTGTCCTGGCACAATATGGAATGTAATTCATTTACAGATAGTATCTGCAGTCAGCAGATAAGCTAAAAGATCTTTGCTAAAAATACCATTCTCTAAATTAAACTTAATCTTATCTGTTATTCTGTGAACTATAAAATCTTAATGTTTATTTTATATTCTCTCCATGTTCGATTCTCTCAAGTGTGCGAATTTGATCTTTCAAAATATTTATTTTCATTTAGTTATATCTAACAAACTATATAAAAGTCGAACTTCGATAGTCTGTGAAATGAATTTCAAGTTCATTTCCAGGGCATAGTCAACAGAATTCAATGTTAAACTCTCTCGGTTGGGTTGGTAAATTGAATAAAAAAATCACAGTGCGCAGTTGAGTGCAAAGAGTTGCATTTGCCTCCGTGCAACCGCTAGGCGTTGCAAGTGCGTTTATGGTTTGATGATTTACAGTCACAGCCATAAATATTCGCACGGCCAGTGCGCACATTATTCGCGATTTATGCTGCGCCGCCATAATTCATGCAACAGCACATGTAAAATTTATGCAATTATTAATTTAACACTCCCACGCACCACCACCACCACCACCACCCATTCAGCGCCTCTATAGCACCACCTCATCCATTCTAGCTTGTATTATCAGCTAAAACTGGACACAAAGGCAGATCTAATCTGACCCGGCTAAGCGTTTTGGCCGTACAAACCAATTTGGGGCGACAATGCAACAAATGAACTGCTGGCAGTCGAACTCGTTGCCCACTCACCCACTGCACCACCGACCGGCTGTGGAACCATAATTTACCCGACGAGCAAAAACACTCACGAAAATAATAAATGTCCAATATGTTCGCCTGGCTGGCAACATGGCAAAGTCGGCAGAAGAAACCGACGCCCACACAGCACCAAATCGACAGAAGCAACAACGGCAAGTGCTGTAACTCCAACACCAACACCAACACCAACACCAACACCAACAACAGCAACAACAACAACAACAATAGCAACAATGAGAAAAAAGCTCATTCATTTGGCATGTGTGAAACAAACAGCAGCTCCAGAGCGTGGCAGCCTAGATGTCGAGGCTGGACAGTGGGCCACGGTCCAGTGAAGGTTCGTCCTGGGGCTGGAAGTAACTGCCGCAGCCCTTAATGCAGGCCACCTGCTAGGCTCGAGTGGACGGAGCGGACAAGCAGTGTTCGGCTGGAACACGGACAACATGTCGCTCCATTAATTTGCCATAAAACAGAAGTGGACTAAAATTTGTTTGTAGTTATTGCTGTTGTTGTTGTTGCTCCAACAAAAAATTACAAATGACACCAAGCAGTCACATCGACAAAAGATAGTTGGAGAAACACCGAACCGACCAGTCCTAGCTAATTTATGAAAGAAACTATTTTGATGTTCTGTAAAATGTCCACAATGACATATTGAGAGCAGCAGAAAGAGCAGCCAGAAAAAATGAAGATATTAAAAGAACATATCTACGATTGGAAACATTGTCCGGGAATGCATTAATTCAAACCGACTCCAGGCAGCACCCTTGTCCAGCCTGCTGCTCTCTCTCTCGTTTCTGAGTTGAATAAATTAATAAGATATATTTCTAAATTTTATAATAGACCAAAAGCAAGGATTGTGTCATTCGATTTAAAAATCAAAAAACACATTTTATGGTGAGTTAAATTCTTAAATTAAATAAATTTTGTCTTGAGAGTAGAAAATATGTGAAACAAGTAACAAAACTCTAGTCGAGACTGCTCGACTAAGAGATACCCTGAATCCAATCATAAAAAGTTTCATTTATTCATTAATAGTAAACAACACATTCACACACACAAACATATGCATGAACGAATATTCACGTAATATGCTCAGTGCGCAGTTTTGCGGCTGCAAAAGATGCTTCACTATGGAAACTTTATTGTTTAATAACTTTTTTTCTCGACTTATGTTCTTAATCGGGAAGTGATTATGACATTCAAATGTACCTATTTGCCAAATTTCAAGTCTCTAGTATTTGATATACGTGAGTTGTCATTTTTGTTGAATTGTGGGCGAAGGGGGCGAGGCATCAAAAATGCAAAAATGACAAAATGTACGGAATCAATATAGCAATCAGCCACAACTTAGAGCACAATTTTTATCTATCTCTATCTCTCTATATCTATCTTTAACGGTGTGCACGCCAGGCCTCAAAAACAAAGCGATATTTTCGATAGTTATCGATAATAAAGAAATGGGACGAGCGTACAGCTTATGGTATTATCGAGCATTTTGCTTTTTATTTGAAGTCTCTAGCTTTTGTGGTTTACGAAGTCCACGTGTTTACACGGACAGACGGACGGGCAGACGGACAGAGCTAGTTCAAGTCAGCTCATCGAACTGATCTAGAATATATATACTTTATGGGGTGTGGCACGCCTTCTTCTGCCTGTTACATACATTCGCACAAAAACATTTTAACCTGATTTTCCATTTTCAATGTATTCAGGGTATAAAAATGCTCTAAGATGGTTTCTGGGAAATAAATTTTAATTTATTTAAGGCGTAAACCCAGCTGAAATTCGAGTATTATTTGAGATTAATCTTTCGTCTTTCTTTCGTATATATATATATATATATATACATATATATTTAAGACACATAGCATCTCAATATATTTATCTTTTCTTCTATCTCGCACTTTCTGTGTAGCTTTTTATTATATTGTTTTATTCTTGAGTAACTATCTTACAAAAGACTTACATTTATCCACGTTACACACTTGCCCAGATTAATATCATTATTATTAATATTATATCATTAAAATTGAACACGAATCTATACAGTTATTGACAGGCGGCTTTTATACATTGTCTATCGACATCACAAACTGAACTGACTTGAAAATCATTCAAGCTGCTTTTTATACGTGTGAAAATATTTATATCCCGCGATTCAGATCAAATATCAAACTATTGATAAATATTAAGTAGCAGCAGTAGTATAAGAAGAGAAACTAGATGAGTTTTGACTCATTGAAGAGTATATTGGCTTATGATGGATATTAAAATATGTAAATAACAAAAACATTTTATATACAGTTGCCGGCAGATATGAATGTAATATTTGAATTTACAATACGGTATTTTTCATTATAATTACTTTCGACTGAAAGATTCTCACAAGCTGTATATATCCATTAAATAATAGGAAAACAAAGCAATTGCTTATAGAAATGACTATCGTTAACTAAGTTTCTGATACTTTACAAATAAGCTTCATAATTGCAGGTTGAATATATGATAAAATAATGAATATTTGAAGAGAAAACCAAAGTTTACAAATTGAATTCATTTCAATTGTCACTGTGCTATATTGCAGAAATTAAATAAATAACTTAAAAAAAATAATTTATGTTTTTTTTTTAGTTTTTTGTATTATTATCATTATTATAATCATCAACGAGGTGAAAATGTATATTGGTTTTGAAATCCGTGTTGCTGTATAAATAGGTATTTTGCAGAAACCTATGCCAATAAAGGGCATGGCAAATCGAAAGAAATTCAGTTTTGCAACCTAAACAACTTGATTTATCTTATTAAAATTTATTTGCTTAAGCAAAAAATGTAATTAAAAGAAATATAATAATTAGTTGATAATGCGATAAAGCAATAATGTAATATATCAGGATATCAGATGAAACATTTGGCAATATATATATATACATTATTTTATGGCTGCCTGTATGGCTTAAGTTATCGTGTGCATTTCTGGGACTCAGGATTTCTGTGTTGCTTTCTCTCGTTCCCTCAAAAGTTATTTTCATTATGTAAAAGAAAAACGTGCTCAGATCCAGATTCTTTAACATCAGAACTAAGAGTTGGTTTCAAAGCTCTTCTTCATGGCACTGTTAATAATTTCTTTGAAGTGTTGGATATTTGTCAGTGTTATGAGGCTCTCAGCACACTGACCGGCGTTAGGGGCGCTGCTGATGACGCCGTACAGGAAGTGGCGAAAACGATCGCGTGAGTAGGCGAGCGTCTCCCGCTTAGCCGTAAATCCGCCCCCGCTATCGCCGTGGCAGGCCCGCGATCGGCCCTGAGTGAACATGCAGAACTTATCTGGAGTAATGTCGCGCAGATTGGCGAGGCACACGGAGTTCATTTGCGATTTGGCTGGCACAAACTGCAGTTCCCGTTTATCCTTGAAATTCCAGCCAGCGAATTGTCCTTGTACATCGTTGTTGATCGTTTCCTTTTCAGAGTAACTGAAGAACTCCACACACACCGGCCGAATGACGTTGCTCAGCATGTATGGCCTACTCAGAAAGATCAGCGCTATATCGTTAATGAAATTATCTTCACGGCCCTTATAGTCACTGAAAGATGGAAATAATTTCATTAGTTAGATTAAATTGAATCTGTTTGAACGATAAATGTAATATCTAAGACAAGACAGATCTTTAAATTTTAGTATTTTCCGGATTCCTGATCCTACATCCCTTTCTGTGTAATCGAAAAATACAACACTTACGGAGCGACTATAATGTTGTCTACATTCCGCCGCGTATCCTCGTCGGTAACATCGTCGTAGCCCCTATATAGCTTGGCAGCAACAACTTGAAACGTATTGAAGCTGTAAGTCTGTCTGGAGACCTCACTGAACACACAGTGAGCAGCCGTGATGACCAGGTCGGGGGTGAGCAGAGAGCCGCCACAGACGAAGTTGTAGTTCTTCTCGGTGTGCCAGACGTAAAGGCCGACATGCCAGGGCACCACAGTGTTGTTAATGGCATAGCCGTGGGCCGAGAACTGTGTTATGGGTGTCGCAATCTGGCCGCACTCCTGGGCGCACGGCACGCGCTCACGACTCCAATACCCGCCCGGCAAGCACTTCATTGCCGACAGCGTCGTGCTAACCGATTTGAACCCGGTCGCGCAAACGAAATTCACCTCGGTGCCCGGCGGATAGTAGCGCTGGGTGCAGTTCACCGCTTGGCCCTCATAAGTGCATATAGGGTTGGTTGAATACCCATGCAGCATGCTCTTGGAACGACCGTTCGAGTCACGCCAAGAGTCACAGTATTCTATAAGAGAAGATATTTATATTTAGGATCAAATATGCCGCGAAGCTGTACGCTACTTACTCACGCACTTGGGCACAATATCGAGGCTCCACTGTCGATTAGCACAGCGGCTCGTCTTTGAGCCCTCCAGAACATACCCGGGCTTGCAAGAGAAGAAGACCGTCTTCTTGATGATGGGCGGCGTTAGGTAGGTGCCGTGCTGATCCTTCAAAATGGGCAACTCGTCGCCGTGAGGCAGTGGACAACCTATCAGATCAGTCGGCAGCACGGTCGTCGGCTGTGTGGGCAAGGAGGTGGTGTTGCACAGGAGTGGCGCCTCGTCCGAGCCGTCGAAGCAGTCTGCCTTGCCGTTGCAGGTCAGATCGCTGGAAATGCAGCCGCCACCGCCGCACTTGAAGGCGTAACCTGGACACTCGATGTGACCGCAGAGTTTAACAGACTCGTCGTAGCCGCTGCCATCTCCACAGTCATCGTGGCCGTCGCACAAATACTTTCTCTTCTCAATGCAAATACCAGAGGGGCATTGGATTTCCTCGTCCCTAGAAGCAATCAAAGCATTCTTGAGATCCATATAATCACAGCACACTGAGTACTCTCACAGGCATTTTCCCTGCAGATTGTGCTCGAATTCAATTATGTCGTCAGTGGAGCCGCATCGCAACTCCGTCTCGTCCGAGCCATCGGCGCACTCAATCTTGCCATTGCAGGCTGCCGTGCCGATCACACAGGCGCCGTAGCTGCACATGAAGTAGGGCTTGGTGCAATATTGCCGCTGCGACACACAGGTCAGACTAGTCTCGTCTGACCCATCGGGGCAATTCTTGACCCCGTCGCACACGTCGAATTTTGAAATGCAGCTCCCATTCTCGCACTCGAATTGGAGGGCACCGCAGGCTCCATATACTGAGCCTTGATGCATAACAAAGATTCAATTTTTATTACTTGACTTTAAAGTTGTTTATGAATCAACATTTGTATCCAAAATGAATATGATAATGTTTTGTGGTATTGATCCAGCATTCTAGGAAATTGATAACTGACTGATGAGATCAGATGAGACTTAGCAGTGAAAAGGCATTAAGCAATCGACTATCTTTGACTCAAATGCTTTTAGTTGAGAAAACATGTTTAAGCGAGGCTTATCTTTCCTCAAGTTACACCGGTCATCGTGGATGGAATCGAAAACGACAAACAATAACAGAGAGCTGTACGTGCTAAGCTCGCTCTTAGTTTTTCTCAAGCTCTCTCTAGCTCTCTCTGCTGTCTGTCTGGCTCTTTCATCGCATAAAGTCAAGATTACAATAGCCAATCACTCAGACCTTTGCATTAGCTCGCGAGATATGTGTGTATAAATCAAGCATTTATTTCCAGTACAAATTTAATTAATATTCGATTATTTACTTACGCGCACTAAGGCTTAACAAAATCACGCATATGCATAGTAAATGCATATTATTTATATGTATGAACACTTAAGATTTTATATATATTTATTTATATATATCGGCGCTTAAGCTGAGATGTTTGTGTTATCAGGAAACACTTGGCCGATCGACAGCACAAACTGAACTGAATTGAAAAATCTTGAAACAGCAATTATGAACAGCAATAAGAGTGCAGACAGTTGCTGCAGCTCGAAGAGTAAATACCCTAATATTTATTGGCCATATAGCCATTATAGTTTTATGTTATAAAAAGGAAATATTTTATTAATAATAATTTAAGTTCATATAAATATTCATCTAAATAAACATATATTTTATACAAAATTAAATTATATTAATAATAATTATCTTGAATATTAATATTTCCAGTAAAGAACTCAGCATGTATTCCCTTAGCAAGAGTATAAATTGCGATTGTCAAGCGCTAAAACAAGTTTTCAGAAGAAGATACACAGCGAATCTCACATCTTAAAGAGAGCATTAGCACTCTTCAAGCATTTAGAGTGGCTGGTCTCTCAACAGCTCACAGCAAGTGTCCATAAAAATATACAAAAACTTTAATTTATGAATTTTTATATGAGATGAGTAAGAATTAAGCCTGTCCACATTACCATTACACCCAGAGGAATACTAATACTTATTAAATTTCACAAATGGCTTTAAGTATATATGTAATTATGAAGATTTGCTTGTTCTAGTACTCTTTTTCTATTTATCTTTATTTATTTAAAATTCCCAAAAGAATATTTTATAAGTTCGCACTCACAATATATCCTTGCAGGCACTAAACGATGAATGCCATTAATACAGGGTGGCCGGCAATTGTTGCTTCCGCCGCCTGGCGGTCGGCAGCGCAACTAGCGCTCTCACAAAATACATCGGCCAGCTTTCGTCAGTTCACGCATTGCTTTGTACAACGATCAAGAGGTGGCGCTAGTGTGTTGCGCCATCTATGCGTCAGATTATAAGTCGCAATTTCTTAGTTTTAAATCAAATTTTTATTTTCTTTATTTTGTTTTCCACATCCTCACTGGTTGTTCTGCCTTGTATTTATATTACGTATAGTTCATATCGATAATTTACAACTTACGGATCTAACATAGAATGACGTTAAATTAGAGTTACATAGTATTCGAGTAGAAACGATTTGATTACCCTACACAAAATGACAATAGAATTTTGCGCTAAGTGTTTTTCGTGTATGTATGTGCATTTGGTTGCTGCGTTTATACATGAGTTAGGTTAGAATAGGGAAAAACATTATTATATCTCGATCAGCCTGTGCGGCTGTGGAGCTGTGGTGAGGAATAAAGTAAAAAACCACAAGAATTTACAATAATCGTAATGTAGTGTTTTATTAATACATATACATACACATACACATACATATGTGCATTACATAAGTAAGTAGTAGGTAAGTTTGTAGAGTGAAATAAATTCTAACGCCGACGCGCTCCGTTCCATCTTTTACGTATATCCGTTGCTACGACAATTCACATTTAATTCATTAAGTATTGTATTTTTAGCATCTGAGTTTCGCATGTTTCTGTTTTTTATTTTTTTTTCATTAGTTTTTACTTAGGGCGGGGAGGGGGTTGTTGGTGCTGGACCTCTCTTAGCCACGTATGGCGCGCTTCGTCTTTGTATATATATTTACGTATATGTTTCATTTAAAATCTATAACATTTAACTTATCTCTTACGTACTGTCATCTGCATTTTGTTCTTTTCTCTTCTTGCAATATGCTCTCTTATTGTTGTTGTTTATACTCCATTTGCATGTAAAATACATAAATATAAATATATATGTATGTATATATATATATATATATATTTATATATATGTATATATATATATATATAGAGATTTATGTATACAAATTTATCCGTTGAACCTTAAGCGCTAGTTACGTATACATCTTGTGAAGGTTGCTTGGTTAGCCCTTTAGTGAATTGAACTGAAATTAGCATAGCGCGTAATATCTCGAGCACAGCTCGGTTGCGCTATCGACAATCGATAATCGATAATCGAGTGTTATCGGTATGAGTAGCATCTTTATTCAACTTACGAACAATTAACGAAACGAAAACGAGATCAAAGCAATTTCGCATGCACAATAAACGAGGGCCACGAGTGCGAGTCGACCCGATATCAAAGAACTCTAAGCTCTGTAATTCTAAATGGAGACAAAACGAAACAACAAAAATTGCAACTAAAATAATAACACAATTCATTCATTCGTTTTTCTTTGATTTTTTTTTCTTTTTTTAGATTTTTTCAAAACCAATAATTTATTCGTTTTGCCGGGGCAAATTTTTTGTTTTTGTTTTTCTGCTTTGTTGTTGTCAGATAATCTCATAAACGCTTTTCATTAAACTAAACATAATAAAAATAGGATTTAATTTAGTTTAAAAAAACTTTAAAAATTACTTAAAGAAAACAGCTTCACGTTTGTTGTTGTTTGTTTGTTTGTTTGTTGTTCTTGTGTTTCTTTTTGTGTAGTTGTTGCACGCTTAAAAAGCCTTAGACGAAAACTAAACAAATTAATTTAAAATTAAACAAAGTTAAATAAAATTGCATTAATTTTAAGCACGAACTATACACATTTTTGTTATTATAATAATTCTCTCGTTTTAAATTATTTATTTACCTTTCTATTATTCATTAATTGTTTTTTATTCTTCTTTTTCATTTAAATGTTTTCTTTTAATATACCTTTACTTTGCTAACAAATTCTATTTATATTTAAGTTAAATTTTCAATAGTTTTGTTTTTAAGTAAGTTTTCTTATTATTTTTAATGTTTTTACTTTCTTTCAATTTCAATTGGTTTAAAAAGCGCCTTACAAAAATTCATATCAACAGAATTCAATTTTAATCTTTCAACATTTTGAGTATTTATTTAAAATTTTCGAAACTCTTTATATTCGAAAGAAATTAATATAATTTAAACATAGCAGTAAGCAACAGAGGGATTTTATTTATTTCATTTTTTAAATTCAACTTCTTTTCGGATGAGGGCGGGAGGATTCAGGACTTTTAAGCAACTGGTGAACAAAATTTTTGAAAAATGAATGTGTTTGTTGCTCGTTTTAAACATAAATCTTACGCGGGCAAACAATTTTCCAATTTAAGTTTTAATTTACTTCTAGCACTGTCTGTGGAATTTAAATTAAATTTGTATTTTGTATTCGTATGCATAAATTTACGTATGTATGTATCTAGGTAAGTAGACTGCTTGCGATCATCCAACTACTTTTATATTCAATTTGTATTATTTAGTTTTTATTTTTGTTTCGTTCTTGTTTTTCATTTACTTAGAGCCTACGAAATTTATTTGTAATTTTTGTTGCCGTTTGCTGCTTTACGTATTTTCGGTTGCTTTTCAAACAATTTGAAATAGTTGCTTTATGGTACCGTACAATATCAATATGAATATTGAATTATTGAATTAATTTAAGTTAAGTAAATGGTTTATTTGTTACAATATTGTTGCACTGGATGGGATGCAGCAAGTTGAATTCGTTCTAGTTCTGATCTAAGTGCCCGCCCTGGACAGCCGCCGCCGCGGCCGCTGCTGCCGCTGCCTTTTGCGCCTGCGCTTGCTTCTCCTGCTCGTTGAGCTCCTTGATCGCCTGGATCTCCTTTTTCAACTTCATTCGTCGATTCTGGAACCAGATCTTTATTTGTCGCTCTGTCAAGCACAGCGCGTGCGCCATCTCGATTCTCCGTCTGCGGGTCAGATAGTGATTTGTATGGAATTCCTTCTCCAGCTCGAGCGTCTGGTAGCGGGTGTATGTCTGTCGGCCGCGTCTCCTCAGACCATTGGTGCCTGTGAAACGCCAATCAAATAACAAATTAGTAGAGTTTTAATTACATTCAAATGCTACGTTTGCTATGGCACAAACACATTGACAAAGCAAGACACTCTAAGCAGCTATTGTATTTGGTAGATCCATTTATTTAAATGCATTGACAAAGCCAGCCAGCGGACCAGTGTGGGTTCAATTGCCTCATTTGGGTCGTTTATAAACATTTCAACGGGCATATTAAATTGAAAAATCATTTCGCAAAATTTGCAACAAAGATCATTTGAGTTTTTATGCTTTTTTGTTTTTTTCTTTTTTTTTTTTGTTTTGTTGCTGCTGTTGCTGTTGTTGTTGTTCTGTTTTTTGTCGTTGTCAAAAACATAAATATAAATTTTTCAGCAACGATCAGCAACATTTTGACGTAGGCTGGCAACAAGAAACCCAAACGAAAACACAACAACAAAAAATACATTTCATTTTTATGGCCAATGACTGTTGGCTCTTAGCTCTTGGCCTGTTGCTGGCAACCTCGATGCTGCTGCTGTTGTATCTGTTTCTTGAGCGCAGAGATCGTTACTTTAAATTGAACGTTTGCTGCTGTGCAGCCGCCAAGCGACGTTCAAGCGGCCGTCAGTTGCATGCTGCATGCGGCATGCGGCATGCGGCATATGCTGACTGGCAGCCTTTCAGTTGTCTGCCACTTAAATTGCAGTTATGCCATTGTAATGCAACTTTAATTGGCCAACCACAAAAGTCGCCAACAACACATAAAATATGTCTGCCTCTCGCTCTCTCCATCTCTGTCTGTCTCTCTCTCTCTCTCTCTCTCTCTCCATCTTTGTTTGTAGGCTTTGCTATTCTGCCGTGTTAATCTCTGATTTTAAATATTTATGAAGTTTAATTTGCCTCAAGTGCAATAACTCAATTTTATGTGCACACACAAACACACATGCACGTCCACACGCACGCATACGAATGCATTCTCGAGTGCATTATGCACAATCAGAAGAGCACAAGAGCTGGAGAGATTTTATCAGAGACTCCACTCTCCTCCCGACCTGCTGCCAATGGACAATGTTAAGTAACTTTCGCATTTTATTGGGGCGGTTTGAGTCTGGGCCCAGCCCAGCCTTACCCGGCCCGACTCGGCCTGGTCTGGCCTGGCAAATGTTAAGTTAAATATTATGAGCATTTATTATGTTATAAATTTGGCCTAAAGGTATTAACAAATTTATGCCGACACGAAAGTCATAAAGTGAAAACGCATTTATCTTTCACATTGGCCCATGTACGAGTATTCCAGCATGCGAGCATGCATGTATCTGAGCTGTCTTCATTTGTGTGCACGTATGTGTATGTGTCTGTGCGCAGACACACGTTTAATAAATGGCGAGAAAATTTTATAGACAATAAAAGCGATATGAAAATAAAATTTCCACCATGCAACAAAGAAATTATCTACTTATATGCGCAGACACCATAAACATACAAATCCATACATTTCTTTTTATTTTATTTTATTTTATTTTATTTATAAATAAATATAGATATTTTTTATGAAAACATTTATTTGATTGGAAACAACGCAAATAGCTTATAATATATATAAACATTGACATAAACTGCAGGCAAATTTGTGCACTCTGTGACTTATCAGATATGGAAAACACAGATAACTCAGATTGATGGCATCATAATACATTGCGGAATATATTACTATTGCCGTGCAACTTGAATCGAAGAGTAAATTAATGCAATTTCACGCTATGCCAAACTAAGCTTAAATTAGGTCTTTGTCGGATTGACAACTTAGTTAAATAGATAGATAAATTCCACAGTTAATTATTATTCAATTTTATGTTACTTTAATTTATATTACTTTAATATTAGCAAATCACCAAATTCTCTAAAATAATTCTGTAATATATTATTTATTATTGGTTTTGTAGTAAATAACAGAATATTTACATTAATTAGTAATCAAAGTTAGCTTTTCTGTTACACTTTGATCACAGCTTTTCCGCAGCATATTTGAAATTCCAATTCATGCGCTACTCTCTCAAGTTGCTCAGTTTTCCTCTCGCTATCTCCAAATGCAAAAAAGTACAAATGAAATGGCAACTCGTAAGCGCATAAATAAATTTATTTAGCACTAAACCTGTTTGCTGATTAACTTAAGTCTCGGCGCTTCACTTGGCCAGCCCCTTCGGCCTTTATCTAGCGGCATTTCATTCGCTCTAGCTTTTGCTGGCTCACTCGTACACACTGGCCGACTGGCTGGCTGGCTGGAGTCCTGGCGCATGTCCGTGCCAGTGGAATACATCACGCTGAGGTTAGCAAAAGTTTCATTTTATTTAGGAGGCAACTGGCAAGAAGGCGGCTCCCGAGTCGCTTCCTGCCAGTACGTGCGTTCAGCTCAACAATTTTAAATGGAATTTGTCACGCGCCTGCCACAGAGCTCCCACACCCTCACCCCTCACCCCTAATTCTACCCCTACTATATAGATATATATGTATTTATATATATGCAAAAATAAACTTTTTACCAAAGTTTGCTTCAACATTTTTTTCCAGCTTTGGCTTATTTTTTTTTCGGGGCTCATTTTTTTCTTCAGTGCTGGCCAAGTTTTAAATTTATTATGCGAAAAAGTGCGAAATTCATTTTGCTGCCGCGCTTCTTCTTCTTCCTTTGCTTCTGCTTCTGCTTCTGTTGCTGCCACATCTCCTGCTGCGACGCGCAATTTTCTTTTGTAGACTTTCGGAGCATTTTTGTGTATTTCTAAGTACATAATTTAAATGCTGGCATGTAGAATAAGTGAGTAGGGGGTGGCTCGGTTCGGTAGGGGGCACGGCAAGCAGGACTTCAACTAGACAATAAAACTTTCTATGGCAAGGCGCGAAATTTTTTTAGATTATTTAGACGAGTGCAAGCATTAGAGCCGTTGGCAGGGGATGCCAGGGTGCGCCTTTGTCTACTACAATCGTTGGGGCCCACTCGTATATCTATCTGCCAGTGAGATACAATTTCAAGGTTCCGTCTACGAGGCTGATGGGTGATTTCGGTGTTCATTTGAGCGCAGGCCGCGGAAGCAGAGCTACTGGGTAGCTGGGTAACAGCTGCGCTCGGGTGCCTAGTACGTGTTGTATTTTTTAACTTTAATTCCTGCGGGATTTAAAGTTTTGACAGTTTACGTGTTTGCCTTTGCAGCGAACTTTGAACCAAACCCGAGCGCCCCAAAACCAAGAAAGAAAGATACAAAAAATAAGTAGAGCCCACGTCTTTGGCCAACTGCCACACACAGTAGCTACATCTCACTCACTCGACTTTCCAATGTCTCTCACCCTCTCTCTCTTTGTGTCTCACCCCTGGACGAGACTGGCCAATAAATCTCCAGGTGACAGTGACTCCATGTTGCATGCGGCGCATCGTGTGATCTATGCTTCTATTATAACTATTTATATACACAGATACACGACTACAGATGCAGATACATGTGTGGATAATAGGCACAGACACACGCACCGGCAGTGCGCATGTGTGTGCCATACACAGTTATATACAGGCTGGCAGACAACTACTTATATCTAATTCGATTTCTCAGCTCCCAATGCCAAGGGCTCCCCTAAACGATACCTAAAAACCCCCACCCTGTTCTACTCTTCTCTACTCTGCTCTACTCTGCTCTGCTCTGCTCCGCCCCCTGATCCAATTTATGTTTTGTTTTGTCGTCGCTCTCGCCTTTGCCGGCACATAAAATTGTCACGCACGCGCCCGCCACTGGCCCAAAAACTGAGAGGAATCCATCGCGGAACACGTCTCGACCAACGTTTGGGACAACTTTTATAATCAGGTAACAATATCTGTGTGTAATTCGCTGGAATTACAAACGCTTAGCTGGAAAAGGGGTGCCCAGAGCAGGAGTGCAGATCAGATCTGAGATTGTTACAAAAGTTATAGAATCTTTTCTTTAAATTACGTTCTACAACTAAAGAAAATGAGCTCAGATCCTAAGTGAACTCTAATTTAGAAACTATAAAATAAATATTTAAAAGCTGTCTAAATGAGTTTCTTATATAAGCAAAATCCGATTCATGAGTTTACTTGCCATTTTCAGATGCGTTTGTTTCACTTGAATGGATTCGGGCTGATTCGTGTCCTGCTTCAGCGCAAACTGGACTCAAGGACAGTCGCAAAAGCTGTGCGAAAGTTGCTCAACCGGAAATTGTTTGACAGAAACCCTTTGTTGCCATAAGGTGCGCACACACAGACAACACACAAAATCAATACAAAATCGATTAATTGAGTGTGTGATGGCCTCTCTTCCCCCGGCTTAGTCCGATTACTACAGCGCACGCATTTTGTTCGCAATTTAATTAAATCTATTTTCGTGCGTGTCGCTCTTGGGCGTGTTTCTACCTTATAAGGAATACATGTATATACATATATATATACTTATATGTATATGTATGCTTCTCGAGTGTCGATAAAACAATTAAAGTGAGACGCACAAAAGCCGCAGAAAATCAAGCCGAAAGCTGATTGCGAGACGGAAAACTAATTTTCCGCACTGCCAATCGAGTCGCACTAAATCTGTCAATTAAATTGGCCGCAGGGAGTGCGATTCCCAGTGCGTATAGAGTGGGTGAGTGCCCAGTGTGTGAGTGTCTGAGTGGGTGGGGTTAGCCGCTGTTCCCTCGTTTGAGAGACGTGATTATGGTCTATGCCTATGCCGATGTCTCCCTACAGAATATTGATGTTTGCGGTGGCAAATGCGCAATTGAGTTGCAATTGCGAACACGAACGCAATCTTCGAGATACACAGCACGAGCCGTATCTGTGCCTATATATGTGTGGTTTTCAAATTTTGAGCTACATGTTTGGGGTGTGCACAGCTGCACCGACACACCGACACACCCACACACACACACACAAACACACACACCTTTCAGCTGCATCTTGCGGATATGCAGGCAAACAATCGGAATTTCAATTTTTCTCCAACTCATATCCTTGCAGCAGTAGCAGGCAATCAGCTTTTAATTGCTCACACACGCACACATGCACACACAGCTATCTGCATATCTAGGGGGAGCTCTGCTGACACTTTGGTAATTGACTTTGTTTCAGTTTGGCGATTTATACCAGAGCTGCATAGCTGCACTAAACCGCAAGCCAAATTTCTTATTCTTTCACATTCCCAGCTCCAGCTTATTTACTTGGGTGCCTGTGCCCGTTCTCATGAGCCGGGAATGATGTGCCAAAGATGATTAAGCGTACGTATATGAGCGCATTAAAGTGCCTTTGAAATTATCTGAAACTGAGCATAATTGTGGCCCCAAAAATTCACTTTGTCGACGGGGTCTGCTGGGCTCTGGAGCTCTGGAGAAATTGCCGCGTCGATAAAATCAGCTTAACGGACGGGCTTAGGGCTCAGCTTCTTATTGGGGCAACTGCAGCTCACGCATTCTTCGCTCTTCGCTTCTTATTTTTGGCAATTTTAAGGTGCAAGCGCAACGCTCAATGGCCGCCCGATGGGGGACGGGGTTGATTGCAGTTGAAACTGGTTTTCATGGCATGGCGGCAAGTGGTGCTCACGCATGCGCAGGACACACGGACAGGCACGCAGCCCGACGGACACTTGACTCGTCATTAAAATAATTCATTGCCCGGGCTGCCGTTGCAACAGGTAGCCTCCTGTGCACGACCAGGCCAACGAGTGATCAGTGAGTAGTGATCAGTGGATCAGAGGCAGAGTCCGCGAGAAAGAGGGCTAAGGGCACTGAAGTGCATCCCTGTATTTAGTTTTGAGTTATGCATTGAAGCGTTTACGGTACTGCAATTTAATGAAGTTCATCAGAAGCGAAGAATAAAGCAGCTAAAAGGTAGCTTATGAAAGCATATGAATACTTTAAAATATTCCCCAGCTTACTTATATGTGTATTAACAAAATCAATAAGACTATTGAATGAAATTTATTCAGCGCATCTTTAATCAATCTTTCCATAACGAAGCGCATATTGTCTAGAGATGTGCTTCAATACGGGCTTAATCAAATTCATGCATGACTGAATACGTGAGGTCGTTTGTTATAAATTTTTCCATTAAGTTGTTGGTTTCACTTTCAAGTTGGATGCGAACCCGGAATGAATTGGCCGCCATGTTACGGCAATTAAAAAACATTTGAATAGACAATGAATACATCACAAATTTATTGTCGCTGCTTGGATATGTTTTCTTAATGTTGTTGTATCGGATTGTGTTGGGTTGTATAATAATTCCATCATCGGTTGACTGACGCTCCAGATGACGACTGACCCAGTGGCCGAGGCCGAGGCTGCTGAAACGTTCCGAAGCGTCGAAGCTGAACAAAAAGCGCTGCGGGCTTATCTTAATAGCTCAATTAATGAGAGCCGTGAAACGCCCCAACGAAATACGAGAAATAGGAATACAAAATAGAAAAGAAATAGAAACAGAAACAGAGACAGAAAAACCCAAAAACAAAGCTCATTTTGAACACGCAACGCGCCATTTCCATAGTTCCGCAGATACAGCAGATACAAAGATACTGAAACAAGCAATAGATAGCGATAGATGGGCATGTGTGAGTGCGTGGAACGCCTTCTTCTGTCGTGCCTTCATTTAAATAATCAACGACTCTATTTTGGCTCGATTCCATGGGCAAGCGACAGCTGGCGGGACGCGCCGAGATATATCTACAAATGCTACAAGCGACTCTTAGCAGTTCCCAACTGCGAAGAGGCACAAGCAAAAGCATTTTGGGAGACGATGCGACTATAAAATGAAGTTATTCGGCAGCAGGCAGATCAAGCGCCAAATCCAAAGGCCAAGCTCGACGTCGGACATTATAAATAAATAAATAAGTGGCACGATGTCAAGCTGTTTCATATCGTGGGGCAGCATCGGCACCACAAGCGGCGGCGGCAGCTGCAAGGCAATGGAGCTACGAAGGGAAGCTGAAGAGACGATGATGATGTCGATGTTGATGTGGTCAGTGTCCACTTTTGGCAGCGATATATTTTCAATTTCAGACTTCATTAGACAAAAACTAAAAACGCACAAATACAGAGCAGCAGCAACAACATTCGGCTCTGACGTAATCGACAGCTCTTGATGGCTATCTGGGAGAGTTATGGAAGCAGCTAGAAGCGGAAATGTGCAACATTTCCGCAGGCCCTTCAAATGCTGTTGCCCAATAAAAATCAACGCAAGTGTCGGGCATAAATTACACTATGCAACAAAATGGCGGCTCGAGCTGATAAGCGGCAGCTGCGATTATTTATGGAGCGTGAGCCGCGAGGGGGGAGGCGTGCACGCGAGGCAATCTTTGAGATACATTCCGGTATCTGTATCTTTTAATTGCATTTGAGTGCGCCCCACTGATTTGACACGCCCACTCGCTTAACAGGCTGCCGTTTGGCTGTCGCACTTTGCTTTTTTGCTTTTCTTTTTATACCCTGAATCCATTGAAAATGGAAATTTCAGGGTATAATGTTTTTGTGCAAATGTATGTAACAGGCAGAAGGAGGCGTGCCACACCCCATAAAGTATATATATTCTTGATCAGCTCGATGAGCTGAGTTGAACTAGCCCTGTCCGTCTGTCCGTCCGTCCGTCCGTCTGTCCGTCCGTCCGTCCGTCCGTCCGTCCGTCCGTGTAAACACCTGGATTTCTGCAACCACAAAAGCTAGAGACTTCAAATAAAAAGCAAAATGCTCGATAATACCATACGCTGTACGAGTTTATTTTTTTTTTTCGATAACTCGTCCCATTTCTTTTTTATCGATAACTATCGAAAATATCGCTTTGTTTTTGAGGTCTGGCGTGCACACCGTTAAAGATAGAATCGTGCACTAAGTTGTGTTTGGTTGCTATATTGAATCCGCACATTTTGTCATTTTTGGATTTTTGATGCCACGCCCCTTCCGCCCACAATTCAACAAAAACGATAACTCACGTATATCAAATACTAGAGACTTGAAATTTGGCAAATAGGTACATTTAGATGTCATAATCACTCCCCGAAAATTTCATTAAGAACATAGGTCTAGAAAAAAAGTTATTAAACAATAAAGTTTGCATAGCACAGCCTCTTCTGCAGCCGCATAGCTGCGCAGTGAGCATATTACGTGCATGCATATGTTTGTGTGTGTGTGTGTGCTTGTGTTGGTTACTATTAATGAATAAATGAAACTTTTTATGATTGGAATTACAGCTCAATGGATTCAGGGTATCTCTTAGTCGAGCAGTCTCGACTAGAGTTTAGTTACTTGTTTCGTTTGTCATGTTTATCGTTTCAGAGAATCGCATCGAATGCGTTTTTAATTGCTTTTCCAATGGTGCTCGCAGCTGTGGCGGCCATTTGCAAAGACAACGCATCGCCGGCTTATCAGATGCCTCACGTGGTCCACAAAGAGATTTTGAACTAGCTACAAATTTCATATAAGCCACATAATTATCTTAAAGTTCGCACTGAATTACCTTGCACATCTTGGCTCATATTACACGGACGACTGTTTGTGTGTGTGCGTGGCAACTGCAACTTCATTAAGAGCGCATAAAAGTAAACAAGCTAAAAGTGTCGGAATTTCACACATAATTGGCACTTGAAGTTTTATTTTTATTTGCCACCCAAAAACTAAACGACAAACTTATGGTCCAAATGTGTGGGAGAGCCACAGCGAGAGCAATGGGGGACTGAGAGCCACAGTGAGCTGGAGACAGACGGCGAGAGGTGGAGCGTTGGTTTCGGGTTCGAAGCAGCTGCTCCCTGGCAGAAGCCAAACATTTTTCTTCTTCTTCTTCTTTTTTGCTGCTTTTATTTTCATTGTTTCTGCCGTTGCCCTGTGCAAAAGTGAAAGTTTAGTGCAACATTTCTTTTAGGTTTCTGCTTGATTTTGCGCGACTTTTTCAACTCTGGGCTAGGCTAGCCTGCCTGCCGCCTCTCGCCCTTCCTCCAGCTGCTAGAACGTGTGAAACTAGCAGTTAATTTCGCTGGCTGCGGCGTTCATATTCCTATTGCTGCAACCGATTCCTATTCGCAGTGCTCTGCTTGTAGCTATTCCTGTCCTCGTCCATTCTCACAACTTGCCGTCCACGTCGACTCCTCTGCGATTCCGCTCGTGCATGTGTGTGAGTGTGCGTGTGTGAGTGCAGGCGAGTTTGTCGTTTGTAAGATTTATGCTCAAATTGCTTTTGCGCAAAATCAACAAAAACTGCCATAGAGGACCACAAGCACAGTGGGGCTGATACGGATAAAGCTAACAAATCATTTAGTTTAGCTTTGATGTATATAAAATATATGCTTGCATTAAGACTCATTTTATATTCAAATAATTTGGTGCGAGTGGCTCTCAGACAGCATAATTTCCTTCAATCCAGTGTTTTTCAATCCGAATTCAGAAATTCTTTAAACTGGCCCACTGTAGTTAACTGTGTCCATGCTGTTGCCAGTCAGTGACGCAGTTGTTGCCGGCTGCGCACTTTTGTCATCGTGTTTCGTGTGTTTCGTAATCAATAACATTTTCGCAAGTGAATTACTTGCTATTGTTTTGTCGCTGGTGCTCCACCCGCAGGAGCGGTAGCAATTCAGCAGGCCGACAACGGGCCAGCAGCAAGTGCTAAAGTTCAAAATTGTATTCGAGCTCCATTGTGGGAGCCCCGCCACACTTTCTTTATAGATTTATGAGGCTTTATAATGAACTTGTAAAGTAATTATGCGCTGCGACGCGCACGTTCGTGTGCACCACCTTCGCGCACCACCCGGCCCATAACTCAGTCGTAACCCTTTTCAAAAAATGGCTGTCGTCTTTTTCGCGCGCGCGCGAATATGTGAGATTTTTCACGGGGCAAGGCAACCACCCATCCAGCAGCCATTTACCACCACACATCACACACCACGCACCACCCACCGTTGTGTCTTGGGCCGCCGTTTACGCTTGTAATTACACGCTTCATTGTTGGCCCTTGCGCACACGGGCCAGGCAGCGTCCTGGCCGCATCCTTGAGCCCACTTGGAGGGAAGGGCGCGAAGGTTGGCTCCGTTTTCATGTTGTTTCATCGCCTCACTTTGGTGTCGTATATCTCGTTTCTAATTGGGTTTCGTTGTGCGCTGAGCGCGCTAATGTCAACCTTGTTGTCTTGCCCACTCCCAGAGCCATAGCCAGAGCCAGAAGCTCCTTCTCCTGCTCTGGCTCTGGCTCTGGCTCGAGGCAGGCAGTCCCTCTTCCAGTCTCGAGATTCACTTAGCTCATGCACATGCAAAACAAAACGTACTCCAAAAAGGCAATACCCATGCCGCCTTTGCCTCCTTTTTCATAGTGCCATAAAAGTGGGCAGCGGGGCGTAGTGTGGGTGTTCGTATGCTGCTTGAGCATGCAGGAAACGGAAACGTTAAGCTTCGTCGCTTCTTGGGCTGGCTCTGTCGCCAGTCTGAGTCTTTGTCTTCGTCTCTGCTTCACAAACACTCAAACATGTGTGTGTGTGTGTGTGTGGCAAGAAGCTGGCTGTGTTGCCTGCTGAATTATGTTGCATGCTTTTAGGTGATTTAGCTCACGTTCGTATGCAGAAACGTCTGCAACGCTTTGGTTTATGTTTTGTTTAACTAATATTTTATAAAATCTTGCTCGAAATAATGAACTGCCCCACACCTTACCCACCGTCTTGCTCTAACTCCCTGCCTGTCTAGCTGGCCGACCGGCCGGCCACAAGGCAAAGTTTCTTTATTTTGCTGCTTGCCAATTTCACACTCTGCCAAACGCTGCTGGGGCAGCCATAAGTTACAGCCGATAGCTGCCCCGGAAAGGGGTCAGCCGGGAGAAGCCAAAAGTCTGGCAACTGCAAAAAACAAAAGCTGGCAAACTTTGCTGCCCGCTATTGGCTAAACATAATGTATATTGATCTATAAGATCTTTAAGGCTATAACAGAATAATTTTCTTGCAAGCATGTAATACAAACAGTTGCGAATGAATATGAATTTCTCTAACCATATCACATTATTAATACAATTTTATATTGTTATGGCATATATAACATTTTTAAAGAAATTTATCATAACAGAAATTTGATGTTAGGTATATATTTAATATGTATTAATATTTAATAAAAAAAAATAGCAAAATGATTTTTATTTTAATCCAATATTTTCATTCTTGTTTCATTTCTCTGTTCTTAGTTTGATTTATATTTTATTTTTCTTATATGTGTAAAAATGCCTCTGCTTCTTAAATATGCACTTTCATAATAAATGCCGCTTCCTTCATCCCCTAAAGCTCAACAAATTATTGTTCAATGCCTGAAACGCTTATTAGACGAAGAGAATGGCGGCTGTCAGTCATAAGTCAGGGACAGAGATGAAGCCGGGGCGGCTCGAGAGCTGCGTCAGTTTATGGCTCACGGAGTTCAAGAGTTTTAAGACTCTTTTCACATATTAAAAAATCCCTACATCGTTTTGCATAAAAAATAAAACACACACTCGCAGATGTCTCTCTGCCTGTGTGTGTGTGTGTGTGTGACATCATATCGTATATTGTCGCATGAATTTACGTGACCATATGTTGTCGCTGGAGCGCATAAATTCCAAGGGGCCACAGGCTGGGCGACAGCTTCAGTGTTAACTCTCAAGTGGAGCTGCCCCGTGACCCCCCAGCCCAAGCCCAAGCCCAATCCCAAGCCTCCAACCTCCCTCGCACATTTGAACCCTTGCAAGTGTTGATATTTTACTGAGTTTCTGCATATGCAAAAAATTTATTGAATTTAATTTGAAATCGCACAACAGCCGACGGACGACAGCTGGCACTGCGACACTGCGACACTGCGACACTCGGTTGCTCAAGTGCCCACTAGTATATCATTCTCGGGTGGAGCCGTAGATCCGGCCATTGATTCTGTACGTAATCCCGCTTTGGGCATATGAATATTTAAAATCGCATTTGGTCGCGTCGCCTAATGAAGCTGCGCGAAATTCGTTTTTAATTGCGACTGAAAATCCCGAAGATGGCGAACAGAAAAATTTGCTTTTAATTGCTGGCAAAGGCGGGCAGATGCCCGGCACATGCCCGGGCAGGCATCCTGCTTGGGCACTTGTGTTTTTTAGTCTTTTGTCCGCCCCCAAAAAGTCGATTTCGCAGCTAATGGAAACTGTTGTTGTTGTTGTTGGGCTTGGTCTCTGGCTGTGGGGCTTGAAAGTGGGTGTCGGAGTTGAAGTTGGAGTTGGAGTTGGAGTTGGAGTCGGAATCGGCATCGGCATCGGCACAGCAGCCAATTAAAGGCATGACATAAATCCAGATGTGACTTGTATTGGGTGTTTCCGCCTGCGGCTCACATTCTCTCTCTTTGACTGCTGCACAAAAAGACAGCGCCAAAAAATGTTCAAGATTGTTGCGAACAAAACAAAAAGTCGAGGAAAACTTTGCAACAGCGAAAAAGGTGGCACAACCAACCCAACCAAGCCAACCAACGAAGCGGCACTCGCTCGCTTTTCATGCTCACGCCCGTCGTTTCATTTTACAATGTTTTTTTTTTGTTATTTTTTATTCAGGCTGGTCTTATTTTTTTTGTATTTTTTCTTTTGTATTATTGCATTGTACGAGTATTTTTCTACTTGAGTTGGCAGCGCTGCCTGCCCTGGCCAAGGTTTCGAGTGCTGTTTGTTGCCTTTGCTGTTGCTTTTTCAACATGCACTTCACTTGCTGGCAAAAAGAAACCGCAGCTTATGTTAGTTGTATCTGCCGCTCCTGCCTTCTCGCTGCCGAGTTTCCGAGCGTGTACCGTTGGGCACCCAGTCATACAGCTGACTTCGCCTTGGATGCTCCCGCCCTTCCCTTGAGGGAGTGCTGGCCGGGCAGCCCCTTATGCGCCGCCACATTAAAATTCTTCCCAGCCGCGGCCGAGAAAGCGAAACAGAACGGGACTGGGAACGCGAAAGGGAATGAGACAGAGGCAGCGACTGAGTCCGATTTCGAGTCCAAGTTAACTAATTTATGTCGGACGACTTGGAATTAATGAATAAATGGCGGGGGCGCTTAGACGAATGGCCAGGCCATGCTTGGAAATATGTAAATTACTTAACGAAAAACAAAAAACAAAAAACTTGAGGAAAAATAACAACTCCAACAACAACAACATTACAAAGAACAAGAAATTGTTTACACAAACATGCAAGAAATGCCACACGCAATCTTCAGAGGGCAATGAAAACTTTCCTATTCTTCGCATACCATTTATAAAGTGCAAATTACTAAGGGTTCGCGTCTGAGCAGCTGAGTATGCCTTCCAGTATATGAGCGCTCGTTAAAAAATACAAAACTTTGGCGGTCCTCAATTTGGACTGTATCAAGAGATTATTTGGATCAACATAATAATGACAATTTTTAATAAGTAGCAAAACCCTCAGGACGAATATGAGCACAACTGAGCTCGTCAACTCAAGTAAAATCCTCTATTATAAATAAATGATAAAAATTCATGTAATGCATCCGAAGCCATTTAAACCTTATGCTGCTGCCATTATGGGAATGGTGCCATCTTCAGCTGTCGGCAACTACAATAACATTTACAGAAGCAGCAGATGAAACCAATAAAATTAATAATCATAATTAATATGATTTCTCCTTATCGAGGCGCGCAATTAAATTTGGCAGACATAAATCGAGCCGGGTCCGCTTTCCCCTCAGCTCGCTGGCTGTGCGCCATATTAAAAATGCCCGCATTTGTCGCCCAAAGAAAGTTCGGCAATTAAATTGGCCCAACACATGACGACAATGGGGTAAACGGCCAGTGGATAGGGCCCCAGGAGCGCAATGGGGGATCAGGGCGAGCACCCTATACAAGATAAGTGGCTCAGAAGACGCTGCCTGGGCATTATCTCTGAGCAAACAGACATGACAGCGAACCACAAATAATAAATCGCATAAAATATAATTATTAAATTTGTAGCTTGCTTCAGGGGTAGGCAGTGGGCGGCTCAGAGTGCCCGAGTGCGAAGGGGACGGCGCGAGCCCTCTCAATGCACTGCACTGAGTTAATACGCGACTGTAATTAACTTGTGATTTATTGGTTTAAGTTTTTAGCGGTGCGGCAGCGCTTCATTGAGCTGCCTTTTCTTTTATTTTCCTCATTTTTTCAGTCCCACTCGCTTTGTCCTCCATTCTTTACTCTCATTTTGTTTTCTTTGTCGCGCTGCTCGTGGCTCATTTTGTGAACTTTCTCCGGGGCGCTGCTTTATTCGCAACAAAATGTCTTAAAAGTAAAGCTAATTTATAAGTGGTCGTACCACCCGCCCATCGCCCAATGTGCACCATCCACCGCCCAACGCCCCTTTGGTGGACGCCCACCTTTAATATTAAATGTTACACCAGGGACACATTTCGATGAAATATTTCGTAAAAAGTGTCTACGAGCGAAAAATGCGAGCCTGGGCCGCTCCTATTCTCAGCCAGTTTCACCTTTGGCCAACGTCTTGGCTGTTGGACCTTGAGTTGCGTTTCGGCCAAGCACAAAACTTTCTCCTTGCGGCATTCATGAGCACCGGCTCCAGCTACCGTTCCAGCCGGCTCCAGCTCCAGCTCCAGCTACACGCCTTTGCCGCCAGCTCACGCACGTGGCAGCTGGCTGCGGTGCAGAGGAACGGAAAGCAGAGAGCCAGAAGATGCTGCTGGCATTCTATTCAAGGCGCAAGAAGGCATTGTTGTTGCTTTTGTTTTAGAACTCGCCCGCCTGCTTGTTGTACTGACAAGAGAGAAAGAGAGAGAGAGAGAGAGCGAGAGGCAGAAGAAAAAGAGGATGTGGGGTTGGAAGGTGGGTGGGTTTTTTTGGCCTGGCAGAGCACAAGAATTATTACCGACCAAATAAGCGATATTTCTCGAGGGATGAATGTGCTTTGGTGCGTGTTTTATTTTATTTCTTTGAGCTACTACCCGCCAGCTAACGGTACATGGCCGCCCTTTGCCTAGGGGTGGGTCGGGGGACTCAGTGTATGTATCTTTATGAGTGTATGTGTGTGTGTACTAGTTGTATCTTGGTACGCATGGCTGCCACGGCAAAGGAGGCGCCCGTGCAGGGGAAATGTCGAATGCGAAATTAAGAAAACATGGCAGTAAAATTGGGTAATAAATCATTGGGGGCCTCAAAGTGTTGCCTTCTATATACACTATACAAACATGTATATATATTTTTATACAGCCGCACACAGTTGGAATTTGTTGCGCTACAAATTATATAGATTTTGCGACATTTTGCACGAGCTGCTGTAGCTGTCGCCGTTGTGCCTAAGGAATGAGAGTCCCATCTGCAGCGCAGCAGGCTTATGGGACATTTTCAGTGATTCAATTAAAAGCTAATAAGCTAAGGATTCTATTATAATGTATTTTATTTAAAGCTACTGGACGAATGAAATATATTTAAGCGGGTTTTAAAATATGAACTGCTCAAGTTATTTGTTTCGTATTTTTCACTTCCACATTGCAACAACGACAACTGTTGCACCTACCCCATACACCCTATACACACAGTCCCCCCTCTTTGGTGCACCGTTAGTTGCCTTTACATTCGATTGCGATTCCCATAATCGCCACATCGCTGGACACATGCTCAGTTACATGTGTGTGATTAAAATGGCGATATGAATGCATAATAATACCAGAGTTATGGGTGTTAGGCCCGAAATGAAAAACGTAGAAAAAAGAAAAGCCATGCCAGAACAGACCCGAGCACATAGCACGGCCCCCACTGACGCATGATGCTGCAGTGAACTGAGCGGCAGGCGCAAAGTGCAATGCCCCTTCCGCCCCTCCACAGACTACTCCCTGGGCATGGCCATCAACGCCGGGTGAGTAAGTGAGCTGAACTTTGATGCCGCCACATTCTATTCGCATTTGCGCTCCAACTACGAGTACCTATGGCCATATATCTGCAGCGGCCGGACTAGGACTGGCTCGCACCAGCGCCAGGCAGGCCGCATGCTATTCCCTGTTTTTTTTTTTATTTTTGGTATTTCTGCGAGGCCGAAGCCGAAAAGCCGTAAAGCCAGTGGCGGGACGAGGCGCACGACGCACAGCCAAAGACTGCCGCCGTTGCCTCTGGAAGATTTATGCAGTTCATATTCACATTTTCCAAACGCCGCATACCAGGCGCAGCACATTCGAACGCAGTCGAGGAGCGCCTCGCATGGCTATGGACATCGTAAACGTGCCTAAGCGCGTCTGTGCACGACGGAGAGAGACGGTGAACTCAAAAGAGAAAGAGAGCCAAAGAGAGAGGGGAGAAAGTGAACGGCCAGTCGCAGTTGTTGAAGCTTTTTTGGAGCGCTGAACATTGCAGTTTGATATTGCTGCTGCTGCTGCTGCTAGACCCCAAAAGCACACAGCCACATCACAGTGGGATATGCAAATTATAAATATATTCTTAGCAAATTTAACTTAATTTAAATTGTTAACTTAAATCATAAGCAAGTTGCTATATAAATACATATTAATAAGACTTTGGAAATACTTTGAAATTTACAGCCTAGCGAACTCAGTATCCACCCCATGTTTGCCTCTATGTGCACCACTGTGCGCTGGCTGCCTGTTGGCCTGGCCTAGCGCAATGCTGGCCAAATGCTGCTGGGGCCACATTGGTGGAGCAGCGGGGCTGCTGGGGCTGGTCTTTGGCTGCTGGATGACTGCAGGCTCGTGCAAGCGTTTGAAACACACTGCATATTAAGTTATTGTATATTAGGTGTTAAATCAGATAAATTTTCGCATAATACCGCATACAGCACTCGGATTTTCAAAGATTAACGTGGCGCACACAGTTGTTGGTCAGTTGTTGTTGTTGTTGTTGTTGTTGTTGTTGTTGTTATTGCTGTGTGCACGCTTGTGTGTATGAGTGGAGCTGGGTCTGTGGCTGCAGCATTTCGGAGCTGTTTTAATCATTTGAATGCTGCACATTGTTTTCATGCCCGCTCCCTCGACGGCCCGACTCGCATTGCAAGCTCTAAACACTCTTGCACTTTATTTGCAACAATATGTGTGTGTGTGTGTGTGTGTGGGTGAGTGCGTGTGTGAGTGTGTTGGAGCTGATAAACATTATTGGCCTGAGTAGTTTTCGCAATCGATTTGATCCGTCGGCCGGGCACACACAATTGCATTGTTAACAGATTATTAAAATTAAAAGTAAATTTATGGAAATTTATATTTGCAAAATGATTGCACAATAAACGGCAACAAAAGAAGCCCAGAAGCCTAGGCAAAAAAAAAATCGAAGTGCATGAAATTTTTCTGCGGGCGCTTCATTAAGGCGAAAAAAAAATAATTGTTGTTGTTAAATAAATTTCACTGTTATTAAACAAAAGCTATTGTGTTTTATGAAAAGCGCATAAATAAAATGGCAAAAAGGCGACGCAGTGTTCGCTCCGAAATTTATTATGACAAGTTGCTCTGGCACTTTTATCTCTCGGCACACAAATTTTGCAGTCAGCCAGCAACAACAACAGAAGCATACATATATACTTATGTATATATATAAATATATATATTTGATATTTATGCTAGTGTTTGTGTATTATACAATACACATTTAAGTGTGTGTGAGTGTGCGTGCAGTAAAATAGCCACAAAGCAAACTCTGCCCAAAAACTGCTCTGCTTGGCCAGCAAAAACTAAGCACCAGACTATTCAAAAACACATAGATACCCACACACACACACACACAGATACATATTCCTAACGAATTCAGTCTGCTAGCAAACTGAAATGACAAATAACTTGGCTATATAATTTGCTGTTTGGTAGAGTTTCTAGCATTATTAGACAATCAGTTTAGTTACTCACTGGAGCTGGATCGGATCAAATTAATGATATTTCATATTGTAGTAATTATTTGTAGTAATGCCGTATGGAATAAAAAAAAGTAAAAAATTGTGCCGAATGTAGGCCAGCTAGCAATCCTATAATTAATATTGAATATTGCATTAAAATAAATGATTAAATTTTTAATAAATAAATTTTAATTATGTGAATGAATGTGCAAGGGCGAACTAAACTTATATTATTAATGCCACAAATTGTCTAAATTAAGACTTCGCCTTAAGTGACTAATTTATGATTTAGTAAAAACTTGATTCGATCTAGGACAAAAATTAAGTTTAAGCCAAACATAAAGCCTGCTTATAAATTTATCCTTATTTCATAATCTCTGCAGTAGCATTTCACATCTGCAGAATTATACATTCCATTATCTCATATTGTTAGAATATGTGTCAAGATATATTACTGTAAGATTAGATGACTTTGGCTTTGACTCGTTGCTTGCGCTTTGACTGAAGCATTTTGCGCTTCAACTGCTGCAATAAGGCCAAAAGGGTGCCTTCTGCACAGCGGGCTGGCCAAGATGCCATGCAGATGCCGACAACGCTGCAGGGGCGCAGTTGCACTGGGGGCAGACTCAGTGGCAGAGGCCAATAACTCATTGCGGCTGAGTATGTGCTAAGATGAGCACACGCAAGACGAGCAGGCAAATAAATTTGCAGATTAAGCGCATAAACAAGACGAACATTGGCCAAGGGACATTAAGAGTTGCCGAATGCAATTGCAAATAGGCGAGGCGCGTATTTAATTCAATTTATAAACCTTGACTCAAGCAGTTGCTAGAGCCAGACTCCAGTTGATTAAACGCAGGCAACAGCTTTTATTTATTAAATAATTCCGTTTTTCTGCAAATTTGATCTGCGATTTGTGTGCCGGGACGAAAGGCGACCACAGCTTGATTGCGACTGCATGCAAAGTGCTGCAGCAGCGGGGGGCTGAGGCGGTCTGGTTGCATGCCCCATGGCCAGGGACACGTTCCAGAGTCAAGAGTTGGGAAACAGCGCTGACTGGTCAGCAGGTTGATTTGTTTTGGCCAGTTGATGTTGCCGTTGTTGCTGCTGTTGTTGTTGCACGCCTTTCAAATTGCCCGTTGAGCGTTCGCCGGGTGAGTAAAACGATTACCCGCCGGCTAGGCCTGCTTTGGTTAGTGCTCGCGTATGTGTTGGAACAACTATTATTAAGCGCGTTCACTAGTTGTTGTTATTACAAGTCTCGTTGTTGTTGCTGTTGTTGCTGGTGGTGGTGGTGGTGGTGGTAGTAGTGGCTGTGCGGCCATTGTTCTGCTTTGCCTGGAAATTATTATTCGCATGCCAAAATGAATTGAGCTGCCCGAGACGTCGTGGCAAGAGGCTCGACTCTTGGCATGCAACATGTTTAGTTTATTCATAAGCTCACACGCACATGCATAGAGAGAGCATGCCTGTGTGTGTGTGTGTGTGTTGGGGTGTGAGTGCGTCGGCACACTCAAAAGTAGCCGCTTCAAATGAGCGGGCTTCAGCGCTCACTCAAATTGCCCGGTTATTAAGTAAATTGATTTTAAGTACGTTTCGAAATTATTTGCCTCTAAATGTTTTGTTGCTGTTGTCCCCCCGCCACGGTTTCTAACAACATTTGCACTCAGCTCGTTGTTGTTATTGTGAGAAGGTTTTTTTTTTATATTTTTTTGTTGCGATAAGAAGTTGAGCATAAAAATTGATTGTTAACATCGGCAGCAATTTGCTGCTGATTTCCATTAAGATTAGGCCGCGCCAAAAGTGCGGCATAATATGTTCCAGACCAGAACGACAATTACGAGCGACGTCAGTAATTAAATTCAGGTGATTCCTTTTTATGCAATAGAAATTTTATAATTTTTAAAGCAAATTGATTTAAGTCTTAATTTATAAATTAATTGCAAGTTTTATAAGTAATATAAAATTTATTCAAAATATTAATATATATTATAAATTAAATTTTTTACATATATATTTTACTTATTTCTAAAATCTGAGATAAGCTCATGGAAAATCGCTGGTCGAAGATATCGATTTGAGATTAAAGCTTATCAGTTTTAGTTATTCCTTTTATCTCACTCTGTTAAATATAGTTATTGGTGTCTATTATGGCCGCAGATTGCATGCGTCGAGCGGCATAAATGAAATTTTCTATTAACTGACGTAAAATTTAATTTAATTTAAAACTAACAACACACATCGCGGCTTAATGAGCGACTCGCATGCAAAATGCAAACAACAAACAGCGGACAGCAACAGCAACAACAACAGTAACAAAATTGTTAAATGATAATCAGCTAGTGGAGGCAGGCAGAACCAGCTGCAGACACTTGTTGGCCAGCAGTCAATGAAAACGCTTCATAAACAGCGCAATTAAACTAATGACTGTGTCCGCCACTGCGATCACCGTGTTGGGCCGGCGAGAGCCAACGGCGATCGCATAGAAACTGCTGGCCACACACGTTGCAGCTGGCTGAGGTAGACACTGGTTCTACAACATGACGAACAAACAGCGAATCTGAATGCGAATGGGGCTCGTTCATCAGTCGGGCTTTTGGCACTTGCGCATATGATTAACCTGGACTCTCCGGTGGTGCGCGCGGAGGTGGATGCGCGCATACGTGAGCCACGTGCAGTGCAAAGTGGTTGGCCTGATGAAATGTGCGCGATTGTCTAATGGGTCGCCAAATGGGCAGCGGCTCCCTCTGCAACTGTTGCAGCCGTGCAACTGGATGAGCCTCGCTGACGTATTGCCCGTCGCCCGTTGCCCATTGCCCATTGCCTACTGCCATTGCATCTTTAAGTTGCTGTTGTTGTTCTTTGCTCTTTGCCATGTTTATGGTTGCCATAGCAGCGGCGAGTGGCAGCAAACCGGTTTTTGCTTATCTTAAAAACCCGACTCAAGTCAGGTAAAGCAGCAGCAGCAGCAGCCGTAGCCGTAGCCGGTTCCGAGTGCCTACTGTGCTACAGTCATCATCGTCGTCGTCGCATGTTGGTGGTGGCTTTAATGGCTTCCGCCAGCGGATCATAGGAGTGAAATAAATGGCCAGACGGAACCAATAAACGTCGCGCGTTGTGCGTTCATCGCTCGTTCAGCCAAAATGAGTTAAGAACTGTGGACAGTTTGCTGCAGTCGTTGACTCATTGCAATTTATGGTTCAGTATAAGAGCGAGTATAAGACGCGCCAGCCGAACCAGTAACAGAGGCACAGCTGAGGCATAGCTACATATATGCTGTTTGTAGCCGCAACGCCCACGGAAAAAGTTGTTCAAAAATTCCTGACTGCCATTTACTTGTAATAATACATTTTGCATTATAATAATATCAGACTATACTTTATGGAAAAAGCCATGATGCCATACATACATATATATATATATATATATATATATATATATATATAGTCGCATATAAAATTGCCTAGACAGTCATCAATCAGTCGGGGCTCAAAGGAATTGACCTGCGCCTGCACTGAGCACAGCTGCCGCAGCTCCAGCTCCTGCTGCTGCTCCTGCTGCTGCTGCTGCTGCTGCCTTTGGGGTGAATGTGAAGGTGAAGCTTTGACCAAGACGCTGTCCGTTGTGGTCCGCTGTTTGTCCGGTTGAATAATAAAAGTAATTGCGTCTTTACCCTTTAGGGTTAGCGAGTGGAGCAAATTGCGACTTGAATGCAATGCGCTTTTCTATAAGCATAAAAATTGCTATAATTTGCTGAAGATTGCGCTTTATCCATAACCATAACAATGGCCACCCCCCACCCCCCACACACTCCCTTCTCTTCCTCCTCTATGGCAAACCAATCATTTATTTTCCCTGAAGTGCATTTAATCAATATAGACAATGCGGCCAGCTCGGCCAACTATTTATTATAAATTATGGATTGCTCTGAGACGTTTTAAGTATTTTTATTATTTTGGGTGAATAGTGAAGGGCTGCTTGAAGAGCTGAATACAAATAGAATTATCTACTAGCTTCAATATTCAATGATTGACTCTGAATCATGTGCAAATTTATATAAAAGAGAAAGTATTTACAGTATTCTCTTAATTTGTTCAAAAAATGTTTTGGTCTTTCGATGAATGCCGACAAATGAAAACTATTTCAACAATCTGCACTTTATAACTGAACCTGCCCAATGAGGCAAACATCGTTCTGTGGCGCCACATGGCTGTCGCAACGTTGTTGTTGCTGCTGCTTGTTTGCCATTGGATTTTGGTCTACTGGTTGGCAGCGGCTGCTGGCAGCGCCACAAAGTAGATAACAAATATTTGCAGGAAACCATGAGCCCCTTAATTAGTGTAAAGAAGCTCTCGAATCGCCCTCCGGCTGTGGGTTGAGGTCCACAGAACTCATAAAATGCCAGCAAGGAAGCAATTTATCAAAGTTTTGTTGCTTAATTGTCGCCCATGCGGCTGTGCTGTGTTGGCAGTGAAAGTTTGGCCATTTGCTCGCTCCAATAGTCAAATAAGGGGGCGTGCATATGCGGCTGTTCACTTGGCAGTTGTGAGTGTGGGCAAGAATCATGAGCATGAGTATGAGCTAGAGCAGAAGTTCTTCATGATAAAGGACATTTTTCAGTTGCCCCTCTGCGACAGCAAATATCATCGATTTTGCCTGGCTGCAGTTTTCAAGATATTTTCCACATCATAAATACATAAGTACGCACAGACTGGGCTGGGCTAGGCTGGGAGGCTCAACTGTGCAGGAGAGGGGGAGTGGAGCTGAGCGCAAACACACGGCTTCTGTGGGCCGCCGTCACATTTATAACAATTTAAAATTGCACGAAAAAATGGCAATAAAATCCCACAGACAAACGAAATTACGTGACCAATGTGTTTTATTACGATTTTATTGCGAAAATGCGAAGAAGTCAGGCGGTCACAGGGGAAATGGGCGAAGGGCGCGGCGCGGCGCACCGCAAATATGACTGCGTCTGGGAAGCGCTTTATTATTTATCTTTCGGCTGAAATCGGCACAGAAGCCAAACAGAAAGCTGCGCAGGAGGTGGAGCTGCAGCTGCTGTAGCTGATGTAGCTGGAGCAGTTGCTGCCTCGTGTGGCACGTGAGCGTCTCGAACGCGAGGGTTGCAACAGGAGTAGCTGCTGCTCTTATTTATGCCGTAAACTTCTCACGTGTCAGGTTAATGCGATATTTATGTGCTGTCACCCAACGAAAATGCCAAATTGTAAGACCCTCAACCCCCTCAGGACAGGTTCATCATTTCGCGTCGTATTTCGTGCACGAAAAACTGTGTCAGCCAAGTGATTTAACCACCAACACCACGGGGGCTGCAGCACTCACCAAAGGGGTGGACGGCCCTGGCGTAGGGGTTGCCGCCCTTAAAGCACCATAAATGGCCAACCAAAAAACGCCCCTTGGCGAGAGCTGACCAAGCCGGTGACCAGGCGAGGCAAATGTGTACATTGGACTATTGAAATTGTATTTAGTTTTGTTGTTGTCAACATTTTATTAAGTAATTTGCATACATTTTCACAGCAGCATATGCTGCCGGAAAAGAGGCAGAAGGAGAGGCCTGGTGTGGACACGAAATTAAAGAGCTGATTATAATGCTAATAAACGATTTTAATCAGCCATTCAAAATTATAAGCTTAAAAATAAGTTTGAAACGTTTTGTTGATGATAATAATAATGATATATAATAATCATATATTTATTATTCTTTGGGCGTATGACTAAAGGAAATAGCAATTTGATTTAAAAAGATTCTGTAGAGCCAATATATATTTAAAATGATAAAAGGCCTTTTCATCGAAAGGGAAATATATTTAAGCTAATAACTAAATTTCTTAACAACTCTGAACACTCAATTGCTTTCATATTTATGATATATTTCATTTTACTTAGAAAGCCAGTCATGTTGATCTGTGCCAAGAATAAAAAACATACATCTATACAAGTATATATATAGAGCTCACAAAAAAGTTGTTCAAAGAAAATCTTGGACCAATAAAAATGATAAAGATTTGCGCTGTTTTTTTTTCATGCGGAAATATAAAATTGAATTATTGCATGCAATTTAAAAACCAACAAAAGCTGACAGCAGTCGAGCTTTTAGCCAAGCAACAGCAACAAAGAGCATTGCCAAAAAATTTGTCAAAATAATGGCGTCATTCTGCAGTGGCCGCCAGAGGGCTAGCCACAGGGTCTGGAGGGAGGAAGCGGGCTATTGGATGTGGGTGTGGCGGGCGTGGCGAGCCGACAAAGATGCCATAAGGCAGCAAGGAACCGCCGCTGCTGGCGACGCCATGGTTTATCCTTTTATCCTTTATCCTTATGCTTTTTTGCACATTATTTGCTTTTGCAATTCAAAGCGATTAAGTGCGACGACGAGGCGGAGGCGAGGACGGCGACTCGACTCGACTCGACTCGGGGGTCATTAAGGACGACATAAAACATGTTTTTGTTGCAATGCCCATAAGTATCTGTATCTGTATCTGTATCAGTATTTGTGCTCTGTCTCTGTGTATCTGCAAGCGCTCGCGTGTTAGTATATAAAAATATTGCATGCCTAATGGCAAAGCCGAAAGTCGTATAACTCAATGCAACCGCCGCCAAGCCCCTAACCCCTATAGCTAAACCTAGACAGCTAACTGGCCATTAGCACAAGCAGTTGCAGCCCCATGTCGCATCCACAATAAAAAACAAAAGGCATTTTCAAAGTAAGCCCATTTAATAGAGCAATTATGACCAGTTGAAAGTCGAGAACGCAGCTGAGAAAAAAAAATTCAAATCCAAAAAAAAAAAAAAATAAATAAAATGAAAACTGAATTGAAGCAAAGTCGAGCGTTGCGGCCATATTTCAAAGTGTTGGCCCGTAACTAATTAAGCAATTAATTTTCGAGCAAAGGCCGCAGTGAAAGGCAAGCGAGATACACTCACACACACATCCACGCCCATATGCCCAATATGAAATGAGAAGAAGTTCAACAAACTTTTCTCGAATATAATTTAAAGAGGCTGCTGTGAAATTATTTATGCCTGCCAGCCATATACTACATGATACTCGGCGCTGCACAGCCCATATCCAATTGCTTGAGCCCAATCCTTTGCCTCATGCGTGCGCCGCGGCGTATGCAACACTTTTTCAGTCGAGGCCTGCGCTGTCATAAAATATGTTAAACGCCCGAATTGCCGGAGGGTGTGAAAACTTGAATCAAAGAGCAAAGCAAAACCACGCTGAATATTTATGATACGATTAGCAGACTTTTGCTGTTGCTTTCCAGGTTGCAAGGAGACCAAATTTACGCTGGCCACATAACTAAAATGGTAACAGAGCTGGCTCTGGCAGGTTGGAAGGTGGGCAGTAGGCAGCAGGCAGCAGGCAGGCATTCAGGCTGTGGCAAGGCTGCCAATTAAGCTGGGAGTGTGCCGCATGAATATGTAAATAAAAGCAGCTAATAAGTGGGTGTTTAATAACCGGATGGCCAACAACCAAATGGCCCAACGACCATTTCAGCCCAACCAGAGGGCCCGAAATGTAAGAGCAATGCGAGAGCTGAGCGCAGTTTGTCAACCGACAAAGGTGGAAAAGGGGCAGCCCAAAGGGACGAGGTAGCCAAATAAAAAAAAAGGTAGCATGTTTAATTTGCGTGGCATTTGCAGCTGCCTGCGGCAAAAAGATAACGAAATAAAACGTTTGTCGGCATGGAGCAAAGCAGGAGGCAGCAGAGGGAGCCACGTGAAAACAAAAGCAGAAAAAACTCAAAGCCAAAAATTGGTTGTAGCGCAGTGTAAACTAATTAAACGGCGCGCAAAAGTGTTGCATGTGTTGCAAAATACACACACACACACAGACACTCACACCTACATACATATATTTATATATAAAATAAATATGTACATATATGCATAAGGATAGCCGCAAAATGGCAATAAACGCGTGGACCCATTAAAATTATGATTAAAATTTAATTTAGCGAAAATAATCAGACCCGAGTTTGATTAACTCCAAAAGCGCGCGCAATTAAATCAAAAAATTCAAGGGGAAAAAATGTTGAAAATGCACGGCCCATGAATTCCATTAAAATTCAATTAAAAATTGAAAATCAACAATGAAAAACGCAATAAAAACTAACAATAATCGCAAGTTAATGGCCGTTCATAGGCGCCACCTAGCGCACAGCGGCTGTACTGCAACTGCTCGACAAATATGCTTACAGTAGTATTTGCGTATAGTACCGTATACGCATAGTACAGTATCTATATGCATATGTGCACACGCATGTAGTTCAGTCAGGAGAACGACGCATTTATTCATTCATTATACGCAGACAATTAAGTACCAGGAATTTCGTAGCGCCATAAATTGCCGCCGCCCAGCCCGCCCGACGAGGGGTTGGGCATGCCCCATTCTGGGCAAATTGTCAGGTCAGCTGAAAATCTACATATGCACTGACCAAACAACTATTAAACTATGTGGGGGCTGCGCCATCAACAATGGCTGTGGAAATTTTGGAAAATTTTCAATTTACTCGCTGAACGGCCATTTTGCATTCGGCCGCGAGCATCATGGCCTGCACAAACCGCCCCCGAAATGATCCCTATAAGGGTGACACAACGACCAAGCGTTTAATTGAAAATTCTTCAAATCAATTTGAAAACGGTTAAAGAGAAAAAACTATTTTTAAACTAAGCCAACGGCAAGGCAAAGAAAGAGCTAATGTGCTTCAAAATGCAAATTAATCATATTAGTTATAAAGAAAAAATGTATTATAAACCCAAATAAATTAATATATATATTCAAGTTTTCAAATTGGTTAATTAAGTTTCGATTGAAGATTGTTCATTTTACGTTAATTGCAATTCATTATTATTACAATTTATATATGTTTCCAATCAATATATATATTATACACATTATATATATATATATATATTTTACATATTGCATATATATATATCATACAAATATATTTATACTATACATATTATAAGCCCTCATACTATATTCAACATATTAATTGGAAAACCATTTTAAAATCTTTCTTTATCTCTGCCCGCTTATCAGTAGCTCGGGAAATGTAACTTGTGACGTGTCGTTATGGCGGCTTACTTTTGTGAGTAACTGTGTATGTGCGTGTGTGTGTGTGTGTGAGTGCTCGAATGTATGTGGCTCACAAGGCATCAAATTACTTTCGTATGCAAATCAGCGGCTTTTCTGCAGACTTTTTTTTTGCCAGCTAAGCCCCCCCCGCTCTGTCAGCTCTGAATTTTTTTCCACGCCCAGACCCATCCGCAACATTGGCAGACAGTCAGAGAGCTACAGATAGCAGACACGGCATTTGATCGCCACCAAATTTATCTCAATGATATGCAGATAAAACTAACAAGTACCAAGTTTCGTTATTTCTCTTTCCGTTTCCCTTTAGCCCAGCCTTCCGCTCGAGCTTCGACATGTGGCAAAGACCAAGACAGAGAGAGAGAGAGAGACCAAAAAAAAAAAAAAAACTACATTAGCAAATAAATTTATTTAGCATTACAAAAAATGAGGTAGCTGAGTGGCTTGGCAACCGGGGATAGGAAAAAAGAAGTTGGGTGGCATTCTGTGAGGGTGTGTGCTGTGGGGGTGTGCGGCCGCCATGAATTTATTTAAGATGCTTATTGATTGGATTTGATTTTATGCTATGGGAAAGTAAATTTGCGCAAATAAATTTAAATGAGGGCGTTGAGTTTGCAGTTGCTTTCGGGCCCAGCCCCCCACTTGTGGGTAGGCAGCAAAAACGGACTATTTTTTAAGGAAGAAGACTAAGCTGGCATGTGTGCCCATATTGGCAGCAGGCACTGTGGCACACGCATGAGTAATTTTCCAATTTTTGTTTCGCATTTGCAGCTAATCTGGAAAATGGATTTTTCTTCTCACTTGGAGTGAGATGATTTCTTTTTCTCTTTTGGTGGGAGAGAATTATCTCTTAGAAGTGTTTTCTTATATTTATATTTACTTACAAAAGTCCGCTTTAATCTTGCTTTGTCAATGTGTGTTTGTTAATTCGTGTTCAAATTGTACACTTACCTGAAAGATAAGAAACAATTTATTTAGTTACAGTAAAATTGCGTTGAGCTTTCGGTATATGAATATTATTTTAGGGAAGTTATTAAATATTTACTAAATATTTGTTTATTTAATACTTAAATATTAATCATGCATGTCGACAACATTTATAGATGATTATAAAACTCTTAGCGGATTTGTATTTGTTTTTTTTTTTTATGTTTTAATCAGGCGCCTAGCTTGGCTTTGCTCCATATTTTTGTGCGATAATTGAGTAAAATGAAATAATTAAAATGCCTCGCATAAAGTAACTTAAAATGCTTTAACGACCTTTTGTTAATAACGCAAAGTGCAAATGTTCTCTCACGCTGATTGTTGCACGGCTGCAGGTTGCAGGTTGCTGGTTGCAGGTCGCCCAGTTGCACGTTGTCCACTGGCCATTTACATGCGTTATGCCAACTGCCATAACAACAATAACAACAACAACAACAACAACAACAACAACAACAGCAGCAACAATAACAACTGCGCGCCGCACGCAATTTTCATTTGCTGCTGTTATTAAGTGATAATTGAATTTTTATGCCAGCGCCAACAGGCGACACGAAATGAACTTCAGAGCCTTTTGCAATTACCAGAGAGGTCACAGCGACAGTTAAGATGGCCCGGTTCATAAAATGAAGCTGAAGCTTAAGGATGACTCAGTGAGTTGAAAGGTAAAACCTTTTGATTTAATTGCTTGGAATATTTGTGATAAGATCTATAATTTATTTAATTGATGTTACTTTTTTAATTCATTTTATATTTTAATTTGTTTAAATTTATATATTTTACTTTAATTTTATTTATTATACTTTCAAATTCATTTAATTTTGTTGACTGATCTAAAATGATGTATTTTTGTTTCATAAATGCTAATGAAACTTTTTTATTAATTTTAATTTTGTTTTTGTTTCTTTTAATTTTTGATAATATTTGTCATTTTCCATATCTCCCACTATTTTCCTTGCACTTCGTTTGCACTCTCGTCCCGCTACTCTCGGCCACATTGCCTCAACTGATGTCAGCTCTTTTTCCACTAAATTGTGCCGCCAACTTTCTAAATGGACAAAATTGCCGCTGGGCCATAAATCAGACGCTCGGCGCTGGGCCTCAATTTCGGGGCATGTAACGCACTTTCTAAACAACACGAAAGACCCAGAGATAAAAACAAAAAACTGGGCTAACAAAAAACTCGAACTGTATGACAATTGTTATGAAAATGTATCAACAAAAAAACAAAAAAAAAGGAAAAATTTGCACTGCAGCTGCTTTATGACAGGTCGACCTGCGACTGTGCCAGGCAAAAACCGCAAACGGTGCAAAAATTATGAAAATTCATATTGCCGCACGCACTTGGCGGGAAATTCGGGAATTTGGCACGGCGCAGGTATTTGCCCATTGTTTCTTTTTGGGCCGCCGCTGCGGGTGGTGGGCGTGAAATTTGCATGCGTCAATGGAATATGAAAATTTAGAAACTGTTGCAATTTGCAGTTGCCGCAGTGGCTGCAGTTCCAGTGGCAGTTTCTGGGCATTTTGCGTTGATTTACGGCCAGTTGCAGGGACAACCATAAATCTCATCCACGTGAGCGTGTGTGTGTGGCAAATATTTTGGTTGCAGCGATTTCATGCCCCGCAGACGGCAATTGCATTGCACTTGGGCCCATTTAATTTGTGCAAAATAAAACAAAACTAAAGAAGCGAAAACTGCGACGACCAGCAGCAGCAGCAGCAGCAGCAGAGCAAAAAAGGAACAAGTCGCACACATTTCACGCGGCTTCCACAAAAGGTAAGAGTCGGCTCAAGCCCCGACTCCGTTCCGGGACGACAACGAAAAGCAATTTACAAAAAGCACGCAGCGTTTAGATCAAAAGCAAAGACGACGTCGCCAATGGCAGGATACAGTGAAAAGGACGCGGGCAGCTGGCAGACGAGGGACGCACAAACGATGCTATACAACGCAAAACACATCATTAAGTATAAAATTCTTAAAATGGAATTTTAAATCATTAAAAAAGCGCTGAAAAAAGTCAACGACAACAGCAGCAGCAGCAGCAGCCGCAGCAACAGCGACCCACGAGGAATTTGCAATGCGTTTGCTTTATTTGGCAGTGGCTCGCTGAAAGCTGCAGCAGCAGCACCAGCATCAGCCACATGCAACCAATGTCCAAAATGGTTGTGGCAGCAACAGCAACAGCAACAACAGCTACAGCGTGCAGCATTTTTTTTTATGTACACGCCAAGCCAAACAGCTTGAATGGAAGTAATGATGCTGCCCCAAACGTTGTCCAAGTCTTGAGAAAAGCGCGCAGTTGTTGCATTCGCAATGAGTTGCTGTTGTCGCTGTTACTGGTTGCTGTTGCCGCTTGCTGGCTGCTTGCTGCTTGCTGCTGGCTGCAATGGCAATCAGCAACATGGCCGCCTGGGCAGCCAAACGAAGCTGAACTGCCATCGTTGCTTTTATCGGCATTTTAGCTCTTTTCCTATATGCAACACAGTCGCGGCTGCTGCTGTTGTTGTTGCTGTTGCGCTTTTTGGTTAACATGTTGCCGCTGCACGAATTCTATGTTGCACTCGGAATTTGAAGTAAATAATTCTTTGCTCTTCGTTTTTTTTTTTTGCAAGTGCTTCGTGCTCGTTAAGCATTTTGCTCAGCGATTTCTTTTCTTTCGTTGCTGTTGCTGTTCCTCATAATGTGGCACAAAAAAAAAAAACCTATATATATATATCTATATATATATATATATATATATATATATATATACAAATATTTTTATATATATACATTCTTATATATCTAAATGTCTAAAAAGCAAAATAAAAGGGCGCGCCAGCTGCGAAAAGTGGTTCCGTTTCGTTTATCTCATATTTGGGTGCGTTCTGCCATATACCCTCTTCTTATACCGTTTATATATAAAGCGTAAAGAGCTGAGTAAAGTCGTTTTAAGAAAGCGACTCACAAGGCGTCATAATGTCGCCAGTATTGGAGATATGTCTAATGAGGGATTAATGATAGATGCAAAAGTGCTTTAAATGACAGAGAAGTTAGTTTTTTAAGTGCTCAAGTGACGACAAATAATGGTGTCCTATGTAAAGGGTCCAGGCCAGTCATCTTCACTTTCTTAAATTCAATTTTGCAACACTTTTGTTATATGAATTTAACTTTAAGCGCAGTTGGTGCACTTGGACAGCAAGCTTATAGAGTGCGGTCATTGGGGCAGTGACACTCCCGCTCACACAGCTCCAACTTCACCTGTTACTATTTACTATTTATAGACTAAATTTCAAATGAATTTCATAATTTCAAATGACAAAAACGAAAGTTCAAATTTTGCTTGGACTTGGAGTTCTATTTAAGGATAAATTAAATTATAACAAATGTCTTATCAAAAAAAATAAATGAATAAATTATTTTAATTTTTTTAGGCATTACTTGATGGCAGCAAAACACATTTTACAACTCGGATATTTCCTTTACGAATTCACATTTTATTTTATATTTCGAAATAAATATTCGATGACAATTTCTAATTTCGTTCTTCTTCGCCATCGTTTGCCACTTCAAATCGCATCTGTCTGCAGATCTGCCAAAATACTCCACAAAGCGCGGCAATCGGAGAAAACGCACTGTAAGCCATTACAAAGCCAACTGGTTCTGCATCTGTATTGGCTGGTCTCCATCTCTTGGTCTGGCCAAATGCCGAGCTATGTTTGCGAGCAAATAAATTCAATTTGCGGCTAGTCGACGAACTGCGACAGGTTTTTGCCGCATTTATCATCGCATCAACATCGACGACATCGACGGCGACAACGACAACGACGACGACGACGAGAGACAGGCACACATGAGATGCCAGCTCCAAATGAAACGCCATTTACCAATTTATTTATTTATATAAGGCGAATATATTTTATAACCCGCAGCAAATGCAGTCGAGCACAGAGCAGTAAAAGCAAAAAAGCAAAAAAATCTTGGCTGCAAGAAGGCAGCGAATAAAGAGAGAAAAAAATACAAAATGTTGTATGAAGTGACCAAACTAGTTCGTTAAAATAAATTCGAGAGCCACTAACAATGTTGCGCGGACATCGAGACGGACATACGGACAGATGGACAGATGGACGGATGGACGGATGGGCAACATGCAACGGCTGCCGCAGCAACAGAAACAGCAAACAGCGAACAGCAAAGAGTCACAGCCAGAGCCAGGGCCAGAGCCAGTGCCAATGCTCGAGTCTCAGGTTCCAGTTTCGCTCCATGTCGATGGATGCGGCAGGGCGAAGATGTATTCCTTTTGGGATGTTTTTAATTTTTCTTTAAAGTCGTTAAGCGTCGTCGTTTTTTGCGCCTGCTTCAGCCTCAGCCTCAGCCTCGGCCTCGGCCTCGGCCCCGTTCCCGTCCGCGGCCTTTTGTATGTGCCTCCGTTCGTTAGCTCGCAATGGAGTTGAAGCTGGGAGCTCGTAGCTGGCAGCTCGACGCTCGAAGCTGGGAGCTGGAGCGCGCCATTGCCATTTGCTTCCTGCGTGCCGCCGCGTTGCCTTTCTAATGGAGTTTTGCAGATAACAGGCAACGACAACGGCAACGGCAAAGGCAACAGCAGCAGCAGCAGCAGCAGCAGCAGAGGCACAAGCAATGGCAATGGCTACGGCTACGGCAACGGCAACGGCAACGGCAGCTCCATCTGCAGCTTGCCACGTCTGGCCCCCTCTCAGCAGCTGCTAAGCATAAACACACACTTACACGTACTTGGGGCAATGGAATGAAATGAAATTAAACCCTTTTCGGTGAATGCTGCTGAAGAGGAACGCTGTCGAGCATGGACCAGGCACAAAGACAACGGGAATAGGGCAAGGGGAATGGAGGCATGGGGCATGGCAAATAGTTGCAAAAAATTAACATTATTGCAATTTCGCAGCCTCGGAACGGGTGTACGCAACTAACAAGCAATGCCCCAGGGACGCCGAGGCAGAGGCAGAGGCAGAGGCCGAGCTGCAAGCCTCCCGCCTTACCTGGAACCCGACCAAACTCTCGTATAATTGAAGATCTTGACTGCGTCGAGCCAAAACAGCGGCACATAAATTGAAAATCGTTTAGAAAATTAAAGAAATGAGTCTGTGAATTGGAGGCAGAGATACTCTAGCTGGGGCTAGGATTGCCTGAACTGCCTGGGCTGGACTGGCTGCATTTGCTTCTGGCCATGGCTCAACTCTCGGCTCGTATTTCTATTTACTTTTTAGTTGCGAATGGCAATGCCGACAGTTGCAAGCCAAACAGGCGAACAACAATGCGAGCAGCTAGACAAGTGGAGCAAAACAAAGAAAAATGGCAAAAGAACTTTTTGCCACTTCTCTAACCCCGCCAAGGGCCGCCTCCAATCCCCCCGACGACAGGCAGCATATGCAAATTTCTAAAGTTGTGCTGCAGCTGGAGAAAGGCAGCGAGAAATGCGAAGAGAAATGGCGACAATTGTTGGGCACTCCTTGAAGAAAATGATTTCCTTGCTCCTCGAGCTGCCTTTCATGGCAAATAATTCACAACTTAAGGTGGAAGTTTCGTTTTATGCATTTTTTAAAAATGTCTGAAATGATTCGCTTAGTTTTAAGCAGTTTTTGCCATGAAATTTATTTGAAAACAAAACTAAAGTAAAATTGTTTTAAATGCGTACTCAAATTGAATTAAGTGCGTTCATATATTTTCTTTAACGAGCGAGCTGAAAGCTAAATGAAACTTTGAGTAAATGAAACTTTTGTCAATATTATTTTGCACACATAATTTTTAATTAAATCTTAAATTGTGATCGAAATATATTCGGAACTTCAGTCATTGTCATTTCAGTGAAACCTTAAATGGAGCGAGCTTCCATTGAATGAGTTTCCATTGGGGACTTCACAGATCTGCAGCTCTATTACTAGTAGTAGTTCCATCTATGCCAACAACAGCTATCGCAGGCAATATTCAATTTTAGTTCTGATTACGAATCAGCTGCCTTTGGCTCTGGCCAATAAGCCGCTGCGCTGTTTCCCGCTGTGCCGGCAATGATAACAGCCATTCCCCATCGCCGACTGCTGTGCCCACATTCCACATTGGCACTCCGAGCTCGCCATGTCGAGGCTCTCAGTTCTAGAAATCGCGCATTTACTGCCGGATTTCTAATCTGTCTTCGCGTGCTGTTTGCTTGCATGCGAGCATTGCAGAACACGAGCAACATGCGATGCAGTGCCTCGCCCCAGACCCTATCTGCCCTGCCCCTAGCTTCGAACGGCAGCAGCAGCAGCAGAAGCAGCGAGCTGGCTGCCACATGCTGTGTCATCCTGTTGTCCTCGTCGCACACACAGACAGCATGCTGTACTCCTCACACACATTTATGCAAATGTCGGGCCATCATAAAATTGGATTTGGCAGCTGATTCGGCGGCTATTTTAAGCCGCTTTTTCGGGCACAAAATTTCTGAATTAAAATGTTGGCCTGCAATATAGAAATTAAAATTAATTTTAGCCAACGATTCGGCCAAAGCATTTATTTATTTTTAGTTTGTCATGTTTTGGCTTTTGTTGTTGTTTTTATTTTTCTGCGTCGCAGATTTTTCAAATATTTTTTGTTGTTTTTGCCTTATTTTTAGTCGCATTTTTGTCGCATTGCGAATCTCTGTCGCTGTCGCTGCCGCTGCCGCTGTCTCTCTCAGTTTTTGTCTCTGGGCCGACTAAATAAATTTCGTTTTAAGCGTTTTCGCCACACTCCATATACAAAAGGAGCTGCAGGAGCCGCAGGAGCAACCAGCGCCCAAATAGCCAACGATAATAAAATAAACAAAAGGTTTGCCGCCAGCTTTGGCCAGCCAAAGAAAACGCAGTCGAATGGCTAAGACGAACCTGCGCGGGGTGCCAGGGGGCTGGGTCATGGGGCAAGGGGCAGGGGGCAGGGGGCAGCGGAGCATTGCCTGCAAAGGTGAGTCGCAGTTGCTGCAGGTTTGCCAGCGCTTATTTGTGTGTTTTATTGTGGGCATATCTCAAAAGCGAATCTTTCGGCGGGTCGAACTGCGACGTGAAGCAGATAAAAGAAGTAGACGAAGCAACATATGAAGAAAACACTCACACACAGAGAACAGGAATACAAATACATAGCTAAATAATGGAGAACGGATAAGCAAACGAAGACTACAATAAAATCAATAGAAATACAGCACTCAGCACGACCCAGAGATACCCATTAAAAGGCGCTGATAAGCTCGACGCGCATTTCAATTACTTAACTGCAATGGATAACTCTAAAGCTATTATCTAATAACTATATATAGTATATTTAAACTAATATATATATTTCTACAGAGATCCAGGGACACAAATGAGAAGAGGTAAGAGGCTTGTTCTGTTTGCTTTATCTTTCGAACATCAAAAGAAAATAATAAATATGAAGAAAATTTATTTATGGACCACAAATTTCGTTCAATTAATTTTTGTGAAATTTAATCGAATATAGTTCATGATTAAAAAGTTTAATAATTAAGTTTATAAAGAGCTATTGCTCAAATCGCTAGTAAGTCGCTCGCTAACCGCACATAAAACGCCTGAAATTATTTTGGCTTTTGCCACAAGACTCGAGCTCATTTTGCAACATTCGCCTATCGCCCAGCAGCCAATGCCTTTTATGGAGTTGGAGGACTGCGTTTAATGCTGGCGGCAACAAGGCGCTGGCCCGCCTCCGCTCTAGCGCCTCCCTCGCACATATGCAAATAATGCAACATGCGGCGCAACATGCGACTTGGAGCTACGCTGCACGTTGCCCGTTTTGTGGCAACCCAAGACTTGGCTCCCAGTGCAGACAGCCGGATGGACGGACAGAACGGCAGACAGCAGGACAGCTGGCCTGAGAGTCAGACAGTTGGGGTGCATCCGTATCCTCAACCGCCTTCGTGTATCGAAGATGAATAAGGAGCTATTTTTACTTTTAAATCTTAAACAAGCATTGCTGCTGCTCTGCTCCCTCTCTCTCTCTCTCTCTCTCTCTCTTACTGCTGTCGCTGCGGATGCGGGTCTTTTGTGGCACTTTAGCGCTGGCGGTGGCAAGTTTCTCAGGCCCCAGACTCGAGACGCAGACGCAGCTTGATGATGTTGTTCGCTCGGCGTTCTGTACTTGTCTCATGTTGTTTTGTGGCGATGTCATCGAACTATTGGCAAGCTCATTTTTTTATTCTTTTTGCTTTTTGTGTGTGCGCCCACGCCGCATGGCAGCAAAATAGACAAAACAAATTTGGCCACGTATGTACGTAATCCATAATATCTCTCAAGTTCTAATCCGAATGCCTAGGCTCGCTTGAGTTTATGTTGTGCGACGCTTCAGGTGTTGCTGTTGCGGTTACTCGAACAGTGCCAAAAGAGACTACGGCATCCACAAGATACTTTAGTGCCGTATGTCTGAGGCATCTTTGTGTTGTGGCCAACAAATGGGCTTACGGTCTCAGCTAGTGTGCGATTATTTAGACACTCGCTTGCCTAATCTCGGGCACACACAAAAAGCCAAAATGCTTGCCAAAGTCAAGAGTTCCCCAGACATAAGCATGGCGAATGCACATATTACATTTTTGAGTATTGTTGGGTGTGGGGGGCATTGGGGGCAACCAGACGACTGAAATCCTCATGTGATTTATGCAATTAGCACTCAACTAAGTCTGCTTAATGAACGACATGCCACTGGCAACACTCTGGCAACGCTGCCAGGCAACGCCGAGCGACGAACCGTGGCGCCAATGAATGCTCCGGCAACTCCCACAAAAATCAAATTATTGCCGCATGCCCAGCAACAGAACAGATACAGCTGCTGCTTCTCCAGTTGGAGGAGTCCCCAAGCATAATCGAATTTCCACGAAAAAGTCCACATAATGTGTAAAGTAATTCGACATGGCGCTCGCCCGATCGGGTTCTACTTTATGGCCTGCCAATTGGTAGGCAATTTTAATGCATATTTCATTGTACAACAAAACTTGGTCGAGCGATAACGCCCGATGTCCCATTGAATGCTTGTCTAGCTCTTGTTAAACTCTGCCTCTCTCTCTCTCTCTATCTCTCGCTCGCTCCCTTTCGCTCTGCTGTTTTAGGGGGAGTTGTACTCCATATTGAATTATGATTTATGACTGAAACATGTTGTAGCTGGCGCAAGGGTACTTAGAATATCTACGTGTGCAAGTGTATGTATGCGTGTGTGTGTGTGTGTCTTTTTCCATGAAATGTGCACATATGCGCTAGTTAGCGAGACATTTGCTGGCAGCTCTAAGTTGGCATCTGAAGTGGTTGTCGTCCCGAAATAGCGACATTTGTGATGCACTTGAGAACCAAAAATGGAAACAGTCGCCATCTTTTGCACTGGAGGGCAGCAAACAAAATGTTTCCCGCTCACTATTCTCTGCTACAGGGGAATGTGTGACAAGTCAATGCCATGTAATTGGAGCCGCAATGCCTAACAATTATCCCATTATGCCATTCGGGAACATTAACAGGATGCGCATAATCTCTAGAGTTTAGCTGCCGCAAATGAAAATAAATTTGGATTTTAGGTAGGCGCTCATGAGTGCATTAAGACTTCAATTGTGAGTTTCTGACTTTGGAACTATCAATTGGAGTGGCAATAGATCAAGTCTTAAGTCGGCACCTGCCCAATACTAGAAGTCCACATTGCAGAGCAACTAGTTCTTGAATATAGATTAGTTATATTTAAACTACTTTCATTTGTTATACTTGAATTGCCTTAATTAACTGAGATAGAAAATATATATATTTGACGACCTAATCAAAAGAAGTTTTAATTTAAATCAACCACAAATAGTTTTCTTAAATAGATAAATGATTTTTAGATACGTTCCATCCATCGATGACTTGTTTATCTATTCAGAGTTTATGTAGTCGTCAGATATGCTTCTCTGGGTGAGCGAAACACCCTGGACTCGACTGGGCCAAAAGCCTGCTAGACTGCTGTCGAGTGTCTAATCACCACAGCTGTCAGCTACATTCATCCAATGCGACAATGAGTGGCGAGTGAGGCTATTCAAGTGTCGTTGTATTTTAACACGTGAGTGACTTTTATACGTGGCCATTGTCTGGAGATGAGTCGTTTTAAAATGCCAGCCCGGGCACAGGGAAATTCACACATACGCGCGAAGGGGCAAAGGAAGCGGGACGTGCGGTGAATGTGTTTTTGCCTTTGCGCGGTTTGTTGTGGCATGTTGGTGTTGGGGCTGTTGTGGGAAGGGACATGGGAATGGGAATGGGAATGGGGCTGGGGATGGAGCGGCAGCTCTTCTCTTAGGACCGCATAAAAATGCCATATAAATGTGACACTTTAAATGCCAACGACCAAAATAGTTTTGAATACAGCGGGGCGCTCAACGGGGCAGGCGGAGTCGCTTCACGTGACGAATTCGTGACGTGACAAACAAACAAACAAACGAATGAAAAAAGGCGAATAGAAATGAAAATGGCCAACTTACATTTATTTGCATTTTCAAGTTTCTGGACAGGGCACGAGGATATTTGGATTGTTTTTTTTTTTCATCGCTAGAGACATTTGAATTTGGCCACGTTTTTCGCTTTTTGTGTGTGAAAGCACACGACGACTTGCTGCTGGGCACATTCCTCATTTCAATTTCAGTTTAGCTCGTTTCGTTCCGTTGTGGTTGGGTTTGGTTTGGTCGGGTTGCTTCCTTCCGCTTTGCGGGCTCTTCACACGACACATTTTCCGCAAGAATGAGTCCAGCGGCATTTGCATATGTGTACCAGTGTGTGTGAACTGTCAACGCGCCATAGAACTGTCAACTTGATGGTAATTCTGAACAAAGCCATGAAAACTGCCAACAGGATGAGGCACTGTAGCTGAAGGGCTTGGAGACTTCGCTTTCACTTGTCGCGTCGCCGTCTGGCTTCAGTTTTTTTTTTCTCTCTATCTCTCTCTCCCTCTCTTTTAACTTTGTATATTCTGTGTTAGCCAAGACAAAGGCGCTGATGGATTCATAGAAATTAAATGGCGTGCTTTGCCGTATTTCGACACAGACAATTTCTCATTCGAAATGCATGCAAACATGGCGTATTTATGAGGCCGAGGCGCGCCACCCACACAGCACGGCGATGCCGTTACAGGGGCGTCTGGCAATTAGTGCGACACTTCCGCTGCATCTTGAGTGCCACATCCGACGGCGATGGCCGCGCTTGATACACACACGGCAGCAGCATGGAGGCAGATCCAATTATAAATCAAATGCTGACAAATGGGCTCTATGACTCTATGAAGAGATTACTCGTATATTCTAGGAAAGTTCTATCAATATATACACATATCAGCTATCAGCTCTTATCAGCTGATGTAACAGTTCATTATGGACGTTTGCTCTAGCTGAACTTTGGCTATGGCTCCGACTGCAGTGCCGATCAGCGCTCTCAATTGCAGTTATTATTTTTGCATTTTTTTACATTTTTTTTCCTCATAATAAAAAGAAACTAATTTATTTTATATGCATGCGTGTCATAAATCTTAACGATTTATGCTCATTGCAAATTTATTGGCAGCTCCACAAAAACAAAAAAAAACACCGAAACAAGAACAAAAATCGAGAGGAAAAATGTTCAGCGCCAACAAAGTTCAAACAATCAACGCCATTGTCCGGGCTGGAGGGTCACGGGTGGAGCACAACGGACAGCAGGCCAGTTTGCTGTTCATTTTGTCTACATTTCACAGCTTTCATATATCGATATATGCACAATTTACTATCAGCAACAACTGAGCTGCAGTAAAGGCAGCGCATCGCAGCCTCGAACCGAACAACGAGAGGCAAAAAAGGCCCAGTTTATGCATTATGAAGTCCCAAAGCTGCACTTCAATTAAAATGCATTTTCGCAGTTTATGAGCTTAATCTCATAAACAATTTCTGCATTGTTGCAAAATCCTTTTTGTTTGTCGCGATTGCTGACTGTCAGCAGACGGTTTAAATATATTTTTGTTAAATGAGATCAGCATAAAACAGAAAACTACTCGTGTGAAATGAATAGATATGATATTTTATGATATATTGGATAATATAGCGAAGATCCAAAAATCGTATAATTTATAGAATAATATAGAAATGATTCTAGAGTCAATAAATGAATATGATATTTTATGATACAAAAGGTAACGCCCCGAAAATCATATGATTTATAGTAAATACAGCAGAGCCCGAGAGCTTTTAAATGAATGTGATATTTTATGATATATAGGATAGTGCGAATAATGCCCCGAAAATCATAAAATCATATTCTTTATAGGATATTTCAGCAAAGATCCTAGAGCACTTAAATCGACATGATATTTTATTATATTTAGCATAGTACAGCGAATATCCAACAAGTTAGCTTGAATTATAAAATTATTTATTCGAACAAGCAGAAATTTGTATGTAATTATTTCATTTCATATTATCTTTTTTTCATATCATATCATATATATCTCTCACATAGCTCACAATTCTTCTGCTCAAACTTTTTCATACCAGAAAATATTTGTTAATTTGAAAATTAATAAAACTAAGTTTTGTTATATAAGAGTTGCCTATTAGTTGGCACAATTAAATTGAAATGCTTAAGTAGCACAAAATGCATAGTCGCATATGGATCACTTATCACTCAGCACTGATAATCTAATGATAATCACTAATAAAACTCTGCTGAGCCCGTGCTCCTCTTATATGCTGCCATTAGCTCGCTTCCTCAACCTGTTTCTTCTGTTGTTGTTGTTGTTGTGGTGTGTTGTCTTTTAATAACTTTATAATGGCGTGTTGTATCACGCGCTCAAACTTCGTGTGGACACGCCCCCAAAAAGCAGCGATGCCTGCCAACGCACACACACGCCCTGACCCCTGTGCCTGACAAGCCAAACAACAATTGCAAACTGATGCGCGCTGTTGTTGTTGCTGTTATGGTTGTATTTGTTTGTTGTTTGTTGCTGCAGTTCGTGTGATTCTTTTTTCGGTTATCGACAATTTTCAATCTATGCGCATAACTCAAGTGTCGGCGCAGCAGCAGCAGCAGCAGCAGCAGCAACAGCAACAGCCACAACAAAACCCGACACCCCACAGACCGACCCGCATAACAGCGCGCGACCCTCACTGCCCCCAACTTCCCCTCTCGCTCCCCTCTCGATCCCACTCGTGCGAGGCATATGTGCAACTTCCGTGCACGTCGCTTAACTGATGCTGCGTTGGCTCAGCCTGGGCAGCGGCTCGTTCTGCGGGCCCCGTTTGCATCAAACTTGGCAATAGGCAGCGAAAAAAGAATACGAAAAGCGAAGCAATAGAACAACAGCGAAATAATATTGGCAACATTTTATTGCACTGTGACCTAGAGCATCTGTGGCTGCCACGCTCGCCATGCTACCGAACCTACTCGACTTTGACTATGGTCAACTGGACTATCGTGGCAGCGTCATCTCGCTCGGGGTTCAGCAGAGCCGCCACCTCCTTATCGTCGGCGTCAATAACAAGCCACCCGACGACATTCATTTTGGCCCACCCCGGCCCCACACTCGCTCTCAGCCACTCAGTCTCCGTCCAGCTCACATCCTTGTGCGTCTCGTTTTGCTGCAAAATTTACATCCTGTTCGGCTGATGGTCGTTTTACTGTTTCCGTGCCGGACTCCCGACCCGGACCCGGTGCCGGAGCCGGAGCCGGAGCCGGAGCCGGACTTGGAGCTGTGGCCATTGCCACTGCCGAAGCAGGTTCTGCAACGCATATGAATATTTTGCAGCAGAGGCAACAATAAAATCCATGACATCATAAATATCGATGCGTTGCCATTGCGAACAATTTCGGTGCGGGCTTAGCGCACACACAACAGGGTACAGGGCACAGAGCACAGGGCACAGCAGCCAGCAGGCCCGCCAGGGTCATACATTTCGTTGGGTGGCTCTTTGGGGGCGTTGGGGTTCACACCCGCAGCAAGGCGCCGCGCGATAACTCGATAATTATGTCCGCTTTTGTTTATTTCGCACATCGATTACAATTTTCGAGTGCTGTGGGAGCCATTTGGTTGGCCGCTTGGCCAGTTGGCCGATTGAGTTCTGGCCTGGTCGGCCACTGGCATGTCCCATTAGATAGGGTTGCATACGTCATAGTCTCAACACTTGCAGAATTTACAAACTTAACCTGTCTAAGGGGCAGAGCAAGAGAAAGAGAGAGAGAGAGAGAGAAAAAGAGATAGCGAGAGATAGGTGGTGGGACTGCAGTGCATCAGTTGCCCCCAAAAGGCAGGCGTAACTGCCCCACAGGTGTAGCAGTTAGCCAGGGTATCGCTTCCTCTCTCCCACTCTCTCTCTCTCTCTCTCTCTCTCTCTCTCTCTCTCTCTCTCTCTCTCTGCATGTGTGTGTGCATTCGTCTGGCGTCGCCTGCTGCTCATAAGTAAAACGTTGTGAGCAAAGTTTTATAAATTATCCTTGTGAGAATCCTTATTTATGGCGCGTGTGCAATTTTCATTTTATCGCAGTAAAAGCAAAGTTAAGTTAAGCTGCCGCCAGCACCCAAGACCCCCGCGCGACCCTTAGCTGCTGCCCCTGCAGCCGCTAGCTGCAACTTTGCCAGCAAATGGAGGCGTTGCAGCAGCAGCAGCAACAACAGCAAATCAGCCATCTCTCTGTCTCTCTCTCACTCTCTCTCTCTCCCTCTCACTCTATCAGTGGTGCTCATTTTTTATATTTGCCCCGGCGAACTTCAATTGTTCAGCAACAAACACAAGCAAACCCACACAGCCATACAGCTCCGACTTTCAGCTCAACTCGAAACCGAACCAACTCGTATATTGCGCAAATGTCTGTCCAAGATTCAAGTGTTGCGAAACGCACAATGGAAAAGTTTTGCATCTATAAGTACCCATAGGGCTCATATGGAGACTGCAGCTATATTGTTATATTTCATTCTAATATCAATCATTTTTATCAACACTAACATTGATCTCTTGAATGAGCTAAAATTTTGATTGATCAAAGATACATGAGATACGTGATTGACATCTATGATAGGATTTTTAGCTGAGCTACTTATGTATTCATCACAGGAAAACAAATGTTATCGATAATTAAATACTATGAAGCGGAATACTATGAATATTTCTCTATAATAACTCTCCTAATGCCAATAAATTGAGAGATTAACACTCTTTGGCGTGTTTTTTGCTGCCCATTGTGCAAACACTTGCCAACACAGTTGCGGCGATGGGCGTGGGATGGGTGGGTTGTAGAGAATGGAGATCTCTCGTTGAGCTGCCAAAGTTTTTTATGGCCTGCATATGAATATTATGCGCTCGAGTATAAAATGTTGTTGGCCACACTTCCTACGTTTCACTTCCTGCACTCGAGTAGAGTCGACTCGGCTCGGCTCGCCTTGTCTCGGGAGCACATCTTAAGCACACATGCATATCTTATATTGTCGGAGGGCTGGGGGCATGTACATCTAACTGTTTCTATAGCCTCCACTAACAATGCACAATAGCAATAACAACAGTAGAGTCAGTAGAAAACGCTTAAAGAGACGTCTTTAACTTGAGACTCAGACCCGAAAATAAAAACACAGAAATCCCCGCGCTTGGCCAAAGTTTTCTTTGTTTTCCCAACAACCACATCTTCCTCTCTCCCCCCTCTCTCTCTCTCTGTCTATCTATCTATCTATCTCTTTCTGTGTGTATGCGTGTTTGCGCAAAAAATATTTAGCTAGCAAAGTTTTATTGGCAAAATCTGTTTATGGCTTTTGAATTTTAATTAGTTTACATTATGTCGAAATGTTGCTGGCTCGCTGCACGCCGTGCCCCTTGCGCGTCGCCGGCTTGTGGCAGCCACACAATGGAGCCAGAAGAACTAGTGTCCTGGCTGGCAAGAAGAGTTTTCATTACTATTTGTCTGCTGCCTTTCCGCACAGCAGCCGCAGCCGCATTTTATGCGCAGGATACAAATGTACATGAATAACTAAGCGGCAATAGGACTCCAGTTGCTTGCGTCTGCCACAGCCTTGACACGCCGGCAGAAGCAGGGGCCAATGCGGACGCACTCGCAGAGATGCTGTGCTCGCCTGCGGCCTCTGCTTGTGGCAGGATCAGCGCCAAACTTTCCCAGCTAACTGCAAACGTGCCACGTTGCAAATTTTAATTCGACAAAAACATGCGACTGAAATTGTTATTGGTTATCTGGTGCTGCTGCTGCCACTTGCCACATGCAACTTGCCCCAAATCTAAAGTTCCACAAAGAGTTTCCACTAAGCTTTATTTTTCAGCGATTTTGTTGCTTTTGATTGTCGCCTTAAATATCAAATCATAAAATTATTCTGATTGTGATATCGAAACACATTCGTCGCTTTGATTTCTATTCCAGAGTTCATTTTCAGATTTGACTGAGCGAATGTCTCTTGAGATATATTTATATATTTATGATTCTATATATTTCTATTTATTTTTAAATATATATAAATAACAACTTCATGCTTTAAAGTTTAATATTTCATTTATATATTGCTTTTATATATTTGCTATAATTTCATAGCGTAGTTTATTTATTTATTAATATCTAGGTATTTTTTTAACAAACTGAAACAATCTTGGCTTACAATTTATAATAATATTTAATTTGTTGTATTTTTAAATAACTCAAATTTTAAGTGAGTTTATGTTAAGCAATTTTCAGTGTAAGAAGTAGCAGCTGGAGATGGAGCTATGTAAGGCTATATATATATATATATATATGTATATATATATATATATATAAATTATATAAATTTAAATATATTGAATTAGATTAGATTAGAATTTTCAACTTAGTTATCATATATTTGCAATTGTTTATTTGGCGACAATTAAATGCCTTAAATAATACTTTAATTGAGTTAATTTGTGGCCAGTTGCCGCAGCTTCGAGCGCGCGGCCATAAATAGCCGAGGAAAACTTGGCAATTGATTTTAATGATTGACTGCAGTTGCTCTTATATGGCAGCGGCTAATTAACGATGTTGCATGCCGCCCGTAGCTGCAACACAGATACAAAATGGCGACAACAACAGTAAAAAAACCAAGTACAGATATATATATATATATATATATATATATATATATATTTTTTTTTTTTTGTATATATATATGTGAAAACCTTTCTGCTATTCAGCCAAATTTGATGCAGTGCAGCCAAGCGGCGATGGCAGCAGCAGTGGCAGCGACAGCAACAAGAGAATCAAGTCCACTTATTGCGCATGTTTTTGCTACTGTTTTCAGTTCATTTCAAATCGTTTCGTTTGTTTTCTGTGCATTTTTATTTAATTCATTTTTCACGTTTTTGCTGCTGCTGTTGGTGCCGCGGCTGCTGCTGCTGCTGTTGCTGTTGTCGTTGTCGTTGTCGTTTGGGGGCTGCAAATGTGCAATTAAAGAAACAGGTTACACGCCCATAAATCTTGAAATGCTGGCGACTTCGACGTTGTTGTCTCAGCCGGCAGCAGCCGCAGCAGCAACTGCAGCTACAGCCGCTACAACAGCAACTGTTGCCGCTGCAAATGTATTCGTATTCACATGTCTTAATGCTGACAGCATTTTTGTGATTGTCTGATTTATTGCCAGCCAATTGATGACAAATAAATTACGTGCATTTTTTGCCGTTTGCTTTTCTTGCATTTTAGTTGACGTTTTTCCTTTTAGCCGGCTTTGCCCGTTTTTGGTATCGCTTCGGCTTTTTTTTTTTTTTGTTTTTTGGCTTTTTTGCTGTAGCTGCTGCTGCTGTTGCGTTAATGGCTGTGGTAATTACTTTTAATTGCCATTGTAAAGTTTTCGCATCGCACCAAAAATGGCAGCGCGTCAGCATCTTGGCCAGGCCCCCTCTTGGCCCTGACCACTTCCCATGACTTGGCTCAAACTCCGCCTTCTGCTAACTGGCGCCATTCTTATGCCCCGAATAACTAACTGAAGTTGGGGCCTATGTAGCTGCATGCATATAACAGACAGAGAGCTGTAAATTGTCAAATCTGATTTTGAAGACGACTACGTAATGAATAGACAGAAAATTATGATATTAATTTAAGAAATCATAGAAAATTTATAATATCTGCATGGAAAAGGATAGTTGAGAGCAGAAAAAAAATTACATTTTCGAGTTGGGTTAAAACGTAACAAAATGAAAATGTTTTAGGATCTCTTTTTTTTTTTTTTTTTGCACTTTTGATATAAATAATTGGCATATTCATGTATCGGAAATAAATGAGAGTCATCAATTCCTTACATAACAAAATGTTTAATTAGTGACTGATTTTATAAAGGTTTTAGGAAAATATTGACAAACTTTTAACATCTCAATATATTATACAATTTATAGGTCATCAATGAACATTTGAGCATTTGCATACATGCATCGATATATAAGTATATAGAGCATAGTTAAAATGTATTAATAAATATATATATATTTATTATTCTGACTTTATATTAAACTTATTTATAATCGTTCAATTAACTTCTGTTTGCTCAAAATGAAATATCTATCAATTCAAAAGAGCTATGATATTCATCACTTGTTACAAATGTCGAAAATAATTAAACAAATCAAAAAGAAATTGAAATTGCAATTGATAAGAATGAGTAAGGAGGATAATTAATTAATTAAATAATTAATTTAACAACAATTAATTATGTTATTTGGCAATAATTATTAAATTAGTCCAAAGAGAATTATTTATGGTAGTTTATAAAAAGTAAATGTAATGACTTCGAAACAGGTTAATAATAATTATTAATTAATAATTATAATCGCTGATTTAAGATAAACGCATTTTAAATAAAAAACACTTTCCTCGACATTTATTATTAAAAGCGCAAATTCGCTCAGCTTAAATTGATGATAAAAATTTGTTTATTACAATTGTTATTAACTTGTTATAAGCCGATTTATAAGACATTTTATAATGTTTTTTTTTTTCTTTTGGTCGCCCTTCGAAAATAACTTGAATACGGCTCAATTGCCGCGATTTTTTTTTTTGATGTGCCGCCCCCTGTGCCTTCAACATACATATAAACCCTATGTATGTATATATTTTTATAAATATTTTAATTATGCACCTCACGATTTTGTACACAATTTGAATTGGGTTGACAGCGTCGAAATTTTTGTCGTTTCTCTCTTATTTCTTACCCAGGTAAAACGTGAAACTTCCCAAATATATACCTCAAATATATTTATATATATTATACATACAAAGTAAGCCTGAAGTCGACATCTTTATAAATTGCGCCAAAATGATAAAAAAAAGCTGCTCAACATAAATCAAATGAGATTTCGTTTTGTTGAGTTTTTGTGTGGAAATTCTGCGGGCGTGCTGCGATCGGCATCAGCAGTTGGCCATCTTTGGCTTAGGTGTCCCGTTGTGCAGTTGGCCAAAAGGGGCATTTGAATTGAAACTAAAATTCAAATTCGATATTCGAACTCGAACTCGAAGTAACAGTCGAAGTCAAGCATTGCGCAGTGCGCTGTGCGCTCTCGTAGCTCACGAAATGTTTTATATCTCGCGCATATTTAAACAATTTCGGCTCGTTAGTTAAGAAAACGAGTTTGGGGCAATAGCGGGTAGAGGTAGCGGGCAGCGGGCAGTGGGCAGCGGGCAAGCGGTTGGGGCCAGACAATCATAGCAAAAATCACGAAGTGTCCTTAGCCAGAGCAGCAGGGCAGCCAACTGCGGCAAAGGAAATGATTGCATTTAAAATTCAAACTCGACTCGGATCGTTGGAAAAACAGCTGAAGTCGGCGCAAAAGCCATGTCGCCACGTTCTCAGGCGAAGGAGGAACAACGTCCCAGGGACACAGGGGCCAGGCGCTTGGTAAGAGGCTCAGCGGCCATTTAGGCCGCGCCACTCGACGAAAAACTTACAATACAAAAGGCAGCAGCGGCAGCAGTGGAAGAAAAAAAAAAAGAAGAAAAAACAGTCAACAACTGAATAAAAAACATTTTCGAATACAAATGTTGGCATTGCATAACAAACGTTTTCTAAATGAGGCTAACTAAGCAGGCAGCGAGGCGACGGGTCGGCGGGTCGGCATGACGGCGGGGCAGGCAGCATGGAGTGGTCTGCATATGTTTGAATTGATGATGACTTTTTCTCCTTGTATGTGTGTGCACAACACACAGCCCGTTCACTACCCTGCCCACACCCCCCGCACCCTATGGACCCCTTCCGTTTGGCCTTTTTAGCCGTTTCGTGTTTGGTTTTTGTGTCGTGGCTCTTTGCTTGGTTGGCTGGCACGCTGGCTGGCTGGCTGACTGGCTGGGCCTGCGCTTGGTGGTGGTCCGACGCTCCGACTGCGACTTTTTGCATAATAAGACCACAAAACTAACGGTTAAATGCTGGTGTGCTCCATCCCCCCTCTTCATTGCCCTCTTCACACACACAGTCAAGTTTTGGCCGTCCTGACCAGGCAAATATTTGATTTGGTCTAAAGGTTTTTTTCATGCATTCCTTTTTCTATTTTTTGCTTTTCTGCTGGCTTTGTCGTCATTTCTATGACTGATTTAATCAGCAGACTTTGACAAGAGCCAGGAAGTCGCCCAACCACCACCTGCCTGACCCGTCCCCGTCTCCGCCCCCGTCCCTCAACACCCCACATCCCACTGACGCCACTCACGGCTCCACTCACTTTTCTGCCGACTCAGGTAGTTAACGGGAAAGGCACACGGCGCAAAATTAAATTAATTAGAAATCTGATAAGCTCTCTTACTCGAATTGCGCCTCAGTTAATTTGCAAAAACTGCCAAGTTCTATGTAGACAAGAGCAAAGAGACTAACTCAGCGAGAGAGAGAGAGTGCGAGCAGCAGGTTAAAGGTTGACATTAAGGCAGATAGTAAACAGTAAACTGAATTATAATTGCTTTTAGCCTGGCGCTAGTCGAAACATTCATATTTTATAGTTATTGGCACAGACAATAAAGTCCTCATAATATTTACTGTCTGTCACCTTAGACACGACTATGCCATCGCCATTAAAAATTAATTCTCATCTGACAATCTGTATTAATAAGGAACAAATAACAGGTGCTTCATAAGAAGGTCTTAGGTCATTCAATGACATTTACTACACAATCTGCTACATGTTTTTCGCAGTATACAATATTTCTGCTTCCAATCAAATTTTTATTTAAGAGCAAGTATGCTTATTTCAGCTTATAAATCTTGATATTATAAAAAGTGCATGGACTTTACTGTCTTTGTCGGATATTTTGTTCGATTTAATATATTTGTTTATCAGCTCAATTAATTTGCAAAAATTCAAAAATTTAAAAAAAAAAAAATCATTGCTATAAATTTCTTTCCATTTCCATTTTAAGATAAATAATTTTATGAATTTTTTTTATTTCATTTGTTTTAAGATTTATTGAACAGAAATAAAACTAAAATAATTTAAAAAAAATTTATTTTAATTCTAAAAAAATTCCGAACGAATCATTCTAATGAATTTTGTACATCAACTTTTTGCCATCTTCTTATAAATGTTTGCCCTTCACTTGCCTTTGGCCTGTTTCGTTCTATTTACCTGCAATTTGTCGAGTTTCTACTTCGTTTTGTGTGTTCTTGACAGTTGGCAGTTGCCTTAGACTTAATAAAAAACTGACAAATGCCGGGCACATTCGCGGCCAGTCTACCTAAGAGGCAATGCCAAGACACTACACTATCTGGCTGTGTGTCCTGTCGTCCAGCATCCTGTGAGCGAATTTTCAACGGAAGCGCAAATTAGCAGCGCTGCCGCCGCACGAGGTTTGCGCGTTTGGTTTATGGCAGTTGGAACTATATTTTTTTATGACCTAACAGATCCTTAAAAAACAAAGACTCAGACTCAAGGCTCAAGGACGAGCCAGAACCTTGACTATTTTGCCGTTAAAAAGTTAATTATCAATCATAAAAATGTGCTCATGTGGCTCATGTGTTTCGACTTTGGGCTAAAAAGTGTGTGCTGAACGCATAAAAAACCTGGGAAAGGGACACTCTCAAGGATAAGTCTAACAGTGAATGTCCCAACGTCTGCCAGCAGTTCGTGCCGCCGTCAATTTACGAGCATTTGTACAAAAATAACGCGGCATGAACAACATTTCTCATTCGCTGGAGTTTTCGGCACGAAATTCTTGTCATGATTCGATCGAATCCAGAGGACACAGACACGATGTGACCAACAGCAACAGCCACAGCAACTGCCACAGCGAGTAGAGAAAGAACAACTGCAGACACAACAAGCAACGTTCACATGTTGCACTTCGGGGGTCACAAAAGTTCAGCTTCAGCCACAGAGTCCAAAAGTCGTGGTCCCGATAACAAAACCAACAAGAAGTGCTGTACGAAGCGCTGAGAGCCTTGTCGCTCCGAGAATTGTCAACTGCTGAGCGACACACAGACACAGTCGACTGTAGCTGATCGAAGCGGCAATCCAATTAAAACTATGCTCAAATCTAAGACAAAGTCAAGGCAGAGCTCAATAGATGAGTTTTCCGCGTGAGAAAAATCACAAAAGACATCGAAGAAGTTCGACTTGAAATTTGCTCTCTATAAATGTTTTTCTAATAATATTTATGAATATTTAATAATAATTTAGTTGATTGAGAAAAAAATTCACCTTGTACATTAATTTTATAAATTTAAGTACGAAAATGAAAAAAAAATGGAAACAAAATAAATTAATTAATATTTTATTTTCTTCAATAAACAAATCCATAGATTTATTTACCTTTTGGTTCGAATAATTTATATATTTTAAATTAGAATCCATAATTGATAGGAAAAAGCAATAAAAAGTAGCTCGGAATGCGTAAGATCTATTATTAAATAGCTGTCATCTATTTTGTCATAGATTCAGCTCTGATCTACAGATTAAATAGTTGTCAAGTAGCTAAGTCCTTCATATATAACACCCCTACTAGAGGCTATATATGCTTATACTATATACTGCCATAAGGCACATGAGATAAAAATATATATGTGAGCAATAAATCAGGCGAAACTGACAGAAAATTTGATAAAAAAGCAAACGCAGAGCTGATAAAACGAATAAGAAGAGCGAAGGGGGAAGAACGTGCAACAAACTCGTATAACATTTTAATAAAGAATCATAAATTTCAAAAGAGACGACAACAGAAAGATAGAAAGAAAAAAAAAGACACAAGAAGACGAGGAAGAAAAAGCTGAGGCGGCAGAGGCAACGACAAAAGCGACTTGGAAGATGAGCGCTAAAAATAAATAAAACTATTAATCAGTGGAATGTTGCAGGCGAAGATGGGACAGAAATTTTCCCTTTGCTCACCGCCTGGAAAATGAACAGCGCCAGGGCTTAAGGCCATAAACAATTTTTAAAACAACTCTTTTTGCCAAGTCTTGCGCTAAGATGATGATGATGAAGAAGTAGAAGTAGAAGTAGAAGCAGAAGCAGAAAGAAAAAAGGCAGCAAGACGCTTTGCCAATTGTGGCGCGGTTTTTCAACTGCTGCCAAGAAAAGCCAAGAGGAAAAGTGCAGCAGCAGCAACAGCAACAACAACAGCAGCCAGAGACAGCAGCAACAGGAAAACAGTCGAATAAAAACAAAGCACACTGCCAGAGAGCACAAGAATGCGACACTGTCCCTATGTGTGTGTGAGTGTTAGTTGAGTGAAAAAGGGGGCGGGCTTGGCCGACGGCATAAGAAATGCCACTTGCGAATATTGTGTGCCAACGATAAACACTTCACTTCGGCCATTAAAATCAGCCAGAGAGAGAGCGCGAGTGAGAGCGAGAGCGAGCGCACACAACACTAACGCACAGAGATACTCACACACACCACAGGGGCACTCACACAGACGCACGCCACCAGTAGCCGAGAGAGCGAATGAGTGGCCAAGAATGAACATGACTGAGTGAGTGAAAGAGCGAGCGAGCGCAAGACAACAGCCCAAATGAATAATAGCGTTGCCGCAAGACAAATAACCCAGCCTTTTCTTCATTATCGCTCGCTCGCTCGCTCTCGCACACACTGAGCGTATGGGCGACGAGCATGTGCGCGCGCCTGCTTTGACTTATGGCAAATAAATCAGGCAGACATTGTGTGCGTTTGGCTGTGTGTGTGAAGGGGAAATACAATTCCAGCACTTGCTCACACACAAACTCAAAGCTGAGTGACAAAAAAACCTGGGCACTCTTCACACGTAGTTAATGTTAGTTGTCCGTACGCTTGTTTATTAATTAACAATATGAAATTCATTTAATATTTAAAACATTTCTTACCGCGCGCGATTTACGAGCGACAATCGCTCAATTTTTGTGCACATAAACAATTTGGTGTTTCGGTTGTGGGACGAGGCGACAAATGAGCATAAAGCGTATTAAGCACGTCTTTCGCCTGGAAATTTATGTGAGAATCAGCAACAAGAGCCACAACAACACAAAGCACTGTTGCTCGCATTTTAAATACGATTTTAAATGTAATAAATAAATTTAATTTGCAACACACGCGACGCTACTTATTTGTGCTGCTGCTTCCTCTTCTCATTTGGTTTGCTTTTTGCGCATGTTCCGTAAATGTTGCCACAAAATAAACAGCAACGAAAAATTACTCAACTGCAAGTCGCATGTTTTATGGCCGCAGGGCTGCAAAATTTATCGCACTTGCCGCGCTTTCTTATGCGCCGCCATAAATTCCATACACACACAGGCACATCGAACGAACATCGGAGAGAGAGACACAGAGCGAGAGAGAGTGAGAGAGAGAACATGGAGGAGAGTGTGTACCGGAGCACGCAGCTCGAGGCGAGATTTGGAAATATTTTAGTGTTCGACACTTGCTTTGGGTTTATTTATAGATTTTGACTCTTTTTAGCAATTGCTTGCTAAACTTACTGCACTTGACACTTAATGAGCGCGTAAATAATTCGCTGACAACAACAACGCACTCAAAATCAATAAAATTTGCAACTCACAGCGCGGCGCGAAGCGGCTCGAGCGCTCATCGATTTATTTATGTGTGCGCGCCGAAAACAGAAAGAGCTCAGACTCCGTAGCACACCGCCAGACGTTGAAGAGAGCGCGTGTTCTCGCCTTGAGCTTGAGCGCTTTTTTTTTCCTGCATAAGCTGCCGGTCAATAAAGCACTCATTTATTGCCTCGCTTTATCATCAGCAGCAGCAGCAGCAGCAGCGACGCGTCGCGACGTCGCTGGAATGGCAGAGCATTCGATTGTTATATGGGTCAATTCCACTGGGAATTGTGTGAGCCGCTGGCCCGCTTAGATGTGCCCGTCGGAGTTTGCATGCCGCACACAATTATATAATAGCGCCATTGCGATGCATTAAAAATTCAGTTAATGAATTTTACTTTAATTTTTGCTAACGCTGTCATTTAAATTACAGTCAACACCTCATCAAAACGAATGTTTTTCCACCCGCACTTAGCGCCTGCAATGCATTTTAATGAAAGAAACTCCAAATGCGTGTGTGTGTGTGTGTGTGTGTGTGTGAGAGGATGTTGCACCTATGTATGGCTAACAATTTATGTTCGATTCGATTCGAGCTGCATCCGAAATCTGATCCCGCCTAAAGCTTGATAAAGCTTTGCTCGCTGAGCCCTTCTTAGTTGCCGCCGATGCCCAACAGATGGCACTGCATGCCCCGCTTTACTCATTTATCGTGTTGGCCTCTCTAACTCTGCTCAATTACGGTTGTTGCTGAATGAGCGTCGGCCAAGCCCTAAAAGTTATTTTTGGTAACACGCACAACGCATGAATGTGCGTGGATGCAAAATGGTTTTAGTCAGATGGGGAGCTGGGGAGCACAAGCCTGGGAAGTTTACGAGTTCAGCGAACGAGTGTGAAGCGCGCAGCATATAAAATGAGTCAAAATCAAGCGCAACTGGCAATAGCTGCGCAGCGATCGGATTGTTGATCACACTCAATGAAATGAGCGCCTTGTTGTTAACAGTTATAACTATTATAGTGAATCTTAATATTTCGCATTTGTTTTTTTAAATGAATTTTTTAAGTTTTTATAAATTATAATTATTTCTGTTTTAAGGCAACTTCTTGACCTCCCCAATGCCAACGCCTGTCACATTTCAATTAAAATACTGATAAACATTGTTGACTTATTGCAAAAACTTTTTCCATTTTTCCCTAGCGATATGGAACTGTAGCCCGTAGGGAATTCAGCGGGCCGCAAAGCTTAATCTACACAAAAATAAAATAAAACAAACAGAAATTCTCTTGAGTTATTTGATTTCACCTATGTCGCCAAAAAATAAATAAAATGAAACTAAATTTATTATGAATTTTATGAATAGCAAAGCAAGAATTTATGAAATGTTTTTGTAAAGGTCAAACGAGAAGCTCGGAGACGAGACGTGTGTAATAACACACTAATTTCTGCGAGTGTAGAACTTGGTGGGTGTAACTGTTGTCTGTTTGAATGAGTGTGTGTGTGAGTGAGAGAGTATCTCTGCGTGTGAGTGTGTGTGCAGCTGAAGGCACAATGATAAATGTGAAAAACAAAAAAAGAAAGAAATTGGGTGAATAAATAGCCCAGATTCCGTTGAGCAAGCAGAAAAAAAGAAAAAAATAAAAAGCTGAATGAAAGAGAGAGAGAGAGAGAGAGAGAGCGTGTGAATGAGAGAGGGAGAAGGAGCAGCAAGGCAAGCGGAACAGAAACAAACACAACTTTGCTTTGCCAAAGGACAAACCGCTAAAGCGCCGTACGAAAAGCGCAAAGCAAACAACACGACGAAGAAGCAGCAGCAAAAGAAGACGCAAAGTCGAATGAAGACGAGGAAGACAAACAACAACAAGCAGTGCTCCAAATGCCATTTATCAATGGCAAAGGAATTCGGAATTCAGTGCGGAAAGCTACAAAATGTTTTCGAGGGGGAAAACGAAATAAAAAAAAAAAAAAAAACAAAGAGAACTATGGAAGAGAGAGAGTGAAGAAGACCATTCAGGACAAATATGAGCAACTAAGTGGAAATTGGAATCGGAGGCTGAAAAGCTGGTCGCTAAATGGACTAAACATTTATAATTCATATTATATAATACAAAACTAAAATGACCTTAGCTAGTCGAAATTTACGATTAATCAGACATGTGTAGAGCCATGTTCATATATTTATTTAAAAACGAAAGCAACCCTTAGACATAGGCAAACATTGAAGGGTTGATACCGTATTGATGTATTAGAACTTTCAGTGAAGAAATTTGGATGTACATATTCCAGAGATGAATAATAATTATTCAATACCAACTGATATTTATATAAATTTTTATCTGATGAATAATGAGTGTACTATTTATAAATTCATTTGGAAATAAATGTATATACTTCTTAGATATTTTATTTGGAGTGTATAGAGAAAAGTAAAAAAAATATTTTAAATTGTATATGTATTGTTAGTTGTCAGTGAATATTATGAAATGAAATGTTAGTTAGTCACTGTTAAGCGTTTATCAGTCGGAGCAGTGCCGCTCCCCCAATGATCTCTTATATCTTTCGTAATGCTTGCTCTCCTCCAGGTGAAAGATAAGTTCATATAGTAAAAGTATTACGAAATTGAAAGAAGTGGACCAGCAATTGTGTTAGACTGCAAAAGCTGATTTACTTTGGCCTTTTCATAGGAATATATCATATATATCAGATTAGATTATCATTTTAAGCAGCATCTCTATCTAGCATATATTTTGTAGCAACGTAAACATATACATAACTCTTAAATTGCTTTATATAACTCTGCATACAAAAATATTATTCAACGTTGACCGATTTTTAAGCCAAACACAAACAAACAAACACACACACACACTAACATATACAGGCCCACACGTACACAGACAGCAAAAAGCAAGCCCTGCACGCAGTCCACACGCAATCAAAATATAAAAAAGAGATATCCAAGTAAAGCTAGCGACATAAATAAATAATTTTTATATCCATGCTCTATGCGTGCTACAGTTGTGTGTGAGTGTGTGTATGTGTGTGTAGGTGTGCTTGTCAGAGAAGTATGCGAAACAAGGATAACATGACTGATTATGTAAGCAAATGTGGCCAAGGCGAGGACGCGCACAAACAAAGCTCAGCGCATTTCGGTGTCCTGGCAAAGCAGCCACGCCCCCTGCACTCTGCCCGCCGGTCCTTGTGCCAATCAAGCTCCCACGCATCGCCTGAGGCGCTATTTTTCTGCTTGGCCTGCCCTTTTTTTCGGCACTTTGCCGCAGCAGGTTGATTTCCACACACAGATACACTCGGGTGTGAGGGTGCGTGTGTGTGTATGTGTGCGTATTGTTGTGCGTGTTTTTGAGAAAGTGGCACAATTTTTATTTTACGAACGCCTAATGTAATAAAGCCCGCCCTGAGACAGCCAAAGGCTGGCCAAAATGTATTGCCAGCGTTTAGCATTTCTGGCGATAAAGCCGGGACACCCACAGGACAGAGGCATGGAGAGGGGACGATGCTAGAGCCTGCAGCTGCCGTAGCAAATCTGAGGTTAGATGTGGGCTGTGGCGCTGGCCATGTGTGCGGGCGAATGTGTCTTGGGCCTGGAGCGGGGGTCAGCGGGCATAAATCAAACCGAAAATTACGCACGCATTCATCTGCTGAGCTGGCAAAAGAAGCACGAAGTATCTGCCACATTGCCCCACAAATGTGGGCGGCGGGGGGCGTGGCGGGCGCTACAAATGGGGGTTGGCAAATGGCGGAAAATATGGGTAACTGTGCAAAATTTAATGGCGTACGAAAATCAATAAAAGGACGTCGTTAACAGCGGCGTCCTCAAAGCCTCGCACAGGTACAGATACCTTTCTAGTAGCCACCTTTCCCGTTATTATATTTGTATTAGACTGCGTCGTCAGCTCCCTCTTATTCCCGTCCTTAATTTCTTTTCGTTGTGTATTTTTGCATAATTTTATTGCGTGTCGTTTGTTAAAGCTAAATGCTGGCTTATTTATCAGCGTTCATTCATTGAAATTCAAGCGCCGTTTGTCAAACTGCAAGTGGCTCAATAACAAGTTCAAGTCAAATTGCCGAATTATAAATGCAAAATATTGACGTTATCGAGGCGAACTTGAGCTAGTCAATATCCATATAAATATATAAACAAATCATAAAGAAAGTTAGATGTTAATAGGCTGAGCTTTAGCTAAAGTCTTTAATTTCGCCTGCAGTTCGTGCTGAATTCTTCTTTGACCATATATCTCAGGCCTTAGCATATTGAAGTTAATTAAAACTAAAATTCTGGAACAGAAAGCGATAAGCAGAAATATATAAATAAATAAATATTAGAATTAGAATCTTTATTATTTATATATATTTTAAAATTGTATGAAGAAGTCGCATTACATACGTATATAAATATATATGCATTGCTCATTGTCAAGCACACTAAGTAATATATATTTTTAGCGACGCAATAATCTTGAAAATTATGGCAAAATATTAATTAAGTATGCAAATGCGAAAATACACAGAAATGTGGCAGAAATTGTTATAAGTTCAAAAATATCTAATTAGACTCGCTAAATACCCTATCTCTAAACAAAGTCTTGTGCTTGCTTAACCCAACTTTGCTCTACTTTGCAATAATTTCCTGATTGTTGTTGTTCATTTATTAACTGCAGCTTAAATGAAAAGTGTTTTAATCCGTATTGCTCGTACACACTCAACTGCAGCCAGTCTCTATATTCTTATGGTGCCATATATAGTGCTCGAGTGAGCTCGTTTAGATTGTCTTTCATAGGAAGTATTTGCCACTTGCTGCAGCCGCCATAAACTGGCCGCCAATTAACTAATTTGCAAAAGCTTCTCTGAGGGGCAATTAAATGTGCACGGACCATGGCGCCAGCGACATGTGCGAGAGATAGAGAAACAGTTCAACTACACACACGAACCCACACACATTGTAGATAATTAAATAGCCAACGCAGCCAGCTGCTGTTTTACCTGCAAATGTCAAATGTCAGACGAACTGATAATTTTGTAAATAGTTAGCCAACAGGTAAAACCTTACAATGTACAGGAAATCGTTGTTCATTTCTAATGGAATCCAAATCGAACTGACAATATACAAACAGCGCTGCAATTGGGATACACTGAATTACACTTCAAAAGCATAAAAAAATAGTCGAATGGGATTTCCGTGAAATATATTATACATATAGAGATATCTGAAGACTCTAATTGTAAAACTTTCAGTTTTCAAGATATATATCTCAACTTACAACTAATGTACTCCAAATAATGCAGCATAGAAGCAGGAATATACCTTCAAATTAGGACAGAGCAAACGAAATATTTGCCATTTGGCCACTTCAAAGCTATGGACAGGTCGCCACCGATCTTGCGCAGCTGCTGAGAGTTGGTAGCTGGCGGCTGGTGGCTGAGGGTTGGGGACTGGGAGCTGAGGACTGCTGCGCGCCTCCAATTGCTTCGTTTCATGTTTTGCGCAAAGTGGCGCCAAAGTTTATCAACAATTCAACAAATTTAGATAGTTTATTGCACATTATTAGGCTCTTATTGGGAATTGCGTGGCAGTTAGAGCCCCTCGGGCAGCCGGCGGCCCGTTGTCCCAGCGATACAAGACATTTGCCCCATCTCTATAAATAGACGCTTTGTTATAATTGCGAGTGGCCGACATATGGCCACGAGACCACGAAATCGAACACGTGATAATATTCCACATATTGTTGAGTATGCCTATGTTTCTAGAGCACTATAAATAGATCGGTCAGCTGATAATATGCCTCGACTCAATGGAAAATTTGTGTGAGCACATGTAATAATTATATATAATATCTTAGCTTAGCTTTTGGCTCTTTTAATAGATTTTCCGCTCTGAGGATAGCTAGAAAACACTTTGAGAATATTAAATAAGTCTTAAAATTATGTTTTATATAAAGAGTATTATATTATATATATATTTAATCTATTTTATTTACATATATAGAGAGAAAAATATTATTATTTGATATAATTATTTAAATATTTACAGAGCTGCATGCATAAAGATATCAATCTATAATTGTATTATATTGTTTCTTATTCAATATCGCTGAGAGCGGCCAACTGTAAATCGAAACATTAGCCAGACACAAAATCATTTTAATCAATTTAAGCTCAAACTCCACCCCATCTAAGGATACCAGAATTGTTTTTTATGTTATAGGGTGAGCAAAACCACATTTATATACATAAATATACATACACATATATATAGAGAGCTGTAAGTACGCAACTTGCCATGGGCTGTTTATTAATTTTCTAATGGATTTTACGTTTCTGCATTTGAAGATTTCAACAATTCAGATAAATATTTATGCCCTTCGGCTTGACTGTGAGGGGCCGCAGACATACCTAAGTATGCGGATGTTGATGCTGACTTGCTCACTTGTCTGCGACAGTCTTTTGGGTCCCTTTTTTATAGATACACACACACACACACACACACGCACTCACTCACATTCGCACACATTGATTACGATTGGCAAGTGGCATTTAGTGAGCAAAGTTTGTTTATGATTTTTCTCCTGCCAGTGCGTGTGTGTGTGTGTGAGTGTGCGTGTGTTGGTAATTTATGCGACTGTATAAATTGCCAATAAACAAAAAACATTTGGACAAGCGGAAAACTGCAAAGGCTGCACATTCGGCCCTGTCGCTGACAGCCAAAACACTTGAGGCCTGGTTAACACAACTAAAAACACACACAAAATTAACAACAATTAACAATTGAGAGTTGTTAACTCAATTGCGTTTAATTGGCCAAAACAATATGTGTGTATGTGGCATTGCATGCGAGGGGCGCTCAATGGGTTGGCGTCTGCTGGCAGCATAGCTGCGTGCCTCCAAGCGGTTTACGATAAAGTGCAGCATGCTGAAAAATTGCTAACAAAATGATACGCTTTGTAAATTATTCGCCCTCTCTCTCTCTGTCTCGCTCTCTTTGTGCTTTGCCTGCAATTTTCTCACTCGCTTTTCTTTGCGTGCCAAGTGATACTTTTTCCAGAAAAAAAGTAAATGAAAGCAAAATCAAATCAAGAAATGAGAAAATGCGCCCAATTTGTGGGGCGGCTTTAATTGTGCAGCAAAGAAAACCTAAAGAGCAAACAGCTGTGTGTATGTGTGTGTGCGTGTGTGCATGTGTGTGTGTGTGCGAGTTGACAAACTGAATAATTGCCAATTATTTGGCAAGTTTTATGAGCTGATAATTTCACATATTATATATTGTTAAATTCATATCGCAAAACACCTATGCAGTCAATCTATGCTCTCTCTCTCGCTCTCTTCTGGTTGGGACATGCACATGCTAATGTTTATATACAGTATTTACAGTATATATGGAAATATATGTGTTTCTTGATTATTTTGGCAAATGCACACAACATTTACAATTTATTGGTATTTTGAGTATATTTTTGGGTTTACCTCTCTCGCTCTGTGGGGACCTCCTTTGACTGACACATTGGACACACCAACTGAAGAGGATGCAATATGCGCAACAACAACAACAACATGAACAATAACAAAATTCAAGAAATGAAAAACAAAAAACGTTCGAAGAAGCATTTTGATAGGTTTCAGAAATAGATTATTGCGGATCATGTGAACGGATTGGGCAAAAGGTATTCGAATATTTCATAATTTTTGTGGGAATTGCTGTCAAACGGTTTGATAATTTCATTGGACTTGGGGATGTTCTTGGGGCACACTCAAAAACAAAATTCAAACATTTCTGAGCGCTGCAACTTATAAAAAATTTCGAAAAAATATAACAAATTTTAAGAAAATTGAAAATACAAAAAATATATTTTTAAGAAAAAAGGAAATTTTCAAAAAGATATTCGTAAACTATAAGCTTAAGAAATGAATATAAATAACATTGCACTTACCTAGCCAGTCTGGTAGAAGAGAGCCCGCAAGAGATTCTGAGTATCTCTTACCTGAAAAGAAATATAAAAACATTTGATTAAATTGGGCGTGTCTGATGTGGTGAATGCCTAATAGATTGATTTGGTTGTTAGTATTAAAATGAATAAAAAAACAAAACCAATATATACAACAATAAATTATAAAAACTATTAGTAAATAAATTAAAATAAATATTAAATGTTAAAAAAATCTAAATAAATAAAATTACTCAATAATAATAAATTACTCAATAATAATAAATATTATTTATAATTAAAATTGAAATTCAATTAAAAGAAATTATGTTGCGTAGTAAAATAAGTTGTTATTATTGGGTAGCATTAATAAAAAATAAATTTAATTGTTAAATAATATGAGTACAAATGTTTAAATGCGTATATTCAGTATAATAATTATATTCTGAAAATACAAAAAAAAATAATTATTTAAGAAAATATATTGGGAATAAACAAAAAATTAAAATTAAAATTTTGCAAAAAAATTAAAAAGTTTTTGTATTTATATTAATCATAAATAGTTATTGACATTTCGGCTTGAAAATTTCCACAATTTTGTAACGAAATCAAGAAATAAAGTTCTTTTAGCTGGCGACAGTCGAGCATCTAAAATTAATTTGATACATTTCCAACTGTTTGGCTATTAATTTGCACACTTTATGGGCCAAATATAGGTGAAGGATGGAAGTGGAGCACTATAAAAAGCAGATGCCAGTCCTAGGTGAGGCAGAGTTTTCATAAATTTGCCCAGCTTCGCGGCATTCTATATTTGCTCTATATGCATGTAAATAACCTGGGGTAAATCATAATTTTAAGCTTAGGGAGCAGCCAGCAAGGCGCCAGGCTCTTCCCTAATGCTAATCTAATAACTTTAGCCGTCTACAATTTATTTGTCCTAACAGCAGCGCACAAAATTATGCACACAGCACGCAGCACGCAGCCAGTAGAGAGGCAGAGCCATCTCAGCATCTTCGTCTCCAGGTAATCCAGGTGCTAGTCGCCGTTATGTGCTAAGGAGCCGGCAGTAAGACATTGAAGCGCGTCAGGTGCGCGCATTAAAAGGACTCCCCTTCCTCTGGCGTTGCTACTAAATTTCGCCCAAAGTTTTAAATAATCGAAAACGACTCGACGCACTTGGCGAAAAGTTGAAACATGCAAAATTTGCATAAATAACAACTAAATGCAACTTGACGCACAAAATGGCGCCAAATGATGAATTGCGCCAAGAAGCCGTGGAGCTGGAGCAGCTGAAGACTTAATAAAGATATTTTCAAGACTCTACGAGGGTGGCTAGAACAATAACTTTACAACTTTACAGCCGTTGCTGAGCAACTATTTTTTTTTATATATATATATATATATATATATATATATATATATATATATATATATATATATATATATATATATATATATATATATATATATATTAGATATTGTATAAATAGCTAAATGTTCATTGTATTTTTTATATATATATATTTTTTAATGTTCTTTAGGCATTGTTTGAAATATTAATTCATAATCTTCTTACGATTTGAATAAATATATTTTTCAATTTTAATATAAGTCGTTATATGATATCTTGCAACTTTTTTATCAAAGTAGATGATTTAATATTTTGTAATATTATATTACTTGATATATTTTATTCATAGTTATTTAATCACATTTTACAGTATTCATTTTTTCTTGATTTTGAGTATATCTTTAACAAATTTAAACACGCAACTATATTGTTTCTAAGTAATCGATAAGATTCAATATTTGAAATGAACTACTGAAAAGTTTTATAAATTATCTGAGTATTTCTTTTTACTATTATATTCTAAAAATTCATTTGTTTCAGCTTGTTGGCAAATGAATTAAAAACATAATTCTATTTCACGCCGCGCCCTCCTTTTGGGCCACTTTTTGTTGCTGGCAAACACATTTTGATTTCTGATTTGTAATGCATTTTTTATGAACTCTCGAAAGGTCGCATCCTGTGCTCCCACGCAGTCAACTAGCCCAGTTTCCGCGCTGGCGTCAAAAAGGGGCGTTACGCAGTTGTTGTTGCTTGTTTGTTTATATATAAATATATATATATATATATTGTATTTTTTATTGTTCTTGTTGAATTTGCGTATTTTTTATGCACGTCTGCGCTTTTGTATGCAAATAAATCAGCGACGCCGCGTCACATGTCGCATTTCTAGCTGTAATTGTGGGGTGGGGCTGGGGGGCCCGCCTAGGAGAGGGCGCTGGCATTTGGCGGCTGTGTTGGCCGCATTGCGCAAAACATATCTCACACTATTTGTCAGAGCAGAGATACTTTTATTTTGAAATAAATTGCAAACTCTTTTGCCAGTTTGTTTGGCTCAACTGCATTTCCATATTCGAGCCGCATGCCTGGCGATATTTTATAATGAAAATCCTCGCTTGACAAACGTATGTGTGTGTGTGTAAACTGCACTGCACACACAATTTTCACATTTGACTAAATTTATCGCACAGTATTCGGGATTTGCGCCAATGAAAGAGCAGCCAATAAATAAATTAAATTAATGGCAGCTGTTGTTGATTTTTTCATTGTTGTTGTTTTTGTGCTGCATCCCTTTGGCGCACAGCGCCTGGCTCCTCCCTCACCCGGTCAAGGGTTAAACGTCTATGCGACTGTTTATATCATTAGCTAAATCTACACAGCTCTTGCCAACGGACATTGGCTATTAGCTAGCCATATTGGCTCGCTTTGCCCCGCTCTGCAGTCCCCTGTGCTGCCAAGCGTGAGAGAGTAAAGTCCCTTTGCTGGATTTATTATTTTTACAAGATAAATGCAACATTTTACATTGGAATTTACGGGCGTGTGGCAAAAAACGACAACAGCAGCAACAACAGCAACAACAGCGACTACAATGACAAAGTCAAATGTCGCTGCACAGTGGTTAGCATATGGCAAAACTGTCTTCAAAATGTTGCTAATTAAGAAGAGCTTAAAAAGTGAAAGTAACTCGTGGAAAATTCTAGATACCATTTTATTTGTCTAATATATTCAAAATATTTATTGATTTTTTTTTTTAATATCATAATAAATATATAATTTAAAAAAATATTATATAAATATGAAATCTTTAATTTTATATGATGATGACATTTCCAAACGATTTTCTTGCTTTGAAGATATTTAAATTTCAAAGTCTAAGTGAGTTATCATAAATGCGAAATTTATATTATTTGCATATTTAACTAATATTAATTTCCAATCATAATTAACTTTCATAACTTTCAGCACAGCTAATAAATTTTGTACCAGTGTGCAGCTAGTATAAATTTCACGGGGCCGCAGCAGCAATGCCCAGCGACCATTTGGCCATTTTACCATTTTCGATAAAGCACATTTAAACAAATGAAAATCCTTTAAACAAGGATAACAGCAAGCGGCCAGCCGGTGCGTCCAGACAGCAACAGGATCACGAACTGTGTGTGTGTGTGTGTGGAGCATATGAGGGCCCTGCCCAGTTTAACCCCACAAATTCGACTCGTTGGGCCGTAGCCCACCCTCGGACTCACTTGAGTGTGTAATTGTGTATTTATTTGCGTTATTTGACAAAATATCAACAAGCACAATCAATCCTCAGCAGTTGCCAGGAGGCAGTCGCCAGTTACCAGTCGCCAGTCGACAGTCGACAGTTGGCAGTTGGCAGTTGGCAGTCGGAAATCGGGCGTCGGGAGTCGTGAGTTCTTCGACCCCCCACTCGCAACTCCATTGGCAATTGCAAATGCTGCCATATGTCTGCCATGGTAGCCGGCTGAGAAATCCATTTAAATTAAAGCTGAGCTGCATTCGAAAAGGCATAAATATCGAGTGGAGCGAAGGGGGGCGCAAGGCTGGGGCCAAAGAGTTGCTATTGCGACTGTGTGTTGGTTGCCTTTGCTAACTTTCAATTTGAGCTGAATTCAAATTTAGCCCCGGCAACAGCCCAGGCCAAAGGCAATAAACTCTCTGACTTTTTCTATTTTCCATTTTTTTCCCCCTGCAGCTGAACTTTGGCTCAATTCTCGCACAAATTTAGAGACTGCAGAGAGTGCAGGCCCCGGACTCGCAATTGTATCTTATGCAAATTTACGTAAATTAAACAAAATCTTTGCAAAACAGAAAAATAAGTATTTGCTATTTATGCATATGCAAAGCTTGTGTATCGAATCTTAACTTATTAAGCAGCGGCTGTTCCCAAAGATGCTCGACTTTAGCTCAGGTGGCTTTGCCAACAGCCAACAGTGGACCAGGCAGCCGTGCGGAGGAGCAAAGATCTTATGCAAATGATTTGAATAAACTAAATATCGCAAAGTTTCCTTGATTCTAGTTTGCCATATTTATGAAAGATCAAAAATGTATTTATATATTCATACATCATAAATGATGGCTAATATGTATTCAAAGTTCGATTTCAATCATTTCGAAATCGTTTGAATTCTCTCTAATTATCAGTGAACTTCTCTGATCTTTCTAGTTTACGAGAAGGACTTTCTCACGTGCCAAGTTCCTTCTGGGTTGTCAGGACAACGAAAAGATAGACTGCACACATAGTTACATATGTGCTCTACCATATATATTTATGTGTGTGTATATGTGTATGTGTGTGTGTGTGTACAATGCGGCAAAGACTTATGGTTTCAGTGCCGGAATTAGAAGCTTTCTGCTTGCATTTGCACCAAGCTGCAGTTGTTGTTGTTGTTGTTGTCGTTGGAACATTTGTCGTCCTTGTTGCTGCTGCTGCTGCTGCTGTTGTTGTTGCCCCCGCACTCCCTGCCACTCACGTTTGCCAAATATATTGCAAATAATTCTCAATATATCGTAAAATGTCTGCTGCTGGTACAGTAAATATGCAAAGCTCGTTTAGCGGTGCAAATAAAGGGTTAGTTAGGTCGCCGAAGGGTTGGCTAAGCGGATGGGGGGCTGGGGGGCAATGTAACTGAGGTAAGTGCCATTTCCGAGAGACGGAGTGTTTTGCTGCTTGCCGTGACTCTTGGCCACTCTTGGCGGCTGCGAGCACTCTTTTGGCGAGTTGAACAATGTCAAATTGAGAATATTGTTTTAGGACAATGCACAGCTCTGGCCAGCTAATTAGGAGCACATGCGTTGCTACCAACACACATGCAGCCACACATGCACAGTGAAACATATGGCGCTGAACTAAATTGACGATGGGTCGCACACTTTGACAGTTAATTTTGCAATTGTATTTCAATAACAATAAATTCTGCACGTACGACATGAGATACGATGTTGTGTACGCGACTGTGTGTGTGTGTGTCTGTGTGTGAGTGCTTCACACGCAATGCGGATAGAGGATGGCCACACCCTCCAGTTGACTGGCTGACTGCAGCGCCCACAATGGCCGAAACGCATTTGGCGCATGCAAATACAAATAACGCATCTAATTAAATTTTAGCTGCAGTGCACACACACACACACACACATAAGCACACGTACTGCAAAGGCCCCCTAAACGGGCAACAACAACTGCTGCTGCACTCCCTGTGCATACACATTGATCAATTAACAGACAATATTTTCATTTGTCAATGGGTTAATTTATAAGCAAATCAATGGCGCTGCATTAAACCCAACCCTCTGCGCCTGTCCTTTGCTGTTTCCCTGTCTGTGTGTGTGTGTATGTGTGAGTGGGGGGTGTGGCTGCAAGTGTACATGACATTTGTGCCTCATTTCCTCAACAAGGCAAAGCGTGTGCCGCGACGCCGCGCCCCAGGCCAAGCGAACCATATTGTTAATGGTGCAAAATCCGGAGGGCAAACACACACAAACACACACATACACACACATACATATGCACACGCTGTCGCATGGCCGACAGGTGCTGCAATGGCCGGCTGTCTGTGCTCTGTATGTGTGAGTTGCTGCTGTGGGTCAGCAGTCACCCTCAGCTGCTGCTGCTGCTGCGGAGGGTTGCAGACGTATCGCTCTCTCTCTCTCTTTCTCTCTCTCTGTCTCTCCCTTTCTTACTGACTATTTGCAACTGTTTCGTTCTAGTTGGAATCCCTTTGCCCAAATAGCAGTGGTTGTTGTTGTTGTTGCTTGGTGTGTGCTGGCATTCCTCGGCTGTCTGCTATGGAATGCCAAAAGTGCATTGCTGCTCTAGATGTGTGTGTGCGACTGGGTGTGTGCGTGTGCATGTGCGTGTGCTTGTGTGCGTGAGTGTGTGGCTCGCAATTGTTTTCAAAGAAGTCCCCGAACCGTGTGCTAAATGTCAAGTTCAAATGCCAAAGTTCTTCAAATGAAATGATGCTTCACCCGCTCGCTCCCCGCTTCATTGTTGTTGGCTGCCTCGTTGCAGCTGCAACTTTATGATCTGTGAATTTGTTGCCAATTTGCAGTTGTTGCTTTAACCGTTTAGTTAATTTGGCGAGCGCAAACAACTTTTCCATGCGACCCAAACAATCTTTGCAACTTTGTTGGCCATGGGAGCAGTTGGCCAGAGCCGCGAGTGTATGTTTATGTGGAACATGTGGAAGAAAGATATTTAGTTAGGTTCACAAAGGCAAAATGATTAAATGAGATTTCTCCTTCTTTTTTATCTAAACATAAACAAGCCATTAAACCATAATTTTTTTTATTTATTTATCATAATTAGCAGATTTATATAAACTAATCAAGAATTAAATTTAATCAATTTTAAGCTTCAAATCGATTTGGATATATATTTTAGCAGCCTTTGTATTCTTTGAACTCGCACAAGAACTCTGAAAGGCTGCAAATTAATGTTTTCTATGTCAAGCGCACACACGTGTACGTATGTGTGTTAGCTTCTTATTCATACACACACATGTAAGTATATGTGGCAATTTACTTATGTGTGTGTGCATATTTATAGTATGCTTGTGTCTGTGTCTCTTCTAGTTGGGCGCGTGTGTTAAGCTTCACTTGAATGTGATTTATGTGATCCGTTTCAAATTTATTGCCACAAGTTTTGTTTGTACACACACTAAGTGTGAGTGTGCGTGTGTTTGTGTGAGAAACGCTTTCATTGTAGAATTACCGCGTGGTTCGCTGCGCTCCCTATAATGCTACTACAATTGTTGTTGCTGTTGCTGTCGTTGCAATTGTTGCTGTTGCTGTTGTCACTGCGCCCAGCAACTGCCAAGTGACACACACAAACGAAAATACAAATACGCAAAAAATATGTAAAGAAAATGGCAAGGAACGGCACGGAGCCCATAACAACAATATTCTAAGGGAAGCAAGAGAGAGAGAGAGAGAGAGAGAGATAGAGAGCGATAGAAGGGCAACTGTGACTAAGCAATGCACTAGGAATTGCAGTTGCAATTGCAATTGCCTGCAGCTGATGGCCTTATGTGGGCCATGGCATTAAATGATTGAATTGCCAACGTTATATCAGTCGGCTTCCTCTTGCCCACTTTTGTGGCGCTCAGCTAGCGCCTACTTAGAGCTCGATTCAGGTCTAAGCCACGGCGCCTGCCCGCGCCGCTCTGCCAGCTATGTGGAGTAGTTACAGCTGCTTGGCCTGGCGTTTAGATGACAGAACGTGACGGGCATTGCAAATGGGCGCTCTGCGCTGTGCATATGCTTTGTGGCTCCGTTGTCAGGTGGAGCTCGCAGCTCGCAGTCGTTGCCACCCCCGCCTTTTGCCACGCCTCGCCCATGCTTAATAAAGTTATGAAATTGCAATGCGTGCGTCGAGTTTTGCAGTTTTAAGTGACATTTGTGTGACAGACATGCGCGCGTGCATCCGTGAGTCGCTTTTCGTGTCGCGCACAGCTGCCAGAAGCTGCTGCAGGCGGCCCAGCGCTTGCTGCAGATGCACAATGCACACAATGGGAGAAAGTGAACAAATCTGGCCAGACATCAAGTGCTCTTTGCTAAAGCTGAAAGGGAATTTGCATTATTTCTTTTTACTGGATAAATTTTGAATGTATTTACAGCTATATTTTGAAATTCATTTACTTATTTTTCTTGCATATATAATTACATTTATGTCAAAATAAAATTTCATATTATTAATAATAGCAATTTTATTTATTTAAAATATTTTTTATATGCTGCGTATTTTTTTAGAATTTTAATTTTTTTTTTTAAATTTCTTTTACATATTTCTTTGAGCATTTCCCATTGTCTGTTTGCTGGCCGAGTTTTTCTTTGCGCTTCACACAAATGTTTTCAATGCGAAGGTCAAGTGATTTGTTTATGAGCCCGGGACGCGCAACGGTTAGCAATTTGTTGTGACATGTGTAAGCGGCACGCCAGCAACAGCAACGGCAACGGCAACGGCAACAACAACAACAGCAACAGTGACAACAACAACTCATTAACCCATGCTGAACTCTGAAGCTCCAACCAGGCAGCCGAGCGAGCAACCAGCCAACCAACCAACCAGCCAACATCTGTAAGCAGGCAAGATCGTGACGCCGAGCAGGTGGGGAGGGAGCACAGTAACCAACTGACAGCTACAAAATTGAGTTAGTTAACAGTTTTATACGCAGGCGCGCAGATTTTGCGTGTTGTGCGAGGAATGCAGCCAACTGGGAGATGGCCAAACGAAACTGAAGACGGTCGACGGGACAGATAACACCCAAGTCTCCAAAGTCCCCAAGACTCGACTCCGACTCCGACTCCGACTCCAACTTCGCGAACGAGCTCGAGTCAACAAAGCAGCCAAGTGACACTCACAAAATCTGACAGAGGCAGGGGCTTTAGATGTTTCTCATTGTTGTTGCTGTTGCTGCTGTTGTTGTTGCTGAGTGACTGGCGCGCATGCGCAGCCGTTTTGCTTTATTACAAGGAGCAGGAGACGAAGCAGCAGGCTGGACACTGGCCGAGTAAGGCGTGCGCAGGCGCGCCAAGTGACACATGAAAACGAAATGAAAATGACAGTGGCAAGTGACAGCATCGCCATCAGAGGCAGACGTTGTCGTTGTAGACCCAATGACACTTGCTTAAATTGCGCTTAACATATTCAATTAAGTGTTACCCTGCAGGCACAAGAAACTGTAATTATGCATAGTTGAGCAGAAAAACCTGGTGTCCTACTTAGATTAACAAGTCTTTAAGGCTGCTCATGACTGATGTGAAAACACATATGATGTGCGAGGCAAGTTGTAATTAATTTTGTAGGCCTTGAAGCTTAAGAATTAATATGATATAATATGTATTAATCTTTACTACCATGTTTGGCAAATCATCTCATTTTATCTATTAAGTTAATCTATCAAATGAAATTACTATTTTGCTCTGTTAAATATTTGTTCAGAGCTTTAATGAGCTTTCAAAGCAAATAGTTACAGCTGCCATTCCTCCAATTGATTGAGCTGCCTTCTTTAATGTATCACTCTCTCTTCCTTCTCTATATATTTTAATACTACAGACAAGACTCTGCCTCAAAAGATTTCACAAATTTTAAATAATTTTTGTCGAGTTTTCAACTCCTGTCATTGCGGGCTTAAGCTGACTGCAACTGGGACTTGACCATTGTAATTTCGTTTGTAATTAGCTGAATGCGGCATGAGTCGCTTCTCAAATGGCACAGTGGACCGCAGTGTTCCAAAAAGTGTTGCCAAGTGCCGAAAAAAAAGTGCTGCTGCTGTTGCTTGATTGTTGTTGTTGTTGAGTTTTTGGTGCGACATTTTGGTGCGCCGTATGCCATATTTTATTTCCATTGCCAAAAGTGTCATGTTACAGAGATTTATGTGCGCTGTCACCACGGACGACGATGCTGCTGCCTTTTGAGCCATGTTTGTTGTTGTTCTTCTTTCTGTTGCTGGGCAGTTAAGTGTAAATGCGTATACATAAGTGTTTGCGTGTGTGTGTGTGTGTGTGCGCGCTCACGCCCAAAATGTTGTCATGTTTTGTGACGTAGAGAGAATTTTTATATGTATAAATAAAAATGCGTTGTCTACCAATTCAAATGCACGATAAGCAACAGCAGCTCGAAATGCTTGACTCTCTGTTAGTTATCAGCATACACACACACACACACACACACACACACACGCATACATTTGGTCAGGCATCCAATCAGTGATTTATGAACGGACGTTTTCATTGGAAAGTGTAGCGGGAGTCGTAGTTGCAGGCATTCTAGTCGAAACTCTTTTACCTGTTTCATGGAGGCCCAGAGCCTCGTAGACTGCTGACACTTTCTTTTTCCTTCACTTCATTTGCAACAGCAACAGCAACAGCAACAACAACAATAACAACAACAATAGCGACAAGAGCAACATCAGAAACAGAAATTGGCGCCAGAGGCAAATGGTTCGATACGCATTGGTACTGTTTGGGCTGGGCCTGGGCTCAGGTGTCAATACACTCGCAATTGGTAGCCGCAGAGGCGGCCATTATACATGCCCCTGTTCATGCCCTGATCTCAAACTCAATCCCAATCCCAATCCCATTGCCGATGCCCAATGCTCAAGTCTCAGGCAAGCACTGACAATGACATATTTGGCTGGCACTTTCATCGCACGTCCATGTTAATATGCCCAAGATTTATTGCCTCTCGGTGACAAAGGAAATGGCATCGCATGTCAGCTGTTGTAGTTGCTTAGTTGTTGGTCCATGTGGGCACCATTTTGTAGTTGCTGTGGAAAGTTGCATAATTTTTATGGGCGCTCGTTAATAGATCTTCAATTGAGATTGGAAACCATTTCGATTAGCTGTGGTGGGTCGCATTCGAAATTCGTTTGAATTCTGAAAAACGTTTAGGAATGTCTCCGTGTTTGGTTGGCAACAGAAAATGGGAAAGAAACTAGCAGAGAAGCTGACAGCATTACTTGAAGTGCTATTGAGCGCTGAACACTTCCAAATGGGAGTAAGTAGGAAAGGGCTTCAGAGATTTTATACAAATAGGTGAGCTCATTCAAATATCAATTAAAAGTTAAATAATGTTTCAGAGAAGAACCTAATCGACCATATTTTGCTAAAATTATCAAAAATTATTTTAAAATTATAATAATAATATATTAATCAAATAATAAAATATTAACAAAATAATTGTTATTCATTTCATAGAAATCTGCAAATTATTTTAATTAGTTAATAAATAATTCGCACCCATTGCCCTTGATCTCCTTCTTTTCATATATATATATATATATATATATATTTATATATATATGAATTTATGAAAAATTATATGATGATAACAATCTAATTTAACAGATATTTATTTCAGTTAGTGAAAAAAGCTGAATGCCACATGATTTGCTAAGAAACTGATTAGAAGATCCAGGTGTAATAGGTGCGCGGTATAACAGATTTTAGTTGGCTGCTGTTATACGCTGCGATCAGACCTCTAACATCAAACGCAACTGCCAGCAGAGGAAGCCGCAACGAACCCGCATGGCGAATATCGTATACGATCATCAAGAGTCCAACTAGCCAGCAAAATGTTCCAATTCGAATAATAAAAGGTGAGATTCATTCAGACGCAACGCTGAGCGCACATAAATTAAATGAAAACCGGCTGTGGCTGAGCAAAAAGATGATCAATCACCTTAGCGAGAGAGACAGAGAGCGACAGAGCGAACGAGCGAGAACGGCAGAAAGAGAGTAAGCTGAGAGCAACGGCGAGCATGGCATACCTGTGCTCTGAGCAAGCAGCTCAGCGGCTCGCCCGGGTGACGTTCGGTGTGAAGTTTTAGTTTTGTTTTTGATATTCTATTTGCTGTACCTGTAATCCAAAATGGGTTCACATAGACAGAGATACAAATACACAGTTACAGATGCAGATACACAGGTTGCAGTTGCCATTTGACTGATGGCCACTACACTTGGCCAGCGGAGATGGCGGTGACATGACGTGTGTGTCGCCTGCTCTGGAATCAGCTGATCGCCATGATGGCCGCGGCCCAAAGCAGGTTTCCGTCTGGCTCGTTATTAATCATTAGCACGCAACAGGGAGACAACACGGAGAGCGGTGTCAGAGCGAGCGAGAGATACAGAAGAGAGCGAACAGGCATTTGAAATTTGAAAACAATTTTGATTTTGAGCTGTAAATTTATGGGCAAAGCTGAAGCCGACGGTCCACACAGCGCGACATGCACAAAAGTCATTTATTTATTTCGTTTGACCTAGAATTTTTGGCCAGCAGTAGCTGCGATTCATATCTGCAAGATACACAAACTCATAGCGCACACAAACCCACAAAAAACATATATAAAACAACATAACAGACACACGCACTTCCGCTGCCAAGGGGCTGAACCTGAAGCCTAAGCCCATAAATTATCTGCAACGTGTTTCTCTGCTGAGCCACAATGCCACGACTGAGCTTCGACTCAAAGTTGCCTTCGCAAATCATAAGTAAATTTGTTCAAAGCAAAACTCAAACGCAGCCTTTAGCTTAACTCCTTCATTTGCCAGCTGACCGCCGAGGGAGAATGTGAATCGATCCGGCTACCAGCGCGCAGAACGGTATCTCTGTAGCCAGATCCTATCGCAATCGCTATCTGACAGAGGCCCCAGTTTCTGATTCAGTTTCGGTATCGGTTTCTGTCTCGGTTTACCGCCGGCACTTCGCAAACAGCGCGCGCCTCTATCTCTCTCCCTCTCTCTCTCTGTCTCTCTGGCTCCGTGTGTGTGTGTGTGTGTAAATATTTTGATGTGGAGCAAATTGCTTTTTGGCGGTTAATAAATTTTCGAATTAATTGACTAATTGCATACCTACAGCGTCGCAGGAGCAGGCAGCCAAGGAGATACGGCAAGCATGAAAAGTATCTCAGGCTGCGCAGCAAGTGATTTCTTATCGAGAATGTGACTTCGTGTGGCTCCCGATGGATTAACGCTGGCAATTGCGGCTCTAATGTCACAATTGCCAGTTGCAGTGTTATATCTGTAAAGCAAACGTCCGCGAGTCCCATAACATTTACAACAAATGTACAGTGGGCGTGCCACCGCCCCAAGATACTCGGATAATGCAAAGTGCAACCGTTCATTAGCAGCCGTAAACAAATGAAGCGAACAGAACGAAGGAAGCAAAGCAAATAAACGCGGTTCGTGGTCTCCGTGGCCGGTCAAATGCCAGCTCGCTGGCACTACAATTACAGAATTATCAATGCTTTAAAGGTATTCGGAGTAATATTTTTTAATAATTTTAATGGATGCGTTCAATTTGCCGACTGGCTTCACATCCCACAAATGTGTAATTGCTTAGCAAATGTTTAAAGTCAGATTTGATTTATGGAACAGCTAAATCTATATGAATATTTCATTTGGGAATCCGTATGGGCACTTGGAGATAAGCTGTGGGTTCACTTCAGAAACTTTACTCAGACTGTGTTCGATTTGTGATCATAGCATAAAAGCTCAGATATATGTGTGTGGGTAAATATGTGAATGTATTTATGCCTTTTTATATACAAAACAGATCAAGGAAGGAGATCTACGTAGGAAAGCAACTTGTAAATAGTGCCCCATACTGGAACTTGTCTAGTTACAAGTTTACTTTCTACTCTTTGATATAAATATTTATTTATTTATTTATTTATATATATCTAAATATATTTACACATATAAAGTGTGCTTTCCACTGCGAAGTCTGCTAACAATAAGTTACCAATCCTATCGTACTTATCATGAACTCAAGTATGACCTTACATGTGTAAGGCAAGTCTGTCAAAATATATAAATTTAAAATAAAGTGATTTATATGTCTGATTATCAACATTGGAGCACTTAAGTGCCGGCTCAATCTTAGGCAGTTCTAACTTCTCTCAGGCAATAATCCACCTGTTTCATAGCAATATTAACTGAAATTTAACACAATAACAATTCATACAGTAGAGTTTGGTCCAAGTGTTCATTACAGCAATGAAGCCGAAATTACTAATTCATTAATTGAAGCTCGGAGGCCAGCTCCAGCTGTTGTTGTCCGCTCTCCGTCTCTGCCTTTCTCTTTCTGTCTGCTTCTCTCTTACACACTGTGTTCTGCTTCTATGCTTTTGACCATGTCCATCCACGTGCTGCAGATGCCAACGGTAAAACGGAAAGTGCCGTGTGCCATTTTATGAAGTGTTTGCTGTCCGAGGTCCAGGACAACACTTACGCTTGCCGAACTACAAAATGCTCCCCAGCTAACAATTTCGAAGTGTGTGAGTGTGAGTGTGTGTGCGAAATCAAATGTTGAGTGTGCGTGCGTATCTATGAGATACTTTAGCAGAGTTTTATGCTGCATTGATGTTGTGACGAGAATAATGGGCTTGCTGAGTTGTTGAACACTATCCTAGGGTCACTTTTACTCAACGTCACAACGCATAAATTAAACGTAATCCAATGAATTGAAAGTCGCTTTCTGCAATCTACATATCGCTCTCTCTCTCTTTCTCTGTCTCCCTTTCTTCGTTGCTAAAACGTTTTATGTAAGCTCCATTTCATGTGAGATCTTTTTTTGCAACTTGCCCCCAAAAGCATATGTGAAATTTTTGCACTTTGGCCGCATTTACACTTTGCAGATACTTTTTTTGGCGACTGTTAGCACGGACATTTGTCCGTATTGCAGGTGCAGCTAGCGACGCGGCAGCCTCGTCTGTTTGCTGTTGTCTGCTCGCTTGTTATGTCTATGAATATGAATTATGGAAATTGCACAGCAACGGCTAGCAAAGCGTATGACAAGGACAACAAGCAACAGACAACAGCCGACAGTCCACAGCCCACAGCCCACAGCCCACAGCCCACAGTCGCGCAGGATGCAGGACACAATTACAGTTACGAGAGCTCGCTGCTCGCTCCTCCCACGGTCGCTGCTCGGCGAGAAGAGTTTTTTTTCGGGTGAGATTTTTATGGAGTTCGTTGGTACAGTGACCAAATTTCTATGGGCGCCAGGGAATTGACACAGAATTTGTGCAAGAATTCCTTCCGTTCATGTTTTTTCCACAATCCAATTGAGAATGTCCCACAAATGATGTTAATCAAATCAAAGTAAATAAGAATTACGAAATTATACGATAAAGCGGAATTTGTACTGCCCGCGGTCACGCCCCCGCCACATTTGCCCAGCCAGCCGACATTTACATTTAATGCTTGCAAATTTAACAAATAATATTCAATTAACAATTTGAATATGAATTTATTACAGGGGCACGTCCGACCGGGCCGGCCCGCTTTTTAAAGTGGTAACAAGTCCGAGGCATCGACACAGAGGGTTAACACGGTGTTAGCTGCTGGCGGCGCAGGCGGGGGGTGTGCAACGAGCTGTCGGCCAAGTGGCCGACTTGTTTGCCAAGCCGGTGGCAACAACAGCCGAAGACGAACTAAGCCAGACAGCCAGCCAAACGAAAGCGAACAGTTCGAAAAAAAAACACAGTAACTGAAAAGTTATGTGAAAAAGGTGGGAAAATGCAAGCATTGTTAGTCTTTAGCTCAGAGGCAGCAGCAGCAGAAGCAGCAGCAGCAGCAACTATAACAGCAGCAGTGCTTAAAGGTAACGATGCATGCAACATTGTCGCTGCCTCCGCCGCTGCCGCTAACGGAAGCCGCGCAGGAAGCACAAGGAGCACGAGCACAATTCCTGGCGGCCGCACATTTCAATAATTATTAACTGCAACATGCAACATGGAGCAGCCACAACACACATGCACACGCACACCACAGCATGGTCGGGGCAGCGTGCTACGTGCAACGTGCAACATGCAGCACAGTAGCCGCTGCCACAATCCGTATGCGATTCTGGACCTCGGACGCGGCCGCGCCTGCAATTATCAAAACTTGTCCAAATTGACATTTTTTTGTATTTTCGTTGCTGTTTGTTGTTATTGTTGTTGTTGTCGTTGCTGTCGTTGCCAGGCGAACCGCGTCGTCATGCAACAGCAACGCAACGGCAAAGGCAACGGCAACGAGCCGCACGGCCATTGGCATTTGGCACGTTTTGGATTTTGAAATGCAAACACGGCATTTAATTCTATTAAGCCCGCAATTTAATTATCTCTTTGGGGGAAAATGTCATGTTCAATGTCAGCAGCATTGCGAATGCAAGCCACGCCCACCAAAGGGAGGCCCCCCGTCAACTAGTTGGCTGTCGTTGTTGCAGCTCGAGCTCTGTTGAAATGAGTGAGAAATGACAGCGAAATTATGCTATTTTACCTGTGAGGCAACAAAAAAAAAAAAAAAAATAAATGAAATCAAATATTTAATTTTATGGTGTAGATTGAGCAGATATAAGTTGGAATCGTAAACGATTGGCAGCGATTGGGAAGGGAGTCAGGGCAAGTGGAATATACTAGTAGATTTTGGAGTTTTTATATGCGATGTGAACAGCTTGTGGTTAACCTGAATTGATACTAAGTCAATAAAAGATTCCATGACTGTTATAAGCTAAGTTAGGCATCAGTGGGATATAGTCCATTATATACCAAGCAGAAGTCTATCATCATAGGTAATAATTTCTATTCAAATTGAAGCGAACTCAATATTACAGCCGAGTTAAAGACTTTAGCTGTAGCCTAGCAATATATTGTAATAATATTATTTACCATTGCAATGCTCCAGCTGGAAATTAACAGCTCGTTTTTTATAATACCCACTCAGTTGGGCAAAGTGGTAGTTCTTCGCGGTGGCAACCAGCTTGCCAGCTTCAATCTATATCTCGCATCTTATCTAGCACTAGACAAGTGCCAAGTGCCAAGAGAGCGGCCCACCGCGTCGAGGATGATCAGAGCCAAATAGTTTGGCGAGAGATGCAAACGCTCACGCTCGAGCTGGTTGCCCACTTGTTGTGTCTGTGGCAATATTTAGCTACCGATTTGCACGAGATAATCAATTGAATATAGTCAATAATAAGCAGAGGTGCTGCAGTCAGAGGGGATTGGCAAGGGGGGGTGGGGCTTGAGTCCGGGTGGCGCATCTTGGTAATTTTGCTTTGCGCCGGCGATTCATGTAATTTGAGTGGAGCGGCCAACGGGCGCTGATCAGTCGGGCAGCTTTGCAGTCTCTCAGTCGTTCATTCCGCCAGTCTGCCAATCTGTCAGTCTAGCAGTCTGTCAGTGGGTCGATCTGTGCGTGTAATTGGATTTTAAGAAGTAGCTGCTTGCAGTCGTCGACGGGCTGATTGATAACCCGGCAACGCAAGAGGTTCCACGCCGCAGCAGGCTGCAGATGAAACGCCTCCAGTGGCTGTTGGTTACAGAACTTGCCGATGGCCGAGGCAGGCTGAGCTTCGGCTGCAACGTGCGGCTGCTACTTGACTCTGTTTAATGTTAACATTAATTGCAGTGCCTTTGCATGCTGCCAGCCAGCCAGCCAGTCACCCAGCCAACATTTGGTCTAATCAGCTCGTCAGAGCCGCATGAAGTCGCGCAATCAATCATTTGCACACCGGCTGGGGCTGGCGCATTTGCGTTAACTTTTGACGCCCAAGAGAATTTCTGCAGGCTCATATTTTCTGGGCCTCTGACGCCCACCCTGAGCGATGGTTACCTAGAGAGAGAGTGTGGAGCCAACACCTTATGCTGATTTCTAACTAATTTGTGGTATTAGTATACAAGTTCTACGGTTTTTAGACTAGAGCTTAACCAGTTGCCGTTGCAAAATAAATTTAAAATATAAACGAAATAAAAATGTGGAAATTTTCTTACCCATGTCTGTTGATATGCCGCCGTATTGTGTTAAATCAGATCTTATCTTACCTGAAAATGCAGAAGACCAGAGAAGAGAAACGTTTAAAAAATGTTAAAAAATTGTTCAACGCTTCGCCAGCAGCTCCATGCCACGGCAAGGCGGCATGGAGCGGGCTGGGGCAGAGCGTTGCATGAGGCATTAACGCTTAAGCAGCCGCACGTGTGGTGCAGGCCACTCGAGTAAATTGAAACTAAGCTTTGTTGTTGCTGCGCTTATTGTGGTTGCCACGGTGGTTCGGTGGTTCGGTGGTTCGGTGGTTCTCAATCTAAGTATAGGCTAAACAGTAGCCGACTAACGCCGTGTTCTTTTGATCTTCAACCTATGCTACTGATCGTATGAGCTGTGCAAGGCAAAACTTGTTCAATCAGCGATCTTAAAAATAATAATCAAACCCTGGTAAAATCTTAGCTATTTATGTTAATTAAAGCTGGAGAATATTGCGCTATAAAATTAATAAAAATATATATAATTGTGTCTTAGTTTCAGATAGCCTATATAAGTAAATTTAACTTATTCACTCAACCGTTCTAGATTTCCCAACCAGTTTATCTGGCATTTTAGAGTCATTCATTGCTTTGCCATATCTCTAGTGATTCAACCAGCACTTGACATTTCGTCTGGCACTAGAAGAGCCATTTCTATAAGCTCTGGCCGAGCCCACTTGCAGGAGCCGCCAGACCCTTCCACTGGCCATGCGCCAACGGGACGTTGGTTCCATCTCCGCCTTCTTAACCTTTTGCTTCTCCGTCTCCATCTCTGTCTCACGTATCTATTTTTTATATTTTTTCACAATTTTTAACGCCGTTTGTTTGTTTACGCCGTGAAAGTGCAAAATGTAAACAATCAAAATGCCAACGTGTTGGGCGGGAATGGTAGGGGGCGTGGAGGGGTGCTTGGAGTCATTGAAGGTGGCACAGCAAAAAGGTAAAGTATAAAAATATGATTTAATGGCAGCGATAAAACACGTGTGTATTTAAATATGCGCGCCTGGCGCCTGAGTAAACGTAATTTCCAGCTGAAGAGCGTACAGCGACAGAGCGAGAGAGAGAGAGAGAGAGAGACCGCTGCAGACACAGACGGACAGCCAGATGCAGACAGCAGACACAACGCCCAAAAAGAAACAACAAAGAAAAATATTAAATTAAAAAGAAGAAGAAAACACAACTATGAGGGGGAGGCTGAGAAGGGGGCTATGAGCAGGGGCGCCAGCTAAAAGTAAACGGAAAATTTGACAAACGTTATTTTTTGCAGCAACAGCAGCAGCAATGAAAATTATGAAAATGCTATCGAAACTTGAGAGAGTAACAGAGTGAGCAAAAGGGGAACAAAAAAGGGGCAGCCACTTTAGACAAATTCAAACAAATGGTTTGCGGCTCGTCGAAGCGGCTGCAGACAGGAGTAGTCTGAGGAGCAATGCTCAAGAGTCAAGAGAGCGAGAGAGAGAGAGAGAGAGAGAGATTCTGAGGCGGGAAAAGTTTTTAGAAAAATTAAACATTTGGCTTGCGGCTTGAGCTGAGCAGTTCGTCAAGTGCAGCACCCGCGGCATGCCCTAAGCTCTGCGCGCTGCTGGGTGTTTTGTGTGTTTCACACCTCGCATATTTAGCCGATTTTTATGACTCTTAAAAGCGGCGCACGCTCTTGACAAATACCCAGCTGCATAAATGAGGCAGAGAAAACGACATAGACTTGGACAGCGAGACGATAGGCGAGAGAAAGAGAGAGAGAGAGAGAGAGGCTACATTTGTTTGCAAGATCTTAGCGCTTTTATTGCCCCATCAAAGGCGCTGATATAAATCTTAATTGCCGACCCAAATAAATAGCTGGCTCAACCAGACACATGTCAGCCAGAGCATATATACTATATCATATCGTATCAGGGCAGAGCAGTAGCTCTCTAAACTTAAAGTCGTTGCCAACTATTTGGCTGGCTCGATTCACTTTCGTGGAGAAAACTCGTTAGCTATTTAGCATAAACACTTTCCAGCCAGGCGACAAGTTTGACCAGCAACTGATAAGAACTAAGCCAACAACAACGGCAACAGCTACAAGAGCCAAACAAGTTGCAACGAAAGAAGTCATTAAGGAAACATTAAATTGACATTAATGTTGTAAGGGGGCGACGGAGACGGAGACGGAGATGGAGACAGAGACTAAGACGGAGGCAAAGACGTAGGCCCCACTGGTCAGACTACGAGGATGGATACTCTTTGGACAGCGAGGCGCCAGAGGCAGGTTCTTAGGGTATTGAGTTCAATGTACGGCTGTAAATCAAAATATTTGAACCATAACTCACGTTGGCCAGCAGTCGCATATAGCACATCGATTCGTTGTTACCAAATATTTAAACTGGTATAACAGTTACCCAGTTTTGCATGTCGCCTTCGTAAATCACAGATTGGAGACTCGGCAAACGGAGAGGGCTACTGTACGAAAGAGTGCCAATGAGCTAGCCGAAGCTAGGCCATTGGTGGCTAGTCAAATGCTCTTGGGCTGTGCTTGAATTTAAAAATTGGTTTTCTTCAGCTCTTTTTAATCTAACTAAAATAAGATTGTTGTTTTTTTGTAAGCCAATCATTCAATTATTAAAAACCTCAAACCGTGGAATAAATTTCAATTTTAATTTTACTATTAATTAAATTATTTAAAGTACTCATATTCTGAATCGATTGTTTTATTAGGTAAAACATTTTAAACTTAATTTGCATTTTCCGAAAATATCAAGTATTTTTCACTCCCCCGAACACTAATATATTTCCATATAAGCCAGTTGCAACTTTTATAAATGAAAGATATTTTGGAAATCAAAAATATAATTTATGCCACAGGCAAATATAAACGATTCACATGGCTGAATATGTATAAAATATAATCAAATGCGATCTGCAACCCTTTACGCATATTCCAAGTATGCACCGAAATAGTTCGCTTGACCCTGTGTGTGTGCGTGTGTGTGATTGTGTTTGTGTGTATGTGATTCACTAACTAGTTAGCTTGTACTAAGTCTCACATAGTTTTTTGGTCTAGAGCCTCAAGGCAGTCACTGCATAATTGTGAACCCATAAATCTTTGTCTCTTTTGTTTTCGAGATTTCTATCTTAATTGAAGCTCATTAAAATATGCGTTTCCTACGTTTCCAACTTAGTTAAACGCAACTTGTGTTACCATAGCTAGCTGCTGGCTGATCGGGCCCAGATGAGAACATTCATGGCATCTACTATATGCCCATTCATGGAGTTCGTGTTGAGCCGCTGTATTCGATCGTGTTCAAATGCCAACTTGGCTGGAGATCGAGTTCGGACTCTGCTTTTGCACTTGAGCAGCAGCCGCTGCTGCTTGGTGGCTGGCGATCAGATCGCAATCAGTGCCCAAGCCAGCACAAATCCAATCCGATCTCCGAGCGAGGGCCCACCACCAATGAATTATTAATAATAAATAAATCATTATTAAAATCAAAATAAATACGCAAATATGCATATTATACGACAGCGCACAGCACACACAGAGACCCATACATATTCAGATACAGATACAGATACAGATACAGATACTTATATTCAGATACTCATATTCGGATACAGCACATAGATGGCCATGTCCAAAACTTCATGGCGTTGGCAACTCGTGTTTCTTTTCATGTTTACGCCACTTTCTCACATGCACACATGCACACACATATGTGCGTGTGTGTATGCATCTGTGTCTGTACACAAGTGGTTATAATGAATGATTTGTTGTTTTATAATAAACACGCCGAGCGGCGTCGCAGTTGGCGTCGAAGCAACGCGTCGCTGCTATGACGTATTGCGGGGACCTGGGCCCGAAGACAATTTCTTCTGTTGGCCACTGCGGCGCTGCCCTTAAAGCTAAGGCAACCCTGTCTGCCTGCCTGCCAGCTTGCTGTTTCCCGCTCTCTCTTTCTCTCTCTCTCTCTTCCTCACACACACATTTTTCCCCATCTACATTTGACCCTTTGCCATGGCGCGTTTTCGATGCAGCTCTGTATGTGAGTTTGTGTGTGTGCTTCTTACCGGGCCGTGTTGTTGTTTTTATTAGGCATCAAAAACACCTTAAAACATGATTTTGCAACTACCAAGAAGCGACCATCGAACAATGGCACAAGACCAAAGAAACTGATTGAGACTCAAATTTAAATTTTTATAGATTAATATTAATTGAATATTAATAAAATTATATAGATGAAAATATATTATTTTATAGATATAAATAATCATTTCTAGTAGTCAAACTCAATATTTTTCTTCATCAAATGTGAAATTTTCATAATTTTCAATACGTTTTAAAATTATAAAAAAATATTTGAAATAAACTTAGCTTGCAATAAATACATTAATGTATCATTAATATAGGATTTTCATTATTTAATAATAAATATTATTATTTAATAAACTATATGTGATTTTTATTTATTAGCAAATAATATATTGCTATTTAAATAAATATATGTTAATGATTTGAATTATAAAATTTATTTAAGAAATAATTTCATTATTTTAAAATATTTAATTCTTTAAATATGAATTAATTAAAAATGTGTTGATACATAGTAATTATTTTTACTAGTATTTAGAAAAAATGTAAAGTATTGGATTAGGTATAGTCTCAACAACTAAAAATGCTAACATGTAACAATATATTCAAGATATATCAAAATTTGTAATGAGTTTATTTTTTAATTTTTTCTATTTCAGCAAATTTTGTTTTTGTTTTAGTTTTTTTGCCTACATAATTGACTTGCTGCCCACTGTCTGTTTTGGGTTATAACCAAAAAATTGCTTCTCGCCCTGCAGTCTTTTGGTTTTTGTTTTGTTTTTATTTTTTTATTATTATTATTTCTTATTTCTTTTGGGCCATGTGTCTGGGCCACTTTGCGTTGTCGTCGTCGTCGTTGAAGTCGTTGTCTGTGCTCGAGTCGTTGTCCGAGGGCCGCCAAGGTGCTTATTAAATTCCTTATTTAAAAATACATTAAAAAATGCAAGAAGCTGCCCCAGAACACAGACCAATCCCCGAATGCGGCGAGTCATCTGAGTCAGCTGCTCCGGCGACTCGGCCGCGGTCTCTGCCACAGCGTCTGCTGCAATCGCATCCGCTGCAAGTTGTTAACCAATTTTTCAATCGATTTGATTTGCTTTTGATTTTGATTTTGGCCAATGTTGATTAAAAGCGCGCGTTGAAAATGTTTTCCTGTCTCTCTTGCCCTGCTTTACATAATCATCAATAAAAACATTTGTGGATGGGGGAGTGTGCCACTTGTGGCCTATTAATTGCATGTTGCAGTTGCCATTGCCGATGCAGTTGCCGTTGCCGTTGCCGTTTCTGTTGCAAATACAGAATGTTTGCAGTACATTGGCATTTGAACTGCCTGCAGAACGATGTGAGTTATGAGCTATGGGCAATATTGTTATGCAATGTTGGCCAAAAATGTTGGCAAGTACATTAACCTTGACAAGGAGGCCATATGAGGACTCGACGTGCCTTTGGCCATTGTACGTGTGAACCACAATTGCGCTGCACTGCAGCTAATTGACATTGAGATTTTCGATACGGCAAAGACGGATACAAAAGGTCGATGGGCTGCTGGGTTCGTCTACCTAAGCCTAAGGCCCGGAGGACAATGCACACTGATAATTGCGTTCATTTGGAAGTTGCCCTAAAAATATGAATTATGATTGCAGCAGAACGTGTCAATTGCAGAACCTGCCAACTAAATCTCAAGGTCATTGCGGGACGAAAAAAAAATTGAGCGAAAATGCAAACATTTGCGGCTTGTCTTTGCCAATGATATCGATCTTTGGTTTTTTGCTGTGTTTGGCTCTGGCGTGGGCGCTGATACAGGCAACAAAATTAGCCAAACAAATTTTAGCCCCGAGACAGCAACATACACACACTCGTTTGTGGTTGGCGCATGTGTGTGTGTATGTGCGTGTGGGGCCCAGGCAAATAAAGCAAATTTACGAATTTACGAATTTATGTTGAAATTTATCGATAATGACTTAAAAGCCTTCAGGACAATGATTTAATGGCTCCGCGCTCAACGTGTTCACACATAACAAAAAAGCAAGAAACACAGCAAATGCCCAAGTCAAGCCAGCCAACACAAACACCCAACAGGCCAACACAGACGGCCAACAAATCTGAAGTAGGTTCTCAAATCTTAAACCATGTTTAGATACGATAACAACGGAATTTTTCATTATTTTCCTGCAGTTTTATATACATTTATATATATTTTTTGCATTTATTTTCGATTCAGCTTTGGCGGTCGCTGGAAATGATCGATGATCGCTGGAAGTGTGCGCCGATTTATTTATGGCTTGATTTGGTTTATCCCCTCTGCAAATATCTTTCCGATGGAATCAGTGGCTCACTCGCCGTACGAAATTAATGTGCGCCTTACAAATTGTTTCGAGTGTTAAATCAATCAAGAGTGTAAACAATTTAGATTCAATATTGATTTAAATAGAGATTTTGGGCGTTGATTCGAACAGCAAATCAATATATTAAGATTAGAGATCAACAGATTAAAGTTAGATGTATATTAAAATTTAAATGTATATATGTATATTTTCAGGTGACCTGTGTTGTATTTTAGAATATATTATATATTTCTATATGCATTTTTTATAGCTATATTATATATAAGGAATTTAAAAAAAAAAAAATTGAATATTATTTAATTTTATTATTTTTAAAGTTTGAATTATTTTTAATAATAATATATACATATTTTTCTTAATATTAATAAATTTTTTATGATTGTATTTTGGGCTATTATTTTATACTTAATATTGTAAAGAACTGTTCAGAAGTTTCAATTTGTGCATAACATTTTTAAATGTGTTGAATAATTATTAATGTAAAAAAATATTTTTAAATATCTCAAAATTCAAAAAATGTTCATGTGTTTACAAATATTTTTAATATATTCCATAAATCAGCAAATACTAAAAAGTTCTTCAAATTAATAACTAACAATATTTTAAGTGGTGAATATATTTAACCCCACAAGGAATTCACCATCAGTTCACACTAAAAACGTGGTGTATTAATTGTCCACCTATATCGTATTCTTATTGGAAGCAGCTATGGCATATTTACAGCAAGTCTGCTGATCTCAGACCTCTTTAGGACTTATGAGAACCTTGTGCACAGCTGGACTCGCTCAGGTAACGCAACAAACAGAATTTGAGAGATGAGCGAATAAAATATGCGCGAGGCACCCTGTATAGAGATTTCATCAAAATAAAAATTGACTTTGTAATTCAACGTCAGGATTTCACTTTGGGCATAAATTACATTACGATCATCTCTGTCCTGTAGCGGAATCGATTGATTGTGATTGAGTTCGCAGCGGAGCGAACCAGTTCCGGCAGAAACCTGTCGCTGGAGTATACCCTCAACTCGTATTTAGTTCAACTTTAATTGTTTTTTAACCAGCTCTGTTGGCCCCTTCGGCTGGTTCGGGTGCCAAGTTTTGTAATTATCGATAGCCCAGGTGAAATTTGATTGATTTTTTGCGATCTTCTTGCCTGCCCTGCGGCCCAAGTGGCACATAAATGTTGCGAACTTAACGCGCCCAGAATGCCAACTTAAAATTCATGCCTGACCACCTACATGAAAGCGAACATAAATTTTATTTGGTCACTTTTTATTCTCTTTTACTTTTTTGGGTAGCTCTCGAATTGGATTTCGATTGTGTTTTTGTGTGTGATTCGAAAATGGAAATTCGCTGAAGGTGTTATGAGTGCCTTATGGCTTATCAGCGACACATTGAACCCCCAGTTCTGGATTGCGAGAGGGGCAGCTGATAAGGCTGAGGAGTCGACAGGCTGGCGATGCAACCTGTGGACTTGGCTCGGCTGGTGGCCTTACTGCTTGAGTTGAGAACGCGCTGTACATAATTACATAATGGCGCTGTTAGCTGTAATAAGCGCGACTTCTGCTCAACCGCCCAATGTGCACGCTCAGTGTGTGTCCTGGCAAAAGGATTTTTACTATTTTCGCTGCTCTTTCAGCTGCTTGGCTATAATTTACTGCGCTGCCAGTTGGCTGCCGTTCTTGTTGCACAAATTGCAGCACACTTTTGTTGCCACTTTGCCGCCAACGTTGTTGCAGCAATTACGGACATCGTTGTCGGCACCGCCGTCGCCGTCGACGAAGTCGCCGCTGAGCATCATTAAAACAAAAGGTGACAAAAATTAGTAAACAAAGTGTTGAAAATTATGAGGCAGCTACTGCGCGAGGGCTTCAAGGCGTGTGGCAGCAGCGCATAGACGACAGCGATAAAGGAGAAGATGATGAAGAAGAGCTAACTACCAGGTGTAAGTGCCACTCGTTGGTTGAGTGGCTATACTTGGTTCGAGTGGTTGAGCTTTATTTATGAGTCTATTGAGTTGACTTCAAGCTCAATTTGTGCAACGCTTGGACTTTATAAATTGATGAACTGCATCAAACGTGCGTCAATTAAATATTGCAGCAGCAATTATATGACAAAATTAAAAAAATTTATTTAATTTATTCATATCTAAAATATATTATCAGTCAAAAACTTAATATTATTAGAATATTTAAATCAATATCTTGTATATATAAAAAAAAAAAAACAAAATTATATTGAAAATATAAAAAAACTCATTACGGACGACATTTCAAGTTAACATTGCTAGAAATATATATATATTTTTTAATTAAACACAAATTGAATTATTTCAAACAATGATAAAAATATTTTATTCTCTAAGAATTATTTTTAAATATACATAATATATATAAATAACAAATTTTATTCAATTTTAATTAGTATCAGATTAAATTTAAAATGCATGAAACTACATTTTATTATATGCATAATATTTAATATCAACTATTTATGAGTTTATTTAAACTTAAAAATAAATTAGAAATTGTAAAGCATTTTCCCTTTTTCTTCATCTGATTTTATTATATATAAAAAAAGTTTTTATATTTTACTATATATACAATTAATATTTATTGCCAATTTTCACGAGTTTAATTTAATTATAAATTAGTCTAAAAATTGTGAGCCACCATTTAGTATTTATTTCTACAATAAAACTTGTATTTTGAAGAAAGAACCTTATATATGTTTTGACATATTTTCGAATAAAATCGTTATTGACTTGTGGGTCTGTTTACACTATGTAAACTCATTTCGGAAACTGTTTTACAAGTGTTTACAACTGCTCAGAGAAGGCGAGTAATTAACTAATAATAGTCGCATAATTATTATTATTATTGTGTGTTCGCTCACTTGCCAAGTGGATGTCGAATGGCTCATCACTTGACCAGCGAAAACAACTATGAAAACACTCATGAAAACACAACTACAACAGCAGCAGCAACAACAACAATAAATAATAATGATTTAAGCAATTCGAACTGAACTGAAACTTAAGATATAGATCAAGTTGATCAAGAGTCGAGACTGCGCTGGACACTCACTTTTGATTGGATCTGCTGTGGACTCACCTGCGATTGCCATCCAGGGGTAGAAGGTGTGATTGCTGGCCTGGTGTAAACTGCTGGCAGCCGCTGTTTGAGCCGCCGCAGCGCCCGAGATGGTGCAATTGGCATTCCAGGCTGTGGCCGCGCCCACACCGCCGCCCACGCCGCTGGCTGTGTTCTGTGGCACGCCGCCGGCGCCATTGCCGCCGCCGCCGCCGGCACTGCCGCCACCGCGATGGCTAACTGGGCTGCCGCCCGATGTGTCCAAGTAGCCGCCGACGCGGGAGTCGGGCGTGCAGGCGGATGGACGGACGGGCATGCCTCCGCCGCCCGCATTATTCTGTCCGTTGGCAGCGTTGGGCGCATTTGAGCCGTTGGTGGTGTTGCCAGCACTGGCACCGCCGCCACCTCCGCCACCGCCCCCGCCATTAGTGCCGCCCGTGTTCCAAATGTCCTTATAGCCATTGACGGCGTCCGCCTTGATGTTGAGGCAGTCCTGTTTGTAGGCGCTGCCAGCATCGCCGTAGATCTTGTTGCAGGCGGCCGTGATGCTCGCATCGTACGGCGAGTCCTGTGTGGTGCGCTGCAGATGGTGGTTGGCATACGGAGACATGCCCAGTGACAACGGAAAGCCTCTGTAAGCGGCCGCCGCGGCGCTGGCCGTCGTCTGATCGTGATGGCCGCCCGTGCCCATGGCCATTCCCGATGCCTGATGTGGATGGCCATAGAAGCCGGAGGCCTGCTCAAAGTAGGAGTTCATATTGTGGCTGCTGCTGGCGGTGAGAATTTTGGCGGCTAACTGTCAGCAGCTACAGCCGCTACTAAAAGTAACTGCACGCGGCGCACTGTAATCGTATACAAAAACTTAACACTTAGTTCTGATCCACAATGGGCATTGCCTGAGCAATCCTTACTTAAAGTTTAGTTAATATTGAATCTTATTTTGAAATATTTAAAATATACAATTTTGGTTTACTGTTTTAATGTTTAAACAATATTTTTTTTTAATAATTAATATTTTTTTTAAATTATTTATTGCACTTTTGCCGGCCGTAGAATTCTATAAAATATATTTTGTTTATTTATTTAATTTAAAGTTTCGTATACTTGATTTTGGTATCGTTTTTAATTTTGCATTTTTTATTATATTTTGTTTTCCAATTGCACGCGTGTTTTATTCACTTGACACTGACACCATAAATTATATAAAAATTTTAGTGTTGTTTTTGAATGGATAAATATTGATTTGAATTATTCGATGAGGCGCCTATTGAATCGCTTTGAATTCAATGACTCGTTTAGCATTCATAGCGTTGTCATTATTGCTATAACAAACTATTATTATTACGATTATTATTATTATTATTATTATTAGTATTATTGCTGTTATTGTTATTATAATTATTATTGTTATTAGCGACGACGACCGACGACAGCGACGAGCGCGCGCTTCACGTTCAACTGCCGCTTCAGCTGAAGATTCAAATTGATTCAATTTGAATTCAGATTCAGATACAGATGCAGATGCAGATGCAGATGCTGCGTAGATAGAGATATACACTGGCCACTGGACTACAGATACGTATGCGAATTCAGAGCGCGAGGGCCATACGACATTAAAATTGAGCGTACAATGCCAATAACAATAATGCCGCTGATAATGTGGGATAATAAAACAAAGCGCGCGCCTGTTATCCAAACCGTTGCCATCGAACGAATGTGCCACCAAATCGCAGTTGGTTGTGTTTTGACTGAGACTCAACTAAACTCAACTGAATGGCAACGGGCCGCTAGCAGCGAACGTCGGCGGCAGCGGCAGCAACGGCAGCAGCAGCAGCGTTTTGCCTGTAGAGCTCCCCCGATACGCAGCAGCGACGGAAGAAGAAGCAGCCAAAACAGAGAGGCGAAACAACTGAAATGAATGAGCGAAACTGAAACAGAATGAGCCACAGTCGCTCTACTCGCTGCGCTCACTAAGTGATAAGGGCTACTCAAACCAGCGACTCGCTCCCTCTCTCACCAATGAATACGACTCGCAGTGGCCGCTCGCCTGCGTTCATTCGGTACTCGGCACTCGGTTCGAGCGCATTCATTCGAACATGTTTGAGTGCTCGACTTGCTCTGAGTGGAGAATTCATCATTTGCGCGTGTGGAAAACGCGCTCTGGCCGTGGAAATTCATCATGGAGGAGGGCTGATTTTTCTTATAGGCCAGACATTACACGTTTGCACTCAAACGATTTTCGCCACTTTTGCACTCAATTTGGCAGCCGCTCGACGCTCGCCAGTTGCGTGTTGTCAGTTGCCCGTTGCGCGCAACGCGCTACAGATACAAATTTACGTTCAGATACAGATACAAAGCGCAGCTGGCCACAATTTCACGAACATTTGTCCGCTGCATTTTGAACGTGCTTTTTAGCATATGAAAATTTATTTTAAGAATTTTAACTAATAATAATTTAAGAGAATCTTGGATATAAGAATAAAAAATCCTTTTTATTTTGATATAAATTAATAAATGTAAAAAATATATATATAAATTTATAAAAAAAATGTATATTAATTAATATTCTAATGATAAAATTTCATTTTAATCAACTTATTCTCACGGCTGTATTTGCTTCCCTATTCAAGGCACTGACCCACATCCCAAACAGAATCTATTTATTTTATTAAAAATATGTTTTATATCTCATTTATTTTTTATGATTTGTAATTAAATTTGAATCGTATGAATTTATTCAATTTTAAGATAAGTACAAAAGAAATGTATTAAACTTGAATTTATAGCTGCAAATTAAAAATATTTTTATTATTTCATATTAGAATTCGCTATCTTTATAAGAAATGTAGAAATAGATATGTTTATATAAATAAATATATTGAACATTGAATTTTAATGCGAATCTGTGTTTCAAGGTGTTCACTAGTTTATTGCATTTATTTAATTGGATAATTAACTTAACTTAAAAATGTTAACTAAAGAAGTCAAAATGTTGCATTGGGCTTAATATAATTTTGCTGTGTTGTTAGAAAAGTGGATTAGCCAAATGCTTTTAGATAGATGGCCAACGTCCTAGTCAATTTAATTTCGTACCTGAGTTTTCATTCATCTAATATATTAATATTAATATATAGTGGCCTAATCTAAAGTTATATTTTCTTTGAGTAGTTGGCTTAAGGGGTTATATTAAAAGAATTTGTCTTAAAATTTATTTATTTATTTTCTTTATGCATTTTCTTCTTCAATATGTAATACATATATATTCGAATGACATCATGCGGGTATTATATTATTATATTTTTGTGTATATTATATTAAGTTGTTTTTACAAATATTTCCAAATGGTTGTCTTAACTTGTTATTTTATAGTTCTGTTGAAAGATCTATTCACAAAGTATTTGAGAATATGTTTTATGAATATTAATGCGAAATGAAATTTATTTTGAATTCTTTGTACCGCCCAACAGCAAATTACCATTTCTTTTATAGTGCGAACATCAGTGCAGTTTGCTAAGTGCCGATTGACGTCAATATAAATTATTGTCAATACGAATATAAATAAATATATTAAAGAATATGTGTACATATGCATCCATTCATATTTGAGATGCGTTATTAATGCGTCTCCAAATTGATGCTAATAAATTCATATGCATAATGCAAAGAGATCGGCGCTCGGTTCGTAGCTCGCGTAGTTGGGCAAAACTTTTGCAAATATTTGTCAAAGTTTGCACATTCGCACAAACGGCTCGTAGATTAGAGGCGAACAAACAAAGTTGCTTGCCACAAGTGTTTGCAAAATAAACTTATTATAAGAAGAAATTTACTTTTGTGCAACCTCCTCGGCAACTCAGCAGCTCAACAGCCCAGCGTCCCAACAGCCCAGCAGCCCAGTCAGTCGCAGTCGTCGTTCGCATTCGTTGCCAAGTCTCTAAAATCAACAACATGTGAAAAAGATACAAAAACTTGCACACAGAGCGCACGGATGTCCCCACAAACACATACACACACACGCAGTCAGACGGCGACATTTTGCCAAGAGCAACAGCAACAACATCAACAAACTGCAAAGTAACATGAGCGGAAAGCCAAGCAAAAACAGCCAAAGCCAAAGCCAAAGCAGAGTAAACCAAACGAAACGAAACGACAGCCAAAAGTAAAAATCGCAGTCGCAACTGCAAACTAAATATCGTGAGTCCTTGTGGCAGCAGCGGCAGTCGAGCAGGACTCCGAGGCCAGGGACAGACAGCGAATAGCCTCATAACCATTTGAAGCCATTCGAAGGCGCATAAAAGGATCACAACAATCGCCGAAATGAGCCATAATGAGCTCGTAAAAATTTTGCTACCTAATATACTCAGGAATCTTACGAGTATATTCAAACTTGGTTCGTTATGTGGCTCAATTGCTGCTGCTGCTGCTGCTGCTTCTGTTGTTGTTGTTGTTGTTGTTGTTGTTGTTGTTGTAACTGATGTCGGTATGTGACTTCAGTGGATGCTGCTGCTGTTGCTGTTGCTCTGAATCGATGATTGTTGTTGCGGCGGGCTCCCTGCCTGGGCGCCAGTTGGTTGCACAATTGGTTATGTAAGCATTATCGAGGCATGATTGTCTTATAGGTTCATCAAAATAAACACTTCAATTGATATTCTTCGAAATGGTCTTTATAAAATAGCTTTTAAAACTGACTATTAAATATTTCATACATTTCTTGTCAATCAAATCCAGTGTTGTCTTAATTAAATGTCCTTGAATTAACTCTCTTTTTTATACCATCCTATCTGCTGCTTACATCATACTGGTTTGTCTGTCATCTATCCATGTAGCTATTTTTGAAAATAATAAAAAATATTAATATAAATAAGAAAGGAGAAAAATATCTTAATTAATTACCAACTTTCTATTTCTGATTCCCAACTTATTGATCCATCTCTTAAAGAAGTTCAGAAGATATAGTCTATTGTTTGCAGTGTGATATTCCATTTTATTGATATATTGATTCTACACATACGCTATAATTTTATGTTATGCTATGCAAGACATAATTTCATGGTCAAAGTAAATAATGCATACATTTAAAATTACAAGAACTTATCGTCAGTATTCACTTATCTTGTGGCTTGAGCAGTGTTTAGAAATATATATTAACGGTGATATTGATATTACCTGATATTATTTGAGTTGATATTATTTGTCTGTGCAGCAATACCTAAATATCGACTTACACGTATTGTGTTCCAAAGTAAAAGCTACTGTATTCCCAGTCAAAGCTTAACTATTTTATTGTGTTAGTCAATGCATAGATAATATACTCGTAATATTGTGAAATAATATAATAATGCTTTGTGAAATAATATAATAATGTAATGATTAGTTATTCATTTTTAAAACTTTAATTACCAAAAAGTCCATTATTCCTATTATTAATACCTTAAGACTGAAGTAATTAATATTCATATTAATATCTAACTAGGAGAAGGTCTTACTAAATTACAATCTTATTGTTAGTCAATTTACTGTAAATGAAATAAATGTCGACATTAGGTCGTAACTAAAGTGATAACAACTTTATGGTTTATATTTCTGCGGCTCATCTTAGCCAGACTTAATCGATGTGCAGCCAGCGTGTGTCCACTTGAGGTAAGTTTGGGGCGCCTAGCAAAGACAATGCATCAAATAGTGCTTGTTACTGGACCATAAAAATGTCGACGGCGGCCGCTTCAAAGCCAATGGCAATGGTAAGAGTATTGAGCTTTGGAGAAGTGAACGATTGTTGGCATAAATCTGTAGGGCAGCGATAACAGCGCCCTTCAAAGTAGCCAACAGGTGCCGAGTCAAGCGCCAGCATCCGAAATTCCAAATATCTTAATAGACAGACGCACACATAAACAAGGGCAAAGCGATCCGGCGATCGAGTGTTTTGTACTTGCTACATTTTTTTTTTTGTTTTTTGTTTTTGTTGTAAATAAACCTCTGCGCATGTGGCTTTTGATGTTTGGGTGGTGCAGAGAGGGGCAATGGTGGAGCCGTTCGCCTTTTGATGTTTTGTTTGCATTGGCAGCGGCGTCTGCTGCCAAATTGCTGCTTTATTAGCTGCGTAAGTGGCACCCACAGCACACATAAACCCCAACCAATTGCTAGACATAGATGCAGATACATTTGGCTCTAGCTACAGCTGCAGCTATAGGCACAGATACTGATGAAGGCGTCTCAGCATACCGACTGGGCGGCAATCAGCGCCGGCGCTCACTCTGAGCGATTATGGGCCAATTAAACAGTGGGTGGGTGTGGTAATTAAATTAGCTGTCTAATTGCTGTGTACTTAATCTGCGAGATCAAAATGAGTTCAGCCATTAAAATGCCATCCATCAACAGGTGCATCTGAAAAGGCGCTGACCACCTCGAAAGGTAGCTGAGACTCTCACATGGTAGACGCTCTATTCTTGGCTGCTTTTTCCTTCACATATCGCATTATATCTCTATATGGCCATATCTCTGCCTTTGTATCTGAACGGTGGCACTCGTAAATTTCCTACTCTCGGCTACTGTGGCCTGCAGGTGGGGCGCATATGTTAATGTGTTTGCTTTGTATGCAAATGCAACTTGCAAGCAAACATTAAAACAATCTATAAAGAGCATGAAATACATTTTTTACTGTATAAATAAATTTTATTTAAAAAACAGATAGTTTTCTTTACACCTTGAGTTCATTAAACAATTGTTAAAAAATCTACAAGTCTCTGTGAAAAGCTGAGCTCGTAGGGAAATTTCCATGAGTCTGAATGCCTTTTATATATAAATATAATATACTGTAAATATACATGAAAAATTTATTTCATTTAATATATATTTCATTAATATAATATAAATTCTGATTTATATAGTTTATAATATATTAAACGAAAATGTTTTATCTATTAACTCAACTCGTAGACTATAAGAAGTGGAGAAATTTGTGCAAAATTGTATTTTTTTATAAGTAAATGTTCAATAATTCCTTTTTTGACATCTTAAGTTAAGTGTACGTAAAAGATTTTGAATAACTATTATATCCTCAGATACCAAAATTGTTAATCTCCCAATTTTCCACGTTATAGGTATTTTTTTATATTTATAATTATTTTTATTGCTAATAATAAATAAAATATTCTTATTTATATTCCCTTTTACCCATTAGACTTTAATATGTAAATAGAAAGAAAAGAGGATATTACGAAATGAAATAATATATACCCAAAATAATAAAAAAAAAAAAAACATTAAAGCAAGAAAAATACAGCTTGGGTGCACTTCCTCTGTCCACTGTCCAGTTGCTGGGCAGCGGCAATGGTAGCATAATGTACGCATGGATTAACCAATTACAATGCAATTTTAATTTGCAAACAAGCGAAATTTTATTGCACAATTGCTGGGTGCAGAAATGAAATCAGCGTCGAATATGGAATGCATTGATAAGGAAATCCTGGGCGAGGATCTCATCGCAGAACAAAAAGGCAAGGAAAAAATGACCCCGACAGCGAGTGAATGAGCTTGAATATGGAATGTGGAGAATACGAAATGGATACGAAATGCAAGCCAACGGATTTAAGTTCTTTATTAACACTTAATAAATCATAGAGCAGCGGGCATTGCTGCTGACTGGAGCTGGTGGGGCACATGAGAGGCGGGTCTCGTCTCCAGCTGCCATCGATTGATGCGGACGAAGGGAAGTGGAGGCCATAAAACTAGCGCCAATGCCGCAGTCAGTGCTGTAAATGTTTGTCCATTCATCCATTTGTCCAACTGTCCAGCTGTCTGGCTGTCGCCCTGGCACTATCTGCCACATTGCGACAGTGTCAAGCATAAATCCTCATCATAATTCAAAGCATTGATCATCGCTCCAACTCCCGGCTGCAGCCCTTTGCCAACTTCCCCTCGTCGCACACCGCAAAAAAATGACAAATTGTTTGGCGCTCGATTGGCGCAGGAATTGGACGCCACATAGACGTCGCCGGATTGGAGCTGTTGCAACTGAATGTGGCGCCTGCGTTTTGCACGTGCAATGCCTGCTGCCAGTTGCCAGTTGCCAGTTGCAACGTGTGCGTTGCATGCACCACAATAAAATGCTCGTAAAATGCAGCGGCCCACAGAAACGGTGGGCGACACATTTCCTCTTTCATTTTTAAATGAAAGTTTATTATTGTTATTGTTGTTTGTTGTTGTTTGTTGTGACAAGATAAGGTAAAAGTCGTAAAATTTTATTATGTATTTATGCATTAAACATTCTACATTATGAATTTAATACGGAATTATAAATATTTGCGGATTTAAACTTAACGCCGATTTGTGTGCGAATTCCTCTCCTCCCATCCTCTGCCCGACCATAAAATATATGAAAATTGTGGAACTGGGTAAAGCTGAGCATTAACACATTCTACTAAAAACTATTTGTTAGACCTTAACTGGTATTTGTATATTGAACTGATAGAATAGCTGTGAAACGTATATCTGTAATGTAATTCAATTTGACTAAATTATTTATGCAAATGTCTCAATTATTTATTATGCATCAATTAAATTATTACATTTTTATTCTTTTGTTATACTCAACTGTTGCTTAGTCACTTTCGTTCACAATGGACGTTTGTTGAATTGTTGAATTTGTTCTAAAGCCCGTGCGATGGAAACTCTACCCATAGATTGTCCATATTTGCTAAAATTCTTTAATGTGACGATTTGTTAAGCAATACAAAAATGCTGAGATTCGAAAGCTGACAATGCAGCTCAGCTAGTTGATTGTAAGCGGAAGAAGAAGTACATCAGAGCTGGAGTCAATTCCATTATAAATCTTGGGCACATCTTAAAAGCTTTCTCAATCTATGGGCATTTATCGCACATTCCCGATCCTAAGTGTATTCAAGTTCAATTTGACTATTCTCTATAACTTACGAGGTAATTTTGATAAATTATTGGCTTACTAAAGTTTGACTAAGCCTTTAATAAAATAATCTTTGCCTTAAGACCTTAAAATCGACATTATCAGTTGAAATACATGAAATTCAATAAGTAGGCAGTTATTACTTACAAAACTTAAAGATTTCTTTCTTAACATATTGTAATATTTTCAAAATTCGATTATTTTTATTATCGCTTAATGAATTGATTCAAACATAATCTTGGATCCTCAAAAACTTTCTTATTATTTATTTAATAAGTTTGTAGCTCAGATTATTTAATCTGAATTTATTGGCTAAGACATTGTTAACCTACTTCAATATAGAGGTAGTTACATATGTTGCTCACATGCATGCATGTGCACACATGTATGTAATTCGCATGACACATGATCTGTAAATATTTTGTCCAAGTTGGCAAAAGATATATATTTATTTCGCAATTTAGCATTCAGTAGGTGCTGTTCGTTAAGAGTTGCGATTTGAGAGCTGGGCACAGGCATTTTTCTTCATTAAGCAGTGGAAAATCAATAAGCCGAGGGGCCAAGCACGCACGACAGATCCAAGAGGAAGACGAAGGTGGCACAGGGAGGCGCTTCAAGACGGAGACGGGAACGGAGACGAACACGGGCAAGACATACAAATTTTCCAATTAAGCAAAACACGTTTTCTAACGATTATTTTATGCAATCGAAACGAAGAAACGAAGCCAATTAAGACTATCAACGATTCAACGGCGAATGCGACTCTGCATTGCAAATAAATCGTGCCGGCTATGCATAGGAAAGTAATGGAATGGGGGTCGGTTAGAATAGTAAGAGCGGTAAGGGGGGATTGCCATTTTGATGAATTAATGAATAAGTTGACGTGCCACCGACTGCCGAGCGATCGACTGTCAATGGATGTGCAACAATTGGGCGTGCATTCGTTAGGGGCCAGGAGTTGGCTTGAGTTAGAAGCCCGTTTGCCACCAACGTCGACGAGGCGTAATTGCCAACCGGCGTGAGGCAGCGTGGGCGTGGGCGTGCGTCGAAACGAGGCGTGGCCAGGCCCCAGGAGCAGCAGCCACAGTTGCAGGCATAGACCGAAGCTGCCACGCGTTGCTGCTCTGCTGCCTTCCTTGACGAGCCGCATCGCTTAAAATATTTGCCAGAGATCGCATGCGACTGATACCGAGAGCTTAGCAATTGTTCAGAGTTATTTTCATTTTATGCCCAGCATTTCCACAATTCAAATTTGCACACAAAGTGCCAATTTGGCCCAAAACCGTTGCGCGCGCCTTTTATGGCCAGCAGTTGCAGTTGCAGTTGCAGTTGAATTTGTAGTTGCTGTTGCCATTGCCGTTGCAGTATAAGTTGCAACTGAAGTCGGGGTGGCTGCTGCTGTTTGCCAGGTGGGGCGGAAGGGGCCAATGCATAATTGAATTGAAGCGCTCTTCGCGTTTCTTCAAATGAACGTCAATTAAAAATGCATCATAAACGCCCCCAGCGCCATTTCATAAACGCTGCCTTAATTTATGTTCTCAACTGCTGCTGCCCTGGTGAGCTGAAGTGCTGGTGAGCTGCGCGCTCCATCAACGCCAACATGGCCATAAAGCAAACCAGAATCACGGCCACAAGCAGCGCGATTCCTCGTACCAGTCGCCAATCCGAGCCAGCTAATTGCCCCACGTTGTTGCTCTTGTGGCAACTCAGTTGCTGCACTTACCACTTGATTGCCAGTTGGATTGATAGATGACTATCAAAACAAATGTCTGATTAACCATGGCATATTAATTAAAGCCCAATAAGCAGCCAGACTTCAGCTTTTTTTGAAAAGTGCAAACATAATTGATCCCTAGTACAAACTTAAATCGGTAAGAACTACTAAGGCCATGAGCATCTAAATTTACGCTCAAGTGACAGGTCATTCCTTAAGCTGAGCCATCATTGAAATGGCTTAATTATAAAGTTTTCAAGCGCTGGCAGCAACAATGGAGAGGCGGTTCAGTGCTGAGACAGCGAATTACCCCTTGGGCCAATTGGCCAACCCCTGGCTTATAGTGGTTGGCGGTAAGGGCGCTCTGGGCTGGCTGCAGTCATCATCATCGGCGCCTTGGCGTGCTTGTGTGCAAAGCAGTCATAAAAATTACAATAAACAATCATCATCGCGATCCGTTTACACCCACTTTGCACGTTTTCGCAAGCGCCGGCCATGGAAAGTGAAAAAGGATTTCAGTTTGTGCCACTTCCCACTCGCGACGGCCAAGGCAGGTAACACGGCCAAAAGCGGGTGGGCGGGCACGGCTAACCAGCCGGCTAACGAGTAGGCAAAACCGTGAGCTATCGCAGTCAACGAAAAATGCTCAATTAGCCCGGCTAAGGACTCGCTGCCATTTGGCTGGATTTGATGAGCAGGCAGCAGGCAGGAGGCAGCAGTCAACAGTCAACAGTCAACAGTCAGCAGGGGCGCATGCAAATGCTGCCAATTGCTTGATGAACGAGTCCAAGGGTTCACTCACAGGCCAGGCCTAACTCTAGGTAACTCTAACTGTGACGAATGTCTTCATTGCGGCTGTTTCTCTAGTCAGCCAACGATGGCTCTTTTGTCCGGCCATTAGCATTTTACATAAGGAGGCGGTTGGCTTTGTTTCACCTCTCTCGATTTGGTGTGTGGACTTGAGCCGCAATTGATTCTTGACCTCGTAATGAGATGTTTGCCTCTCTGTTCGTATCGGCAGCGGCGCTGCTGAGCCACTTTGTGGTTTTGTGGGATTAAGTCATCTTCTCCGCGGGTTCCTCTGCGACCAGAGATCAAAGCATTGTTCGCATTTATTGTGCCTAAGTTAAAGGTGACGAGATCAAATTCTTTTTGCTTCTTCTTTCTTAAATAAGATTTTTATTAATTTTTTTTTTTTTTTTTTTTTTGAAAATACTTAAGTTAATTATACTCTAAAATTAGTATTAAAATAAATACTTATTTATAAAAATACTTTAACTAATATTTAAACAATCTATTATATTTTAAAATTTAATAATAAAATTGCGTTATTTTTTTGCTTGAATATTTTTATTTGTGCGAAGAAAAAAATTAGAAAAATAATTCATTAAATATTCTATATGTATAAAAAGCAAAAATAACATTTGTCTCTTTGTTCTCCTCTTTTAATGGCTCATTTGATGGGCTCTTAAGTTATGGTGTGTATAAATGGATTACCTTAAGTATATCATTATTTTATAATCTCTGAATCATTGAAAAACAAATGGGCGAGCGACAACCTGTTGTTGTGCCAGCCCGTACTTCCGGCAGATTCGAAAAGACCATTTAAATTGTCGTAAAAATAAATTTTATTAGGTTTGCCCACTTTGCGTGGTCGTAAAAGAAATACAAGCAGCAGCCGACAATTAAATGCCAAGCAGAATAGCACAACAAGTCGAAATGGCATTTTAACAACTATATAAACAAATTGCGGTTAATACAAGCGCCTGGCACGAATTTTATGTTCTTTTTACGACTTGACGCCACTTGAGTCACTGCGCTGCCAAATCTGCTCGCAATGCACTCACTCGCTAAACTCAATCGCTCACTCATTCACTCGACGACGATCCTTTGGCAGGGGTTGGAGTGCCCGGAGACTCTGACTGAGCCATCGCCTATATCCTGATCCTGTTTGAGCGCAGTTGCGGCTCGATGCAGCGCTTGTTCGCGGTGGGACTCGAGAGTTGGGTTTTACGACTTTTTTACGATCTGTTAGTGTGACATGATGACAATCAATATAAAAGACATAAAAGCCAAGTTCCGTGACGTATGCCATAATTATTTTGATACCCCTCGACCTGCTGCTACAGAGGCTGCGACTGCCACTCCGACTGCGATGTTTGTATCCATCAGATACTTTTTCCATAGACATCGTTACGTTTATGAGGTGGCTCGGATGCTGCTGCCGTTAGTTTGATGTTGATGATGTTTGAGGAAATGGTGGTAAAATTTTATTTGAATGCATTTGCCTCTCCAGCTCTGCTACTGCTGCCCATGTCGGCTGCATATGGGCTTTTTATGGCATTTTAACGATTTGTTTTGACTGCGGATTTGGCCAGCATCTTGATGAGCTATGCGCGCAATGCCACAGCTCATTGGGGTTCTGATTTACAGCCTGGGAACAGCATCTCTGGCCTGTAATAAAAAAGAATGACATGCTTTAGTAATCTCTGAAAAAAAAAACTACTATGCGCTAACTCCTCTAGTTCGATTAGTTGATAGAATATGTCGCATATTTGTTATACATGTCTAACTGCTTAAAGCCTGCCTTCTACGCATACCATATCTTCTTCTACGCTTGTCGCGTTTCAGTTTTCAAGATGGCAGCTCAAATGCTCGAATTGAAACATATGTGCAACGCCCGTTCTAGAGCTCGGGTTCCGAGAGGCTGGTGCTGCTGCTTAAGTGCCTGCACATTATGCGGTCACATTAAATCATCTGCTCGTAGTATATCATCTTGGCATCGGAATGGAGAAAGAGCAGTATGCACGCGCATAAGTACAGGCCCGACAAATATACCATGCATATATATATATATATATATATACATTATATGTATGTATGTACACATGTATTTGGAAATTAAGTCATTCTCATCCAATGAGAGTATTAAATGCGGTGCGCATTTGTCTCTGACGAATGCAATTGAATTTTATACTTTGTGTTTAATTAAATTTGGCTGCGGCACAATTTTAATTAATTCCAATCTCAATTGTGACTGCTTGAATAACTAAAGCTATTTATTGGAATTGCATTTTTTATTTTCATACAAGTTTATGTAAAGAAGAAAGAAATACTAAAGTAAATACAAAGTATTGAACGAAAATAAAATTTGTTTTATTTTGAAAATGCTGTTTTATTGAAATATAAAGTTTCTTGAAGTCTTTTTCAAATTAATAGGTTTCCTTTAAAGAAATTTTTAAAATATTTTTGAATTGAGAAAATTATTTTAAATAAGATAAACTTAAATTTTTTGTCGTAAGTTATTTTACTTATTTGATTTTTTTTTTTTTTCAATTAAATGCATTATTTTTCAATTATTATTTTAATTTCTTTGTATTACTATTATTTGTATTATTATTAACATTATAATTATTTATTATTAAACACTGTTATTACATACTATTCTTTTTATTATTTATTGCTTTTATTATATTTTGTATTTATTATCATTATTTCTTATATGTTCGTCACGTAATATTATTAACAAAAAAATGCAGGCGCCTCTTGGTGACAGGCTCACGCATAGAGATGAAAATATTTCTATATTTGTTTCCTATTTTTCCATTATAAATCATATTTGTAGCAATGCAAAACGAAGCCGGAGGAATAAGCTGAACATCAGTGCGGCCCGAATCATGTGAGGCAAAAGAGAAAGTTGTTGGCCTTTTGTTTGGCATTTGGTATTTGGCAATTGGCAGTGGTTTTGTTATCAGATGGTCGAGGGCGCGATCACCGCAGCAACAGCAGGAGCATCCCCGTGACAGACCCAAATCCAAGCCCAATTCCAATCGCAGTTGCGCATTACCTACAGCGAAACACCAGACCAGCTAAAAGGCTCGCCAGTTGGGCAATTTTACAGGCATTTACAATTGCAGCATGTAACGAGCGAGCGACCAGAACGATCGAACGATCTCTCGACTTTTGTGCAAATGAAACATATTTTTATGATTTATTACCACGGCGGCAATAATCGAAAGGCCGCCGAGTACAATGCCAAGCGCATATAGATGTGTCCGGGTGTGTGTGTGTCCTTTATGGTCTAGGACTATAGATAGGCGAGATAACAAGCCTCAGCCATGAGTCAAAACAAATATATATGGCTCTAAGGTCGGCTAAAAAAACTTCTCGCTTTCGCCTTGAGCATTTTTTTTTATGCTCGAGGACATGATGAAAGGCAGCTTCATAGCAGAAATAGTGTTCCGTTTAGTTCTTCAGCGTGTTTTCATTTTGTTTTCCTTTTTATGACACATTTTTATGATTTATGAATTACTTTGGTTTTTAGTCTTTCTTATTTTGTTGGGAACGCGGCCTTCAAAAAAACTGCTGGGAGGGCCAGCTCGTGAAACGTTTAGCAACCGATGTTGGCCTTATGATCAGCCTAAACAGGCTTTGTTTATAACTTACGTGAAATTGGGCGTACCGATGTGACTTTTGAGGAAATTGTAATTAGTCTATTGTCGAGAGACGAAAAAGGCACAGAAGTCAACGACTTGTTGAAAAATGGAAAAAGAAAATGTATACCAAATAGAATAATTATGGGAATTATTGGAAATATTTTTGTATATTCTACTGCTTTGGCTCAAGACCTTAATGACCTGAAGGAGTCAGAAAATATAATTTGAATATTACACTATACAGTCCAAACGATGTCCAGAATAAAGGTAGTCTTTGGAATGCTAATACAATTTCTTGTTGTTCTTATGGAGAGCGGACATAGTAGATCCACACTCCAGCTCACAAGACAAGACAAGACAATACAAGAAGAGAGACTCTAAGATATATAAATAATTTATTTAGTTTATTGATCGAAATAAACATTATTTATATTGGTTTTCATAGAGCTGAGAGCTGAAAGGCACTCATAAACACAGCTCTGACAATACTTTTCGATCGACGAAAGATTTTGAATGAGTCCGCGCACACATGCCAAGCTGCACATTCAGGCATATGCAGATTTGAGTAAAAATCTATTTCCTATACTGAACATTGATTTAATTTAATTTTCTAATTTCGTAAGCTTGTTTTAGTGGCTCACATGAAAGAGCTCCTCACAATTATGTAGTAGACAAGTCGACATGCGCTCGTCGCTGAAACCTCCAGTGTTTACATTGCGAAAACAATTGAAATCATAACAATAAAATCAAATTCGAAATTTGTGAGTACGCGAACGGGCAACCAGGCAGCTTGGCAATGGGCTATCGGCAACCAGTTGCGTCAGCCAACATAAAGCGACAGCGCGAGCGAGAGAGAGAGAGAGAAAGTGTGTGTGTTGGCAATGGGAGAAAATGTCTTGCACAAGCCAAATGTATAAAGGTAAATGGGTGAAATGCTTAAGAAAATCAACTCAACGAGCAGCCAACGAGCATGGTAGAGCTGAGCTGAGCTGAACGGCAATTCGAGTACGGCAACTGCTGCAAAGACAGTGCAAACGAAATGGCCATAAACTTAAACCAAACGGCCAGGGGCGGGGGAACAGTAAGGTTGGGTGCTGTGCTGGGGCTGACTGGAGAAGGCAGACCCAACCAACCAGTTTCGACAACGCGAACTCCGAACTTAATCGAAACATCAAAGGAGTCCACAAGAGAGCCAACAACAGCAACAGCAACCAGAAACTTATTAAAAACAACAAGTGCAGCGCTGCTTGGCAGCAAAACCAGGTTGAGGGAGCTGCAAGCGAGACGGCGTCCACTCGGTGGGTGCCTACGAGCTGCTTGTGCAGTGGCAGCACGTCCCACAGCCAGAGACCGTCTCCATCTACGTCGGACATCGCTGCACTGAGCGAAACGAGAATATCAGTTAATGCCAGCTGAGAATCAACAGCAGCACTCAAAATGGGCACTTTCGGTCGCAATAACCACGACATTTACGATTATTTTACGGCCACTAAAAATCAAAAGTGTAATTTACGGAACCAAAGCAAACCGAACTGAGACACCGAAGCAGAGACAACACACAATGCCAATGCGAGAATGAGAAATACAGTGTGAGAGAGTCAGAGAGAGAGAGAGAGAGAGAGAGAGACAGGGAGAGAAAGGCAGCGAGTGGCACTGTATAGGACAACTGTATCGATGCAGTTTGCTTCATCAAAGCAACTTCGACTCTGAATACTAAGGAGTTAGGAGTGTAGGAAACCATGGAAGAATCAAATGAACAGAAAACTCATTCAAAGTAATATATCAATGTGTAATATAAATATTATTAAAATACATCAAAGCATTAAAATTACTAAAAATCAGTTTGCAAATATTCATTGAATGCATCAATTGAACGTATCCTGCACAATACTCCATATTAATATTCAACGGCTGTTATATTCTTAGTTTTATTTTCTTAGTTAATATAATGATATTATGATTATTATTAAATATGACTCTATTTAAACTTTTGTTGATCTGACTCTCTAGTTATAAGAGTTCATGTTGGCACAGAGAAACGGACGAACAACTAGACGGACATGATGCAAAACCAATGCTTCTTGCTGTGATTGTATAAAATATACAACGGAAAATAATAAAGAAACAAGAATTTTCAGTTTGCCACGCATCCTATGAGCTTATCTTTATCTGCGCAATATGTTAAAACTTACTCACGTAGCATATTTTGAAGTTTTAGCTCTAAAACTATAGAAGATTGTGTTTTACACAATTTGCCATATCCTCTAAAATTTAGATATATCCACCATATCTTTTTGATCTTGATCAAATTTCCACTTTCTGGCAGCTTACCTAAAAGTGTTCTCCAATGTGCCACTCCCCAATGTGCATATCGGGATAATCTTGACACTATCTCAGGCGAAGGCTCGAACGAGAAAATATCTCAAACTTTAAGTTTCGAGCTTCAAGGTGGAAGTGTTTGCCGTTTATACGAACAGACAACTGGACAGCAGGACGGACATTGAACGAACTCAAAGGAACAAAGTTAAATTAATTTGCATTAAAATAAATAAATATATATAAAATAAATAAATTGTATATTGTAATATTGCTATTGTTTTATTACTCTTAATACTCATATTATTACTCATATTTCATTCAATATAAGAAACGGAATTATTTAGTATTTATTGGGAGATTTATATATGTATGTATATATTATAATATATTTTTGTTTTGTGGCCATTGTGCATGGTAGGGCCAAGGGGCGGCATCATGTTCATGGAAACCAGTTAGGCTGGCGATCAGGACGGACTGAATGCAACACTCGCCATGTCGAGGCGCTCGCGTGCAGCGCATTTTGTGGACAACGCCGGCAGCAAAATGAAAAGCTGGAATTGCCAGTGCGAAATGCTGGCTGTGGCAAGTGAAGCGCAAATGGTTGCACTGGACTCGGACTTCGAGTCAGTTGAGGTTTTTAGTTTGCCTCTTTGCACCTCCAGACCCTGCAGCGCCTGCTTCGCTCCGTCTAGCTTCATCGAGCTGCCAGCGCAGCGCGTTGAAAGATGATTTTCATGTTTTGCCTCGCCAAAAGCCCTCGACCCGCCAGCCCACGCTGCCATGACTCGCCCCAATGGACTCAAGGATCCCAACGACGCAGCGATGCAATCTTTTTGTCTCAAGCTCGCGTTTACTGACATCTTGATGCCCCGATTGCTCCGATTTTGAATGAAATGCTCAGCTCTTCAATTTAATGCGTTGTCCCAAATGTTGTGACAATCTTTGATTGGCAGCAGAGTCGCAGTCGTTGCTTCACTTTATTGGCTACTCGACAATCAAAGCAGTTTTAATTTAACTACTCTTATTGATTATATATCTTACTCCGCTTACTTTGGGCTACTCGTTTTCAATAATTCTTCCTGTGAGCAGACAAATAAACCTTGAATTTGGTATCTTTCTCTTCATCAGCTATTGCGTACTGAGAGCGCCAAGCGGAACCTTGAAGGATCGGCTTTAGCTATTGAGAAATATGAATTATGAAGCTCAGAAGCATAGAAAAACTACATTGTGTTTTGCTCCGTATTATTTATATTTATATATCTCTGCGAAGTTGACAAATTGCATTTCCATTATGTTCAATTTTATTACATTCCATTTAAACACCCAATGCAAAGAGTTCTTTAGTCACTTACTTAAATGCATATATTCTATATTAATTAAAAATCCCAACATATCGTGTAAGTTAACATATCTGAAAACATAAATGGTTGTTATTTTGCAGGAGAACTTCAAAGGAGTAACAATGGCTGCCAAACCACCCAATAGTGACTCTCAAAGCCAGCATTGACGTCAGCGCATAATGACCCATAGATGGCGCATGCAATATGCTGCTGCCATCTATTGCATAATAGCTGCAACTGCTGCTTAATGTAAATACAGTGGGCACCGAATATTTTTTCAATATTTACACAATTTATTTAATCGTAGCATTTGTTTATATAATGTAACATTAATATTTTAGTTGATTTATTGTTTTTGGTATTTTATGGGCTTTTGAATATTACACTTTACTTAGTGTCTTTTGGTATTCCAAAAAAATTCACTTATATATTTTTTATTAATATTTAAAAATTTATTATTTTAAATAATCTTGATTATTTAAATTAAAGTTGTTATATATTTTTTATGTATTTATTTAATTCTTGGCCTTTCTAGTATTACTCCTTTCTATCTGGATTCTACTGTTCTTGTCCGTTGGTATACCTATCCGTCTGTACTTCCGTTCTTCCTGTCTTCTGTCCAACTCTTTGTGAGGCCACAACATGTCTGTATGGCCTCCACCGCTTTACGTGAACGACGTCTGCGCCGCTGCGAGTCTCAACCGAAAATGTTTGGTGGTTGAACAAGTCAGAAAAAAACTGAGCATTTCATCAAAACGGGTTCTGGTAGAGGTGCACTGCGAGAAACCCGTTGAACTGACTTCTTAAGAGATATGCACTCATGCAAAGATTATTAACAAAATCAATTAACTAAATATATTGATTAATGCTGTTGCTCATGACATAGATAATATTATTATACAAAGGGTTTAGTAATGCGTCTTAAATTTTGGATTGTCTATGAAATTTTTCTCAGTGTAGAGCCAGGGGCTGAGCCAGCACCAGGCGAAATGGGTTTGGCCTGCGCATTTGAGTGAGAGGATTTTTCTGCTTCTCGTTTCGCTCCGTCTCAGTCTGCAGCGCCATCTCCATCCCTGTCACGCATTCTGCCTAGGTATATGCATGTGTGTGTATGTATCTGTGTGTTTTTTTTTTCTATATTTAGCAATTGCTTCTTGTGGCACTCACTTAAATCCCATTTCTATGGCCTTTCGACGTTTGAATTAAGTTAATTGATTTCGAACAGGCTCGTGCATGCAACAGCTCCGATTTCTTTTGCATTTCACTCACAAATTGTTCATTAGGTCATAAAGCTAACCAAATAATGAGAGTTAGAAAGTTCTAGGAGCTGAGCAAAAACTTTTATTTATTTTATAATTGCGAGATATAGAAATTGAATTCTTATTGTCATTAAAATATATATTGAATTTAAATTCATATTGGTATATCCGAAATCAGTCTTAAAATTTCCATTCAGCACACTTAATTAATAGTATTTTTCATTGTAATGTCGGCTGACTTCAGGGTCTGAACAACCCGTCCGAAGGTCTTCTCTATAGGTTAAATACTTGACTAATATACATATATGAATCGTGTTTGTTCGCTGTTGTATTTCATGTTTGGTTTGTCGCGCAACTTAATTAAATTCATAGAGCAGCTCGCGCTCGGCTGAAAAGCGAATGTTTGCAACATGAACACGCCCAAGGGGACCCGGGTAGAGCCGGAGGGGCCCATACTAAAGGATATGTGTGCATTCCATTAAAATGTTAGCTTGAAATTCAAGTTGGGCAGAGAAAAACGTTTTATTTGAATATAATGCCGAGTGTTACGAATCGCCAGATGAAATATGAATGCTCTGGGGGGTAGCCAGAGATGAGTTCTGGAAATGAAGTCGTCAGCAAAATGGTCCATGGATTAATTGAATTTCACGCTGAATGAAGTGCGCAAAATGAACCCGACCTTGCCACCAAGGTGGAGTTCACAATAGACCAAGAGCGAGACCAAAAGCCAGTTATACATTCAAGGAACTCTCTCCAGTTACAATTGCTGTACAAATTTTTATTTATTTCTCTATCATGTGGACGTACCACAAAACGACTCAAGACAATGGACAACTGCTTCGAGATAGCAATGGAAGAACGGCTATGGGAATGGGATCGAGCATGGATAACTACAAAGCGCACCCCAGGAGCGTCTTCGTGGTGATTATGGCGTTGCCGAGGCCCGGGGTAAAAAAGGGCAGATAAGTTATTGTAACGAGCGACCAACCCCTGCCTAGGCCTGTAAAAATAGGACAAGTTCACGCACACACTCATACTCACACACACACACACACACACACACAGTAATAGTGTGGAGGGTGCGCCGTTAAAATGAGTTACGAGCTCTGCCATTTTAAATTAAAATAGCAGCCAGCATCCATTGCAAGATGAAAATAGCAAAAAAAAGAAAAGAGAAAAACGAAAAACGAAAAAGGTCAAAGGCCATTTCCACCCCAAGTTTGTCTACAAAATGGTCATGTTGACAGAAGTAAATCTTTTGAATTATCGCATTAGAATGCCGCATTCTCATAGATATATTTCCAGCCTGGCTGCCCAATGAAGCCATGCCATAAATAATGCCAATGTCACTTGGGTATTATAAAGGATTTTCGGTCTGCTCATGCAATCCATATATATTCGTATTGTTGACTCAAGTATTCATCTGATATGCGCTTTAGCCAGACGAAGGGTGCCAGCTTAAGTGAAGCAACTTTATATATGAAGAAATATTTATAAAAAATATAATATTTGGTATTTTAGCATAAGCTTAAGTGAGCACACGTAGTTAGCATGAGTTAGCTGTAGAAAGTCAATAAAGTCGACAAAGAAATACCAACAAATAATCAATATGTATATATTTTTTTTTTTTGGAATTTAAAATATGCCTTGTATGTAACACAGGCTCAAGCTCAGCTGGGGGGTGTAGAGCAACCCAATTGTTTCTTTCATTACTGTATTACGGTTATAGTAAATAGGTCCTCGGGTGCAACGAGATACTCAAACTTGCGAGTTAGCACGCGCAGATAGCAAAGCGAATTGGATGGATCCAGATCACGGACGGCGCTCTGCACGAGTCCAGTCAGAAGGAGATTCATGTGTTTTACTATGCCCTGGGCACTGGTATTATCGAAAGAGGTGGCAGCCACATTGCCACTGGTGTTATCCGATACCACGAAGCCCAGTGTATTCTCAGCTGTTATGCGCTCCATGTTCGCCGAGTTCTTGTGGATGACTTCCTCTAGCACACGATTCATTGTGGCAGATTTTAATATACGAATTTCTAAGTATAGGTTATAAATTTTTTAAAATATCGTTCTGTATTTATATTTTCTATGTGAGAGCCGTAACGAGACTGAAAAGCTAGATCTTTAAAAATGTGAGAGCTTTGTAGAGATTTTCAAAGGATACTATGTTATTTCGTTTCTTAACGAAAATTTGTTTGAACAGGTAGTGAAGAAGTAATAAGATATATTTAAAAACTTTTGCAAATATTAAAATAAAATGTTTCTCTGTTTTTTGTTGGTAAATAATATTTATTATTTATTTATTATTTACAAAAGTGCTATTTACGATTACGAAATAGTGATATATATTGCAATCCATAAGGCATTTCTGCTCTCTCTCTCTCTTCTCTCGACCTTTTTTCTTTTAGATAATTCAATATGAATCTATCTTGAGTTTTTATTATGCACAAATGCCATTGAACTTGTCTGGGCCGCAGTGAGGTCAGTCGGAATTACTTCATTCAATTGAACGGCTCGAGTGGGCGCGTGGCTGTTGCTTTAAAGACCGCGCCCTACACAATCTCTGCTCGGTCTACGGCCCGCCTCATCAAGCGGTTCTCATTTCATTTTCATGCGCATTTAATGGCGTCTGTTATTGACTTTTAACGAGATTTCCACTCGACTCCATTGCGTCTTTTAATGTACGCTTATTTTTAGTTGACTGCCGCCGAGCTGTTTCTGTGCCCCTTGCGCTCGTCAGCAGCTAATTGAGTTTTTGACTTTGAACCGCATTGGCCCAGGTCGTTGACTGGGCTTTAATTGCGATTAGCTTAAAAGAAATGGCCCAGCTGAATAAAATTATATAAATCAAGTGGTTCAAGTCGCAAATAGCCATATTTAGTTGGCTCTCGGTCTAAGCTCATCTGTATTCAGGACTCCACACATTTTTGCTGCCCAAGTGCTTGTCGGACAAGACCGGCGAGTGCATATGCAGCTCCCCCTCACTGGCAACAAACCCAAAATGGCCTCTTGAGCGCCCACAACGGCCATAAAACACTTTTAGACATGTTGTTGTGCCAACAACAACCAAAGCAACAACAGCAACACGTACAACAACTCAAATGTGCTTTTCCTCAGCGCTGTGGTCAATAAAATGTGCATAAATTTTTGGTGCCATTCAACGGCAAAACTGAAACTGAAACTGAACCGGGAGTTAGCCCAGGCGTTGGATTTGTTGGAGCCACTCATTTAACGGCTAGCGGGAGGCAGGGTCAAAACTCGTTCCCGGCAAACACAAAACCAAACCATGGATGAAATTTCAATTCTATTGGCAATAAAAATAAATTCTTATACGCCAATGAATAGTGATGATAATATTAAGAATTTATAAGGATTGCAGAGACCATAGTGCATTATATAAATTAAAATTAGGTAAGCCAATAGATTGATGATTAATGCCATGTATTTTATATATGATAGATGTTTGCATCTCTTAGAGAGAGAGAGAAACAAAAATCTTATTTATAATAAATTAATTAAAAAAATAAATAATAAAACGTAAATTTGACTGTCGATTTTGTATAATCATAATTAATTTCAGCACAATAAATTTTAAATTTCAAAATATAAGTTTAATATTGAATGTTACGATAAATGCCATATATTTAATATAATAACATATATAATAATGCTAAAATTAAGTTTTTATTAAGTACTAACTTTACAGGCTTTTTGATCAAAACTGAATTTGTGCAACTAGAAAGAGTGTTTATGCCTAGTTTAAACTATATGTCATGTGCTATGTGTAAGCTGAAGCTGAAATTTTCATTAGTTCAATATATTGTCAGCTTGGTAAGAGAATTAATTGCCTTTGGCTAATATTAAGCTTTAAAATATAATTTAAGCATTCCAAATATGTATTTGATTGCACTTCAAGTTTTTACTTTTAATTGACTAATTAATTAGTTTAAAACCTTATTTTAGTACAAATTCGTTTCTAATTCAAGTTCACAGTTTCAATAAGACAAGCAAGTTCTGCTATATTAGAACAATCAAGTGTTCCCTTAAAAATGCAATTTGTTTATTGAATTTATTTTAATCCGCCCCATTGTACTTGGATCTTTGCTTTCAGGCGTGTTGTGGACCCGCTGGGCAATGATATATGGCCAGCAAATGCAAAACGGCAGATTTGTATGCGGTTGTGCGACGCTTTGGATTTGGCTAGTTGAGAGCCGGACGAATTGAATTGTGTTTTGGGCTTGAATTTGTGTTGCGGCACGAGTATAACAGCCATTTGAAACTATGCAAAATGCGAGCTCGTAAATTACGAGAACTGCGGCAACAGCATTTCGCTTCCCTCGCCGCATGCGCCACACGCTTATCAGTGGGCTCTGTGTGTTGCAGTTGCAATTGCAGTTGCCGCAGCGCCTGGCTGGGATTAAGCGACAGCGCTGCTCGGTTATCCAGAACATAAAATAGTTTAACATTATGCAGAGTGCATAAATCATATAATTAGATTGGTATCCAGCTAAATGCATAACTCATTCACTCACCCAGAGATAGGCCAAAAGGCGCTTTAATAGCGGCCCGGAGTGCGTAAATAACAAAATTCGTTTGTTAATTACAAAAAATCAACAAACAAAAAAAAAGTCACGAGAATTGAATTGAAAGTCGCTTTTCCTGTGGCTCGTAGCACTTTCCCTGTTACATTTACCGTTGGCCGAATATGCAAATGAGTGTTTGAGTGTTTCATTCCGGCCGCCCGCTTTGGCTCGAGATTCGTTCGAAGGCCAGCACAGGTCAACGCCCAGTGGTCAGCTAACCAGACGGCCAGCCAGCCAGCCAGCCAGTCATCCACACTTCACCTACATTCTGTATCTGAATCTCGTTCTGGTTATTTCTCGTTCTTGTTTTGGGCTTCCATTTTGGGCACTGCGAAAGGGTAATATGGCACACATGGCACAAATTGGACGACACGGCCGTTCTGCCTGTTCTTTTTGGGTCCCGGTCTGTCAAACATCCTTAGCCTTGGACTACCCCATAGGCACACTGACCCACAGCCAAGCTGTGCCAGTTATATTCTCAACTCCGTACGTCATGAGCACACTCGACACAGTTCAGTTTCATTATAAAACACACACACATATATATATATATATATACAGAAGGACTCATAAATAAGGAGCTACAACACATTTATTCATATGGATGTGAAGAGGCACTCACCTAGACGCATTTGGAATTTTTAATGCTCACACGCTGTACATTTTTTGCTGTCCAGAGTAGAAATCCAATTGCATCTGTCCTATGGCCAATGTGCACATGTGTGATGCCGTCCTTTAATTGGAAAATGAAAGGATAATGTGTTAAATATTCACAAAGTGGTAGCATTCGTTATCATCCTTTTAATTGCATTATGAGATAGAAGTGAAAATAAATTGCGAAATGTATGTAATATGAGGAGATTTAAAGATTTAAAAAGTTAATGAAAAATATTAAAATAGGACCTATTTAATCTAGTTCAATTCAATTTATATTTATAAAGCAATGTACATTAAGAATGTAATAAGTTCTAGAAACACTTGATTGAAGTCGTGGGGGAAATAAAATAAAAATAGTAAAGAATACATAAATTTGTATATTTTTAGAAATTTTAATGTTACTACATAAGCCAAATTGTTAATTTTAAATAAATATATTTACGACTGTCAGCTGCATACGATGATTATTGATTAAGAATTTATTTATACTTGCGCTTATTTTTTAGCTGTATAAACTTAACATACATATTATTTTAAGTTTTCGGTCCAGCTTAAATTAAGTCGTACTTCACAATCTTCAAAGATTCGATTTTTTGCTAGTTTTATTATACAAATTCAGCTTAAAGCGCAGCAAGTGCAACCGGAGAGAGAGTCGCTCTCTTATTGATTTTTTTTATTGATTTATTGATTATTTATTGATTTGTTAATTTGAGAGATAAATATGTACGAAATAAAACTCAATTCGACCAAAAATCAAAGCAACATTTTTAATTTGAAATTAAAATTAAAAATTCAAATTTTAAATGACAAGAGACAAATGAGTGCTCTTTTTTAATATTAACACATTTCTCTAAGCTAAGTTATCTTAAAACCGAATACAAGATTAATGTAATAAATGAACTTTGGATAGTTCCCACTATCGTACATCTGACTAAAGCCGACTTACTTGCTCTTATTTATAGAGGCCTCTAAATATATATATGTATAGCAGAGCCCTCATGAATCAGTTAATGAGCAATGAGTACCCTTATAAAAACAACACGAAGATAAATTATGATAAAATTCTCTTTAATTAGACAAAATTAGGACTCATTACAAGGTATGGCTGCCATTTTTATGGACAAAAATCAAGAAATGGAATAAATCGAGTTTTATAAATTCCTCTGTGAGAGATTCTGCTCGATTCTCACAAAGTTAAAACTTTATGTGATTACAATACTTGATTTTTGTAAGCTTCAGTTTTTTTTCGATTTTAATTTTCTCACGCATTTTTTCACACAATAAAAACAAAATCTTTATTCAGGCCGATCGTCTGCGAATGTCGAGCAATTAAAAATCATTTGAATGCTGAGAAGTAGATATCAATTTGTGAGCGCGTTTAATGCTGTTTTTAAACTCTTATGGGCATCTGGGTACGGGGCCGTGCTATTTGCCATTAGCACATAATTTCGGCATTTTATTGGTGAATATTTTGCATGAAATACGAATAAAATCAATCGATGGCAATAAAACTGTGAAAATATTGCAATTGAGCCAAGCGAAAATCCGATTGACAAATGACATTATTTGTGGGCCGAATTTATTTTACGGCCTTCTAAATATCAGCTAATTTAATTCAATTATTTAGAAGAACCGAAATTTCGTATTCAAATGATAAATGCTCCCCAATTTAAATGTCTGCACGGCCACTGTGGCTTCAGAGCTGACCGAGGTGCCAAACTGCGCGCTTAAATAAATCTCTGAAATTAAATTAAGTAACTCGCAGCGACTCGTTTAGCGCATGCCAAATGATTTCGGAATAAACTTAAAATAAATTTCAATTCTTTAGCTAAGCATTCTTGATAAAATCTAAGAAATCTTTGGCTTATTTATTTTCGTTTCATGCTGCTGAAAAAAATAAAATATCAATGCATAATCAAACGAATTTCATTTGATTTGGCAGAAGGTGAGAGATTTTTATTTCTGTAAGCAACAAAGACGACTTACAAAACAAAGGCAGACACAAAGGGAACACGAAAGAGAGAAAAAGAAGAAGCAGAAAAGAAAAGACGCATTCAAAAGATAAATTTCTTAATTTAAATTCAGACCCCAACGCTGAGTTGCCAGCGAGTCGGGTTTTTGGGGTTTTGCCGACGCAGCCCCTCCTCAAAGTTCATCAAGTGCAGAGAGAGAAAGGGAGAGAAAAATGGTTTTCATTTCCGTTACAAATGTTTTCAATTTGGTTAGAGATGAGCACACACGCACATACGCACGCTCGCAGAGAAAGAAAAGAAACCCGAAATTCAATTTTCAAACGTTTTATTTCGACAACATTTTGATTTAGTCGCACAATTTTTCGTTTGCGCGTCTCGTTTTGAATATTTTAGGCATTTGGCTTTCGATTTTCTCGTTTTTTTCTTTTTCATTTTGTGTTGTTGTAACTATGAAATATTTATTATTTAGATTTGACTCTCGCATGGCATCTAAATCATGCGACAGGCTCATTCAACCGATACACAGCACTCCTACAAGATACAGATACAGATACAGCTGCAGATACTTATACAGATACGGCTGCAGAATCAGATACAGATACACATATACATACGTTCTTTTTTTGTCGCATGATTTAGATGCAGCCATAAATTTAATTTTAAGCTTTTTAGGTATTTCATTTCGTTTCATTTGAGCTCTCGAACTGGCTCTGGGGCTCGGGCCAAGATAAACACTTGACAACGTGCTAAGGCCAACAACTGCCAACTGGCGATAAGCGCATAAATAAAGCCCCAGTAATAAATTCAGCGTCAGTTCTGACACTGCCAACGCCGTCGCCATTGCCACAGCCACAGTCACAGTCAGCGCCATTACGTTTGCCTTTGCTGCGGCTTCTGCCTTTGGCCTTGCCAATGCATCTCTGTCCCGCGTGTTGACTCCACTCGACCAATGCACGATTTGTCAACTTGAGCAGTGGCCAAGGGTCATAAATGCATAAATTCAACTGTACTTGACTTCTTAAAAGGGTATACAGAGTTTCAAATGATTCAGTGGCTGGCTTAAGCAAGGCAATAGTGACTAATATTAGAGTTGAGTGAGATTTCATCTATTAACTATGAGAAGTCTATATAGCAGACTAATTTATATTAATCAGCTTACATAAATTGTTCGTCTCGGATTTGAGCTGCTCTATGCCTGCTATGATCAAGCAGCTGGACAAATTCAATTTCTTATAAATAAATGTGCATAATATGAAGTCTTACATTGTATTAAGCAAATAGTGTGAAATAAAACATAAATTTATTATAGATCTTGGTCATTTGTTTGTCGTATGACTAAATAGCTGAATACGATTCATTTATTTCAATAAATTAAGTAAATAAATATGGCTATAAAAATAATAAATAAATGAAAATAAAAATAAATATAATATATTTACAATATTAAATATTTCAATTAAATTAGGCAATTTTTTTATATCCGAAGAGTTTTAAAAATCAATTAAATTCAAATCAATTTAATTCCTTGAATTGTCAACTGCAAGAGGAAACGTCAATATATATTTTTTCATAAATCTCCTTTGTTCTCATTTGGAACTCTTCAGCTATGCGCATTTAATGACCGCAGAGAATCTGTCAGCTGGTCAACTGGTCAGCTGCCGTCCCGTAATTGCACGGCAGGAGACTGAGGACTGAGACTTATGACGTGCCTGTGACAAGGGCAACACCAGAGAGCAAAGGGAAAGAGAGACAGAGAGAGTTGGGAAGAATGAAAACTGTCGGAAAAGGATGAAAATCATGCGGCAGCAATTCACGGCAATCAAACGGCGCGGAACACGAGTGCAACGTAAAAGGTTTGTAAAAGGATGCGACGCGCTGTGTGAGTGTGTACAGTCCATTAAAAGGACATTCCACGTAACCGATCCGTGTGGCACTTGGTGTGGCAAATGGACTCGCGCCACATGCGGCCACGGCCAACAAGGATGTGGACGTGCTTTGTTTGTTTTGCAGTGTTGTTTTCAACTTTTTGCTGCTGCTGTTTTCATAATTTTTAAAAATTGAAACTTGTGTGACCGACTCGACTCGCCTCGTTCCCTTCCCGACCCGTTCAGGTCGCCGACTCCTCGCTGGCTGCAATGGCAATGGCAATGGCAATGGCCACGACAACGACGACGGCAACGGTAACGGCATTGCGTGCAATTACAAGAGCCTCTGTCGCTCATAAATTCCATCCTTTGCAGCCTTTCACGCGCGGCATGCCAAAGGAGTTGGCACCGCCCGACCCGGGGGTCCTCTTCGCCGTGGTGGCCATGTTGCATGCGGCATGTGGATTGCTGCATGTGCTGCACACGCAAATTCCTGTTGCAGTCCCGTCTAAGTAGCTGGCAATGGCAGCATTTCATGTCGTGTTTACACTCACTTCCCGTCCAGCCCATCGTCCGACCGTCCACTGGACCCCAGAAAGAGGCCAAGCATATTAAAAACTTCAATTAATGCAATCCGGACCAGCTGGCAATTATGTTGAGTACGTCGTCTCGGTGCGACAAGTTCCACTAGCTGATTATTTATATTACAAAGCTTATTTTCTTTTTCCTTTTTCTTCTTTTCATAATTTTTTGTAATTTATCAATTTACCCTTTCCTGCCTTAACCACAGTCAATTATGTGAGCTTATAAAATTGTGCAGTTTGCAGAGTTACGAAACTTTTCACATTGAAATTAATTCAAAAATTCCTGCAATTTATTTACATATATAGGTACTAAATATTTTAAAAGTTTCAATACTGAAAGGGATCTCTGTAACTCGAAATAGGGAAAATTCTATATTTATATAGAATATTTCAATATATTTTCCCTGTTATGGCCTCTTCTTATGCGGCTCGGGCAATAATCTTTTCGAGATCTGCCTTAAGTTCTTTTGCTTCTGCTTATTTCTTCGGTTTTTTGACCCAATTAAAATGCATATGGGATTTCATGGTAGTTCCCAATTTGAATTTGCCAATTAAATGTTTATCTGCCTAATTACCGTTGCGGGCGTTGACGCCAACACCCCAGACAACGACGTACAACAATAACGAAACCGAAAAGCCGACGCCGATGCCGGCGGCCGCTTGGGCATTATTCAATTAAAAGTTGTGTTTTTTCTTTGTTTTTGGCACGCACTAAACCCCATAAAAGTCATAAAGACCCGCATAAAATCCATAAAATGAAAATGAAAAGAATCTTAAAAAGCAGCCCCAAACCAGAATAAAGAGGAAGAACAAGTAACGAGAATTAATGAATAGTGAAAAGGCCAAGGGGAGCGGGTGGGAAAGAAATACTAGCGTATTGCTCGTTACTGGATAAATAAACAAGTTTGAGGTGTTTTTAAGGTGCCGCGGCTCCATTCGTGGGCCTAGAGCATTGATGCATCTTAAATTGGACAGCGAGTGGGGGCCAAACGCTCGCAACATGTTTGTCCCGCCACTGAAACATACTCGTCTCGCAAGCACAGTTTCACTCAAAGAAAATCTGAGTGGAAACTCACGGAATGAACGCCACTGATGGTTGGGGCGGAAAATCGTGCGATTTTCTTGGGCTTGGGACCTCGCTCTGTTGGCTCTGCTTATTTCAATCAGTGCACAACAACAATGATTTTTATTTTTATGCGCTAACGTAACGATCTCGTTTCCACTTACTTAAATCTACATTTTAACTGCCTGGCACATTTTATGTCCCATTCTCGCAGCCGTGCGAAGTCGGCAGATGCGCGCGCGAGAGCTTTTTTTTTGTTGCTGCAAAAAGCGCCCCCGAAAAAATCACCGAGAGAGCGAGACACAATGCCCGCCATGAGTGTGAGTGAGAGTGCGAACTGGTGGAGTGGAACTGGTGGTCAGCACACTGGACAACATACAGAAACACACACATCACTAATTAAATCAATACTAATTAATGCGCGCAAACATCATTATGTTGCATTGGCAAACAAACAAACATGCAAATGCCTAGAGGCCTGTGTATGAACGGGCTGCCAGAGCGGGAAGGGAAACTGGAAAAGAGCGCGTCGGTAACGGCGAACAATTGAGCAACATTCAGCAAACGATTATGAGGCCATCTCAGTCGCACTTAAAACGGCCATAAACGACGACAGTTATGGCTACAACAGCCACTTCGCTGGCGACGTCGGCGCGCTGCCGAAGTCGAAGAGCGTGAGAAAAGCAATTCTCACGAATGAAATCAGAACGGGCTACGTATCGATTATGCTCAACTGGCGATTTACTTGTTTTAATGCGAGAGACACGTGGCTCCGGCACAGGTTCAACATTGAGCGCATCGTTTGCGAGAGAGAGAACAGCAGCGACAGCGGCAGCAGCAGAGGCAGCAAACCAGTCAGTGTTGTACGCGCAGCCATTAGGGTGCGCAGTTTCGCTCTCTTCGCAACGTACTCACTCTAGAGCTCTCAAGCTCTCTGTCTCTCCTTGTCTCTCAGGGCTCTATCTATCCCACTTGCGCACGCCATTTGCTTTGAGTTATCGTTATGGCCGTTATGGCTTCCGTATGCGCGTCGTAGTAGTCGGCAGCGCTGTCGCAGCGGAGGCGTGGCCTATCATGGCAGTAGCGCTTCGCACTGGGGTTTTATGTCCGTTTTATGGCTCATTTTCGTCGTCCGTCGGAGCAACAGTAACTGTAACTGAGCTCTGAGCATTTCCATTGCCTTTGCCGTCGCTTTGGCATCGGTGAAATTGTTTGTTTGGATAATTATTTGGATTGTTATTAGATTGTTGCAACAACTATAAAAATGCCATAAAAAATATTTTTATTTCTCTTTAAATGATTTTTAGTGGCCATTTGCCTGCCGTTGCTCGTTGTGTGGTGACAAATTGCCCCAAGATGATGCGCCTAATCACCGACTTGCCCCATCAAGGATCACAGTCGCCTCTGTTCTCGACTTTGTGTGTTTGACTGTGCTGTGTGTTAGCCTCATTGAATCAAATGGCAATTTGTCTGCGTCTTTTGATGACTTGACAGCAAAATGTTTCTGTTGTATTGTATACATATTATATTACTCGACTCATGGGGAGGTACTACATGAAATACTACTCAATATAAAGCACAATTATGGTAGAGTAAATGAATGAATGCTTAGATAGACAAACTTAATAAGCTAAATAGCAAAAGCTTTATCTTTGCATTGCATATTTGTATTCGACTTTATATATCGCTAACAATTGGAGTTTTTTAACCAATTTCTCGTGAAATATATTGAGTTTGGTTTAGAATTCGTACAAAGTTTTTACCTAATACCTAAACTAACTATTATTATAGATTGTGGCTACGTTCACGAACAAAAAAGAAACATAAGAAAGACGAAGTAGCTTCTTGGTTCTCTTATCTCAAGTGATTTCTATTTAAAGTGAGCCTAAGATGTGGGAATTTACTGAATAATAATTTATGTTTCAACAATATTTTACCATTTTAAATAATTTACTTAGCTCATTTAAAATTTTTAAATATCATTGTATCTGAATATAGTTTATTGTCTTCATTAAATTTTATAAATTTCAATTTGATTTTCTCTTTAGTCATATTTTTAGTTAACCATGCACAAATGATTTTATTTAAATGTCTGTCATACAGGGAACATAATTCTTTATTCCGAAGAGAGAGAACAAAAAATTGAAATGAAAGGAAAAGAAAATTAAACAAAAAGCATTTTAACGAAACTGTCACGACTACGAACGTGAATTCCGTGATTGGATTGCCCAATAAATGTTTATCGAACGGGCCACAAATGCGCATCTATCTATGAATGTTTGGCATGTCTGTCGCGCTCAATTGGGAGTTTTTATAAAGAAAACATTCCGCTACCAGCTCCCCAGGTCCCCATTCGCCAGCTCCCTGCTGCCGCTGTTCGAGGCGCAGCTGTGCGAGAAACAAAAGACACGTTTTCAACATGGGACACTAATGAAGAACAACAAACAACTGCAACAGCAACAACAACAGCACGAACATAGAACAAACAGCAAAATGGCTGCAAAGTTATTTTTATGAAATTAATATTGACTGTTCCAACTGCCAGCTGAGTTTGTCAGTTGGCTGGGAATTGGTAATTAAAATAATAAAAGCAATTTTTTGTTCATATATTTTTCGCTTCTTTGCTTCTCTCGTGCGCAGTTTCCGCCACTGGAATTTTAATGAAAAAGTCGCATTTTCGGTCGGACTTATAAATTCTGCGGTGCGACATTCTTAATGAGCACTGGGAATGTTTTTTGTAAACAATTAACAAAAATATTTGTATTCTTTAATGCGTTTTTAAGTATTCACTCTTGCTCGCGCTTCACTCTGACTTGTTGTCGCACTTTCCCTCTCTGTTTCTCCCCCTCTCTCTCTCTCTCTCTCACTCTCTCTCTCTTTGTCATCTGCCTATCTCTTTACCCGATCAAATTCTTTTTTTTTTAATTGAGTCGCTTTGGACTAATTTGGGAATGCAAAGACATATAGCTATATCTATAGATATATATGCATATTCAAATATCCATCAGCACGAATCGTTCTCCTTCCACTCGCTGGCAGCTGCTTTTTTGGCTTCCTCTCCATTTTACATTTCCAAAATTGTCGCTGTTGTCTGTTTGGTTCTGTCTTCTTTTAAATTTATGTTCATGTTCCAATGTTTTCTTTTTTCTCGTCGTATTTTCTTTTGAAAATGTGCGACTTGTCATTCAACAAATTCCCGCTGCCACCCCCGACGCGTATCCCTTGCGCCGTATTCCATGTCATTCCACTCACTGGTCAACGCTGGCCATCGCCACTGCCATTTGCCACTTTTCCTCCGCTACTTTCCTTAATTATTTGTTTTCTCAATGCCATTTTTTATGTTGCACCTTTTTGATTTGTGTCACTTTGCCATGATGCGTCTTTTTTTGCTTTTGTCTCATTTATTGGATTCTTGCTTTAATGGTACCTGTCTCGTTTCATGTTTTTTTTTCCTTCTGCGATTTGGCTAGAGAATCATTTGCGAGTAGTCAAGGTTGCGCTGGCAGAAGCTGAAGGTAGTTTCAGCTAATAAATATTTGTAATTGCGAATCATTGAATTGTCAAGTGGAAGCCTGAAGTTTACTTTGGTAAATATTTTGTATAAATATGAACGATTTTTGTTATCATCATTAATCAAACAATCAAAGACGAAGGTTGATTGTCTTTAGTTATTGATGCTTATATTTATTATAGCATTATGGTAAATCTGTTAACCATCAGTTAGAATATCTCTTGAATGAATCTAGATCTAGAACAAAGTAACTTTTGCGACTGCAACACGATTGCTTCTTTACTTCTTCAGATTCATATACACACATAGTATCTCCTAATATATACTGATTTAGAATTCAATTTTATTAATTCAAGTGACAACAGTATATATGAATTGTATTTAAAAACTTAATTCTTAAAGAATTACTAAAACACTTCAGCAATTATAATTCAGAGTGATAAGAGATGTGATTTGATTAAATATAATTTTAATGATAAAAACAGCATAATAAAATATAGAGGTTGATGAATTATGCTTGTTGATTAATCTTCTGTAGCATTTCATATGTCAGATGTGGGGTCTGCGCTGGTTTGGCCAATCAACTGCATTTTAAATGAATTGCAGAAGCAACAAATTACAGGTATTTCTCGACAGTTAAAAGGAGACGCACTGCATCTAGAGCGGCGGCAACTTTCCTCCCGATTACAGCCAAAGACTCGAGATGAAGTCCAGTGGCGCAGGACGGGGCTGAAACAGGCTGAATCAGTTGCCCGTCGGCGAAATTATCCATACGCCATTAAAGTCATTAAGGCCATTATTCGAGAAGTAAAACGTTTAAGTAAAAAGGCATCTTCTCTACGGATTCTTCGCACTGTGGACATACGCACACATGAGTCGGGGAAAGATAGAGACAGAGACAGAGAGAGAGAATGAGGAGGGGCAGTAGGGGTACTCTTTGTACTGCTCTGTGCTCGTTGCGTGTGTTATTACGAGCATTTGTAGCAAAAAGAGTTGCAATCGAGTTGATTTTGAGGAAACTTTTACATTTTTTAATTTATATGCAGTCAGTCAGGGAGTATCAGAAGAAGAATGCGCGAGAGAGAGAGAAAGGGAGAGAGAGAGAGGGAAAGATAGGTGTAGCGAGGCCAGGGGTTAACGTGGACCGCACACAGGCTATAATTTGGACAATTCTGGTGCTCAACGCGAACATTTGCTTAAATGGAATTATCGTTCAATAACCCATTGTTGTTGCTGTTACTGTTGCCTTGCCTCTGTGGCATGCACCATCGATAATGGCCGTACAGGAACACGAGCTCTGACTGCACATGCTTCCCTCTTATCCCCATTCCTGGTAATATAATCCATTTGACTAAACAGATACTAGGCATCTGGCCCGGAGCCTGCAGGAAGCCCGGCCCCAGAGTCGATGTTCAATGTAAAAGCGTCAGGTGTTCGTGTTAAAATGCCAACTAATTTCAGTGTTTTGGCCAAAAGCTGATGGCCTGGCCATTTAATAAATGGCCAGTAAACTGTTGCCCAGACTGCATCAGCGTTTCGTCTTTTATTATTTTTCGGCTACATAATGAAAACAGAAACCATTAAATACTTAATGCGAGCAAAACTTGTCGCAGGAAGTCGCATGACTGCGTCACAGTCATTGTCCACAGTGGGCAGTGGGGCGTGGCCAGACGTTTTGTCCATCAACAGGGCAGCCACATGCATCTAAGCATGGCCAAGATTGCACACGTCCCAGTCCTGGTTCAGCTCTCTCTTCCTCTCTCTCTCTCTCTCTCTCTCTCGCTCTCTCTCTCTGCTCCTTAATTACCGCTTAGTCAGCGCAACGAATGTCAACGAATTTTATTCATTGCAGTCGTCATGTTGTTGCTGTTGTTGCTGCTGTTGCTGCTGTTGCTGTTGTTACTGTTAGCGTGAGCAACATTAGCGTGGGTGTCGGCAACGAATTGTATGTCCAGCTGTCTCTGTGTCAGTTTGCATGCGATTCGCTTAAATTATGATACTCGACAATGATAAAGCGGCAACAAACGTCACCAGACCAGCTCACAATAGCTGTGTATGTTGCTGTTGCAGTTGCTGCTGCCGATGGGCATTAAGTGCCTCCGTGGCCAACGTGCTGCTTTGTCCCAGTGGCTTTGTCAGTTGGCGAACTAAGCTGAGCCTTGATCAAATCACAAATAAACTATGAATACCAATTGAAGCTGTACTTAAAAAAAGTTCATGTTTCAGTTGAAAGTCAGAATTTAATGAAATGCAATTGGCGTTGAGAGGTCTAATTTGAATCGCTTAAACCAAATTTTTAAGTGCTCTTCGATAGCAATTTCTTAATTATCTACATATATGCCTGATAGCTTAGTTCAATCGGCTTAGATCACTTCAAAGAGTGTAAATTTAAGACAACTTATTTATTTAACATTATATTAACTGAATTCAACTGTTGAAATAGTATTAGGTACACAAGTTTCTTATTTTTATTTTTTCAATCAATTTAAATATTATTGATGGCTTCCTTAACATTTTGCATATTTATCTTGGGTCTCTTTATTTTGTATTTTAATATTAATTTAACTACTATTGTAGTTTGATTTTCAGCAATATTCGAGTTAATAATGTTTAATTGTTCAATATTTTTAAAAATAAATCTATTCAATAGATAACAAATTCAATTGAATTATTAAATTGTGTTTAATCATCATCAGAAAAAACTTTATATTAGCCACATCTGTTATGATTATCTATTGTTCATCCATTGCCACCCACGATATTCCAGCACAAAATATCTGGCACAAATAGAAATTTATGATATATTGCGTATACGCCCACGATAAAGATGACAATAAATAATAAAACTAAGGTTCACAAAGACTTGGAACTTTTGTTTGTTTTTATCTACAAAGAACTTATAAAAAGTTTATAATACTTTGTGTGGGGCGCCAGAAATAATAAAAAAGAAAACAAACAAAATTTTCCATAAAATATTGAGAGCCAACCAACGTATCTAACAGTCCGGGCCAGCCCAACCCGCGCCCATCTAATAAATAATTTGGCAGTAAATCAATGCGCAACGAAGAAGCAACTGAAAACAAAAAAACCGAGAGGAAAGTTCACAGGCCGCGTCTTATCTTTGAGAATTGCTGCGCATTATTTAAAATCGCATAAATAAACAATAATAAAATTGAGTAAGTCTGCAGCAAAAAAAAAAACAGAAACCAGAAAAGAAACATTATAAAAGGCAAATAAAAAGCAACATTAACGACCAATTGGATTGGCCCATTAATGGGCTCCCTTTGCGCCGCCGTCTGGTCGGGATCGGGAGTCGGAGTGGGAATCGCCTCAGTCATTGAGGCGTTCGCAATGAGGTGCGATCGCCCCAGTGCGATCCATTGAAAACGAAAACAGCCACAGAAACAGAAACAGAAGCAAAAAATAAATAAAAGCAGAAACAGAAACAGAAACAGAAAACAAAAATGGAATTCGCTGCTGGGGCTTCATTTTCATGCGCTTTGCATATCACTTGGACGACCGAAAATTTATAATTTCATTGAGTGGCCGGGTCTGGAACGCTCAGACGGTCCGTTTCATTATTGGAATTAAGCAATTTGGCGTAATTTAACAACACTTTCGATGCATAAGTCTCTACCGAGCGGCATGATAACAATGAGCCACCGGCCAGACGCTGCCCGCAACTGGAACTTGGACACTCAGCCGGATGGCCGAATGCGAATGAAGCACAGACCAATGCCGACTGTCCATAGTCACGTCATTAGTTCAATTGTTCTCTGTCTGCCCCGTCCGTTGCTACCTGGTCCGTGCGGAGTATAAGAATATGGAACTGACTGCAACTGCAATCGGCATTGCTTATCAACACGTCTTCAACTGGCTAAATAATGGAGCTCGCACACGATCTAGCTATGGATAAGAATTGATACTTAAATATGGTATGTTACTTCATTGTTTTGCTTTCGTGCGCAACACAAAAATGCTTACTGAAATCAAGTAATACAAATTTCGATATTATAAATATACCTTAGCCATAAACGTAAACATAAACATAAGATATTTTCCAATGCATAATTTGAGCAATATTTTCAAATATAACTGAACGTGTTGTGATGATCTATATAATTATGAAATCCAATCTGCAATTGCTGCTATGAAAGAGTCTTAGATATGTATGTTCAAAGGGTGTTAAACAGTTGTGGGGGTGGTTATATAATGGGGATGAAATTGATACTAGAAGGGAGAGCGAGGGAGACAGAAGTCTTAGTTTGATATAATACAGCAAATACTCAAATAAAAATCACATAATTTAAGGATAGTTTGTATGCATTTTGAGAAATCTTGCTAAAGACATAAGGTATAAGCCATATTTATTTACTGTGCATTTCACAAATAAATTTAGATGTCGCTCATTGTCTATTGTTTTGAACAAACATTTATGCAACAAAATCTCAACATACAAAATTATTTATTTGGGCAAAATGAAATCCATGACTCAATTCATCTCTCAGGGCATACGTTTAGTTGCTTAACTGCTTCGGCTTTTATGAGACAACATGTGATTATCCTTATTAAATCAAATTGTTTACAAACCGAACCGGCTCGGGCCGTTTGGCTCTTTGGGCAAACACTTTTGTTTATAGCCGTTTTACGACTCTTTGTGGCATTAGCTGGAGTTTTACGATGCCGCTTGTACTTGAGCCCAATCAGGAAAGAAACTCAAGAGACAGCAGAGCTAACTCCAATTCTGCATGATGACAAGTGGCAGTCGTCCTGGCCCTGCTCGCCATTCAACACGTCATAAAATCAACGGCCTTGCTGTTGTTTAGTGTTGCTTTTACGATCTATAAAACGCACATAAAGTGTGACGGTTGCGGGTGCTGAGGCGAGGGCTGGGGCGGTCAGAGCAGCTGCTAACTGCACTTGGCGCTTAATTGCCGTTGGCCCAGACCAGTGCAGTGCCCAGGAGCTGGAGTGGAGGCGGGCCGCAGTCGGCGTACGTCAAGGTGGCTCATAAAACCACGCCGAGACGCCGGCTCGTGGCATCAAACAACAATTGACGGTCGCATTTTGTTTACGGCCTTTCGTTCAGCTGTAAAAATGTCGTAAACGAAATTGTTATGAATTGCGGTAAATTAAATAAACATCAAATGCCAAATGCCCTTTTTGTCTGTTAGCGTTCGAATAAGAGAATCGGCGTGTGTCAAGTCATTGAATCTGTATGCCTCAAGGAAAAGCACAAGTGTTTAAAAAGTCGTTAAATAGGAGCCCTGCCCCGGATGAGTGTATCTGGCAATTATGATCTGGCTTTAACGGGTTGGCTAGTTTAATGGGCTGCTACTCGGCAGCCATAACTCAGCTGTGCGTGCCGCTTATCAGCCATTACGTTGAAGACGCTGCCACACGATATCCGCAAGGGGAAAATTACTTCTCTGCTGCGCTTTTACCTGCAAAGCACGAAAATGTGACCCCAAAAAAAAAGGCTCGAAGAAGGGAACAAAAATACAAGAAAAATCTGGCTGCAATCATAGATGGAGATAAAAGGTACGAAAAGAAGCCATAAAGGAGACAAACAACAAGTCTACAAGCGAAGCAACGGCAACGGTCCGAGGCCCAGAAGACAGTGTTGGAGCTGACTCTACCTAAGCAACTTGGGCCATGCGTCTGGTTCAGGTTCTGGTTCTGGCTCTGTCTGTGGCTCTGGGTCTTGGCCTGGGCATGGTAGGGCCAAGCCTTTAAACTGGCCTGGCTCGTTGTTGTTATTGTTGCTGCATTCCAGCATAGCAATGACCGCTGCAGACATTGGGTATTGTTGGCATTGTGTCTGTGTGGCTGGCATAGCCAACTCAAAAGAAATGTCTACAGCAACAACAACGATCCATAATGGCTGCGACATTCATTCGCATTCGTATCTGTATCTGTTGCGGTGCCCTGTAAGTTGCAAGATTTAAGATTGTCAACCATGTTGTTTATGGCTCTCTTAAGATTTTTCTTTAGTTTTTGTTCCTTAGTTTTTTGTGTTCATTCCAGATTTCTTAGCATTGCTGGTCCGCTGTGTATTCCGCGGAATTACTCAAAACACAGCGAACGCCTCTGAAAGGCAGCCTGAGAATGAGATGCGATGGAGGTCGCACATCGAGATGAATCTGTTGCCCCTGTGATTTATTTAAGGATTACATTTCTTCAACCACATTTTGTGTTTCTTTCAAGAGTGGATTCTGCGCATGTTTCCTTAAGTTAAGTTAAAGGCTTCTTTGAAGACTTTCACATACCAGACTTTCGCACAGTTTTATAAGAAAAAGGAGGATTGCTGTGAAAGTCTTATTTTGTTGTTATACATACATATAATCTTTTTATTTTATTTTTTAAAAGGGGCTACAAAACAAATTGTTCTAACTATAAAAAATTTTACTGTATCTTACAATTTATTAAAAGTATTAATAATACTTAACAATGTATACTGTGCGAATTATAAATATAAGCAATAAATACAAACTATTTATAATCTTAGTTCTTAAAATATATAAAATTTATAAAAGTTTTATTTTATAATTTAATTTTTTATTTTCTATAATTTAAACTTTGAATAAAGCTTACAATATTAACATTTAATGAAATAAAATTTAATTATATAAATTTTTGAAAGCTTAATATTAATCAATAGAAAAATATAAATTTATTTCAGACAGTAGAAATAATGTCAAAATGAAATGAATTAAATTTGTAAAATTGAATATAAATAATTAATATAATATATATAGATTTATTTAATTATTTAACTTACTCAAAGAAGTAAGTTTTTGTTAGACCCGTTCGTCGTCAACAGATTCGCAGCTATTAATTTCAGGATTTTAATTCGCTGAATATCAAAGTAAAGCATTTCCTCCTTAAAGTTCAATGCTTAATCATTTCCCGTTTCATCTATTTATTTTTTTTAATTTTTAATCTTTACAATGAAATAAAAAATGGAAACACTATTTTATATGGATCTTCATATACATATATATATATATATATATATATATATATATGTATATATATATATATGGAATACATGTGAGCATCACTTCTCGAAGCACATTTTACTGCATACCATATGTTTTTTTAATATATTTCATATTTTCTGCACAATTTCACAAATTTTAACTCATTTTTGTATTTCTACACTGCCGTCGCGTGTTGTTTGTTGTTAATGCGCCACGTCCAAGCGACCGGGTACTGGGATTCATACTGAGTGTTTACAAAACAGCAGTCGCCGATCCCTAAGTCGATGCCGCGTCTGATGCCTGATCTTTGCCTGTTGGCTAAAGGGTCACGGACATCATCATAAATCATAAATTTCCAGAGGTTGCAGCTAAAAAACCAAATCCAAAACTGTTTGCTACGCGCCGTAAAGCGCGGCGGGAATATACTTTTTAGTGTTCTTTTTTATTTTTCGTAAACGCCATAAAAAGATCGTAAAAAACGTCTGCTCGAAGTAATATTTCTGTTTAAAATTCACACCAAGGTCAAGTCATCTATAGATGCGGCCATTAAAGAAAGGTAGAAACGCACCTTTATCAGAGAGAGATAGATAAATGCGTTGAGCCTCGATCGTCTTGCACTCTTTTGTTCACTGCACTTGTGCGTTCTCCATGAGCTGCAAATGTATTTGAAAAGAACCTGCCCTCCCCTGCCCTGCTTTCTGTGTTCTGGTTAACCTTGACTTAGTTTTTTGCTTAATTATGATTGATTTTTCTCGCTCATTTTTTCAGTTGTGGAAGATGGTGCAACCTGCTTTTTGCGATGCGGCAAAATGTGAAAGTCGAGCTCTAGAACTATGATTATTGCCAAGGTTCCAGGGCTGCGATGACCTCCAATTCGGCCATAAACCTCACACAGTTACTTCCCGGTCCAACAAGACATTCAATTTATGATGTACAAATGCACTGTTTGCTCCCAAAAAGCCATAGCCTGTGGCATGCGTCTGTTGCAGTTGTTGCCAGCATCAGCAACAACTTGACCTGTGCAGTTTATCGATGCAGACAGTGCCCGCCTGTCTGTGTTCCTCATGTACTACCCCAATATCTTGTGTCGGATTTCATGTACGCTCACAATTAACGAGTGCAGGCGTTACATGAACATGAATACATTTGCGTAATTAAATCCATTTTATGTGCTCGGAGCATTGCTGTCGAACAGCGACAACTTAGGTAAGGAAAATATATTAATATATGCATATAATATATTATATATATATATATATATATATATAAGCACATATATATTTTAATACAGAATACAACAATAATAAAACAATGATCGCGATCGATGATATGGTGTATTACTATAATATAAATTATTCTAAATTGGCAACTGGAAGTTTGCTCTTCCAAATGACTGGTCGATTGTAAATACTTTCAGAATTTATTTTTTTCTGTTGCGCCCAACAAACAACATTGCGTTTAGAGTTAAGTTAAAGCAAAAGCAGCAATCTGCCCAATTCTTTGTAATATAAAAGCTTTACTGTTTTCTTCTATACTTATCGTGTTTTTCGGTCTATTCTTATTCTTAGACACATGTATTATCTTATATTTTCTTCTATATATTTCGCATTTACTTTAAATATCAATCTAATGGGTATATATATCTTAAATATTCTTTATAAAATTTATATAATGATTAGGCGTATCTCGATTAAATTATTTAGTGTTTTCCAATATCTTTTCTTACGCATTGTTATATGCATTACCTAATATTTCCTTATAAGCATTTCCCTATTTACCTTAAATATAATATAAACCAATTTTTATACCCTGATCCCATTGAAAATGGGAAAAAGGGTATAATGTTTTTGTTAAAAGTATGTAACAGGCAGAAGGAGGCGTGCCACACCCCCAAAAGTATATATATTCTTGATCAGGACGACAAGACAAGTTGATTGAGCCCTGTCCGTCTGTCTGTCCGTCCGTCCGTATGTATGAACGCGTCGATCTCAGAACCTATAAGAGCTAGAGACTTGAATTTTTTTTTGTTAGGCGCGTATATTGGGCGCGCATATCGAGTTTGTTTCAGAAAATCGATAACTATTCCTGAATATTTGTTATCGATTTAAAACCATATGAAAAAACAGTTATGATTTTTTATCTTTTTTATCTTAAGAGCTAGAGACTCCAAATTTCGCATGTAGCTTTATGAGTATTTTTACCAATTTCGGTTTTTGTTACATTTGGATACTGGCCCCAAATTTCCCCACAATTTTGAAAATTATTTTCAGTTGCAATATATATGGTGTTTGGTCTTTTTGAAAACTAAATCAATTATTTAAATCATATGGTGAAAGTTTCATCAAAATCCGTTGATAAACACAAAAGTTATTTAACAAAATGTTTGGCTAGATCAACAGCGATTGAACTGCAAAGCGCACACAGACCAGGTGGCGCTTATACATGTTCAATTTGTATACATGTGCACACATACATGCAAATGCTCGCGAACAAATTTTCTAAGAACCGCAATTGCCTTTGAGTTTGGGTCGAATTGTGTTCGAATTGTTTTTGCTACCTACTTCCAATTGCCGCTCGCCGCTGTGTGTCGCAGTGCGAATATGTTTTCGATTCTTCTTCTTTAATAGTAACGGAACAATTCTTGTGAGCTTGCAAAAGTGTGCTGGCATAATCTGTGTGTCGAATTTGTTTGCATAATTCCTCTTTGATCGACATTCTTAGTACCATTGGCACATACTTAAGTTGCGTGATATGGTTGTACATACGAGTTATTGACTATATTAAGAAAACTAAGGGGGGGTGGGATTAGGGTATCCCCTAGTCGGGCGCGCCGACTAGAGTTTTCTTACTTGTTAATTATAAGAGTAGATAAAGAGTGATGAAAACTTTATAAAAAATATATAGAGTCTATAAGTATTAGGCGAATCTACACTTGCATATTTGGCTTTAATTCACATTAAATGATTACACTCGACTTATTTAATTCAGCTCACGCATTCGGGAATGAGCTTAGTTTATATAATGAGAGATCGACCATCGACACACGTTTAAAGCGGCAAATAATTTGAAACGTGGTTGGTTTTTTGTATTTTGCACTTTGAAGCGCGTTATTAGGCTATCCATAACATAATTAATCCTAAACACGCAATTTGTGCCAAATAATTACATTTAATATGGCGGGCCGAGGCGAGGTCCATGGAACTGGAGCTGGACCCGCAGGCGAGCAGCAGGGCTCCTCAACACACACCCCTCCGCAACTTCATTACGACGGGCAATTTGCATTGAAATGCTTTAAGTGAAATATATGACGGTTAATTAAAATGCATTTTACATTTACGAGTTGCCGCTGTGTGGCCATAATGGCGAGTGCATTAACAATTAGCTGACCGCATTCATTATGCTCTCGTTTGGGGCGCTTGCAACAGCAACATGCAACATCCGAGTGCGAATGAACAGTCGTCACTCATTGCTGCCGTGAGCACTCTGAAGAGATCCTACATCCTAGAGCAGCCTCCACTATGTGTATATATCCAGGCACAAGCTGTGTCCGCCCACCATGCCTTCTGGGCTGTTGTGGCCAATTTATGTTCGCCAACTGCTCAAATGGTAAATCTTTTTCTCTGGCTGGCAACGGCGCAATAAACACGCGTACGCCCAAGACACCACACCCACCAAACAGCTAACCACCAACCGCCAACCGCCAACCGCCAACCGCCACTGCCAGCACCCACGCCCTCGCGTGCTGGCTTGACCAGATTTCAGATTTGAGTCCGAAAAAACTTTGCCTTAGACGACAGCGCGGCGACTTGCGTAGAAACCAACGCCAGCTCATAAATACAAATATATATTTATATAAATATACATACATTTATATGTATGTATTTTTATAAATAGCAGCTTACATACTGCTGCTGCTGCTGTTGTTGTTGTTGTAACAAGATTTAATTTCGTAAAAAAGTTGCTCTTGCGAAATTTACGAGGAGTACATGGCGAGTGGTGGCGTGTTGTTTGTGTATTCGCATAAAGTGTTGCCGACCAGATTTATGCGTCATGAATAAACCCAAGGGGGCAACAGGGACCACAACAACAGGACAGCACAACAACGCAACAACACAGCAACACGACAGCCAACATCTACAGCAACAACAATAAATAGCACAACTCTGCCTCAAAGTTTTCCTCGGAAGTGAGACTAGCTTATATGTTACATACATAGCCATATCCAATACATGGAGTACATTTTTCTCATTATAGGAGATGCCAATAAATGCAGTTCGTTATTTGTGTTTGAGCCAAAATAGTAGATGATAAAAAAGTAGTTCGTATTTCGCGTGTTTATACGAAGGCGTGTTAGCAATTCATGCATGATTCATGAATGATTTCGGATTCAAATTGGGGATAATTAGGAAGCTGAAGCGAGCTGCTCCCTAATATTAGTTAGTTATTCATAAAATCAGTTTTGTATATTTTATTTTAGCTGTGCCTTCTGCTTCTGCTGAATTGAACTTAAATTCCGACACATCGTCTTCATCAGCAAATATTTGAAGCGAATGTAGCAAGCTGCTGAGCCCACTTTATGTGTCATTGAAATTTAATGCAAGAGGCGCAACAACAACAACCTAAAGACCTAAAAGACAATTGAACGTGGGCCGCTAAATTTATCGAATTGATTAAATCAAAAGGGATCGCTGGCAGCGAGGCTTGAGCTGCAACTGAGGCTGGGCTAGCTGGCTATAATCCAGTAGAACGCTATAAAAGCTGTTTATGGTTTCGCGCTCCTTGTGCGCCATAAATCGACCAGGAAACAGAGGCCCGGGCTGGCTTCGCCGACTGGTCCACACAGTCAGAGTCGAGCTCGTGGGCTGCAAGACGGCCGTATATAATTTAGTTATAAAAATAACTGCAACATGCAACGCTGTAAGATGAGATCGCCAGCAAATGGGCGGGAAAGAGACGCTAACCAATGGCAAAGCCAAAGCCAAAGTCAAAGCCAAAGCCGAGGCTAGTCCAGAGTCTGGACGTGGCCTACAGCTAGGCTAGGCATAAAACATGACTGGGGCTGGACTGGGAGCTGGCGGCGACGGCGTCATTATAAATTAAAATTAAATGAAGTGCGTGATTTTATTTTTTATTTTTGCTGCACTTTCCGCTTTTGCTCTGTAATGGAAAAAATTTCTATTAAATTATTTATCAGGCCGTTGCATCGGCGAATGAAAAATTTATAGTCAAGAATTTATGCGCGGTGGCAAAAATGCGATTCGATTTTTCCATAAAAAAATAAATGTAAAAAAGCAATTAAATATTTTTATCAGTAGATTGCAACGCGGATGAGTAATTGCATTATTTACGGCGCTGCCGGGCCAAATGAATGCGCACTGGCATTAAAACCGAGAGCTGCGTTTCAATTGGCCACGCCAACATGGCCGCATCAATATGGCTCAAATGTACCTCTCATAAATACGCCCGGAAGCCGCTGACACAATTGCCCACGCAAGACGCGGCGCCACGCGGGGTAGCAGTTGCCGAGGTGCATGCAACGAGTGTGAAATAAATTTTGCCAGCTTAAAAATGAAATGAAACGCAGCCGATTACAGGCAGTCCCTTAGCCTCGCAACTGACGGTCGCCATGCAAATGGCTCCTCAATTGCTGCAGCTTTATTAGAATTTGCAACTGGCGGTCGGTCCTTGGCAGCGCTATTATTAGAAGCATTCGCAGATATTTATGGGACGCGTGACGCGTTTTCCTCTATGCGATTGCCATGGCCCTGGACCCCGGGGCCCGGGCCCCGGCCTCCGGGCCACAGGCAGCCCACCATTTGCATAATTCGCTTTCGATTCCTTGCACGGCGCTTGCCTTAAATGAGTTATTAGTGAGTGTCGCCGAGTCGATTCCAACTCGAATTATAAATCAATAAGGATATGCCCTGCATTTTAATGCGATTTATGGTTAGCCAAAACCTCCGCATGCGCATGTGTCCCGCGTTCAATTTACGCGCGCTCTATGCCGGGCTTCACGCATAATTTTATGCCCAACTTTATTTCACTGGAATACGCAATTTTCTTAGAGTTTATGCTGAGGGTATATTGTTATTGAAGCGCCATTTCAACTTTTTGAATCTGCCTTATTTATATTTGTTATATTATAGCTCTGTAAGCCGTAAATAAAAATATTTCGATTAAACTTGGTTTTACAGCCAACACACAATTAAGACAATTCGCTGTAAAATCAATTTAAATTAATAATTCCAACTCTTAATATCATTCGGGCAGATGGCCAGACGAATAGATCGACAGGTCAATGACGACTCATACATTGAGATTGAGTAAGCAAAATATATATACTTTGTGAAGACTTTTTTAATTTAAAAAACCAGACTGAGCACAACTACCACACACACTAAGACAAGAGAATGAATACTCAAATTCCCTTTATTTTTAAATTTAATTAAAATGTTTTCGAATTTACAGTATTTACAGCTCTGAGTCAGAGCTGCTGGATCAGCCTGAATCGATGCGGACTCAGGGCTGGCTATACGACTGTGACGACATCGAAGCTGGTAAAAAACGAGCTGCTTTACAATTTCGCTGATTGCACACAATTGTAAAAGATACAGATACAATTTACATGCGGGATGAACCAAAGAAGCAGACTTACAGGAGAAGGAAGAAGAAGAAGAAAAAGAATGGCAATGGCAATCAGGCAAGCGAAGCCGAAAAATTTATAGTACACTCGCAGCGGCAAAGCCAAAGTTCATAAAGTTTCATCAAGGGCTCGACTGAGAGTTGGGATTCGTGTAGAGAGTTAGGTGCCCACAGAGGAGCCTCGCGCTCTGCCCATGAATATTGGAAAGCGACGCTGGCAAAAGATGGCGCAAATATATATCGCATTGGGCTCCTTAAAATATGCAAATGAAGAAATAAATTTGCATCCCTTTTCTTTTCGTGTGCTGCTAACCATACACTTTGGCGCGGATCTGCAAAAGTGCAGCCAGGCACGACAGTCTCCAGTCTCCAGTCTCCGGTGTTGTGCTCGGTGCTCTCTCGACTGTCGGCTCACGTCTGGGGCATAAATAGCACTAGCATATTCAAAGCATCTGTTGGAGCTGGAGCTGGCGTTGGAGCTGGAGCCCGAGTCAAAAGATTAAGACACAAAATTCTTTATATGCTAAAACGCAAATAACATTAAATTAAGCAACTTTTTGTGCCAGCGTCTTCGTCTTCGACAGTGTCTCCATCTGTTGTCGGTGTGCCGGAGGAGCCATCGCTCCAAGCTCTGGCAACCAGCCAGCCAGCCAGCCAGCCAGGCCAAAGTTTCTTGCGGTTTACGGCAATTTATGCTTTTGGGGTTTTAATTCTGAAATTGTGAGTCACAACACAGGCACACTCATGCCAGCAGATACAGCCACAGATACCACTCGTATACCTAATGGACCTAACGGGCACACGTTGAACGTGTTGCAATTACGACATTTGTATCTAAAACTTTTACTTTGCCTGGCACGTGGAACGTTGCTTCCACAATGGGCAATTAAGTGCACAAAACTTGTCTTTGCCCGACGTGAAGATCAGGAGTGAGATTTTATATTGGGTAAGCAAAGTGTAGGCTACTAACAAGACTGAATTGATTGAATAACTGAAAAATAAATATATTAAAGTTTCTTAGACAATGCATACAATATATACGATATAAAAATTTTTTAAGAATATTTATAAAAACTCAATTTTAAAGAATTTTAAGAATATTTATAAAAATTCAATTTTTATATTGTTGGCTTGGCTTTTGTGTACAAGATGTGGGATATGAAATTTAAAGTATTAAAATCATAAACTTTTATATACTGATTGAGCTCAATTAATTTCTCACAGATGACGAAATAAGCTCTTTATTTGCAACTTGGGCATAGTTAACTAAGCCTGAGTCTATGTTTATTGAACTCAAACTTAGATCATCACTCGGCAGCAATAGCTCGAATATTTTGCAGTTCGATGCCATAGCTTGAAGAATTAGCTTAATCGTAGCGTAGGACAAAACAATGGCGTTAAATGTGCATGAGGTTAGGGATGGAGGCAGCCTGAGCTGAGGCACGACAATGAGCGTAGTGGAGGCAGGTTTCGCTCAGGCAGCGCATTGCTTTAAACGGCAGTTAAGTCGCCGTCGGGGCTGAGTTATGTGCAGCTGAAACTGATTCCAATTTGCCACCAAGGATGTGACCATTAATGGAATTTTGCGCAAGGCCCCAGCTGAGGCAGCGACGTGGCCCCGCACCTGCGCCAAATTCCAGCTACGTCGCCGACTCTGGCTCTGGTTCCCAAATGGCGTGTTGATGCGCTGCCAAATTGGCGGCCAGTCCAACAACGTTGCTCGACTGGGACAGGCGAATGCGTGCAAGCGTCGAAATTACATTAAATCATGCATTAACCATGAGCGCTGGCCCCCAGACCAGCCGTCGAGCTCAGCTGCCGGGGCCAAGACCAATTTGGCAGCAATCCTTTGTTCCATGTGCCGAGTCGTGCCCAGAGTCCCAGCGGCAGACAATGTTTTAAACATACGCTGAGATATTTTCGCTCTGCTCTGCTCGGCTGGCGAATGAATTTTTATTTGGCAACGACAAAGTGAGTGCACTCACAGTTCACGGCATTCGCGCTGGCTACTCATGGATGGTTTAACGCTTTGTCGCCATCGCGACCCGCTCTGCCGTTCTACGCTTCTTCTAATATCTGGCAGTCCGATAATAACTTAATATGTCTTTTTAATCCGAGTGTGCCCAGGGCGGGGCTGGGCAGGACATCCACTTTGATGATTAAAAATGATAAAATTGTTTAGTGCCGTCGGCAATGAGTCTCCCGGGTGCACTAAGCTGCTATATACACATTATAAAATGGTCGCCGGGATCAACAAAAAGGCACAGGACGTGTGTCTGATTATGGACCGACCGCCCATATCTGTCGCTTCGCCCTCAGCGACCCAAAACAAACAACAAAATGTCAAAATTTAAGCTCGACATGAGCTCCTGGTCCATGAATGCTTAATTGTGTCGCATGTCGTTCAATTCCTCCTCAACGGCTCGTCCATTGTGGGTGGCCAGCTTAGCTAGAGCCTCAGCCTCATACTCAGCCTTGCAAGGGTTGCCCTGTAAAGTGTAATTAAGGCGAGCTTATAGCGGCCATATAAGTATGTGAGTTCGTTTTTCAACTCGATGGGCCTGGCGAAAGGGTTGCGTGCCTTTGGCGCTTTATCGATGTGATTTGTGAGATTGGATTTTCGGGCCGAGGCCCGGGCACTCGCCATCGTTTACCGAGGCTCATGTGGGTTTATTGCGGTCTTAGCGGTCGTACAGCTACGCACACACCGCCCCATTTCCATTCCATATATCAGCAAAAGTTAAACAAATTAATTCGTATAAAGTTCGCAACTTTGCACAATTTGGCGATGGCCCAACAGGCCAGAGAGGAATGCAGGCAGAGACAGAGACCTGTATCTGTCCCTAACAGCCCAATTCAGCAGTTTGCCAAAAAATCTTTTCTTAGCCAAGTTCTTGGCATCAATTCAGCTGGCATGAGATTTCAAATAAAATACTACAAATTTACAAGTTGCTATTCAAATTAAATGTTCTCTTAAAGTAAGCTCAGATATATTAAATATTTCCATGAAAGTTATTATATATTTAATATTTTATTTTTGAGTTATTTTCATACATGTGGAAATCTTAAACTAAATTAAAAAAAAATTTTAATAATTAGTATTCTTTTAAATATTCTTAATAATTAGGTATTAATAGTACTTACTAATATTTATTTTATTTTATCATAATTGATATGAATATATTTTATGCTACTTTTATTCGTCTACTCATTGAGTTTGTCATTCATGTAGAGTACTCCCTAACAGAGCCCTATTCCTATTTATCGAACTTGTATCTCTCTAATTACCTCTTTCATTTCATTTCGCATATTTCAAATCTTTTCTCATGACTAACCGAAACAGTCACAAAAAGTGCCGAAAAAGAAAACATTTCGTGTTGCTTGGGCGTTAATCAACCAACGACCAAAAAAGGGAGAAACAGAGCCAAGTACAACCAGCAAGCGAATGTGAAACCAAACGCTAGAGTTGACATCATGGAGTTATGTGAATGGTATACCTTGCTTTGTTTTTGTTTCAGTTGATGTCGTTGTAGTCATGCCGCAAAGTTTATTCTCAACTTTTCCCATGCAGTGCGGCAAGAGCAAAGGCATGCGAGTAATGCGAGCAACTTTTGTAGCTGTCTAATGGCAGCGCTCCTGGGTCACGGCTGTGCCCGGGACATGGTGGGAAAGGACAAACGTGTTTTTAATTACTCGTACTGCCATTCCAAAAGGCGCCCCTTTCGATATTTGTGACTGTTACAGTACAGTTTTGCCTCCACTGTAGCCGACAAACTTTTGAGCTTGTTGGGAGTTGGGAGTCGGCTGGTTGGTTGGCTGTCACATTGGAACCGTTGCATTTGCCAATGCCAACGTACAAAATCGCTGCCATTTCGAAGCGTTCAATGACGCATTAAAATCCGATTGCCCGGCGGCTCGGCGGCGCGGCTCAGCGAGGCGCATAAATTCAATTTCCGCGCCATGAATTCCAATTCCATTAATTCCACTAAATTGACCTGCGCGCCATCTAGCGGCATGCGAGTGCACCACGCGGCGGTCATATACCAATAGCCCCCACGCTCTCTTCTACAACTTTAAAGCGTTTACTACAGCCAGTCAATATATGTGTGCTCTATGTGTGTGTGTGGATGTTGATGGAATGGCTGTGGAACGCAAGTGGACCTATGGAGAGCTTCATAAACGTGCCTTCTCCTGGGCTGCCCATCGGAGCATAGAGACTTCAAACTGGTTTTGCCATTGCCAACGGGAGCGCAGTTCAGGTTTTTGGCGCCCAACAATTTAAATAACTATAATAATAATATAAATAATATATTTAAAAAAAATGGCAATACAATGCAATCTTTGAAAATCTTTATTATTAATTTTAATTTTTGCAAAGGATTCTAATGCCTAAATAGTTCTTCTACAATAAGTTATTTCTTTTCAATGCGAATTAAATCTCATGTCAATATATTGGCTTCATCTAAAACAAATTCTACGTAATCATACAAGTATCTGTAGGTATTCACGCACATTGATATTATTTGGCCCCACGTACAATAAGCAACACATTTGCCATAGCAATTACGGCCATAACATAAATTGTCTCAACACCCAAATACAATTAAAATAACTGTCATTGTATTGACACTAAATGGCAATTTAAACGAGTGCGTATCATTCACGGCCCGTCCGTCCTCACTTCGGTGCGCACAGCTCAACGGGATTGTAGACATTGTAGCCCGAACTGACAGCTCATCGGCCTCGTCATCGCACTTGGGTCTTGAGCCGAACTTCCGCTTCACTCCGCGCCGGCAGCTGAGCTGCTGCACTGCATAAACATTTTCACAGTGCGCAACCAAAATGACGGAAACTCTAGCATGGACGCGTATTCAATAGATTTTCATCACTTGTGCTGCGGAAAATTAAACAAACAACCCCAGATTCCGACCCAACCCCAACTGCTGCCCCGCCATATTGTTGGCTATATCGATTTTCCATGTGGCCGTTGCATATTGGGAATCATTTGTTTTCGACTGAAGCTGGAACCAGAGTCAAAGTCTTCCATGCCAAACAGGATTTCCTCTGTTGCGCGTACAGATAGCAATGTATTTTGCAGTGCCAACAACATCCGCGCTTTGTTTGTAAATCGGGCTTCATGGTGGATCAGAGAGCTCAGAAAGCTCAATAAGGTAGAAGAAGAAGAATAAAAATATCTTTATATAGACCCTTCTATTCATTTCTGTCTTCTATGAAAGTGTAGATAAGTTCCCATATCTGAATGTATATAATTATCGAAATAAAAATAACTTTATAAATAACTATATATATATAACTATCTCCAAATATTTAAACACACTACATATATGATATTTGCTCGACTATATACTTATATTGCCCACTGTACAGTAGCCACATACTATGGAACGGTAGCCAATGCATCCATTCAACTTAACAATGGCAGCGCCTGAGCTTCCTGCGCCCCATGGTGATGGCTCTCCACCCCAAAGAGTAGTCGTGAAAGGGCGGCGGAAATGGCAACTGGAAAGAGCAGCAACAAAGGCGCAACAAAGTCCACAATGTGGGATCATGAATCAAGCGTCTGGCCATAATTCTGTCGGCAGATAAAGCTATTACCGCCATGCCGGATAAGTGCGCTGCGCTCGCTCCGCTGTCTGCGCCGTTGGGCCAGTTAGATTAGAATTTAAATCCGGCAGCGGCACCACCCGCCCACTGTTGGTGGCGCGTGTGAGCAAACACAAAGCGGGCGCTGGTTCGACGACCATTATGGATATCACCCCAAATGGCTTGGAACTGCGCTTTGCGCTGCCATCGACTCGCTGATGGCCGCCCGGCAGTGAGAGTCCACACTTTGGTGGTGGTTTTAGTGGTGGTGGATGTTGTTGTTGTTGGTTTCCTTCTGCTGCTCTTTGATGGCACTGGTGTCTCGCGTGGACAGCGGCTTAATACAAACATTGCATAAATCTCATTCTGGCGTTTATTTTAATTTCTTCGTAAACATAAACTACGAGCGCCCAGGGGAAAGGCCCAGCGGGTTGCTAGTGTACGTGGGACAGCAAGAGTTTTACATCGCAAATTATTACGAATTTCTAATTTTCTACTTGCTTTCAAATTGGAATTAGTTACAAACGAAGAGTTAAGAGCGCAACCCAACATTCAGCTGAGTTCGTTTCAGAAAAAAGGTATTAAAAGTAATGTGGGCGTAAGATATGATATTCTCTATAGAAGACTAGAATAAAATGTTGCTAGTGGCTTAAGATGCGGTTCGTTTAATATAAAACACTCAAAATTAAATAAGTATGAATATTATAAAATAATTTATTATTATATGAACATTAAAATTTAACAAAAACATTCTTAAGTATTTGAAGACTAAATATATATATATATATATATATGATGTATATGAATTATATATAATATATATTTCGACTATTTGTATTCTGTTTTTATTTAATTCACATATTATTAATTATCTGTAAAAGCATTTTCCACTCCATATCTTGGCACATTCTTGTTACATTAATATCGATTACGACCCGAGCTGAGCCAAATGGTAATTACAAAAATAATTTTCTTTGTTATGCAGGATCTGGCAATCAAAGCTGAATCTCGGGCATTGAGCCACTTGTACTGATTGTCCCCAGCTAGACATCTTTTCAGATTGCATTCCCAGCCCTAGGCAAGTGCTACCCTAATGAACTGCTGCCACTCGAGGGTCTCCAGTAGCGACCCATGCTCAAAGCACGGAGTACACAAAAAAAAAAAAAAATCTGCAATTTAATGTTGCATTTTATCGCTCAGCGAAGACGCTGTCTTATCGCAGGCTGCCCGACTCAGGGCAGAGGTGAACTTGATGAGGTGGCTGCCTTTTCCATTGCCATTTCCATTGCCTTTTGTATCTATTTGGCTAGCTGGAGGGCGGAACGTGGCGTGTTTGGTGGTGGCATGAGCACGGTTGTCTCGGTTCGTGTCCGGGTAATTTGGCAGCAGCTTTGTATAAATTTTTTATAGGTAATACACTCAAGAAAACGGCACTTAGAGTCATCATTACAAGCGCTTTTGCTGCAATAACAGCCCATCTTGCACATAGTTTTCGCAATTTACTTGATCCCTGGCGAAAGGCCGTTAGTCCCCGGAGTCCTTTGAGTCCCTGCAGTCTTGGTTGTGTACACATTGGCAACTGCTGCCATCAAGTGCCCAAAACAGTCGATTAGACATATTTAAGCCCGCTTCGAATGGCGTTTTCATCATTTCCTATGGCCCATTAAGGCCACCGGCTGCCACCTGACGGCCTGCGAGGAGGCATAATGATGAAAAAATACAAGAAGCTCAGGACGCCCATCTTTAATATTTAGCTACACAATCATAATTGCCGCAGACACGACAAAATATATGGCCGAGATGTCTAGACTCTAGACAATCCGAACATTCATTCAATAGAGTTACTCGACTTTATTTCTACGCCCCTCTGATTTCGTATAGCTTCTAATAATGCAATTGCTTTTTGATTTGCACTTTGGCCGACGCTCGATACTCGCTTCCATTTTGATATTAGTCGACTCGACCCGCGAGGGCAACGTGCACATTTCATAAATCCTTGCTTCATTTTCGCTACATTAAACGTCAAAATATGAACCCATTTGGGCAACATTTTGCGCAGTTCTCTGAGGCGTGGGGCAAGCAGAGTTCGCAGTTGGCTGCTGCCACTAGCCCATTATAACTACAATAGCCAAAAGGACGACGCCGACAGCAACAACAAAAGGAGCAGCGCCAAGGTCCGCACACGGCCAAACAATATAATGGCAATAACGAAAGGACGAAAAGAAAACTCACTCAAAAAGAGCAAGTTGAAAACTGAATGGATATGGTCGAGCAGCGGATGCACTAAAATTGCCTTTTTCTTTGCCGACATAAAAAGCATTCGAAACTAGAAAACAGCAGAGAAAATCCATGTATTAATTATATACTGAATAATGTGTATAGAAAGCATACGAATTTAGATATTCTATATCGATCATAATATTATAATATTTAGTTATTTGTACTATATCTTAAGAATATTGAACTTACATCAATATTGTTTTTATACTTTCAAGAAATATATTTTAAGGGTAGGCTTTATGTATGGGAATTCTGAGGTACGACAAAAAAAAAAAAAGAAAATCTTTTCTATTTTTATTATAATTAATCAGTTATTTGATAACAAAAATAATCTATTAAGACTATTAATATAGAATTTAAAAATCTTCAATAGCAATACAAATCAGATTAGCAACTCCAAACAAATAAAAACCTGTCCTTGAAATCTTAATATATAATTTTACCTCAAATCTTAAATGAAAATCTTTATATTTAGGATATCTCTGCCCAAGAAACTATTTAGTTAGCTTCGACTTATTGTTTGGCTTTGCTTTAAGTCTCAGTTCAATCAGCTGAAGCTCGCAAATCGCAAATGGTACAAACAAAATCTTAAATTACAAATGGCAATTGACAATTTGCTGTTAATATTTGCAGACCACATTAATGACAGAGCTGAAGCTCCCACAAGACTTTCTGAATTTTTACATTAGATGCATAAATAGTGAGGGAGGTATGCGGACCTTTTGTTGCTTCTTTGCAATTACCTCAATGGTTGCTTATATTAAAAATAAAACTCCCTGGGCTATAATCATAGTTTCTCTACTCAATATTACTTGAAGTTCTTTGCTTAGCCTTAAAGTTGTTTTAAACGATTCGTAGCATTCTGCATCTAGTATTGGCCAATGACATGCATAGAGTCTTTGGCTGACAGCCCGCGAAGCAATTTCATCTTTGCATGCATGAATTTTCACAGAAACGATTCCACCGAGTATCATTCTTGTTGTCCATTGTCGATGGCACTGTGCACGTTCCACAGCAACAACAATAACAACTCATATGGGGCATGAACCATGGGAGTTTCCCGTTGCAATTACGAGTATTTTTTAACTGCTTATTGCGTTTTGGTCGTCGTCGTCGAACACAAACACAACAACGAACACATATCGCATCCAGCTCCGTGCCCACACAGTTGTTACATTACCAGTCCCCCAACTCTAGCCCGCTCAGCCTCCCCCTGGAGACCGTATCAGCGGCAGCAATACAGCAACAAGCAGCACAACGAACTGAATTTCATTCGATTTCGATGCGAAGAGGATCTCAAAAGCTGTCCAATAAAAATTAACGATACACGCACACAAAGTGCGCAAAATATTGGACCGCGTGCAGGGAGTGAAGGAAGGTCCTGCAGGACCGTTCAACATTCCAATTTAAAATTGAAATTTTAATTTTCTTGAAAATATTGTATTGTATATTTTTATACATGTATATATATATATATATATATATATATATATATGTATATATATATATATATATATATATATATATATATATATATATATATACTAAAGCCCAATAGATAAATACGTTATTAATAGATAAAATTGGTTATTGTGAAATGAGTTGATATATTGGTTTGTTTTGAAAGTTATTAGTCGATAAATCATTTTAGAATGTATTGCAGCTTTAGCTTTAATAATTAAAGGATGTTTCCTGAATCTAAAACTTTAAATGTGAAAGGAACAAATATTCCAAAATCTGTGCATGCCTAAAGAAGCAAATGCTCTCTTGCTTGCAAACATACAACATCATTAAAAATCTTTGCTTCACTTTTCTCAATTAAGTGCACGAATATCGTAATTTTAAGACTAAAATCAAATTTATTCCAATGGGCGGAATCTGCCGAAGCTGCAGTAAACTTGACTGGCACTTGGGTTGGCTAGAGAAAGAGAGCATGAATACGGAGGAGAGGGAGAGAGAGCGAGAAAGAGAGAACAGCAACATAAGAGGTCGTAACAATATTTTCACGTTTTGCCTAAGTCCGGAATGAGTTTGTGCAATTTATATGGCTGACAGCCCCAACCGCCGTATCTGTTCCAGTTCCAGTTCCCTTTTCTGCCACAGCTCCAGCTCCAGTGCGGAGCGCGGACAAGCCAAGAGGGCGACCAACAGGCAGCATGCGGCGGCGAACGAAGCAACTGCCATTATTTTGATACTCAGGGCTATTAACGTTAATTTTCGTTAGTTACGTAATACGTATTCGAAAGCACCTTACTCACACATACACATGCACACTCACACACATATAGACGCTCGCAGGCATCCGCAGCCACAGCATCCCCCGCCCACAGCATCCACATATTCAGTTTCATTACGCAGGCAACCTATACTCCAGCCGGAGCCGTTCTTTTGCCCGGGAGTAAACAAGCAGCTTCCATGTGATTGCGTGTGGGCGGCTCATCGACGGACCCAGGACTGGGCGCCAAAGCTCCCGTGGCCCCATTGGTGTTTCGGCTCTGGCCGGAGGCCGTTGGCATTAAAGAGATTTACGAGTACATGATTTTGCATGTTCGGTGCCCCTGATGCCATTTAGATTCGCTTAGGTACATTTTCATCCTTGCCACCCATACGAGCTCGTTTAGACAAACACAAACACGCATACACACGCACACCCACATGCAGTGCGTGTGTGTATTTGCGTACGCATTTAATGGCCCATTAGTGCTATCAAATACGCATAAATATTTGCACTTGCCAGAAGTTCACGCAGACAGACAGACAGACAGACAGACTGACGGATACAGATACGGGTACGAATAAGTACACATGAGCCCTGATGTCAGCTAAGGGACTTGGGGCCAACTGAAATATTTGCAGTGCCAAGTCAATTGCAGATGCATTTATATTAGATTTTCCTGAAAGCTTATCTTTGCTCAGCCTTAAGCAGGTGGAAACTAAATGAAATACGCAAATGGACGAAAAATATAATAAATGTATTAAATGAGATCTGGATAATTGGACTCATCATTTAGAATGATGAATCGCTGGAGTGCGTCTCATTAAGGTCTCCCAATAAAATCTGGATTTGCAGCGATGTCAGGCCCTTGGTCTCTGGTATGAAGATGACGACGAATAGCAAGCTGACAAAACAGATGATGAGCATTAAGTAAAAGACTGAGTGCAGGTATAGATTATATGTGTAAACAATGGCCATCACTGACGCGGTCAGCCAGGCAACTGTTGCGGCAAAAGCGCAGCCTGTAGCACGGGAGGACTCTATGATTAGCTCGACACATAGTATCCAGGACACTGGGCCGAAGCCAACTGAGAATGCTGCAATGAATACGAATAAAGCCGTCAGAGGCTGAAAGTTCCATTTGCTTTTCGTGAGCCATTTAAACCAAGCACACAAATACAGTGAGGACAGAAACATGAAGACCGCGGAGAGCAATAGAAGAATACGACGGCCAGCGCGGTCGACCAACAGGAAGCAGATTAGATGGCCAAGTATCATAGCTATCCAAGCCAGCCACTCATAGGTATCGATACTTGACTTGGACATTGGTAGAAGCACATCCCTCAGGAATCCACTGATGACAACGCCGCCAGACAGCTGATAGAGCACCAGCATTATGGTCGCCCGCGGCACGCTCCGCCGTGTATATTTTTGGTTGTACAACCTCGTATTAAGATCCATTTCGCTTTCCGTTGAGATAAGCATGTCTTTCTTCATCTGCTCAAAGTCTATATCCCGATTACCCTGCAGCCAGCGCAAGGAAGCTTGTGCATGCTTCAGATGGCCGTGTAAGATGTAAAAAACCGGCGACTGCGGTAGTATCGCAAGTGAAAAGTTGAACACCGACATTGACAGAAACACAATGTAGACGATTTTTTCACCAAGAAAATGATTAATTACGTTGGCAAAGATGATGCCGTAGACAATGGCACCATAGAACAGGCTGACCATGGCTCCGCGGACCGTTCGCCTACTGATTTCAGCATTATACGCGGGCACGGCCACACACACAGCGGCTCCACAAATGCCCAGCACATAGCGCCCCGCATACACCATGTAAATGTTTTCGGCGAACAGCAGGAGAAGCCAGCCGCAGGTGTAAGGCAGCATTTGGAAGATCATCAGAGCCTTGCTGCCATGTTTCTTCATCAGCATGCCCATCGGAATGCAGAAGCATGCCGCACCCAGGGGCAGCATAGTGTTGGTCCAATGCCGCAAGCTCTTAGCAGTCAGAAAGCTTCTGGTCTTCGCGCTTAAGTCCTGCTCGTCAAAGAATGACCAGCCAATGGTGGCTCCAAAGCAAAAAGCACCAAAATTGCTTATTAACCCGGCCAGATACTGGTGTCCTATACAGACCGATCGATTTCTGTCGCAGATGTTTGAGTGGCAAAGAACTTGTGGACCTACGCTCAAATTGGTCGTCATAATGGCAATATTCAATTAACCAATATAAATATATAAAAAATTTGGCAAAACGGGGAAAACTAAAGGAAATCTTAACGGCAAACGCTTGCTTAGAAAATATAGTTTTCTGGAAGTTTAGTTATATTTTTTCAGTCGGTCACCGAAAAACTTCAATAGTTATAGTTAACTTAGAGTCCGAGATTAACTCAACTTTAAGAAACTTTAATCTTTCTCATAAATACCAAATTCCATATCTTAAATATTTGTATTATTACTGAATATTTTGATAATAATTTAAATTAATAATTATTTATGTCCAATTATATAAACGATAAATGATATGCAATACTTGTTAAAAACATTGAAAAAGCATTTACTTAATTTTAATTGAAGAATAAAAATTATATCTCAGTTTAAGCATCATTTTAAATAAGGACTGCCTCGTTTGGTTTGTCGTCAATTGAGTAAAGCTGAATTTTTAATTGGATTTCAATTAGCGAACGCCTTGAATTACAAATTAATTTCATGAATGTTTAGTCATATATTTCTGCCACCGCACACACTCATACAGACGTCATTCGTTTTCCACTTCAAATTCATTTGCTTTCGGGCAGATCGGGACGCATTCTTAATTAACGATCAAGGAACTCGACCCGAACATTTTAATCAGCCGCAGCCCTGGTCCCAAGCGCGCATATGGCGGAGCCGTCCACTTATATTTATGGCTCCTGGCAACATGGCGGTGCTGCGCGCTCCGTTCGAGCCAACACAGCGGGGCAGGTAAGTCGAATGAGAAATTTATCAAATTTATTGCCGGGCATGAATTGAGATATAATTCAAAGAAATTACAAAGAAGGCGCAGACACAAAAAAATGTTGGCTTAAAAAACCAATAAATAACCGGACAAAAACAAAAGGCAGTCTCCTCCTACTCTGGGCCAACTGCTCGCAGGCTCAAAGCTAATTTCTGATGCGCGCTGCCATTGGCCATTGGCCGTTGTCCGTCTGCCTGTGGCACGGCTGCTGCTCAGAAGCAATCGCTGCGACTGCGGCAACGACTCACTCGGCGGCCTCATGCTGAGCCCGTAATTAAAAGCCATAAACTATTTTTATGGCCACTCGTATATTTGTCGCTCAGCTGCGACCACAAACTGTCAACTGCTTGGCCCTGGTTCGATTTGCATGCGCAGGCAGCCCGTGGGAAGCGGAGTCTGCGTCTGCGATAGAGTTCGACTCAGACTCACATTAAAACTAAGCCAACGACAACAGGTGAGCAGCCTTATTCATTTAATTAATTAATTCTAAGATGCATACACCATTCAGTACTGAAACTGAAGCCAACAGTTGCCGCCTCCATATCTGCGTGCTCTCTGCATTTATCTCAATGAAAAAAGAAGTCATCACTTATTGCACATAATGTGCCACTAAATCATTTGACAAAATGCAAATTGATATTTATGAACTTGTGCAGCTGCCATTGGCTCTCAGCTCGTTTAGTTGAACATCCAGTTGCCACCGCGCAGCGGTCGTGGCAAATAAATTCATAAGCAGCGAGAAAAATAATTTTTAATTACGCACTGAACGTACACACAACATGGCGTCACAAATTCCACAATTAAATATTTATATTTTATTTTAACTTGTTTTATTGTGATAAGTGCACTTTTTCATAGAATCAAATTCTTTTCTACATACCAAATACAATTTGAGTCAATAAGATTTAAGTATTGAATTTAGATGTCTGTCTCAAACAAAATTTTTAGTTGGTTAGGTAATTCAATTCGTAAAATACTTTTTTAACTCTTTTAATTTCAATTTGTAATAATAATTTGTAATAATTGAAATGATAGAAAATGCTTGAAAGATTGTATGCTCAACAACTACAATTTATTCAGGAATTTCTTTGATGGCATATCACCCTAAAATAGAAAGAAATTCATAATATTCATACAAGCTACTCTGAGCCAAATTATATATGTAAATTACATGCTCTTCGACTCATCAAGGCCTTGCGGTAAGAATCCGCATAAGTGTGTTTATTCATTGGTTATAAGCCCCAAATACACTCGATTTCTAGTAGTCGACTTCATTTCGATGTGAGCGTGGCCAAAAGGAAAAACAGTGCAAAGAAAATGCTGACTGGGAAAGAATCAAGCGCAGTGGCTCTGGGCAGCGCATGTGCATAGCCGTCTTAGGTTTGGCCGGGCTGCTGCTTTGGCAAAAAGGATGGCAACATGGAGAGCTGCTCGGCGAGGTGAAACTGAAAGCCAGCAGTCGCTGCCGCAGCCAAGGACCTCGTCTTCGTCGCTATTGTCGTCGCAGTCGTCGTATTGATTTTAGTGGGGCATTTACGCGCGATTATCGTTTAGTCGGCGATGCCCGAAGTATTACGAGAATTGTTATGGCTGCCGGAATAGCGCCAACGACACGATGCCACGATGTTGCAAGCAGTTGCCAGTTTCCAGTTCCCTCTTCCCCCTTACCCACTTTCCTCTGCTTGCCTGCTGTTGGCTCACAGCTCGGCTTCAGCTTCCACGGACTGCAGCACTCAAGTTGTTGGCCCCGAAAATTGGCATCAATGCGCCGTCGGTGTTTATCGAACAGCGTTTAAGGTCAACTCAACTATTTTAAATAAGCCTTTTATGTAACCAATGTATTATAGTAAATCGAACTTTGATCCGAATGCTAAATGAAGATAAGCAATCTTGCCTTAAGGTTGACGACTCTAAGCTGAATGTAAATGGAATTGAAAATACAATATTTATTTATTTGTTGTTGGAAATATATAAAAAAAATATATGTATATAACATATATAATAAATAAATAAAATGGTCACAAAATTATTTTAGCTTAATTTATTTTACTTTCTTTCAAAAATTATAAATTATTTATTATTGGTCTTTCCATATTTTTATAAAAAATACAATGATTCGAAATTAACAACGATGTGACTATATATATCCCCATCACATATTTGTACTCTAAAAATTCATGAATAAAAATATCGATTTCTTTAAAATCAAACTTTAGAATTCTCCTCGCTTACTTGATTCCATTACTAATTCCAAAATAAAAAAAAAATTGGAAGAAAAAACTCAAGCAGCCGGAACAGGGAGCGCCATGTAGATAAGCGAGCCAAGGGACGAGCTGACAAAAAAAAAGGAGCAGAAGCAACTTGCAAGCCGAAAGGATGCACGAAAATTGCTTTCATATTTCAGGTGATAATGGTTTCCTTATGTGAATTTACAAAACATTAAAGCTTCTGTGTGCGGAGAACACATAATTTCCCAAAAAAGCAATTCATGTTAATGGTGCAAAAATCCCAAAGGGATAAGGCGGCGACTGAAGCGAAAAAAAACGTTTGACTTTTTCTCCACCAATAAAGGCAAAAGGACATCCGAAGATACGAAGGCGAAACGCGAGGGAGGCACCGCCGCCGCCGCCGCCTCGTTGTTTATTGTAATGGCCATCGTACCGGCGCCGCCGCAGTACCCTTTGCCCCCAAAGCCCCAATATATGAGATTAGGTACGTGGCTGAGACTGCGCAAAAACCGAAACGAAATGCGCAGGCCAAGCAACTGGAGCCCGGCCAAGGCATTCGCAGGTTGTTGGGGCCGTGACTTCGATTCGATTTGCTTGTATTGCTCTTGTGGGAAATTTCGAAAATGGGCTGCAGCATGTTTTGGTGCTTTCTTTTAGTTTTCACTTTTTGGTCCCTCTTCCGAATGGCACGAAGAACATGTACTTGGTTACCCACTGAGGACTCGGCGAAGGACATGCGCTTACCTGTTTGGTTTTTCTTCTCTCTCTCTCTCTCTGTCACTTACCCTCTCTCCTCGCAATGTGCAAGGCAGGCAGCTGAAGGTAATAACCGTGAATTATGAATTTTTCTTAGCGGCATTGTCTTTTTTAATGCACCCTGCATTTAACCTTGGTCGCATTTTTACTGGTAATTAGCTTAAAAACTGCTGAGACTCACCTGCAAAAAACAAACACAAAAGTTTGTCCTTGAAGCAAAACATGGACTTAGGCATAACTGCAGTCGTTCAATTTGAGATTACTAATTCTTAAGACTATCGTGGCATCATCCGGAAGACTGCTGCCTATAGTTTTTTCTGGGTAGAAGCTGACGATGGAAAAATATATTAAATAATAATATTAATATCTATTATCTAATTAATATGTTGAGTAATAGTAAAGAATAAATAATAATATAATTATATATAATTCCAAATAAATAAGAGGTAATTGATTATTTTTATTTAGTATCTGCTTTTCTAGTATTTGATCTTTTAAAAAAATAATAAACTATATAATAAAATTTTAATAAATAGCTTTGAGCCGCTAAAAAATCTTTATAAACAATTATTTTGTTAGTGTTTCTCCTATGCTTTATACAAAAATATTATTATTAAGCAAATTAAAGATGAAAGTTTACTTTGAATAGCTAAGAACTAACGCGTTTTATATACGCTTAAGTGTACACTTATTTTAAGTTACCCATACGCACATTTTTGAATGCTAGTTATTCTAGGATTTCGCCCATGGACGTATCAGCGCCACCTGGCGGCTTCCTGTTGCATACCAAGTGTGCTTGGCGTGCTTAATCGGAGCACTCAAATGGTTATCTTTCGATGTGAGGCGCCATTAGACTTAAACGAAACGCTTTTAGAATTTTTAACGACTTAAAGGCGTCGGAATTAGACAAAAGCAGCCGGCAGAAGGTAACAGCTGCAAAAAATTAAATGCAAATTAGAAAAACTCTCGAAAAATACAATCGCATTAGTCTCAGATGTGAGAAATGTGATATAGGAATACGCGTATCTACCCACACACAACCACCCACCCACTCACTCACACACACACACACCCACACACCCACACACCCAGATACCATCTTTGTTTTTGTGCTGTGGCGTAAGCGAAGTAATTTTTCTTGAGCCGAGCTCCCGAAACCCCACCCTGAGAGGGTATACGAAAGCAATTTAGTAAGCTGTAGCTCGCCAAGTCTGAGACCAAGTGGCGGCACGGGAAATGGAAAAGCAAACCCAATTTCCATCCTTGGGACGCAGCCTGGCCAAATGGAATCTGCTGTGGCATGCTACTTGCTGCCAGCTACGAGCAACCCCGACCCAAGACCAAGAAATGCGCGCGTCTTCGCAATAAATCTTCTTTACGAGCGCACACTCTGGCAACAATGGCCGTGCTCACCCTCATCTGCCACTGGCCTCCAGCTTCTGCCTCAGTCTCAGCCTCAGCCTCAGCCTCAGCCTCAGCCCCTGCCTTGGCCAAGGTCTTGCTCTGGCGCATGAGGGGTAAAATGAACCTAAGCAAACTATTCGAATGGCATTTCGGGCCAGAGGAAGACCCTAAGACGCTGTGGCTGCTGCGGATGCTGCAAATGCTGGTGTTGCTGCTGCTGATGAAGAAGAAACAGTTGGCAGCCGAAGAAATGCGGCAAAGCAAACAAATGGCAACGGCCACTAAGGGGTGGGTCGTGCGGCAGGCAGCCATGTTGTGGCACTCGCTCTTGGCTGTTATTCCACTCAGGAATTCCGCACAGCCACCCCCGGACCAACACAAGCTTCCGGCACCGGCAACGGCACTGGCAACGGCAGCTGTCTGAATGCGGACGCATGAAATGGAAAGAAATGGCATTTAAGAAAAGCGAAACGAGAAAAATAAGGAGCTAAACGACTTTGGAAATTCCATTTGAGCAAACAACAGGCACCGTGCAACACCCAGTCAACTTACCAACTTTGAGTTTCAGTTTGAGTTTCAATTTTAGCTATGCTCCGGACCAGTTGAATCTTCTGGATTCTGATTGTTCATATATATATATATATATATATATATATATATATATATATATATATATATATATATATATATATATATATATATATATATATATATATATATATATATATATATATATATACATATATGGGATATTATTCGAAGCGCTTTTAGCTGTTGCATCTATAACTTCTGGGGAGCGCATTGCACAAGTTGTCACTGAGTGTTCCCACAGATACTGGAATTGCCCTCATCCCACATACCCTCATACTCATCAGCATGTGCATGTCTACATGAGTATGTATGTATTACTCGTTGGAACACATAATGCAAATGGCATAACAGACAAGCCAACGGCAACCGATCCAATATTTGCGCCAATAAATAAATTTAATGTACAAACTCCGGGCATGCGAGAGAATATTAAAAACGAAAATTATATTCTACCCAGTAGCTGCGAGGCACACATAAACACACACACATACTTTGTTATATATGTATATATATATATATACACAAGTTCGTAGCATCGGTTCCCATGTGTGTGCGCATTTGCGCATTTGCATAAATATAATTATGAAACGGAAAATTTAAAATTGCATTGCATGTTACGAAGAAAAAAAAGTTCAGCTGTATTCTGGCAGAGACTGAAATTATTTTTCCAATTCCAACAGAAGAACAAAAATGCAACTATAAACTGTACAAATTGTGGGTTTTCTGTAAATGGGATTATTATATTTAATACAAAATATGTGAATTACTCCTAGAATTAATTTAACAATATTTTGTTCAGACACAGATCGAAATTTTTGACCATATTGATGTGTCCGAAGATTATAAAAAATATGTGGTTAAGATTGCAATCTTTAAAAAATTTTATTTTCATTTTACAGATTTAAAGATTAGTTTCGATATCTGCCTATCGCAATATGTATTTTGATTCACTATTTCTCCCTGTTTACTTAGCGCTAAGTACCATTAGCTTTCCTAATACTCATCTAAATTTTTGCCTCAATCCTTATATAAATTAAATAAAAAAATCTTATTTAAAAAAACTATGTTGAAAAAACCTCTGTTATTAATATTAAGAAATTATAAATAAAAAATACATTTTGTTATTCCCATTAATATAAATTAAATTTGTTGTTTTTATAAAAAATTTTTAATATTAATTACTGACATTTTATTAAGCGGTTTGTAGATAGTTGTAAACTTACATTTTATTTAATTGTGTATTAGATATTAAATAAAGATATGATAACCGACCAGCCGATAGAAATGTCTACTAATGACAAAAACGAAAGTTTCTTAAAAAAATCATACAAATAATTTTTTATTTTGTTTTCTCTTTATTTGCAATAGGTCAAAAGCTAAACAATAACCACATTTACAGATACAAAATTATATTTTGGTATTAATCAAATTTATTTAATTACTTTTACCTGAATCATTGGTGGCTCGATAATAATTATTACAGAGTTAACAAACACACTCTATCGCTCTCCCTCACTTTTTCTTTCTCTATCACACACACACATGCGCTTACACATATGCTGAGATACAACCCTATATCTTGGTAAAAGTTAATGCACGATAAATGCTCGTCTTATGTGCGTGTTCGTATTTATGTTCATAGCGCACTTTGCAATCGGAGCACGTATCGTTCACGTTTGGTGATTATAAAGTTTTAATGAATACGCAACATATCCTGCCATTCCAAGCGCAGCTCTCGCTCGATCTCCAGCTCCAATGGCAATTGAGAGCTGGATGCACGTTGTTGCTGCCGCCCACTGCAACGGCAACGGCAACGGCTACGGCAACGGCATTTTATTTTTACAACGGTATCGCACAAAAGCTGTGTGCCTGGCAGGATATTAACACGTACATGTGTACCCACGCAGAATGTGCTAACATCCAACGTCCTGGCAATGCATAAATATGAACGACTCCAAGAAGACGGAGGACGCACACTGAACAGAGTTGTCACACACCCTTTTTCCTGTATTTTTCCATTCAATTGGCTTGCGTGTCGTGTCCCTGAGATCCCTACGTTCGACCTTTACGGCCTCATATCCTACTCACATCCTTAGCCTTTTAGTTGGGCGAATGTGCTAGGAATTGCCATTTGGGATCGTAAAAACGCACGCTTTGTCTTCGCAAATGTCATTTGCGTATTTAATATTCGCAAAACATGCAAAATACTTCGAGGCATGCGCTCTGCTTGTCCTGTGCATTAAATCGAGCTTGGATATATTTCTATATGATGTACATATGTGAAAGAAGTCCACTTCCTATATTAATTTATAAAACAAAATATATTATGAACTAATCAACCCAATTATGAGTGGTAAGAGTTGCAGCTAGTTTCTCTGTTTCTCTGTATTTCTCTGTTAATTCAACAATTTATATATGCATCTATCAAGTCAACTAGGCTCAAATTATTTTCTACTACTGCCTAAATTTTAAATATATAAAAAAATATATATTTAAATATATATTATTAGTGCAAAAATAGAGTTGCGTTTGCTTTGTAAATATCTTATAAGAAATAAATAAATACATTTTGTAGTTTTTATTCATTCACTATAATTATTATTATAAAAAATATAATATTAATGAGAAAAGACTCCATAATCTTTTCATTAGTGTGATTATTTCAATTGAGTTTCATAGTTTCAATTAAAAATATTATATATACAATTTGTTGATTTATTAATATTTAATTGAATTATTGGCTAATTTATGACGCTGGTTAAGTTTGTTTGTTTTCAGTTTATGAAGAAGAAGTGGCTTTCGATACAATACAAAATATCTATGAAATATAATTAAACTATTTAATTACATAATTCATAGTTTTTAACTACCCATGGAAGTAGTGTCAGCCATGTTGATTATAAATTTGAATGTCAACGGTCAAGACTCTCGTCGGCGAGAAGCAGCCGCCTGTTACCTGTGTTACCTGTTCACTGCACTCACTAATGAGCGACAACAACAATGTCGACAAGTTACAGTGCTGAAAATTAATTACACTGCGGATTGGCTGGCATGTTAGCTGTTAATTACGACCTTTTTCGCCTCTGAGTGTGCCGACAACAAATGAAAGTTATGGCCGAGCTCTGTATTGGTATTGGTCCAGCATGAGCCGGCTGCAACGGCGTGGAGGAGTGGCCCAAAACGAGTTTCTTTGTCTTGGCTATCTGCGTCGCGTCGCAGCAGTCCCCCATCTCGCTGATGTCTTCTTGCTGTTTTTTTTTTTTTTTTTTTTTTTGGCTCATAAATCTAATCAACGTCCCTTTTAATGGCGCTTTGCTCATGAATCCATTTTATTTGTTCCCCTGTTTCGCTGTATTCATTCGTTCATTTGCGGTTCTGTCTGTGTTTTTTTACAGACTTATCTTAATTGAGCGACGGACCACACATGGCTCAAGTTGTATATGCATACAAATAGAAATGTATATGGATATATACACATATTTATGTAAGAACAGCAATATATATAGTTAAATAAACTGATATTCCTTTCACTCTTTAGCAGGCTCCAGTGAATGGAGTTTTTCCTTGTCACAGAAAGTGAGTAGGTTGTCTGAATGGTTATGTCGCCTATTGTCGTCTATTGTTATCAATCATCATTTGCTGAATGAGAAATCTGCAACTAGTTGAGACTCTTCTAAGTCTTCACAAAGCGACAGAGTATATTGGCTTTGTGCAAACTCCACCTGTCCGTATGTAAGTAAATTATTTCACGCGTACGCTCTGATAGAGGTTTAAAATTGATCCGATAAATTGAATGCGTGGTAAATATTGTAAACATTGTATGCGTGGTAAATAGTGTAAGCCTCTAGATGCTTAATATTAGAAGACCAATGCTTAGCCATAACTCAAGATTTATCCACATCTAATAGATGCGTCACAAACTCCAGCATGGCTAACAATAAAGAAAATAGCGCCTCACTAGAGTTAAATGTAATTCAATGCTTGCAAAATACTAAGAATTGTAACATCATTTTTAAATAAATTCAACATTTTTTATAACATTTATAATACATTTTTCAGATTTTCATAGCTCAAATTGAAAAAATTGTAATCCTGCTCTATATAATGCTGTGTCTGCTTGAAGATATAAATTGAATTATAAATATAATAGATATGAACACAGACCCTCAACTGCCGCTAAAAAGTATTTCCCGAATATACACAAACCACTTTAAAAATATTTGTAGTTCCTACGAGCAGTTTACATTGGCCCATGCAAGGCTTTAATTCGCTTTTGAATTGCGCATTTGGCAGGACATTAAAATGCCACCAAAACAGAATCAACACGACATTTTGTGCCATTTGAAGTGGGCTCAGAGCTGGGCTGGGCTGGACTGGACTGGACTGGGTGTGGGCAGCTGGAAGTTGGCTAGTGTCCTCGAGTGTCCAACCAGCTGAATCTTGATTAGAATTCTTAAATATTTATATATAAAAAACAGCAGCAACAGCAACCGCGGGGCTACGCAAACAGGTTGAAAGTGCCATGGCTGCTGCTCCTGTTTCTAGCATCCAAAATGTTGACTCCAGCCGTGCGGCTGCCACGCCCAAATGGGTGGCGCATGTGGGCGTTGTGGGCATTTGCATAGAACGCAAATAAATGAAACAACAGTTAGTCGTGCACGAATCGGGTTATGAAATTAACATTTGGAACTTCTGGAGCCGAGGCTACGGCTACGGCTACGGCTACGGCTAAGGCCTGCCCCATCGGTGTACGCGTGCTGAGCCAGCATTTGCCAGTTGGCCGCAACTTAAAATGCGAAAAGTCGACAAAAAGTCTAAAAACTTTTCGGCCCACCCATTTCCCGGACTGCGGTGAGGAGCGGTGCGGTGCGGTGCGGTGCGGTGCGGTGCGGTGCGGTGCGGTGCGGTGTGGAGCTCTTGCGAAACGAAATGAAATTTTCAGTTGAGTTGCCAGCAGCAGCCCCTTCGACGCCTCCTGGGCCGAGCTTCTGGATGGGAATGGGAATGGGCTTGGGCTATGCTGCTGAGCTGCATTGGCGCTGGCATCCAAACAGAAAGTGGAACGTTGGCAGCGGCGGCAGCGGCAGCGGCAGCAGCAGCAGCATCCCGAGCACAGAGTCGACACATTTAACGATTATTGCGGACCATTAAAAATAACAAGCAAAAGTTTTGCGCATAAAGCCGCTTCGGGGATTCATTCAGCGAATCCAAAGGCGAGCAAAACTCTTTAGCCGAATCCTTTCTCAATTGCAATTGTTGATCCTTCTGCAGCTGTGAGGTCCTCGCATTGTATCGTTGTCGCAGCTCTTTGCAATCAAATCGCAAAACTTTAAATTCAATTCAAGCCAAGTGAGCTTCGCATCGATTTGCATAGCCAAATTATTTTCACCTCCGTAAAATTTTTCGTTCAATTTATCAGTGAGTTTATTTCTTTCCTAAGTCAACAGCTCTAGCTTTGAATCCACCTACGTTATATAGGCAAATTTATCTGAATTTGCTCTATTGCTTTCTCTTTCACTCGAAACTCGAGGCTTTACGAAGACACTACGTGGAATATGTATACGATGTATAATATTATATTTAAACTCTAATTCTAAATTCTTAAATGTGGAATTAATATATTTTCTTCAAGTCTCATATTTTGTATCTTTATTATTATTTTATTTTTTCTGAATCAATTCAAATAATACGTTTCTCACTTTGTGAGATAACAACGAGCTTCACATTGCGAGCATAAACACGTTTACACGTGAATGGCACATTTTGCGACAATCGATAAGCACAACACATTTATGGTCACATTGTGTAAAATACTATAACAAATTTTGCTAAATATAAAAGTAAAAGAGGCTCACACAATTAATGATAACAAAATAAGTATTTAATGTATACAAACATTTGCTAAAATACTATAAATTTTAAGTACATGTGAAGTGAATCCACATCTGAAATATTCAGCGAAACCTTGCTTGCAGTAAATGCCTAGTATAACAGATATTTTGCATTTTATGCCTAATGACTAGCGCATAGCAGAGACTTCAACCTCACAACTGCTGTAGCTGTAATATAACTATAGCGCCATCTGCCAGCTTAGCAATGTTTAACATACCAGATGGCTCCTCAAGATAACAGAAAAAATGTATTTTGTGATTAGCAAACTACAGTCATACTGATCATATATTTAAAGTACACAAATTATTAATTGAAACTATCTGGCAATAAATACGCACAATGGACACTGTTAAGGAGCTAATACAATTTATGCAACCCAATCAGCGCCTGGATCTCAAAGCAGTGGCTTTAACGCATGTGCTAAGTAGGTGAAGTCTCAGACCAAGCGCAGCTCCAAGAGTGTCCGGCAAACGCAACACGTGCTCGATATCCGAATTATAATATAGTAAATATGTATGAATATTTGAAAATTGTACAGGTTTGACTGGCAGCACAGAGGGTAAGGATGCAATACTCTCGCTAGACGATATGCTGATGGCCATTTTCGGATTGACGCTGGATGCCAACGCCACAATTGCAAAGGACGCAGTCCTCAGCCTGATAAATCTGACGGCGGAGGAGCCGAGTGCGATCAAAGTCTATGAGCTGGCGCAGCAAGTGCAGCCCGTAAGTTGATGTCTAGTAGAAAGCACCCATTGAAAATCATTGAATATTGACAGCGCTTTGCCATCGTCGATGTGGCGGCCAAGCAAATAAGCGACGAGCAGGCTGAGCTGGCGGATGCCTGGAGCATGGTGCTTAGCAACTTAACCCGCGTCGAGTCACTGGTGCCGGCAATTCTAGACGAATTGGAAAAGGAGCTGCCCCAACTGGCGAAAGCCTTTGCCAAATTGGATTACAATAAGAAAAAATCCAAGCTACACTACTTGGCGCCGATATTTTGTAATCTCACTCAAGTATCGCGGGGTCGTGAGCTCTGCTGCCAGCCAAAGTATCAGCTGTTGGAGAAGCTGCTGCCCTTTGCCTCGTTTGAGGAGAGCGTGGTGCGTCGCGGCGGCACCATAGGCATCATCAAAAATATATGCTTCGATGTACTGTATCATGACGTCATATTGAATGAGCAGGACGATATTTTGGTGGCCATACTGCAGCCGCTCTGTGGTCCAGAGGAGTTCAGCGATGAAGACAATGAAAAGCTGCCCATAGAGCTGCAGGTGAGCAAAAGCGAAGCCGAACGATTGATTGATGATTCACCATTTCGTACATTATTCCTAGTATCTGCCGGAAAGCAAGACTCGGGAAGCAGATCCGGATCTGCGCAAAATGCTGCTGGAGTGCCTTCTGCAACTGTGTGCGACAAGACGCTGCCGCGAGGTGCTGCGCGCCAAGGGTGTCTATGAAATTCTGCGCGAGTACCACAAATGGGAAGCGAAAGTCGGACGCGATAGCGAGTGCCTGCTGGCATGTGAGAACGTTGTCGACATTCTGCTCAAGTGAGTTCGGCTCTTGTAATATGGAAGCTAATAAAAAACTTTCATTTTCACAGGAAAGAGGAGGAAATTGGCTTGGACAACTATCACAATGTGGAAGTATCAGCAGAGCAGGCCGATAAGTTCATCCAGGATGATGCTGCCTACGTTAAGACTCTCTTAGATTAGTATAGTCCCCTCGCCCAGACTGTAAATAGGCATAGGCTAAGTGAAACGCGGGTGGAATATTGAAATTTCAATATATGAATGCAGTTTTTATTGAGAAATGCTTATAATTTTCATGAGTTTGTGTGAGTTCTATCTTATTTAGCGGTAGAAAAACTTGTACGCCGCACTTAAATGCAAAAGAAGAAAGAATTTTAATTCGATTCGATTAGTTTTAGTAGCTTTGATATCTAGACTCTCGCTTGCGCTTAAATATAAATATAAACTTCTTAGGTGCTAAGTACATTCGCATTCAAAAATGGCTAGCAACTGTTTGCCATGAAACGTTCAATGTTTTATTTATACACTTTGTTTGGTCGTTCGTTATATGTAGCTATGCATAGCTTGTATCTGTGTGTAAACTGTGTTGAAGAATTTCAATTATCTCTGTGATTAGCTAGCGAATCAGGTGTGTAGTTCATATAAACTCTTTCGTTATGATTAAATACTTTTGTTGCATTGCAAGCAAGCGATTTCAGCAAAATTTTGTTATCTTATCAAAAGCGGGTGCTAACTCCTTTCACAATGTTTTATTACAAAGTTGATTTTTATTTGAATGCGGAAACCATTGCAAGCTCGCTTTGTATTAAATGAAGTTCAATTTCCATAATAATAATGATCATTTATAAAATGCTATTGCTGCTCCTTAGGCTTTGCACGTAGATTTAGCTTGGTCCTATTGGTTTATCATTTTTCATTTGAGTACGTAAGATTTAGTTAGACTTTTAATTAAACATTTAGGCTTAACGTAATTTTTTCAAGTCGAAATTTAATTTTATTTAGCTATAAGATTCGATTTGTTAACTAAGAACTGGTGTTAGGCTAGGTTACCATTCCTTAACTCTCCCTCCCCGGCCCGGGTTGCCTTACAATATATAAACTGCGAAACTGAGCAAGCCGTAAAGATCGTAAAGAGCAAACAGTTTGAGAGCTTAGCCAAGTTGAATTTATACCGGCAGACAATAAGATAAGGCGGTGGAATAGTTTCTACAAGAGCTTCAGTTTATTGCACACAAATGTTACCTTGTCTTGTTAACGGTCGCTTATCGCATTAGGCGGGAAAGCACCTCGTACTCAAATATCTTGACTTCCTCGGAGTCGAAGGGTATGTAGAGGCAGCCGTTAGAGGGATGTACCTTGCCCACGGTCAGGCTGGCGGCGTGGTAGCCGCGCCCAGCGTATAATGGCTCGCCGTCGGTCGTAAGGCCCACCTCAACGGCGCCAGGCGGCACCTCGCCATTCGCGCCAGGCAGCCACACGTAGTTCTGTCCACTCAGCACCTCGTAGTTGTCTAGCTCAATCTCGCTGCCGCCATAGGACACATACGCCTTGCCCTTGTTCGGAATGATCTTCGCGGGCAACAAGTCGTTGTTGTAAGGGGCACGGCCAACGAATATTGTATCGCCATCGGCGTCATGGCCTGCAACGACGGGGTCTTGTGGCAAATGGCCATGGCTGTAGTGCAACCAGCTGTGGACTGCGAAGAGTACGTTTAAGCGTTAGCTAATGCAAGCACGGCTATTCAATGATGTCCCACTGCTTACCAGACATTCTGTTCGACTATCGGATCGTTACTAAGAGTACGGCAGCCAGCTAATATTATGGAAGTTTTCATTTGGAATCTTATCTCATTCGGCATTAGGGAACTAGCCGGCTCGGAAGATAGCGCAGTTAACAATCAATTGAATAACTTGAACTGAGGCGATAGGAGCAAACATGAAAATAGCGATGCGCCATGCCCATTCCAGCCATGACTCACCCTTCTACACCACCTCAAATTAATGTGGCCCGAATTAGCCTGATTATCAATTTGATAAAACACTCATTCGAAAATGAATTATGTAAGCATCTAATGATAAAAAAATGATTAGCAGACGAAATACTTTTATAGCTCTCGTTTCGCAGTTTTATGCATTCCTCTAACTCTAACTCTAACTCTAGCTAGAGGGCCGTTGAGATTTCTTACATGTTCGTAATTGTTAATTAATTGTTGCCAAAAATTCAGCAATTCCTAACGAATGAATTAATCTATATACAGTACTCGAACGATAAATACACAAGTGAGTTGTAATTAAAATGTAAATATTTACCTATTCGCTATAAATAATTGCAATGAATTTGAATTCTCGATTTTTCTTTTGTTCCTTTAGCTTTGATTTTGACTCGATATTTACCTAGCAGCGCTTTGCGTTTTCATTTTTCTTTCTTTGTATTTTAAAGGTAAATAGCTTAAACTAAATTTTTTAATTTTCGTTTTTCTTTTTGATTTACTTTTTTTTTTTGTTTTCCATTAATTATTGTTAAATAGTTGTTAAATATTCATTTAAAAATCACATAATTGCTTGATGAATTCCATATAAATATGCTTCTTCATTTATTCTGCATGTTATCCTGTGTTATCCTTGTGTGCGATTACTGTTATGTGCAATTGTAGACACTGAGAGAGTGGGAGAATGAGAGATATAGATCTAGACACACAATAGCTGTTTAGAGAGAGAGACAGAGATAGATATAGTTAGAGCAGCGAATGAAATGGGTACAAATATCTTCGCACAGCTGAATTATATTAAATGCTTGTTTCACGTTCACTTTAGCTTTATCCCCTCATCTTGCATGGGTCGCTGGCTGCAGCAGTTTCTTCCCACTATTATTATAGTTGTTGTGGTTGTTGTTGTTGCTGTTGGTGTTGTTGTTGTTGTTACTGTTACCTTGCAGCTGCCAAAAGCAGCAGCGCAAGGCTGGGCAGCAAGGATCCCACGTCCTTGGGGTGGCTGCCATTGCAGGCGTCCGCATCACTGCAGCTCTGGAGGCAGCCGTGCACGTATCTGAAAGAAACGGAAGACGGGTAGCCCAGATAATGTTGAGTTATGGCTGCGACAATGGGAATATATTAATGTCAGAGTGCTCGGCGCAGAGGTAACATATGAATTTAGTTAGGGCTCAACTGCGCGCTTTTTAATATACGTCACGGCGCACGCTCACGGCAATATGGGAATGCCATGCTAACATGGCTAAGTCCTGAGACTAATGTCACTTACGTCCATGAGCAAAACCGACTGACAGCCGAGTTAGCTTAACTCAAATTTGCATGTTAAGTTAAATGGAATTTAGTTGGACTTTGTATGTGTGAATTAGGCCTTAAATTGTTAACACTAATATATTTGCTAATTGTACGCATCAGCATTACTTTAACATAATCTTTATCGTAACGAATATCGTTTGTTGCAAAGCAAGAGCGAAATTGCCTGACTGCCTATCACGTAATTGTATCAGTTCATAAAAAGTTATTGCAAATTCAAATGTGAGCAGTTTATGGCCCTATTGAGAGACCTGTGCAAATCACCTCATAAAATTTCACGCGTGTCAAACCATAAAATACATAATATACATTATTCTTATCATATATATATATATATATATATGTATATATGCACTTGGCAAGCGCACACGCACCTGTTGTCATAGTAGAACTTTCCACAGTGTGACATTCTTATGATCTCTGTGTCTGTAGTGAGTGTTCCGCTGTCCAGAGCGCAGCCTCGCACTGTTATCGTCTCGCCGTTGTCATCTGTGTCAATTGCAATTTTTATATTATGATCAATTCACAGTCAGCTCGATCGCGCACTCACCGTAATAGCCGGCGATCTTAATGCAGGCAGTAGCTGGGAAGAGGCCGTTACGGCCCTTGCGTCCGCCCATGCAGGGCGACTCTAGAATGGCCGTGGAGTAATTGTTATGAAATGGATCGTCGCAGGCCTTGTTGGCGCCATTATTTGAAACACACTTGAAACAGTCTATGCAGTAACCTGTAACCAGGGAATTTTAATATAGATTCATATAGATAATGTCGCCTGCTTACCGCCTTGGATTAACAGCAGCAGCATCACCAGGCAACAGCCGAATTCCACGGGCGTGGGCGCCGCCATAATTGAAACAGACTCGACTCAATACACGGCCTCGCTGTGAATGCTGAATGGGGACTGCGTTATGTGGCCCAGTGCCAAAGCGGGCGCTGCAACATTTTTGGCCTGTAAGCAAGACAGAAATACATTATAGCTGATTGATTATGCGGCTTTGGTTGATGGCCGACAAATTGAAAATGTCAACGTCAAGCCGCGAGCGTCTGCGAGCGTTGAGTTTTTCCCATTTTCATAATTGGCTTTTGTGGAAATCCCTGGCCTATTCATGAGTGAAGCTCAATTGAGATTTGGATTTGTCGACTCAACGCTTGAAAGCGTCATACTCGTAAAAATCAAAAGTTGAGCTTCCCTCTCCTCCTCCCTCTCTCTTTCTCTCTCTATCCTTCTCTGTCTGTCTTCTGGCCCCAGAGGCCATAAAAATATGGTCGGAACACCCGAAATGCAATTGAAGAGAAGAAGACGCGCAGCCAACCAAAGGAAAAGGTAATAAATTTTACAGCACCAATTTTTGACACAATTCTCATTCGATTTTCTCCGCGTGGACTTAACTTGGCAAGGGGCATGAGGGCGTGGCAGTGGTGCGAGGCAGGCGCAGCCTGTGGCATATTTTTTATTGCCGGAGTGTAAATAATTGCTTTTCAGTCGATTTTCGTGTTGGATGCGCGGCCATATTTCCTTCTTTTTATTTTGTTCATAGTTCTCGTTAATGGCAATTGTTGTTGTTGTTGCTGAAAGTTTAACGAGCGAAAGCGGGTGGCTTGGCGATCATTCTTGTTCTACGATATTATAAATTATGACAAATGATTTAGACTTGCGAGCAGCAGCAGCCTGACATAAACTGTAGTTAAGTCAAGAGCTCGTAACTTATGTTGCTATCAAACCCGACTCAATTCCTCGGTTATCTCTCTTTTATTATGTGAACTTATGTGTGCTTCGCACATATTTACTCTTCAACAATTTGCCAGGCAATCCAATTGCAGTGCCTGCATTGATCCATCACAAGCAAACACGATTCATATCAGCTTGAAATCAGTTGAGGCTACGAAAACACACGCTGCAGCGGCAACTGAATATCTGAATATCTACAAGGTAAACACGCCGCTGCAGGCTCTATGCGAATGTGCCCAATGTGCACTCACTGCGAACGCCATTGCAACTAATCCGTCAGAAGCTCAGTCATTCTCCTACGCATGATTCATTTAAATGATTTATTACAGATTGCAAGCTGACAGCTGCAGCGTTACAAATTATGAAAATCTGCATGGCCCACGGGTCGCATGTTTCAAATTTTAGACACAATTGACCGCATTAATTATGCGCCCGAGACCCCAGGCAAACTGTCTGCTTCTGTATGTGCGCTTTCTGCTCGGTTAGCAATTATTTATAGAATAAAGTTGTGCTCCGTAAATAACACACTCATTATGTGCAAATATATCTTGTCTTTATGTGTTTGTGCGCTGTATTATTGTATAATCCAGGCCAAATCCCACTGACAGCAAGTTCAGTGTATGTAATCATTTCAATGTAACAATTCGCTTTGGCAAGTTACATTTATCTGTTAATTGTTCACCTGCTTCATCAGGAACTCTAATAAGGAGTAATTAAATACCTAAAGCAACTCGCCTTTGCCCTTCGCATTCCTCTTCCAATGCCCCAATTCTATTTTCGAATTACCCACTAAGCAGAGCAGTGAAATGACTGCCTGACTAGGTGACGGCCCTGCTAACTCACAGGAAACAGCATTCAGCAAACAGTGTTGACGGAAACGGAAGCCAGTCAATGCCAAACCAAGCCCCACACAACAGCTCTTGCCTCCGTCTTTTGATTCTATTCTATTCGTCGACCAAAATGAAGCTTACCTTCTGAGCATTGTGTTGTTGCTATAGCTCGACTTTCTGTGGCTCATAAATAGTATATGAAGCGCTGGCAGTGTCTCTCACCTCCTCACAACTGTCGCTAGGTAGCTATCCTCGTCGTCTTTGTCCTGTTTTAACGACTGTCAATCTGCTTGTTAGTTGCAGCCTCAGTGGAGTTATCTCATTGTGTGTCTCTGGCAGAACTTATTTAATTTCGTGGCCACCATTATGACCTAGCAACGACTAGTGTTTACGGCAGAGGAGAAAGTTGGCCCACGCTCGCGTGGGAAGCCCTCAAAGGCGACTCAACAAGATGTCTCTTTCACAGTTTACGCTTAACATCAAAAAAGTGAAAAAGGTGAATGGTTTTGTGCACTCGTTATAGATTTCGCTTTTTTGCTTGTGAGTATTATCTGGTTTACATGGGAGGCAACGTGGATTGGCTCGTGGCGCCCATTAAAAATGAAAAATGACAAAACCCTCGAAAAACCACAAGTCAGCTGAATAAAACCCCAATCCCCTCTCTTTCTCCACAATGGCCGGCCATTAATTTCTTAATCTGCTTGTAAATGGTGCTGGGATGGAGGTATTGGGGCTTATTTACTTCCTGCGGATGCTAATTGAGGTTGACCATGAGGCGCAGGTAGCATTTGCCAAGCACCATTTGCAAGCAAAATGCGGCTTATTATAATTTGGCTTATGTGCCTCTTGGCAAATCAGAGAGGGAAGATGATTAAAAGGGAATTGCAAGTTAGCAAATACTTAAGTGAAGACTCTTCGGAGACTCCTAAGACCCAAGGAATTTACTTTGTTTGCTGCGGCCTCCGAATGATTTATTATGATTTTGGCTTTGACATAGATAATCTGGGCATAAGGAGGCCTCTGCTTGGATTCGTTCTGCTGTCCTGTTGTCGACGGTTGCCATCGGGTCGACGGCTCGGTCCTGTGATTAAGCACAATGCAAACTCGATATTATCGGCACAGTCATCACTCCCTCTGTCCCTCGCAGATGACAAGGGTTCACAGTGTCAGAGGCGCCTAAAAAGTCAATACAGCGTCAGACAGGCAGAATCTGGGCCAGAGTTTAGACAAAGGTCTCCCTGCCCCGAGACCTTGTGGCCCCTTGAACAGCCGCGTGTGTCATTGTGTCTTAATGGTCTGGAAGTAAGTGCCACAGAGCGTCCATTTTACAGCTCAGCCTCGACTTTCAATCAAAGTTGCAAACTTTTTGTGCCTGCTCTTTTTTTGCCCGTTTGCCATTTGCCCTGCCCGAATTTCAATTTCTGTCAAATTAAATTTGAATAAATTTAACGTAAACAAGAGGAAAGAGCAAGAGCAAATGGAAAACTTTCTGTGGAAAATGGCAATTATTAAATTTTACTTTTTGTCTCAAACTTTTAGCCCTGCCGAAGTTATACTAATTGTTGTTGGCTCCAATGACTTTTTCATTCAATTTCAATTAAAATTCATGTAGTCAAGTTTAGATAAATTTGACGCATACGTTCACCATTCGCTCTGCAGGTCACGCGTTGTCATCGACACGAAATTTAATTTCACGCATGATCCACAGACACCCACCCACCCACACACACACACAATTATACGTGGACACACATAGGGAGTAAATGCATTTGCATAACTGCAACTTAAAGTGGGAAATTTGTTGCTGCTGCGAATTTCATTTCCAATTTGCAGTTAGCTGCCATAGAGTGTGTGTGTGTTAGTGAGTGTGTGTGTGATTCTCTCGCACACAGATGATATGCACGGCAACGAGGCGACAATATTAAATGTGATTGTCATGTGTTGAGAGGCAGTCAGAAAGTTATTCAGCTGTTAGCTTCTATCATTCAATTAATATGCGTTTAATCTGTGCCTAATTTCGTTTATTTTTTGTTGGATTTTGACAAAGTAAACAAATAATTGGCGAAAATGCAAATTTAATAATTTGCATTCTATATGCAATATTTAAATTGTCAATTGTCAATGCTTAAAAACAATTTAATGGCCATTTATATTGACATGAAAATATACCCAAGCAGAAATTATATTTATTTTTATATTTATGGAAACAACTAACTTCTCATCTGTCAGCTGAACACAAAATAGTCTCAAATTTAATTAAATGCTTCGTTCTATAGTTTCCCTGTCGTGATTCTCTCTGAAACCCAATTAACTGTCTTCTGTTGACTCCGAACTGCCCCTTTTATCCTCTATCCGTGCTCTATCCTTGTTTATTGGCCATGCTCTGTGGACCTTTAACGGAAACGTTTAATGGACGCACACTCTAAAAATGTTGCAAGCTCACGCAAGCCACCTCGTCCAGGAAAGGAGCCACCCGCAATGGCTGGAGATTTATGTCAGGGTCATGAAACCGCCTAAACTTAGTTTCTCCCTCTCCCTCTCTCTGCCTCTCTCTTTCTCTGAGCATGTGAGCCGGCTTATTGCCGTGCTTACCATTAGTTAAGGACTTAAGCCAATTTTTTCAATCATTGTGGGTTCCCTGAATTGTGGGCCAATTTGAATATGCTTCGAGTGGCATTTGGGCCTCCGATGCGCATAATCCTCCGATGCGCACTTGCCTGTCGAGCGTGAACTATTGTACGGGTGTCAAAATGAATGCAGCCAGCAGGTGACCGCCAGCCCACTAAGCCACCAGGCGTGCAATTGCAACACAGATATGCTGCATTTGTGGTTGCCTCGGAGCACGCACTCTGTTCGCTCCGCCGTCTGCGCCCCTCCTGTAGCTGTGACTGCGGCTGTGGCTGTGGCTGTGGCTGTGACTGTCGGCATAAATCAACAATGCGACATGTGGGCAGTTGGCAAATCCGCGATTTCAACCTCAAAACATTCCAATTACAACCAAAGCACTACGAGTCCCACGCCCACTTATGTGATAATCAAATTTGCTGCATGCCGCACTAATTGCTACGGAAAACATCGGCGACCGAATGGTGAGGGCTTATTCATGGAACGGAATATTAGAGAAGCTAAAATGCAATTCGCCTCATTAATACTCGATATCAGATGCCCTATAAAATATTTAAATATCTTTCTTTGAGTTCATCTCTTATAAGCTGTGGCACTTTGCATTTCATTCTCTGTGGATTGGAATTGAAAATGCATTTAACCATGGCCATTTTACGGGTTTGCCCTGCCAATCCCCATTTGCACTTGAGAGGCGCTTAACAATCATCGCTCATCGTGGTATAGTGGCACTCAAATGGAAGGAGACAAGATAAGAAAAGCTAAGACTGCACTCAATAGTTGCTCAGAGGCTGGCCAGGGCAGTCTGAAGCTTGAAGAGATGCTAAGCAGCTTAAGACATTTGCCAGCTGCCTGCACTACATGCAAAGCAGCTCTGCACTCACTCTTCTATCTAAGCCCCTCCTCCTCCTCCTCCTGCTGTAGCCTGAGCTAATTATACACTTAATGATGTGACAAAATGGCTGGAAGGGCTGCAGGATGGAGCAGCTAATCCTTAGCCATTGACACCAATGACTGTGTGTGCGTGTGTGTGCGTGTGTGAGTGTGTCTCCGAGTGTGTGTTGGCTGTCTGTTTTGCGATGTTCGATGGCACTCGACCGCAATTCGCCAACTGACAGAACAACAATATCAAAAGTCCCCTTCTAAGCTGTGAGTGTGTTTGCCACTCAATGAGCCACGTTGACTGCCACTTCTACTTCTGGAACACCCTTCGCTGCTCGCCTTTGTGGCTCTCCGATGGCCTGTGCATCTGCCCTGAGGCTCGAGTGCTCACACGGTTGACTGGCCAAACGAGGCTGCTCACTTTTTGTGGGGCGAACCACAAAGCGGATTTGCAGGAAAATTCAGTCTCATGATGTCAATTCTAGGACAGCAGAGACAGGCCAGCAGACAAAGGTGGCTCCACATTTGGGTGTCTCCTGCTTGACTGCCCGGTCAGTGCACAATTCATCTAATTGCGTGGTTTTCCTGTTGCTTCACTCCGTTTCCCGGCTTAATTAATGAATCGGGCTCACTTTACAGTTTTATCGCGTTGTTAACAACGTAAAAGGACGGAGAAGTCATGACAAGGGAATGGCAACTGAGAGATAATCCCCTAGGCAACGTGCTTTGCCTGGCACACGAAGATGTTCGGAATGAATTACTAAGTAACGTGCTCCCAGCTGCGGGTTTTAACTAATTGACAAAATACACAAAATAGAATCAGCCTAGTAAGAATCAGAATCATAATGGCCATGGGGGGACTAAAGGTCTTTTAATTAATTAAATTATGCTTGCAAATACTTGGCTTCCGTTTGCTTTTTTCTATTTCCACGTGGAATATTAAAAGGATTTTTTCATTAACTCTAAGTGTCTGTAAAACGGGGACAATGTCCGGGTCAGGAATCGATTTTAAATTTAAACGATACGATTGAGAGCATAGAAGGGACTCTAAACGAGCAAAACTGCATTACATGAGATTAAAAGGAAAGACAAAGCGAAAGGGCAAAGAGCTAAACAGATTACATTTCAGTTAATTTATTTATACAAAATTGCTGTAAGTTCCGTCTCACTGAACAATTTGTAGCCATCGATAAATGTTGATATTGACATCTGTTTAATCTATGTATTCTTGAGAACAACACGAATTGTAATAGAAGGTTCTCGTAGTCATCTAAATTTTTAAACAATTCCATGAATAACAAAACAGCAATCAGCACATGCAAAGTGCCACGCCCACAGCGCACTCCCTACACCCACCCACCATTCAGGGAATTATTCTATTAAATTCGATGTCTTTTCTCTGTGTATGAAAAGTTGCCCGAAGAAACTCAATTTAAAGTTGAGTCTCGGACTCTCTGAGGCTGCGAGTACGACCGACTGACAGAAGTTGCAATTCGAGTTGTTTATGTATCTGTGTATGTGCGTGTGTGTTTGTGTATTTGAGGCGACAAGGGTCATACAGAGGTGAGAAACCAGACAAGTTGCCCAGGGACTGCGTTTGCTCACTTTTCCTCAATAATGCAAAAAGTTAACACCAAAATGAAAATGAAAAGTTGTTGGGACCGCAACAGATGAGGTATACACTAAGACGGGATAACACTTGTGAAGACATGCCAAAACACACACTCACACACACACACACAAATACGCACATGGACATGAGCAACAAGAAGATGGAGACAGAACTCACTTCGAATGAAAAATGGAAAAAATTGGAAAACTTAAGCTAATTAAAAGGCTTATCACAAATCCATGTGGAAATGTATATATATATATATATATATATATATATATATATATATATATATATATATACGGGTAGAAATTATAATTGTGCCATTTGGAAATTATGTTGGAGCTCTTAAGTGCGTGTTAAAGGCTCAGCGAGAGGGCTGTGTGTGTAAGATTGTTAGAGCGAGAGAGAGAGAGAGAGAGAGAGAGAGAGAGAGAGAGAGAGGCCCAATTTAGCTGTGGCTGTGGCTGTGGATGCGGTTATTTCTTTGTGTGTGCTTATCTTTGTGTCCCCTGTCGCCCGATGCCACCTGCTGCGACTCGTCTCGCTTTTCACCATGCAAATATTTACACTTTATGGGAATCTTTTACACAGCCTTCCCCTTCGCAGCTGTCAAGTTGTGAGCAGGCTTTGTCTTTGGCGTGTCGAGTGTTGGATTTGCACATCTAATTATGTTAATCGCCTCACGTGTGCTTCACAGCATAAATGTTGGGCTTCAAAATTATGGCGAGGTATTTGAGGTGGAAGTGTGATAATAGGGAATTAGGGAAGGCAAGTGGGAAATGGAAGTGAAGCGAAATAAGAGGCAAAGAACAATTCATAATATTTCTCATTTGGGTATCATTACCTGTGACACTCTTCCATAGAGCCAAAGTAAAAACTATAAACAATATTTAAGCGCAACTAAAAGAGTAAAAGAATTTCACATTGTTGAACCGAGGAATTTCGTAAAGGTCTTGCCCTACTTTAGTCGGGTGTATCAGAATTTAGCTGCTGAAACTCTGACAGGAAGGGAAAACATTTCCAATTTATGCTTTGGCTGTAAACTTGAGCCGCATTTTATAGCATGCAGCAGACACAGTGTTGCACAAAGGCGATAAAGTGTAAGGAAGCTGGTTAGATCGATACGAGCTATTTGTGTTCCTTCGGGCAATAAATTAGGTGCAAAAGACTTAACTGCCTACTCTCAAAATCCATTTGCATTTCAATGGAACGAACAACTATGCAAATTCTATCCTCCATATAAAATACGCAATTTATCTTAAATAGAATGCAGCTGAAATAAATAGAGCATATGCGGACTCCCTATTTAATTGTATTCTTTGGTAAGTCCAGTCGACAAACCCGTAATATGAGCTGACCGCAACAATCAGCAAACGAGAACTTTTCTCGGGCTCACGATGGCTGCGTCACCTATTCGTCTGGCGGGCTCTGAGTCTAGGCGCAATGCGCCAATAATTTCTCATTATTTTTTTAGCCGCACAGAAGAGAAGACAAAAGCTGTCAGATGGCATTATCCTTGCCGGTGTCTCTCTTTAAAGTTCAGCCTTTGCTTGGAATGGTTTTATCTACCTTCACGCCTTACCTCCCCATTGGCAGATGCCAGCCCTGCCAGATGTTGGCCATGGGGCGGTTGTGGTTGTGGCTGTGTTTTTCTGTCGCAGTTGCTCATCAAACAAAGTGCATTTTGTCGTTTGGCATGACACAAGTAAAAGCAACAAGAGCATCAGCCACTGCAGCAGCTCATTTTACTTTTTATTCTGCGTTTCTCCCGCTCTGCCATGGAAAATTCTTTTAATTTGAGCCAGCGAAGCGGCAGGCAACGATTTTTCTCGTTTCATTTTTTGAAATACTTTAACTTATTTACAAAGTGCGCGAAATGCCGCAAAAGTATGCAATGGGAGCAGCTACTGCTAAGAATTGTAAACTCTGCTGTGAGCCTTAAGCGGTTCATGGAGTTGGGAGCTGGAGCAGTTGAGCGAGACAGGAGAGCTCAATACTTTTGGTTCTTCTGGGAAACTTTTGCCTCTGCGTCTAGTTTTACTTTTCTATTTGCTGTTCACGAACTATGTGTATTTGGCGAACTACGAGGGGAAAGATGGAGAGAAGTGGAACACAAAATAGCGGAATGGATGTTGGTAAAGTTTTGTGCCTTTGTGCAAATATTTTGCACGGAAATTGCATTTGCGGTGCCGTTTGCAACAGTTTTAGTAGCTGCAACAATTACAACACCAACACCAACAACAACAACCAAAATGCCGTTGATGATGTGAATGGGGGTATGACGGAGCAATGCGGATGTCGATGATGACGATGGCGTGATAATTAAAATTGCGAGAAAGTTGTGTAATAGACTCGCGAAGGCAATGCGGCATGGTGAATGTGGCAGGCACAACGAGGAACAGCGCCAAATTGTAGTGATGGACGGGTGGACGGATTGCGACAACTAGGAGGTATTCAGATGAAGTCCGATGGCCAGATCAAAAGCCAAATAGAAGTGAAATTAAATTGATTTACTCAGCTCTGTCTGGAATTGGTTTCGTTCGCATCCCCAGAGACTTCACAGATATCGTATGAGTTGAGAGAGTATCTTGTACAATGAGATTGCACTTCAAGTTGGCCTTTGAAAATGCTGCGATTTGCATAATTCTCGTCAGTATGAAGAACAAATTGGAAGCAGTTAAGCTTCCGGTTAAGTCATTCCGCAACACAATTCAATTTGTCTTAGTGCCAAATGCAGGAATAATTAAGGCGTGCTTGGCAGAAATAATGAACTCTATAAAGTTTTACCAGCACCGAGAAATATGGAAAACGTGGCAGCTGAGAAATGCCATGAAATTTTAAAATGCTTGAAGAAGGACGGAAAGTTTTTGCCACCTAACGGAAAGTTTGTTTAAACAGGACGAAGCGATCCACGCAACGACTTGCCAAAGTTTTTCAATAAGCAGCAATGCCAAAAACACGACTCAACATGTGTTTCGGACCTGGCCAAGGCGGGCACGCAACAGAGGGCAAAGCAGGAACTGCACAACTGTGAAAATGTGATGAAGCAAGTCACTAAGTGAGACGGGAAGCAGGCAGTGCAGAGCTGAGAAAATATGGATGCCAAGGCCAGGGAGCATTATAATTTATGATAAGCCAATAAAAATAATTGAAATACATTAAAGGCAGGCAGCGCCAACAGCAAACAACCAACAGCCACACATCTGGCCATCCATATGTGTGTGAGGGTACAACGAACCCAGTTGGAGTTCTTTCATCGATTGTTCTGAGGTGAATCGAACTGGGGGAGGCACGAGAATATTAAAGTAATGGCACGCAATAAAAGGCAAGGCCTAAAATCGACGCGGCAATGTCAAAGTTGAGCGGAAAGTCTTACGCCGCATGCTGAACGCCTCAAGACATTCTGATTGCGGCCACTGCTGTGTGAAACGTATGAAAAATACAAAGCTTTATAAATAAAACATGGCGGAAAGTAATGTCAGCATTTGAAGGTGAAATTCGGCGGGTTAAGATGCGACGAGATATGACTAAGTGATTGCTGTTTGATGATTGTTGTTCGATTGGAGATAAGATGACAAAAGACTTTGATTTGCGTGTCTGAGTCAGCGATGAGGAAAGATTTCCCACACGGCCTTACCCCTTTGTGGCTGACGTTGCGTATGCGTAACAAGAACGGAATCGGTGATAAACTGACAAATTGCACACGTATCTCACATTTGCTGTAGTTGTTTGCGACATGTCCCATGCGCGTATCTAATGGACTGTTTTCACATCAGTTTGGGTTTTGTGTACTCATTAAGAAGGAGGGAGTTGTCACGTGGACTAAAGATACTTTTCAATTTTTTATTGTTTCAACTCTTTAGTATTTCAATTTTAGTTCAGCTAGCTGTAAGTCGTGAAAGTTTGCTTGCGCTGTTAAGAAACTAAACTAAACTCAAACTCTTTCAGCATCTTTATAAACTTTTCTTATTCCAGTAGCCACATATTTACCTCATAGTTGGACTATGAAACATTGCAAACTTCTAAGCCTCAGCTACTTGGATAGTGAAAGTTGAAGGCGTTAAGTTTCACGGCTATGGATCTGGGCTAGGTCCGTTGAGATTTGGGTGCATTTAAAACATTTTCTGCCTGACGGTTTTATTTTAATTTGTATTTATTTTGGCTGTTAGCAAGTTAAATTATTAATTCATTATTGAGTCAAAATAACACGCAAAATCAACCGCTGTGCGATCAATTTGAAGCTGACAACTAAATACTTTTGCCACATCATCACAAATGCAGCAAATTAATCAATTTCATTAAATTTCAATTTGCTGCTCTTTTGTGGCTTGCTTCGGGCGGTGGTGTGAGGACAATTTGTTATGTGTCTGCTTTGCATAGCAGAGGTAAAAATAACAAAGGCCAAACAACCAGAGCCAAATGTTGGCGACAACAGCACAATATTTTTATTTCATTATGCATGGCAGGATGAGGAAGAGCGACAGTGGAGGCGGTGGGCATGATGGCCGAGCAAGGCAAAATGGGACAACAATAACGATAATCATAATAACAACAACAATGGCGTCGTTAGCAGTTGAAGAGGAAGGGGAAAGTGGGGGCAGGAGTAGTGTATGATTGACACTTTTATATGCTGATGGTTTGCTGGTCAGTGTCCTCTGCGAACGGGGTCAAACGAGCACGTATGCCAAGTGTTTATATGCAAATGAGTACGAAGCCCACAGTGGCGAGGTTGCAATGCAAGCTACTGATGTCTGGTACAATGCTGATACTGTTCCTCTGCTTAGTCCACTAATCTATACGGGTTGCATTGTGTGTCTGCCATTTTTGCTGGCTTTGCACTTTGTCTCTTAGTAAAGCTAGGAACTCATGAACGAGAAAAGCATTCAGTTTCATTTGCAAGTTAAAAAGAAGTTCCAAATTGCACTAGGTACCAAAAAAGAATCCAAAACCAAATCAAAACTAAGTTGAGTAAAAAATTATCAGTCTGTATTGTAGAGCATTATATAAATACAACAATTTAGTTTATTTTAGCTATCCACAGTCAACGGTTTTTTTTTAATAAAAACAACAGAAACATATATATTCAGATTTTATAATATTTGCTTGAGGGCGCATGAACATGATGAGGGATTATTGTTCTACATGTGTATATTACGCAAGCAAAAATAATTTAAAATATCTTTAAAGTCAAAAAAAAACTGTGGTTAATTTATTAAATTTGCGGTCATAATTTTATTGCGATATAAGCCTTTTATTTTGAGCCCATTTTATATTTTGTTTTAGGCTTAATATGCTGCATTGGCAAAAACACAAAATTGCCTTTTTAAATATCACGTATACGCACCGCATGCAAATATCTTCGTCTGCGGCTGGCACATAAATCAAAACTCATAAATTTTATTACGATCCTTTTTTATTGTGCGCAGGGGAGGAGTGAGGACCCCTAAATGTGGAAATCTGAAACATAAGTCCACAGAGAGTAACATCGTAGGGGATAAGTACATTCTCATATTTCAGATGCTTTTAATAGCGCATTTTATTAACTCTGTTGAGTCTTGTGATTAGCTTATCACTCTCGAGTCTGTCAGGATTATTTTGAATTATTAATGTGAGTGTTGATTATCGGATTGGTGGAAATGAACAACCATTATAAATGCCTTTAGTTGCAGATCCCAAAATACGTTGAGCTGGGCGAGTCTTACACCCAGTCAATTAGCAGCAACAGCAGCCAAGTGAGCAATCCAATAAATTTACCAATTGGTAAAATTGCTCTGCTCTTGCCCAAAGCAGAGACACATCAAACATGCATTCCATACGAGCACGAGTACGAGTCCTCCGGATATGCAACACTTCTTGTGGGTTGCCAGGGGGGACGACTGTGGATGTGGCTGTTGCTGTTGCTGCTTGCTGTCGGTTTCCCTGTCACCCGATGGCAGTTTACTGCTGCTTGGATAAATTTAATGCAATTTAAATGGAACTTTCCTGCTTTCATTTATTGAATACGCATTCCGGCACATACAAAGGGAGCAGCCTGGCAGGCTGCAGCTGTAAATTTTCATATTTGTCACATAATTGGGACGAGGACTGTCTCTGGCTGCAACAGCAGGACATGCCTACAATTTGTACGAAACTTAATGGAACATTGTGTGATAGCTGGGCGTGGACTCCCACAAAGTATGCTCAAGGGGTACAGGCCTTTACTGGCCCTGCCGTTGACGGCATGAAATCTGCAAAGGAAACAGACATAAGTCCCTGTCATTTGCCACACTTGACTTGTTGGAGCTCAGATGATTCATCCTCCCACTCAAAGGCAAATAGTATTATGTATAATTCACTCGCTTTGCTCTGTTTGATGCGAAATGTTTGTTTTGCCCATGTCTTAAATGGCTACCCACGCAATCTCTTTCCCTCTAATAATATTTTAAATTATGTTTACCAAGTAATTCGCCTTGCGCGTCTAATGCGTTTAGCCACTCTCCCAGCGGTGCCTGCAAAGAAAAACCAGAGAAAAGTCAAAAATCATTTTTTGGGCTGTGTTCGCTTCCGCGGCAAAAAGTCTAAAAAATATTTAATGGAGAAAATGATTGTCGTGTGGTTTTCCTGTTTAAATAATAAAAACATTTTAGGGTGGGTCATAAAACTCGCCCTTGATGGATCGTTGGGCAGAATCATATTCGATATCGCAGGTTGGAAATTGAGAATTTAATAATGGCTCCCAAAAGTATTTTGTATTTTCGTGGAAAATCAAACGAAATTTGTGAAAATATTCGGAATCATGTTTGTTATGTGGAATGTATATATAAATACTCGCATTCCGATGACTGAAAACCCGTTTGATACAAGACCTCTTCTGTTCGGCTTTTGTCGTTGCATAAATTAAATTTCCTCATTCATGGGTTCGACTCTTTTGAATTATTTTGCAGCTGCGTAAATATTTACCTGCCGAGTTTTCAATTTGAGGATTTTCTGTGGTTAAGCGTGTGAGGTATGAAACAACATCACACGGAGTCCGAACGAAGTCAGATTCGCTCAGAGGCGGTTTAGTACCTCGTTTTTTGTTTACTTTCGGTTTTTATTAATTTTCTCATGCCGGCACAGAAGTTGTTGTCCCCTGTGTTGTCCCCTGTGAGTCCTTTTATCGGGGACAGGATCTGTTGACATTTCGGGATTTAAGAGAACCCTTTTGCCACTCACAGTGACCCAGTCCCACCCTCCATGCAAATAAATTCAATTCACAGCTAGGCACAGCGTAAATAGAAGCTTTTCATGACCCCACCTGTTTGGGTGCACTTCACTTCTTGAATCAGATTATGTGTTTACAGTGACTGTCGTGCAGTGCCTCGGTTTGCATTCAAATAGCCCCACATCCCACTCGAAGAAGAGTGACCCACTCACCTTAGAGGTGAATTCATTGCCAAGTAAATAAAGTGAAAAGAAATTTCGTTGCCACGCAAATTTGATTTCCTCTGCCCGGGGCACTCAATTGAGCACAAGTCGGCCAGGTTCCATTACGTGTTGCTTTCCCCCATTTGCCGTAAACAATTCCAAATTGCAACAACTTAATTTAAAATTAATGGCACATCTCGCCATCTGTTTTTCGTATTAACTAAAGAACTTTGGCGCAATCATAAGTAAGGTAAATAATTGATTGTGGAAACTTTGAGAACAGCTGGCTGAGTCATGGCCATGGGTAAAGCAAAGCCTTCGAGATCTGATATAAAAAATATAAATTCATGGAGTACTGAGAAAATATATTTCTGCAAATATTCTAAGGAGAAATGAATATTTTTTCATTCAAGTATTCAGTAAATGTTGATTCAAATATTTACAGACAAATGGTAATTAACTATTCCATTCATTTCAACTATGCTTGCAGAATGCCAAACTAAAAAGAAATGCTGTAAATAGAAGTGAAATTTACTTGAAAGGCCGAAAGAGAAAACAAAGCTAAAAGCGAGTGGCCAAAATAACAATGGAAAGGAATACAATTGAAACAAAAGCAGGCAATAAAAGTCACAGAAATTTAAATAAGTTTTCAAGGCGAAATTCATTAAGATTAAAGAGAGGGCTGTGTTTTATGTCTCCATCTGTGGCACTTGATTTGAATTAGGTGCGAATGCCAGAGTTTATTGTTGTTGCCTTCGTGTGATGTTTTCATTTCGTGGAGGTAGAGGAGAGTCAGCTGAGCCGAACAATATATTTTAGACTGCATTGAAATGACAAGAGAAATATTGTCCAAGGAGGCGGACAGCCACTATACAGATATTTATCTTGCTGCTGTTTCGAGTATTTGTCTTGTCTTGGCATATCTCAGGACTAAGCACATCCTCTCAAGCTGGCTGGCAATATTCGAAGCAACAACGGAAGCAATTCACACAATGTAATTTGTGAGTCAAGTTGAGCACTTCCGTCAGCTCTTAATCCTTGCCATGCCTTCGCAGCCGAACTTCCTTTCATTTGCAGAGAAATATTGTGAAGGAAGTTGGTAATTTCAACTCAGCCCTTTTCTCGTTTTGCATGCAAGCAAAGTCTATTAAATATGATTTATTTGAAACATATTTCTACCTTGGCTGTCGAGGATAAACTTTTTTACAGGCACTTAATAAATTTTAAGAAACAGAATACAAATCATCTTAGACTTTGCAAACATGTAGCAAAGTCGCTTAAACAAAATTTAATTTTTATTCGTTTTGGAAATTTGTTGTGTTGCTCGGACTACTTTACATATTATTCCATACTTCACGGACATCGAGCACTTCTTTCTCCATTCATCTCCAATGTGGGAACTCCATTTGTCCAGCTAATTTTTCATTTTTAATGAGCTTGCTTCCCGCTCACGTCTTCTCTTCATGTCTCTTCTGCCCACCTGTGTTTAAGACCGGCTCTATGTCGATGATCCACATCTCTATGCGCCTCTCAGGGGCACGTAGTCAATGCCGAGCAGTTTATCAAAATGACACTCGGCTTAAAGTTCTGCAACTCTGTTGGTCGCCTTATTAATGACAGCAATTTAAGTGCCCGCCAAGCACTTTGCACTGCTTCGTCTTCCCAGCCACGCTCGGCGGAAATGATGTTGTCACCAAGTCAAATCGCTTTATATCCGCTTCGGGGGAAATGACTTGGACGCGGACTCACCTTTCAACTACATTTCTTCTGCACCTGCACTATGTTGGCTTGGCTTTTCTTTGTTTTATTCCCTTTCAGCGTTTCTTTCACTCTCGACTTTGGTACACGATGCTCTTGGCAAGTTTCAATTATAAACACTCTGAAATTGGCTTAGTGCGCTGCACTTTATGGACAGGACGTGCGTGGGACTGGCAACAAACGGAAGTTGGCTGCAATCAGTTGTGGAGAGGAGGAAGAAGGAGTAAGTGGCTTCCTCAATCGACTGTCTGCTTAGTGGAAGTAGAAGTGTGGAGCAATCATGTTGGATTTCTTGTGTGATGCATGAGTGAGCAGGAAATTGTTGAAATAGAAGGAATTAATAGATTCTATTGCAATAAAATTCTAAAAGTAATTATGCTAAGTGAATGAGTTAAAAGACAACAAACTAATTGATAAAAGTTTGTTAAATACATAAAATATTATGTTTAATTATATAATATAATTTGTAATTTAATTCTCTTTTATCAAAACGAACACATAATTACAATGTTTTTCTTGACCAATTTAAGTGACTAGGGTCGGTTTGTGGGGCCTTTTAAAGAGTTGTATTGTGGACTGTGGTTGATGAAGAGCACCAAACTGAAGGTGGGTCAAGCGTCAAATGGCAAACGAAAAGGCAAGACAGAAACATATTCAGAACACAACAGCAGGAGCCAAGGAGCCCTCACACAGCCAGCACGAAACTCATATCCCTAGTTGACCGTAAAAAGTTTAAATGCGCTGAAGTGCCAGCTGCAAACCAAAAAACACAACACAAAATCTACAGCAAAGGCATAAACAAACAATGCAAAAACTGAAACACAACAAATTGTAAAAAAGAAAAAGCTTCAAAACTTTTGTAATTGGGTAGTGGGAAATGAAAGTCTATGTGGAGAAAGTCGACAGGCGAGAGGGAAAAGCAAAATGAAAAATTGTTGCAGCTTGCTTGTGTTTTGGTTCGTGTCCTCTTCTACCCACATGCAACAGCAGGAGAAAACTAGCTGAACTATCAGCAGCTACAATGAACAACAATTCAGCACATTCACACACATAACCATACACACACACATACAAACACATACATACACATGCTCGTGCGCCCCCGAAGCTGCAAGTAAAAGGTTCTGCCAAAAAAGTCGTCAAGTGCTCAGTCCTGTGTTTAGTTTTAAGTGTAGATTTTTGGCTTCATCACACACGAATTTATGCTTTGTTTCGCAATGCGGACTCCTCCGTCCTCCTAAGAGAAGCCACGGACCATATCATTATTCATTTCTGGTTGAGCAAAATTAATGAGCTCGGCTGGGACCGAGCAAGAGGTAGAGCCAGAGGCAGAGCTAGAGGCAGATGATGAGCATAAGGCAGCTGCTTCTGCGGTTTGTTTAAAGTGGTCTGGCCAAATGAACTTGTCGGAAATTGTCCGGTTAGTTGACTCTGCAAACATAAAGTAGACCAAATGGACATTACCCTACGAATCCAAATGCTAAATGCATGTGGATTCAGTATAATTTGTGTGGCATATGCTTATTCTTGTCTGTAATAAGTGTAAATTTCGGTCTAGCAGTGTGAGAGGGAGAAAGAGGAAGATATCATTGAAGGTCATAGCAAACTATCAATGTCGGCTAAACAGATAGAGTGAGAATTACGATTGTTATTTGCTTATTTCAAGAAAAGGGAAGAGCCACAAGGGATAAAACAGGGTCAACTGCTTTCAATTGGGTCAGCATGATTCAAGCGACTCTAAGAAAATCGATAAGCGGTGATAAAAATGGGTCACAAATGGGCAACAGAAACTCCATGAAATATATGATATTGTGTTACTTTTTCATTGTCTCAGAAATTGTTGGTTTGCTCAACGTATGTGCAATCAGGAAGGCTTTCTAGAATCCCATTTTAAGCCAACCAGATTTCAGCGAAACAAAATGTTGGTCAATTTGAAAGAAGTTTCCATGGGGAGACTTAAAAAAAGAACTCAAATCGTCTGCAACAAAATAAACCAAAGGTGGGCGAAGAGACTAGAGGCTCAGTTGTGGGACCGCATGCAATGTGTACTGCCGACTGTGGCAGCCTGGCAGTGGGTCTGTGTTGTCGATTGCACTCACAATTAGGCGACTGAAAAACACATCAAACAAAACGACGAGTGACGGGAAAAGGCGGAAAATTGCAATAGACGAGTTCACACGCTCAGGAAGCAAACACGCATCAGGACTGCGTATACGTAATTTCCGGTGCTCTTTTTAGCCACGCTATCCCCGACGGTTCTCTGTAAGCTACTTGATCGAAACTAGGTGGGAAGCACTATGTGCTAGCGAATGGCGTTTACGAACAACGCTTCAAAAACAATGAATAGTCGAGAGGCTCTTGAATGACGCCCAATGAATACGGGCAGGCAGTGCTGCTCCATCGTGGATTACGCGTCCTGCACCACACACAGTACCACCACTAAAACAAAAATGTTTCCTGCTGCATCTTAAGCCACTGTGGAAAATTTAAGTTCATTTTCATTCGGGTGAGGGATCCTATTCTTCGAGTGCATCAGAATTGAATCCTCTTACTAACATGCATTGCATGAGTATAACACACTCATCTGAGGGCCGCTTCCCCATGGCAGTGCACTCCGAAATAAAATTCATTTGCAACAACGAAACACGCTATTTGGCACGCCATCTAGGTTTATGGTTGCCTAAGCAGGAGTGAGCGGAAGGAAGATGAGGATGGAGCCGAGTCGAGTCTTCGTCTAATGCGCGAGCAGCAGCTGCTTATCGGGACACATCATACACACGTTATTCCCTTCCGTTTCCTCTGCTTCACTTCCGTTTCATTTCATGTTCCGCTTTTCTCCCTCTGTTTGCTTTTCAGCTGTGCTTGTTGATATTGCAGCAGATACAACAAGAAACAGTGCTGAGAAACATCTCCAGACCCTTCAGAATTGCTATTGTTTATTTTTTACCAGTGTAAAACAAACATTTCATTGCTTTTCTTTCATTTTCCGGATGGGAAAATTGCAACAGCTTTGACATCTCCGTAAATGGCAAAAACAAAAAATGTGTAAGTGCTGGAAAGGTCATAAAAGCATTGAACAAGAGCACTGTAATGCTCATATTTAAGGTTCCATAGGAGTCGGATTTAGTTTCACACGCATATTTATAATATATATTTTATTTTATCTGTATTATAAAATATCTTTTATGTTTTCTTTTCTTCTATAGTCAACTGTCTACAATTCTGAGACTTCTCTTCAGCTGCATGTTAATATTTAGTTATGGACTTCTTAACTCTCCTTTCTTGCTAGAGACACATTAGGAAGTAACGTATAAAAAATTTCAATCTTCATTATTAATTTATATATTTACAATTAATTAGTGATTTTTATGTTTGTCTGTCTTCGGCAGGAAAACGGGGACTCTACGATTAAATTTTGCATCACTTAATAAATTTTTATTGAATTGGAGACTGGCCAACGCTACGCAACGTCAAAAGTAGATCTAAAGCAGACGCAAGACCTAAGCCAAAAACTATTAACAAAGCAAACAAAACAAACAGAACCAAACAAAAGGTCCACACAAACTGTAGCATGCCACAAGGCACATCGCATACAGAGGGAGAGAGAAAGAGAAAGACAGAGAGAGACACTTGAATGTGTGTAGACAAAAGGGAAAGCAGACAAAAAAATAATACTCTCAGCAACAGTTGAAAATATACGACTTGATGATACTCTATTAAATTGAAATCAAACCAAGAGCTGTGATTGTTAACACAAAATACTCATGTAAGTTAATCTATTGAGACCCTCATGTAAGTGGGTCTCGAAATGGAGAAAATTTTGTTGAATGTTGAAAGATTGGTGCCCCATCCACTTGAGGCAGCCTCAATGTAAAGCCATATTTCTTATTCAGCTTCATCTCCGTCTCTGGTCGAAGCATGTCAATTGCATCATTAATAATGGCATTTGCCATTGTTCTACTTCAGACACGGTCCAGCTGGCTGGCCGTACATTAGGATACGTGCCCAAGTCTGTGTGCCGACTCTTGAGTAATGGTTCGCACATACGCCAAGAGCCTTGCAGACAATGAACTCAAAGTGAGCCAGGAGGAGGAGAGGGAGACTCAGCTGTCCGACTGGCACAGCTTTGATTGAGCCCTTTCTCCATTTAGTGCTGAAATAGGAGCGTGATCTGCATTGCAAATCATGGCGAAACTCAACCAATTCCGATTCAGTTCTACTGCCGACTATGCTCTGCCCAACTGCTCAGCGGCTCACCTTTCGATTGGCCCTCTCACGACACATTGCGTCTACTCAATTTTTCAATTTGCTGCACTTTAATTGATTTGCGGACAGCGCGTCGCATCATAAACACCGCAAAGCACTTCTAATGCCCAATTTAACAAATTAGCAGCTCCACAGTGACTGCCGACAGTGCCCTACAGAAGTCTGCTGACGACGCGCCTCGAATCCAGGTAGCCACAGCAGGGGAAAAAATAAAAAGATTTATGGGCTGCCTCTCAAGCGTACTATATTCTCTCGTTAATATCACACAATTTACGCATTATGTTGCCAGCAGCACATGTCCTTTCGTCTCTCTTCCTTCTGCACCGACGGGACCTGTTTGGAACAGGCGAAAAACATAAATATGTTGATGGTGGTTTCGGTTAAGAGTCTCGCCTGGCTGATACACGTGTGTGTGTGTGTGAGTCTGTGTGCGATGCGTTATGTGCTTCACATCCTAATTACATTTTAATGCCAAGGCATTTGGCACTTTCTATGCCAGCTTTCTGCTCCAATGTAAAATTAATGCGTTTTACAGGATAATAAGCCACCAGACAGCTTATTTGGTGCATTAAATTTGCTTAAGATAAAATTGTAATCAGAGTTGCAAAATGATATTGGGTAAGAGAAAATACTAAAATTTGAATATTGGCATTATTGAATATTCATTGACAAATTATGAAAATTATTTTGAACATGTCTTTTTGCAAATCATTCATTCAAGAGTTTTTGAAGTTATCAAGTTGAATAGTTAGTAAAATTAGGTTGGGGTCAAGTTTTTGATTTTGCTCATGCAAATCGCTGTGACAACAGCAACAACAATGATCAAAACTGCGAAACTTTTCTGTGGCATACAAATGAAGCGTCTAAATAGCTGAAGGCATGGGCTTGGCAACAATTGTCCTTTTAGCAGCCAATAAGCCGCACCCAAATCGTTGCGAGGAAGTAAGTATTGAGGAACTGAAGCACCAGACGGTGATATGAAAGTGTGGCCTAGACTTTTATTGGGGCCTGAGATTGCCGCAACAGCCGGTGAGGAGCGCACAATGGGGACATAATTGTAATTGAGAGGGAAATAGTTGGACTGGCATCAAGAAATGTGATGGCACTTGGCGCTTTTCCAAATAACAGCAGAAGCAGCTGGCGCTGAGCATAGCACAGCAGGGCGCCTGGTAGTAGTTGTAGCTCACTCCGAGATCCAGCTTTAGTCTCCATATCCATTTCCATTAACGTCGAACCATTTTAATATTTAAAATATCATTCGCAAAGAGAAAATTGCGCAAACCAGAATTTTACGACCAGGATGAATAATTCAGCAGGAGACAATAATAATAGTTAGGATATGCCTTGCGCTGGCAAGCTCTTGAGTATCAGCTCCCCGAATCCGGTATCCAGGCAGTAGGCAGCCCGTTGGCTTAAGTGCTTTGCATGTGAAAATCCCTTCAAAACACATACGTTGACTCAAGCGAAGTGGAGTTGGAGTGGAGTGGAGTGGGAAGGGGTGAAGATATTGACGCCAATCTCATGGGCTGAGCTTTGGCAGGACTGAGACTGAGAGTGAGACTGGCAACAGGAACCGCTGCAGGGAGACATTTAATATGCAAATTAAAGTGCAGCCAGGTGAGCAGTTGAAACCAGACCAAACCAGACCAGACTACGACTCAAGTGAGAGTCGCGCGAATGTTAATTTTCTGGCTCAAGTTGAAGGCGCCCAGAAGAATGCAAAGGCTTTTATCAAGCCCAAACTTTAACGCGCCTCAGCTTTGCAAATGTTGCTTATACGCCACGTGCGCCCAGGCACAGCATAAGTCAGAATGTATATATATATACTCTCGCGTATGCGAGTTGTATGTGTGTTGGAGTGAAAGCCATAAATTTTGCTGGCTGAAGCACGTCGAAATTCAAATTTACTTCGTTGGCGTAGAAATCATTCGTATGACTATCGCCAGATGGCCGAAGGCAACGGATAAACTCACAGGAGAGACCTCAAATATCCTCGTCCGGCTGTTTCCAGTTGCCCTGATGAAATGCAAATTTATAAGCAGAAAGCTGAATTGAGTTACGGGAAAACACGAAACACAGAAAAACAAAAACATCGAAATAAATATGACAAGCAGGCAGCCAAAAGAACAAATGATATGCAGGAGTCTCTCGAGCGATAGACACGCTCAACAGCAGAAAGTTTGACTTTAAATATGGAATTTAGATGTTTGGATAACAAAATAGTCAAATCAGTTCAGTTGTTTTATTTTGTCCAATTTGAATTGAATTTAATTGTTAATCTAGTTATTTCTAACATTATTTATTCTCTAATTAGGAGCTTAGCCTCTTTTCAACTAATTCTTCTCACATTGTTAAACTACTTAAAAGTGCCACAAAGCAAAAAGTTTATTTGTAGAGCGAGGGCCAGACAAAATTGGGTTTCTGACCTCTAGCAGGCAAGGAACCAGCCTCTGCTTATAATATCCCAAGAGTGCAAAGGCGACGACAATGCGTCTCGGCTACATTATAAAACATGACTCAAGCCCCACCCTCGTCAATCTCAACGTGATTCTCAAGTTTTCCCAACCAAAATGTCATTGGCATGAGGATGCTCTCTCTTAGCCTGAATAATACAAGTTATAATGAGTATTTCTTATAAAGCAGAGCCAGACTTCTTAATTATACAAATAAATTTATTTTTTGAGCATCCATGCTGTGTCTATAATCTCATCTGAATAGGAATGAAAGTCATCTCGTCATACCTGTTGGGTCTTCCTATCTCCCATCTGCTGATCTTGCGACAAATCCGTTTATTGTGTGCCCTTCTGAGTCCCATTGAAGGCAGAAATCCCCGTGTCAAGAGGCAATCTCAATGCCAATCACACTTCTCAGCAGAAAGCGAAAACAGAATGGAAGTCTCTCGCACAATGGGCATAAATGCAATACAATCTGTTATGCGAATGTGAAAAGTATAAGCGAAAGCTTTTCATATTCAACCTGACACTGAGAAATGATTTCAATTTCTCACCTCGCCCCTACCAGGAGACCTCTCGCTGAGCATGGAAATCCAATTGATGCTGAGACGTTTGCTGAAAGAATCTCACACCTTTTTTCCATCTTAAACTGATTTGACTTCGGCATAGACATGCGTTTCGCAGTCTATACTCTACTCTCCTTCCCTAAGAGACTATTTGCCAGTTCGCACCTGCCAATTGCCCACTAGATGGAGGAAGGAGGTGGCTGTGATTCTGGGTTTTCCGTCAGCTACTGGAAATGAATTGTATTTTTCGTTTCAAATCCACATCAATTTCCAAATCTGGATTTTCGCTTCTCGCTCGTTAGGGAGTGGTGGTGGGTTAGTGGTGTCGAGCTCCGGCTGGAGGGGCCAATGGGGCAATGGGAAAACATGTTTGCGAGTTGTTCTTTTATAAGCAAGCGCAGGGCAACTTTGTGGCAAATTGTTTTGCAGTTTAAATCGCTTGCTATCAATCTCCAAATTGCCTGCTGTTAAAATGATAAACGCTCCGTCGGGCTGATAGACTTATTTTCAGTCGAATCCACCTGGGTTGCTACTCATTGCAAGAGAGTAGTAGCCACAGCAACGCTTTTGAGGTTTCAAGCGCCATTTAGAGCTTCCTGTGAATGACTTCATTCGACTCAAAGCAGATGGAGCTCAGACCCGCACATATGGCGTCTCAATTAATTTTTAATATTACAAAGAGAGCTCAGCAGGCCTAATCACATGTCTTAACTAGCCAATTTTCTTTCCTTCTCAATATATTTCCATATTCACAGATCATGAATTTGCAAGGCTGATGAGTAAATATAGTTGAGACCCAAAATTAATGTAAACAATTCAAAAGAATTCACAGAAAATAAGGCAAGGTCTTATTTATAGAATATTTAGCGGATCTCTGGTATCTGTATGGACAACAGCCAAAACAAACAATCAATGTGTATTACAAATTGATTTTGCTTATATCGAAATGTAAGAAAATAGAATGAAAATTGGAATTTATTGTACAACGCAGTTTGGGAGATCATTTATTTAATGTACTCAACAGCAACGTAACAAGTATATAACTTTTGAATATGTGAGTTTTTATCTGCAAATTGATTACAATGGCTCCTGCAGGATCTTTTTGGAAATCGAATTTGTCACTATTCTTTACCGCATTCTCTTTTCTCTGTTTTCACTTTGTTTGCTTCTCAATTTGCATTGCCAGCAGCAACAAAGCGAATTGCTGAATCGTCAGTCGGCCAAATATTTATCACGAGCTGCTGCGGGCTGTTTATTCTTATATTTACTTGCTTGTTGACTTTACTTTTGAATGTGGCCCGCAAAACAACAGAAACAGAGCAACCAATGCCCAATTGGCTAATTGATGTGTGCACCGAGAGTAAACGACAAAGATAAACATTTCAAGCTTCGTCTTCAAATCACAGAATTCAAAAGCAACGACAGTGTCTGGATTGCAAGGCGCTTCCCACATAGAATTCCGCTGACTGACTGACAGAGTGACAGAGTGAAAAAGTGTCACTCAGACAATCGCACAAGGCACGAACGTCTCCATCTGTCACCTTCTGCAAAAGCAGCTCCTTCCCGAGGCTGACACTGAGCAATGTGCACAAGTGTCGGGCCAACATGACTCGTCCGTCCTTTGGGTATGCAACGCGAATGTTCCCCTCCCAGCTTTCGCCTTGAGTCCCCGACAACATCATCATTACGTCATACCTAACAAACTTGGCAAGCCAACGTGGTAATGCCCGCCCAAAGAAGAACAAATGCATTAAAAATACTCGAAAAGCTAAAGAAGTTAGATGATCCTTCATTTGTTTCGTTTTTTGGACCACAAAATGGTAGAACATATTTAGTGAGAAGAGGTAACTATCAAGCGAATGCGAATCGTTGCACGGAACTCGTTTCACCAGGTTTTGTGCTAATGATGACAGTAGAGGGTGCTTTCGTTTTGGTATGGCTCCTGTTGTTGATGTTGGAGGCAACAACTATTTGGCCAACTTGACATTTTCAGCATTTGGCTGTGGCCACATCAAGCCATATGTCGACATGTGTCACACTGGGCTGATTCTCTCTTCGTCGACGACTCGCATGGAAGTCTGTGCCACATGCGAATAGAGACGACCGCAGGAGACGACACATGTTTGTCAGCGTGTCAAGTGGGCGAGTGCACAGCGGGAGTGTAAAATATATAAATATATAGTAATATATTATATGAATATAGAATAAGGAACGTGGATGTCCCTCATATTGTTTAAAATATGTTAACAAATTGTCGCGATAGGTCATACTCTCGCCCAAATGCCATGAAACGGGTTCTTGTGCGAATAGCCTTGACAGTTGCCTCATCATTCATTGGGGTTTTGTTAGAGTGTGGATAAGCTTTTAAGGTAAACTATGTAGAATTTTTTCAGCCCTTAGTTATTTTGTTTTTGTTGTATTTTTGTTGTGTGATAATAATAGACTACCTATCTTGTGTCATTTTGTATCCTAACAAAAGCTATCAAGTTCTTGTGCAATGCAGCACAGAACGCTAACTCAAAATAATAAAATTACTTTTACTAATCTGTCCGTAAATGTTGAGCAGCCATTTTCAGACTCATTTAATGTTACTTTCATATAGTATAATATAATCCAATATACATTTGAGCAAATGTACTCTTTATTAGCTCCAAATGTGTGCGTAATTATGTTGAGCATAGACCTTTAGAGCGGGCCATAGGTTCATTTTCGTTCAACAATATTCAGAGTAACCGCAAATGGACGACGCGCTATTTAAATGCTACAGAAGCACCCCAGCAATTATAATGATAGCAGATAAGTATCACATACACATAGTCAAACACATAGCCATAGTACATACGACAGGTCAAGAGCACACTTCGAGGCTAAAGCCGTTGGTTGTTAATTTTGAGTGCCTACGTCGCGTATACGTAATGCGGAAGGAGCAGTTTGAATGTAATGTTACTTGACTTTACTCTTTAACTCAGCTATTGTTGTTTGAGCTTGCCATATACCATATATCTGATGGGCCCGCTTTCAGCTTGAATGACACTTTGTGGGCGTGGCCACAGACCCATGCCCAACACCTGTGTGTTTACCCTTCTCATATGGTAATATTCCTGCAGCTCTTTTCTGTTATTGTTAACTCTGTATATTTGTTTGGCTTAGTAGGCCATTATTATGATAACAGCTGTGTGTGCGCTTTTCTCCCTGGCTGTTTTGTGTTGCTTCAACGTAGCCAAGAGAAACAAACAATACACTTTTAAGTCTCTCGCGCTGATGAATTGGCAGATAATTAAATATGCCAACTGTCGGACTGAACGTTGCGCAACGTAGCTTTCTTAAAGGCTGACTGACAGGCGGATAGATTGGCAGCATGACAGTCCAACTGGCAACCGGCAAGCGACAACATACATGATTGCAATTGGTAAAGAGACAGTTAGAGCAGAATACGATAAGAAAAGGGGACTTGGGACTTGTGCACACATGAAGATTTGCATATTGATTCATATGGCAATTGCTAGTAAATGAATTGCTTTCAATACACATTTGCGACAGCTGCAAATGTTGATTGATTTTCAGGATATGAGCGACAAATTCTATCAAGTGTAATCACTTCTACTTAGTTTGCGTCCATTGGATTGTATAGCTATTTAAAGCGACACGACTTATCCCTATCTGATTGACATGTATATTTCTAAGCTGCTTACAAAATGTAATACCCAAAGTCATTTACTTATTACCAACATGTGTTATTGGTGCTAGAATTGAATATTTTCATGTTTAAAATAAAGTCAATGCAACCATTATATGAGTTATTTATACTGTGCATGTATGTATGTATCATTGTCAAGTATTCTTTGGGGCTTAGCTAATTTCCAGGCAATAAATTTTATTTTTCAATTTCAAAGAATTAGCAGTATATATATATATATAAAGAAGTCATCCTCCTCATTATCATCAATTCATTATTATGCTACAAACAGTGGAAAATCATTTTGAGGCACAAAAATACTCACTTGTCAGTTGTTATGATACGATCAATTATATTGTTGATGTTAATTAAAGCGTTAGAGAGATCATTATTTTTTATTTTATTATTTTATTTTTGTTTTTCGTTTTGTATTGAAATTGTTGTTCCTTCTTTATGTTTAAATTTAGTTTTCACTTAGAAAGGTATACACACTCGTGTATGAAATTAACGTGCTGCAAACGCAAATATAAAATTTAAATAAGACTTGTTCACATAAACACACACATTTACAATTATAAAAATTATTTGGGAGTCACAACAACGAGTCCGGCAATTGCAGCCTTTAACAGCTGAGTTATTTTAGCATTTAATTAAAAGTAATTTTCATACGGCGAACCGCTCATACGCACACACACACACAGACAGGTTCGTAAAGGAGGTTAAATTTATATGCGCATAATTTTCGACGGAAAACCTGCGACCGTTGCGACCATTTTGGCAGTTGAATTGCATTTACAGCATGCTAAATGTGAGAAAGCCACGCGAAAAAATATAATATTCTCAACTCCAGCAATAAACCACGCAATTATAAAATTTGCATAAATATATTATATATATATATATATATATATATATATATATATATATATATATATATATATATAAATATTTAAATGTATAAATGTGTTTTGCTATATATAACATAAAAATTAAAAAAAAGTTTAAATTTGCTAAAAGAAAACAAGTAACGAAACTCTAGTCGAGACTGCTCGACTAAGAGATACCCTGAATCCATTGGGCTGTAATACCATTCATTAAGAGCTTCATTTATTCATTAATAGTAACCAACTCAAGCACACACACACACACAAACATATGCATGCACGTAATATGCTCAATGCGCAGTTTTGCGGCTGCAGCAGAGGCTGTGCTATGCAAACTTTATTGTTTAATAACTTTTTTTCTCGACCTATGTTCTTAATGAAATTTTCGGGGCATGATTATGACATCCAAATGTACCTATTTGCCAAATTTCAAGTCTCTAGTATTTGATATACGTGAGTTATCGATTTTGTTGAATTGTGGGCGAAAGGGGCGTGGCATCAAAAATCCAAAAATGACAAAATGTGCGGATTCAATATAGCTATCAACCACAACTTAGTGCACGATTCTATCTTTAACGGTGTGCACGCCAGACCTCAAAAACAAAGCGATATTTTCGATAGTTATCGATAAAAAAGGAATGGGACGAGTTATCGAAAAAAAAAAATAAACTCGTACAGCGTATGGTATTATCGAGCATTTTGCTTTTTATTTGAAGTCTCTAGCTTTTGTGGTTGCAGAAATCCAGGTGTTTACACGGACGGACGGACGGACGGACGGACGGACGGACGGACGGACGGACGGACGGACGGACGGACGGACAGACGGACAGGGCTAGTTCAACTCAGCTCATCGAGCTGATCAAGAATATATATACTTTATGGGGTGTGGCACGCCTCCTTCTGCCTGTTACATACATTTGCACAAAAACATTATACCCTGAAATTTCCATTTTCAATGGATTCAGGGTATAAAAAAACGTCATAACAAACAATCACTAAACCGGTAATACACGTACACACATTCCTTTTAAAAAATATTTCAAAGAGCATTAACAGTGCTAAAATTTTTAGTATAATACACAAAGAAACTTATCGAAGCAAATTGACGTTATTTGCATTCGTAGTAGTTTCAAACTTTTTTTTTAAATATTTTTTTTTCTGTTCCTATTCAAGTTTTAGTTTTTTAAGTTATCTGCTAAGTGATATAGACTTTTAGCATATCACATGGCCAAACCTACAAATTATTGCTTCTTTTGTTATTCCAGGTATAAGCCACTATCTACTCTAGTCTATACACTCACTCGCACACACACTCACAGAGACGGGGTTCGTTGCCTCTTTATTTATTGCCTCACTTCGATTTTTTTTCTATTTTTACGCTTCTTTGACACGGGGCAAACATTCATTATAATGCCGGATAATTATTTGTTATTGTTATTGTTGTTGTAGCTACGCTTACGTTAAGCGCATTGCTCATTACGTCGAATCTTTCAATAACAGGTCATTCCATTCCGTTGCGTTGCGCACAAAAGCCGCTAAGTAACTGAGAACTTGGCTAACGGGAAAATGTTGGACTGAACATTGGCAACGGCAGAATCAGTGGCAGTGGCAGTGGCAGCGACAGCGACAGCAACAGAAGCAGCGCTGCTTTCAATTGACGTTTGACGTTTGCGGAGTTTGCGCAGTTCAATCAAAACAAATTTAACACTTATGTGGTGCTCGGGGTCGAAATGAATGCGAAACTGGAAATAGAAACATAAAATTCCCGCAATATTAGTACTTGTTGAAATCAAAGTCAAATATTAGCAATAGCCTTTAAATACATATTGGATTTCAAACATGTATTGAAAATATAAATTAATATTAATTATTAATTTTATGTCCTATATTCTAGCAAAGCGTTGTAATAAAACGAGAACTTTATATATATTTAAGTAATATTTAAATAATATATATATTCAAGTAATAATATGAGTCATACAATTACTGAATATGAATCTTTTATACAGAAACTTATATTGAAAATTTGTTTCGCCAATCAACTGAAAAATGCTTGTTTGTTTATCTGCCATGCCAGGCTAAAATTTCCATATTTTTGATTTACATACTGCCAGCCAGATTTCGTTTACAATTTTTCATTTCTAGGAACAAAATGCATAAAAATAGCTCTTGGCATCCAGAGAATGACTGACATTGCTTTGTTTCCTAAAATACAAAATATATAATATGAAAATATAAAACTTTCGAGCTTGCAGTAGTCAGTTGCAAATATTCATGGTCCTTTGTACTACTGTTTTTTCAGCTTGTCGGTTTCGGTGCAAGTTTCAGCATTGTACTACGAATTCAATGTACATCAAAGCAAGCGGCAGGTGATACCAATGAAAAAAAAAAAAATACAAGACAATTGGAACAAGCGGAAAGTTGAAATTCATTCAAAGTTTATTGCATTGTTTGACAATATCAAAGCATGAATCGCATCAAGGGAGCCAAACGCAAACACAATAATCTATGACAATTTCTTAGTATATTTTAAGCAGAAGCAAATTCACATTCCATATTCCTTATTCATACACATATTATATTATTATTATCTTTGTATCTCTTACATTCCTGATGTGTACTCGACCACTTGACACGCTGACAAACACGCGTCGACTCCTGCGGTCGTCAACAAAGAGAGAAGCAGCTCAGAGTGACATATGTCTACATATGTCTTGATGTGGCCACAGTCGAGTGCTGAAAATGTCAAGTTGGCCAAGTAGTTGCCTACAACAGGCGAAATATGAAGAAGAAGGCACCCCTGCTGCCATCATGATTTGCACAAAACCTGGTGAAACGAGTTCCGTGCAACGATTCGCATTCGCCTGATAGTTGCCTCTTCTCACTAAATATGTTCTACCATTTTGTGGTCCAAAAAACGAAACAAATGAAGGATCATCATTTGTTCTTTTTTGGGCGGGCATTACCACGTTGGCTTGCCAAGTTTGTTAGGCTACTGCGTAATGATGATGTTGTCGGGGACTCAAGGCGATAGCTGGGAGGGGAACATTCGCGTTGCATACCCAAAGGACGGACGAGTCATGTTGGCCCGACACTTGTGCACATTGCTCAGTGTCAGCCTCGGGAAGGAGCTGCTTTTGCAGAAGGTGACAGATGGAGACGTTCGTGCCTTGTGCGATTGTCTGAGTGACACTTTTTCACTCTGTCAGTCAGTCAGCGGAATTCTATGTGGGAAGCGCCTTGCAATCCAGACACTGTCGTTGCTTTTGAATTCTGTGATTTGAAGACGAAGCTTGAAATGTTTATCTTTGTCGTTTACTCTCGGTGCACACATCAATTAGCCAATTGGGCATTGGTTGCTCTGTTTCTGTTGTTTTGCGGGCTACATTCAAAAGGAAAGTCAACAAGCAAGTAAATATAAGAATAAACAGCCCGCAGCAGCTCGTGATAAATATTTGGCCGACTGACGATTCAGCAATTCGCTTTGTTGCTGCTGGCAATGCAAATTGAGAAGCAAACAAAGTAAAAACAGAGAAAAGAGAATGCGGTAGAGAATAGTGACAAATTCGATTTCCAAAAAGATCCTGCAGGAGCCATTGTAATCAATTTGCAGATAAAAACTCACATATTCAAAAGTTATATACTTGTTACGTTGCTGTTGAGTACATTAAATAAATGATCTCCCAAACTGCGTTGTACAATAAATTCCAATTTGCATTCTATTTTCTTACATTTCGATATAAGCAAAATCAATTTGTAATACACATTGATTGTTTGTTTTGGCTGTTGTCCATACAGATACCAGAGATCCGCTAAATATTCTATAAATAAGACCTTGCCTTATTTTCTGTGAATTCTTTTGAATTGTTTACATTAATTTTGGGTCTCAACTATATTTACTCATCAGCCTTGCAAATTCATGATCTGTGAATATGGAAATATATTGAGAAGGAAAGAAAATTGTGTAGTTGAGACATGTGATTAGGCCTGCTGAGCTCTCTTTGTAATATTAAAAATTAATTGAGACGCCATATGTGCGGGTCTGAGCTCCATCTGCTTTGAGTCGAATGAAGTCATTCACAGGAAGCTCTAAATGGCGCTTGAAACCTCAAAAGCGTTGCTGTGGCTACTACTCTCTTGCAATGAGTAACAACCCAGGTGGATTCGACTGAAAATAAGTCTATCAGCCCGACGGAGCGTTTATCATTTTAACAGCAGGCAATTTGGAGATTGATAGCAAGCGATTTAAACTGCAAAACAATTTGCCACAAAGTTGCCCTGCGCTTGCTTATAAAAGAACAACTCGCAAACATGTTTTCCCATTGCCCCATTAGCCCCCCCAGCCAGAGCTCGACACCACTAACCCACCACCACTCCCTAACGAGCGGGAAGCGAAAATCCAGATTTGGAAATTGATGTGGATTTGAAACGAAAAATACAATTCATTTCCAGTAGCTGACGGAAAACCCAGAATCACAGCCACCTCCTTCCTCCATCTAGTGGGCAATTGGCAGGTGCGAACTGGCAGATAGTCTCTTAGGGAAGGAGAGTAGAGTATAGACTGCGAAACGCATGTCTATGCTGAAGTCAAATCAGTTTAAGATGGAAAAAAGGTGTGAGATTCTTTCAGCAAACGTCTCAGCATCAATTGGATTTCCATGCTCAGCGAGAGGTCTCCTGGTAGGGGCGAGGTGAGAAATTGAAATCATTTCTCAGTGTCAGGTTGAATATGAAAAGCTTTCGCTTATACTTTTCACATTCGCATAACAGATTGTATTGCATTTATGCCCATTGTGCGAGAGACTTCCATTCTGTTTTCGCTTTCTGCTGAGAAGTGTGATTGGCATTGGCATTGGCATTGAGATTGCCTCTTGACACGGGGATTTCTGCCTTCAATGGGACTCAGAAGGGCACACAATAAACGGATTTGCCGCAAGATCAGCAGATGGGAGATAGGAAGACCCAAAAGGTATGACGAGATGACTTTCATTCCTATTCAGATGAGATTATAGACACAGCATGGATGCTCAAAAAATAAATTTATTTATATAATTAAGAAGTCTGGCTCTGCTTTATAAGAAATACTCATTATAACTTGTATTATTCAGGCTAAGAGAGAGCATCCTCATGCCAATGACATTTTGGTTGGGAAAACTTGAGAATCACGTTGAGAGTGACGAGGGTGGGGCTTGAGTCATGTTTTATAATGTAGCCGAGACGCATTGTCGTCGCTTTTGCACTCTTGGGATATTATAAGCAGAGGCTGGTTCCTTGCCTGCTAGAGGTCAGAAACCCAATTTTGTCTGGCCCTCGCTCTACAAATAAACTTTTTGCTTTGTGGCACTTTTAAGTAGTTTAGCAATGTGAGAAGAATTAGTTGAAAAGAGGCTAAGCTCCTAATTAGAGAATAATGTTAGAAATAATTAGATTAACAATTAAATTCAATTCAAATTGGACAAAATAAAACAATTGAACTGATTTGACTATTTTGTTATCCATACTTCTAAATTCCATATTTAAAGTCAAACTTTCTGCTGTTGAGCGTGTCTATCGCTCGAGAGACTCCTGCATATCATTTGTTCTTTTGGCTGCCTGCTTGTCATATTTATTTCGATGTTTTTGTTTTTCTGTGTTTCGTGTTTTCCCGTAACTCAATTCAGCTTTCTGCTTATAAATTTGCATTTCATCAGGGCAACTGGAAACAGCCGGACGAGGATATTTGAGGTCTCTCCTGTGAGTTTATCCGTTGCCTTCGGCCATCTGGCGATAGTCATACGAATGATTTCTACGCCAACGAAGTAAATTTGAATTTCGACGTGCTTCAGCCAGCAAAATTTATGGCTTTCACTCCAACACACATACAACTCGCATACGCGAGAGTATATATATATACATTCTGACTTATGCTGTGCCTGGGCGCACGTGGCGTATAAGCAACATTTGCAAAGCTGAGGCGCGTTAAAGTTTGGGCTTGATAAAAGCCTTTGCATTCTTCTGGGTGCCTTCAACTTGAGCCAGAAAATTAACATTCGCGCGACTCTCACTTGAGTCGTAGTCTGGTCTGGTTTGGTCTGGTTTCAACTGCTCACCTGGCTGCACTTTAATTTGCATATTAAATGTCTCCCTGCAGCGGTTCCTGTTGCCAGTTTCACTCTCAGTCTCAGTCCTGCCAAAGCTCAGCCCATGAGATTGGCGTCAATATCTTCACCCTTTCCCACTCCACTCCACTCCAACTCCACTTCGCTTGAGTCAACGTATGTGTTTTGAAGGGATTTTCACATGCAAAGCACTTAAGCCAACGGGCTGCCTACTGCCTGGATACAGGATTCGGGGAGCTGATACTCAAGAGCTTGCCAGCGCAAGGCATATCCTAACTATTATTATTGTCTCCTGCTGAATTATTCATCCTGGTCGTAAAATTCTGGTTTGCGCAATTTTCTCTTTGCGAATGATATTTTAAATATTAAAATGGATCGACGTTAATGGAAATGGATATGGGGACTAAAGCTGGATCTCGGAGTGAGCTACAACTACTACCAGGCGCCCTACTGTGCTATGCTCAGCGCCAGCTGCTTCTGCTGTTATTTGGAAAAGCGCCAAGTGCCATCACATTTCTTGATGCCAGTCCAACTATTTCCCTCTCAATTACAATTATGTCCCCATTGTGCGCTCCTCACCGGCTGTTGCGGCAATCTCAGGCCCCAATAAAAGTCTAGGCCACACTTTCATATCACCGTCTGGTGCTTCAGTTCCTCAATTCTTACTTCCTCGCAACGATTTGGGTGCGGCTTATTGGCTGCTAAAAGGACAATTGTTGCCAAGCCCATGCCTTCAGCTATTTAGACGCTTCATTTGTATGCCACAGAAAAGTTTCGCAGTTTTGATCATTGTTGTTGCTGTTGTCACAGCGATTTGCATGAGCAAAATCAAAAACGTGACCCCAACTTAATTTTACTAACTATTCAACTTGATAACTTCGAACACTCTTGAATGAATGATTTGCAAAAAGACATGTTCAAAATAATCTTCATAATTTGTCAATGAATATTCAAAAATGCCAATATTCAAATTTTAGTATTTTCTCTTACCCAATAACATTTTGCAACTCTGATTACAATTTTATCTTAAGCAAATTTAATGCACCAAATAAGCTGTCTGGTGGCTTATTATCCTGTAAAACGCATTAATTTTACATTGGAGCAGAAAGCTGGCATAGAAAGTGCCAAATGCCTTGGCATTAAAATGTAATTAGGATGTGAAGCACATAACGCATCGCACACAGACTCACACACACACACAAACACACGTGTATCAACCAGGCGAGACTCTTAACCGAAACCAACATCAACATATTTATGGTTTTCGCCTGTTCCAAACAGGTCCCGTCGGTGCAGAAGGAAGAGAGACGAAAGGACATGTGCTGCTGGCAACATAATGCGTAAATTTTGTGATATTAACGAGAGAATATAGTACGCTTGAGAGGCAGCCCATAAATCTTTTTATTTTTTCCCCTGCTGTGGCTACCTGGATTCGAGGCGCGTCGTCAGCAGACTTCTGTAGGGCACTGTCGGCAGTCACTGTGGAGCTGCTAATTTGTTAAATTGGGCATTAGAAGTGCTTTGCGGTGTTTATGATGCGACGCGCTGTCCGCAAATCAATTAAAGTGCAGCAAATTGAAAAATCGAGTAGACGCAATGTGTCGTGAGAAGGCCAATCGAAAGGTGCGCAGTTGGGCAGAGCACAGTCGGCAGTAGAACTGAATCGGAATTGGTTGAGTTTCGCCATGATTTGCAATGCAGATCACGCTCCTATTTCAGCACTAAATGGAGAAAGGGCTCAACCAATGCTGTGCCAGTCGGACAGCTGAGTCTCCCTCTCCTCCTCCTGGCTCACTTTGAGTTCATTGTCTGCAAGGCTCTTGGCGTATGTGCGAGCCATTACTCAAGAGTCGGCACACAGACTTGGGCACGTATCCTAATGTACGGCCAGGCAGCTGGACCGTGTCTGAAGTAGAACAATGGCAAATGCCATTATTAATGATGCAATTGACATGCTTCGACCAGAGACGGAGATGAAGCTGAATAAGAAATATGGCTTTACATTGAGGCTGCCTCAAGTGGATGGGGCACCAATCTTTCAACATTCAACAAAATTTTCTCCATTTCGAGACCCACTTACATGAGGGTCTCAATAGATTAACTTACATGAGTATTTTGTGTTAACAATCACAGCTCTTGGTTTGATTTCAATTTAATAGAGTATCATCAAGTCGTATATTTTCAACTGTTGCTGAGAGTATTATTTTTTTGTCTGCTTTCCCTTTTGTCTACACACATTCAAGTGTCTCTCTCTGTCTTTCTCTTTCTCTCTCCCTCTGTATGCGATGTGCCTTGTGGCATGCTACAGTTTGTGTGGACCTTTTGTTTGGTTTTGTTTGTTTTGTTTGCTTTGTTAATAGTTTTTAGCTTAGTTGTTGTTTCTGCTTTGGTTATTCTTTTGTCTGGCTGTGTTCCCCCGTGTCCAATTCAATAAAAATTTAGTACGTGTTGCATAAGTTAATCGTCGCTCCCCGTCTACGTCTCCGTCTATTCACGTCACACTTAAGTTTGTTCTCTTTGTTCGATCGAAAAACTTTTTTCGAACATGTGGCTATACAATTTCTATATAATAAAGAATTTATATATATATATTTTGTTATTATGTTTGCCTGTGAGTTTATATAATTGGCCTTCAGAGAGCACCTAGGAGGCTAATTAAATATAAGTATCCCATCAAAAAAGTGAACAACTAAGAATCTCGAAGTAGAACACGAAGATAATAACAATTGGTAGTGTTTTGAAATATTTCTATAATCCTAAGCTACAGGCGAGCTCTACAGTATGATTATACATATAAGTGTCATCTGCCTTTGTGATCTGAAATGTAAGGATATAGCGATAACTAACAATCTGTGAGATGGGATGGGATGGGAGTGAATCAAAACTTGCTAGTCCTGCAAATGTCTCATGACTTTTCCAGCACTTACATATTTTTTGTTTTTGCAATTTTGCAATTTACGGAGGTGTCAAAGCTGTTGCAAGCTGTTTCCCATCCGGAAAATGAAAGAAAAGCAATGAAATGTTTGTTTTACACTGGTAAAAAATAAACAAGGGTCTGGAGATGTTTCTCAGCACTGTTTCTTGTTGTATCTGCTGCAATATCAACAAGCACAGCTGAAAAGCAAACAGAGGGAGAAAAGCGGAACATGAAATAAACGGAAGTGAAGCAGAGGAAACGGAAGGGAATAACGTGTGTATGATGTGTCCCGATAAGCAGCTGCTGCTCGCGCATTAGACGAAGACTCGACTCGGCTCCCTCCTCATCTTCCTTCCGCTCACTCCTGCTTAGGCAACCATAAACCTAGATGGCGTGCCAAATAGCGTGTTTCGTTGTTGCAAATGAATTTTATTTCGGGGTGCACTGCCATGGGGAAGCGGCCCTCAGATGAGTGTGTTATACTCATGCAATGCATGTTAGTAAGAGGATTCAATTCTGATGCACTCGAAGAATAGGATCCCTCACCCGAATGAAAATGAACTTAAATTTTCCACAGTGGCTTAAGATGCAGCAGGAAACATTTTTGATTTAGTGTTGGTACTGTGTGTGGTGCAGGACGCGTAATCCACGATGGAGAAGCACTGCCTGCCCATATTCATTGGGCGTCATTCAAGAGCCTCTCGACTATTCATTGTTTTTGAAGCGTTGTTCGTAAACGCCATTCGCTAGCACATAGTGCTTCCCACCTAGTTTCGATCAAGTAGCTTACAGAGGACCGTCGGGGATAGCGTGGCTAAAAAGAGCACCGGAAATTACGTATACGCAGTCCTGATGCGTGTTTGCTTCCTGAGCGTGTGAACTCGTCTATTGCAATTTTCCGCCTTTTCCCGTCACTCATCGTTTTGTTTGATGTGTTTTTCAGTCGCCTAATTGTGAGTGCAATCGACAACACAGACCCACTGCCAGGCTGCCACAGTCGGCAGTACACATTGCATGCGGTCCCACAACTGAGCCTCTAGTCTCTTCGCCCACCTTTGGTTAATTTTGTTGCAGACGATTTGAGTTCTTTTTTTAAGTCTCCCCATGGAAACTTCATTCAAATTGACCAACATTTTGTTTCGCTGGAATCTGGTTGGCTTAAAATGGGATTCTAGAAAGCCTTCCTGATTGCACATACGTTGAGCAAACCAACAATTTCTGAGACAATGAAAAAGTAACACAATATCATATATTTCATGGAGTTTCTGTTGCTCATTTGTGACCCATTTTTATCACCACTTATCGATTTTCTTAGAGTCGCTCGAATCAAGCTGACCCAATTGAAAGCAGTTGACCCTGTTTTATCCCTTGTGGCTCTTCCCTTTTCTTGAAATAAGCAAATAACAATCGTAATTCTCACTCTATCTGTTTAGCCGACATTGATAGTTTGCTATGACCTTCAATGATATCTTCCTCTTTCTCCCTCTCACACTGCTAGACCGAAATTTACACTTATTACAGACAAGAATAAGCATATGCCACACAAATTATACTGAATCCACATGCATTTAGCATTTGGATTCGTAGGGTAATGTCCATTTGGTCTACCGGACAATTTCCGACAAGTTCATTTGGCCAGACCACTTTAAACAAACCGCAGAAGCAGCTGCCTTATGCTCATCATCTGCCTCTAGCTCTGCCTCTGGCTCTACCTCTTGCTCCGTCCCAGCCGAGCTCATTAATTTTGCTCAACCAGAAATGAATAATGATATGGTCCGTGTGGCTTCTCTTAGGAGGACGGAGGAGTCCGCATTGCGAAACAAAGTATAAATTCGTGTGTGATGAAGCCAAAAATCTACACTTAAAACTAAACACAGGACTGAGCACTTGACGACTTTTTTGGCAGAACCTTTTACTTGCAGCTTCGGGGGCGCACGAGCATGTGTATGTATGTGTTTGTATGTGTGTGTGTATGGTTATGTGTGTGAATGTGCTGAATTGTTGTCCATTGTAGCTGCTGATAGTTCAGCTAGTTTTCTCCTGCTGTTGCATGTGGGTAGAAGAGGACACGAACCAAAACACAAGCAAGCTGCAACAATTTTTCATTTTGCTTTTCCCTCTCGCCTGTCGACTTTCTCCACATAGACTTTCATTTCCCACTACCCAATTACAAAAGTTTTGAAGCTTTTTCTTTTTTACAATTTGTTGTGTTTCAGTTTTTGCATTGTTTGTTTATGCCTTTGCTGTAGATTTTGTGTCGTGTTTTTTGGTTTGCAGCTGGCACTTCAGCGAATTTAAACTTTTTACGGTCAACTAGGGAAATGATTTTCGTGCTGGCTGTGTGTGGGCTCCTTGGCTCCTGCTGTTGTGTTCTGAATATGTTTCTGTCTTGCCTTTTCGTTTGCCATTTGACGCTTGACCCACCTTCAGTTTGGTGCTCTTCATCGACCACAGTCCACAATCCAACTCTTTAAAAGTCCCACAAACCGACCCTAGTCACTTAAATTGGTCAAGAAAAACATTGTAATTATGTGTTCGTTTTGATAACAAAGAATTAAATTACAAATTATATTATATAATTAAACATAATATTTTATGTATTAAACAAACTTTTATCAATTAGTTTGTTGTCTTTTAACTCATTCACTTGTCTTTTAACTCATTCACTTTTAGAATTTTATTTAAATAGAATCTATTAATTCCTTCTATTCCAACATGATTGCTCCACACTTCTACTTCCACTAAGCAGACAGTCGATTGAGGAAGCCACTTACTCCTTCTTCCTCCTCTCCACAACTGATTGCAGCCAACTTCCGTTTGTTGCCAGTCCCACGCACGTCCTGGCCATAAAGTGCAGCGCACTAAGCCAATTTCAGAGTGTTTATAATTGAAACTTGCCAAGAGCATCGTGTACCAAAGTCGAGAGTGAAAGAAACGCAGAAAGGGAATAAAACAAAGAAAAGCCAAGCCAACATAGTGCAGGTGCAGAAGAAATGTAGTTGAAAGGTGAGTCCGCGTCCAAGTCATTTCCCCCTAAGCGGATATAAAGTGATTTGACTTGGTGACAACATCATTTCCGCCGAGCGTGGCTGGGAAGACGAAGCAGTGCAAAGTGCTTGGCGGGCACCGAGAATAATGAGCACTTAAATTGCTGTCATTAATAAGGCGACCAACAGAGTTGCAGAACTTTAAGCCGAGTGCCATTTTGATAAACTGCTCGGCATTGACTACGTGCCCCTGAGAGGCGCATAGAGATGTGGATCATCGACATAGAGCCGGTCTTAAACACAGGTGGGCAGAAGAGACATGAAGAGAAGACGTGAGCGGGAAGCAAGCTCATTAAAAATGAAAAATTAGCTGTACAAATGGAGTTCCCACATTGGAGATGAATGGAGAAAGAAGTGCTCGATGTCCGTGAAGTATGGAATAATATGTAAAGTAGTCCGAGCAATAAACAAATTTCCAAAACGAATAAAAAATTAAATTTTGTTTAAGCGACTTTGCTACATGTTTGCAAAGTCTAAGATGATTTGTATTCTGTTTCTTAAAATTTATTAAGTGCCTGTAAAAAAGTTTATCCTCTACAGCCAAGGTAGAAATATGTTTCAAATAAATCATATTTAATAGACTTTGCTTGCATGCAAAACGAGAAAAGGGCTGAGTTGAAATTACCAACTTCCTTCACAATATTTCTCTGCAAATGAAAGGAAGTTCGGCTGCGAAGGCATGGCAAGGATTAAGAGCTGACGGAAGTGCTCAACTTGACTCACAAATTACATTGTGTGAATTGCTTCCGTTGTTGCTTCGAATATTGCCAGCCAGCTTGAGAGGATGTGCTTAGTCCTGAGATATGCCAAGACAAGACAAATACTCGAAACAGCAGCAAGATAAATATCTGTATAGTGGCTGTCCGCCTCCTTGGACAATATTTCTCTTGTCATTTCAATGCAGTCTAAAATATATTGTTCGGCTCAGCTGACTCTCCTCTACCTCCACGAAATGAAAACATCACACGAAGGCAACAACAATAAACTCTGGCATTCGCACCTAATTCAAATCAAGTGCCACAGATGGAGACATAAAACACAGCCCTCTCTTTAATCTTAATGAATTTCGCCTTGAAAACTTATTTAAATTTCTATGACTTTTATTGCCTGCTTTTGTTTCAATTGTATTCCTTTCCATTGTTATTTTGGCCACTCGCTTTTAGCTTTGTTTTCTCTTTCGGCCTTTCAAGTAAATTTCACTTCTATTTACAGCATTTCTTTTTAGTTTGGCATTCTGCAAGCATAGTTGAAATGAATGGAATAGTTAATTACCATTTGTCTGTAAATATTTGAATCAACATTTACTGAATACTTGAATGAAAAAATATTCATTTCTCCTTAGAATATTTGCAGAAATATATTTTCTCAGTACTCCATGAATTTATATTTTTTATATCAGATCTCGAAGGCTTTGCTTTACCCATGGCCATGACTCAGCCAGCTGTTCTCAAAGTTTCCACAATCAACGGGCAACTAATTATTTACCTTACTTATGATTGCGCCAAAGTTCTTTAGTTAATACGAAAAACAGATGGCGAGATGTGCCATTAATCTTAAATTAAGTTGTTGCAATTTGGAATTGTTTACGGCAAATGGGGGAAAGCAAAACGTAATGGAACCTGGCCGACTTGTGCTCAATTGAGTGCCCCGGGCAGAGGAAATCAAATTTGCGTGGCAACGAAATTTCTTTTCACTTTATTTACTTAGCAATGAATTCACCTCTAAGGTGAGTGGGTCACTCTTCTTCGAGTGGGATGTGGGGCTATTTGAATTCAAACCGAGGCACTGCACGACAGTCACTGTAAACACATAATCTGATTCAAGAAGTGAAGTGCACCCAAACAGGTGGGGTCATGAAAAGCTTCTATTTACACTGTGCCTAGCTGTGAATTGAATTTATTTGCATGGAGGGTGGGACTGGCCAGTGTGAGTGGCAAAAGGGTTCTCTTAAATCCCGAAATGTCAACAGATCCTGTCCCCGATAAAAGGACTCACAGGGGACAACACAGGGGACAACAACTTCTGTGCCGGCATGAGAAAATTAATAAAAAGCGAAAGTAAACAAAGAACGAGGTACTAAACCGCCTCTGAGCAAATCTGACTTCGTTCGGACTCCGTGTGATGTTGTTTCATACCTCACACGCTTAACCACAAAAAATCCTCAAATTGAAAACTCGAAAGGTAAATATTTACGCAGCTACAAAATAATTCAAAAGAGTCGATCCCATGAATGAGAAAATTTAATTTATGCAACGACAAAAGCCGAACAGAAGACGTCTTGAAAGTATCAAACGGGTTTGCAGTAATCGGAATGCGAGTATTTATATATACATTCCACATAACAAACATGAATCCGAATATTTTCACAAATTTCGTTTGATTTTCCACGAAAATACAAAATACTTTTGGGGGCCATTATTAAATTCTCAATTTCCAACCTGCGATATCGAATATGATTCTGCCCAACGATCCATCCAGGGCGAGTTTTATGACCCACCCTAAAATGTTTTTATTATTTAAACAGGAAAACCACACGACAATCATTTTCTCCATTAAATATTTTTTAGACTTTTTGCCGCGGAAGCGAACACAGCCCAAAAAATGATTTTTGACTTTTCTCTGGTTTTTCTTTGCAGGCACCGCTGGGAGAGTGGCTAAACGCATTAGACGCGCAAGGCGAATTACTTGGTAAACATAATTTAAAATATTATTAGAGGGAAAGAGATTGCGTGGGTAGCCATTTAAGACATGGGCAAAACAAACATTTCGCATCAAACAGAGCAAAGCGAGTGAATTATACATAATACTATTTGCCTTTGAGTGGGAGGATGAATCATCTGAGCTCCAACAAGTCAAGTGTGGCAAATGACAGGGACTTATGTCTGTTTCCTTTGCAGATTTCATGCCGTCAACGGCAGGGCCAGTAAAGTCCTGTACCCCTTGAGCATACTTTGTGGGAGTCCACGCCCAGCTATCACACAATGTTCCATTAAGTTTTGTACAAATTGTAGGCATGTCCTGCTGTTGCAGCCAGAGACAGTCCTCGTCCCAATTATGTGACAAATATGAAAATTTACAGCTGCAGCCTGCCAGGCTGCTCCCTTTGTATGTGCCGGAATGCGTATTCAATAAATGAAAGCAGGAAAGTTCCATTTAAATTGCATTAAATTTATCCAAGCAGCAGTAAACTGCCATCGGGTGACAGGAAAACCGACAGCAAGCAGCAACAGCAACAGCCACATCCACAGTCGTCCCCCCTGTCAACCCACAAGAAGTGTTGCATATCCGGAGGACTCGTACTCGTGCTCGTATGGAATGCATGTTTGATGTGTTTCTACTTTGGGCAAGAGCAGAGCAATTTTACCAATTGGTAAATTTATTGGATTGCTTACTTGGCTGCTGTTGCTGCTGGGTGTGAGACTCGCTCATCTCAACGTATTTTGGGATCTTCAACTAAAGGCATTTATAACGGTTATACATTTCCACCAATCCGACAATCAACACTCACATTAATAATTCAAAATAATCCTGACAGACTCGAGAGCGATAGGCTACTCACAAGACTCAACAGAGTTAATAAAATGCGCTATTAAAAGCATCTGAAATATGAGAATGTACTTATCCCCTACGGTGTTACTCTCTGTGGACTTATGTTTCAGATTTCCACATTTAGGGGTCCTCACTCCTCCCCTGCGCACAATAAAAAAGGATCGTAATAAAATTTATGAGTTTTGATTTATGTGCCAGTCGCAGGCAGAGTATCTGCATGCGGTGCAAAAATACAATATTTTAAAATTGAGTTCCATGCCTTTGACAACAATATGCATTGGCTAAGGCTTATTTTTCATAGAATTTCTTGAAAATACTTCAATAAATAAACCACAGTATTCAGTGATTGTAAATAATTATTAATTACTGCAAAATGCAATGTTCTTGAAGAAGACACTCAAATAACATTATTCCCAATTTAATAAACATCTCATTTTTATGAGTTGAGTATATTTTAATAGCTACTCGGCTTATTCTCGCATTTTTATCAATAAGTATATTGGTTTAAGGTTTGTTTTTGTCGGTGTGTGGCTTGAGGTCTCTAAGCACTCATATTTTTTGAAAGGATTCCAAGTCTGAAAAACCAAAAGCTTTAAAGTAGCAGTTAAGTTTTGTCTGTCAATAAGACGAAAAATAAATAATAAGCAAGTAAGAGAATAAAAAACTAAGAATACCCAGAAATCCTTTAAGCTGATATACTAATTATAAAAGTTTATTTTATTCACTAATAGCAAACACCACAGAAACACACACACACATGAATACAATTTTGGGGGAATTGGTGGTGTTATGCAAAATGCAGAAGATAAAAAAATTGCAGTGAAACATAGCGCACATTTCTATCTTTACTAATGTAACCGCTAGGCCTCAAAGACCAAGCCAAATTATCGATCGAAGATAATAAAGAAATGAGATGATTTATCCAAAGAAAAGAGTAAGGTAAATTCTGTAGCAGCTTTTGTGGCTTACGACGGACGGTTGAATGTCGGACGGGGCTAGAAGTTACCTCGTGACGCAGATCAAGAATATATATATATACATTATGGGATGTGGCACGCCTCCAAGCATATTATACCAAGAAATTTCATTTTCCATGGATTCAAGGTATAAAAAACAAATGAACTCTATCTCACTTCAGTGTAACATTATCTCCCTCTTGCATTTCCGACTGAATGATATACTTTTGGCTTGCACATTCTAATTAGAATTAGCACAAGTGGGCACACTCAACTTACTTAAAGAGATGCCTTTGGCTTACAGCAGGCATTTAATCAAACTCTACCAAGCTGCACGTACCGAACTTTGTTCAGATTGTGGCTAAAAACTCTTAACCTCACAGCACACGCATGCAATTTTCTACTCATGCTTCGCCTGAGTACTTTTTGGTTTCTCTCTATTCCCAGTGCAATTTGGAACTTCTGTTTGGCTTGCAAATAAAACCGCATTCTGTTGTCGCTCCTGTTTTTCCATCTTTCCTAAGAGACACACAACAAAGTGCACAGTCAGCTAAAATCGCCACACTCACTGCAGGCAGCTCTCATTCATGTTGGGCATGCAGAAACGCAGCATCAGCTCCGTGACGACATCTGTGGCTTCCATTGCAACGCTCGCCACTGTGGGCTTCGTACTCATTTGCATATAAACACTTGGCATACGTGCTCGTTTGACCCCGTTCGCAGAGGACACTGACCAGCAAACCATCAGCATATAAAAGTGTCAATCATACACTACTCCTGCCCCCACTTTCCCCTTCCTCTTCAACTGCTAACGACGCCATTGTTGTTGTTATTATGATTATCGTTATTGTTGTCCCATTTTGCCTAGCTCGGCCATCATTCCCACCGCCTCCACTGTCGCTCTTCCTCATCCTGCCATGCATAATGAAATAAAAATATTGTGCTGTTGTCGCCAACATTTGGCTCTGGTTGTTTGGCCTTTGTTATTTTTACCTCTGCTATGCAAAGCAGACACATAACAAATTGTCCTCACACCACCGCCCGAAGCAAGCCACAAAAGAGCAGCAAATTGAAATTTAATGAAATTGATTAATTTGCTGCATTTGTGATGATGTGGCAAAAGTATTTAGTTGTCAGCTTCAAATTGATCGCACAGCGGTTGATTTTGCGTGTTATTTTGACTCAATAATGAATTAATAATTTAACTTGCTAACAGCCAAAATAAATACATATTTTATTTATGAATTGAGTATAAAAACGTGTCAAATTAAATAAAACCGTCAGGCAGAAAATGTTTTAAATGCACCCAAATCTCAACGGACCTAGCCCAGATCCATAGCCGTGAAACTTAACGCCTTCAACTTTCACTATCCAAGTAGCTGAGGCTTAGAAGTTTGCAATGTTTCATAGTCCAACTATGAGGTAAATGTGTGGCTACTGGAATAAGAAAAGTTTATAAAGATGCTGAAAGAGTTTGAGTTTAGTTTAGTTTCTTAACAGCGCAAGCAAACTTTCACGACTTACAGCTAGCTGAACTAAAATTGAAATACTAAAGAGTTGAAACAACAAAAAATTGAAAAGTATCTTTAGTCCACGTGACAACTCCCTCCTTCTTAATGAGTACACAAAACCCAAACTGATGTGAAAACAGTCCATTAGATACGCGCATGGGACATGTCGCAAACAACTACAGCAAATGTGAGATACGTGTGCAATTTGTCAGTTTATCACCGATTCCGTTCTTGTTACGCATACGCAACGACAGCCACAGAGGGGGAAGGCCGTGTGGGAAATCTTTCCTCATCGCTGACTCAGGCACGCAAATCAAAGTCTTTTGTCATCTTATCTCCAATCGAACAACAATCATCAAACAGCAATCACTTAGTCATATCTCGTCGCATCTTAACCCGCCGAATTTCACCTTCAAATGCTGACATTACTTTCCGCCATGTTTTATTTATAAAGCTTTGTATTTTTCATACGTTTCACACAGCAGTGGCCGCAATCAGAATGTCTTGAGGCGTTCAGCATGCGGCGTAAGACTTTCCGCTCAACTTTGACATTGCCGCGTCGATTTTAGGCCTTGCCTTTTATTGCGTGCCATTACTTTAATATTCTCGTGCCTCCCCCAGTTCGATTCACCTCAGAACAATCGATGAAAGAACTCCAACTGGGTTCGTTGTACCCTCACACACATATGGATGGCCAGATGTGTGGCTGTTGGTTGTTTGCTGTTGGCGCTGCCTGCCTTTAATGTATTTCAATTATTTTTATTGGCTTATCATAAATTATAATGCTCCCTGGCCTTGGCATCCATATTTTCTCAGCTCTGCACTGCCTGCTTCCCGTCTCACTTAGTGACTTGCTTCATCACATTTTCACAGTTGTGCAGTTCCTGCTTTGCCCTCTGTTGCGTGCCCGCCTTGGCCAGGTCCGAAACACATGTTGAGTCGTGTTTTTGGCATTGCTGCTTATTGAAAAACTTTGGCAAGTCGTTGCGTGGATCGCTTCGTCCTGTTTAAACAAACTTTCCGTTAAGTGGCAAAAACTTTCCGTCCTTCTTCAAGCATTTTAAAATTTCATGGCATTTCTCAGCTGCCACGCTTTCCATATTTCTCTGTGCTGGTAAAACTTTATAGAGTTCATTATTTCTTAATTATTCCTGCATTTGGCACTAAGACAAATTGAATTGTGTTGCGGAATGACTTAACCGGAAGCTTAACTGCTTCCAATTTGTTCTTCATACTGACGAGAATTATGCAAATCGCAGCATTTTCAAAGGCCAACTTGAAGTGCAATCTCATTGTACAAGATACTCTCTGAACTCATACGATATCTGTGAAGTCTCTGGGAATGCGAACGAAACCAATTCCGGACAGAGCTGAGTAAATCAATTTAATTTCACTTCTATTTGGCTTTTGATCTGGCCATCGGACTTTATCTGAATACCTCCTAGTTGTCGCAATCCGTTCACCCATTCATTCATTCACTGCAATTTGGCGCTGTTCCTCGTTATGCCTGCCACATTCACCACGCCGCATTGCCTTCGCGAGTCTATTACACAACTTTCTCGCAATTTTAATTATCACGCCATCGTCATCATTGTTGTAATTGTTGCAGCTACTAAAACTGTTGCAAACGGCACCGCAAATGCAATTTCCGTGCAAAATATTTGCACAAAGGCACAAAACTTTACCAACATCCATTCCGCTATTTTGTGTTCCACTTCTCTCCTTCTTTCCCCTTGTAGTTCGCCAAATACACATAGTTCGTGAACAGCAAATAGAAAAGTAAAACTAGACGCAGAGGCAAAAGTTTCCCAGAAGAACCAAAAGTATTGAGCTCTCCTCTCTCGCTCAACTGCTCCAGCTCCCAACTCCATGAACCGCTTAAGGCTCACAGCAGAGTTTACAATTCTTAGCAGTTGCTGCTCCCATTGCATACTTTTGCGGCATTTCGCGCACTTTGTAAATAAGTTAAAGTATTTCAAAAAATGAAACGAGAAAAATCGTTGCCTGCCGCTTCGCTGGCTCAAATTAAAAGAAATTTTCCATGGCAGAGCGGGAGAAACGCAGAATAAAAAGTAAAATGCTGCTGCAGTGGCTGATGCTGTGACAGAAAACCACAGCCACAACCACAACCGCCCCATGGCCAACATCTGGCAGGGCTGGCATCTGCCAATGGGGAGGTAAGGCGTGAAGGTAGATAAAACCATTCCAAGCAAATGCTGAACTTTAAAGAGAGACACCGGCAAGGACAATGCCATCTGACAGCTTTCGTCTTCTCTTCTGTGTGGCTAAAAAAATAATGAGAAACTATTGGCGCATTGCGCTTAGACTCAGAGCCCGCCAGACGAATAGGTGACGCAGCCATCGTGAGCCCGAGAAAAGTTCTCGTTTGCTGATTGTTGCGGTCAGCTCATATTACGGGTTTGTCGACTGGACTTGCCAAAGAATACAATTAAATAGGGAGTCCGCATATGCTCTATTTATTTCAGCTGCATTCTATTTAAGATAAATTGCGTATTTTATATGTAGGATAGAATTTGCATAGTTGTTCGTTCCATTGAAATGCAAATGGATTTTGAGAGTAGGCAGTTAAGTCTTTTGCACCTAATTTATTGCCCGAAGGAACACAAATAGCTCGTATCGATCTAACCAGCTTCCTTACACTTTATCGCTTTTGTGCAACACTGTGTCTGCTGCATGCTATAAAATGCGGCTCAAGTTTACAGCCAAAGCATAAATTGGAAATGTTTTCCCGTCCTGTCAGAGTTTCAGCAGCTAAATTCTGATACACCCGACTAAAGTAGGGCAAGACCTTTACGAAATTCCTCGGTTCAACAATGTGAAATTCTTTTACTCTTTTAGTTGCGCTTAAATATTGTTTATAGTTTTTACTTTGGCTCAATGGAAGAGTGTCACAGGTAATGATACCCAAATGAGAAATATTATGAATTGTTCTTTGCCTCTTATTTCGCTTCACTTCCATTTCCCACTTGCCTTCCCTAATTCCCTATTATCACACTTCCACCTCAAATACCTCGCCATAATTTTGAAGCCCAACATTTATGCTGTGAAGCACACGTGAGGCGATTAACATAATTAGATGTGCAAATCCAACACTCGACACGCCAAAGACAAAGCCTGCTCACAACTTGACAGCTGCGAAGGGGAAGGCTGTGTAAAAGATTCCCATAAAGTGTAAATATTTGCATGGTGAAAAGCGAGACGAGTCGCAGCAGGTGGCATCGGGCGACAGGGGACACAAAGATAAACACACACAAAGAAATAACCGCATCCACAGCCACAGCCACAGCTAAATTGGGCCTCTCTCTCTCTCTCTCTCTCTCTCTCTCGCTCTCACAATCTTACACACACAGCCCTCTCGCTGAGCCTTTAACACGCACTTAAGAGCTCCAACATAATTTCCAAATGGCACACTTATAATTTCTACCCGTATATATATATATATATATATATATATATATATATATATATATATATGTATGTATTTATATTTATACATATTTATAGATATATATATATATATATATACATTCCCAAAAGGATTTGTGATATGCCTTTTAATTAGCTTAAGTTTTCCATTTTTTTCCATTTTTCATTCGAAGTGAGTTCTGTCTCCATCTTCTTGTTGCTCATGTCCATGTGCGTATTTGTGTGTGTGTGTGAGTGTGTGTTTTGGCATGTCTATACAAGTGTTATCCCGTCTTAGTGTATACCTCATCTGTTGCGGTCCCAACAACTTTTCATTTTGGTTTCAACTTTTTGCATTATTGAGGAAAAGTGAGCAAACGCAGTCCCTGGGCAACTTGTCTGGTTTCTCACCTCTGTATGACCCTTGTCGCCACAAATACACAAACACACACGCACATACACAGATACATAAACAACTCGAATTGCAACTTCAACAGAGAAAAGACATCGAATTTAATAGAATAATTCCCTGAATGGTGGGTGGGTGTAGGGAGTGCGCTGTGGGCGTGGCACTTCGCATGTGCTGATTGCTGTTTTGTTATTCATGGAATTGTTTAAAAATTTAGATGACTACGAGAACCTTCTATTACAATTCGTGTTGTTCTCAAGAATACATAGATTAAACAGATGTCAATATCAACATTTATCGATGGCTACAAATTGTTCAGTGAGACGGAACTTACAGCAATTTTGTATAAATAAATTAACTGAAATGTAATTTGTTTAGCTCTTTGCCCTTTCGCTTTGTCTTTCCTTTTAATCTCATGTAATGCAGTTTTTGCTCGTTTAGTATCCCTTCTACGCTCTGCTCTCAATCGTATTAAGTTTAAATTTAAAATCGATTCCTGACCCGGACATTGTCCCCGTTTTACAGACACTTAGAGTTAATGAAAAAATCCTTTTATTATTCCACGTGGAACATGCAAACGGAAGCCAAGTATTTGCAAGCATAATTTAATTAATTAAAAGACCTTTAGTCCCCCCATTGCCATTATGATTCTGATTCTTACTAGGCTGATTCTATTTTGTGTATTTTGTCAATTAGTTAAAACCCGCAGCTGGGAGCACGTTACTTAGTAATTCATTCCGAACATTTTCGTGTGCCAGGCAAAGCACGTTGCCTAGAGGATTATCTCTCAGTTGCCATTCCCTTGTCATGACTTCTCCGTCCTTTTACGTTGTTAACAACGCGATAAAACTGTAAAGTGAGCCCGATTCATTAATTAAGCCGGGAAACGGAGTGAAGCAACAGGAAAACCACGCAATTAGATGAATTGTGCACTGACCGGGCAGTCAAGCAGGAGACACCCAAATGTGGAGCCACCTGTCTCTGGCCTGTCTCTGCTGTCCTAGAATTGACATCATGAGACTGAATTTTCCTGCAAATCCGCTTTGTGGTTCGCCCAACAAAAAGTGAGCAGCCTCGTTTGGCCAGTCAACCGTGTGAGCACTCGAGCCTCAGGGCAGATGCACAGGCCATCGGAGAGCCACAAAGGCGAGCAGCGAAGGGTGTTCCAGAAGTAGAAGTGGCAGTCAACGTGGCTCATTGAGTGGCAAACACACTCACAGCTTAGAAGGGGACTTTTGATATTGTTGTTCTGTCAGTTGGCGAATTGCGGTCGAGTGCCATCGAACATCGCAAAACAGACGGCCAACACACACTCGCAGACACACTCACACACGCACACACAGTCATTGGTGTCAATGGCTAAGGATTAGCTGCTCCATCCTGCAGCCCTTCCAGCCATTTTGTCACATCATTAAGTGTATAATTAGCTCAGGCTACAGCAGGAGGAGGAGGAGGAGGGGCTTAGATAGAAGAGTGAGTGCAGAGCTGCTTTGCATGTAGTGCAGGCAGCTGGCAAATGTCTTAAGCTGCTTAGCATCTCTTCAAGCTTCAGACTGCCCTGGCCAGCCTCTGAGCAACTATTGAGTGCAGTCTTAGCTTTTCTTATCTTGTCTCCTTCCATTTGAGTGCCATTATACCACGATGAGCGATGATTGTTAAGCGCCTCTCAAGTGCAAATGGGGATTGGCAAGGCAAAGCCGTAAAATGGCCATGGTTAAATGCATTTTCAATTCCAATCCACAGAGAATGAAATGCAAAGTGCCACAGCTTATAGATGAACTCAAAGAAAGATATTTAAATATTTTATAGGGCATCTGACATCGAGTATTAATGCATTTCACATTCACTGAGGCGAATTGCATTTTAGCTTCTCTAATATTCCGTTCCATGAATAAGCCCTCACCATTCGGTCGCCGATGTTTTCCGTAGCAATTAGTGCGGCATGCAGCAAATTTGATTATCGCATAAGTGGGCGGTTGGTTGTAATTGGAATGTTTTGAGGTTGAAATCGCGGATTTGCCAACTGCCCACATGTCGCATTGTTGATTTATGCCGACAGTCACAGCCACAGCCACAGCCACAGCCGCAGGCACAGTCACAGCTACAGGAGGGGCGCAGACGGCGGAGCGAACAGAGTGCGTGCTCCGAGGCAACCACAAATGCAGCATATCTGTGTTGCAATTGCACGCCTGGTGGCTTAGTGGGCTGGCGGTCACCTGCTGGCTGCATTCATTTTGACACCCGTACAATAGTTCACGCTCGACAGGCAAGTGCGCATCGGAGGATTATGCGCATCGGAGGCCCAAATGCCACTCGAAGCATATTCAAATTGGCCCACAATTCAGGGAACCCACAATGATTGAAAAAATTGGCTTAAGTGCTTAACTAATGGTAAGCACGGCAATAAGCCGGCTCACATGCTCAGAGAAAGAGAGAGGCAGAGAGAGGGAGAGGGAGAAACTAAGTTTAGGCGGTTTCATGACCCTGGCATAAATCTCCAGCCATTACGGGTGGCTCCTTTCCTGGACGAGGTGGCTTGCGTGAGCTTGCAACATTTTTAGAGTGTGCGTCCATTAAACGTTTCCGTTAAAGGTCCACAGAGCATGGCCAATAAACAAGGATAGAGCACGGATAGAGGATAAAAGGGGCAGTTAGGAGTCAACAGAAGACAGTTAATTGGGTTTCAGAGAGAATCACGTCAGGGAAACTATAGAACGAAGCATTTAATTAAATTTGAGACTATTTTGTGTTCAGCTGACAGATGGGAAGTTAGTTGTTTCCATAAATATAAAAATAAATATAATTTCTGTTTGGGTATATTTTCATGTCAATATAAATGGCCATTAAATTGTTTTTAAGAATTGACAATTGACAATTTAAATATTGCATATAGAATGCAAATTATTAAATTTGCATTTTCGCCAATTATTTGTTTACTTTGTCAAAATCCAACAAAAAATAAACGAAATTAGGCACAGATTAAACGCATATTAATTGAATGATAGAAGCTAACAGCTGAATAACTTTCTGACTGCCTCTCAACACATGACAATCACATTTAATATTGTCGCCTCGTTGCCGTGCATATCATCTGTGTGCGAGAGAATCACACACACACTCACTAACACACACACACATACACACACACTCTATGGCAGCTAACTGCAAATTGAAAATGAAATTCGCAGCAGCAACAAATTTCCCACTTTAAGTTGCAGTTATGCAAATGCATTTACTCCCTATGTGTGTCCACGTATAATTGTGTGTGTGTGTGGGTGGGTGGGTGTCTGTGGATCATGCGTGAAATTAAATTTCGTGTCGATGACAACGCGTGACCTGCAGAGCGAATGGTGAACGTATGCGTCAAATTTATCTAAACTTGACTACATTAATTTTAATTGAAATTGAATGAAAAAGTCATTGGAGCCAACAACAATTAGTATAACTTCGGCAGGGCTAAAAGTTTGAGACAAAAAGTAAAATTTAATAATTGCCATTTTCCACAGAAAGTTTTCCATTTGCTCTTGCTCTTTCCTCTTGTTTACGTTAAATTTATTCAAATTTAATTTGACAGAAATTGAAATTCGGGCAGGGCAAATGGCAAACGGGCAAAAAAAGAGCAGGCACAAAAAGTTTGCAACTTTGATTGAAAGTCGAGGCTGAGCTGTAAAATGGACGCTCTGTGGCACTTACTTCCAGACCATTAAGACACAATGACACACGCGGCTGTTCAAGGGGCCACAAGGTCTCGGGGCTGGGAGACCTTTGTCTAAACTCTGGCCCAGATTTTGCCTGTCTGACGCTGTATTGACTTTTTAGGCGCCTCTGACACTGTGAACCCTTGTCATCTGCTAGAGGCAGAGGGAGTGATGACTGTGCCGATAATATCGAGTTTGCATTGTGCTTAATCACAGGACCGAGCCGTCGACTCGATGGCAACCGTCGACAACAGGACAGCAGAACGAATCCAAGCAGAGGCCTCCTTATGCCCAGATTATCTATGTCAAAGCCAAAATCATAATAAATCATTCGGAGGCCACAGCAAACAAAGTAAATTCCTTGGGTCTTAAGAGTCTCCGAAGAGTCTTCACTTAAGTATTTGCTAACTTGCAATTCCCTTTTAATCATCTTCCCTCTCTGATTTGCCAAGAGGCACATAAGCCAAATTATAATAAGCCGCATTTTGCTTGCAAATGGTGCTTGGCAAATGCTACCTGCGCCTCATGGTCAACCTCAATTAGCATCCGCAGGAAGTAAATAAGCCCCAATACCTCCATCCCAGCACCATTTACAAGCAGATTAAGAAATTAATGGCCGGCCATTGTGGAGAAAGAGAGGGGATTGGGGTTTTATTCAGCTGACTTGTGGTTTTTCGAGGGTTTTGTCATTTTTCATTTTTAATGGGCAACACGAGCCAATCCACGTTGCCTCACATGTAAACCAGATAATACTCACAAGCAAAAAAGCGAAATCTAAAACGAGTGCACAAAACCATTCACCTTTTTCACTTTTTTGATGTTAAGCGTAAACTGTGAAAAAGACATCTTGTTGAGTCGCCTTTGAGGGCTTCCCACGCGAGCGTGGGCCAACTTTCTCCTCTGCCGTAAACACTAGTCGTTGCTAGGTCATAATGGTGGCCACGAAATTAAATAAGTTCTGCCAGAGACACACAATGAGATAACTCCATTGAGGCTGCAACTAACAAGCAGATTGACAGTCGTTAAAAGAGGACAAAGACGACGAGGATAGCTACCTAGCGACAGTTGTGAGGAGGTGAGAGACACTGCCAGCGCTTCATATACTATTTATGAGCCACAGAAAGTCGAGCTATAGCAACAACACAATGCTCAGAAGGTAAACTTCATTTTGGTCGACGAATAGAATAGAATCAAAAGACGGAGGCAAAAGCTGTTGTGTGGGGCTTGGCTTGGCATTGACTGGCTTCCGTTTCCGTCAACACTGTTTGCTGAATGCTGTTTCCTGTGAGTTAACAGTCAAGAGGACAGCCAAACAGTTAGGCAGAGAAGTAGTCAGCCCATTAGTAGATAATTTGCAAATGTTATGGATATAAGACCTCAGTATTGAATTACACCTTGTTAGCTGGTGAAAACATTAGGAAGACATTGCAGCTCGGAAATGATCAGGGCCGATGGCAGAATAAACTAAAAATTTTGATATACTTGATTATCTCAATAAAGTGTGAAAATATACATAATAAATGCAAGAGTTTGCGGCAAAATATCAATCCGACGACTTGTGCGCTATGCAGAAAATCATGTTTTCAATTCCCAGTCGGCTATTTGCAATAAATAATGCATTCCTTATGTAGAAACATACTCGTCTATAGCCTCATTTATAGATAGAAATATAGACACATAAAATCGTCGATTCGCTTGATAGCTTTAGCTTTAAAATTTAAATTTGTGGGAAATCTATGGCAAACCACAGCAACCAACAAAATAACAAGTAACAAAACTCTAGTCGAGACTGCTCGACTAAGAGATACCCTGAATCCATTGAGCTGTAATACCAATAATAAAAAGTTTCATTTATTCATTAATACTAAACAACACATGCACTCCCACAAACATATGCGTGCACGAACATGCACGTAATATGCGTACTGCGCAGCCATGCGGCTGCAGAAGAGGCTGTGCTATGGAAACTTTATTGTTTAATAACTTTTTTACTCGACATACGTTCTTAATGAAATTTCAAGGAAGTGACTATGACAATCAAATGTACCTATTTGCAAAATTTCCCTAGTATTTGATATACGTGAGTTGTAATTTTTGTTGAATTGTGGGCGAAAGGGGCGTGGCATCAACAATTCAATATAGCAATCAAACACAACTTAGTGCACGATTCTATCTTTAACGGTGTGCACGCCAGGCCTCAAAAACAAAGCGATATTTTCGATAGTTATCGATAATAAGGAAATGGGATGAGTTATCGAAAAAAAAATAAACTCATACAGCGTATGGTATTATCGAGCATTTTGCTTTGTATTTGAAGTCTCTAGCTTTCGTGGTTTACGAAATCCAGGTGTTTACACGGACGGACGGACAGGGCTAGTTCAACTCAGCTCATCGAGCTGATCAAGAATATATATACTCTATGGGGTGTGGCACATTATACCCTGAAATTTCCATTTTCAATGGATTCAGGGTATAAAAATATTTTTTTTTTTGTACGCAGATGTGGTTGACGTGAGAATACTCTGGATATATTTCTGATGCGAAATCGAAACATATTTGAGAGAGTATATAGACAGATTAGAGAGAGGATAGCAGCAGCTTCTGATTGACTTTCCACCTCAAATATAGCCAAGTACACACATGAACGGGTAGATCCGGAGCCAACAAACGTACGCATAGAGGGTATAATGAAAACATTTTTATTGAATTGATTGAGTGACCGTCGCAGTCAGCAGAATGGCATGGCCAGCGCTGGGCCTGCGGCGTGTTGACTTTATACATATTTGATTTGGCCTCTTGCAAATATTATTGCCACTGCTACGTTTGTTTTCATAGCGGCATGAGCGATGGAGCACTGGACGACCCCATATGGACATGGATCATGTTTGCTTGTTAAATAGCCTGCCAGGGCGAGTATTCAATTTGATTGGCGGGATTGCGTGGGCTTAGCCGGTCAGCAGTTTAATGGAATTGTTTACGGCCAGCGCCACACTGGCAAATAATCCATCATATGCGAGTACTCTTTAATGCCAATGTTCATCCACTATACATATATATTGATAAAAACATATCTCAAGCCTCAATAAAGAAGTGAATTTAAGATTTAAAAATAAATAAGATTTAAGCAAACTTAACTAAAAGCCTTTTGGCATCTTTGCTAAGAGCTTACTTCAGTTTTTGTTTAAGGCTTAGAACATCGTATTTCCGACGTCTTTTAGCAGGATGTTTAAGCTTCGGCACGCCGCAAGGCAGTGAGCTGCTCAGTTTAACACACATTTATTGTTCATCGCTGGGTTACTTAATGGCATCGTTTTGGCCTTTAACTACGCTTTAAAGCAGTCGCCATATCCGAGTCGCCAGCTCTGCCAGTGGCCCACGGCGAGTCTACTTTTCAGCTGCAATTCTCTTCTGGATTCACTCTTATTCTGTTACCGGCGACTGTTTGAGCGCCGGGGGCTCGTTGCCTGTTCAAATAGCCAAACAGCAGACAGCGGGAGAGAGAAAGACAGTAAAAGGATGTTGGCTTTGCCATAAAATGTTACCGTTGCGTGCACTGAAAAGAAGGCGCAACAACCAAAGGGACTTCAACATTCCTCCGGCTGTTCTAGTTTAGCTGCACGCACAAGCGCGTGGCTTTAAGCATGCGAAGATAATTTCATTTTAAAGTCAAACATGGGTAAAATTGAAATCGCCAATAAGTAAATATTAAAGCATAAATCATTATTGATCGCTGCAGGCCCAACGCTTCATAGCCACAGCCTAAGAGCCCTTAACGATGTGCTCGATGCTGTGTAAACAACGACTTATGTCTCAGGCCTAGAAGTAGCAATCGTTTGTCATAATTTGCACAGCTCAAGTGCCCTTAAACAATCCTCAAATTGATTTATAATGAGTTCTTGTCAGCGTGTTAAATATGCGAACTGAAATTTTCCCTCGAAATACATTGAGAGAAACTGAAATATTTTCAATTACATCAACAAAAACATGCACAAAGACCTAACGTCAGCTATAAATTTATGTATTCTTTTTTTTTTCATTATTAAAATATGCTGGTATTAAAAGAAAGTAAAGTGAATGAGATCGTAAAATTATAATTTCCCAGAAATTGTGACCCCGCTGACCTGAAAATGGCTTCACTGCTTCAACTATTCATAAAAAGAGAGAAGAGAGAGAGAGAGAGAGAGAGACAGAGAGAGAGAGAGAGAGCGGAGTAGAACATAGTAAAATGTTAAGGCAGAGTACAATACAATATTAAATTCATTTGTAATTCCTACAACTGTTGGGCTTTTATTACGCCACATATATTTGAATACCCTGTAAAACATGTCATGCAAAGCCAAATGCCATTTCGTTAGAGATTTTCTAGTGGCTGACTTATACAGGATAAAATGTTATTGAATAAAATTGTATTAACAAATCGTCATTGGGGTATGTTTGGTCAACTCAGTCCATAAGATATCTCAAAGTCGATCAGTCTAATCGAGAGTTTTCGTTTTTGTTTATTTTTTTTGTTATTTCTGTGGCTGCATTCTACATCTGCTCAAATGTTCTTTTTATGACCACCAAATGCGTGTGTAATTATGCCTCGCAACTGAGCGCCTTGGGCAACATTCCAACTGGGCACAGTTAATGTGGTTGGCTGACCAAATGGTCGCGTGTTTACTGCTACACGGACGCACACACACACACACAAATATGCATGTGTACTTAGAGATATTTTCGTTGGTTTACGAATTCGTGTAGCGTGAGTTTAGTGCCAGGGAATTGCCCCAACAATTATTATGATGGCTGATAAGCGACGCACACACACACACACACACACCTACCGAGGCATGCACGCACGCACACCATCACACACACTGTTACACACGGCAAGTCACGCACATACACTAAAACGACGCGGCAGCATTTGGTTTGCTACGTGACTCTTGGTAATATTCCTGTGGCAACTTAGCGTATACGCAATGTGAGGCATGGGGTTAACATAATGTGGGGCGTATACGTAATGTGGCGTGCTTCAAAACTCAGCCAGCGACGAGCCCCGTTGCAGTGCGACCGTATGACATTTTGTGGCAACATTTGTGACCGCCCCAGTTGCCTTGGCCTTATTGGTATGGGGCCGGCCGTCCCGCAGGCTGTGCGGGCGTCAGGCGTGCGTAATACACCTTGCCCCCCTCCCCCTGCCACACACATGTGTGTGCCTTGTGCGGCAACAACTGTGTCCGTTTCCATTGTCATTCCATTTGTGTGACTCGCAGTCGACTGCCTCACTTGGTAATGCTCCGTGCCTGGCGCCCCGTCCGTTTTGTTCTTCTCCCTTCACTTTTTATTGTTTATTACAGTTTTATTATTATCGCAGCAGGGAAAGTTTTTTGTGTGCCTCCATGCGGGTGCCATTATTTCAGCGGAGCGTGCTGCAAATTAAAGACAAAACACATACAAAAGACGCTGACGAATTGCCAGATAATTAAATATGCCAAAAGCACAATGGACGTGTCCCTGAGACCGTCCAAGAAACGACCACAGCTGCCGAACAGGTGGCTTCCCAGGCTGGTCGCCAGAGTGACAGATCCACGGCCTAAACACCGCACAAAATGGCGCTTGGATGCATGGCCCAAATTAGCATTTTGATTGAAATGCTAATTGCTGGCGAATGAATTAGTTTCCAGAACAAAAGACACGTTCCTAACAAATTCTCCAACAACCTGCAAAAATAATAATTATATTTCGCTCTCACTAACTAACTTGATAAGCCTAACTAATGATTGCACTAAAAAAATATGGAAGTGCTCGAGTCGAGGCGGCTAGACTAGGAGTTACTCTCCAGTCTAATCTTCTTTCATGCTTACATTGCATTCAATACATGCACACACACGCACGCACACATACGCATTTACGCACACATGCACAATCAAGTGCTCTGCTGACTGCGTAGTTTACGCAGCGGCAACGCTCAACTATTGCAACTTTATTCTTGAATTACTTTACTTCTAGTTTTACGTTTTGAATAAAATTCAGAGCGTGATAATTATTTTCATATGTGGACAAGTCTCGAGTATTTGATATTCGTTTTGTTTTGTAGAAAACGGCAAAGAAGAAAAGATTCCGTCTGAAATATACAAGATTTGCGCAATCAATGAAGAAAAATAGATCACGGCAAACTGCATATTTCTATATTGCATGGTCTTCAAGTTCCACTAAAAAATTGAAACTAAATGATCTATAGTTATCGGTGAGTAGAGTTGAGAAGAAAGATAAGTCATCGGAAAAAAACGGATGAAAATTGTACTGAGCATGGTATATAAGTCTCTAGCCTATGTGGCTCACAAGATCGCTAAGTCCAATCGGATGGACATATTAGTTTAACTCAACTTTTCGTCCTGATATGACTGATCTGATCTTGCTATATACTTTATGTCGTTTATTTTACCATGCTTAAAAGACTTAAAGTTCCGTATATCCCGTTAAAATAAGTCTGCTAAAAATTTAGACTGCTCTATAAAGGAAAATATTCAATTTTTACTCAAACTAAATAGGATTTTACGTTTGATATTCAATTCGGAATAATTTACTAATTTCTAAGCCTAAATACATTGAAATTTGCTGCTCAAGCGATTTTGTTATTTGTCTTTAGCTGCATATAGAAACTTTAGGTGTAACATGAAAATAAATCTGAAACGCTTCATCGAACTCAACAAAACAATTCGCAGATAATTTCAATAATAATCAACAAAATGGCAAACTCTAGCCTGATGATTCCCCTTAATTGTCTTCGACTGGCCAAATGCCTTGTCTCATGCTGGGCGCACACATTCGAAATGCCTGATTCAAATTAAATTTAATTTTCTGGCCAACGCACCGTGACTAAGCGGCCCCATTGTGCTGATCGCCAAGCAGTAGAAACTTAAATGTCTTATTGATTTATGGGGCGATAGGCGAGTGTTAACAAAACAGGGATACAAATACTCACTTGTCAGTTGGTTAAATCGTATAATTAATGTCTTCCGCTCTAATCGTAGCCACTTGACGTCGCTTTCTAGTGCGCACTCGTCGGGCCCCACGGCTAAGTACGTCTGTTGACGTACGTCAAAATGCTCAAGTATTTCTTGAGCTATTTCAGTCGAGCACAATTACAAGTTGTTGCCATCCTAGTTATTTCGGCATTTAATTAAAATATTGCGCATACGCCACGTGCCTTGGCCAGAGCCGGCAATGTAGGCTATACTTATGTTGGCCTCAAATAAGCCCTAAAAACGCGACCGCCAACCAGACGAGGTCACAATCCGTTGAAGCGATCGCCAGCGCCGGACTGCATTAGGCCAAATCCTCAACGGGGCACGCAACGTCGCATATGCATATGTAGTCTACCATTTAGCGTGTATGGGTTAATAAAAATAGTTAATTTCACTAACACAAAAGCAATAAGTGGGTGCTGACTAAGGCCAAATTGCTTTTACTTTTACTCTTACTCTTGCTTGATGAAAGCGCGCTGCGGGACCTCAAGTAATAAACTTTTTTCAGTTGCTCCATTTCATGCCACCCACCCATACACACACACACCCACGCACGCATACACACACACACATTCATACACTAGGCCACGTGCCAACTGAACTTGTGTTATTATTTGATTTATTATTCATTATTATTCACCTTCGATTTACCCCAGATTCACTTTGATTTTGTCTAATTTTAGTTATAATTGTATTAAGATTATTATTCTTTTATTTCTTTTGAATTAACGTAATATTCACGGCACGTAACACACGCCGCACGGCGTTCTTAACGTTTTTGCGACACGTTCCACCTCACACGAAAGCCGCCAAAAAACTGAATTCGACTAACGGTTAAACAAAATCCAGCGACGTCGACGTAGGCAGCGACGCGACGCCGTGCATGCTTGACACTTGCGGAGTCTGCGCGTAGCACAGGTTGCCAAATCAAAACAAACCTAACACTTGGCAGGTCTAAAATAGAGAAATAAATATTTTTTCAAAAACATCCAACAAATTTTTTAAATATTCTAAAACGTTTATTTAAATATTATTATTATTATTGATTAATTGATATTGATACTGTGAATTACGAAATAAATATACATAAAAAATATATATATGTTTATTATTATTATTATTTCAATTCTAAATAATTATTGAAATAACTTTTCAGGTTTAGAAAATTTTTCTATGTATTTCATTTCAACGTATTTCGTTTAAGTCGCGCCATCTATTGCAAGGTCGTGTAACTATTAATGCGCATTCCGCAAAGCTAATTGCTACGAGCTAGATGAACCAGTTCCAAAGCGAAGACTTAATGAACTGATAGCGTCACAAATATAAGTATCGAAACTCAGGGCTACATTAACGTTTTGGCGGACAATTTGAATTGTGCATGCCAAATTAAATAAGAATACGCTTTATTTTCTAAAATGTCTTCATATAAAAGAGGACTTTAATTATATATTAAAAAAATAAATTATTTTATTATTTTAATTTTTTTTTTATAATTTAATCCAATAGCAAAATTTTCGTTATAATATATAAAATAAATCATTAATTTAATTCTTTATACAATTCTTATGAATACATTTATATACATTTTTTATCTATGTGTAAATTAGTATATTTGAAAATCAAAATTGAAATTTAGAATACTTTTTGGGGCAAGTTTCGAATTTTGAAGAAGTAAATTTCAATTAAATTAAATCTAAACCCAATTTGGAATCTTATTAAATTTGGCCATATCAATTGGCTGACTAACGATAACAACAACCTATCACATAAAATACCTTTTCACCTTCCCCTCTAATGACTCCTTCGGGAGTTAAGCAATAAATATAAAACTGTGAACAGTTCGTTTATCACGGCGGTGGAGCGACTTTCATGCGCCACGCGTTCTTTATCATGTCAGCCGCCTTTTCGGCAATCATGATCACAATTGCATTGGTGTGACCAGCCGGCACGTGCGGCATAATGGATGCATCTGCCACGCGCAGGTGGCGAATACCATGAACTCGCAGTTCCGGGTCAACGACAGCCGTCGCATCCGTCGATGGTCCCATCTTGCAGGTGCCCGACTGATGCTGCAAGCTGGAGCCGTAGAGCCGCAGGCAACAGCGCCAGTAGTCGTTGCTAGCGAAGACCAAATGCTCACAGCCGGGAAAAGATCGCGCATGGAAGCGTGTGCCCATCTTCTGCATCGACTTGGTGCGCGCTATCTGCAGAATCTGTAACATTAACAGAATTAGGGCAACTCTTGGTTATATATATTAACAGGATTGAGTACCATTTCGATGCCCTCGATCATGGCGCGCACATCATCCGGATGCTGCATAAAGTTCGGCTCCATGCGTGGCCAGTGGAAGGGATTGCGACTGCGCAGGGAGATGCGCCCAGTACTCTTGGGACGCAGCAGCACAGGCACCAGGCCGAAGGTCTCCTTCTGCTGCAGGTCCCCATACATTTTCTCGTAGAACTCGTCCGTAATGCCCAGCAAATCGCGTAGAGTGCCAAAGCGATCGCCGCTAAGTGAGCCAGCGCCCAAGACAAGCTCCATATCCGCATAGTCTTTAGCTGTGGGTTTTTATATAATAATTAGCAGTCCGAAGAGATCGGTCAGATAAGCTGTCTCACCAAATGTGGAGCTGGGCGTGCGAACAAAGGCGAACGCCTCAGCGCCGCCAGGAATCGTGTAGGGTCCCTGGCCAGAAAAGATGTAGCGAAAGATGTCTGTTGGGTTGAGAAGACGTGCATCGTTGACCGTGGAATCGTTTACCATAAACACCAGGCCATTGAGAGTTATGTGATCTTGGAGATTGTGGCCCACGGGCAGATCCTGCAGCACGGGTATGTTATGCTCCTCGAGATGCGCACGAGGACCCACGCCAGACAGCAGCAGCAGCTGCGGACTGGCAATCGCACCTGCCGACAGGACGACCTCCTTGCTGGCACGCACCACATACCTCTGCCGTTGCTTGGTGAACTCCACGCCCACGGCCACCTTTGTGTGGGGATCGATGAGCAACTTGGTGACCCAGCTCTTCATCGAGATGTGCAGATTGCGCCGCTGCAGCACAGGCTGGATGAAGGCCTTGCTGGTGCTGCAGCGTCTGCCGTTGCGTATCGTGGCCTGGGCTCTGGCAAAGCCCATCAGCTGCTCGCCGTTGGTATCGGTTATATCGTACCCCAGCTCCCGACCCGACTTGAGAAATGCCTTCAGCTGGCGCGACTTGTAGTCCGTGAACTGCACGTCCAGCGGACCATTGCGTCCGTGGTAGGGCGACTTGTACAGGTCGGGGATGCCGATACGCTCGGATTTCTTAAAATAGGGCAGGACCTCCTCGTACGACCATCCCGTGTTATTGGCAGCCGCCCAGCCATCGTAGTCCCGGCGATGACCTCGTGTATAGAGCATAAAGTTGATCAGACTGGTGCCCCCGACGCCGCGTCCCTTGGGCCAGTTGCAGACGCCGTTGCGCAGACCCTGGCAGGCATTGGGCGTGGCATCCGCCTTGTAGCCCCAGTTGTAGCGCGTGGTCTGGGTAAGCGCCGCCGTCAGCGGCACATCGCTGATGAAAGTCTCCTGATCGCCCGCCTCCAGGAGCAGCACCCGCGCTGTCCTGATCTCGCTCAGTCGACTGGCCAGCACACAGCCCGCCGACCCGGCGCCCACGACAATGAAGTCATACTCCGGCAGAAAGGCTGTGGTGTCCGGAATGCGTGTGTTCAGCAGCGACGTCTCGAAATCGCGCACCAGATCGACCAACAGCTGGCAGCGAGTGCAGTCCCAGCAGAGGCACACAATCAGCACGAAGGCCAGGCGCATCTTCGTCGGCAGCAAATAAATTATCTGTAAGAAATGCCAATTAACGTCAAGTTCTAGATACTCGATGTATTGATAGGTGCTTGTAAATTGCAAACGACCTTCGCTTTCCCTTTTTTACACTGCTAATTCTGGCTAAAATCAGCATTCACGCACCAGCGACTATAAAAATTCTCCAATATCTGCTGATTATTCCTTTTTTTTAGCTCAAGTTCAACAAGTTTCCGATTACAACGATGCACAACAACAACAACAAAACCAATGCGTGTGTGAGTGCAAAAAATAAATAAACAAAGGAAACAAGAAAGCTGAACAATAACAAACATATGGCCCGCTGAACCGGTTGCCGATCAAAACAGAAGAGCTAAAAAGCTGAAGAAGTGCCAAAAGCGAAATTCAAAAAATAATTCGAGCGCGAAACGGGCAAAAAATATTCGCCCGCTGACGTTGACCCATAAACGCGCACGCGGATGTTCATTAAAATGAAACAAAACATAAACAAAATGTAAAAAATCAATAAAGTTCAGTCAGAAGTTTTCAAAGCAACGACTCTAAGATACGCTCTTAAAGCCAGACAGAGACTTACAAGAAAATTCAACTTAAATTCAAAATTAAGTAAAACTTGCATATGATTCGGTTATCACACAAAAAAAGTTTATACATCTGGTTTGGCGTGAGAGTTGGGCTCGTTAAAAATTGAAACAATGTAGATACCTTGACCATATTTTATTTACGAATCACAAGTTAATTCATTAGCCCCACTAATCACTGATAATTGCGGACTAGTTTGAAACTCGAGCGTGCCATAATGTAATTAAATTACTTTATTATTATTATGGTTAAATAATTGCTTGCTTATGTTTATGGACACAAGTTTCCAATATACAAAAATGATATTTCTCTCTTTATTTCTATTTGGCAATGAACTTCTCAAAAGTATCGCATCCCATTCCATGATGTCACCATCTGATTGCCATAATTGTTATACCCTGCTGCAGCGCATCTCAATCGAAGTGAAGCCACTCAATGTAGTGGGCGCGCTGTGATTCCACAAATTCACTTTATATGCAAATGAAATGCCCAATATTTGTGGGTTTTTTTACTTCAGCTCAAACATTTACGTCTCTCGTAGCTAAAAATTGCACAAATACGCAAAATCGAAAAGTATTTCAATTAACCTCAATAAGCTGAGATACATACGTCTAACAGCTAATGGATTTATTTACAAGGTTCAACTGTATTGAAATACTAATTAATCTGCCTTTGCCTCAGCATTTGGTTCTACGTGCCTGCCCTTCAATCACATTGTCTTTGACAACCGGTCAGCAGACGAGATCTCCCATAAAGAACTGCCCTACGAAAAAAAAAATACCACTTTCAGGGCTCCAACCGATCGAAGGGCGCCACGCTCGTTAAGGTTCTTCACAGCAGCGCTTATAGCAAGTGACTTTTAGATTCAAGAAAGAAAAAAACTGGTTACGCTTCATTTACTGCTTATGGCTGTCATTAAAAATGTTTATGATTTATAACTCTGGTTTTAATTCAATCAGAGATTACTAAGACCATTCATCGCTCTTTAATGGGTTTGTGGGCAAAACTTTCGGTTGGCGCTCCATGTCCAATTAGCCAAGTTCAGCAAGTTGGTAGCGTAACGAATGGCTCAAAGGGTTGCATGATACAGATTCAGATAAATGTTATACAATTATTATCAGATATTTCAAGAATTATTTAATTAGCTGGAAATGTCGAAACTGCTCCGAAAGAGACCTTGAGTACATTTTAAAAACTGATAACTACTCGAAAAATTAATAACTTAAGTGAATGTTGCATTACAAATATTTAATTGAAGTCACTCTGATATCAGAGCTAGATTGAAGAATTATTCAAAAATTAAGTAAACTTAAAAAAAAAATAAAATTTTTATTATGTGATCTGAACAGCCACTGCAACTCACTTGAATAATTTTTTTTCTTCACTTATAGTACACGGAATATACTTTATTTATTTTTATAAATCACACTTATTTTTAGATCACACTTTATAATTTAGGAAACTCCGAATTTGCGTAATTATTATCACAGGTTTATTATCATGTTAATACTCATAGTTATTTGATTCGATAGAATTCTTAGCCACTTTTATTGCTAGGGATATATCATCCATATATATAACGAATACAGCCAAAGTCAACCATTCACTCACACAGATCCGGCTCAACAGAGTGGAACAATTTGTTCAGTTCGTTGGGAAATTCTAAACACGTTTGCCTATGCTGACTGCATTCCGAGTGCACTTACGCAATGGGCGTGCTGCTCTCCTTAACGGATACACTGAGGCTCTATGTACTCGATGGCTTTGTTTTTAGTGTTTTTAGTTTTTTTGATCGGGTGATTGGTGATCTCGTCAGCTACTGCGCATGCGCGCGCGCTGCTGTCCGCTGGTTAAATGAATCGCCGCTGCCGGCGCTTGCAACCACGAAGCCCATGCGGCACGAATCAAGACGGGTAGCTGCCGGTTAAGTCGGTCAGTTTGGCGAGCTACGTTTGCTTTAACACGCAGACGCCGCCGGTGCTCGACAGCAGACAGGGGACAGTAGTCCGAACTAATTTCAGCTCTGAGAAACAGTTTTACTCTCCTCTTTTTCAAGTTCATCGCATGAACTTGCAAAAATTTGATTCGAATTTGGTTTGCCTTTGCCTTTGCCTTTGCTCCGTTTCATCAGATATTCGGTACGTTATGTTAGTCATAGCATATTTCGGCTGACATCTGATTAACAGCAGTTATGCTCGAAATCTATTGGCAGCAAAGCAAGCGCTAATCAACAATTTGGTACTAGCATATTAGCAATTGCTTGCGAATAAATATAGCTGTGATATATAGTGCTTCCGCTATTTAAAGACGTTAGAGCACCAGCAGACGTCGCTGTTGTTGACAGCTTAAGTTCAATGTCAAGCAGCGCTGCCGGTGCTTTACAGCCATCAGGTAGCTGTGTTTCTGTTGATCTTGTATCTATGCGCTTTAAAGCCGATGACTTCACGTTACAGCGATTACAAATTTAAAGCTCAGCCATAGAAATTAGCATATGCACAACATTAATATCCCATTCATTAATGGCCAAGCAAACAGCAACATCTAATGTGGGCATTCAGCTTCAGTTCGACGGATTTGCAATTTTGTTGCTTATGTTGCTACTTTCATAATCAGTCAGGCGTCAGCGACCTTCAGTTACTCATATATATATATATATATATATATATATATATATATATATATATATATATATATATATATATATATATAGTATATATATAGTTTTCATACCCAAAATCCAAACAAATCGCCGCCAATGCATTTTGGACGACTCTCGCGCGGCTTTTGTTTAAACGTTCATAGTTGATATTTGCACAGATTTTATGCATATTCATTTTGCATGACTCGGCAACTGTTGAATTGACTGCTGTTTGATTTTAATCAAGTGCAAAAAAAACACACACTCTCACACACACACAGATAAGTGCTGTGCTCATAGCACTCTGAACGCCTTAATTGTTAATAGATCAAAAGCTGTAACAAAACCCTGCTAATTAAAACAGAAATGCTAAACAATAAAAAACGAATTTGTTAAGTGTCAAAAAGTGATAGTATATATTTAAATTGATCTGCCTGAGGCGCAGTATGATTAAGCACTTTTGACATTTGATTTGCAAATTATTAAATATAAACACATAAAACGACACGAAATATGAGGTATATATGCAACAGGGCTTCCCCAAACTATGCAAAGGCAAACAGTGATCTGTTATTCATACTTCTACGACATTAAGAGATTTGCTTATAATATATTTAAGAATTTAAGTTAAATCTTGAATACTGATATGACAAATTCCAAATTTAGTTTTCTAAATACGAACATAGTTCATCTAAGGTCAGACCATTTCTGGTTTATTGAATTATATTAAATTATATATTTATTTTTATATAAGACACAGCCACAAGAACAGATACATATATATACATAAAATTTATATTAAAATAACGGTTTGAGTAAGATCTATCATTCTAATCCTCTTGCATGCATAAATTGCAAACGAAAATATGATTAACCTATATCCTCCACAGTGAAGTGTAAGTTATTAGTTAACATGGCTTTCAAAATACGTTTAAGAAACGAATTAAAATTAACAATTTTTATCGGTAATAATAAAATGGGATAAATTATCGGTTAAGCTTCTTATACGAATACACAGTAAGTCTCTAGGATTTGTGCAGAGCTAGTTTAATTCAGATCGTCCTTCTGATCAAGCATATGTATATATGTTATGGGGTGTACCTAGTCCCCTTCTGGCCGTGATGCACATTTTCACAGAAGCATTATACCCTGGAATCCCATTTTCAATGCTTTTAGGGTACAAAAACTCCCTTTATTTAGAGAGTTTAGAGAATTTCCCTCTCACGAACATCAAACTTACAGTCTTAATATTAAACAAATAAATGAACAGCTTTATCAAAAATTTCATTAATTTGGAATATAGACCACGTAAGCAATTACAAATACTTGTATTTCAGAGCTAATTGATTAGCCACGAGGAATTCTTAAAAGCTGTCAGGGTTCTTTCAATTAGAATTTACAAATATTTGTGTGCAGTTTGCACATGCCAACTAATTTGCTGTGCAAACGGGGCAAAATCAACTCAAGCTGAGCTGCTGTTAGAAAATTAAATATTTCATCAGTTTATGACACATGAATTCAATTTTGCGCACAAGAACGTTTCGCAACCACCGAAAGTGCATTGATCAGGGAAACGAGTTGACTGCGACCATTCGAGCTGACGCCATGGAATTGCAAAATAAGCCACTGATAATTGGCATACTCTAATTGGGCGGCCAAATACATACTTGTCAACGACCTTGTCAAGGTCGACTGCAAAGATTACCGAAAGTGTTAATGTTAACAATTTGGCAACTGACCACTGGAACAGTACAACAACAATTAAACAACAACATTCGCACGCCACCCACACACATACAAACACACACTGACACCCACGCACACTATAATTAATCAAACTTTAGTTGCATTATCACGGGGGCAAATCGAGTTCCACTTCAAATCGTAGACGCGGCCGCAGTTCTCACAGTTGTTTTTTCGCTTTTTAACCAATTCAGTGTCAAGTGCTCTACTTGGGTCGGTGTCTGTTTTTTGTGCCTGGCTCGTAAATCACGTGTCAAATGTCGTTAAAAATGAAGACGTGAGCTGAGCACATAATAAACCACTGCATGTACAACTCCCAATAGTAATAAAATTCAAAAGAAAAAAGCCTCCATAACTAATAACAATAAAAGCTGCAACAGCTCAACATAAAACAAAAAACAAAAAACAAAAACAACAACAAAACACCATCGAAAACAAAAGCAAACCTCTGAGAGTTTTGTAAAATGATTACCAGATATGTTATAACTATATATTTATGATTACAAATATGACAAACGCCGTCTGAGCCAAAAATAAATAAGAAACCATAAACGACGTGGATTGAAGGGCCAACAAAATCATCATTGAAAAGTCAAGAGTCGTACTGAAAGCCACTCGAAACAGTTTGACCCAGACGCATAGTCGACTCTTGCGGCTTAATTGAATGAACTTGAAACAATTGAAGTGTAATTTGAAATGGCATGACAACAAGATACGACCTATGCGCAGCATAAAGGCATTCCAGAAAAAAAAAATATTTGAGAGAAATATGAAGATGAAATTGAGAAAATTACAATGATTAAATTAAATTAATTAAAAAAAAAACAAGTAACTAAACTCTAGTCGAGACTGCTCGACTAAGAGATACCCTGAATCCATTGAGCTGTAATACCAATCATAAAAAGTTTCATTTATTCATTAAAAGTAACCAACACATGCACACACACACACACAAACATATGCATGCACGTAATATGCTCACTGCGCAGTTTTGCGGCTGCAGCAGAGGCTGTGCTATGCAAACTTTATTGTTTAATAACTTTTTTTCTCGACCTATTTTCTTAATGAAATTTTCGGGGAGTGATTATGACATCTAAATGTACCTAGTTGCCAAATTTCAAGTCTCTAGTATTTGATATACGTGAGTTATCGTTTTTGTTGAATTGTGGGCGAAAGGGGCGTGGCATCAAAAATCCAAAAATGACAAAATGTGCGGATTCAATATAGCAATCAAACACAACTTAGTGCACGGCTCTATCTTAAACGGTGTGCACGCCAGACCTCAAAAACAAAGCGATATTTTCGATAGTTATCGATAAAAAAGAAATGGGATGAGTTATCGAAAAAAAAAAATAAACTCGTACAGCGTACGGTATTATCGAGCATTTTGCTTTTTATTTGAAGTCTCTAGCTTTTGTGGTTGCAGAAATCCAGGTGTTTACACGGACGGAAGGACGGACGGACGGACGGACGGACGGACGGACGGACAGACGGACAGGGCTAGTTCAACTCAGCTCATCGAGCTGATCAAGAATATATATACTTTATGGGGTGTGGCACGCCTCCTTCTGCCTGTTACATACATTTGCACAAAAACATTATACCCTGAAATTTCCATTTTCAATGGATTCAGGGTATAAAAAAAGAATATCACATGATTTAGCTATAGGGATGGTTAGGTATGTACATTACATAAATCTATCAAAACTATATATCCACTTTAAGCTATATCCATAGTATATAGACACTTCATTATTCTTCTGTCAAAATTCTATATTCATCATTTTCTTTTCACATTTTTGCAGATTTATCTAACAGTCTGCAATTGGGACTGCGCCGAACGTTTCTCGGAACAGCCCACAAATCATAATTTTCATGATTCAGCTGACAGCCGCAACATTAAAAATATTGAGACGGTCTTTGAACGCGTTGATTGGTGTTATTGACACGACCGCCGAGTGTGGGTCTTTCGATGATTTAAATCTTTTACAGCAGAAGTTGACGCTGAGGCTGTTGAATCGAAGGAAGCAACAAATAAGTCGAAGTCTTTATAAGATTTTTGCATTTCAATAAAATGAATTTTATTAAAAATTTGTATCTTGCTTCAAGTTTGTTGTCTAATTGCTATTCTATGATAATATGACATTTAAGTAAGTAGAAAATGTAATTAATAAATGTATGAATTATAATATATTTTCTCAATTCGATTAAGTTGCACTCAATTTGTTTTGGTTTGTATTTGATTCAATGATATTTATTCATGTAATTCTTTGTCGTTACTTTAGATTTCTGACGATTATTTATTTACGTATAGAGGATTTCTGAGCTTAGTTTAATAAACAAATTGCTTGGCATTTTTATCGTATATGTTAATCCAAGTACTTGCTGCATAAAGCCAAAAGCGTTTAAGCTTCAAAATGATTATGCCTGTTGTGTGGGTTTTGCTTAGAGGCCTAGATAATTCTAAATGAATTTCTTTAAATATTATTTTTATAAATAAACTTTATCATGTACAAAATGTTGAACATAAACATAATACCTAAAGGCTACATAAAATTAGTTTCATTCTTGACTTTACATTTGTTTTATAAATATTTCTCGTGTATATGTGTATGTATTGAATTTTGTCTGTTGTCTGTGTTTCATCAAATATTTAACTTACATTTTGTTAATTTATGAATGTAATCAGTACGAATTGCACGAAACTCAGTTCCTTATGTCGCAGCAATCTTTTCGATTTAAATTAAACATTGAAATAAAAAAAAAAATTAATTATCTTATATATATTAAATGATCAATCGAATGTATTTTTATCAAATTATTTATATCATTTGATTGCTGTGACACGTCGGAATGCGTCATTTTCTTGCTGCGGCCCAAAAGTATGCATCATTTTTTTCTTCTATTTCTTATTTGTTGCTTAGTGACGCAGCAACACGTTGCTCACTTTATTGGACGCCTCTGTTTTGGCGGTAATTTTGTCACGAAAATGCCGATTCTCGGGGTTCGCCAGCACCGAGGCAATGAACTCGGAGGTCTCCAGCTGCAGCTGGGCCAAACGCTTCTGCAACATCTTGTTGCGCTGCACCAGCTTGATCGTCTTAATGGCTATGGAGAGCAGGCCCTGGTTATGTGACTGATATTGTTGATGCGGATGGTGCGGCTTTATTGGGTCTAGGGCAAACTCATAGCCGCTGTCACCATCGCCCTGATCCTCCTCCTCATCATCATCGTCCTGCTCATCGTGCTCATTATCCTCATCCATGCCCGAAGCATGATCACAGAGTTTGACTTTTAGTGTCTTGCTGTTGCCATTGCAGTTGCATTTGCTGTTGCTATTAGCCATTGTGGGTTGTAATACTGTTTTGATATTGTTATTATTATTATTGCTGCTGCTGGAATGTGTGCGCGCTAAGTGGTCGCACGTCTTATTGTAAATGCCATCGATGTCCATGCGCTCCGTCTGCTCGGCCTGCTCTGATTTTATTTCACTTTCGAGATCAACTCCAGCAGCAGTCGAAGGCGATGCACCGCCTTTGCCGCCAGTTGGCAGGGCAACTCCACGTCGTCCTTGTGGACGACCAAATAAGTTCGGCGAACCTTTGGCCACTGCAAAATAAGCAAAAGAAAACGTTAAAACAACTGCACAGTAGTACAATAACGACAAAAACTAATTATCCAAGACGCGCACCCGCAAGCCCGCTAAGTATGCAATTAAATTGGGGTTTTTACGCCTTATCGAGCACTTCACATATATGTATAAAGAAATACAATAATAATAAAGAATAACAATGCTATCACGAGTCCTCTAACGAACATTGAGATTTAACATAAAAGAATTTCGTCTCTGCTCTTTAATTCCTAAAATAAATTTTATCGACCATTGAACTTAAGGAATTCCTGCTATGCTGCAGCTGAAGTGTAATTATTTCATGCGATAAGCATAAATAAAATAAAGACCCTGGGGACAGAAGTTGAATTAATAAAAATTAATAAATATATTTAGCCATAAAATAATTATTATGCTTATGTAACTAAAGAAATAGACTAATCGCAATCAAAAATGTTTGTTTAATTAAAAATAAGCAATAATATATTTATTTATATTTATATATAATTTATTGTCTAGAGTCATATTAACGCTCTGTTTTATTTTGAGCATTTGCCAATCATCATCCCATTGTCAACTCTCTATGACCATGTGTTGGTGTCTGTGTGTGTATATAATTTGAGTGTTTACGTTTAGAGTGTTCGTTGTGTGTGTCAAGAAACGTGACCACTCAGCGATAGTGACGCGCCTCGCTCAATCTGGCATTCTCGTCGGCGATGGATCAAATCATGGACGACACATACTTGGCACTGCCTGTAACTACGAGCAAGCAGCGATACATGAGCCAGCGCCTGCGTACAGCCCGCCTTAGTATAAATCATATTCCAATTTGTGCTTCCACAAACTGTGTCTATGGTCAGGGTCCGGCAATGACTGCCTACTGACTCAAGCACATGGCAATGCACATTTCTTTTGTGTACCCGACAGAGTCGCTGCTATTGTCAGCGTTGTTGGTGGTGCTGGCATCGAGTCTATCTGACCGCACTCAGCGCTTTGTTTGCTTTTTGCAAATAAAGCATTTTTTGATACGCTACCCGCAGTGCCCTAAAACGTGAAACCGGCCATTGGCCCAAGGGCGCGTCCGCTTGCTGAGGGGGTAATATATGTTCCAATGACGCACTGAAAGTGCTATAAATACAGCTCGAAACCTTAGGCTTCGATTACCAGGTAACAGGTGCCAAAATGGGATTATTAATATATATGATGTAATCTCTTACGGATATAATAATTTTTACAAGTTATGTCGAATTGTTCTTCCGAATCAAAAAATTGTAAAAACACAAAAGCGAAAACCTAACTATAAAACTGAGAAATATATCAGTTAAAATGTTCTCTATAAAAAAAATAATAACATTTTACCAAATGCTTTGTGCATGTACAAATTATAAATAAGTATAAGAAATGTAAATAAGAATCAATAAAAATAATAATAAATAATTATCAACAAAGAAAATAAGTTGTTGAAAAATCTTAACAAATGAATTTATATTTCTGATTCTGAGCTTCATAACCATTATATATATATATATATATATATATATATATATATATATATATATATATATGCAGTTATTTACTTGCATAATCCAATTATTTTGCACTTGACAATAAATATTTAGAAGGAGATATCAATTGACAACAATAGAATAAATATTGTACAGACATAATCCAATAACAGCGTTGCTACTATCCCAAAGCATTGAAGTGAAATCCATTTAGGTCAGTCCAGACTCTACTCAACGCCCCGTGACTGCCGCACTGTTGCATGAAATGTTGCCCACACACACGCACACACACAATCACATAAGCTAACTCACTGCGTGTTCTAAGCATGTGCAAGGTATTGCGATGCAATTCGATGCGGGGCAACGCGCACAACGTAACAGTTTGAATTTAATACGGAAATATTTAGTTTGCATTGCTGTCGATATACCTTTGTAGTTGTTCTCGTCGATACTGTAGCTGCTGCTGCTGCCACCTCACCTCCACAATGCCGACATTGATCACACCTGAACGCCACCTCGTCGTGTTTACTTCCTGCCAAGCCATATTCTGGTTGTGTTCGTCACCGACTTATGCATGCTCCGAGGTGAGGGAAGACAAACGTTGGAAAATCATGGCCCCCCACAAACACTTACCTACAGTGCGCTCGTGACTGTGACTACGCCACTGAACATGTATCTAGTATTTGTTGTTGTCACTTCTCGCGAATTGCCCTGTCGTGCAGCGGGTCTGGTCTTACGTCTGGAGGTCTGAGCTTTTGAGGTCTGTGGGTTTGTTGGCTTGCGATGGCCTCGACAAACGCTACACGGCGTACACACACGTGCCAAGCCCTCGCATCGAATTAGTTACCATTTATGCTTAATGAAGGCAAACGACGTTCAAGGCACAGCACTTGCCACTGCCAACGAAGTCTGCTCCAATTGCTTTCTAAATGCACGACATTTATTCTCGCAACAAATTTCTACGAATATAAAAGCTAACATACCAAAGGTTCAACCCAAGCACATTGACACAAGACAATGGAGCAAAATCGTAAACTTATTTATTATTATTTTTTCTTTAACCTTGAATAAAACTAGTTTTATATCTATTTTCTGTCCTTTGTTTATCAGATAAAAAATGGAACTCGTATTTGCAAACTGCTCTATCTTTGTCTCTGACATATATAATCAGATACTCTTATCAATATGTTTACCACTCTGAAAGTATTTCAGAAGTTGACTGATCAGAGAATACATTTGAGATTTGAAATAAAAAAAATGAAAACAATCAAAATTATTGTTATTTGCGAAAATTATTAAGAAATGCGTGACACTGTTGTTAGTCAAGTTGTTACGTCGTGATAGACTGGGGGAATACGGGGGTCTAGACAATAATTGCCGTCTGCACGTGGCTTCGTCACACCCATTTAACGTGTTGCTGGAAATTAGCAGGAAACGCAAAACAAAAAAAACAAAAAAAAACAAGTAACGAAACTCTAGTCGAGTCTGCTCGACTAAGAGATACCCTGAATCCATTGAGCTGTAATGCCAATCATTAAGAGCTTCATTTATTCATTAATAGTAACCAACACATGCACACATACACACACAAACATATGCATGCACGTAATATGCTCACTGCGCAGTATTGCGGTTGCAGCAGAGGCTGTGCTATGCAAACTTTATTGTTTAATAACTTTTTTTCTCGACATACGTTCTTAATGAAATTTTCGGGGAATGTTTATGACATTCAAATGTACCTATTTGCCAAATTTCAAGTCTCTAGTATTTGATATGCGTGAGTTATTGTTTTTGTTGAATTGTGGGCGAAAGGGGCGTGGCATCAAAAATCCAAAAATAACAAAATGTGCGGATTCAATATAGCAATCGAACACAACTTAGTGCACGATTCTATCTTTAACGGTGTGCACGCCAGACCTCAAAAACAAAGCGATATTTTCGATAGTTATCGATAAAAAAGAAATGGGATGAGTTATCGAAAAAAAAAAATAAACTCGTACAGCGTATGGTATTATCGAGCATTTTGCTTTTTATTTGAAGTCTCTAGCTTTTGTGGTTGCAGAAATCCAGGTGTTTACACGGACGGACGGACGGACGGACGGACGGACGGACGGACGGACGGACAGACGGACAGGGCTAGTTCAACTCAGCTCATCGAGCTGATCAAGAATATATATACTTTATGGGGTGTGGCACCCCTCCTTCTGCCTGTTACATACATTTGCACAAAAACATTATACCCTGAAATTTCCATTTTCAATGGATTCAGGGTATAACAAGTAACTAAACTCTAGTCGAGACTGCTCGACTAAGAGATACCCTGAATCCATTGAGCTGCAATACCAATCATTAAGAGCTTCATTTATTCATTAATAGTAACCAACACATGCACACACACACACACAAACATATGCATGCACGTAATATGCTCACAGCGCAGCTTTGCGGCCGCAGCAGAGGCTGTGCTATGGAAACTTTATTGTTTAATAACTTTTTTTCTCGATCTATGTTCTTAATGAAATTTTCGGGGCATGATTATGACATCCAAATGTACCTATTTGCCAAATTTCAAGTCTCTAGTATTTGATATACGTGAGTTATCGATTTTGTTGAATTGTGGGCGAAAGGGGCGTGGCATCAAAAATCCAAAAATGACAAAATGTGCGGATTCAATATAGCTATCAACCACAACTTAGTGCACGATTCTATCTTTAACGGTGTGCACGCCAGACCTCAAAAACAAAGCGATATTTTCGATAGTTATCGATAAAAAAGAAATGGGACGAGTTATCGAAAAAAAAAATAAACTCGTACAGCGTATGGTATTATCGAGCATTTTGCTTTTTATTTGAAGTCTCTAGCTTTTGTGGTTGCAGAAATCCAGGTGTTTACACGGACGGACAGACGGACAGGGCTAGTTCAACTCAGCTCATCGAGCTGATCAAGAATATATATACTTTATGGGGTGTGGCACGCCTCCTTCTGCCTGTTACATACATTTGCACAAAAACATTATACCCTGAAATTTCCATTTTCAATGGATTCAGGGTATAAAAACAAATAAAAAGATTTCTAGACACGGGCGACTACAAGATGCGCATTAAAGGCATTGAAGCCAATGTGAGCCTCATAAGAGAGATGAGAAAACATGAGAAAAGTCTCAACAGCTAAAACTAATGAATTCGTCTTTGGGAAATCAAATTGTTCCCAACTTACTTGCGTATCTACAACTTCCTCATTTAAGTGAAAACAGGGTATGCGAACGAAATATCATGTGGAATAAATTGCGCTGAATATGGCACCAATAAACACAGCAACAACAAATGAGGCTATAAAAAGCCAAGTCGGCAATACCTAAAAGCAGCCAAACAAATGTGGGAAAATTGTAAATAAGCTAGCAAAAGTAGCACAGTTGTTGCAACAGCAACAACAACAACAACAAGAACGGCAATGGCAGTAACTGAAAGGGCCGCAGAAAACGTGCCGCACCGAATGGCAACAAAATAAAGGTTACGACACTCACTCACTCACACACACGCGCCCAGCAGAGGGCTTTGTGTATAGAATATTTCTTGTGAAAATAAAATGCTTATACAATATTAATACTAGATTCTGTTATTGAGCTCATTCAAGACGTTGCTGTCTCTGCAGCTATGGAAAGTGTTTGTCTTGCTTTTTATCGCATTTACTATTTCCAGAATATACGAGCAATGCAATTAGTGTCAGATTATGATGAATGACAACGCTCAAATATATTGGCAAGATGTGCTGATCGATGTCTTTCAACACGCTTAGCATGTTTCAACATAGTTAATATGCGTCTATCAACCATCAATTATCAATGGAATTTTTTTAAACTGAAGTCAATCATGGATTTTTAGTTTGTATAAAGATTTATAGTGATGAAAACGAGGTGTCGTCTTATTACAAGTGTATGTAAATTCTCTTTCTCTCTGCTCTTCATTCCGTCTAACTTATTTATTTGTCTTCAATTTTGTGTTTACTTCTAACATCTCGCATCCTGTCTCCATATTTACTTTCTCTCCCTCTCACCCTCCCTCTATCATTCTCACTTTCTTATTATTTGTTCTTTTTCCCTGTCTCCCTTCTGTCTCTCTCTCTCCTCTCTCTCTCTCTCTCTCTCTCTCCTCTCTCTCTCTCTCCTCTCTCTCTCTCTCTCTCTCTCTCTCTCTCTCTCTGTCTAACACACACTTCTATGTCTCTTTGTAACTCTTTTTTCTTGTGTACCCTCTATTTCATTCGATTTTTTACACTCTCTCCCTCTCCCTGTCCCTCTCTATCTTTTGGTATTTGAAGAACATAAAAATTGCCATTGTTCGGTTTAACCCAGCTTATTTAATCCGCTTCTCTGCTTCTAAGGTCTATAGCTATATTTTTCATCATTGTAATGCAGGGGCTTACGTTTTGGCCTCGTACTGTTCTAGAAATTTTCCCAGCATCGGATGCAATGAACGGCAATCGACTTTTATCTAGCTATCTAGTAAGAAACACTTATATAAATGTGTCGTGCGGAAAGACTTGAATGCATGAGTGAGCCTTATAGGGCGGGAGATGCTGCATTGCTGACGCAAATTGTTGCCATAACCCGGGCGCGAGCCAAAGGAAAACACCACAGCCACCACACAGGCAACATGCAACTAGAAACACGTGAGGCATAAACAACATCGGGGAAATCGTGGCACGTGCTACGAATGGTGTTTGGTATCCCGAATGAATGCAAGCGAAAATGGACAACGGCGCTGCTTGACCAAGTTTACATAAATTAATTGAACATGTCAACGTAACGTGAGGTACAACAACAACGACTGCTGTAAATAGATGCCACGACTTAAAGGAAGACAATGACTGATGACAAAACGAAGCTCAGGTTATGTTACGTATACGCCGTGCGCGCCCGTTAAGAGTTTCACTCACCGTAGCTCAGCACAGCACTGTTCTGTGTTACTCCAGATCTAGCACCAGCGGCAGTCGTGATAGGATTTGCATGCACCACGCCCACATTGTTACGCCGTCGTCCCTCCTTGATGGTCGCCACGCGCAGTTTCTTCTCCGAGCAGATAGTGGGCGCCATTCGAACTGCAGGCGATAAATAAATAAACGAATAAAACAAAATTAATTGGACATCAAATTGAATAATTGATTGATTGACTTCTAGCCCAAGTATCATGCCCACGTAAAATAAAACAACAAAAAATTCATGTATAAGATATAGCCGCGAGTTCACTCAACTTTTTTTTATATTTATGCAATTATTTTTTAATTCATTTTTCGATGAGGATTGAGGCAAAAATTTAATTAGTTTTGACATGTGCCAAAAACAAAATATAACATATTTATATCAATTAAATATTTTTTCGTCGTGAGAGCTATTAACCTCACACTCTTTATACGCATTCATGAAGTGAAATGGGTACATTGGTTTTGCTCTTTGTGTTGTGCCCCTTGTAGGCGTGGAAAATGGAAGAAGCCATATCCGACAAAGCTTTTTATTATCTACCGAAATTCCCAGTACATTATTCATTGCAGCATATAAGCAAACTGTGTCCAGAATTCATAAAAAAAGAAACCGAGAACAGCTGAAGCTGTCAGCGTAAGCATCAGCATCAACACAACAACAATCACAACAAGCGTTAGCTTGGCTACAACTCATAAGCCATGCTCCGAAAATCCGTGCACAGGCCACGGCCAAGGCAGAGCTCGCGATCCAATTTCACAATAGGTAAACAAACTTGGGCCAGAAATCTTTTTAGCCGTAGACTCATTCGCTATTAGTTGAAAAAAGAGCGTAAAAGGCCTTTTATACATATATATTGATAGGCAACATTTTGGAGTGCATGGAAATTTCTGCGTGTGTTGTTGCGGAGGTTGTGGGATTGTCGTCGTCAGCCCGCCCCAGGCAGTCAAATTCAAATTGGAAAGCCTGCGGAAACAACAACAGCAGCAGCAACAAGAGGAATGGCAACAGCACCAAAGCTCTTATTGCCGGCACGTGTATCTCTTGAGTGTAATTACATTTGGAAAGTGTGCGGCAACGCGACCATCAAGAGCCATTTTCATTTCAAATACTTCTGCGAAGCCGTGGCGAGGCATCAACTAAGCGGATTTCACAAAGCCAACTGAACTCATGCCGATGTGCCAATATGCATAGCTCAAAATACAAATTTAGTATTTATGTCTCTTGGCCGCTTGAGCATCCGGTGAAATACGACATTTCTGGAAGCCATCGGGCTCTCGTCTAAGCCCGCATCTTAGCTACAATACCACACTAAGTGTAACAAACGCCGTGAAGCGTAGCGTAGCCAAACTCAACCAATAGCCCCAATGGCATATTTGACATGCACGCGCCGTCTTTTCCATGGGTTTGGGCGGGTGACTCAGCTAGGCAGCCGGCAGGCGACAGGCCAGGCTGAAAGAGATTTTTTCTCAAAACTGAGTCATATTTGCGCATGCTATAAGCAAATGAATTGGACATGAGAAATATAGAGAGAGAGAGAGGTCATATCCAGCAGCAACAGAGCTTGAATGCTTAAATACACTTACTAAACTACATTTATTTAGTAACTTATAATTAAAATGAATATGCCTGGAAGCTTTATGTGTTTTTGTGTGCACAATTCCATATAATCATCATTTTATCCTAAACATTTGCTTTTATTGGAAATTGCATGACATGGTCAAGTATCTCCACGAAATATCTATTACTTACATAAAAATAAATACTAATAAAAAAGGTTCGCATGATACAAACGCCCTCGTGCATTCTACTCACAAAGTGTTCCGATGATTCTAGACTTTTTCTGCCTCAAACTGAACGCAAAACGAGCAACACGTGCCGCTGCCGGCAACAAAAGCCAAAAAATAATATAAAAAAATGCAAAGCAAAAAAAAACTTTGACTCATACGCTATCTTCTTAATATATACATATGCATGTGTATGTGTTTGTGCTACATGAACATGAGTCAGGTATTTGGAAAACAATTTGAAACACGCGTAGACCGTCACCTGTAGCTGTAGCTTTTAAAGCCGCCGGGTCTGGAGGTCATGTCAATCAACGGCCATAATGAGAACTGCCACTGCGTGTGCATAAATTAGCGAAATAATTGTTAGACACGAAACGGCAGCTATCTCGGTGTTTCCCCTCCCGCTTGCTTGGAACCCGCCTAAGGAACAAAGACCTAAAGCTCATTGACTTTAGAGGCGAAACGGGAAATTGACCGCTGAAATTGTTGGGGCGTTTCTGGCCAATTACTTTTGAAAGGCCCCAACAGCAGACACAAACAAAGGCCTGCTCCGCCCGGAATCCATATTAAATTGTGATTGTCAACGCTGTAAGAAAAATGGAAAATAAGCAAAGAAAAAGAACAAGTTCAAAAAACTCTCGCAACTCGCAGCGCACAGCTCGCAGCTAAAGTTGCTTTGAAGGCGTTGCCGCATTGAAGTTTATTTGTCGCGCATGTCACGCTGTTTCGCCTCAGGACAACTGCTGCAACACACAACATATGTAAGCTCGAGCTCATTCCAACACATATAAGATGTCACCCACCAACACACGTATGCAAACACATACATGCGACCCGCCGAAACGTCTGCCTTTCTATTCGTGAGAAGCTCTTTATATTGCACTTGGGCTTCATTTGCTTAAATGTCGCCGACCATTGCCGCAATAACTAAGCTTTTAAATATTTAGCACGTAATAACTCGACGTTCATTAGCTTAAGCGACGCTCTTTTATGGTACGCTACTCTGGCGAAGCTTACGCCACGTATACCGCTCTTTGGAGAAAATACATATTGTTTAAGCAATTAAGTTAACTATATTTAAGGTGGCAACCTTTTCGCGAATTCTGCTTTCTTAACGTCTTGTCACACAATACGTATACGAAACTCGCCCAACTTGTCTTCTCGGCTCAATCTAACACCTTTCCACGTGCCGCTCATCACAGACATGCAAACAAATTTTTATTTGCAAGCGCCGCCACTAACAAACATCTTGAATACTGCATGCATCACAATAACAAAGGAAAACAAGCAGCACAGAAGTAAAAACTTTCCATGCCACACTCGCCCATAAAAGTTTGCTTACGTTGAGCCTGTTTGTCTAAGCTCTATATCCAGACATGAATGGAGCTCGTTTTATGGCCAGACTGTGGACATTAAAAGTTTATGTTTGATGTTTATCATTCCGATTTGACGTGATATACGAATGGACAAACAAACTATTCTGAAAGATTGTGCTCTATTTTTTTTTAATTTCTTTAAAACTATTTCAAGCCTATGGAAGCCACAAAATGTAATAAAAATATAAGAGATCTCTTATTTCTGATTGTATTTAGCGGTCTTATTGATATAAGCGAAGAAAATATTGTTTTAAGAGGTGGGTAAGTAATTTATAAATATATAAGATAAATGTATTAAATTAAATTAAATTGTATTAAATTAAATTAAATTCATTAAGATCTTAATTTGTTTCAAGTTAATTGTCAAAAGACTCTAATCTATACAGACTTATTTGAACATTGGCTTTTATAGTTAACTGATTCTACTTTGACGTCAGCGTGTACTGTTTGTTGCTAACTCAACGTTCAATTGAAAAACAGCACAGCAAACGAAGTAAAGTGCTAATTTTTTTGTTATCTTCATTCCGTGAGAGTTAAGGAAATAAAAAGAAACTTATAGCAGAAAAAATTGGACAGCTGACAGAATTTTATGCAAAATAAAATATTTACCCAGTGACTAAGGCAATAAAAGTGTCTTAGAAGCGTGTCATAATTTTCGGTCATAGAGCTTACCAAGAAGTGATCTAAACATCATATCGAAATCAAAAGATATACAGAGCCATGTAGCTAGCACTGAGACGGCTGTCCATACAAATGAAACTTATCAATAAAAACAGATGGGAGAGCCAATAGACGTTATGGGCTTTGGTAAGTGTGTAGTATTGCCAGCTAGGCAATAAAAATTTATGAAGGCGACAAGCAAAGCAAATAAAAAGCAAAACATTCAACGAGCCACACGTGTGCCAAACGATGACCCAATTGCTTTGCCAATGGCAAACAAAAACAAGTAACGAAACTCTAGTCGAGTCTGCTCGACTAAGAGATACCCTGAATCCATTGAGCTGTAAGGCCAATCATTAAGAGCTTCATTTATTCATTAATAGTAAACAACACATGCACACACACACACACAAACATATGCATGCACATAATATGCTCACTGCGCAGTTTTGCGGCTGCAGCAGAGGCTGTGCTATGCAAACTTTATTGTTTAATAACTTTTTTTCTCGACATACGTTCTTAATGAAATTTTCGGGGAATGTTTATGACATTCAAATGTACCTATTTGCCAAATTTCAAGTCTCTAGTATTTGATATGCGTGAGTTATCGTTTTTGTTGAATTGTGGGCGAAAGGGGCGTGGCATCAAAAATCCAAAAATGACAAAATGTGCGGATTCAATATAGCAATCAAACACAACTTAGTGCACGATTCTATCTTTAACGATGTGCACGCCAGACCTCGAAAACAAAGCGATATTTTCGATAGTTATCGATAAAAACGAAATGGGATGAGTTATCGAAAAAAAAAAATAAACTCGTACAGCGTATGGTATTATCGAGCATTTTGCTTTTTATTTGAAGTCTCTAGCTTTTGTGGTTGCAGAAATCCAGGTGTTTACACGGACGGACGGACGGACGGACGGATGGACAGACGGACAGGGCTAGTTCAACTCAGCTCATCGAGCTGATCAAGAATATATAAACTTTATGGGGTGTGGCACGCCTCCTTCTGCCTGTTACATACATTTGCACAAAAACATTATACCCTGAAATTTCCATTTTCAATGGATTCAGGGTATAACAAGTAACGAAACTCTAGTCGAGACTGCTCGACTAAGAGATACCCTGAATCCATTGAGCTGTAATACCAATCATAAAAAGTTTCATTTATTCATTAATAGTAAACAACACATGCACACACACACACACAAACATATGCATGCACATAATATGCTCACTGCGCAGTTTTGCGGCTGCAGAAGAGGCTGTGCTATGCAAACTTTATTGTTTAATAACTTTTTTTCTCGACATACGTTCTTAATGAAACTTTCGGGGAATGATTATGACATTCAAATGTACCTATTTGCCAAATTTCAAGTCTCTAGTATTTAATATACGTGAGTTATAGTTTTTGTTGAATTGTGGGAGAAAGGGGCGTGGCATTGAAAATCCAAAAATTACAAAATGTGCGAATTCAATATACCAATCAAACACAACTTAGTGCACGATTCTATCTTTAACGGTGTGCACGCCAGACCTCAAAAACAAAGCGATATTTTCGATAGTTATCGATAAAAAAGAAATGGGACGAGTTATCGAAAAAAAAAGTAAACTCGTACAGCGTATGGTATTATCGAGCATTTTGCTTTTTATTTGAAGTCTCTAGCTTTTGTGGTTGCAGAAATCCAGGTGTTTACACGGACGGACGGACGGACGGACGGACAGTCGGACAGGGCCAGTTCAACTCAGCTCATCGAGCTGATCAAGAATATATATACTTTATGGGGTGTGGCACGCCTCCTTCTGCCTGTTACATACATTTGCACAAAAACATTATACCCTGAAATTTCCATTTTCAATGGATTCAGGGTATAATCAGCCACGCGCAAGCTGTGCACAGCACAAACACAAAAACAAAGACAGAAACAAAAGCAAATGTAATACACTAATACATAAGGTTCCACAAACAGCAGCTCGTTAAAGAGCCACAGAAGTCAGTCCCCACTGAAAAAAAAAATAATAGCGTACAGCCGCAGCGCTATTAATGAGGCCCGAGCGTTACTTACTTGCCCGGGCGAGCACGTCAAACGTTGGTTTAGGCATCAAAAACAAAATACAAGGCACAGCACAAATTTTTCCATGGACAATATTTGATTATGGACAATATTTGATTATGCCACGTACGATGAGTTTCTCACGTAGTTATCGCAACTACGATTGGTATAATTCATTAACTGTGATCACAAAGTAAGTCTCTAATAAACAATCTCGATTAATAAATGAGTGAAGTGAATTAGAACTCTATACGATGCATATTGTTATGGTTTATTCTTCATGCAGTACTGAGAATTAACGCTCAACGTCTTCGTAATTTGCCCAACAAATGTAGTGTAATCAACATTTGCTCGATCCGAACAGCCAACCAAAATTTGTTGAAAGCAATGACAATATTACGAAATAGACTGGAAGCCCGTGGCTAAAATTGCTACAAATGACAACAAAAAAACAATAAATAATGAATGAAAAATAACCAAACAAAGACCGCGAACTATTTGCAATACAATAGATCAATTACATGGCGCTTTCTATGCCAGGCACATGGCTAACAATAAACATATCTGTCGAATAAAGTGCAATAAATGCAAAATGGCATTGTTTTCGAGACGTCCCAAACGAGTTCTCGAAACTGAAACATGACACAAAATGCGTGGCCTGGTGATAAATATTTTTCTGTTATTCTGCACATCGGAGCTTTGTCAGTGCCCCAGGTTGAGCATTCACTTTCATATTCTATTCAGCTTGGCTTGTTTGTTTTAGCTTTATGCTCGGCCATTCTGATTATGTTCTGATAGCTAATTGGAGCTTCCGTTTGATGAATGAACACATTTAACGGCTCATATATTACGCTAATGAGAACTTGAATACGAATCGCTTGAGTGTTGGTCACTTTTTGTGTTGACACGCGCAGTTTATTTCGCTCGTTTAATTGGCACATCATAAAATGCTAAGCATTTAATGTAATTAATTAGTTTTGCATATGTTGAACATCCATTAACATACCCACACACACAGCTTGACTGGCACGTGTAGCGCCTGCTGTGCACTGGGGCGTATACTTGATGCCGCATTACTTCCGTTTGCGGCGCACCCTCTTTGTTTTATATACCCTGAAAATGAGATTTCAGGAAATAATGATTTTGTGAAAATGTATGTAACAGGCAGAATAAAGTAACAAAACTCTAGTCGAGACGGTTCGACTAAGAGATTTCCTGAAGCCTTTGAGCTGTAATACCAATTATTAAAAGTGTCATTTGAATGAAACTTTATTGTTTAATAAGTTTTTTTTTAGACATACGCTCTTCATGAAATTTTCACGGCATAAGTATATGTGTCTATTTGCCTCAATTTCAATTCTTAGGTATTTGAATTACGGAATTTGTGAGTTTTTATGTGCACGAAGGGGGCGTGGCATCAAAAATCCACAGATACCAAAATATACGTATTTATTATAGCAATCAACCACAACTTAGTGCACGATTCTATCTTAAACGGTGTACACGCTTGGCCTCAAAAACAAAGCGATATTTTCGATAGTTATCGATTATAAGGAAATGGGATGAATTATCGAAAAAAATAAACTCGTATAGCGTATTGTATTATCAAGCATTTTTATTTTTATTTCAAGTTATTAGCTTTTGTGGCGGACGGACAGGGCTATATATACCCTCTGCCTGTTACATACATTTTCATATAAGCAAGATGACGAGCTGAGTCAACCAAAGTTACATAGTCCACCGATTAAGAGTGTGTGTTGATATTTTTTATAGTCAAAACGCCTCGAAAGTAGCACTCGTAATTGCTTTTAGAAAATAAACAAACAATGCCGCACAACAAAGAGAATTCTTCAAAGCTAGACATTGTCGGAAACTATGCAAAATACAAACAGTGAAACTATTGCCCAGCCCCGCAATAAAACTTTTTAGTTTAGTAACAAAGACAACTCTCTATGCGGAACATGTAAGCACGTTGCTCTGATACTCTGTTCCCGAAAGTGAAACGGCTATTTAGGCTCCAAAATTGATAAAAAGAAAATTATATTCAATAAATCGAAAAAGAAGCTCAACAGAAGCTCAAAAGATGTAGATCAAGAAGAATTTCACAATTACCAGGTTCACAAGTACAGACTGGCGGACGGAATAAATATATTTGTTTCCCCTCTAGGAACAGAGTAAAAATTGCATAAAATATAATGATTATATTAATTAGACTCGGAACGACAAGATCTGATGAAATTTCAATTGATAGGTCTACTTGAAAAAAGACTCATTAGCGGAAACAAAGCTCAAAAGTGTAATGTGGATAAATGAGAACAAAAACTGATATATTCTAGAATTCTTAGAATTAGCAATACAAATTATCATATAATAAATAATTGCCTCGTTGAAAATGCGGCACATGTCAGCCGTAAAATTCATAAGCAGTAAAATCTATATATATTATTTATTTAAATACATAAATACTTTATTTATGACAGACTCCACCAAAAAACACCATTTTTAGACATCATATGTAAAACTCCCGAATTATTAAAGCAGTAAAGTTCTAACGCGCTGTGATTTCGCGCGTGGCTTGGTAAGTCTGTCAGTGAACCATACTTTTATATATATATTTAAATATGTTTATATGTATTATATATATATATATATATATTTGATAAGCAACTTAACTGCTCGCCACAAGCAAAGTGCTACAGCTGTGGCAGCGGAGGCACAGACATTGCCGCAGACCAACGCGTAAAACAAAGCAAAAGCCAGTGGCGCGTGTGTTTGTTTTTATTATTGTTTGCTCATCATTATCATTATCATTATCATCGTCATTTCAGAACTGGCGAGTGGGCTTGTGTCTAAGGTCTACCACCTAGTCTGCTTTACTTATGTTTGCCTCAACTCTACTGCGAATAAAAGAAAAAACATTATACCCTGAAATTTCCATTTTCAATGGATTCAGGGTATAAAAACGATTCGCTAATGTAACCATAAAATGAGCTCAAATAAGAAAAGGACGAATTTTGGAAGACAACAGCCAGAACGCTACGAAAATAAGCACTCTTAAAAACCCGTAAATAGCACTTCTAATATTTTAATTTATATTACTTAAGTTGAAAAAAAAAATTAATTCACGAAATAATGAAAAAATAAATTTAAATCAAACTTGGTAATTTTTAAACTTTTTTTAAAATAAAATAATTATAATATAGACAAAGTCACTCTTGGCAGTTTAACGAAAAATTAGGTAAAATTAAAGGGTATATGTAGACCGTGATCAGTGTCTGCCTTTTCTGTTTACCTCGCCGTTTATCGTTATGTCAAGAGTGCTGCACGTGTGACATCTAACTTCCGCCGGTCATCGCAAGGCAATTGCCTGTGCGCAATGCATTGTGAGTGAGAAGCGGAACGCATTGAAGATGATTCAAGCCCACACACATCGACAAATAGCACGCGCGTGCGGCATTTTACAGTTACAACGTTGGCGTGTGACTCGCATTATTGGGTCAGCAATTAGCTATTCAGGTTATCGCAGCTGCTATTATTGTGATTGCCGCTAATACAATTGTCCCACATATCTATTTACGTATATCACTCAGGTGGGCGTAAGTCTGATCATCATTTTGGAATATGTTATCTGGCCTGATGAAAACCATTGCATGAATAAAAGTGGGTTTTAAGCAAACACAACGTATAAACAATTCGTGCTTCAGCAGGGCCACTCAATTTGTATCAAGGCCCAGCAAATAATTTCTAATACGTCATGTTGTGCTAAGTAGTTTTAACATAAAGTCACGCTTCGACCACTAAAATGAGTCATTTATCGTGCGAGTTTCTCATACAAAACAGTTGTCTATTTTGATTGCATTCATGGCATGTAATTGAATAATTTAAAAGCACTATTTAATAATACCAATCAAAATAATGGAGTAATAATACCTAAAAGTTGATAAAAAAAAAAAATATATATATATATATATATATATATATATTTAAGCTTATAAGAAAAATGAAGTATATATTATATCATCTATTAAATTTTTTTTTTTCAGTATTTATCTTTATTTTTCTTCAGTTTCATTGACTTCGTATTGATCTCATTTTCCCAGTCTCCTTGTACTTCATTCTCTCCCTTGGCTTCTCTAGATTGCTTACAAAATTAATTTTGCATCATCCCGTTTCCATTAAGTGGACTTAACAGACATCCAACTAAGCTGCCTAACGTGACATTTAAAGTAGAAACCCCAAATATTATGCATATATGTATATGTATGCAAACTGAATGTGTCATTGAAAATTAGCCAACATTTTATTGTTATCGCTACTGTTTTGATGACCGAGAAAGCGTGTATAGTATTCAGGTTTTAGACGACTTTTAAAGCCGTCATTTGTTACATCTAAAAATTGACACAATTCGATATACACACGCACGCACACACAGACACTCGTGTGGGCGCCAAAGCCGGTAAATAATAAAACCAAAAGCTAAAGCGAAGATGCAAATTCATTTCTAGTTGCCTGCATAAATTAAAAAGACTTTGTCATTCAATCGCAGCTAGCGAAGCGGACGCGTCAGAGGCAACGACGGCGACGCTGACTGTGACGCCGACCGCGACAGCGAATGGCGATAATTTCGTTGCCACGAGCTGCTCACAGACAGCCAGACTGTGAGTGCGCGTGCGAGTGTGTGCGTGCGTGTGTGGGAAAGAGTGAGAGAAACAGGGAGGGAATCAAGCGGCTCGGCTACGAAACACAAGTCTACGAGCGAGACAAAATAAAAACGAAATGAACCCAGCTGAAACTTTTTGGCAAACGAATTCAAAGACATGACTTGGACATGCCGAATTCATCTAGACATGCATGCTTTTTTATGTGGGGGGAGCTCGCGTTGGCCGTGTTCATTTATGTAAATTTATTTGACACAGTTCGGCTGGGTGCTCGCAAATGCTTCACATGGTGTTAATGAATTTTTCTGCTGCTGCCTTTGCTGCTCGTGTGCGTTTTCCTGTGTGAGTGTGCGTGTGCGTGTGCGTGTGCATGTGCGTTTGTGATTTGTGTGTGATTTTTTTCGCTTGTTGTTTTTATTGATTTAACGGCGCACGTGTTACGGCTGAGGTAGTCGAACGCCAACGCGTCTCCCCGCACTGCTTCCATTTGGACAGCACAATGTGGAACAGCATATGTTGTTACTACTTTCGACTGTTGTTTGTTTATATTTCCAAAGGCTTTTATTGTATATACTTAAGCAAATATTGATCTTTGGTTAATATTGAAGTATTAATGCGGAGCGCGTCCATGCCTTAATTAGAAACCTATTATTATGGCCTCCACGGGGTGTCATGTATGGGGCGGCAAGCCAATAGCTGTTCAAATTTATTAGGAAAACGCGTTGAGCCCACATACCTTAAAGGATTGTGACGACAAATAAAAAATATTCGGCTGCTTCGTTTAGCGCTTAGACCACAAGCCATTGAACTTGTGAAGATAAAAATCAGGTGAAATCACTAAAGAATATTGCATTCACCTACTGCAATAAAAATCAAATTTACATTGTATTTCTGCACATTTTGAAAATCAATGAGTTGTAACTCGGTTCGACTTTAATCATTTCTATTAGCAACAAATTGGGTGATTTTGAATAACTTTATGGGGGCACAATTGCTGCGCTCAACTTAAAGCCAAATGAAGGCCTTGATCCGGGTAAGTAAATAAGTAACCGTCACTTAACAGCAGATTGAAAATGTTGTCAAAGTCACAGTTGATTGTGCTGAGCACTTGAAAAACATCAGGAAAAATAACGAAGAATGAATTAAATACAAAACTTTGGTAACGATATCCAAACGTATTTGTTTTTGTTTTTATTGCTAATTTTTTTCAGTTTTCTTTTTATTTCTTCTTTTGTTTACTCTTTTGAGGCATTCTAAAGGTTTCAATGTGAATCGCTTCACACGCTCCGCTTTACCAGCGGCAATTTCCATTGAGAACTCTCTGAGCGAGTCTGGGCCATGGGGAAAACGGACAACAAAGCATCAACGGGCCATTGACTTACACGAGGCTCCGTGAATTTTAAAAATAAATAAAGAGTGTCGCTCTGACATGCTTAGGCATTAGTTGGGCTTAAGCACCCCCTATACATTCGTAAGCTAGTAAAAAAATAACATGAAAACCGAGATCTTAATTGAAAAACAATCAAATACCATGGAAAGGTATTATATTTATTGAATTCTCAAGATACAAATATACTCGTATAAATAAAATTTAGTTTTATTTAGTCAATGTGATTTAAATGTGCTTTATAATTTGAATACAAACAGACAGTCTTGAGAAATCAATAACGCGCATACGCGATGGGTGCCTATTGGCCAACTGCAGTCGCAGCGTCCTGTGCTAACAAAGGCTAAAGAGCAGAAGCCCTTTGATGACCACAGCCATCAAGAATCAAACACAAAGGAAATCATGTGTTCGTCCTTGAGAACGTGAAACATAAATGCAAGGCGGAAAGCCTTAAAAAAGAGGTCCAGAGATGTGTAGGTGGGCGCACTAGGTTCTTTAATGCATGCCCACACACACGCTCACACTTACACTCACACACACACCCATACAAAATAATTACACAAAGAGCGAGACAGCCATATTCAAACAGAGCCCGGAAGAGTGAGTGGCAACGCGCGCGACCTAAAATCTCACCGCAATATTGAACGTTGATGGCGACATGCAATTTGTATAGGCGACACGTGTGGCCCTCGGACATGAATTTATCTATTCTTTCATTCGTTCTCTCTTTCGCTCTGTTGCGAAGCGGGCGACTAAGGCTGGTAGATTTATGAGCCAATTATTTGTTTGCGCTACTCACCCGTTGGCTTGTTTGAAAGCGTTTAGCAGTAAATGTTGCGGGAATGTATGCGTTTACCGTTGCTTTCGCTCAACAGCTGTTGCCGGCAGTTTTGTTGCTGAGTAGAAACGACAGAACACACGAACACGCACACGAACTCGTTCACCCACAGAATAAACACGTTTTCTTTAATTTATTGCACATTCATTGAAAATAATGAGCATTCTTGTGTTTTTCACACGCTTTTAATCTATTCTTTTCTATGTAGTCTTTCCAACAATAGCAATGGCGAATGCGACGATCACAGTGACTGCGACTGCGACTGCGGCGTGTGTGCAATTATTGGAAACAGTCGACGCCAATGATGACGCCGTTAGCAAACACGCGCGCAAAAACTTTCGCTTTCGTTATGCGTTATACACGAGCACACTCACACAAGCACAAAATCTTAACAGCACGTACACGCACACGAAGTACGTAATGTTGAGTACTTTTAAGCTTTTTCGTGGGACTTAAAAGCTCTCCTCTATAGCGAGGCGCATGGAACAACAGCGCAAAGCGGAATGAAGCCGCGCAGTCAGCAGCACGTTGCTTAAATATGTACCCACAACAGCAGTCACCGCACACCCGACACATATGTCAAAATAAATTAAGATTATGCATATTAGCACGGAGATATATATATTATATATATATACATTATTCTCTTTCAGATTATTTAACTGTGGTTTTTATTAAAAACCAAGAGTATAAAAATTAGCTTTATTTAAATTATTTTGACAACGTTAATAATATTTGTCACATTACGCAAAACCGTTATCAAAACATTCAGATAGCACGAAATGAACAGCGTGTGCAAGTCAGCATCATGAAATTATGACAATTGTTTTTAAAACGTCTATCCTATAATACATTTTTAGTTTTTGCAGCCTGACAATATCAACATATGCTGCTAGCAGCATGTTGCTGGCAGTGTTTACGCAACAGATGCTGCAGCAACACAGCATGAAAGTGTTTTGTGACTGGCCTAACTCTCATTTCCCTTTCGTTCTCGCGTCCTCTCTAGCAATTCACTCTGCTTCACTCTTGCACACACCCGCCCTTTTAGCCAATTTTGTCGCACGTGTCAGAAATTTCGTTACGGCCGATTGCTTTTTCTATGGTATGTAAGTGTGTTTGTGAGCTTGTGTGTGCGGCTGGCTGATTGTGTTTGTGGGTGTGAATATTTTGTTAGAATCGCTTGCTGGATGTGCCTTGCGCGTGCTAATGAAAAGGTAATTCAATGCTCTGAGCCACGGGCAGGTTACGTTTGCCCAACTAACGGTAAACAGGGCCAACGCGCCTTATTTCCGGTTTTGGGACTCTTTGTCTAAACGGAACGTTGCAAAACTAGAACAAAAGCCAGCCAGACTCAACACATAAATAGATATACACACACACACACACACACACACATATATATATATATATATATATATATATATATATATATATATATATATATATATATATATATATATATATATATGTATATACAGATATGTAAATGTTATATACATACATACATACACACTTAGCGCTAGAAGCGTTACAGAAATAATAAAGAAAAATGAGTTACCCCTCGCCAGCCAACAGCTGTCACCTCTCTGTTCATAGCGCGCGCTCTCATCTCTTTTCTCTCCTTACTCTCGCTCTCTCACACCCAACAAATGGCAATGGCTATGTGTGATTTTAATGGTTTCGTGGTTGTTTTTTTCCTGCTTGGCGGCGGCAGACATTTTTCAGTTTAAATTGCCAACACGTGCGAGCGCTAAGCAAGCGAAACAAAGGAAGAGCGAGTAATGGAGCTACGGCAGCAGCTGGAGAGTGGGTGGAAGTGAGGGGTACAGTGAGGGAGCAGCAGATGGAGGAGGAAAGGAGACTGTCTGGCCCATTCCACTTTCTGGAAATGGCGTCAGAGGAACTGTAAAAAGTTTGGTGCGATAGCCGAAGGCGCTGGAGAAACGAAACAAAACCGAATCGAGGGTGTGGCCACTTCTCTAAAGCCCACTTGCGTCAAAGCAAAACGCGGTATAATCACAACAACAACTACAACAAATAGTGCGTAATCAAAAGGTGGCAAATTTATTTCTTCCAAGACGAATTAAACACGCGCCGGCCGCAATAACAGACACATCTCCATCCCCCCACCGCTCAACCTTTTCAAATGCTTCAGATCTAAAAGTGGCGAAAACAAGAATTATTCACATAAAAAGCGTTAGTGACGAATCTTGAATGCTCTCTTACAAATGATATATTAAAAGCTAATATTAATCAATTTTTTATATTTATTAATTTAAATTCATTAAATTATTATTTATAATAGACTTATTAAAATTGTATTTATAATAGACTTATTAAAATGAAATTAAGATTATAAAAACTAATTCACAGGTAAATACAAATGCTTAAAAAATAAAAATGAAATGCTTTTTGGCGAGGTCTTCGACAGAGTCTTCCTATGAGAATTCTTCTCATAAGGATTATGAAAGCTGATTCCGAGATAAATAGGTAATGCTAATGCTAATGGTTTGATATCAATAATAGAAATAATGAAAATAATAATAATAAAATTATATAATACTAAACATTGTAACCATATATTTAATTATAATTTAATATTTTCATTTTCGTTAAAGTTACATATTCCATATCAATTCGAATAAAGTTACCTTAAGTATTGCAGTGAATATGATTGTTAAAGAGAAACAAACACGTGTCGTGTTGTCTTAATAAATACAAACACGAACAATTTAACGATTTCATTAGGTAATTATTGAGTTTAAATTGAAATGGCAAGTCGCATTGGAAATTTAGTATCAAAGCTTATTCGATATCTAAAGTAGCCGATGGACTATAGTTATGGGAAATGGTATTTCTCTTGCCTGACCCCCCTGCAGTAATCAAAGCTAATTATTTATACAAATCGAAAATAAATTTATTTACTTACCTTGTTTTTCAGAGACATTAAGAAATTATATTTTATGTAACAATATAAAAGCTTCGACACGCGTCCAACTCTGCGAGGCAGACGAACTTATGGGCATTGTTGTGTGTGTGAGTGTGTGTGTGTGTGCGTGTGGCTTCTACTTATGTCTTCGCTTGCCAAAATAGTGTCAGGCAGCGCGATATACGGTTATCAATAGATGTGCGCCGGATATTTTTAGACGTGTCCGCGTCTCGCGCATGTAACACTAACAATTTCAATAATCATAATAAAAACAACTCGACTTGTACTTGGGTACCGGTTTTTCTTGCATGTGCCGGAGTTAAATTTGTTTTCGTTCGTCGTTTTCGGCTGTTGTTGTTATACTGTGTTCGCAAAGGCAAAACGAGCATATTGCTCAATGGCCGTCTGAGCCAAAGAAGACCATCAAATTTTGTAAGTGAGAGGGCGTGGCTAAGGATATCAGAGCTAACTATCTCTTAAAAATTATATCTGCTGACATCCTTTGTCAGGAGTTTTGCTACTTTGGGACACATCGAAAATACCCTGTTATTTCCACATTTTTGTAGCGAAAGCAAGAGATGGACCTAGGGGTACAGAGTATCTCGCAGTCGGTTGCTTCTAACTTGAACATTCTTACTTGAATTTTATTTCAAAATTTTTTTTTTTTTTTCTGTTAATTTGTTTGGCACTGCAAGGCACTTAAACACGCGCAATGTCAAGGTCTCTCTCTATCTCGCTCTCGCTCTTCCTCTCTTCTACTCTATAGAGAGTGCCAAATTATAAAGTGCCCAGGTGTGGAAACTAGATGAGCGGCGACACGCGCTGAAATATAGAACATGTATGTCATATACGTATATATATATATATATATATATATATATATATATATATATATATATATATATATACATATGTGTGTGTGTGTGACCACGTAAATCGTTGATATATATGACGGTGGCATCTGTGGCCCCCCGCAATGCCAATGCGTGCCCTGATCGCGTCTACATGATAACCCACAGCAACAAAATAAATTCTAGTAATTTCGAAGCAGCTGCTATAATTAAATACGTGTGCACAATTTGTTTGTCGCAGATTATAACCTAAAGTAGCAAAAATAATTAAAAATGTATTCAGCTTTAACGGTCGCAAGTCTCACATCAATTACCTTTTGACTGCTTGCATATTATGACAGCCTTAAAAGCATACTTACAAAAGCTAATATACTAAGCAGTTTATAAAAAGCAGTGCATAACAAGCAGTATGTCTTAAGCAGTGCCTCGTATTTCAAAATTGAATTTGAAAAAATAAATAATTAATAATTAATTATACCGTGAATCCATTGAAAATGGAAATTTAATTTTATTCTGTTTAACAGACAACAATAATGTACAGTATTCAAGTATTGCTGAGTTATCAAATGTATAGAGATCCTACATTTATTTTTAGTTTATTAAAACTACAATATTCATAAAATGCAGTAATTTCAATAATTTAATGAGCAAATGCATTGAGTTTAGCAAATCACACCATAAATGTTTCTTAAATATCACTTTTAATATCGAGTTTTAAAAAGTGCAGCACAAATTCAATTTGCAACATTTCAATAAGCAATCGCTAACCACTCACTGACCCGGCCCAATGCCAGATCCAGTTTCGGCTGCTGCGGCTGCGGAGGCTCTGCAAATTGAGCCTTTGCAAACGACACCCAACAAACAACGAATTGCGCCCAAAGCGCCAAGCGTGGCCGCAACGAGGCTAAATGCTAAGAAGACAAAAACAAAAACAAAAACAAAACAAAACTAATCAAAGCAGAACTCATTAAGCATAGTAAAAAATTATGCTATTGTAATAAAATAAAGGTAAAGCTGAAGCCGAAGCCGAAGCCGAAACCGAAAATCGCCAAGGCAATCGAATTAAACAGCCAATGGCCTCAGGCGCTGCCCAAGCGCTGCACAACAAATTGCCGGGGAAATCCCAAGACCCTAGAAGACAGAGAGTGCTAGAGGAAGAGGAAAATATATCCTATCGACCAGGCTCCAAGTTAGTTTTCATCGATAGCGAATTTATTATGCAAAGCAGAAGCGGTAAAAGATCAAAGCGCAGCGATAGCAGATAACACGCAAATCTTAATATACATATATATTTGCAAATATATATGTATAAGTCTCGGCGATCGCTGCAGCGGCCAGCCAGATGATGGGGCTGAAGGCGACCCTTTTTTGCCCTGCACAAATAGATTAGTTTCACATGGCATGGAGCCGGGGTTTTAGGGCGCCATATTGCACACTGGGCCCGCCAGCCGCCGGCCGCAGCAGAAGTTATGAAAAATTAATAATAATGTCGAATCGATTGATTTCAGCGAGTGCACCACCAGCTAGCACCACCTAGACGGCTGGTCGTCCTCCGTTCGGATCGAATTGACTTGGTCAAGTTTCATCGCCCACGGCGCCTTCTTGGACCACTCAACAACTAGCCGCATTCGCTCTCGCGTTCTTCCCTTCTCTCTCTCTCTCTCTCTCTCTCTCTCTGGGCCTGTTTTGCGTGTGCGTGTGTGTGTGTGTGTAACTGTAACTAAATACAAGAGTTAAGCGACTGCTGAGCAACCCAGTGACTCTTGGAATACTCTATAACAAAAATAAATAAAAAATATAAAAAAAATAAATATAAAAAAATTAAGAATATAATAAAAAAGACAGTATTGGTAAAACATTTTGTTTTAGCTAAGTAAAAATATTATGATTATTAGTTTATTATGCATATTGATGTATCAGATATAATATTATTTTATTAGCTACAAAAAGAAAACTTTAAACAAAATAAATAAAATATTATTTCATTACCATGCAAATATAATAAAATAAATTAATTATAATCCAATTAATAATACAAATTATCTTTTAAAAATGTTGATTATAAATAAATATATTTATTTACATTATATAAATAAATATTACATATAATATTTATATTTTATTAACAGAAATTTCTCTGCCACCCAGCATTATTCATATCATTTTATTGGCCGTATTATCCACTGTCAATTGCATGTTATTTATACTAGCAAAATGTTAGCTTAATGAATACTAAAAGAAGTTATGTAAAAGAAAAACTTCAAATAAAGCTAAAACGTGTTTATTGACGTAGCATACTTGGTCAGACAGGCAAGCAACCTGGAGTCTGGAAGTGCTTAAGGTTTGTAAGTGCGCAGATCTAGCGCCCCAAGCAAAAGTCGTACATTTTCATCACTCGGCTAGGCCATAGTACCTGAAACTGAATCAGAGCCAGACGCAGATGCTAAGCCTGTGGAGGAGCTGTCGTCATTGTCTGGCCAAAAACTTTTATGGTCTAGCCGGCTGTCTTGGCTAGTCCGTCCGACTCTCGGGCCGGGTGATGCATTTTTCATGACCAGCTTGTACGATTTCCGCAACGCAATGCGCATTTTCATGTAATTCAATTCGGGATTCTCTTCGATATTTTTGTGGGCGCATTGAACCGGCAATTTTACAATTCTATCGGGAGCGGAGTGAGTGTTGGGCGGAGATGGCCCACCGCTGCGACGAGCGCTAGCATCGGGTAATGAAATACGACATTTGACTCGTGCGGTCGTATTTATAGGCGTGGGATATAGCTCTTGGCTTGGCCAGTCAGCCCTCAACTGGAGCAGAGCAGAGTGAGAGCTGAAGGCGTAGATATCTTACCCGTTTTATGAGGCAGCACAGTCACACACACACACACACCCCGCCGGCTACAAACTGAGCTTGGGTCAATTGCTTTAAAGTTGTCATCGGTTGCATCAAAGTCTTAAGCATGGCGCGTGCTGCCTGACTTCCGCTCCATGACTGACCCGAAAATACGCGAGCGGCGACAATGGGCGCTCAGTCCCTCTCCTAGTTAATATGCGCGCTGTTAACTGATAGCTGGCTAGCAGTTCGATAGACGTGTTTGACTCACCACGCGTAGCCGGGCTGCCAGAGCTCCTCGCTCTGCGCCACGCGACTAGTTCAAAGGGCGGCCGTTCGGCTCGTATGTGATTTGTTTGCCCAAATGACTCATCATCATTCCAAATGCATCAAATCTGAAACAAGCTATTAGTGAAGGCAAGTTTTATATGTTTTATTACGGATGGCCTCTAATGATTTATAAATTAATAATTTGGTTTTAACTCAGCTTTGGTAAATGCTGCTAAAAATCTTCTCTTTAGAATGTTAATAAATTTTTTATACCCTGAATCCATTGAAAATGGAAATTTCAGGGTATAATGTTTTTGTGCAAATGTATGTAACAGGCAGAAGGAGGCGTGCCACACCCCATAAAGTATATATATTCTTGATCAGCTCGATGAGCTGAGTTCAACTAGCCCTGTCCGTCTGTCCGTCCGTCCGTCCGTCCGTGTAAACACCTGGATTTCGTAAACCACAAAAGCTAGAGACTTCAAATAAAAAGCAAAATGCTCGATAATACCATACGCTGTACGAGTTTATTTTTTTTTTCGATAACTCATCCCATTCCTTTTTTATCGATAACTATCGAAAATATCGCTTTGTTTTTGAGGTCTGGCGTGCACACCGTTAAAGATAGAATCGTGCACTAAGTTGTGTTTGATTGCTATATTGAATCCGCACATTTTGTCATTTTTGGATTTTTAATGCCACGCCCCTTTCGCCCACAATTCAACAAAAACGATAACTCACGTATATCAAATACTAGAGACTTGAAATTTGGCAAATAGATACATTTAAATGTCATAAACATTCTCCGAAAATTTCATTAAGAGCGTATGTCTAGAAAAAAAGTTATTAAACAATAAAGTTTGCATAGCACAGCCTCTGCTGCAGCCGCAATACTGCGCAGTGAGCATATTACGTGCATGCATATGTTTGTGTGTGTGTGTGTGCTTGTGTTGGTTACTATTAATGAATAAATGAAGCTCTTAATGATTGGTATTACAGCTCAATGGATTCAGGGTATCTCTTAGTCGAGCAGTCTCGACTAGAGTTTCGTTACTTGTTTTGGTATTTTATTGAGAGGCATTTACACAAGTTAGCTTAACATAACTTTAAGTTTTTCTGCAGCTTGTTTTTGCCTATTTTAATGGGCGGTAATATAATCTTTAATATTTATATACAAATAACCAACTCGCTGCTGATATATTGCTATAAATACTGTAGTCGAGCGCATTTTTGATATATTTAGTTCATTAACTCTGCCTCTTTTTAGCACTGGCACTACATTTTCACGCTGAGAGTCATTTAAAGCAATGTAACGAAATTTTAAATTAGTCTACATTCATCTCTACGATAGCTCTTCATATGATTGCTCACCTCACTTCTTGGGAAATTTAATTTAAACAAGTAATTTCAGCGGGACTTGCTTTTATTTCGGTCTGGACCGTACCATTTTCAAAGAACAAAGCCATTAGAAACATCGAAGAAGTTATATTTAAAGCCGGTACACTTTAGTAAATAGAGCTTAGATACCAAAGTGCCTTTGGCCTCCTTAAACCAGTTATGATAATTTTCTAAGCTAAGCTAATCCATATATTCATAATATCTCGCACATTTACTTGTATTGTATTAATTCGCATTATCAAACGCTTGCCTATATATGTATATGAATCCTTTATTTTTACATTCATTGACCCCATTACAAGCTTCCAATTGAAATGCAATTAAAGTTTTGATTTGTATTCAATCGATTGCCTTTGCCGTCCTACACCAAAATGTGTTCGATATATTCGTTGATTGGGCTAATTGAATATGCATTGCATATAGCTCCGATGCGGTATGCACGATCTGTTTATGTTCGATTCGTAATATGCTAATTTCTTGTCGTCGGACATTTCATGAAAGTCCATTAAGCTGACGAATAGCTGAAATTCTAAGCCATCAAAAGAAGTACACGAGTCCTGTTTTCGAGTCATTGACTGCAGGTTTATGTTACTTTGAATATGCTGAACCGTATATAGAGTTGATGTCGTGCCACCTCTAATGGGTCAGAGCCATAAATTAAGTGAAAAACGTTGGAGACGTTTGAATTTCATGTTTTATTAATTTAATTTTCGTATTGATTCGATATTTAATTCACAATAAACAAACTATCTATCTGTGTTCATGTCTATATATATATTTTTTTTCTAATATAAATCGTTGTTAATTAATTGTTTTCTCTAAATAAATAAATATTTGTAATATGTGTTGCCCTTACTAATTATTTATGCCACAAAACTTACAGATATGCTAAACACACAGCTCGCACCTCTTAGCGCCATTTTAATTGGCTAATTATTCGCAATTAAAAGCCAGCCTAATAACGAAGATAACTGACATGCATACATACACACACACACACACATGCACGTATATATTCACACGCACGCAGCGACTGCGTTGTCCCATTGGCTCTCACACGAACTGGCTGTCTATTGTGGTGGAAAGCGAAAACACAGGCAAAAGCAAAAACAAAAACAACCAAACTGTAAATATTTTTTTTGCCTGTCGCTCTCTCTCTCTCACACTAGCTCTTTCATATCGGAGCTTAACGAACGCAGACCAATCAGCGAGTCACATTACAACAACAAAACGCACACACAACCACTGCCGAGCGCTGGCTGGAGCAGAGTTGCCAACTCATCTGAAACTTTCGCTACGTGTATTGGTTACCATAGTAAAACAAATAATAAACGGAAATTATTTAGCTAATCGGCGATTTGATCAATCAATTCGCTTGGGTAAATACAACATGTGCTCAGTTTTTGCTTAGAGCAGTCGGCGGGCCGAGAAATGCAAACTTAATTGATTTATGGCTAATTTGAATCGATTGCCAGCTAATGAGTAACGAGAGCCGGCTACAAATACACCGACTACCACATATATGCACTGCGTATGTGTGTGTTGGTGTAAGAAGGGGCGTCATCCAATGGCAAGCGCGCTCTCTGCATTGGTCAGTTGGCAATGCGCGTGCTGCTGACTACCTGGGTCAGCTGCGATGGTTGCACTGCCACAAAAAGTGTAGCGACTCGTGGAAGTTGTTATGGAAATTGAAAAATATTACCGGCATATGTAGTTTTTGGAATGAGCTGCCCTAATTTTTTTAAAGTACATTTTATTAGTGTATATATACTTTTATACTTTCTTATTTTCGTTTTTAAAGAACCTAGGAACATTTCTTCACATCTAAGCACATTTGTTGTTTTTTTGCTATCTATCGATCTTTTCGTCTCTGTCTATCTCACCCTTTCTCTCTCTCTCTCTCTCTTTCTTCTGTTTGTTTATAAAATTTGATTTGTTTTCCTTCAAATTTCGGTTGTAATTCCCCTTTTCGTTCAGTGCACGATCGCTGATCGCATTGGGTGAATAGCACCACCACAAATGCACCGAGCCCAGCTTGCGCTTGTGTGCGAGCTCTTGAGCTGAAACTGAACGAAAGCTGCCTTACCTGTTTCGAAATCAAGTTTGTTGCTTCTGTGTCGCTTCGGTGATCCGCACAGAAAGGTGCTCGCGCGCATTCTACACGGTTGTATCCGCAGAGCAGCGTTTTGTGAGGCAAGCTGAACGGATTTGCTATAGCCAGTAAGGCGCAATCACATTAACGACTCAAAGCCGTCGGAAGTTCATAGTTATCGTAATCGAAATCGTTATCGGCGTGTCGGTCGGAGCGACTATTGGATAATATAAGTGCCCAAGTTCATCAAGTGATATCGTCCAAGCAAGAGATTTGCAAATGATTCTGTAAGCTTTGTGGCGTGGTAGAAGCCCCATAAATCTTGTCCTGGCCTGCAGATATAATCAAAGTGTTGGGGATGCCCGCCCATGAATATGCAATCTGTGGAATGATTCAAAGAAATAACAAAAATAAATAAAGAATCACAAATTAAATACATATTTCACTGTGCAAAAAAGCAAACAAAAAATTGAAGAAACCATTTGAAAGTTGAGATCTTTATGCAAAATATTTCAATAGTAATTGAAATATAAATTGTTGAATGTAGCAACAAGTTCGCTCAAGTGCCAAACATTGTGCAAAACGAAAATTCGAGATCAACTGATTTATAAAATAATAATTTATGCAGTAAGAAGAAGAAGAAAACAAAAGCATTCAGCAAATACATTTAAACAATAAAAGCTAACGTTATATGCCGTGTACTCTGCTGCTGTACCCAATGGATATCGCAAATTAAATCTTTCGAGTAAAGGTAAGAGCCCAAGGTCTCAGTTAAAGCTCGCACCCGCACCCGTACGCACACACACACACACACACACACACACACACACACACAGAGATATATATACGCAAAAAGGCGAAATATTGAAAACGCGATTTACCAATTTCATTATTAACTTTGATAGAAATCAAATAACAAAATACTTAAAAAGCCAGCCAACATTTGCGCACAATCAGAGCAAAGCAAATGTGGCCACAACAAAAGTCAACACGCACACAAGCACACACACACATGGTCATATGCACACTGACGTAGCTCGGCGTTCTTCATTTCATTCAATGACTTTTTGGTGGTCCCTATTCAAACAACTCCAAACAAATCAAGCACCGACTCGATGGCACTCCAAACGTCAACTCGAACAAATTTTTTTCCAACTCTGATAAGTTCACTTGACAATGAGTTGCAACTAAGCCAGGCCAACCAAAGCCAGTCAAAGCCATGTCCGCAGACACACAGACAGTCGGATACAGCCTAAGCAAAGCCGGGCCCCAAAAATCCAAACACACTCACACAGACAGAAGAAGAAGAAGAAGAAGCAGAGAATGGCCGCAGCCGGTAGTGAATATTGAAGCACAACATTGAAATTCATTTACAAAACTAATTTCAATTGTTGCATTTTAAAGAATATTTGAATAGCCGAGTATATCGAGATTTCTTCTCGGCGCCACCTGAAGTGCCATCCAACATTTTTTCACATGCGTAATGCGACGGAAAGTGATAGTAGCGATGCGTAGGAAAGTACACAAAATTAAATGGAGATAGAAAAGAAAAAGTCGTTAATCACATTTCAAGACAAATGTTGTTATATAATTCATATATTTGTATTTAACACACTGATGTGTCATTCTTACTGCTAGTCTTCGTAATAAGCTTTATTTAATCACTTTGAATTATGAAAAGATGTACAGAGTGCACCATGCTAAATGTCTGTCTGTCTGTCAGTCTTATTAATATGACAAATTTATACTTAGCGAATTTTGGGTGAAAATTAGATTTCTTTATAAGTAATCTTTTATAATTTATCTAAAAAATTGATAGATAAAGTGCGGTTACTTCTACTCAGGGGGAATGTCAGACGAATCATACAAAATTGTTTTTGAGGTTAGCAAATACTGTTTATTAAAAATAATTCTGCTTTGAAATCTAGAATTAAATGATAACGAAATTTAATTATACAAAATTTCAGGAGAACTGTAAAATAAAGTGGATGCAGTTCTTAATTAAATATTCTTATAAGTAGAATTTCTGGGAAATTATAAGCAAAATTTAATACAATTTTAAGAGCAAAATCGTAATGAAATTTCAATATTTTTAACAAATTATGATGAGAATTTAAGATTAAAATTTACCTTACCTTTAATTTACCTTAAAAAAAAAAAGAATAAGAAGATTAAAAAATTCTACTAAAATTTCAATCAAAACATTAAGAAATAGTTAAACTTCTAATTAGGTATTTAAAAAAAAATTCGAATTAGAAATTGAAATTGAATTAAGTTTTATTTCATTCACATTTATATAATAACTTTAAAATTTCACTGGAGCTTTTAACTTTACATTTAAATTGTTGAAATCAATAATTAATATTTATTTGTATTATATAATTTTTAAAATTTATTTTATTTATTGCAAAACTACTACAAAAATCATCATCAATTTGGTTTATATCTATAAAAAAAAAACATTGTCCAAGCTTTATGTTCTTCAAAAATAACTAAAAATTACCACAAAAAAAATTATTTCATAGAAGTTTATGAAGTATAATTTTCTTTTAAAATAATGCATTCCTTGCAAATAAAACAATTTTTATTCATAAAGCAATTGATTCGGATTATGATTATAATTCATATTTTTTTGAAAACTTAAATATTATATGTTTTCATTTCCAATTATTCATTTCAAACTATTAGCAGTCTGAATTTGTATTGAATTGGCTTTTTAAAGCATCTTAAATAACACATTCGTATCGCATTTAGAGACATAAAATCTGTCAAATTTTCCATTAAAAACGAACGAAACAAAACATTATTTAGATTTAAGTGCGTCATCAAAGTGGTCTGTGCTAAGTTATGCATAGGCTGCAAAGTTTAGCATAACACGTCCAAAATGCTAAAGTGATTTTAAATCAGGCCCATAGGAGCAGCTTTTCTATATACGTATTTGCGAGGCAGTTGAATGGGCCATATTTGCCACCAATTAAATATAATTTAGGCTCATACCATGGTAGCTTTATGGTGGAGCTGAGAAAAGCCTTTAAGTATTTAGTATAAATCTTGTAACGCATTTCATTAACCTCGGCTCCATGTCGAATCAGAGTCATAAATCATTTTTCTTATGCAATCCCTGAAACTGCCAAGTCATCAAAGCAGCATATGGATACGATGCGATAGTCGGAGCATGCTCGTGCTCATATGTACATATATCTCTGCGATTGCCCTCCCCCAATGGCACTGCGCGATCTCAACGGCTCAATTGTTGACCGAGCAACAACAATGCAAATCAATTCTTCAGATGGCTCGCCCTCAAAATATGCCTTTATTCTCTTCCTCTTCTGCCACAATCCGAACAATGCCAGCCAAACTGAACCAATTTCAAAACGCGTGTGTGTATGGGTGTGTGTGTGTGTGTGCGTGTGTAAAGGTCTGCTGCGTGCTGGTACCAATAAACAGTAATTGTAGTTTCATTTCATTAGCAATAAAAAAATAAGTCTGCAGACTTTCATTAGGCATCACATATCGCTTGTCATCATTATTGGCCCAGATCATTAGGCAAATTTTGAATGAGTTTATCAAAAGGTAAATGTAAATAAGAATAAGAATTGTCAATCTACAATTTTAGGAACTGCACAAATATTTGCGAACGTGCCAGCCAGCGAAATGTATGCGGACAAACGTGGCCTGGAGAAGCCCGGCTCAACGCTGTCGACGTCGTCAGCGGCGGCTGCGGCAGCAGCAGCAGCAGCGGCAGCGGCAGCAGTGGCAGTCACGCATTTAGCCACACCCACGCATGCTCATGCCCTACAGCAGCAACAGCAACAGCAGCAGCATCATCATGTGTTGCAGTTGCAACAGCAGCAGCAACACTTGCAACACCAGCAACATCACATGCAGCAACATATGCAGACGCATCATAACTTTCAACAACATGAACCCACCGCATTGTCACAGCAGCAACACTTGCAGCAACAGCAACAGCAGCAACAGCAGCAACAGCAGCAACAACAGCAGCAACAGCAACAACAGCAGCAACAGCAGCAACAACAGGCAGCCGGCATGTTTACAAGGTAAGTCTTAGCGCCAATTTTAAACACGAACCAAAGCCTATATATACAAACAGCTCCAATTTGGAGCTTATCGCACTGGCATCTGGCTGCCTTTCAGGGCTAACAAATCAGCGCCAGCAACGCATCAAAAATGCGCAACATGCAAACTTTTAATTTCAATTTGTTTTCGCACGCTTCGATAGTTGTCAATTGCGAGTGTGTGTGTGTGTGTGTCTGTGTGTGTGTGTGTGTGTGTGTATGGAGTGTGTTCTAGAAACTGCAACGCTTTACCTTTCTTCTCGCACTGCTTTCAATTTCTTTGAGGCTGGGATTTTTATTTTAGTGGCCACAGATGTTGTTGGTGGTGGTGGTGGTGGTGCTGCTGCTGCCGGGTTTTAATGGCCTCTTGTATTGGCAACTTGTAGTTCACATTTATCTGGCACTCGTAATCTGTTCAGCTCCGGCAGACTACGTCGCCACATGGCCAGCCCGTGCGTATTCGGCACCAGCAACGAGCGCCAACGCCGTTCTGCAATTCTCGCAAAAATTCTCAGCAAAGAAGACTGGCAAGAGAATAAAATAAAATAAAATAAAAATAAAACAAACAGAGCAAGCGAAAGAAAAAAACGAAGATGAAGAAGAAGAAGACTCACTCGTTCGCCTCCTTCGCGGCTGCTGTGCCATTTTATTTAGCTCCAATTAATTAGTGCTTCAAATGTTTTGCCATAAGTTAAACCCGCACAGTGCGATTGACATTATGAAGCTGGCAATCGGGCCAGGTCCAAGACGACGTCGTCCGGGCCATGTCGAATCCTGCAGTGAGATGCTGGCGCAGCGTCTGCTGCCCGTTTGCTTCTGAAATGTGTAAAACTCACGTGTGATGCTGTTGATGGCTCCGCCTCGCCCGCCTCCATCTGTCCACATGCCAGCCTCCTCCTCTCGGGTTCGCTCTTGTTGTCTTCTGTGTGGGTGCTGCTACCTATGGCTGTTTGTCTCACTGTTTCACTGTAGTTGCTGCTATCTGCTTGTTGGCTAGGCGACCAATTGGTAAGCGGAAGCCATAGGCAAAATCGTAAAAAATTAGAACGTTTTGTCACCATGCGGTCTGCAACTGACGAACGATTCCCAAGACTTCCTTCCCAATAAAAAAAAAATACCTTTATCATCGTTTCATAGAACATTAACAACTGAGCGTATCATATGACAATTTTATTTATTTTGGTAATTTTTTGTATCTATGCCAATTTTTTCCATTTATCTAAGGCTTATCTCTTGTGACATCTATTTTCACAACGATGCATGTATTCGGAGTTTACCAATTTCATCAGCTACTAGAACCAAGCATCACATGAAACTCCTTGATTGATTAAGTTCTCTCTTGATGCTCAAAGCTTCAATTATTCATTCATAGTCATTGGTTTCTTGTCGCTGGGCTCTCATTCAGGGCACTCAATTAGCAAGTGAAATATTTGGAATTCCCATATCGAAACTCAGAAGATTTTACAAATTTTCACCGGAAAGATTTCATTTGTGTATTTAAACAGCGCGCGCGACTCTTTCGCACGCGCAACATAGATAAAAAGCAGAATCAAAGTGTGTAAATACGGCTGGAGTAACGATCTCATGGATTTCTATAAATATATATACTTATATATATCGGTATATATATATATATATCGCTTAGCCGCAGCGAGTAAACAATTTGTTGGCTTGAGCAGCATGAAACCGAAACAAACAACCGTTAAGCAATGAAAACTATATCAATATGCTCTAAATAATAAATAACACTAATTAAAGCCAAGAAATCGCTTTTTTCACACATGCCACACAGTCAACAGTCAGCAGACAAACGGCTCCAGCAACACCAACAACGAACCGCTTCCAAAAGGAAGAAGACAAAGGAAGAGCCAGCTGAATGGCGGGCAAGTGCTGTGCTGCTTCGGTTGCTTCCTCCCGGGTGAAACTAACCAAAACTCATTTGTGGGGTCGGGCCGTTGGTGTTAATTTTGTCAATTAGCGGCCGCAGATACATTTGTATCTGTAACGTTGCAAGCATCAACGGCCGCAGCAACATTTTATGCTGCTAATTTCATTAACACATTCCGAATCGGTATCGACGCAAGCTATTTGCCTTGTCCACAATATGTGTTGGCCACATTTCCACTGCAGCGCCTTTCCACCAGCCGACATATCTGTAATATATGCCACAATTGCTGCTCTTGGCCATCTAATTGCTTTGGCCAATATTTGATGACGCGCGTCGCAGCTAATTGATGCGACTCCCAAGACTGCTCGCAATGAAATGCAGATCAAATATGTAAGTGCGCCGTATGCTCCCACCTTCGTGTTGAGGCTGGCGAGTTGTTGCTTCTGCAGCTGCAGCTGCGGCTGCGATTGCTGCTGCCGTAAGCCAAAAAGTTGCCCCGAGGCGCGTCAAATTATTTAGCTGCGGCATCCTTGTGCTAATTGCCTGATGTTGCCGTTGCTGCTGCCGGTAAAGTGCAGCAGCCATAGCAACCATCAATCCAGAGAGTCTCAACTCGCAAGTCCCAAGTCTGGGACTGAATTTCAGACTGAGCTCTGGCTAAGTTGGGTAATTTCTGGCCAAGCCACCGCCGGGCAAAATGTGCAGAGCCAAAGCCAAAGCCAAAGCCAAAGCTTCGACTGCAGTCGTTGCCAGAACCCAAGTCATGGGAAAATTTCCGTACACACACAATTTGGGGTTTGGCTTACGCCTCAGCTTCAGTCGCGGCTGCAGTCGCAGTCGCAGTCGCTGTCGCAGTCGCTGTCTGGAGCAACTCGGCGGCTGCGGCACAAAAAAGTCAGTTTCGCACGCAAATTAAGATAATCGAAAGCAAATGCTGCAACGGTAGCAACTCCATGGTTAGCGCTCTCGAAACGGGTTTAGTACCCGGTAGCAACAAATCATAAAAATATGAAAAATTATGCGGCGGTGGCGGTGGCGACGTTGTTATTGTTGTTATTGTTGTTGTTGTACCCGATGATGACGTCGAAGTGTGCTTTTGGCAGTCCATCATTAAATTGTGGCTAAGATTCCAATCGGACATACACACCGAAGACGTCCGAAGACAACAATGAGAGCAACAGCAACAGCAACAGCACCAGCAGCAGCAGCAGCAACAACAATTGGTTTCATTCCTTAGCTGTTCAGCCTCCTCTTTTTCACTGTGTATTCTGGCAATGTATTCGTCTGTCGTATGCCGTCAGCCGTCTGCCAAATAAATGAATACAGTAGCTGCCACATTAACCACTCATCATTGCAGCTCTTTTATGCTGCACTAAATTATATGGATGCCCACAATCCAAGTCGTAACTTTAGTTATCTTAATTGATTGTGGCAAATGTCCATAAACTTTATGTGATTCCTTTTGGATAAATGAGAAGGGGAGTAACAGGATGATCTAGCCAGTGGCTAAGCAGCAAAATAAACTAAACAGACTTCAAGCACCATCAATAAATGGAAAAACATTAATTTCCTATTTAATTGGAATACTGATTCGAGCGAATAACATTTTAGAAATACTATTTTGTATTCTAAGAGTTTTAGCCTATTTGATATACGTTTCTGTAATAATATACCGTAGAGTTTCACTGCCTTTAATTTGTCAATATATATTAAAAAAAAAAAAAAAATTAAGACTGTTTGCAGTCGCATGCGAAGGCTAAAATTTATCATTAAATTCCTTCATCGTATAAATGACTATTATATTATATTATGAAATTAAATTTCAATAAAACTTGTTCTCCGAATATCTTGTGAATGAAAGTCGTAAGTCGTGCACTTGTTTAACCTAATTCGCTGTCATTTAATTACTTTCAACTTAGAAATTGAATATTTTAAGAATACTCAATTCATGCTGATATATATTAAAGGAGAGACATTGACCAAAAATTGGTCTAGACTGATCAGTCGTCAGTCCTCAAATCCGATACTAACCGTTTGAAAAAACCGTCTCTCTCTACGCTTCTTAATTTGTTTTGATATATAAAAATAATGCAGTCAACTTTTAGCTTTTACCTCGGCTTTCAAGAGTCGCACTCTGTTTAGCAAGCAAATAAGAGATTTTCCTACATTAACATCAATTCTTGTATTATATACAAATATACATAGATTATTCAGTATACGATTTATTTTGAGCACAAATAATAAAAAGAACAAAAATTAATGTTAATAATTTTATTTTGGTTTATTTTTCATATAGATTGTTCTATATTCTAGACCTATTTCGCTATGCATTGTGCAAAATTGTTTTATATAATTACTCTGATTAGCACGTCTCATAGGAGACGGGGCGAAATAAACTGAAAATAATTGTTATAATTTCTTTTTGACAGCGTTGTCTAAAAAACTGTTAACTCAAGCAGAAAAAAATGAACATAAAATCAAAATGAAATAAGACAGAGTTGCCACTTATACATAGCTAAGCGATACACCTCGAGCCGCGGGGCTTGGCGGTTGGCCATATAATTTGGTTAAAGGCCGTAGCATAGCACAGCAGCCAGCACCCCATGGTTATTAGATGGCCAACATAAACGTGCCAAGGATCGTTTTCATTTTTTTCACTACTGCTGCTGCTGCTGCAGCTTTTTTGTTCCTCTACATGCTAAACGTCGCCGATGTTAATCTGTGTGGAGCTGGAGCGACGCAGCGAGGTATCGATTACTGCCACCGGGTTACGCGATGCGTTTTGGGCACACAATAAGCCACACAGAGAGCGACTGAGACTGAGACTGAGACTGAGACAGACAAACTCAAAGAGAACAGTGGAATGAAGGACCGACAAGTGTTTCCCAGGAATTCCAAGAAATTTCGGACCCAGAGCAGAAAAGCTTTGTGCGGCGCCTGGCAATTAATTGTGCGCCAACTTGGCGGTGGTCGGGCGTGGGCTCAACTCAGTTCGAGCACAGATAGGGTTACCACTCAGACAGACAGAAAGACAGACAGACAGACGGCCAGCCAGTCAGTCAGTCATTCACTCAGTTCGTCAGCTTTGCATGCTGGACGCGCGTTCATTATGCGCCGTTTTGCACTATTTTCCGCACAGAAAATCATTAGAGGTGCCCGCAGCGTTGAGCTGGACCAAACTATATCGTGGGAATATGGCAAATAAACTCGCCCAAATTACACACATACACAGAGAAAGAGAGGGAAATAAAGAGAGAGAGAGAGAGAGAGAGAGAGAAAGAGAGAGAGAGGCAGATGAAGTGCGAGTGCCTAGACAATTCGTAAACCGCAGTCGCTCCAGGAAAAGTGCAATAAAAATTTGCGCAAATTTCGTGTTTCTGTTGGCCTGCAATTGCTATTGACTTGGCCTATCCATGGCATCGGCTGACTGACGCCCCATGCATATTAAATCCTCGGCTTAGATTGATACGTATGTGCCTGTGTGTGTGTGTGTGTGTGTGTGTGTGTGTGTAGACGAGATACAGATACTGCAGATGCAGATGCAGATGCAGATACAGCTGTTTGCCTTGGGCGCCCGTGATTTATTTGCTGCGGATTTTTACGACGGCGCTGAGGGACGCCATAAAAAACAAAGCTTAAAGATCGCCCCATCGAGTTGCATTTAAAATGCATTTCTCCCTTAATAGTTTGGCATTATGCTTAAGCTTTATGTGCTAATTAGTGCGCCCAATGGGCATACCTCAGCCCAGACGCTAACTCCTCATTTTGTGGGCGTATTGCATATTGCTGTGCTCTGCTGCAGCTGCTGCTGCTGCTGCTGCCTGCTGAGCTGTTGATGACAACAACAAGATTTGCGCCTAATTTCTGTGGAGCACGTAAACTTTGTTGGATATCTCTCTAGTGAAGCGTAAAACAAACTGAGCCCCAAGTAGCTTGATTAAGATCTTGACTGCCGCACTGAGATTAAACATGTGGCAGCAACCAGTGGCAGTAGCAGTGGCAGTGGCTGCAATGCCAGCAGCATCCAAGTACTGATGCCACTCGCTCTGCCGCTGGCTATGAGGGTGGAAGATCTTTAACTACGCCCGCCTCCAGCGCAAATACAAACACACAGATACACACACAGAGAAAGAGGCATTGGCAGTGGCACTAGCACTGGCACAGGCTCAGCCACAGGTTGGCTGCTGACGCCTCGCTAAGAGTCGTGTTTATGCTTTTAATTAGCAACAACAACTTGTACAGTAAGTAGTTGCAGCAGCAACTGCAACAGCAGCAGCAACAGCAACCACTTGGTGCTACTTAGTTCAGATTTCAAGGTAGCGATAGATATATTAAGAAATGACATGACATGTCTCGCTCACTCCACCTCAGCCTAAGGCTCGCTCAGATAAATTTTGATGTAGATTACAAGACAAAGATGCGCGGGAGTTTTCGGCCGAACATAGCCATAAATCTTGCAAACGTTGTTGTTGCTGCTGTTGCTATAGCCATTAACACGTTTTGCTCTTTGCGAAGGATGAGCATTATCATATTATCGCGGCAGCCGACATCTTGTTTATGATAAATATTTAAAAAACTTATTAATTATGCCACAAATAGTCAGGCATTGCCTGCAGCTGCCCAGCTTTGGCCAGCTTTCGGCATTTTGGCTCAGCTAATTGGGAAATGCTCAAGCTGCCGTGGGAGTAGAAATCGCCTACGAAGCCTCCAATCGCTGTAGATATAAGCATCTGATAATCATTTTTAAGCATAAATTGTAAGTGCAATTCATGCTCATGCATATTTATATAGAGATTTCATCAATTTATATAAATTAAAGTCAATTAAACCAAGCTGGTTTAGTATTTAGATGAAGCTAACATGGCAGTAGAACCTGTACAAAATGATTTTAAATTCATTTGTAAGAAAATAAAATAGTATATATATTATTATTTCTTAAATATCAATACTTAAATACGAATATTTTAATTGCCTACTTAGATTAGTTTTAAGGATTAGCGATTCAAGTCAATAAAATTTATTCAATTCTCAAGCTATGCAAATAGTTTCAAGTACGAACCGTAGACAAGATCTGTCCACCAATCAACTGGTGGCGACCCTTCACCAGCTCTCGACAGCCACGCCCACATGCTGCCCATGCTGGCGCCCAGTGCCAATGCCAGGCGAAGGCAATACAATCATATGTTGTATGAAAAGCGCCGTCGACTATCGCAGCTCTTAAATCAATATTCGTTTTAATTGTACAAATCACCTTGACTTAATTGTGAGTGTGTGCATGAGACTGAGATTGTGTGACTGTGTGTGTGTGTGTGTGTATGTGCGCCCCCCCTTGAGCATACCACTCAATTCGGCTTCAATCTGTTCTATTATGGGCAGTTGGCAAATGTCGCTGTCGCCGCCTGCCAAAGGCGAGCGGATGCAGGCCAAGAAAACTGAAAAAAAAAAAGAAACGGACGGTTCCGCGGCCGTGGCGCTCGTTTGCATTGCATGCGGCATGCGGCATGCGGTTTGTTGCATGCAACGCTAACCCACACACACACACACACACACACAGAGAGCGTGTATCTGAGATATACATATGTGTGATTGTTTTAAATGTTAACATGGCCATTTAGAGGCAATAACAGCGGCAAAATGGCAGTGCCCGTCTGTGAAAGCCAGAAAGGCGCGGGCACTTGCTGTTATTACAACAATATTACCAATATTTATCAAGCGCTTGCAAAATGCCCCAACCGCGAGCCAACAATGGCAACAACGTCAGTATAAATATAAAAAAATAATAATACGAAACTAAAATGCTTATACGCCGCGTGCGCCGCAACCGTCGACGCCGCCGCTGCATAAAAAGACAAATTTATGATTTATGAATTCAACCTTGTAAATAATATGCTTCGTAAAGTACACACGGACAGCTCGCTAAACGCTCCAGCCGTCGCGCACGCCGGTGCGCTCTCTCTCTCTCTCTCTCTCGCTTTCGGATCAGCCGAACAACCAACCAAGCTAACACAACTGACCAACCTACTTGCACAGTTTTCCGCACAAGGCATGTGGCAAGTGTGCCCCACATCGACAACAACAACAACAACAACATCAAGAGCAGCAACAACAACAACTACTACTAGCAGCTAGCTGTATGAATTTTAAATGCGCGATGAGTTATTTATGCATCTCGAATGCGCTTTTTGTTATGCGCCAGCAAATTAACCCTTAGATGGTACCAAAATTGAAGATGCGAATTTCAATTATATAAAAGTATAAAAAATACTCCTCTGAGTGAAATAAATGTTGCTCAAAATCAACTGAAATTTAATGAAATTATAAAACTAATTATTTTTTTTTAAATAGATATTTATTTATTCATATATTGAGTTTTACCTATAAATACCTATCGATTTTATTCATATATTTCCATGAATTATGCATTTGTGTTCTTCCAACGTCTTTCGTTAGGTTTTTAAGCTAACATCAAACAAGTAGCTATACTATAAAAAATAAATCACATATAATCTAATAAACATTATAATTAGCTAAAATGATTACGTTCTTGGGCATAAAATTCACATAAGACTTAAACGAATATTTACAATCTGACTATGCTTAAACTGAATAAATTCTTAATATAAAAGAGAAAATGAATAAAAGAAAGTAAAATTAATTACTTAATAGTTATAATAAAAAGATAAAAAAAACAATATTTAAAAATTTTAAGTTAATTAATAAAAGTAAAAAATTAAATAACTGCTCTTTTTAGCACAGTGCACCTGTGAAAGGTTAAAGCTGAACACTTTAGCAGTTAGAGGCTGTGAAAACACATGCGCCTGTGGCCAGTGTCGGCGCTGACCATTATTAAGCCATAGCTGTGAACGTGCCCGTATACAAATACATACACATATCAGTATATATATATATATATATATACAAATATTTCTATTATGTAATTATTTATTATTTATTTTTCTATCCATTTATTTATTTGATTTGTTTGTTGGCCTTTGCAGATTCGACGCAAACAAATCGACGAAGGGCGCCTCGAAGATGCGACGCGATCTTATAAATGCGGAGATAGCCAATTTGCGGGATCTGTTGCCGCTGCCGCAATCGACGCGCCAGCGACTGTCGCAGCTGCAGCTGATGGCCCTGGTCTGTGTCTATGTGCGCAAAGCCAACTACTTTCAACAAGGTGAGTGGCAAAGCCAAAAGCAAAGCATCAGGAAGGGGACGAGTGCGGGCCTGATGCATATGCATGCTGATAATTGGCTGCACGTTGATTGAATATGCATGAGTCATGGAGTGCTGGGCAGGGACCCCACGCCGCCAAAAAAAAAAAAAACGAACTTGCGCCATGGCATTCGTTTAGCCGAAAAGAAAAATTCAGCAAAAATAACCGCTAACTCTGCGCAGCATAGTTGAAGTTGTTATGTTGGGGTATGCCACATCATTCATATGTCTATGTCTCCGTCTTGGCAAAATTGTTTTCGGCCAAGTAATTGCCTAAGCGTCTAGGCACGCACCCATGCCTGCAAATTGCAGCCATCCCTCTCTCGCTCTATCTTCGTCAGTCTGTCTCGATTTAATGTTCATCCTCTTTTAATGCGCATGCGCACAGGTCAATGCGCAGGCGCAACTGAACGAGATCAACTCAGGCAGGCACTGTGCACTCTTTATTTTTGTTTTCTGGATAATTACGAAAATTGTTTTTCAAATTAGCGTTGTGCGGTACATAAGCCCCATAGATAACACACACACACACACACACAGACTCAGCAGTTGGGCAAGCACACACAGACAAACAACGGAAGACACACGCATACAAAAACATTCATAGTATACTCGTTCGCTTGGCTCTTAACTTGGCTAGCATCTTTACCAGGCCATGTGAACTCGCTGCCTAGGAACTGGCTCCCCCTTAGCCAAGCCAATTTCACAATTGCAATGGTAACAACAACGTCTGCCTTGCATTGCTATAAATATTGCGATAAATCAAAATGTGCGATTTATGTGTTCTACAAATTGCAAAAAATTAAACTTAAGTACTGTTCTTTTTTTGCTCGCTTCTCCATCTCCCTCGCGCACTCTAGATCTATCTTTGTTCACTAAGTGTGAGAAATTGTCGGCGTCTGTTAGCTTGTCGTTTGCTCTGGGTCTGGGTGTGTGTGTGTGTGTCTCTGTGTGCGTTTGTTGTTGTTATTGTTCATTGTCATTGCACCGTTTAAAAGCATTTATAATCACAAATTGTGTTAATATTGGCACGCCATCGACTCTCTTATGGGGGGAGCCATTGAGCACACGCGCTGTATCTTCAGGTTCGGGGCATTATGTTATGTTACATATTTATTTTGTGAATGTGGGTGTGGGTCGCTGTGGGTGTGGCCACAGCTCCGACTGTGGTTCTGGCTCTGGCTCTGGCTCTATCTCTGGCAGGGGCTAATGAAATATTTATAAGCCAAATTGAGTTTTCACAAACAATTATTGATGCGCGGCGATTTGCGGAGATTAGCCGACGGCTTGAATCACATTGTGAAAATGGTTATCACAGTCTCCACGGGCGCAAACTGTGAAAGTTGCATTAACTTGTTAAGATACAACAAATTGCGCTAGCCTAGATGTGGATACATTTAATTTCGTTTGCTGCGATCGGCGATTAAAGAATTACAAATTATAATACTTGCATCCCCAGTACAAAATATTAAAAACTGAATAGAAAATATAAAAGAAATTTATGAATATAAACTCTTATTAATATTTATATGACAATCAGCTATTGAGAAAAATTTTAAGAATAATAATGTGCCTGTATATTATATAATTATTACAATTTATGACTTGCGCATAAATACATTTAACTTTTTTCAAAGCACAAAGCAAATAGTCATAAATTAAAATATTTTAAAATAAAATAAAAATAAAAATCCAAAAATAAAATCAATTTGAAATTCAATAAAATAGAAATAATTAATCCGAGAAGTTGTATTTTTATTTCATATTAAAGACTTTAAATTGTGAGAATTATATGGAATTGTTCATTCTATATCTTCATTAATTGAATACAACTTAAAGCTATTATAAATAAATAACAAATTCAAATTAACAACAATAAACAAAGCATTAAGTTATTATAAATAATACAGACTGTCATCAGAAGCTCAGCAAAATATTAGTTATTTTAGGAAAATTCATCGATTGAGCAAGCTTACCTGACTATCCGGCCACGCCCTTTATTTACTGCCTTAACGTAGCTAACAATCGAATCGAATTTCTTGGTATTTGTTGCAATATTAAAACACTGCAAAAAATCTGACTGCATTCATGGCCTTTCCGTTCAAGTTCAATGAAATTACCAGTTGCGGTTGCTGCCACAGTGATTGCTGCTGTTGCTGTTGTTGTTGTTGTTGCTGCTGTTGCTGCTGCTGCTGCTGTGACTGTTTCTGTTTGGTTTTTTGCCAGGTGCGGGAGTATCTCGTAGTGTTTTAAAAATAATTGATCTTGATGCTGGCTGCAGCACAGCTGCAACTGCTAACTGCAATTGCAGCCAGTGATCGCAGTTGATTTTCGTATTGTTGCTGTTCTTGCTGCTGCTGCTGCTGCTGCTGCCGCCGCCGCCGTTGCTGTTGTCGGCTCAGTGACAATGACACATTTTCTTTTAGTGATTCACTTGTTTTTATAATGCAAGATCGTCGCTTATTGTATGTAGAATATAATCAATGAATGCACAATCAATTGCATCTAACAATTGCCGTCAGAGACAAAGTCTATTATTAACAGATACTTTTTTAATTAGCTTCGATAATTTTTTTTATGCATACAAATTACATACAAGGAGCTATGGGAAAATACTGAGATTTTTAAACAGATTTAGCTCTAACTTAAGGCGGATGCTAGTCCGCGGATGTAACTGGGCGCGCCTGTGAAAAGACATATAAGGTCAAGAGTTGAGATCAAATTAAATTAATGTTTTCTTGCAGTTTTCAAACGTCACAATGCCCTGCATCAACATCATCAGACAACAACACCAAATATTGGCTTCTCGAAGGTAAGCAATTGATAAATATATTTCTTAATTAAATTTTATATATTTTATTTTATCAATTTACGTATTATCAAATTGGAATTTGCAATTCAAAAGATTTCTGCATTAATTGAAATATTTTTATGAATTATAAAAATCATTTTAAATTTAGATATTTAATAAGTTTTTTATTCAGTTGAGTAGAATTCATAATCACAAAACAATTAATTATTCCAAGTATTTTTTGTCATTATTCATTCAAGTAGATATGCAAAATATATTGATAGTTTTATTAAATAGCTTCAACTTAATCAATGCATTATTAATGATTTTATACGCATAAATTCATTAATGATTCAAATTTATTTCTTGAAGTCTCTGCCGTACATTTAAAAAAAAGAAAGGTGGCATAATCGCAAAGCTGATCTGATTTTTGTTGATGCAACAAATGATGCGTTTGTCAATTCAATTAAAAATTTCTGGTTGCAGCTGGAAACAACTCAATTTAAGTGAGGCCCGTTGACAACTCAACTAGAGAGCCGAAAGTTCCAGGGAAAACAACTCTATTAATGGCAGCAACTGTGCCATATCATAAGCCAGAAATCATTTAGCAGCCGCCACTTGCTGCGCCAAAAAAAAAAAAAAAAACCCACAGAGCAGCAACAACAAGCAAATGGAAAAGAAAACAATAAATGCTGCTCTTAACCAAAAACAAAATGGAAAAAAATAAAAAGAAACAACTGAGCAGACAGTAGTCAGTAGTCAGTCAAGCTGGCTGCCACTGGCTGCTGCGACTCGGCGATGGTCGGCAGATTGATCTACATACCTGTGCGCACTCGTGACTGAATTTAATGCACATACATCTAAATACATATACATATATATGTTTATATAGATATATGTGTGTATCTGAGTTGATAGCAAGCTCAGTCAATTTTCAGTTGTCAACTACAGCCAACTTCTTTGGGCTAACAATTTATTAGTGCGCAGACGTGAAAATGAATTTGCATTTTCAACACAATTGCTGGCCAGCCTAATAGAGGGTGTTTCTTTCACAAATCATGCTTCACTTTGATTTCTTCAACAAACAGATTATCCTGCACTTAAGCAAACTATGTGAAAGGTTAGACGACTGACTGTAACTTAAATGTATTTTCAAAAGTTGCGATTATATAATTAGCATGATTTTTTAAGTTAGTAGAAACTTTATAAAGATGCTATATATATATCGATGTTCAAGTAGTGAAGATTGGCCTAATGAAGAGATAAATGTAATATTTTTAAATTAACTTGATTGTCGAAACAACGATTCATAAACTCAGATTATACTAATGATTGGAAAAAATGAATAATATATTATAAAAAGGATATTTAATGAATGAATTTTAAATTGTATATATTAACTATATCCACAAACATAAGATTATTTTGTATCATATTTTTTAAAAATATACTACAACATATTAATATATTCACAAATCATTTTGGCATCTATATTTTCTTTCGCCTTTTTTATTATTAAGCTTTATTATTGCCTTATTGGCAAACACCCTTTATGTCCACTTGGCTTAACAACGTGTTATTTGTTTTGCAGGCACTTTCAGGCTTTCTCATGATGCTCACACAAAATGGCAAATTGCTCTATATATCGGATAATGCTGCCGAGTACCTGGGACATTCCATGGTAAGCTGATGTTTTCTTGTTCGCTTTTCTTCATCTACTTCTTCACTTTTGTAAACTTTTCATTTCGGTTTTTGGAGTAACAAAAACGATTTGCGCGAATAATTAGAAAAGCGCAGTCTATGAAAGTTTTTGGGTAAAATTGCTACAGCCGTTGATACAAATCTCTGACAAGCGACAACAGGCAACGACGACAACAACAACAACAACAACAACAAGAGCAACAACATCAACATCAACATCAGCAACAACAACAACAGAGTTGTCGGCCCAGCAACAACAAATAATTGTTGCACTTTTTATGCTAGTGGCTTAGTGGCTTGGTGGTTTGGTAGTTTGGTGGTTTGCTAGTTGGCTGCTGCTCCCGTTGACAAGTCAGCAACAACTGACTGCCAGAGACTCGATTCATTGAGCTTACATAAATCTGTTGCTTGTACTACACAAAAGTTCCTTAAATCTGTTGCAAACAGCTCAACTTTGTTGCTGCTGCTGCTGCTGTTGTTGTTTGTTGCTGTTGCTGTTGCTGTTTTAGTTGCTGTTGTAGTTGTTTCAAGTTTTGTTTATCGCACGTTTACGCTGCTTAAATAGCAAGGTTATACATCGTGGCCTTTCACTTTGCATTTGAAGTACTAAAGCTAAATAAATATGTGAGCTTGCGCTGCATATATAAATGCACTCGCATGCGGCACATGTGACATATCTCCGTTCTACATGGCGAATACGAATCCGAATACCCATACCGAAGTGCAGTTACTTATTCATCTAAAACAAACAGCTAGACATTGACAAAGGTACTGTTAGCAACTCTGATTCGTATATATATATATATACGTATGCATATGGCGAGAGATTGTTGAATGTTGATGTGCCTTGCCCGCTGCCGCAACTACATAGCTACATAGCATTTGATCGGCACAGGGGGCGTATGAGCTTTAGTGCACTGCAACTGCAGCAACTGTCAAAAGTTTGTGAGAAATCGAAGCGTTTTGCCAATAAATCATAATCCATGCTGTCCTAGTTGTGCTCAGTTAAATTGGATGTATAGATTGTTCATACAGTTGCAGTGGCTCACAAACTGAAATGTGTATATTGGCTTGAGCCACAGTCCGTCTTACTGTCCAATAGTCTTTCTGCCTTTACTTGACTTGAACACTTGAACATTTAAATATAAGCGAAATATATATGTGTTGACAATCACATTTTATTGATACATTTTCACAGCTTCGACTGCTCAAGTGGCTTATTGCATTTTTAAGCTTTTACTCTAATTATTTAAATATTTTCAATCATTTTCACCTGTTGGAATCAGTACTCAACACTGGTGTTTTAACATAGCCAAATAGTATTTTAACTGCAACAATAATGCGGTAGTCCCTTAATTTTCATGCATATTTACAAAAATCATTTTCAAATTATTTTAATCAAGACTTTGAATTGGCATTTCAATTAACGCATTCTAGTTACTAAGGTTGCTTGGCTTAGTCAAAAGTGCCAGATTGAAGTTACATAAGTTTTCCGGCAACTGGTTGACTCTTGCTAGAGCCTGAGACTAACTTTCATATCGAGTCGACAGGGAGACCAATATTTGGGGCTACATTTTAAGGCCTGTCACAGCGAGTGTAGTATGAGTGCTGTGGGCCCACACACAGACACAAGTGTGCACAAAGAGACACAGAGTGAGTAAGAGAGAGAGAGAGAGGGAGAGAGAGAGACAGCGAGAGGCTGGCAGGCCAATTGGCGAGCAAGACACTTGACAGCCTTTGGCCTTTGGGCCAGGCCTTATCAGGGGACACCCACAACAATAGCAGCTAAATGGTCAAGCGAGTTCATAAATTGTTCGTATGCCATGTGTTGGCATAATTACGGCACAATAACTGTGCACATGAGCGGGCCCAAAAGTGGATTGCCCAACCTTTTAATTTGTGGCAAGCAGCAGGCCGAGCGCACAGTTAGTTAACGGCCAAAGAGCTGCAGTAGCAGCAACTGCAACAACAACATGCAAAGTTAATTAACAAACTGCCAAAAATGTCAATGGAGGCCTTGTTGCTGCAGTTGCTGCCGCCTGCTGTCGCTGCTCCTGTTGTTGTTGTTGCTGCTTGGGCATCATAATTCCAATTCGATTTTTGCATATTGCCATAACAAGTTGCCATTGTCATGTGTCATGTAGCGACAGCAGCCATAAATAAATTACAAATGCAACAACATGGCATTGTGTGTTGCCCGATCGCTTGGTCTAACGCTCATTCAATGCTGCCCATAATTGTCAACAATAACAAAAGCATACTCGAGCCCCAAGCCCCCCTCTCTTGGCCAAGCATTAACTGACACATCATTAACAAATTAAATTTGTCATCCCAATAGATATCTACTACATATAATGTCACTTAAAAGTTTTCAAATGCCTTATCTGATAATATAGCGAAGCCTATTTTAATTTGTTTTCAATTGAATTGAATTAGCTGAAATTCATTGAAAATGAAGTCCATTCACTTAAATAAAGTTTATATATAAAATAAAAATATAATATAAAATTATAAAGTGCAAAAATTAAATAAAGTTTATTTTTGCTTTCAAAATATTTAATATTTCTTAAATAATATTTTTTTTATATAATAATATAAACTGGAGTAAGAAACACATTATACTATATGTATATATATAGTAAAAAAAAAAACCATAAACTTAAATATTTGTAAAATACTGTTTTCTTGTTACTTAAAAGGAAACCAGAAATATAATATTATAATTTACTATCACAAGATCGATGCCACATGCCTATCATACTTGGTTTGCTTTTCTGTTGTTTTTGCCCACAGGAGGATTTACTTATACATGGGGACTCCGTTTACGATATCATTGACAAACAGGATCACGCAACCATACAGGCCGAACTAAATCGGAACGTGCCACCGCAGCCAGGTGGCAGCAACAGCAGCAGCAGCGGCGTTGGCGTCGGTGTCGGTGTCGGTGTCGGCGTTGGCGTTGGCGATTCGACAGCCAGCAATGGCACTGGCGGCGCCTCCAGTTTGGAGGGGGAGCATCGCATGTTTCTGTGTCGCATGAATGTTAGCCGCAATGCGCGACGGCAAATGCGTTTCGGTGATCAGAAGGTATGCATAAATATATATATTTATATATATTTATATATATATATTTATATATATATGCGCGTGTGTCTGTGAGAATATGTGCGTGTGTGAGTAAGCGCGTGTAGTCTCTGACAGAAATTGATGAATGAATCACCTGGGAGCGTGTTGCGTGTAACACTTGGATACCAGAGAGTCGAGAGCCTGCAGTCAGAGTCACAGCTTCAGTCGCAGTAACAGCGACGCAATGAATTATGCATGAGCCGGGTGCGCATGCGTCGTCTGCCAACCGGCTGCCCAGACTGGGGCTGGTCATACATCTTGGCTGCCTGCCTGCCTGCCTCTCAGACAGACATACGCTTTACTATAAGCTGACAAACGATGACAGTTGATGTAAAACGGGTGGGTGCCTCGTTGCTGTTGACTGCTCTGATTGGCCGCCTCTTCTGATGATCATAACGACGACGACGACGACGATGATGATAATGATTATGTGAGAAAAACAAAAAAAGCCGCAACAATATAAATGAATGCGAGCACAATATGAAGTTGTCAGCCAGTCAGCCAAGTACTTGGCTCAGCAGGCAGGCAGGCAGGCAGTCAGTCGAGGTAGCAGCGAGGCAGGTTGAACCAGACAAGACCAAATCTGTCAACGAGCCGCGACGAAGACGCGTTGAAATGATGTGAACGCTACTGTATGGAACGTACTCACAATCTTGTGGGCGGTCGCTGGTCTTTTATGCATATCTTATATTTTTTTGTTGTTGCCATTTTTGTTGCCGTGAAGTGCACAGATGTGCGCTGCGAGTTATGGAGATAAGCCGAGGCGTTGACAGTTGCTGCAAACGGTTTTAATTAAGTTGAAAGTTGGCACTTTAATGAGGTGCAGGAAGTGCTACAGCATCTTATGTTTATGCAAGCCACAGCTTATGACACCACATGTACCCACATGCGCATTCTGTTTCTACATACGTAGGCTCTTAGAAAAACCTAAAGATGTAACAGCTGAATAAAGATAAGCAACAAGTAATCCAGGTCGCAGCCTGTGCTGGCACTGACACCAGCTGAAGGCTGGCAGAAATGTCAAAGAGAGAAGCGGTAATAGGGCTCAAATGCCAGCCAATTTAGCAAGATATTTATCGCGAATTAAAATTAATTGCAGTTGGGCAATACAATTTATTAAGCTTGAGATATTATTTTCTCAGCTCAGGTGTGACTTAGACGTTTGATTATTTATTTTAGTGAATTATTACGAACAGGTTTATTTATAAAAGGATAAATAGTTTATTTAGATAAAATCAAAGTGCATTCATATCTAAATGGATGTGGATGTAATAAAGTTTTGGGCTGCATTACTCATTGGGTTCACACGCTGAATCATAGCATGGAGTTACTGAGTTGAATAAAAAATGAAGAAGCGGAAGTTATACGGGTCGCTGGATGCCCATTTGCATATCGAAAAACTAGTTGGGATACTTATTACTAAATGCTTAGAGCTTAGCATTTATGTAGACTGTCGCCAGGGATTCGGACCCACATGAACTGGCAGCGATAACCCAGAGCGCAAACGAGAAAATGCGGCACATTCACCCGGCACTCGTTAATATGCAATAAAAATGGACCAATAAATAATTATGAATGAGGTCAGCATAGTTCAGTGCTAGTACCCCAGCAAAAAAAATCGATAGACAACAGACCAAAAGTAAAAACCTCCAGCTATAGCAACAGCAATAGCTATAGCAACAGCAATAACAACAACAAGAGCAGACGATGGCGACAGCGTTGCGGCTGTGGCGCCTGCTCCCCAGTCTAAGGTCGTCTCATTTACCAAACCAGCAACAACAGCAAACGGCGTCTGCGTCATCGATGGGCTGGGATCGGTTTCGGCATCGGAATCGGATTCGGATTCGGGCTGCATTTGCATTTAAGCAGAAGACGCGGCCATAAGCTACGAAATGCAATTGCAATGGAAAACTAAATGCAGGCACGTTTTAATTGGGAGACAATGGCTGGGACTCCGACTGAGACTTCCATTGAGACTACCTGGCGTGTGTGTATGCTGTGTGCTGTGTGAGGCAGCTCCAACTGTGTGCGCCTGTGACTACGTCGTCCGGCTTGCGTATGATAGCAGAAGACAAAACCAAAAAAAAAAAAAAAAAAAAAACATTTCTGTGATTGCCTTTTTTAAATTATGGAATCAGAGTAAAATGTCTATGAGACCCGAAGCATGCCAGCCCAAAAATGGCCACAACTAGCGGCGACAGCGTGCGCGCCAATTTTCGTGGGAGCCGCCGCCTCAAAATAACCAACAACAGCGGCAATATCAAGTCAGTCTAAGCTGTGGTCTCCGTCTGTATTTGCAGGTCGTTCTGGTACAGGGTCACTATTTGTCATTCCTGCCGCTCTGCAGTCGAAACGAGCCCGTCTTTTTAGCCACCTGCACACCCATCGCCATGCCGGAGACACGCGAGTGTGTGGTGCAGGGCGCCACCAATGTGTTTACCACCATCCACTCCATGGATATGAAAATCGCACACATCGACAAGAAGTAAGTTAGCTCGTTACGTGGCTAATAAACCAATCGAAAGCTCATTTATAATTCATTCCCCAGTGGCGAATTCCATTTGGGCTACGAGAAGGCTGCGCTGCAGGGTACGTCCTGGTACAATCTGATACACAGCGAGAATCTGCGCGAAGCTCAAAGCAAGCACAGGCTAAGTAAGTTGAAAAAATGTAATAAATGTTAAATTATATTTAAGATATATTTATAATTATATATATATATCATAGACATATGTATATGAAAAAAATATATAAATGTCCTGTCTTAGCGCTTATTGCAAAAAATGAAATGAGATACCATTTTTATAAGCGCAATATTTTTAAATAATATTAATGTTAAATAAAATTAATATTTTTGCAATTACATTTCTTTCTTATTATTATTTTATATTTTTCTTTAATTAACTTTGATTTAATCTGTGAAAGCCACTTAAGAATTTATTTTTTACAATTTTTTTTTTATTTTGATTTTCAAAAATTTGTTTTCTAACGTTGCAAAGTGATTATAGCGCATAAATGATAAAATAAAAATTAAATTGATTCAAATTTGACTTAAACCTACGAAAAATAATTATAATTATAAAGTTATCTTCAATTTGAGTTGCTTGCTAAAAAGCGAGTACCCAATTGGAATTTATTGGAATTTTTTAAATTCTCTTACCTCTGGCAAAATACCGAATCTTACTAGTATTCATAAGGAGAATCCAAACATTTGAGATAATAATACATAAAATAATATAATAATAAACAAAGTAAAATCATTTAATTATTAAGACGCTCATTAGCTTAATCAGCTTATTACTTAATCATTAATAAATCTAACAAACATTTTCGGGTCACTCGATAAATATTTTTTAAAAAAAATCTACCGCGTTTTTTAGTTACCCAATCGGAACAGGATCGCAGCTGCATACTGCTTGTGCGCATGCAGCGCTCCAGCGGCGAGTACACCTGGGTGCATGTGGTGCTCCAGGTGCGAGATAGTCCTGACTCAACGCAACAACCTGTCATTGTGTGCACCAACCAGGTGCTGAAGTAAGTAACGCCTCACAACCATAGTAGATCTCTAGCTAACGGCGACAATCTTCTCAGCGATCGTGAGGCAACCATAATGCTGGCCAACTCATGGCTCTATCACTATTACACGGTGCAGTCGAAGATACAATTTGGCATGCCACTGGATAGTGCGATGCGTGTGCCGCCGGGCAGCAACTCCGGGGGCTACTACAGCACACATCAGCAGCCTCACGGAGGCGGAGCCGCAAGCGTTGGTCTGGGTATGGCTGGGTCGGCGACGGGCATGTCGAGCGTATTTGGCAGCCATCATGCGCATCACCATCACCATCACACAACGGCAGCTGCGTCCTACCATCACCATCATCCGCACATGGGTGCCGCTTATGGAGGCGTCTACCATGCCGAGGGTGCAGTCGAACTCAAAGAGGATCAGCAACTGTATGCCTTTCAGCCGGGCGGCGGAAGCGGCCTGGAACCTGTAGACTATAGTCAAGTGAATGGTACGCCCACTGGCGGCGGTCAAAAGTCCACACAGTCGGCAACACCGCCGCCGCCGAAGAAACGAGCGCGAAACAAACTGGAGCCCCTTTATTTGCACGCGGAGCGTTCGCCGGCGGCGGCCATTACGCCGGAGCCCGACTGTTATACGCTGCATCCGGGCTCAGCCTATGCCACGGCCGCAGCTGGTGTGGCGGCCAGCAGCAGTGATGCCACCGCTTCGGTTATTTACGCCACCATTGTGCCAACACGTCCCCGTTTGCTGAACAAAACGCTGCCACCCGATCCGGCGGATTTTATTGAACAGTGGAATCCCAGTCCGCCCTGGTCAGAGTCCGCGCAGAAGGCTTCGCTCGATAGTTTTGGTTCCTCGCATGAGCTCAGTCCTTGCATTACAACCACACCGCCCACGCCCACCAGTGCCACGCCCCATCATGGCGGCATTAGCGCTCAAACGATTGGACCTGCGTTCAGCTTTGAATGGATGTCCGATCCTCTGGTGCCCGTTGCCTATCAACAATGGCCGCCTGCTACCGGCGATCATCATCAGCATCTGTCGCAGCATCTGGCAGCGGCACAACAACAACATCAGCAGCATCAGCACCAGCACCAGCACCAGCAACAGCACCAGCACCAGCACCAGCATCAACACCAGCAGCAACATCAGCACCAACAACAGCAACATCAACCGCAGCAACAACATGCACAACACTTGCTTCACAGCGTTCACGCGGCGCGTGTAGAACTTGCCGCCGAAACGTTGGTAGGCACGGGTCGAACGGATGCCGCCGAACCGGTCGAGGATAGAGGTTAGTACAATTTGATTGACACGTTTCAATCAGTGTTCAATTGGCAGCCAACTGTTAATTAAAAAAATAAAACCTAAAAACAGAAGCAAGTTCTCGAAGAAAAAAAAAAAGAAATATTAGAAAAATAAATAAATAAAAATGTCTAATATTCTAAACATTAGGAATTTGTGCTTCCGCTTGCTTAATGACACGCTTATGCGGTCTCTCTAATGTATATACTACATATATGTATGTTTTCTTTTTATTTCTTGATCCACTCAATTCAGATCCAAAAAATTAGTGACCTGCGCATTATGCAAAGCTCGGAAATACCCAGCGCGGCTCGGCGTGCAACGGGCAGGTGATAATCACACTTAAATTAATTGCCACTTGTCATCTTAGCGTTTAAATTATTTTTATCTAACTCTAAACAAAGTGAAAACACACACACAGAATAGTAACAATAGCTATATGCACAGGCAGATAGCTATATCTATCGTTTATAAGCACTATTTTAACACCAACAACGAACTAACCGATTGGAGCACAAAATGCTTATGTAACCATATTTTCTGTGCAATTTGGTTTAAAGCTTAAGCGTTCGGAATATAATAACAACAGTATAGACATATAAAAGCTTGCAAATTAGTTTTACGATAAGCACCTGGATAAGCAGAAGAGCTCTATTAGTTGTAAGCCAGTTTTTTGTATTTTAAATGGCATTTTTTATGAACTCTTTTTTATGAGTATTTTTCGCATCGGTATTTTTATTTTTGTGTAAATGTAACTGTATTCTCTGCTAGACAAATTAGGTTAATTATTTTATTTATGAAAGTTATTTATAAATCATATTTATTACCATTATGTCTTTTGCCTTTGCTTTATACAATAAACAAACAAAAGTATTTTGAGTTGAAAATTAAAAGAAGATAAAAATAAATAAAATATCGATTTTTTGTTGAAATGGGGTAAAAAGTGTGTGTAAGAAACGTGGTTTGTATATAAAAATATTACATTTTATCATATAAATAATATATAAATATAAATAAACATATATAATAGCTTCGGACTTTAATCGCAAAGACAACAGATCGAGTATTTTGCAATAAAAGATGTTGTCAGAACCCTATTAACCTAAATGGGAAATATAATTGATTTATGACTGATCGTGATAATCACAATCAACTGATATGGCCAGCAAAGGCTCATCGAGTTGTCAAATAAAATGTACAAATAATTCTCATTGTGTGCCGTTTATGTGCTCTCAAGGCGGTTCTCAAAATTTATGATACGTCTTCGACTGTGACTCAAGCCCCAGACTTTATGGTAAATGTCAAGACTTTAAGTTTCCATTAAATGCATTGCACTCTGAACCAGCCACCGCAATAGCAGTTGGCTGCCCAAATGCTTTCGTCCAAAAAAAAAAAAAAAAAAATGAGAAGCCTAATGCCACTCCCCAAGCAGACAGGGAAATAGCGCCTAGCCGGGACCAGCTCATAGACATTTTCCATTTCAAACTACTCGTACCACTTCATGGTGACGATGCTGAAGCTGCTGACGCAGAACAGACGCCAGACAGAGTGGAAATTCACACACAGCAGCAGCAGCAGCAGCAGCAGGCAAAGACTCCTTTATTTTGTTTTCGGGTTGCAGTTGCCGAGATCTGCGATGATATCCCACAAATATTGTAAGTAGAATGGCCGGGCAAAAGCGAGGCTGAGCAAAGCAAAGCAAAGCAAAGCAAACAAAACAAATCGAAACGAAACCAAATAAAAATCCCGAACGAAACGCTGGCAACGCAGACGCCGCAGCTGGCGCGATTGAATGACTCCTCGTCGTCGGCCGTCTGAGATACTGACTGGCTATAGACGTGGACTGGACTGGACGACGACGACTAAGACGGAGACAACGACGACACACTTACAGGCGACGACGGGCCACAGCAGCATTCTCAGAAATATTGGTGTAGGTCACAGCCAGAGATAACATGCTGCGCCATCGAGTGTGTGTGTGTGTGTATGTGTGCGTTGGCTGGCTAGCTGGTTGGATTAGGTCTCAGTTGTGGCCTCATTGTATGCAAATGTGCCACGATCAACGACGAGCCACCACCCGCCCAGCCGACTTCAACTGCAACTGCAACCGAAACTGATGCTGCTGCTGCTGCTGATGCTCCTGCTCATGGGTGCCAGAATCGTTTTGTGTGCGAGAGTACTCCTGCTCGTACTCATACTCATACTCGTACTCAATGTCCAACTGGTACTCGCGTTCACATTCGCATTGCATTTTGAGTTGTGAAACTTTTTGGCATTTTTGCATTTCCTTTGTCCTAGCACAGGGCTTATGTAAGTGTAAACGACGACGACTCCTTTGGCCACCAGGAGCATGGAGGACTGTTACATATTTTCCTCAGACCTCAATATGAGTGTGTGCGCGTCTGTATGCCACTAAAGGCAGATGATCGAAAAAAGATACCCTAAACAAATTATAAGCAACTTTAATAAATTTGCGAAGCAAAATCAAATTAAGATTTTTGGGATTAAATATATACTAAGATTATTTAATCTAAATATCATAATCAATCAATTTCACTATAATTTGTATATTAAATTTAATTTAAAATGTTCATTTAAATATCTTCAAATAACTAGCAACTTACATCTGGCATTTCATAAATCTATTTATCATCTAGCATTTCATAAATCACCATTTAGCCAAGAGAATCTATATCTCTTAACTGAATGATAAAGTTTTTTTGCAATTGCAAGGGTATTGTAAAAATAAAAAATAAAAAAAAAAACAAAAAGAGAAAAAGATTTTAGAAATAAACGTCGACGACAATGGAAATGCAGCACACACAAAACACAAAACATTTCAACAGGAACAACATGTAATTTTTGAGCTCCAGCCCAGACTACCCAGACATCCGCCCGTGGCCCCCTACTCCTGAGGTTCAGAGTCGGTTAACCATATGCAATGGCTGGCTCGGCCCGTCCGGGGTCACGACACTTTTTGTGGCAGCCACAGACGATGGCAGGCCAGCGCAGTCAAATAGTGGGAGAAGTATGGCAAAGGCATCAAGGCCTAAGGCTTGTGCTGCTGCCGCTGCTGCTGCTGCTGCTGCTGCTGTTGCACAAACAATAAGGCACAGGGGCAACAGCAGCAACAGTTGGCGCGGCTGGACATTTTGGCCAGGGTCTGACCGATGGCAATGGCGACTGCGATTCGGACTACGACTGCGACTGCCTGGCGTCAAGAGAATGCGTTGCGCTTGTTCCTTGGCTTTGATTTCGTTGCATTGTGGCCATTTCCTAGGAAAAAATGTTACATGAAATTAATAAATAGGCAAATAAATGTTAAACAGCTGCTGTTTTGTACGTGTTTCTCTTGTTGCTGTTGCTGTTGCTGCTGCTGCTGCGGCTACGGCTGCTGCTGTTGTTGTTGTTGTCATTGCACGCGCACGGTAGCCATTGTGCTGCACACAGGGTGGTGTGGAGATGTTCCTGTTCCATGGCATTTGCATAACACCGAAGCAAACAAAAACAAGCCAAAAATCCAGCACAGGATGTTTCCCAGGCCCAGCCAGATACAACTAATGCTGCTGTTGCTGCTGTTGCTGCCGTTGCTGCTGTCGTCGTCTGCACTTCCTATCTGCAGCCTCAGCACCCCTCACTGATGTGGCTGCAGGCAGCTCAAATCTATCTGCGCTCGCTCTGCCACTGCATGCCAAATCCTTTTTATGCAGTTCACAGCAATTGCTTAGGCTGCAATGGGGCCGAACTAAGCGACTGCATGGAACTCACCCCAGAACTAATGCGCTCATATTCCAAGGCTATAAAAGCACCCGAGCCACAATATATTCCGATACGCCCTCACCGAAAGCCAGATGCTACATCTGCAACTTAAATAAACCGAACGATGGGGCAAAACCAAAATCAACAAACTACATTTTACACTGCTCAAAGTATCTTCGGAGTGAGATTGCAATATTAAAGAGTATATAAAAATTACAAATAGAATATGAACTTAATAAATTTAATATATACCATTCAAGATATATAAGGCTTTATAGTAATAAATTAAAATAAAAAATCAAATGTTACAATAAGCATAAGCTTATTCTTAAGAAATATATTTTAATATTTTATTTTAACGACTTCTAAATTCAATAGAAAATTTAATTTATTTATAAAAATTTAGTATACATAATAATTTAAAATTTAATTATGATATTATTCAATTATGATTATTATTTTTTTAGAATTTGTTTAAGAAAAACCATATACATACATTCATCTCTGTTGTATAAAAGCTCACAAAAAAATACGTTTTAAATTTAGTCGATAAGGAATTGAAATATATAAACCTTTTATTTATTATGAAAAACTTATTATTTTCATAATTAAAAAAATTACTTTACTTTTCTGAAGTAAAAATTTTGCTTGAATTTTAAAAAAAAATCTCTTTATTTAGCCTCACTAACTTTTTTTATAGCCTAAACTAAATTCTTAAACCAAACGCAAGACTCAGATACATATAAATCGTACTTCTACTAGCCCACATACAGTAAAACTTCAAATACTTGAATTTCAAATGGACTAGAGAAAATGCCGAGTCAGACTGTGCATTGGCGCTATATTAATATGTGAGCCGCGCAGGGGAGTTGCGCAGGCCAAACAAAAAACATAATAATTCGTCTATAATTTATACACAATTGTAAATAAAATGTGTACAAGCATAATTTACACATAAACAAGACAACGAGCCACAAAAAAGAAAAAAAAAAACCTGCAACATCATCACACGCGGATGCTGCACAGAGAGTGGCGGGAGAAACGGCGACTGAGTGGAATGAGGCAGCAAGCAACGGTGCTGGCAGGCGATTGCGATTAGAATGCAGAGCGGCGAGCGGTCGAGTCGAAGCAGAGCAGAAGATGAGCCAGACCGGGTGACTGAGAAATTGATCAACGCTGTGGCGGGACATAAACTAAAAGCTTATTTAACATTAATTTCGCCACGAAAATCACACAGCAATTTTAAACATCAGTTACATGGCGCAGGCAGAGCGACAAAGGCCGCCACATCCACATCCAGCCAGGCAACCCCATTGGAAGCCACCGCAAACATGCGCAAAAATGTGCCCAGCAGATCCGAAGAGACGCAAGCGAGACGCGCCCCCTTTACACTCACTCGCCTTCACTTGCGCAGAGCTCGTGTAATCTAAGCTGCCATTAAACAAAATACAAGCAAAACTTACGAAAACATATGCTACATATTACCGCCGATCCCAACTGAACTGAACTGCAACGAGGATGACAGCGAAGGCGGAGCTGCAGCGGAGGCGCGACGATTCGCAGCGCTCAGTGACGGAAGTAAAGAAACAGGCGCACAGTGGACTCCACAGGCATCTTTGCCTAAAAAATCTAAAAAGCTGAATAATTATTAAAGTATTTTTTAATTAAACTAAATATATAGTATTGTATTAGTATAATTGTAAGTTTAAAAAAACATATTTTGTTTCAATTGACAAAAATTGTTAATATAATTCAATAAAATAAATATTAATTGCTGTCCTTAAAAACTATTAGCAAATAAAATATTAATTTTAAAAATACCAAAAAAAAAATAAAAAAATATATTAGAAAATTAAAAGATTATTCTGTATTAAATTTACTTTTATTTAAACTTTAATCAAGAAATTTAAATTTCAATAAAGTATGTTCAAATAAAGAAAATATTGTTTTTTTTTTTTTATAATATTAATTTTAATCCCAGCCCATTGTTAAGTGCAGCCGACTGGCTGGTTGGCAGACTCGGCTCGTTTTTAGTGGGAGAGCTGCGTCTGGGCAATTGCACCTGCCCGAGCCTCAGCCTCAGCGTGGACCTGAGCCTCAGTCAAAGCCTGCTCTGTTTTGAACTGTGGCCGTGTGCGATGCCGCTACAAGCAGCGTGGCCCAACTAGCTACAAAGATTTAGAGCGACATTAGAGCAGTCAATCCATCATGACTGAACATTACCATAAATTACACAGAAATAATTGATTATTACGAGTAGACACAGCGACCAAAGACAGAGCCCAGGCGCACTCGAGATACAGCAACAAGCACCCAGTTCAAACTGCGTATGTATATGTATATATCTGTATTTGGGTGTACGAGAGAGTATTTGTTGGGGGCAATGGTGCAACTGCTGCTCCGCAGTCTGCTTTACGCAGTTTAGCGAGCGCACCGATTTAGTTTAAATTACGTTGGGAAGATGCGCAACGGCCCCGGCCAACAAGTCGTTCAAGTTCTGGCCGTCTGCTGAATCAGTCGGGCAATCAGCGCACAGCACAGACCAAGCACTTTGAACTCCACTCAAACAAGCTCAATACACACGCATACTACTGCATACATCTAAGCTGAGCAGTTGTAGTCAGTCAACCTTAAGTTTGTATATCTATTATTGTTAAGCGAATGGCCAAAAGAGCTTCAATTAGAAATTTCTATAAAATTCGAAGATATTTTTAAATAAAATTTAATAATAAATGTCAACATTAAATACCAACTTTACACCGCTTGCAAACCTACAGCAGTTTCTTGTATCGTCTTTCTATGCGCTTCTCACCCGCTCGTCAGCTGCTTTTTTTGCATTTGACTGAAGTGAAATTTTTCAATTGAAACTTTGGCAGCTTTGTTGTAGCCGCCTCCTTTTCTTATGGTTACTTAATATTATAACGAGCTTCGAGCCATATCTTTGGCCAATGATCAGCCAAGACAAGGGTGGTCGAGGTGCTGAGCGTTAGACAGAGATGGCCAGAGCATTTAATAAGGCCACTGTCGCTCGGATGATGCTTTGAATGATTGCAAGTGGCGATAATAAGCCAAGACAGTGTGCTGTCAGTACGTCAAGTGGAAATGAACGACGCGACGCTTTATCGCACTGACTCTTGAAGTTTATTACAGTGACATTTCAATTCTTCTGATTGGGATGATTCCGGTACCAACAATGGCCAGCGCCGCACTTACCACAGATCACAATGCCAACTGGCTCAAAATCAATCTTTGCATCTCAGATCCCTCTCTCTCTCTCTCTTTCTCTCTCTCTGCATCCTCTTTTTCTCTCGCTACCTCTCTCAATCTATTTCTCGCATTGATATTGCGCTGATTGTTTGAAATTGATTGATCGTTGTTTTTTTATTGAGTGATTGATATAAATGCTGTTTGGCAGCAATAGCTGAGCTCTTCAGCCCGGGCACAATAGGAAACAATCGTTTCAATTACAATGGTCCCAACTCACTGGAGGAATACGCTTAAGAAATCTGTGTTCGGGGCTTTCAACTTCTGGCCATGCAATCACATTGAAAGCTGCGCTAAAAATATTATTAGCCATTGAAATATTGTGTTGCCAAGGTGTTCGCACGCCAGCTTCAAGCTCTTGGCTCCAGCCAGAGCTTGTTCGCTGCCGTCAATGTTCTTATCAAGATGCTTTCAATGTGCCGTTTAGGATTTTCATTTGTAGCATTTAGCTGCGAAACGCTCTAAAAAAAAAAAGATTTTTAGCTGCTCTCGTGGCGAACTTGTGGGCGCAATGTGAATTCGGATACGGATTCAGGTTGAGGCTGTGGAATCTAGCGGCTCAACTGTGTATTGTTAGTTAGTAGAGATCTGGTGGGCTCCCCACTCTAGTCTGTTCCATACCACTCTGGTCTACGCGGCTGCTTCTGCGACGTTGCCGACACTCGTAAATTACAATAAATTATGTTGAAACTGATTATTCGACACAATTTATGAGGCCCTTTAAGTGGGCGTGTGCACTTTTATTTTATTGTGAATGATGATGTAAATGATGTTGGCAGCGCACATTTTCATATTGTTGTTGCGGCAGTATTGTTGTTGTTGCTGCTGCTGCTGCTGCTGCTGTCGTATACGTTGCACAAAATAAGCGACTTGGGTCACGCTGTGGGTCGAGTTGAGTGCGGGTCAAGTTTTGGGCGACAAGATGGGTGATGGGTGATGGGTTAATGAGAGAAGCTTTATTTCTTTTTTCTCAGTTTTTGTTTTCAGTAAGGCTCATAAATTATGGAGCCTAGCTGTGGCCATTATGTGGCAAGTGCGGTAATTGTGGCCAGATAACCGTGTCAAGAAGTTAAACAAGTTGGCATACGGTCTGCGGTAGATGAAGCCTTAAAAATATTTGCAACAGCTATTAATATTATCTACTTAAATAAGCTATAAATTAGATCTACCCAAAAATATATATAATATTAGGCAAACCTTAACGTTGGGCATTTCATCGCAAAGCTAATTAGCTGCTTGCTTAAGTCAGATTGGAAACATTTTAAGTAGGTTCCTTTACATTAGCCTTTGCCAGCTACTCCTTAAAAAGAAGTAAAAAAATAAAAGCTAAATAAATAAAACAAAAACAGCTAAGAAAATGTGGGAGTGTGTTAACAACAACAACAAGAGCAACAAGCACCGAAACCCTATCGACAACGTCAAATCTGCGACTGCGTCGGAACGCTGCTCCAGACTTATAAAGCACACATCATCATCATCAGCAGCAGCAGCAGCAGCAGCAGCGGCAGCAGCAGCGGCAGCATCATCAACAAGCAATCGGGTTAAACAAGCAGGCCGAAAGGAGCAGCCTGACTCTGTAGAGTCTGGAGAACAGCCTTGGCAGCGGCGTAGCAAAAATTTAATTAAGAAAATCAAGCCGAAAACTGCGTTGGGCGAGGAGCAGACGAGCGACGCCAACGACGGCGACGACGCTCCAGCTTTCATATCTGATGGAAAAGCAAGAGCAGCGACAACACCAACAACATCAGCAACAGCAACAGCAACGGCAACATCAGCAACAACAACCACTGAAAACGAGCGTTGCAAAAATTTGATGCTTTTGCTTTGGCGCAGCGATTTGGATCAGTGCGACACAATGAGGACCACCACCAGGCTTGGCCGCTGACTGTGGCTCCATGCGGGTGTTTGCTCTTGTCAACAGCAACAACCACAACAACAACAACAGCAACAGCGAATGGATTTCAATGATTATTCATTGGGCATGGCGCATATAATCGCACACACTTGTCTGCGACAAACAATTTCAGCAATTAGAATATCAAGCAATGCAGATCTCTGGCGATGCAGCAATTGACATTACCAAGATCACAGAGCACAGCTCGCACACCCTCTGCCTGTGAGAATGTATGCATGTTTGTATGTGAGTTGGTATTTGTGTGTGTGTGTATGTGTGTGTGTGTGTGTGTGTGTGTGTGTGTGTGTGTATTGCTTTAATGTCATTTCTGTGGAAGAAACAGCCAAGAACAGCGAGCACTAGCAAAACGCCCCGCGCTTTGTGTGTGGCAGCAAACGAAAGACTTAGGACACAAACTTGCAAATTAAAGCACATTAATTTTGCAAGCAGAACAAGTCGAAATGGGCTAAAGCAAATCTCTGGCGCGTTGCCTGCTGATTGATTGCAACAGTTTGTGCCGCTGCCGTAGCAGATGCTGCTGCTGCTGCTGCTCTCTGCTGGTCTTTTGTGCCTGGGAAAAAAGTATCATAATCATAATAATGATAATAAAAATGGAAAACTTCTAGACGCCATATAAATCAGAGCAAATATGAATTGCTGTTTTGTCTGCGCAGTTTTGCTCTGTGCTGACTTTTTATTTGTTTTCTTGCTGTTGTTTACGTTGGCTTTTGTCAATTGCCAAAGACTCGAGCGTTATACAGTGGTGCGAATCAAGTAAAATGTAACAATTTAAGAATTTCTTTATAAATTGGAACAAACTGAAAGCTAGTCGTAACCAAACATAATGAACATAGCTTAAAACTCAGTCAGCAAGTCTATGGTTTTAAAATGTAAACAGAACTTTTAATAAAACATTAATTTTTAATAATATATATATTTGGCAATATATTTAAAATTCACATTTAAAAAGAAAAGTATTTTTTTTGTATTTCAATTTTCATATATTTGTACTATATCTTGGCAGAAATATAAAAAGTTATAGATTGCATAAACATTTTATTTTTTAATATAAATCATGAATGATATAAGAACAAATTTTTATAGAGTTTTTATATATGATAATTATTTTATTTTTGATTTCGATCCAACATTTTCAAGAATTAAGTACTCATTACAATATATAATTGATATCTTATATTTATTAAACTTTTAATAGATCCAAATGTCATTAGTGGATTGTGTTAACTGGGGCCTAATCAAAATACCTAAACTATTCTCGATGCTCACTCGGCTGATGGGCATTCGCTTTCTATTATCGAATATTCATTTAGCTAGTTTTGCACTTTCACCACTGTTCAAATGGTGCTGACTGCATTCATTGTTCCATTGCGCTTGTAATTCTGTCTGGGCAGCCTTTGTGCTAAGCCTCCGTTGCAGTTTCAGCTGAAGCTAGAGATCGGAGACGGCAGTCGTTGCCAGTTGTTGTTGTTGTTATGGTTGGCAGTGGTTGTCGCCGTCACAGTTTTTTTTTTATACCCTGTTTTTTTTTGTTTTTATTTTATTTATTTATTTTTTTTTTTTTTTTTTTTTTTTGGAGTCCCCATTGTCTGTGTGGGAAACTGGCGTGCTTGCCTTGTAAAAACTTCTGGTGAACAATGTATCCGCATCGACTGTCGTTCGAGTGCGCGCACAGTTTTCAATGCCAAATGGTTTATGCATCGGCATATTACCAATCATAAGCATGGCTCATAAGCATTTTGGACACAATGCGCAAACACATACACACCACATAAGTTCAGCAATGGCCGGCTGAGAGCGATATGCATATGCGGATTGCTTAACCTAGATATTGAGTCGCAGCATCTTTTTGGTGCCAATCATTATATTTTAACAGCTTGTTTGCTCGCTTGTTTTACAAATTGAAATCGCCTGTCCGGCGACCAGTGTCCGGCGTTCGCGTTGCCAATGTTACAATAAATTTAAATAAACACAAGCCTTTTTGCCGACGACTCGAATAGGGGATTTGGATGTGGTGCTCGTTGTTGCTGTAGCTATAGCTGTAGCTCTGGATGTGTCTGTGTCTGTGGCTGTGGCTGTTGCTGCGAACGTTGCTGCAACGTTGCGATGGTGCCGTTTGCATCCTGGCCTAATCGCTGCGTTTAATTTACTTAAATTATACTAATGATCTTGAGCGCTCCTCGCGGCCAAGTCGCTTGGCCACAACTCTCAAGTCATTTGTTTTGGCTCGTTTGCAGGCGGCTCAATTGATTTGGCCAAAGCAGCCGCCAAAGCAGTCGCCGACGACGACGGCGTTGTCCGAGTGGACGTTGCTGCCGCTGCCGGGGCGAGTGCGAATACGAGTGTTGAAATTGAGGGCTAACAGCGACTGGAACGTTGTGCGAGTGTCGCTAGATATGGCCTGACATTTAGATGAAGTGTCTGTGAATCTGAGCCGGGTCTCTCTCAATGCCCAGCTCCAGCTGCGTTTTGCTCTTGCTAAATGTCGACTGTTGTCGTTGTCTTTACCATTTGCCGTTTGCAGTTTGCCGTTTGCCGTTTGCCGTTTGCCTGTGCAGTCGGCTCCATGTAATTCCATTCATAAACAAAACTTTAATTTTATTGCACATTCGAGTTGACACAGTCAGCAGTCAGCGGTGAGCACTGAGCAGTGAGCAACATCTACAGACCTCTTTGGTTGTGTGAAGGCGTTGCTAGTTGGGTGTGAGCACTTGGCCAGCAGTTCGATTGCCCATGCCAGTCGCAATGGCTACTCACAAACGATTATCATAGAGCTCAAAATGGCTCAATTAGTTCCCATTGAACGACCTGTTGGCGGCGTCTTGACCACACTTTATTGATTGGCATTGCATAGTTTTTGGCTCAGATCTCAGTTGACAAACTTGTAAGAATTTTTGGAATTTTTCATAAAAATGTGAATTTAGAATGCGAATTAATAAGTTTAATTATCTGCCTATTTTTAGAAAACTAAACATTAAAAATGACTAAATCAAGGCTTAGAAGATTATTATACATTATATATGTATACTTAACTGATTGGTTTTTAAATGTTCTTAAACTGTGACTCTGGGGTAGGCTAGGTGGCAAAGATCTTAGTCATGATTAAAGTAGAATTATAAATAAACAAGACCTTTTAAAATTCATAGTCTTTAACTTTTATTTAAGTTATATATTTTTATAGATATATATAGATTCTTCATTTAATATCTTTTGATTTATTTATATTGCTTATATTGCATTTAAGTCCCATGCACATATATATTTATTGTGCTCAACAAAAGTTACGCTGACAATAACTGTGAGTCCAACAATTTTGAACAAACAAATAAATGAATAGAAATAAAATAAAACAGCCTGGGCCAAGCAGCAGCTATGCCAAGCTATTTTCGCCATTGACACCCATGCGAACATTGTTAATTAATTAAAAAAGAAAAACTAATAGACGATTGCGTTGACAAGATAAAATGGCAACGGCTAACGGCAAGAGGACAGCATATATATAAATATTTATTTATATATATATATATATATCTACACACACACTCACGATGTAGCCAAATGTAATAAATTGTGACAAAAAGTCAGCTAAAATATGTTGGCGAAGGCGTCAAGGTGTGACATTGACCCTCGATAAGTAGTCTGTGTGAGCTTTTATGCATGTATATGTGCTGTGTGTCTCTGTGTGTGCGACTGTGTGTGGCACAAATCTAAAAACGTTATCGCGACAACAACAACAACAACAACAAAAATTACAATTTAAAAGTGCATAAAAATGTTTATTGGCTGGGCGAAATCAAGTTCGCTTTTAGTTTGCCAAGCTACGACTATGCAATACACTGTCCAACAAAATGTTAAATAAATGATGACAAAAAAATTGCAGTTTTACATATATTTTTACATATGTTTTTAGCTGGGTGGAAATTGAAGTTTTATTATAAGGATAGCATTCATTAGATATTGTCTTGTGCTTATGTTGCTTGTAGTTTAGTGTTAATAGACGGTCAGGGCCAAGCTGTAGCTGTGCTGCTGTTGTTGCAAGTGGCAAGCCCGCAGCTGCAACAACAACAATATAGAACACAGCTGTGTCTTAGACAAGCGCGCAATGCTAAATTATTATCAAGTTCTTTCCCATATTTTTCGCTTGGTACAAATTTGCGCTAAGCAATTGTTGGCAGAAAATAGCAGAAATATTTTTGATTTGCAATTTTCTCACGGCCCAGAGAGCGAGTAAAAGCCTTTCACAAAAATTGAGCAGCCAATTGGTTTGTCAATGGCACAATTGAATCTCTCAAGCAGATTCACAATTAGCCAGCAGCAGCCGCGGCAGCAACATACTGACAGCAACAACGACAACATTGGCGCATACAAATGGTGTTAAAGCCTGAGCGCAAAATGTAATTTGTTTTCACACAACATAATCAACATGATAACCCCGGCCAAAACGTCTTTAGATTGAGTCTAATGATGATAAACGTTTTTACTGTGAGGTAACTACAGACTTCTGACACCGACGCAGCAGCAGACACAAACCATTGCCCACAACAGCAACCGAAGAGAGAGCGACCGACTGGCAACTGGCAACAGGCAACAGCCACAACGGCAACAAACACAACGGCAATAGCGACAGCAACTGCTGCAACTGGCTGCATGGCCAATAATAAGTCAACATTCCAAGGCGTGTTAAGAGATGCTCGATTAAATGCCTCAATTGTGGCTCATATTGAACACCAAGGCGAGCGCGACCCAGCAACATCGACACCACACACCACCTGTCTGCAAAAAAACGCTTGAAGAAGAGGAAGAAGCAGCAGCAGCAAATAGCACCGCCCCCACCAACGGTCAACTTTGTGCCCGTTGTCCGTTGTCCGTTGCCCAGTGCCTGTTGCCCATTGCCTGTTGCTTGTTGCCTGGTGCCTGGTGTCTGGTGCCTGGTGCCTGTTGCAAGTGTTGCATTGTTGTTATTGCTCGCAGTGGTTGCCTGACTTTTAGCACTGAGCAGCAACAGCTCGCAATGGGCGAAATCGTTTAGTGTCGTACCTAACTAAGAAAACGTATTTTCAATATCGAAATTATTATTATTAGCTGACAGCAAATCGCAGTTTTCGACTGTTGTTGTTGTCGTTGTTATTGTTGTTGTTGTTGTTGTGCGCCGTTGCCGGCGCATATTGTAATAAATGGACAGGCCTGTTATTGTATGCACTTTGTATATGATATGCGAGTACTAACCCAAAACTTAGCTCGAGCACACTACAATAATTGGGCATTGCCAATTGCTGATACACTTTGCTGAAGAGTGTAAATGAGGAAAACAAAATAACAATTTTAGATCAAATCTCAAATAGAAGATCTTCTTTCAGAGGCTAATTTAATTATTTTTCTAATGAAGCCTTTAATGTCCTTTTAATAATATTTTAATCCAAGCTTAAATATAAAAGACATAAAGTAAGATACAAAATTTGTAGCCAAGATTAGACTCAAAGAACTCCTACAGGAAATACTTCAAATTTTGTGCATATGAATGATGCAATGGCTTTGTAAATGACTTCGAGATATTTTAAAGGTTTTTACGAGTTCTTGAGTTAAGGAACAAAAGGCCATAGATTAATTAAAATAAACCAGGCAAGGTCTAATTCTAAAATTATATTGTAGAAATATGATAATCGAAAGCTGCTCTGTGCGAATTATGGGTTAGTCTCTCAAATGTAATATTTATAATACAGTATCAATTGAAAGCTAGTAAAACGTAATAAATAAGGATTAGACGTAGTAATTTGCTTATAATTCTGGTTGATTTTATACATTTAATATTTTATAACATGCTCAAATGTCTCAAACGTATTAATAGTAAGTATTTTTTCAATATAGTTAAACGTAATAAATAAGGATTAGTGGGGCAGTATATAGTTAGTACAGGTTCCACTGAGGATAAGCTACTTTATTTGGTATTTGATAATTTGCTTTTATATATTTAATATTTTGTAGTATGTTCAAGGCTTCATCATGAGCAGCTTATGAAATCGAGCCAACCTCTGGCATCAAAATATTTTGGTTTTTTTTTTTTTGGTTCGCCATCTGCGACTGCTGGACGGTTTCTAAAGGTGAGAAACTGGCCATATTGCTTGCGGGCAGCGCTGCACCCCCCTAGCACACATATTCACACATACACACACACACACACACACACACCCAACAACAACAACAGCGCAATTATATGCCATTTTATAAATACATGTATTTTCAATAAATATGAGCATTTCTATCGAAAATTTATGCGCAAATAAGCAGGTGTTTAGTAGTGACGAGTCAAGCGCTGCCCGACAGCAATGGAAAACATATAAATGCCGAGCCAGATGATGCTCAGAGTGGCATCGAGATGTGGCTGGCCATTGCTATGGATGATGGGCCGTTGGCTGCTGGCTGCTGGCTGCTGACTGTTGGCTGTGGGTTGTGGGCTATGGGCCATGGCTAAATGGCAATCCGTTACAGTTGTCGATCAGCTAACAAGATAATTGTACAAATACAAACACAACAATGAGGCACAAAAACGAGAGCTGTGATAAGCAACACGTTACCCAGTATCAAATTACAGATCTTCCAATTAACTGACCAATAAGCGGCAATGCTTTTAATTTGATAATAGTGCAAACTCACGCCCGGTCGACAGCAACAAACTGTTGCCCAGTTAGCCAGCAACTTGTTCCCAGCAACAACAGCAACTACAATTACAACAACAATACGCAATTTAGCTGCAACACAGCCGCAGACAAAAACAATAGACGCATTTGTAAGACGCCCCAACGGGGGGCTAATAAACTCAAAGCAGAACAATTGCTGGTATTTTTGACAGCAATATTATTTAGAATAGATTTCTTATAGACACATATACTTAGACTCACCATAAATTAAAGCAACAACAAAAACTTCACTTCAAATGCCAAATCATATTACCAAGAAATCTTTACCAGCAGAGGAAAAAACTATTAAAGGCTTCAACATTTTGTTTAGTGCTTAGACAAGTTATATAATTCGCAGCTCCGAGGTTAAAGTTCAAAATGCTAAAAATAATATGTATTAAGCTGTTGTTAGGGGAAACGGATCGATAACATCACAGAGAAGATCACGTCTTGGCTGCGGAGCTTAAAATAGTTTTGTATGAAGCACTTACCAAATAATATTTAATAAGAAATTATTGAAAAGTTGGTATGTGCCTTAAGTACTTAAATATGAGCTAGGCACAAGCACTTAGCATCAATCAAACACTAAACAAGAGTTTAGAACGGCAGCAGCTGAGTTGCCAGTTGACATATGAGCAACAGGCAGCAGGAGCAGCCGCTGCAGCAACAGTTGAAAAAGCCGAAAGAAGAAAGAACATTTTGCCGCCACACCAAGAGAAGCGGCTACTACACAGGAACTGGGAATCGGTAACCGGGCCGCCGGCTGACTAACAAGCAGAGGTAGCAGTAGCTTAGGAACAGAAAGAGCAGCAGAAGCAGAGCCACAACCAGAGCCTCAAGCATTCAGAATTATGTAACACGGCATTTGCAAGTCAAGTCTGTGGGGATGTCACTGTTTGGATAGACAGCCGGGACAGCTGAGCAAAGTCGCCGCCGCCGCCGCCGTCGTCGTCGTTGAACTTAATCTGCGAGCATGATTGTGCACTATTTGTGGAGTGGACGAGCAAGTGTGCGCGTTGTCCTGGCAAGGTTGTTATGGACGCACCAATGTTTGTTTGTGCATGTAAACATGCCGGGCGAAGGCCAAAAATAAAAAATAAAAACCGAATTGCACCTCGAGCTCCAATTCCAGTTGAAGCAACGACTGACAATGATCTCTAGACGCGACAAATTGCTGCAGCAGCCCTGGGAGCAACTGCGCTATGCCCAGCATCGCGAGAAAGTGATGTCCGCGCGGCCAGCGATTGATACAAAGTCGCCCCGCCAGCACGATCATGTGCAGCGCAAGTGGAAGAAGCAGCAGACTGAACGGGAGCGCCAGCAGCAAATCGAACGTGAAAATCTGCGGCTGCTGCAGAAGCTGGGCGACATCATGAGCACCAAGCGTATGAACAATCTGTGGCTGGAGCCCAGACCTAAGTAAGACTTAGCTTATGAGTAAATCTAAATACTCTTTACAATCAGATTTAACACTTTCCTATAGTTTCTTGAACCGGGAGAAGATGTTTCACACGCGTCCTTACTCCAGTCTGCCACAGATTGTCACAGTTTACGGTGCACAGCCACCCGGGCCTCTGCTCTATGGCGTGATGTCCAAGCCAACTGTTGTGGGCCGTTGCCCCACCTGCAATGGTAATCCCGAGCGCACACAGGTGACTATACCGGAGCAGCGTCTGCCTTGGGCGCCCTCACGCAAATCCTCGAGCCGCAGAGAGCAGCAGGAGCAGCATGAACTGCAACAGCGCTGCTATCAATGCGGGGGCATCAGGAGCATGAAGCGTAATCTCTTCGAGGACTACTCTTTTGACTATGAATAACAATTCAGCAGACAAATAAAAAGTAGCTACAAATTTATTAAACAAACGACACACACAGTCACTCCTTTGGTATATTGGGCGGCAACGTAGCAAAGGTGAGGAAGCCCGTGTGACCAGGCAGCACTTGCGGATTACTAGATGTTAGATACTTTTTCAGCTCCTTGGGCTCCTTTGTTTTGGCATCATCATTCGAATTTTCCTCGATGCTTTTAGGCTCCTTCAGAAACTCCAAATCGATGACTGGCAACGATCGCGTTTTAATCACACTCTCCTGCTGCAGCACCTCCATAGAACAGATCTCATTGAAGCCCAGTTTGTTGAGTACATTAATGCAACGCTGTGATTGCTCTATGCACGGCGAGAACGAGCAAAAGCGACCACCTGAAATCGATGGAGTTATTAGACATATATTTACGATTTCTACTAAATAATTATAGCAAATTAATAAGCTGCGATCATGTTAGGATATATCTGTATATATTCGTTCATTTAAATATATCTGTATATATTCGTTGGAAACCCACATTCTTGTAGCAATCGCAGCTGCAATGTTGCAACGCGCATTTGGTTTCACTAATGAGTGACAAAGCTGCCCAGCGGGCTGCCTGACCACGTCAACTGCCAAAAGCGGGCGCATTCAATGTCAAACACAATGAAATGGCCAAGACAGACAGACCGACAGGCAGACAAAGAGTAAGAGAGACAACTGACTGACCAAGCTAGCCAGAGTCTTGATTGCTGCTGCCGCAGTCGGCTGCCGCGCCAAAGGGCGCTGACAACTTGTTGTCATGCGCTGACTGGGCAGTCGCGTTTCACTTACCCGACAACTTCAACGCCTTGAATGCATGTGGCACTGCCAAATCTGGCGCGGGCAGATCCAAAAAGACCGCATCGGCCGCACCATCCAGCTCGCTGGTGAAGCCCAAATTGCACACATCCCGATGATAGACCGTTACAAAGTCGCCGAGTCCGTGTCGCTTGAATTCGTCGCGCGCCTGATCTGCTCGCGCCTCATGAAAGTCGAAGGTATGCAGGTGACCTGTGGGTTTCAGGGCTCGAAGAAAATAGTGCGACAAGGAACCGGATCCGGTGCCCGACTCAATAACCACTGCCCCGGGACGTACCTCCAGCTGATGCAGTATCATGCTGATGTCCGGAGTATATATAATTTGAGTGCGATGTGGCAACGTTTGCGTCCACAGCTCAGGATTTGGCTGCAATACATACGCCCAGCCTTTAGACAGCTCCACCCGACTTCCATACTCCACGCCAATAATACCTAGCAGTGTTAAATATTGAGATGAATAAACATTCAGTTATTTATGGGCTAAGTAACTTACTTTGCACTTTAAGTGATCCGTAGGGTGTCTGGAAGATGTGCGCTATGGTTTCACCTTTCTTGTTTACTATCGTCGGTACCGCTTCTATGGCGTGCATTGAGTTCACATTCAGATACAGAATGACAATGTCGCCTTGCTCTATGTGTGTTTTGGGCTTCAGGAAACTCATTGTTATGATCGATCTTTATTACAGCCGGTTATTGGAAGAGTATGGAGACGCGTGGGCCAGCAAAGATCGAGAGCGGCAACATTAATCTACAATAGTGTGACCAAGATAGTGCGACAAAATAATACTCAAATAAATGTGTTTTCTTCATATCACACTTCCCAAAATGTTACATTGGAATCACAAGATATATCATATATTACAAAAATTATGGAATCCCTTTCATGATCAATTTTGATTTATGCGTTGCATTAGAGCAACTATCACCAAAATCATCAAAAGTGTAGCCTGCTTTTGAAGAGTGTGCAAAAAATACTAACTTTATTCAGAAGTCACTTACCAACACACTTTTTGTGCGACGAACAGCTCACTTCACGTAGGTTTGCTTCTTCTTTCCCTCTTTTGGTTTTTTACTACAAGTATGTAAAGCTTGCTTTCTGTGAAATTGTCAAATAATCTGTAGACATCTGCAAAACTGCAAATGCATTTTTATAAACTACAATACCGAATGATTGACAAATATTCACTCTATAATGTTATGACTTACTTATATCAATTTCTTTGTTTTTTCCGCCCAAATTTGTGTCCAATTGGTACCTGTCTGTGATCACATCTGCACGAATTCGCACTAAAACCAACAATTTATAAAAGAGCAGCCACAACATGGTCCAACGCTTGACTTTGAGGAGACGCTTGTCGTACAACACCAGATCCAACAGGAGACGCATGTAAGTGAAAAACCAGCACTGTTTATGTTGTAATCTAATAAGACGCTTTATTACAGTGTGCGCACTCCCGGCGGCCGTCTGGTCTACCAGTATGTTAAGAAAAACAAGACCGTGCCACGTTGCGGTCAATGCAAGGAGAAGCTTAAGGGTATCACCCCATCCCGCCCAAGTGAGCGTCCACGTCTGTCCAAGCGCCACAAGACCGTGTCCCGCACGTACGGCGGCGTCTTGTGCCATGGCTGCCTGCGCGAGCGTATTGTGCGCGCCTTCCTCATCGAGGAGCAGAAGATTGTGAAGGCACTGAAGAGCCAACGCGAAGCTCTCGTCAAGCCCGTCAAAAAGGTGGAGAAGAAGCCGACCAAGGCGACGGCTACCAAAAAGCCCGCTGGTAAGACCGGTGGAAAATCCGCTGTCAAAACTGCATCCAAGAAACCCGCACCCAAGGGTGGAATTAAGTCCAAGAAGTAAATATGCTTAGGATTTTCATTGAGTTAAGAATTGGACAAGGAAGCATTTTGTAATAAAGAAAATACAAGTTGGAAATTTTTAAATTTAATTTCTGGCTGATTGGTTTATTGCTTATGACCCAGTTAAATCTCAGGTTGGGCGAACTGGCTAATAATTAAAGCTGACGTTCACGTATTTTGCATTTGGAACTAAATGTTTCAAAATATTAAGGTCGCACAAATTTGGAAAATTGCTTGTTTTTCACAAACGGTTTGTGTCTAAGCTAAACGAACAGCTGTTTTGCTTCTTCTTCAAACTAACATTCACATTTACGGCGGACAAGTCAATGTAGTTGCTTACTTAAAAAGTGCCATAATTCACTTATGATGCCACAGCAAGCGGTTTTAAGCAAGCCAAACGAATCGTATGTCTGCAATAAAATATTGTTTTATTTATTACACTATTTTAATACTTTACAGCACAATAAGAGTGCCATTCGATACAAAGGAGTATGCACAGATTGCCTATCGGGTATTGAGCGTGGATCAGGAGCCTCGTCGAAACTTTGTAAAGAAAACGCTGAGCCTGGAAGACGATGTTCTTGTGGTGCACTTTAGTGCTGATCAAGTAAAAAATTTACGGACTGCCATAACATCATTCTTCGAGTGCCTCCTATTGTGCCAAGACACCATCAAACTGTTTGGCGAGCACCCTCCAGAAGCTAACAATGCCGGAACACAGTCCAGCCCCGACTCCACATAGAGCAATCTATGGATTCGCATTTTATATACTTTTTACTGTACTATTCTTTGTTTATGTGGCATGGGCCTTTCTGCCCGTGGAGTTGGGGCTGCACTCCTATTTGCCGGACAAGTACTTTGCGGTATTTGTACCGGTGCTGATACTGGTTTGTGCTTTCTTTGCCATCGTCATCTACCCGGCTATAAATCTTTCATTGACTCCCAATATCGATTCGATTGCCTCTGTTGTTGATCTCAAGCTTGTGCTGCCCAAAGGTTCAGAGTTCACGTCCTGGTCGCAGTTACAGTGTCAACGCCCTGAGGCTACACCCAGGCGGAATCCATCACCTGCTGCAACCCAGTGTAATCTGTGCAAAACGGAACATGTGGCAAAGACTCGTTCACCCATACCTCCACTTCGATTTCTAGACTTACAAGAAGTAAACGCCACATACTACAACTAACAAATTGGATTTTAATGTTAATTCTTTCATTTGCGACGCACTGTCGTCCAGCCGTCCTCTGGCTCCACAAACTGTTCGGCTTGTTTGCGTGTTTGGGATCGGGTTACACGTCCGCTGCTCGTGGCGGCCTCCTCGTCATCACTGTCACCCGTATTCATTGGATCGTCGGTATTTTCGTCGTCGTCCATATCCTCATCAGACGATGAGTCGCCGTCTATGGGTGTGTATGTGATTTTAACATCGGGACGCAGCCAATCCTTGCCTTGTGGCAATTTGCTAAGCTCCAGTTCGATCTGCGGGTATTGGGAGGCTATAGCCATTTGCTTGTAACGCAACAGGTTGCGGCATATCTCGGGTATGGACTGATCGTCGCATAGTGTGTTGAACTCCTGATCCATCAGTTCTTCGATCACCTCCTGCAGTTCACCCTGCGTTATGTTCTCGTTGCCCACGCAGTACTCATATGTGTAGTCCATTATTTGTATGGCGACCTGCGAAATTGCTAGGTTACATTTTTCTTCGAGAATGAATTAAGATTTGTACATGCCTGCTGGCCATTTCTTCCGCCCATGCCATGCTCGACAGCCAAGCGTAGATTTTGCCAATTGTTGAATATTCTTTCAACAATTGAACGAAAATTCGTTCGGAACTCGGTCTGTGCCATAGCGTGCAATGCCAGTGCTGTGCAGTTGTGAATTCTGCTTTGCCATTCACATGTAAACACAATTGCTGACAGCTGAACTTTTGTTTACATGTCGACGCGCGAAATTATGTCGGACAGCGAAAACTTGGAGCAAGCTCTAGATGAGCACGACCTGAGCATTGAAGCAGCATTAGCTAATGCATATGAAGAGGAGGATGATGACGATGATGCAGAGCCAATTACCGCTCAAAGGGTAAGTTATATGTCGCCTGTGACCCTCCGTTATCGGGGATTTACTGCTTACTCTCTACTCAGGTTCTGGAAATTCTGGAAACAGCTTGGACAAATGAAATGTGCGCACCCGAACTGTTGCAGCACCAGTCAGACATGCTGGAGCTTATGATGTCGCAGGTTGCCCACATGGAAGAGCAAATGAAGGACTTAGACAAGAATGACTTTCGCTTTGTGGTACATCAGATGGAACTGGAACGCATCCGCTATATTATGGCCAGCTATTTACGCTGTCGCTTGCAAAAAATCGAGGCCTTCACCCAGCACATTATTAATCAGGATGCAACATATGATGCAGCAGACAAGCGACTTTCGCCCGAGGAGGCGAAATATGCACAGGAGTTCGCCACAAATGTGGATGAATACTTCAGTAAAGTGGCCACTCGTTATATGCCTAATCAGCAGCGTGGCGAGGCTGAGCAAAGAATTGTGGCACCAAATCTTATGAGCCATGTATTCCTCAAGGCTAATGTGGCAGGTGCGTTGAGATATTACGAAGAGAGTCGTTTTCATTTTTAACATTATTTATGTTTAGTGTCCGGTGTCATAGTCGGCGTTGATGATGAGGAGGTGGATCTTACGCCAGGGTCACAGCACATAATACCCTATCAGCTTGTATCCGATTTAATACAGAAAAACCAAGCAAAACTCATATAAATAAAAAAAAAAAAAAAAAAAATACACATTTAATTTAAAAATTATTATTGCAATTAGGGAATCAATTTTAAGCGCGCGAGCTGCTGCCAGTGTTGGTAGATACCCATTGTGTTGCTGTTTCTGCTTCTTCGCGAACAGCTGGCGGCTTAGTAATGACGTCACAGAATTGGCTTCCAGTGGAATTTCTTAGGTACACACGCCACGACTTAGTCTCAGTTGTCAATGTGGCGCGCAATTACGCGTATACCAAAAACACTTGAGTCACTTGGCCGAGGTGTCGCAGTGCTACCTCAGCAGTTCCAGCATTCCCAGCTGTGCAGCAGAAGCAACAACAACCTCCACAGTAAAACCAATTATCTCGGCTTACACAACCAAGCGTCTCTCATAAAAAACAAATACAGAATGTCAAGTGTGAAACCAAAGGTTGTCTTTGTGTTAGGTGGCCCCGGTGCAGGCAAGGGCACGCAATGCTCCAAAATTGTCGAACGATTTCAATTTGAGCACTTATCAGCTGGCGATTTGTTGCGCGAGGAGCGATCGCGCGAAGGTTCCGAATATGGCCAGCTCATCGAAGACTACATACGCAATGGGAAAATAGTGCCAGTCGAGGTCACATGTTCGCTGCTGGAAAATGCGATGAAAAACTCGGGCAAGACGCGGTTTCTGATCGATGGATTCCCTCGCAACCAGGACAATTTAGATGGCTGGAATCGCCAAATGTCCGACAAGGCTGATATGCAGTTTGTGCTGTTCTTCGATTGCGCTGAAGATGTGTGCGTGACACGTTGCTTGGGACGCGGCCAGAGCGGCTCCGGCCGCACCGACGACAACATGGAAAGCCTGAAGAAGCGAATACAAACGTACAACAACGACTCCCTACCTATCATCAAATACTTTGAGAATGCCGGCCAGGTGAAGACCATCGATGCCAGTCCCGATGCGAGCAAAGTTTTCCAGGAAGTGGAGCGTGTGTTTGTGGCCAACGGCTTTCAATAATATTCCAGCCGGAATTTCCCATTCAATGAGTCGACGGTCTAGCTTGAATTGTTTGTGTGTATCCTAATACGTCTGTAATCTTAATTGTACATCCCTCACTTATCTAAATATATAAATATTTACGCTTGTTATCAAATTTAGCGATACAATATTTTTGCGTGAGGGAATTTACGGGCATATCAAAGTTAACAATTTTGTTACTTAAAACAACGGAGTCTAGCATATAAAACGGCAGGTGAGAGTGGTGCTTAACTAATCCTTGCGCAATTTGTCCAGGCGCGCCTGTAAATCAGCATCCGCATCGGACATCGGTGTTGAGCCACCGCTGCCGCCAGTCGCACCACCACCAGAAGCTGCTCCGCCGCCTGCTCCACCTGCAGCAACAGCTGCAGCTGATTTCTGCGCACCCGCTCCGCCAGCTATGGACAGCGACCCGGACGCAGTGGGTAGATCGCCCAATTGCTCGCCCAGCTGTAGACCCAGTTCGTCAAGCACTTGGGAGACAACGGCATCGGTCTCCTCCTCATCGCCCTCATCCTCCATGGCATCGTCGATGGCGTCGTTGATCATCTCCTCCTTCATGTCCATCATCTCCGATTGCTTTTCGAAATCCTGGAGTATCTTTTGTATTTGCGGGAGATTCAATTGGCGATTCATGTTCTGCATGGCCTTGGTGACTCCTGCAAAAATAGCATTAACAAAAATAAAATGTGAATCATCGATGGAAATCTCTTCTCACCCACCTTTCATAGCTTGGGCCATTGTGTTTTGAGATTTGAGCGTTTGTATTTTCAGCGAGACAGCTTGAATGTTTGCCTTCATCAGCATAAACTTCTTGGAGTATCGGCGCGTGCGCACAAGATCCTTGGCCATGATCTTGACCGCATCCATTTGGCCCTCTTTTGCCATTTTCTTGATGTCGGCAATAATTTTCTTTTCTTGCTGGTCCATTTTCATACGCTCACGATCCAAATCACGCATTGCCTTATTCAGGGCACGCTGATTCTTGCGTAGCATCTCATCCGGTGAGATCTTTTTGCCAAACAGCCAATCCATTTTACCAAATTAATAATTATTTACGACTTAAGAACTGCGAAGGAATGAAATGCTTAAGAATTACTCATCAAAACAACAAATCGTATTGTAGCGTTGCCACTCAGTTGGTTAACAGAATTTCTTTATATTTAACAGAAAACTCCCATAATGAACAGTTTTTGGATAGTATGAAGGCAGAATTGCAAAGTATTTATTGTTGCTTTAAATGCAACAAACCTTTATCAATAACTTTTTTCTTAACAAAAAAATAAATGAAATAAAATCCCATATCATTCGATTGGAATTAATTGAATATTATAGTTTTTTCATCTTGAATGGCTTGCTTATTAGATAATTTTACTCACAATTTGAGCACCATACTACGCTTACCAGAGCAATGTTATGCTTACGTTGTATCATTTCGATTACGTTAACATCTGCATAGCTCAGCTCACAACAACTAGTTTTGAGTTTGTTTTTCATTTTACTAATTAACAATGAAGCAGTTCGACGATTTTAATTTTAGTGTGGATAAATGTAAGCGTTTATGTCAAATAGTTTGAATTTATGCAATATCTATTAATTTGCGTAGATACCAAGGAGCTGACACGAGAATGTGTGGGCGGAACCGATTTGCAGCAGCGAAAAAAGGAAATCGAAGCCTACAGCGAACAGACGTCAGCAACGCTGAAGCAAACATGCAAAAAGAATTATATGCAGTTTATACAAACGGCCAAGGAGATCTCACGTAATTGATATATATCATTTACTCATTGCCAGTTTTAATACCTACATACTTGCAGACCTGGAGTCGGAAATGTACCAGCTGTCGCACATTCTCATCGAGCAACGCAACATTTTGGCCACCATGACCGATGGGAAGACGAGCAGCCATCTCAAAGCGGATAGCGTCGAGGCGGATAGCAGTGCGGCCACAGAAGATGTGGAGAACAGTCAAGCGACCCGCGCTGTAAAGGAAATGGTGCAGGGCTTTAACGGGAATCTTGAAGGCAAAACTTTCTTAAACGAAGGAGCGCTTATTGAACTGGATGCCAATGATTACCGGCCCATACAGCGCGTCTTCTTTTTTCTGTTCAATGATGTGCTCATTGTGTGCAAAGTGAAACATGATAAGTAGGGCACCTTTAAAATTACCCCTAAACCCTTCACGAAATATGTGTACTTATTTGCAGACGCTTGGAGTTCCTTACGGAATACGATCCCAAGAAAATAGCCGTCATCAATATCAAAGATCTTGATGGTGTTAAGAATGCCATCAACATTATAACGCCTGATGGCTCCAAAATATATCAGAGCATAACAGCCGCTGGCAAGAGCGAATGGATTGAAAAATTGGAAGATGCTTTTCGCTTCGATCAGCAAAAGAAACCAAAGAAGGGACAAGCGCCACAGCCTCCAAATCGCTCCAAGCAACAACAGCAGCAATCTCAATCAAAGAGTGGCACGCCCGAGAAAAAACCCGAGCAAAGTCCCACAGATATGCAACCGAAATCCCTCGAGGATGAGACACCCGAATGGCTGAGCACGGCCAGTGAGGAAATCCAGACCCTGATAGCTCAACGTCACTTCGAGGACGCGCAGGCATTGATCAAGCGCACTCAGGAGTTTTTGAGCGTGGCCCAGAACAAGAAGAAGCTGCTCCAGGCGGACACAATTGAGGCGAAGATTAAACAGCAGGAAAATAAGCTAACCAACGTGTTGCTCCAGGAACTGTCCAACAGCCACAATCGCAATCTACAAATTGCACTACGAGAAGTCCGACGACCCCTCAAGATACTCGTCGAAATGGGTCGGTCCCGACAGGCAAGTGCCACATTGCTAAGGGTCTGTACGGTTAGCCTGCGTGTGGCCCAACGCGAGGCACGTCGCAACAATGCGGAAATCTCTGAGCTCTTCTTCTGCGACTTGACGCAGGTGGCATGTGATTTTCTCAGTGCTTTTGAGCAGCAGCCGGCGTGTGTTAGTGGTGAGTTAACCAAATCTTTATGTACGCGCTGAATTCTAAATTTTAATTTTATAGCCCTCGTCGTGTGGTGCAATGCGGAGCTGCAGTACTTTGCCAGCCAGTTGATCAAACACTATTTGACCAAGGGCACCTCCTTGGAGGCAGTGGCCAAGTGTGTGGAACGCGTGCGGAAGCCGGCCACGAAGCTAACCGAAATTGGATTGGACATAAGTTATCATTTGGAAGGCTTACTGCGTACGACGCTCGAGTCGCTCATTGAAGAGTCTAAACAACGCTTGCTGGATGCCGTCGGTCGCACCGAGGAGTGCTGGCAGCCGTACAATTTGCAAACGAAAACCAATTTGAAGCGACTGTTGCTAGAGTTTGATATGTTAGGCATTGATGTGCGCGCCCAGACTACTGGCGATACTTGGCTGAATCTTACCCAATCCACAGTTGTATTCATACGCCAATTCCTGCAGCTGACCGAACATTGCGGCTGCCTGGGAAAGGGTGAAACGCTGCTGAAGAGCCTGGAACAGCTGTTGCGCGATCTCTTTTTGGCACATCACGCGTTAAAGCCACCCAGTGATATGTCGATGGATGTGAGTTGATCGTGGAATCCCTTGTTATTAACTTTGTAATAATTTCGAACATGTAATTGATAGCCAAACTTTGTGATGAAGAACAAAATCTTTCTTGTGGACAACCTGCTGCCCATCGCCATTGAGAAGTTCCGCAAGACATCGGGGCGCCAGTGCGAGACACTCCGGGAACTCCACACGAAGCTATCTCGACAACATGGCGCTCCAGTGCCGCGCCAGCGAAGCGTCTATACGACCGATGTGTTTTAAAAGGAGTATCAAGCTTTACTTTTGATTACATATATAATTTTTTATTTTTCTTTTTCGTGTTGCTTCAATTATTTATAATATAATTATATACATATATAACCACAATAATAATAATATTTGTAAAATTAAAAATCGAAGCGTGTGCTGCACTCTATTCTCTGTTATTTGCTTATTACAATTTCCGCTGGGCGCGAGATGTGCCCACATTCATATATATATATTTATATATATCCGATTCATGTCTATATAAACTAATGTGTAAACAATTTTGTTTGTTAAATTATTATTATTTTTTGTGTTTGTGTTCTTGTTTTCTTAGCTGCACAAAACATAGGATTTTACAAATATTTAAATTTGACAAAAGACAATTGTTTTTTTTTTTTTTTTTTAATTACATACAAGCAAAAGCTGGCTGCTTTGGCGCCCCCGACTATCGGTACATGGGTGTGTGTGTGTGTGTGTTTCTGTGCGGATGTGTAGACATGCTGTTGCGTCGGCGCCCACTTCGTTTTTCTGTTGTATTAATTTGTAATGTAAAATTCTTAACTAAACTGCTTATCATTCATTTACATATATATATATATATATATATATATATATATATATATATATATATATATATATATATATATATATATATATATATATATATATATATATATATATATAAATAAATAAACACATACTTTTTCTGCATTCAAATGTGCGAAGCAAAGTGGGGGCGTTGTCCCATGGTGGTAGAAAGGTAACAGTCGCTAATTTAAAAAAATTGACAAAAATTTAAGACAATAATTTTGCTTTTATGTTGTTCGATTTTGTTTACAAAAAAAAAAAAGAAGAAAATAACCCTTCGCTGCCGACATATTAACACATAGACAAACTAAAAGCACTCACATTTCTGACACCGTGTACTCATCTGGTAATTCATAATCTCAACGCTCCAGCAATGACTAATCCATGCAGGGTCCACAATTCAGAAGGAACCTGCACTTAATTCTTTTGATGGGCGTAGTAGGTAACGCCGGCTTTTATTACTCTTCAATTATTATTTTTTCTCTTTGTTCTCCCGTTCAGCTGCACTCTCTATTTCTCATTATTATTATTATTTTTTTTTAGGTTTTTACTTTGCAATTTGTGTTCAACTTTTTATTGGACTTAGCCTAGGCTTAGAAGCTAGAAGTACGCTTAATTTTTTTTTTTTTTATAGGTTTTCTTTAATTTTGTTTTATTTTTATTTATATTATAGAATTTTTACTTCGCTCTTTTGCACCGCGTTGTTGCCACCGCGTGTTTGTTGTTGTTTCTTTGTTTGTTTGTTGTTTTTAGCATGCTATCGAACAATGTGTTTTCATTTTCATTAATTTTTATAGTTGTAATAAAACCTATATGCGCTTATTACAAAATGAAAAGTGTGGATTCCCTCTGGTGTTCTTTTTGTTTTGCTTTTGTTGTTTTTGTATTAATAAATTACTTCGTAGACAGTAGCCTTTTTATCGCCCGAACCCGTCACAATATATTTGTCGTCAGTTGATATGTCGCAGCTAAGTACGGATGATGTTTCCTTCGACTGCAAGCGACAAAAATAACAAAAAAAAGCAATGAGCAATATGAAACGAATTTTCAATATATATATATATATATATATATATATATATATTGGAATATTGATTAAGTTATTTAACGTTGAGCTTTTTTTTTGGGCATATGGTGAGTAAAACAATTACCAAGTTATTTTAGGGCCTCTAATTATTAGTTCAAGTGTTTATGGCTTTTAATATGGAGCAACTTAGCAAAATAATATTTGAGAGCTTGGATTGAATCACTTACCTGGAATATACTGGCACCATATGGTGTTCGCCATGCGTTAAGCAGGTTGTCTTTGCCGGTGGAAACGAACCATTTGCCGCAGGTGGCAAATCGCAGCGACAGAACGCAGCTCTCGTGCAAATGCAGCTGATACTTGTCTGGTTTCGATGCATGCAGTACTTCCACATGAGAATTCTCCATGCCCACGGCCAGCCAGTCACCTGTACACATATTATTATAGTTTATGTTGTCTATATTTAAAATTACAAGCTAACCTGTGGGACAGTAGCCAAGCGAAAATATTTGAGAACTGAAGTCATGCTGCTGCAGCTGGCGACCTTCGCGCAGATCCCACGAGCGCACGGTGTTGTCAAGTCCGCCTGTCCATAATCGTGACCCATCCGGACTGATGTCAATGCACGAGGCACCATCTGTGTGACCTTGGAACTGACGCACCAGTATTTCATTATGTAGATCCCAGACAGCGATGTTGCCATCGCTGCAGCACGAGAAGCACACTTTCGAATCTGGACTGATGGCGAGCGCATAACAGGCAGGCGCTGCTGAGGTTAGCTCGGCCTTGATGCGTGGCGTAGGACTGGCCAAATCCCAAATCGAAAGATTCGACGCCTCGCCACCGACAATAAGTGTGCGTCCATCCGGCAGTAGCTTCACCGAGCGTATATAATTATCGCGCTGCAGGCAATCCAGCTGGCTGACGGGATTCTTATTGCCCGGCTGTGAGATGTCCCACACCTTGACGCAGCCTTTACCGCCCGTATAAACATATTTTGTAGGATTTGAAATAGTCACCGCGCAGACGACCTCGCCATGCGATAACGTATTAATTTGTCGCGCATGTCTTGGTATACCGACACCCACCAACGCGTCCGGCGGGAATGGCACCGGTTGCAAGCTACCCTCGCCGTTCATATGGAAAGAGTATGCACTATTCAAAAAGAGAACAACTATTTGTAATATTTTAAACGTGGACAATATTAATGATGTACTTACGGCTTTCCACCAGTTAGAGCCGAGGGATGTGGAATGCCGTTTGTTCGTACATGCGCATGCGGATCATACGGCAACGGCGGTCGTCCATAGGCGGGATCCGATGGTGGACGCTGATAGGGATCCGCCGGTCGCTGATACGGCGACGCTGGATAGCCAGCCGGCGGTGGTCCTTGTTGCATCATTTGTTTAGGATTTGCGCCCTGAGATGGTGCAGCAGCATTTGGTGTCGGTGTGCGTGCCTTTGCTCCCGGTGTACCTGGCTTATCCATCTATAAATTACAAAAACTCGTAAATTAAATAATTCATTCATTTTCATCTGTCAAAAATGTGCTCTCATTCAATATTAGCTTTATTGGCTATAAAAATGGTATAAAGTAATACCAGATTTACACTTACATCTTTTGTCTTGAGGCTGGGTGTAGAACGTGAAGAACTGGAGCCTGACCGCGACGGCGGACGCTCCTGTTTGATACCACTGCTTCCCGGCTTGTCCAGACGCTCGCCGTTTAAACTCTCACGATCGCGCACCTCCATTGACACATGTTCGCCATTGGGACGTGGTGAGTGGGATTCCTGCAAGGGTTATTGAATTAGCAGTTATTTTAAGGTTTTTATTCTATATTCAATTTCTTGTATTCTTTTTTTTGGAATTTGTTGCATGAATATCAGGGCCGACACTCAACTCACCATTTCATTTGCAACATCTACGACTAAATCTTGATCGCTTTTCTCGCCTTCATCCTCCTGCAAATAATTTTGAAAAAAACAAACAAACACAATAAAACAAAATTCGTACAACGATAAGATCAACAACCCAAATAGCAATTCAGCTGTTAATTGCACTACTACTAGTCTACAAATATAATTATAATATATTGATTTTATAGATTTAATTTCGGTTTTATGAAGCGCATGAATTAACAGAGGATTAGAAATAGACAACAACTACGTATAAGATAGACTACTGTATTAAGGATGTTTTTTTTTTTTTTTTTTTTTTTTGTTTTGGTGAGTTGAGAGGCAGCAACAGCTGATGACACAATGATATGGGTATACTAAATGATATATACGCCTATTATAAGTTGATACTCACTTGCAGTTTCTCATCTTTTCGACGTTTGGAGTCGTTCTCAATGTCCAACGGCGAACGCGTACGGTATTTCTCACGATCCGCTGGTGAAACCGAATTGCGCTGCAACATCATAAATAGTTCGATAAGTATTTGATAATACCTGACTTAAGTGCTGCTACTTACCAGGCGCTCTTCAGCGCCCGCTGGTCCCTCTAAGCCCATGGGCTTTATATCCGGCCTTTGATGTTCAGGCGGCGCTTTGAGCAACCCCTGTGGCCCATGTGGCAAACCCATTGTGGCACCCAGAGCAAACGGATTTAGTGCGCTCATCGGCTGTGGCGGTCCGCCTGGCACCTGTTGTGCGTGTATTTGTTGCTGCAAGTGGAAAGCAGCATCTAGTTGGTAAATTGCTCAAAAGCTGATTTTGGTGCAGGCGCTCAAATTATTCTGCTATTTGGCTTTGGGACGTTTAACAAAGGCTATTTTGATGTAGCTGTGCCTGTGTGTGTGTGCATACAACACCAACAACATCGACAACTAGGACAAGCGGCGGAGATTTGACTTGACGCATTATATAAAAAAAGAAATTATAACAAAATGAACAATACCTTGTGGAGGGCGAGCGAGAAAAAACGCAACAAGCAAACAAACAAACGAACGTAAACGGCAAATAAACAAAATAATAATCACTTACTAAAAGTTGTTGTATTCCATGTTGCTGATGATTCTGCTGTAGACACACGCATACCGCACGCACAAACCCATCGTTTAATAAAATTATAGTATACGCAGTTTGTGTAGTAATTATCATAATATCAAAATAAAATAAGTAATTTGGTCAAGATGCTTGATAAAATTTTAAAACCCTTACAGAATGCTATTCTATTCTAGTCCTTAAAAACTTTGTTGGCCAATAAAAATGGAAAACGAATATGATAGCATCCAAAAGTAAGGAAGATATTGACATTTTAAGACAGAGAAAAAAACATGACTTAAAACTTAACTTAATGTTATCGAAAGTAGTAAGGTTTTTGCAATTTTTTCACCATATTTCAGTAAATGGCCGAAGTTACTCATTTTTCTACACTTTTTACTGTTTTGGGTACAAGTTTGATATAGTTTACTCTTTCTGGAATCTCAATTTGGTAGACTAGGTGGAGTCAACTCACCCCAATGATCAGATTCAGTTCCTGCATTGTGACTTGCTTCGCGCGCTCTACCGCCTGCAGAACTTGTTGCTGGTGATCGGCCTGTAGGAATGGAAGTAGCTGGTTGATTAGTGTGTTAAGACGCTTCGCGATTTCCGTTTGCTTGTGCATTTCCACATTAAGGCCATAGGACATTTCATAGTACTGCATTGAACATGCGAAAGATTAGAAAACATAATGAAATTGAAAGTTCATCATTTATGTATATATATATATTTATCTTTACCATAACATAATGGCGCTGCATTTCGGTCTTTTCGTTCGCCAACTTCTCGCACTCCAATTTGATGCTGAAATTCACAGGAAAAATAATCAAAAGGGCAAATTAGTTTAGTTGAAAGAAATCTTGGGCAACGCTTCCGTCGTCGCGCCGGCTAAAAAATCCTATGACCAGCAGCGCATATGGCGCGTTGCCTGGCAAACCGGTTTACACAGCCAAAGACATACGAGGCTAAAAGACAGCAATAGCCCAGCAGAGCATGTGCGCATGAAAAACCTTCAGCAATCAACATTCTTTTTCTTTTTATATTTCAGTGAATCTGAAATCGGACATTCTTTATTCTTTATAAGACTTTAATGGTCAAGTTACTTTAGAGAAAGGATTTTAGTTTTTTTTTGGACGTCAGTTGTTCCCGAAATAATTTTAAATATAAATGCGAAATATATCTATGGAGATAAAAGGACTGTTTAAAGACATAATTGGAAACATTGATTTCACATTTTAATTAGTAAGTATAAATATTCAGTTTTCATGAATATATCATGCACAGATTTCAGATTTCAAAATCACATTTACTAATCTTCCACGATTTTCTGCTTGGGGTTCTCATTTCGAAATTTTATGCCGTAAGACACTTGCCTGTGATATTGTGCCTGTAGAAAATTGAACTCCTCCTTGATGCGCTCCAGTGTATCGGCAATGGTAAATTTGATTGGGCCCTGAGGTGGTGGTCCCTGTTCGTATTGGAGATGGACATGGGGGCGAAACACAATTAGCAAAACACTTGATTGGGTCCCATTGCAATCTCAAATACTTACCCCGGCGGCGGGGTGACGCACCGGTGCGGGATACATTATTGTTGTGTTGCTGTTGTTGTTTAATGCCTGTTTGATTGTTTCCCAAGAAGTGACGGGATGAACAACAAATAATAGTTGTAGTTTGTTGTACCGCAATTTTTTTTTATATTATATATATATAAATATTTTTTAGTTGAGAAAATTGATTATGCTTCCTCTTCCTGTTGGCAGCGCGCCGCTGCCCGCTGCTGCTGGCACCCTGAGATTGAACTCTCCTCTGCCGAAATTAGCAACACTAGCACCGGAACATGTATAAAATTTTGCAAGCGTTTAATTGCTTTTGCTGTGATTTTAGATTTAGTTCAACTTATGCGTTTCCATATTGTCTAGCATTTTATGGATATCCTGCAATGGGAATTTTACGTTTCTTAGTTATTGGTCGTTATTTTGCACCATTTTTTCAATACGTAGAATCTCACGCACGCACACACATGTACACACAAACATAAGCGCGCTCATATATTCTTGAGCATCTCAGCAATGGCAGCCATGCCAGCAACAACGAGTGTACACACATACATACAGTGGACGACGCACGTACTAGGGTATGAGTGTGAGTGTTTACCGCCGAAAAAATCAAACGCACAGTTGCATGTGCCAGGGCGAAATGTTACGCAAAAAACAAGCATGCGGCTAGGCTATAAAATGATCGTACACTTCTTTGGTAGCATAAGATTTTCTTGTTAAACTGTTTCCACATTATTGTGGCATATAATTTTTGCAAAAGCAAAGCACGCTGGCCGCACGCTCTGCACAAACAAATGTACCCTGTGCAATACATATACAGATAGACTGCAATTACGCAGGGTTGCCACCTTTAACCGAACAACAAATGTTGCCACTGAACAATCTCACCAACAACTTGACACTATTCAAATAAAATAGCTTTAGCCTTTACGCACTTTGTGACAGTTCAACAATGAAATAATACAATTTTTATAAAAAACCAAATAGAATCCCAAAAGAAAATGTGATTTCTTGGCAACACTGTTTGCTTGCGACAGCGAGTTGCTCACTAATACATATACACAAACAGACAGACAGACTTATACACGCGCGCGCACCCTAAACGGACGAGTGACAAAACTCACACACAAACGCAGTCACACACACGAGCGCAGCGCAAAAGAAAAATTGGCCCAACAAAAAATAAACAAAAGCAATTAAAAAACGGAGTAGTTGGCAGTACCAATTTTCATTTGGGCATTTAGCTTGCCTTACAATTGCACATTTTATTGCCACTTTGTGTACGTACACATACACTGCACCGATATTTGCACGAGCCGATTTTTTCAATGCAAAAACGTAATTTTTTACTCGAATTCTACCCGTAAAAACTGGCCTCTTCAACCGACCGACCGACCGACTCGCTACGTCTGACAGTCAGCCTGAGCGTCGTGTATGTGTTGTGTGGCGTTCTCGTTCTCGTCTCTATTTTTTCGCATCAGCTTTGCCGTCTATTTTGCACTTAGATTTTCGGCTGCATTTAGTTAAATTTTGACAACGTTTTGTGTTGCTCGAGACGCACAATTACATGTAAATGTTTATCAACTTTACTACCGATTTGGATTTAAATTACAAACGACATTTAAATGCGTGGAAAAAATAAAAAGCCGACGATATATCGCTAGATATATCTCATCACTTTATTATTTAGGTGTATCGCCTGGCCTCCTTATTCTATCGACACCGCAGTCTGATTTATCGATTCGAGAGGCTCGCTTACGTTATCGAAGATTTTAATTTATCGGCTATGCAACACTTTTAAGTACCAAGAGCGATTAATCGGGCGCAGTCGGAATTTAAAATTCAATGAGAAAGAATTTATTGTCAAGCAAATCAAACATAAAATTTAAAAATATAAAAACAGATTAAATATTATAATATAATATAGGTTTTTTTTTTTTTTCAAATCATAAAATTTGTAATAAAAAATGTGGCAAATCCAATCATCAAAAAGTTAAATATAATCTATAATTAATAAATTGTTGATATCAATTTAAAATATATATATGTATGCATTTAATGTGCACAGTCTGGTTTTTAATGTTGCGCTAATTTCAACGTTCAACTGTCGTTAAAGAAATGCAATTTTAGATATAGCAATTTGTGTCTTGTTAGTGTCCATTGCTGAAAGAGAGTCACCATTTCGCTGCCCAACCCATATTAATCATAAGTTAAATAATTTTGTTTCTTAATTGCGTTTATTTATTTGCTTTGCTAATTGTTTTGTTCCCATCACAGTTGGTTATCACAGTTGCGTAGTCTTCTGTTTTCCTCTTCGTGTCCTTTCCTATAGACAATAGGCTGACATTTTACCAGGGGCGCCACAGTTTCTCGCCCTCCTCTGGCATCGGCGATGGTGCAGGACTCTCGCAATCACTGTGATATCCCGATGAGGCGGGGCTGAGAGGCGCCGAGTTACAGTTGATGCTCAGCTCGGTTGCAGCCTCAGACTCTGACATTGTTTGTGCTGCATGGAACTGTTGTAGATTCTTGTAGATGCGGCCCAGATGCGACATAACCGATTTACCGAGGTCAACGCTCATGCCAGGTGTGGATGCCATAACACGTGACACCTCATTGACGGCATTCATATAACCATTGCGGAAGCTCTCCAATGGCATGGATGGTGTTGCTGCTGCTTCTGTTGATTTTCTTGTCTTTTGTTGGCGCATGAATACGACAGCTGATTCAAGCATCTCGGCCTTGTCCATGCGCATAATGCCATCATCGCCGCGTAGCTCGGCTACAAGTGTCTTTAGGGTGTCCAGACACTTGTTGATACGTGCACGACGCTGACGCTCCAACAGCGGCTTCTTCACCTTCTGGTAGATCTGTGTCTTGCTTGTGTATTCCATTTTTACGTGTATATTTTATAAATTTCAGTTGCGTTTTGCAGTGTACAAAATGCTCGTGGTTGCCTTGTTGCTGGCTATATCGTGAATGATACCTTTTGGTTGTCAGTGCCCTGCTTTTATAGTCCGGGCCCAAGCTCAGAATCCACCCTCGGCCACGGCCACGGCCACGCATGAGTGCGCGCCATCTCGCTCACACGCACGCGCATGTTCCTGTAAGTACTCTCCCTCTCTGATATGCAGGCGTTGGAACTGTGTGGAACAGCTGCAATTGAGCGGCTGGCATGGAGGACAATCGGCAATCCTTGTGGCTCGTGGCGTGGGAACCGACCTGAAAGTAAGTTTCTCACACAATTTTTTTTCTCTCGTTTGTTTTCCTTTTGGCCACATGCTTCGCTTTTTTAAAGGATCAGAGCACAAATTTTGCAGCTGTCGCTGTTTTGGGCATTGCTCTTGCTGTTGTTGTTGTTGGTGGTAGTGCTGCTGCTGTAGTTGCTCTTTAGACCGGTGTTATTATCCTTAATGCATACTTCACTGCCTCATCCTGTGCGTGTGCGTGGGCCGTTCCCGTTCTCATTGTTATCCTGCCGTGCCATCTCTCACTTATTGTTTCATCAATGTATGCAGATGATGATGGCATAATGCGGTTTCTGTCTCGATCTCTGTTTTCCACGATTCCATGCCCGATGAGTGTTTATTGGACACAATTAGTGTGGCATATTGGCTTCGTTCGCCTTTGGCCTCTGTCTTGGCCTGCTAGGTCAGGCGGGCGCTGAACGTGTGGCAGCGCGTGGACCGGGCAAAGGTGATCGCTGGTTGAACTGGGTGAGAGGTTGACTTTTCTTGCAACCCTCCGCCCGTCAACTAATATAGTACTTAGCTAACAATTAGCATCAATAATTGATCAAATTTACGCCTACCAGATCATTAATATTTAATTGAAAAATTATTTGATCGCTAGATAGATGTGTAGTTATGATAAATGAGAATGTTTATTCATTGCAGGAGTAAAAATATTTCGAATTTTTCCTAATTAGCTACTATCTCAGTCTCCACATTTGGAATTATTTTCTTAAAAGTCATATGACGTGTGGGACTACTAATATAGTGTAATAAAAGTATTAATAATAATAAGATAACTAGATCTAATTATTAGAATTTGTCAAGTCAACTCTATCTGCAATCATAACAAACAAAAGTTACCAATTTGTAATATGTAATTAATTTTATAATTATAATAATCAATCAAAACATTAGTTTCTAACTACAATATAAAATATTTTCAAAGTTTTTATATTCTTTCCATTGAAAATGAAATTTCACGGCATAATGTTTTTTTTTATATATTAATTTCGAGTTTCTTTAGTTAATTAATTAAAAAGGCAATTCACATTTTCATTTTTAAGCCCATTACAAAAGGGAATACATATAGTGTATGACGTAGCTTGCTAATTAAGTTCTTAATGAGAATTGAGATCCGATTTGATGAAATCTGTTTTTTTTTTTAAATGTACTCAAGTACTTGATTATAAAAGTTGGATAGTTACATTAGTTCTGTCTATGTTAATTATTATATTTTTCTTAGTATAAAAAATATGCGAATAAAAAAAATAACACATATGTATATCTAGATATCAAGCAACAAATCTGATAATGGCATTAATTACTTGCGCTTAAGAATTCTTTCAAAATATATAGTTTTAATTATGAAAATTACTCAATATTAATTGACGGGTATTCAAATCTATGAATTCAGCCACTTTGAATAAAAGTATTTATGGTTAAATAATTCAAATTTAAGGGCTGTTGGGCATAAGACAAGAGCATTATTATTTCTATATTAATTAACAGTTTATCAAAAATAAATATAAATGTGAGAAACTGTTAGCAATATTAAACATATTTTGAAATTTTTTTTCAATTGGCCAAACTTAACATAACTCTTATTGGAATTATTTTCCAATACCCATTCGTAATGTTATTTGATTTTTATTGGAATCAAACAAGTTGTAACTAATAACTGTGAAACGTGAAATAAAAGATAAAAGTATTTCTTTTCATATTTGTTGTTTGTATTTATGTTTTAATATAGTTGTTGTTTTACTTAAGCTCTATAAACATTTGTATTGGCTAACAGACTTCTGGCTAATTGTTATAATGGAGTCAATAAAACGTTCCCTATCACAGACCTAACTTAGAAAACTGCGTAACACTTAATTAGAGGCAAAATGAGGATCATTGTAAAGCTTTATAAAGCGACAGTTCGATTGCGTGCTTGTCCCGATGACTGCGGAGCTATTGACTCCTTTACCAGGGACGCCAGACGCTGGCGCCGTTGTTGCTAATTTGCAGAAGAGATTGGGCTGCAATGGGCGTTGTTGAGCCGGATGAGCCGCAATCACTGTCGCTGGCATAACCGCTGGAGACGGGACTGTATGTGTCGCGGCTGCTGGTGCTGCTGCTGCTGTTGCTCTTGTTGGAGTAAGCGGAGTCGCAGTTGATGCTGAGCGGTGTATGCATTGACATTGGTGATGTCTGCTCCATGGGCTGCTCCAGCTGATTGAGTCGCATGCCCAGGTGGGTCATCAGGGTGGTACCAAAGGCGACATCTACTTTGGGAAGTGCAGCCAGAGCACGAGAAACTTCGTTGGCGGCACGAATGTAGCCGGCACGGAAGCTATGCTCAGTGGCGGATGCGCTGACATTGACATTGGCGGCCTTGGTCTGCTTCAATTTGCGCAGATATTCAACGGTCACCTCCAAGATGTCAGCCTTCTCGAATTTGGCATCGCCAGTTTGTGCCACACACTCGGCCATCAGATCCTTGAGATCATCCAGGCACTTGTTGATGCGTGCGCGCCGCTTGCGCTCCAGCAGAGGCTTCATCACCTTGCGGTACTGATAAGTCTTTGATTGTTCGTATTTGGTGGCCATGTTGTGTTGCTTGCGATGTATGTACGTATGTAAGAAGAGCTGTACGATGTGTACTGCACGACGATTGCGTTGGGAATGCTGCTGCCGTCTCCAGTTACCGCTGCTTTTATAGCTGCACGTGCCGACGGCGACGTCAACTGCGTCTCGTGCTCAGCGCACGCACCCAGAGAGCCAAGCCCAGAGAGCTCAGGGGAAGCAGCAGCAGCAACAACAACAACAACAACGTCAACTGCAACACCACCACCTGACAAGCAAATTACTCAGTCGTTCGGTTCGCTTCGGTTCGGGTCTGTATCTGGGTTATCGGCTCTCGGTGCGTTTGTAGCGATCCTCGTCTGCTGGTGGTTGGTTTTTCTCTTGTTGGCTCGGCAAACAAGTTTGTTGTGTCTTGGCAGGGGATGAAACTGATGGTGCGTCTGTGTGTTGGTGGTGTCGGTGGTGATGGTGGTGGTTGTTGCACATGCTCAGCGTGTTTTTGTTGCTATTGCTGCTTTTAGCTCTTCTCTGTTTTCTTTTACATTGACGTTCGAATCGTGGGAAACACTTTGCCCTCAAGTTTCCCACAAGATTTTTCTCGCTCGTTGGTGTTATAAGTTATAATCGGTCGGCCGTGTAGGGTGAGCGAGTGAGAGGCAAGGAGACCGAGTGAAAGAGAGGGCGCTAAGCACAGAGTCTTCGATTTGAGCCCTTATGCACATTGCACAGTGGGCAAAACACATGCGGAAACTTTGGACAAAACTAAATTGAATGAGACATAGGATTTTCCACTACATGTTTCTTGCTCGACTTGATGTGAAAAACTTTGTAGCTTGTCAGAAAATCTGTTGTGGATTTTACGTGGCATGTCCTTTACTTGATACGTTTAGTTTCAGGGTTTTTAGGTGCTGCCTGTGCGTGGGAATGAAATTTGCAAGTTTTATGTGTGGTAAGGTAGAGTAAGGTAGAAAAATATAAAATCTGTTGTGGAATAAACGTAGCCTGTTTGGTACTTGAAACGACAATTTTCTGGGTTTTCGTCTACTGTCTGTGTGTGGGAATGAAGTTTTTAAGTTTTCAGTAGTGTAAGGTAGATAGTACAAGATCTGTTGTGGAATAAACGTAGCCTGTTTTGTACTGGTATTGCGGTACTGACTGTGTGAACGAATTTTTGGAAATACCGAGTGGTAACAAGAAGTTACAAGGTTGAAATTAAAATGGACATGGTCTAGGGATTTCCGGACGAACACAATGAGTACAGATTTCTAAGCTGATTAACGAGCTTGCTAGGGGGTTTTTTTTATTGATGTGAAAATAGTTATGGTTAAATACTATTTTTATTATATTAGGTTAAAAAAATTGTATAAACTTAATAATTCATATATCTTATTTATTAAAAAATAATAATTTATTTATTTCTAGTTACATTTACATTTAAGCCTTACAGATTTTTATTTTAACCAAGTTATCGCATCACTTGCCCCACTGTAAATCTGACCGTGCCGAAGATCGAGTCATGGCGAGTGGTGTGGACAGTACCACCGAAAAAACTACCACCTGCCTTTTATTTTTTTCGTGCCAGACGTGGCCCAGAGGTTCCTCTTTGCTGTTGTTGCTGGCTTCGTTGTTGTTGTTGCTGATGTTGTTCTTGTTGTCAATTATGAATGCTGAATTGTAGCTTCTGTTGAACACTTGGGCCACGCTAAGTGGCATGCCTGGGCACGTCGTGGGACCGGGCGACCAGGAATCGGGTAACGAGCATGTAGGGACGCTGTGCGGGGCATGCAAACTAAATGACTGTACGGCAAATTGACACACACTAAAGATTAAATGTATCGCATTCGTTAACTATATAAACAATATACGTGGCCAGTTTGGCCACGGGCAGGAAGTGCGAGCAGCCGATCAAGGCGAGAGCGAGAGCGAGAGCGAGATCGAAAGCGAGACCGAGAGCAAGATAGCCGCATAGCATGCAGGGGGATGAGATGGCAGAGCCTGATGATGTTGATGCCGTGCTGAGAGTGTGCTGAACAGCAAGCCGTTACAATCTTTTCGAGAGTGTGAGAACATTTTTTCAACTGCACATGGCGAACGGATCGACGAATCGACGATTCTTAACAGGGGCACATTTAGGCACGCAATGGGCTGGGGGTTGCTCGGCTTATTGTCAATGCAACGCTCTTGTCATCGTTGTGGCTATTCATGTTGTTATTGTTGTTGTTATTATTGCTGTTGTTTCTGCTGCTGCTGCTGCTGCTGCTGTGGCTACGTAATTGAATATGTGCGCATGCTTGAACCGCGTAATAACGTGCGACGGACACACGCATCATGTCGGGCTACAAGCTTGCGAAAGCAGGGTGCGCAGGCGTTAAAGGGGTTGCTAATCTTATCCAAATGTAAATATGCACCATATGCAATATAATAGGTTTCAAAGAGACAATGTATCTAAATTGTTACTTCGATTTTAGAGCTCCCCGAATAAATTTGGAGGGCATTTAATTGAATCAAGTTAATTGGATCAATATTTAGTTTTTAAGTCAATTTAATGTACAAATTTGATCGTACATGCATATTTATGATCCTAATTATTATTTAAATAATATAAAAAATAAATGGAATAACTAAACTTTAATATTTTAGACAGCTCATGTTTCTATTACTTCCTTATTTTGTACACTTTCCAAGAATTGAAATTATTAATTTTTTATGAAAATATGTAAAAAAATATTTTAAATATTTTATTTTCAAATATTTGTTCTTTTTAATTGACATATTTAGAGTTAAGCAATTTACTGTACTTAAAATCTATATGAATAGGTCCTATGCGTCCGAATAAAGAATTGATGTCATGGATGCAAAACTCTGGTCCAGAATGTTAAGTTATGGAACTGATTTAACCAAGTAAAGTCAAGATCATATTTCCCTTTTGATTAAAATAATTTTATAGTCCATCAAAAAGAAATTAATCTTACCTAAAATTGATCCTGGGCCAATTGAATAAAGGTACACACCATCAAGCAATTAAAAGAATCAGATATTTGTTTACTTTTCAAGTTATTTTATTATTTAGCTTAAGCTCTAAAAATATTTATGCTATTGTTACTATGTACAAAACTCCGATGGACACTGAGTATATAGCTATATGTATCACAAGTTATTTAAAAGTGGCATATTGTGGACATGATTCACAGCCTGGCCTTTGGGACAACGTTGACATTGGTGCTGTTGACGGCTGCTTGCCCGCCTGCCTGCGTGGCTGATGCATTGGCAACTTGTTTATCATTTGCTCATGCGTTGCATGCAACTTGTTGCGCATGTTGAGACATGAATTGAACTGCCTGTGTGGATGGCTTCATTGAAGAAGTCTGTTCATTCATACATTTGACCGATTCTAAGTACCGGTTTCATGTTGTTGTTGTTGATGTCGTCGTTACTGTTGCTGCTACTGTGCATGCCAATAAAAGCTACCGTCTGCGGTTTCCAAGCAGAAGAGCAACTGATGGGTGGCATTTGATGTCTCCTGCAACATGCGTTCGTTGGCCTGATTCTGCGCTATCTCCTCCAGACTGTCATAGCGCTGGCAATGGCTGATGCTGTTGTTGCTGTGGTTGCCGCTGCGGCTATTGCACTTAGCACACCGCTGCAGCATTTTGGCGATTAGATTCTTTACTTTCGACATACTCGTGTCTCGATTGATGTTTGCTTTTCGGGTTGCAAATTTGAACTGTGCTGCTGGCCTAACAAGTGCCGCGCTTTTATAGCTCAGCATCCCGCCCAACCATATCAACCCACCACCCAATGAACAAGTGCCACATGCGCAACACATGTGCCCAGCACGCGGCTGTCTGATGTAGCAAGTTTGCTGCAGAGCAAAAGCAGCAACTGTGCCAGCAATCGCAGCAACAGCAGCCGCCCAACACTCGCCTGCCACGCTTTCAGCGCAGGCGAAGTGGAGAGCAAGCTCAACACGTGCAGGATAATCTTGTCAGTGGTCCGCACCCCTCATTGTCGAGGCTTCCTTTCCTTATTTTTTTTGTTGTCTCTTTTTTTACTTATTCAATATAACGAACGCACAAAATAAATATTGAGAGCGTCGAGCAGTTGTGGTTCCCATGGATAAGGTTCGATGGCCCTCGGTTTGGTTAGGGGAAAAATATCCCACGGTTCGAGTGGCAGCTGCTTGCAATTTAGGCCACAGCCCGTTTCATGTTGCTGCTCTTGCTGTTGTTGTTGTTGTTGTTGGCGTGGTGGTGGATGTCGACTGGCTGACACATATTGCACTTGCTGCCTGGCGAAAGTCTCGCTCGACCTCTAAAGCCTGCTCCGACAAGTGTGCCCGTCTGTGCGTGTGTGGATGGGTGTGTGCGTGTGTGTATCTTGTTCGCATTGCCTAATTGGCACGCGTTCAATTATCAAACGCCCAGAAACATTCAAAAAGTGCCAGAGCCACCTCCTGCGCCGAATTCGCACCTGATTGATATTGCTGCGCCTGGCGCACTTGTAGAAAGCTCCCGGCCGTTGGCCAGAGTCGCGTGGCAGACGCACTTGCCGCGTGCTGTGCACTGCCAGCAGCGGGAGTCGCCTGCGGGGCGTTGGGCGGTCACGTGGCGAGTCATATTTTTGATTTGCTTGCTTGCCACTTGAAGTGTGCCACAAGGTGCATCAACTCAGTTTTGTTTGACCGCCACTTGATTGAGTTTTTATGGGCGTTTTTGTGGATTATATTTTGAATGCTATTGCAGTCAGTTTTAATTAAAGCTGTGGCGGGCAGGGTGTGGCACGCGCCACATTTTGATTGGCTTTGTGGAAGATTGTTATTGAATTGAATGTGGTCTTTAGGCTATCAGTGCGTAGCCTCATGCCGCATTAATTTATACCACATATAGACATCGGCACAGTTTGGTCCAAGTAGGCTCAACTAATTAGAATCGTTTATGGGTCCAAGTAGGTTCAACTAATTCCAAGCAGATTTCTTTTGACAATTACCCACATAACGTTCAACTAATTTCAATTTGACTTCTGAGCAACTAGTGCCTGGGAAATGTTCTATTCTATCCCAATATAAATATTGTTTTCTTTATCATAGGCAAATAAGGTGAGCCATTGTAGCTGATTTAGAGACTAACAGCGATTTATCAATTAAATTATCTGAGCCTTTGAAACCATTCACAGACATTGTCGATGATAAGTCAAGCAATTAAAAAAGTATATTTCCTGATAGCTAATTAGTAATTAATTTAAATACCGAAAGGTTGCTCTTCAAAAAAAAAAAAGATCAGAACGTCTGGTAATTAATATGTAATATATTTTCTCAGCTTCAAATTTAAATAAATTGCCTGAGCGTTTGTCAAATTATTTTCCATTAGATTATCATCGTTATGTAGTCCCATTTGCCAATTCATTTAATATATGAACTTAAACTATATAGATCTCATGTGATTATATTTATACTTTTAAATTATATTCTTTTAGAATTTCATAGTCATTAAATGGTGGTCCTTAATAATTATTATTCACATTATTTACAATGAGGCATATAATTATATAGCTTTATTTATTTTAATTTCCACTGGCTTTCAAGGTCCGTCGTTTTACTCTTATGCTCGAGCATGTCACACTTTGATATATATCTGATGGATTGCAAATTTTGAGACTTTGCACCTGTTGTCGATTTGGTTCTGAGGTTTTTCTGTCCATGTTCTGTGCGCACACATGACCCAATACTCATCAAATCAAATCCTCAATTGACGGCCCATTGATGTTGGCCGACAGTAGCACGCTGACTATAAAAAATAAAAAAAAACAACAACAAACTCAATTCCAATCACGTCAACGGTAGCGCCAACTTTTCACCTTCAGCTTTGGCCAATCAACGGCTGTTGCCGAAGCTGAAGCTGAAGCTGTGGCTCATAAACTCTTCTGCGGTTCAATTAGCGCATGTCGTAAAGTACAAATAACTATTGCGTACAATTCCTCAGAAACCTCGAGGCAGTCTTTGAGGTATAATCATTAAGCTGAAGCCGAGTAGCCGACATCGCGACGACGATTTAAATTAAACAATCGACAATGACGACGACGCCAGCAACAACATGATGACGACAAGAGTGAAAAACTAAAGTAAAGCAGTCAGCAATCAGTCAGTCAGACAATCAGACATACAGCCAGTCAGTCAGTCAGTCAGTTAGGCAGTCAAGTCGTCAGGGCAGCCACACGACGATGATAATACGCGTCGCGCCGGCGCAATAAATGTGTGCTGTCGACAGTCGAGGCCCTCTTGTTGCTATTGCTGCTGTTGTTGATGTTGCGACTGCCGCTTGTTGTGCTGCTGCTGCTGTTTGTAATCGTAACCATATAAGCGACTTAAATGGCAGGTGTGCACATCGCGTGGGAAACACACGACGTTACTCGAGCGGTTCTCACGATATGAAAATCGAGCAAGCGACGCACAAGCGACCGACGGACGACTGACGAGCTGCCGGGCTGACGAGCTGCGGGTGCCACTTTCCGCAATGGAGCTGCCTACCTACTTACCTACCCTTCCTATAAGCACTCATCCTAATTGGAGCTCAAAAGATTGCTGTTGCTGTAGTATGTAGTAAAGTCGGCCAAAGTGTAATTATAAAATATTGTATTTTTATTGGAATGGGCCTTTGTGAGCTCTAATTGGATTAGCTGTCCATAGGCATTTCGAAAGGATAACTGATTGAGGTGAATAAAATTTCATTTCCTTACACGTTTTTATATTCAATAACGGATTAAGTTATTAAGTTATAAATTAAATATATATGCAGCAAAGTCCTCTGAATATTATCTGTAATTATATTATACAGTATAAAATTAGTATTTTATAGGTATTAACCCCTTATTTCTGAACTTGTTTACGAGTTAAGCTTCATTGCAGACTTTTGTGACTAGAGAAACAAATTAAATTATGAGTGAATATATGAATTTAGAAATTAAAGCAAATCCATCAAGCGACTCCCAAAAACAAGACAAAACCAAAATGACTTGAAAAAAGCCTAACCGAACCTCAGGAATCAAGTAGAGTACGAATCAATAATCGAACTAGTTTTGCTATACTAATAGTGCCAGTTTCTTAGTTCTTAGTTTCCCTTTTTCGATAGTAACAAATCATAAGCAATCTAATTTTACGTCCCTACAGTCAGTATGTTCCATGACCTTAGCTAATATACTTCCTCATTCAACACTCCATATCTCATATCAATTTGTATTAAGTCCGTTGAATAATCCATTTTTAAAGGATGCAGCCATAAAACCATATCGAAGCCAGCACTTTTATAACTTTTCATCAATTTTACCTTTGCCTTGGCCAAGACAAATCACCACGGTCCAGTCAATTGTCTGGACCCTCAGTCATTTCTCTACGTTCTTGGTCAGCATTTTACGGTTTAATTGCAGTTACAATGCGCCAGACACGCAACTAGACAATCGTCTTAAGGTTATTGTTGATGTGTAACTCAGATTTTAGGGTCTAGCAACGGTTTCCTTTCCCACGCACCCAGCACAAAGCGCGAGAGAGAGAGCGAGTTCTTCTAGATTTCTCTGCATGTCTGGCTACCTGCAGCAGGTCCTGGCTGCAGGATACGTGCGCCTATAAAAGGCGACGCTGCATTCGAGAAGAGCATCATTCACACAGCATCCTGCAAGTCGTGCACAGCTCAAGCACTCAATTCTATCTCACAAAAATGGCTCCACAAACCGAAACTTCTTTCGTCTCGAAGACGCAGCACTATTTGAAAGTGAAGAAGCCGCTGCTGGAGCGTCAGCGCAGGGCACGCATGAACAAGTGCCTGGACACGCTGAAGACACTTGTTGCCGAGTTCCAGGGTGATGACGCCATACTACGTCTGGACAAAGCCGAAATGCTCGAGGCAGCACTCGTCTTCATGCGTAAACAGCTCATCAAGCAACAGGCGCCCGTTTCACCTGTGCCCATGGACAGCTTCAAAAACGGCTATATGAATGCCGTCAGTGAAATCTCTCGTGTGATGGCCTGCACGCCAGCCATGAGCGTTGATGTTGGCAAAACTGTGATGACGCATCTGGGTATTGAGTTCCAACGCATGCTACAGGCAGATCAACAGTCACAACAGCAACAGCAGCAGCAGCAGCAGCAGCAAACCGAATTGGAATCTTCGCCAATCAGTCGTCCAGTCAGCCCCGCATCATCTGGCTATCACAGCGATGCCGAAGAGTCTGACGCAGCAGCCAGTCCATCATCACTCAGCAATCCCATGTGGCGCCCCTGGTAAACCACAGTAGATTTCAACCCTCTACAACCATAATTACAACCACAACAACGAATCATGTCTTCCAATTGAATCGATGTTAACTGTGATAATAAGAGCTTTACATAGACTTAAGCGCAACAAATTTAAGTATTAAGAAAACAAGCTTTAATAGTATAAGAACAATTGTAAATAGGTAGCAAGATTTGATTTACTAACTTTAGACTGTAAGAAAATATTACAAGCTTTAATAGTAATAAAAACTAAAACTAGAAAAAAAACTTTAAACGACTTTTAAATCCTCAATCCTTATCACAAATTGGTATTCAGTATGTCTCGAATATTGTGTTGCCTTGGAAAACTAGTTAATGTGTTATACAATATATATATAATTGGCTTGTTCATGTTTATAGTAAGGGAATTTCGAACTCGTATCCTCATTAACGATATATTTAAAATAAATAAATCAATCAATAATCAATCAATAAAAAATAAGTATGAAAAATCGACATAATCTTAAGTACACAGATGTGCAGAAGGTGATTTAACTTTACAATTTGGCAATTTTACCCGGAAATTTCTGGAAGATATGTTATATGATCTGCCAAACCCCTACAAGGGGTGGGTATATGGTTTTTTTTTGACAATTTCAAGCCGATGCTTACAGTAAATTAATTGATGTTATTGCACAAATTTCTTTTTATTAAATAAAGGACTATACAAAATTTTTCTTATGTATTAAAGGTAGTAAAATATATGAATATTATATAAAAACAAGTAACAAAACTCTAGTCGAGACTGCTCGACTAAGAGATACCCTGACTCCATTGAGCTGTAATACCAATCATTAAGAGTTTCATTTATTCATCAGCAGTAAACAACACATGCACACACACAAACATATGCATGCACGTAAATGCACGTAATATGCGTATTGCACAGTTTTGCGGCTGCAGAAGAGGCTGTGCTATGGAAACTTTACTGTTTAATAACTTTTTTCTCGACTTTGTTCTTAATGAAATTTTCGGGCAGTGATTATGACATTCAAATGTACCTAGTTGCCAAATCTCTAGTATTTGATATGCGCGATTTGTCATTTTTGTTGATTTGTGGGCGAAAGGGCCGTGGCATAAAAAATCCAAAAATGAAAAAATTTGCGGATTCAATATAGCAATCAACCACAATATAGTGCACGATTCTATCTTTAACGGTGTACACGCCAGACCTAAAAACAAAGCAATATTTTTGATAGTTATCGATAATAAGGAAATGGGACGAGTTATCGAAAAAAAATAAACTTGTACAGCGTATGGTATCATCGAGCATTTTGCTTTTTATTTGAAGTCTCTAGCTTTTGTGGTTTACGAAATCCAGGTGCTTACACGGACGGACGGGCGGGGCTAGTTCAACTCAGCTCGTCGAGCTAATCAAGAATACATATACATTATGGGGTGTGGCACGCCTCCTTCTGCCTGTTACACACATTCGCACAAAAACATTATACCCTGATTTTCCATTTTTAATGGATTAAGGGTATAAAAAATCAGAAACATCATTATAATAATGATTTTAGGAAAAAAGACAAACAACTTTGATATAATACAAAATATTAATTATATTTCAATGCAGTTTATACAGTTGTAACTTTGAAAGATTCCTTTAAGTGTGGTTAGTATACAACATCTATCTCAATTGTTTTTTACCGCTCAGATTACTTAGGACAGTCGCTATTCTTTTCAATGATATTGTCTTCTTCACTTTCAAATGAAAGGAAAGTACTTTGTTTTGCCTTTGTTAGGGAGTCTGCCTGCGCAACGTGCGATCTGGCACAACTGTACCAGCTCTATATCTTATTTCTTTTCAACTGGTAGATGTTGCCTCAAAATATTGACACTCTTTTTTGTCTGGCGCTGTTATCAAGATCAAAGTGCAATATCTGGGCGAGAGCTGCGTGCTCGGCATTTAAAATGTGAGTTGAAACCCAATATGAAAGTAAGATATCCGATCTAATGGGGGACAGCTCTTAAATTACTTGCCTTATCAGCATGCGTAAGAGGACTCCGGCGTCTACAATTTTGTAATTAGTCTTGGAAGGATTAAATGGGACTAGACATGCTAACGATTTAAGAACTGGAAGATTTGTGCGTGCGTGTAGAATGATCGAGGCAAAAAGGGACGACAATTTCGATATTTTTTAATGAGTTTTCGTTTTTGTTTTAATGGGGTTTTCAGTTCTGTAGGTGCTTGTTTATATATGTTGAAATGGCTCCCCTGAAACTTGTTCGGTAAACCAAACGTGTCAACGCAACCAAACACCCCAGCTGCGAACGAGAAAGGGCGAGAGATTGAAGGAACTCGAGCTCCCTAGGGTCGCAAGTAGGAGGTCCTGACCCTTAAGCTTGCTTTTTCTACATATTTGTATATACATACATATATACGAGTGAATATACATGTATCTGTGAAACCTTAGCTGCGGTGATAAACGACGCCCCTGAGTGGCAAGCCGAAAACGAGTCTGAGACCTGTCCACGCCTCGCCAGCTCAACGGGCTCATCAATATGCACGTGTTGCCATCGAATCTGCATAGGCCACTCGCTGTCTTGTGTGGTGCGATCTGTGTGGTGCTAGTCCCCGGACCTGGTTTTTAGGGAGGGCGGCGACACTGAGTTAAACTGTAATTACAACCCCTTTTGTGCACTGCACGTGCGCTGAGTGATGGGCGAACTAAAAGAAAAAAGAATTGCTGCGACGGCAATTGCTCATTGATCCTGGTCCTAAACTAACAATGTCTGCATTCCAAGAACAGCCTGCATCTCACATACTAATTTGTAAACTAAAAGATAATTCAACATGTCGCGCTGTCTCGTGTCAAGTGCGCTGCGCTGCCTCGTCTCTTGCATGTAATATGATGACAAAAAAAAGGACCCCACATGTGTTTTCATCTTCTTTTATTTTTCTTTATTTTTATAGCGCATTTATGAGTGTGCCGCATGTGTGCACGAGTGTTACGAGTGTGTGCTATGGTGTGTTATTTTATCATTACAAAACCGCTGTGTGGGTCGCTATTCAAATGTAGTACCGATTTGTAGTTGTCGTTGTTGCTTTAACTGCAGTGCACATGACTTTATCGTTTTATCGCTATGGCTAACGGAATGGTCTGTCTGTGGGTTCTATGGATGCCGTGGGTTCAATTGGACTAGACGCGGCTCAAGTGTGAGTCGGTTCTAGGGTTACATTCGGTTGAATTTTTCGCACGCCTCGTTTGATGCTCACGCTGACCAGCGCGGAACCAGCGGAAATACCGTAGCATGGACATAGTTAACACTGACAACGATTTACTGGAAAATCCGAGTCCTGTAACTGGACCTGATTGCCGGCATTTCCCGCTTCGGTGATGTTGCTTCTATTGCTCTTGCTCTTGCTCTTTCTCTTGCTGTTGCTGTTACTGTCGCCGCCACATGTGTGAAAATTTGCCGCTCACAAGTTATGCACGTACCTTGGCGATTCACTTGGCCACTTGCTGCATGTTGTATGGATAGTACATCAGCGAGACGTGTCAGTTGGCGACGCTGCAATTTTGAAACGGCGTCGTAACGCTAAGCATCCCGTTGCGCTCAAAACGAGGTCGTCACGTGTTCAAACAAGACGATGCACGTTCTCAGTCCCAAAAACCAAGCCCTAAAACCCAATTGCTATCCCAATCCCAATCCCAATGCGTTTGTGTACGCACACACAACTGGGCCAGGAATCTAAACACGTGCAAACAATGGCAATCGGTGAGGGGTCAGGTTGTTGTTGATATACATATAGTTTTTTTTTCCAATTTTACTTTTTTTTTTGTGTGCCATAGTTTTTGTTTCGGGCTAATCTACAGTTTTGGGACCTTTAATGATCGGCAACGATAAGAAATCAGTGCACGTGTTCATCGAGAGAGCAGGTCAAGAGATTTCGTTGGAAACGATTTTGGGCCAACAACAAGGCACCACGGTAGCCCAAAAATAACCGAAAACCGCCACAGTGGTAGCTGCTATCTGTCTATCTGTAGTCTTGGGACCCCCAGCAGGGCTTTTCGTACGATCATTTATTTATTTTCTTATTTTTTTGGGTTTTTGGTTTGCCATAGAAATATTTGGTTGTTGCTATTCTATTGGATCGTATGGGCATGCACGTGGGCCATGAAATGGAAAACTAGGGGAATGAGTCAACCAAAACAGAGCCAAGGACGAAACACAATTGGAACAAACGATCGTGCATAACAATAATATGCTAGAATGATTCAACCAAAACATACGAGGCCCTAATTTATATTTCCATGAAATTCTCTTCTCTACACGTTCGTCAAACGTATCGAATTGGTTAGCTCTTTCCATTTATTTCTTTTTTTTTTGTAAGGATATTCCTGGAATTATGTGACTTCTTTATGAAGTTGATCTTTTATAACAAAAATAATTGTCGCAAAATCAAGTCTTCATTTGTGGATTGTGCGTTTGGTTTTTGAGAAAGTCATCATTCAATTTGCTAGACAAATATACAGGGACTTCTAAAGATCTTGAATGGCCAGCGCTGAATTTTGATTGGAGCATGACCTAGCACAATATTTTCAACACAAATAGTTATGAATTATTATGTCAAGTATCTATAATATAATATATTTCAATATTAGTATCTAAGCATTTAATTCTATAATAATTATATAAATATGTATATAAATTTTGTATTTTGTATTTAAATCATGTGCAATCTGGCCAATAATACAGCAGTTAGGAACTCAACCACAGCAATGTGGAAGGTTCGTCGGGTGTCAACGAGTTTAATGGCAACACCAAAGTGTGTCAATCGTCCTTTGTGGGCTTTGTTTGGACTGGACATTTTTTGATGAGTCTAAGAGACTCTGATTCATCAATAAAGATAATATGAATATAACAAACATAAATCTAATTACAGAAATCTCTTTAATTTTAAATATTTTCTTTTAACACAAAATGATCTGCTTCATTAATAATGGTAAAAATAATGTAAATAATTTCAAAGCTTGATTATTGACGATATAATACGTGTGCTCGTCTATAACGACTTTTAAATAATTTATTCTTCAATAAATAATAAAATTAATAAGTAATTGTATATCCACAGTCGATGAAATATTTTATTATCATATTTTTCTACTATTTTCTCCCATTAAATATTTATGATATTTTCAATAAATACCTACTTCAATTTTACCTACTACTACCTACTTCACTATTTTATCATTTAGAAATTTATTCTCACTTTACTCTCTACTCGCATGAAATAACAAGTGTTTGGATTATGTTTTTTATTATATACATACATATTTTTATGGTTATAATAAAATATTGAGAGTTCTTTTCGGTAAGGTTTTGTATCATATGAATAAATTACTAGCACTGAACATACTTAGGTTTGTTAATTCCTATTCAGTGACCAAGGGCACACATGAGCAGAGCTGTCTCAGAAGCAAACTTACTTTTGAATCCTCAAACAGCACAGATTGTCAGTTTCTTTGTTACCTTTTGACTATTTATTGCTTTGCTCTGCTAACAAATCCTCAGATTGTTGCCTTTACTTCTAATTAAACCTCAATAGCTGAGCTCAGCTCAAAAAATATATAAAGAACCGCACACAGAAATCAGCTCGACCAACTCCTAATAACAAAGCAAACCATATAATCAAGGATCACATCAATAGAACGACAGCAAAACCTACGTACAAACATACATATTTGGAAACGAACTGTTAACGCCAGCCTACAACTTCTCACCAGGACAGTTGCTGCTTGAATCTTAATTTGTCCCCTCTCCGTATAAAAAATATAAAACAAACTATAGCTCCAAAAAAAAAAAAGAAGAAAATGAAGAACATAAAAAAGAAACCCAACACACATGGGCTTCAAATATTTATAGTCAAGTCAAAGACAATCCATTAAGTACAGGATCGTCCCTGAAATCGTTGTCTGCCATCGTCGACGCCTCACGCGCCATCACGTGTTCAACTTGCGACAGAGCCGACGTCCAAAAAGGACAACATTTGAGCGAGTGAGTATGCATGCTCTCTCTCAGCTCCTCCATGGAAGCACACAAAGTGCCCCTTAATAAGGCGCAGAGACTGGGCCAACGGCGAGGTAGGGGTCGTCTGCTAATTGTGTGCCATCGAAATGAAATTAAAAGCAACTCCTTTGGCTTACGAATGCCTGACACGTTTTTGGTTTGAAATTGTTCTCCTTTTTCTCCTTCTTCTTCTTTTATGATCCTCCTTTTTTCTCGCTCATTTCGGGCAACGCCTCGAGGCACACACAAAAATTATAAATTTCAAATTACAGCGCATTAAATGATCCCAGATCTCAGTTTGTCCAATGTGTTTGCCTATTCAACTAGTTGATCTGGGCCTCTGCTGTCAGGCCATTAATTGTTTGAGTCGTTCAAGCGTTGAAAATTGAAAATACTCTCCCACGTTTTGCGGGGGCAACCGCTGCACACGTGTTCAAGACCCGAAAAAAAGGGATTTCTATGCCGACCAAAACGAGATAAGTGCATAAAGAGCTGCGAGCAGCAGCAACAACAACAACAGCAACAACGATAACAACATATAAAAACCAAAAGTGATCAGCAAAAAGATTCGTTTTTGTTGTTCTTGTTGGAGTTGTTGTTTTCAATAGGCTCGAAAAAGGATCCTTCGAAAAACGGTGGGAACTGGTAGAAAGTCTCGCTTCTCACGATCCTGGCGCAGGATAAAATTGCTATACATCAATAGCAGGTGGGACCAGAGCGGTGCTGTGTGCTTGTTTGCTCGGGATTTTCTCGTTTACAGTGTTTTGTCTGTGCACGTATCCTTGTACTTTCCCACACTAGCCGAGTATCTGGTGTATCTTTCTGGCTGCTTGCCTGCCTGCCTGCCTGCCTGCACGCCTCAACCCTCGTTGTCCCGAGAGCAGGTCGGCTTGGGTTTCGTTTTTGGTCCTGTGCGGGTATAAAAGGCAGACATTTCAGAGGATCAGACATCATTCGAGCACTACGCTTCGTACAGTAAACAACTCAGCAACAGCTACATCTCAGCTAAACAGCAACTCAAACATTTCAACATGTGCCAGAACAAGAACGTCATCAACAGCAACATGAACGCCAAGATCAACAAGAAATCCTACAGCGTGAAGAAGCTGCTACAAAAGATCTTCAAGCAGCAACAAGTCGAAGAGCAGCAGAACATGCACAACACACACAAGGCCAACTCATTGGAATCTCTGGAGTCCATTGAGAATAGCCGCAATGCTGATCTCGAGTCCCTCGCCAATAAATCCTGCGCTTACTCTCTGGAATCCTATGAGAACGAGGCCAATGAGCGTCTATCCGCCTCCTGCGAAATGGAGGACTACGAGCTCGAGCAATTGCCCACCGTGCCAGTACACTTTGTGCGCACCGCTCATGGCACTTTCTTCTGGACCGCCGCTTCCGATCTGCCAGCCGACAACGACCTCGTCGAGCCACTTTACTGCAGCACAGCCAACGAAATCGCCGTCGCACAGTTCCAGGATCGTTGGGTGCAAGCCTAAACAACCAACGTTTGGTCATCCAAGCACACGCAACAATGTCTTCCATTTGGGGCCAGCGGCTCCAGCTTCCTGCTTTAAAGAGTCTTCTGCTTATTTTGTGAATCCAAAACGAACAAAATTAGCTGCAAGGCGCAACACTCAATCGAGCTTTACAAAATTGTGATAAATTTTAACTCATACTCTTACAAAAATATATATACAATTGAAAAGAAAAACTACCTTTTTGTTCTCATTCCTAAATGGCATTCAATTTTCAGCTATCCCTAACAAACAAGAGACTACTTAATAACCTTTGCATAGCTGCAGACCATTGTTAAATAGTCTGGCTAATCCACTCTGTGACCAATCGATTGTTTGCTCTTGGGTCTGCCTGAACCCAAACCAAATCCCTACCGCGTCCCTATTAAGTCAGGTTTATTGTTTACGTCTTAACCTGCACACAGGTAAAAACCAATGTATGCAACAGCATCCAACAATTAGGGGTTGTTTTTTCATTCCGGCAGGTCTAACCAGTTTGTGGCATTTACCTGCGGCTAATCAGAGCTTAAACAGGCCATCGTTGATCTCGCAAAGGGACCAATTGGATCGGGCAGTTATTTAATTATTTAAAGAAGAAAAAGACGCTGTGCTCTGACACAGACTTGGTAAAAAAAGGAATCAGATATACATACTCTGTATGTATACATATGTATGTATGTTTGGCCACATTCATATTATTTTTCTCTGTAGTTGTATGTATGCATTTGTGTATCTGTATCTGTATCTGTATCTGTATCTGCATCTATTTACAGTAGCTACAAGCTCTTAATTGCTTGTGTGAAGGCAACTTCAGATATATGCTGATGTACTTGTTGCATGAAATGTGAAGAGATGTTCAACTGATAAAAGTAAAAGTCAGCACAAGCACATGTGTGTGTGGTGTGGCTGTGTGTGGCAGTAGATCACATTTGAAATCAGAGCACTGGAGGTGGAGATAAGTTAAGATATGCTTGAAAATTCATTGAATGCACACTCAGCGCATATTTAATGTCAATAGATAGGCATCAGCAAGTGACAGTGTATTTATGATCAGATGCCTCGCTTGAATTTGATATAATTATAAATCAGGAGACTTTTTAATAAGTATGCATCTGATATTAAGTTTCTGCAATTGCTTTAATCGAAAAACCACGTGTGTGGTAGCCCACATTATCGGATATCGGATCGGATATTAACTGAATATATATAGGTCATCGGGGAACTGTAAATGGAAAATAATTTATATTTATTTTTAAATTCGAGTAATGTCAGAGATTTCCCAGTTATAAGGGAAATCTGATTTGTTCCTATTTTGTAAGGTGTAGAAAAGATATAATGAATACTTTAACAATATTTGATGAAGTCTAATAAAGTAGAATTCTCAGTGACTACAACTTCTGTATTTAAGGTAAGATGCTATAGCTACTCGTGCGATTACTATCCTGGTATGTGAGTAGTTAAGTAGTTGATTGTTAATACAAGAAGAGTATTGATCCAAGTCAGTGACTACAACTTCTGTATTTAAGGTAAGATGCTATAGGTACTCGTGCGATTACTATCCTGGTATGTGAGTAGTTGTTAAGTAGTTGGTTGTTAATATAAGAACGAGTATTGATCCCAGTCTGACGGAATTCACCTAAGCTGTTCTCAAATCAGAGCACTCTGATTTTATTATTATTATAGTAAAATTCAAATTGTCATACAAATAAAATCACTTTCTACTATATGTATGACATTTTGTATTTTAAAATAATATAGTGATATAATTGCGAGTGGCAGTTACGCAATTTCATCCAATTGGCATCTAATGGGAACACGCAACCCTATTCATTGCCTGCTCTTCTTCAATTAAAACACATAGCTGCTAGTTTCGTTTAACATGAGAACCTCTTTTTTTATTTATTATTAAATCCTAGATTAACATTTATAAATTATTTAAAGCTTAATATAGTTATTTTTATAAGATGTCTTTACTTCTAAACAATGCACACTTTAAACTCTAGGAAACTTTAGCAAAAATTATTAGGATTTTGGCGCATTCCAGGTGAGTTGAAAGGCCACGTACTTTAGTCATATCACAGTTGAAATGCAAAAATTTACAGTAATTATCAAAATAAACTTAAACTTATTTAAAAACAATGCACAGTGCAACGAAATCATTGCGATTCGTTGGCACAATTTGCTTTGGAAGACAACAGATTTTGCTGCTGTTGTTGCTGCCGCCGATATTGGCTGCAGCGAACGGTTAATAGCCATTTGGAATACTAAAGATAAGATCTAGAAATTAGATGATGTCGGCAGGCAGACAGCCAGTTAATTACCACGGCCGCCAGACAGGCTCCGAGGCGCCCGACTCCTGCGAGCTAATCGACGCTGTTTCGGATAGCGCTGTGCCATCCACGGATGTCACATCGATCAGTTCGTCCTTGCCCGCCAGGAAGGCGCTGTAACTGGCTGCGGCCGCGGCGCCGTACCCGCCCAGCAGCGGAAAGGCCAGGCGTCCTGTTGCTTGCGAGAGAGATTGCTGTTGTTGCTGTTGCAGCAACTGAGTTTGCAGCTCAATTAGGCGCGTCGATAGAAACTTCATAATCTTGCGGCCAATCTCATCAGTTTGCTGCGTCTGTAACAGCACTTGTGTAATCTGATCGGCAGCATGCACATAGCCAGAGCGAAAGGACTCGACGTGGGCGGCACTGGTGCTGGAGGCAGCCACATTCCCGCCACTCGCTGCACTGCCGACGGCCTGCAGGGTGAGTCCACCACGTTGCTTCAGCTTGCGCATGTGATCCACCGTTAGCTCGAGTATGTCGGCCTTCTCGAGGCGCGTGACGTGCTCACCCTCCTGCTGCAGGCACTCCACCATCAAATCCTTGAGATCGTCTAGGCACTTGTTGATTCGCGCACGTCGCTTGCGCTCCAACAGTGGTTTCATCACCTTACGGTACTGATACGTCTTGGACATCTCCATGACCATGTTGTGATTCAAATCACGATTCACTATTCTCTGCTACAGTTTTTTTTTCTTTTGATTTTTGGCTTGATCCGAATTAGACGCACATATTCACGTCGAAATCGTATATTCTTAGGGGGCGATTGCGCGTGCGTCCCGCTTAGCGTTCCGTTCAACAGGCGGCACGTTTATGAAATGAGTGGCAAACAAGTTCCCAACCTTACTTTTATACGACGCTCTCCCAGCTCGGTGACTGACTCAGGGCTTGAGCTCCCGCATGATCGCTCACACGCATACACATGCGCGGAGCTGTGGTGGCATTCGTGCTCGCTCGGTCTCGCCTCGGTAGCGGCGCTCGGCATCGCGCATAAAGAGAGGCTACTGTTAAGTCCGTTGCAGGCACAGGTTGGGGTTGGGGTTGCCGAGCTGCCAGTCAACCGTCTGCACAGTGGGTCGTCAATAAACAAATACTTTTGCCTATATTTGGAAAAATTGGTATATTTTAGCTAATGAAATCATTAAATAATGCTTTAGTAATACTATAATTACTTGATTGCTTTTAATTATTTTACGTACTTACGAATTACATTTACATATTATATTACTATTTTCTTTAACATAACTATTTTCTTTTTTTTTTTTTCAAAAAAATAATTTACATTTTATCTAAACAGTCTTTTTACTACCTAATTGGCAGCATAACAAATTGAACATAAAGGTACAATTATTTACAGTAGAACACTACAGAAATTAACAATAACAATAACTACAAAATTAACAATAACAATAACAATTAACATAAACAATTTAACATATCTAGAGATCCTAAAAATCAATATTTTTTAATATATTTTTTCGACTGCTGATGCTACTTTTGCTGCCTACTTTTGAGAACATCAATATCTAATAAAAACTTAGAATTAAAAGGAACTTCGAGTATTTTTATATGATAGTAAAAAAAAAGCATATATTTTTAAATATTTAATAATACTATCTTATATAATACGATAAAGTTTTCATAGATATTTAATGTCCACACTTAATATTTTAATGATCCTTAAAGTATGCTGCAATTATCCTGTTCAATATAATTTGAGAAAATATAAATAAGCATAAATAATAATAATAATAATATACACGGGGATTCCTAGTCGAAGAACTGATCTAGATACTCGAATCTAATCTAGGAAACAAGAGAAAGAGACAAAGACTAAATATGTTTTACCCTCTGGATCGACGAACAAAGCATCGAATTAATAGTTATAGTTAATAGTTACAGGCTATTAATAATAATAATAATTAAGGTTTAGTGCTAATACAAAGAAACTACAAAAATAATAATATAAAAAGAAAAGAGATCGAAAATAAATCGGAGTTTACTTAAAATATATTTTTTACATAATTATTAATCTGTTGAATAATATATCAACTGCTTTTGCCAATTCAAGTCTCATTGGATTAGTATTTACTATTTATTACATTGCGCCCACTGTGCGCTCTTTGGCACATTATTGCGACAGTTTACGTAGCAGAGCGACTGTTGATCCGCTGCATTGGGCGAGCATGAGCGAGAGAGCGTGCCCTGTTGCGCTCTGGCGCGCGTCGTCTTCAAAAATTGATTGCCGAGTGAGGCGTCGCGTCGCAGTCGAGGCATTCGGATTTTGGACTTGGAATGAGAATGGGTCTGCGCGTGGCTCTCAGCTTGCCGTTGCTGCCGTTGCTGCCGTCGCCGTCGCCGTTGCCATCGTCCAAGTCATACTTATTGTCAATGATGACAGTTGCGCTGCTGCTTCAACGGCGGCTCCTATTCGTCGTCTGTAGCTCTTTGGTGCTCTCACTTGCACACACACAAACACACACACATACTGACATGCATGTGCACAAATGGGAGCCTACTGCATGTATGTGTGTGTTGTGTTGTGCCTACTTTACGAGACCGTGGGAAACAGATTTGTCGTGTGTTTCCCACACGTTGGACGGATGGCTGGATTGTGATGCGATCCGATGGATTGCTGAAATGTTTCGCTGCTTGTTGTTGTTGTTGTTGTAGTTGCTGCTGCTGCTGGTGCTGCTGCTGCCGTTGCTGTTGCTGCTGATGATTGCTATAGCTGTTGCTGTTGTTGTTGCCGCTTGTTTGGGGGGCCTTAACTCGCGCAATTATGTCGCATGCTTGGCTGATGATGATGACTGCGACAACTACGACTACAAAACTATAACAACAACATTAAGTGGCTAGCGTTTCGTTGAAGCGTATCGATTAAGCGTAGCAGTCTCCAGCCTTTTTTACAGCTTCTCGGGCGTACCCGAAATCTTTTGCATAGCTAAATGTTGTCGCCGTCAACGCTCAACGCAATAAACTTCAACATCCGGTTGTCGTTCTAAGATGATGTTTTATTTCATCTTTTCGCTGATCTCGGCTACAGCTACTGGGCAGCTGGGCAGCTGGACTACTGGAAGCTCTTAAGAGGCACACACATACACACACTATGTGTATAAAATGTTGCCTGTTTTTTATTTATCACCAGCACAGCAATATGACACTTGTGCTTTTTTCATTTTTTTTTTGCCGGCCCCAGCAGTTCCCATGATGCTGCAGAATCTCTGGTTTGTTTGTTTGTCTTTTGGCCATGACTTCCGTTAGCAGCTGCTTGCTTAGCTGCTGGCTAGGGCTTTTTTCTGCTGACTTCGAACACAGGCAGCAATAATAACGGCTTCAGCAATGACAATTACAACAATAACAGCTTCAGTTTACAAGCGGATTTAACTTTCAACTCTGTTGTCACACGTGTCGTATGAGCAACGCAGTTGCATCCACTCCCGCGGCGCATGCAAAGCACACAGCCGTACACACACAAACACACACATACACACACGCAGACACAGAAACAACGAATCACAGCAGCCACAAGCCACAGCCAAAAACTATTTTCAACTAACCTCAATGCACACTAATTGCTTGTCATATATATATTTTTAAGCTTTGCGCTAACTTTTGCACAAACTTGTTGCTGCGCTGCCTCGTTGCCCGTTTGGTCGCCTGCCGTGTGAACCAAAAGCCAAAAGCCAAATGGATGCCTGTGGCTAAAAGAGTGAAAATCGCTGAAGCCTTAAATCGAAGTCAAAATACTCTAATAAATAAAAAAAATCTTGTTGCCTTATCAATCAACACAGATACAACTACTATGCACAATATAAGCCACTTATCAATAGACTGAAAATCGTTATCTATTTCTTTATTTAGAAATTTGACTTACATTACATGACCTACAACATTTTTTACTTTTTCATATCATGTTATTATTTTGTCATAGGAAGCTTTTACTGCAATTACAATTTTAAATAGGAGAATAGAAACAACTTGATCTGGTATAAACGTAAAATTAGTTAAGAAGGAATAAAGCTTAAAGCTGAACTTGGCTCTCAAAATAACTATAAATAAATTGAATTATATTTTATATGTGATTCTTCGACTTTTATTATAATATGAGAAAAAAATTAATTTCATCAAAAGGCCCAAGTCTAAGTGTTATGCCCAAAGAAAGTGTATTGAATAGCAAAGACACCAACTTGGCGTTCGACTATCCCATCTACCAATAAGGCGTTAAGGCAGGCGCATGCGCAGCTCGTTTAAAGTTGCAGTTGGAATTGAAGTTGGCTGGCAGCGTCTGTAGTTGCAGTCGTAGACATACATAGACGTAGTCATAGTCAGAGTCGGAGCCGGAGTCGGAGTCAAAGTCGCTTTCAATTTAGCAAACGTGCAGTTCAAAGCTAGGCGCTGATTGGGGGCAAATGTGCGGGGCAACGATGCCATCGTCGTCGTCACCAGCGTCGAGTTCAAGATTAATGGCGGCCAAAGCGATGGAGACGGTGGCTCACAAGCTGCAGGCGTGCGGTGTACACGCGATTGGCACGAGTTTGTTGCATTCGGCCCCCGGCTAGGCAGCCAGCCAGACAGACAGACAGCCAGCCAGCCAGCCAGCCAGCCAGCTAGCTGGCCAGGCTCTGTTGTCGTTTCAGATGGACTGGGCTGACTAGTTTTTCGAGACTAGCAGTTGTGTGGGAAAGAGCTAAAGGACTGTGTGTATTTATGTGAAATCAGGTCACGGCCTCATTAGATCTGCCTTTGTGCGGAGCGTGTGAACAACATGTCATAATCCCCTTGGCTAGGATCGAGGAACGTAAAATGAACTTATCAGCGCCGGGGCTGAGAGCCTTGATTATAAATGACAACAAACAGGCGAACAAGTAGCAGTAACAGCTGCTCTCGACAACATCAGCACCAGCACCAGCAGCAACAACAAAACACCAAAAATCACAAGAAAGGAAACAAAAATAACAACAACAATAGTGCCCGAAAACCCAAAAACCCGAACAACCCAAGTGAAATTCTTATAAGCCCTTTCCCACAGTCGCAACGGTGCGCCGCCTGCGCCAGGACGGAAATGCACAGTGTCTTAGTTTACAGGGGCCACAATGGAACAGGTGCAGCTACTGGCCCCAGTGAGCACTTCTACATCGAAATGGCTACGTCACTGCTTCAGCTGGACAAGCAGCAGTAAACCAGCAACAACTACTGGGCCCTGGCTCTGGCTCTGACTGTGGCTGTGGCTATAGCTCTGGCTGCGGCATCGGGTACCGTGTGAATGTGAAAACAAAGTCAGTCGTGCATAAATGACGGAACTGGCAGTGCACAGTGGTGCCAAAGCAATTTGTTGCCAGCCAAAGGAATAAAACGGGGAATATTAATGACATTTGACTTCTCTAATGATAAGGTATTGAGCTTCGTATGTACAAAATATATACATTTAACTATTCGAATGCTCAAATCTATTTCAGATATGTTAAAAGAGGGAAATTTTAAATTATACCTTAGCTAAGGAATCAAAACATGTTTTCAATTTTATTCAATGTTGTCAAAAATTTAATAATTTAATACCTCATTTGATGTTGTCTTTCGACTACTGATTAAGTTTATGTGTGCTTTTAGTTATATTCTGACAATCAATTTAATGAACAATAAGGCGATTATTATAGAACACTCATAGTTGTCGAAAATATATTTTAATAGCATAGAAAGTATAGACTTATTGGACAATATTAATAATTTGTGTTCAATTGTCATCCAATCAGTTGCTTTACAGCTATTGCACCACTGTGCCAACGGCATCGTCTTCATCTACCTGCATCCAAAACTCATCAAGCGGCCCTTGTCGATTGTACGTGCATGGGAAAAGTACACACAAGCTTGTGGATTCCTGTTGGAATTTATTTGGGAAATACGCGCACATAAAAAGCGGCTCCCTCTCCCTCATCGTCATCGATGAGAAGTGTCTGCACGTGTGTGTGTGTGTGCATGAGAGTGCACTCAAATTTCGTACGGTGCTCGGCCTGCTTGGCCTGGGCTCGTGAGATCAGCCGGCATACGATTTCACTCTTGACTGGCCATTGGCAGCGCTGCGGCAGCGCCTCATATATAAATATGAGCGCCGGCTGGCGCAGCAGCATCAGAAAACGAACGACTCTCGCGAGGTGCGCACACGCAACAACTCGCTGCTGAACACAACTAACTTGAACGAGTCGAGCAAAGCTTCCACGAAAGCTAACGCCATGTATCTGGATACAAAAAACCTGACAGCTAGCAGCACCGGCACCGGCAGCAACACAACAGCAGTTTTAATGGCGCCCAAGGCGGGGAGACGCATGCGCAAAGTGTGGCAGCCACTGCGACGCCTGTTGACAGTGGGCGGCAAGGGAAGGCCCACCTCTCAGCCGCATCCCAACAATGTGGATCTCAACAATACGCAACTATTGCCTCAGCTGGACTCGCTGCAAACAGATGACAACGACAGCAGCAAATCAACGCCCGATGAGTCTATTAACAAGTTCGCTGACCTCACTTTACAGCAGGTGCCTGAAGATCTAATACAAACGCCACCACCGCCCAATACACCCACGCTGATTAGCAGCGTCTACGTGGAGAAGGCCAGCACACAGAGCTGCAACGCCTGCCATCATGGACGCAACTGTCAGCACACACATCACAACAACAACAACAACAACAGTCATAATGCCCACAGCGCAAACTTAACCGCAGTGCCCCAGTCCACGCCCACATATGATGTCACGCCCACAGCCACAGCTACAGCTACAGCCACGCTGTGGGACCTGCCGCTACCACTGCCGCTACAGTATATTAGCACCGACAACGGCACCTTCTTCTGGGCCAACACACAGGAGCGCATCGACGACGATCTACTGCACGCCTGGCTCTGTCAAAGCTTCAGCCAATTGCCAGGCACGCTTTGCTAGCTCCACTCAAGCTCCGAATGTGCTCCCTATAACAGATCTCATTTTGGGTAGCTCGTGTCTGGACCTCGCGCCGAGTCAAACAGATGACAGACAGTCGAAGGCCAGTCACATGCACTCAAATTCTTATTAGTTATTTGTGCACACAATTATTTATTTTCTTGCGCAATATTTACTTTGTCAATGTGATATCAATTTGCAAATAAATGAAAAACTATTTCAAATATATATACGAATTTATTCTATCGATACAAATCATTTTTGAACCTTTTTTTTCTATAATTGTCAGTCCACAAAAAAGACAAAAGACAAAAAAATATTTATACGATATATCAAATTATTATTTATATTAAATTAATTTTTGAACTCATTTTCAAACAATTTATTTCCAATACAAAACTATTACAAATTGAATTATAAATTTAGAAATCATCGAATTCGATAAATTATTTAGATCTGATCAAATATAAAAATTTAAAAAAATATATATTAATATTGTTTTTAATTTTATACATATATATTAGGTTTAAATAAAAAAAATGCAAGACTTCCATTAAATTAATAAAATAAATTTTAATTAGGCAATTATTAGAAATTGTTTAAAATTTACATTGATCTAAAATTGATTTACATCAGATCCTTTCATAGAAACATTGAAGTCAAAATATGCAATATATTATATTTCAATAAAAAATTTAAAGTACAAACAAAAAGTTTTTGAATCCTTTTAAAGTAACTTTAAACATAATATACCTATTTTTCATTGTAAATACATTTAGGGTTTTTCAAAAGGAACTATTTTGATTAATATAAGTGAAGTCGAATTTGTCATTGGAAGCTTGCCAAAAATAAAACTTTCATTAGTTGTAGAAATTAGGTAAGGTATAAAAGTTGATGTAGCTGATATTTGTAATTAATAATATATCAGTATATATGTTAATATATATCTGACTGAAAATATTTTTCCGATATTCAATTTACATAGATATTTATCTTTTAAAGATCGTCAATCGTTGAGTAAGGCACATATGCTCTTGCTTAAGCTATAAATTTAACAAGTCTCAGCTTGCAGAACGCGCAGAAGTTTTGCAGCGTTGACGCCGGTAGCCATGAGGGCGCAGTTGAAGATTTCCAAGGAGCAGTCGTTGGGCACGAGGCCGCGGTACTCGCCGTTCGACACGCACAGGGGCTTGTAAATCATGGGACAGGGCTTGAGGCAGCCTGCAGCATCCAGTTTAATATTCAAATGCTTGTCAAGATTCTCCACCTCCTTGGACGTGCACCAGGCCATATCAGTTGCAGCGTAGGCTAAACGAGAGACCATTAGAAATCTGGAACAGCAACAATTGAATTTCGACTTAATTACTTACTCGTCTGAGCATTGCGTGCGCGGCGACAGTTGCTGGCCTGCAGATTGCAAAAGCTGGCGAACTCCTTCATATTGAAGCCATCCGTTCCGCACACCGGCTGATAGATGGCTGGGCACATTTGTGGGCAATCTATCTCGTTGGTGGACACCGAGTTGGCAGTTATGGTGGCGACGAGCGCCAGGCAGCAGCAGAGCGACAAAACTTGCGAATTCATTGTGCAAACTTTTATGTATTCTTGGGAAAGTGTGTTGTAAATATTTATATATGTATGTATATATTAATATTTATTTTCTTCTCTATATATTTTCCTTAGTTGGCTTAGGTTGCGTGGACGACGTGTGCTGTTTGGTAGTTGTGGCTAACAATTGCTGTGACTGTTCAGAAATTCATTGATTTTTATATATATTGCTGCCACTTCAGCGGCAATTCAGTCGCTCTTATCAGCAGCGGACTGATAAGGCAATTGCGTATCTACAAATGCGACAACCGACGTGTTTATTTTCAGTCTACAAAGTTCTGGCTCGTACCATGAACGAGGTGAGTAACAGTTTGTTATGCTCTAATTGGCGGGCCTGTCAACCTTAGGCCAACAACCATTAGCCATCAATCGATCGGCAATCAGTAAGAACCGACATCTTTTTGTTCTTTTGTCAGTTGGTATCTTGTTTATCACATCTGCACCATATTTTAGACATTTTTTGTTTTGTTTTTTTTTTTTTTTGAGATAAATTCGGGGAACTATTTGCCATAAATACATCAAATGCTAAATGTTGCCACCACAATATATGCAGTGTCATCAGTGCGCATTTTTTTTACCCATTCTGAATCTTGGGAGTCTGTGCTGTTTACGTAAACAAGGTACATCTTATTCGGAATAGATATAGTTACATATTTTCATCAGAAATCAATTGTCGTTACACATTTCCCTTGAATTTCTTGACGGGTGTTTGAATGAACATTGAGCTAATGAAAATATAAACACATATTAATTATTAAAAGTTGAAATTGAAAGCATTCTTCACACGAAACACAAACAACAATCGCTTGACCTATAGAAGGAGCTACCTATCTATTACCTATATAATTGGATCTCTCTCGCATCTATAGAAGTTGATTGTGGCTCAGTCTTTAAAGCGCAGGAGTTATTGTATGATGCGGAAATGTATTGAAATTTATTTGTGTGGCTTTGCCATTTAATAGTGGCTCAGCGCAGTCGGTTTATCAAGGTTACGCACAAGCCATGACCAATCGTCAATAAATCTTATTGTTTTTTTTTTTTTTTTTGGTTTGAACCCGTTTGACAGCACTCGCCGATGCAGCCGAACGATGTAGTCATTCACAGTGGTCATTTTGCTTAGTCTTAAACTTGTTTAACTGATTGGCCATAGAAATGAACACCAAACAATCTATCAATAATGTCTTCAAGCTGCAACGCACGAAAGTATGCTTTAAAAAATATAAAGCCATGAAGGACTAAGATTCAACATTATTTATGAACATTATTATTTTTGTTTAACCATCGTTATATATTCTTTATATATTTGTTTAAATTTAAAATTAAGTATTTGTATTTTAATTTTTTATTAAATTAAAAAATTTTTTTTTTAAATATATATATAATAAATTAAACTTATTGAAATTATTCACTTTATTCACCTAAAATGTATTCAAGTTAACTTTAATAACTATTATTTTAGCATTGTTATATTATATGAATTAACATGAAAAACCATTAATTTTGTATTTCTTGTCTCTTCACTTGGTTTTCTATGTAGCTACATTTTGTGTATTCCGGCTGCCCACATTATCCCTCATCAATTTAATGGTAACATTGCAGCGGGCTAATTTGTGGCAACGATCGCCACACACAAAGTGTTTAGACGACGACAACAACAACAACAACATTAAAGTCTCTGTCGCAGTCACAGAACTGAGCCTAATCACCGTTTAATGTGTTCACACACTTGTTGCTCGCGGCGCCCTTAGCTAACAGCCAGCTCGAGCATAGACATGGTCAAAGGCCTGAGCAACAATGTCTTAGCTGCTGCTGCGGTTGCTGTTGCTGCTGTTGTTGATGTTGTTGCTGTTGGTGTTGGCCAATCAATGACCGCTAAGCGCATGCCGGTCACGCACGCGAAGGCCGCCTCTGAGTTGTCGCTGAGAATTGGGCACAGAGGCGTGCATTAAACCCCAGTTCAGCAGGCCCAGTACACCTGTGCCAGGTCTACCCAGCACTCCAATCGCCGCGACAGACACAGAGACAGAGCGGCGCATCGTGGGCATACGACACATTGTAGGCATGCCGTATGCAAGTCTTTTCTTATTTTATTTTTGTATGTGTAGCGCTCGCTTGTAAATGCAAATGAATAGAGGTAGCCGGGCACAAAGATCCCAATCGCAGCAGTGGCAATCATCATAAGCATTATCAACATCAACAACGGCATTCCATGGAGGTTCTTTCTTCCAAGTCTTCGCCGCTGCGCATACGAAATTAATTATGCGCTGTCGGAGCCAATTTAACAGAAACTTCTATAGCTACTTAATTTACGTCACGGCGCTACCAGAATTTTATTCATTTCTCTGATTCTTTTTCAATTTTGTCTGACACCAATTTGCATTTTAAGTGTAGGAGAAATGCGTAAGTGATTGATAGAGCGAAAGAGATGGCCTTATATAGTAAGAAAGAGAGGGAGTAAGAACTACAGAGGGTATGAGAACGATTATCTTTTGCGGTACTGTTTTTATGCCCAATTTGAACGTCCGCCTCGAAACGCCTTGGCATGCGAGCTTAGCGTGTGTGTTGCTACAGTGACTGGCCCGTGACTGGAAGGTGTTGACGTCTACATGTTGCATTTTAATTGTGGCTTTTGATATGGGTTTTTCCTCAGCACTACGAGCACCAATACCGTCACCAGTTCCTTCTCCTGTCGTTTGTCTGTTTTCTTCTTTCTAGAAAAGCACATAAATAAGTTGTACGACACGCGGCGACAAGCCCGTGCAAGAAATTGCCGTGAAGTTATGCACACCATCGCCTTATTTGGGCACACAGGTGGCGGTGGCCTTACCCAAGGCAAGTGACAACTGCAATAATATGATGGCATCGCAACCGGAGTGGGAATATTTCATATTGGCTGGCTGCCAGCCGAGCCAATAGCCAAATGGAATGCATGCCATAAAATGCGCAGAGTCTGTAAAGGTTGTTCAAGGCAAGGTTGACTTATGAAAGTGTACAATGTGAGGTGTTTTTTGAGTTAGCATCTAATTTACAGATAATTAGCTCTTATAGAGAAGAAGAAATAGAGAGTGAGAGAGAGAAAGAGTGAAATTGGAATATATGCTATCTCATAAAGATCATACAAATGGTGATAAAATATGAAAAATATTTATTACAAAATTGTCTTTAATATGGTCTAGATTCTTCTAACAAGATCCATTACTTTTCTTTAATAATCACTAAAGCGTATATTACTTTCTTCTTTCTTTAATTTTTCTAATGTCTAATTTAAATCAATTTCAGCAGCGTTTTGAGTCACTGACAAAAACAAGAAGAGAAAACAAAAACATTTCAAAACAAGAACTTGCATTCAGCACATCAAATTCCTCAGCTGTATCAATTGCTGATAAAAGTCATTTCGTTAACATCGCCTATATAAGAAGACAACAACAAATTGCTTTGAAATGTAACTAGAAAGAATGCGTCGCATCCAAAATTATAAATACATTCATCTCTTATCTGTCACGTAGCCGAATAGAACATAGTTTATGAGTCAACTAGAATCTTGTATCGTAAACATGTTGTGGCAGCCACTCAATTGTCTGGAATGCCATACGTCGTAACAGTGCTCGAATACATCTTTAAGGATGTTCATAAAATGTGTTGAGACTCTGCTTCGATCGTAAAACTGAAATGCCAAACTCAAACCCAAAACCAATTAGAAAGCAAATGTAATTTTTGTTTTTATATCTTTTCTTGTATTTTGTAAAATATCTGTTTTTTTTTAAAGCTGTCATTCTCTATCACAATGTCTTAAGATCTAATGGAAGCGCTGGATTCGCCGAGTAGAGTTAAGATTAAGTACGATGCTGCCGCTGTTGCTGCTGCTACTATCACAATGTTACATGCATTTAAAGCTTGTTGAAGTTTTGAAGGTTGTGGACGTGGGCTTCAAATTTAAGCCTGGGCCCAACGATCCTGGTACTGCATGAACGGATGCTGTTGGCTGGAGTAGCAGTAAGCGGGCTGCAGCAGATCAGCATCGACGCTGGCGACTGGCTGCAGATTGGTCGTCCAGAAGAAGGTGCCAGCCTCGGTGCGAGCAAAGCGTACGGGAACATAGATATCCTCCTCGCTGTCGAGCTCTTGCTCCTGCACCAGCTGAGCCAATTTCTCGTTGGCAGCATTCTCGTCGATTTCGGCATAGTAGACCTCCTCGACCTCGGCGTTGCGCAGATTGTCCACTGATTCAAGGGATTCGAGCGAGTTCTGGCGACGGTGCTGTTGTTGTTGTTTCTGCTGCTTCTTGAAGAACGTCTTCAAGACTTGCTTAATGCTGTAGCTGGTCTTCATTTTGTTGTTGTTGTTGTCTTTGTGGCTGATTGCGACTTGTTGGCACATTTTTAAATTTGAAATGGAAATTAGATTGTGTGTGTTGTGCTGTGTGTTGCTTGAAACGCTGACGATGTCAGAATGATTTCCAAACCGAAAGGCAACCGCTTTTATAGCCGTTCGCACCGCTCGTCGGCAGCGCAGCCAAACAAAATGCATTTCCTGTGGCCGCACTCACAAGCAAAAGAAGAGAAAGAGAGACACAGTTAAGGAAACGTAGAAAGACCCTCTGACAGACACGCGTGCGTGGTACGCACCTCACCCTCATTGAAAGCGACCGTGGCGAGAGAGATAAGATGGTTAGCAGGTTAGCTGGTGAGCGAGCGAGAACCTGAAATTTGAAGCCGAGGCTTCGATAAGGGCAGTGCAGGTAGCCAGAGACGAGCCTGTTTTCCAGTGTGTAGGAAGTCGAGAGTCGCGACTCACTAAGGAAACGTAAATGTACCCCCGATTTCAGAAGGACAGATAGAGACGGAGAGAGACAGAGAGAGAGAGAGGAAAAAGTGCAACATTTCGGTCTTATGAAGTGTGGGAAACAATTTTTCGGGACCCTAAAAATGTTGAAGGAAATATATTCAAGTGTCTTTGGCTTCGAACCGAATAACAACAGGCAGGTGTTCCTTAGTAAAATTTCTCACGACTCGAAGGAAGACAGGACACAGAAAACGAAGCCCTGTATTTGTGCATGGGATCATCATACGGTTAAAAGGAGTGCAAATTGTTGTCCTAATAGGCAATCAACATAAAGGCTCTATACCCGAGGGTATATCTGTGCCCGAACGAAAAAGGAATATAAAAACTATAAGAACCAAAGCCAGCATTCCCACGCATTGCCACAACATTCGTCCTGCGGTTCTGCTATATTTGTATGGGCATTTCAAATCACTTGTTTTCGATATTCAACTTTCCCACACGGATTTCTTTCGTGGTGGAACTCGAACTCGATCTCGAACTTGAACTCGAACCCTGCGGCAATAAATGTGGCTGCCACTTGTCTTCGATTTCAATATCAATGCGCCCTTATTTGACGCAGACGCTGACGCTCCCTTGTGAATTCTTATAGATATTTTAATTAATTTTTATTCTCCCTGGCGTGTTTGTTCACGATGTACTTGATGCAGGGGGCAAAAAGAAACAATCTACACACATCGTTCAGATGCGAGACTCACAGAAGTGTGTGTGAAGCGCGCTGGCTGTTGCTTGGGATCAATGTTGCAATAGGAGCATATCTTAGGGATACTTTTTTAATGACATTAGATAGCGGCCAGGGGGGACTGAAATTGGTCTCTGTTTATTTTATCGCTGCAGCTAATGGACTGAGTGTGTGTGAAATGCCTTTAAGACATGCTGACATTGATTATCAGGGAAAAGAGTTGAGAGTTGGAGCGCCTGCATGTGTCATTGGGCCGACCGAGGGGGGTTGACAGCTCACACTTTAGCTCTTGGGGGTGCAGCTGGCTGTAAGACTTTTTGTTATTATAAAGTTGCGTCTCGTCCCAGGCCCTGTGGTAATATGATATGTGCACTTGAGCAACTGAAGCCTCCAGCGGTCTGAAGATAATGGGCAACGTGCCAAGTGCTCACATACTATGTGTGTGTATTCAGACATACAGCGCAAACAGTGCATCATAAAACGCGAGCCACGGCAGCCATTCACGAATGAGCTGACCGAAAGTTGTGGCCGCTTGCCGGGTCAGGCGGTGGGTCGGGGCTCGGTGGGGCGTGCCGGGTCTTTTATGTGATCTTAGCGAGTATGTGCTGGCATCTACAGCAGCCACAGCCACAGACGCTGACGCTGACGCAGCAGCCACAGTCTCAGCTTCGCTTTGGCGGATGGCAAACTGGTTTCCAAGCTGAGCTACGACCATGGCTATAACTACACGTAAGATACTCAACGGTTGGGGTATGACGAACAAATGTGTAAAGTATTAAACAGACTAAAAAGAGAACTACAAAAAAAAAAAAAAAAAAAAAAGAAGAAAAAAAAAAGAAAAACAAAAGCGTCGACCGCATCCTAAACAGCGGCCAGCAACGACTCGCCAAACAGCAACAACAACAACAACAACAACACGAGGCAACAGCCACAGCCACAGCAGCGGCAGCGGCAACGAGCCAGCCCCAACCAATCTTTTCAAGTTGATCCCCATCAAGATATTATTTGACAGCAATGAAACGACTGGCACGAGTTTGTTTCCCACGGTCTGGCACTGCGCATGTGTGTGTGGCTTGTCGAGTATCTGTGAGTGCCAATGCACTCCCCCCACTGCTCCACAGCGCCTTTTGTCGGTATGGATGGGTTGCCCCTGTCTCTGTGTGGGTTGCTGGCGGCGTTATGGAGCTGTCGGTGCGGTGCGGTCTCCAGGGGGGAGCGAACACATTGCTGACGCTGCTGGCTCAGGCTCTGGCTGTGTCTCTGTCTGTGGCTGTGGCTGCTTTTCGCGGCGCAATAAAGTTGAAAGCGCACTGTTGGATATAAATTAATTCAACAACACGCTATAGTTGTTGTTGTTGCTGCCCGGCTTGGTCTCTGGGCTTGGGCCTGTGCCCGTGCTTGTGCCTGTGCGCCTGTGCACGCTCTCGTACTGTTGTTGCTGCCCCAAAGTTGGTCGCCGGCGCAGCGGGGGCACTAAAATTCGCGCGTGCGTATGCCATCGATAAAAAAATAAAAATTGTTTTACAAAAATGAACGAAAAAAAAAGAAAAACGACCAAAGCGGGAGAAATGAGGTCTTCGTTGGGCTTTTGCTGAGAATCGATGTGTGTAAGTGTGTGTGCATGAGCTCGAGTGTGTGGTGTGTGGTGTGGGTATTTAAGTAGGTTTTGAACGACTATGAGGAATGCGCTACGCCGGGCATATTGCGAAACCGTATTGACTCACAGTGCGTATGAGTTATGACAAATGCAATTAGGCCTTTGGTCTGAGCCGTATTAAAAACGGGACGATTTCGCTCCAAGCACGAAGTGTGATTATTCAATTATCAAATTATATTTACGATCAGTTGATCTCATTACAATTTCTTATAATTGCTTTTAACTAATTTGATTAACTTAGCAAATTTCACAAAATCTAAATATTATAAGAAATGTACATAATTTTTAATTTTTACTGTTTTTGCATTAATATTAAATAAACTTTAAAAATAAATTTAAATAAGATTCAAATTAGTCCCTTGGATACTCTCATTAAAAGTTATGAGCAAATTAAATGAGTATAATAATAATTTGATGTAAAGCTTAATAACAGAGGAGCTAATATAATTCTTATATTATAATTTTATATTAAATAAACTTTAAAAATAGATTTAAATAAGATTCAAATTAGTCCCTTGGATACTTTCATTAAAAGTTATAAGCAAATTAAATGAGTATAATAATAATTTGATGTAAAGTTTAATAACAGAGGAGCTAATATAATTCTTATATTATAATTTAATGTACATATATATTTTAGACTTATATAAAAATAAATAAATGTATGTTATTTTTTTGTTTTTTGTGATTATCAGCTAAAAAAAAATTAAGTGCTTAAGGTGAAGATGTATCAAAATTCTGATTGAAGTCATAATTTCAAATGACCATGCTTTGAATATTATTGAAAGAAACACACGACAGATCTAATATCCAGTGCTTGCAACCCTCATGAAATCGAACCCAATTACAACACCCCTATTCTCTTGTATAAACCGCGTTTTTTACAACACTAACACAATCAGACACTTTTCACTCTCAGTCCAATTAGCCATTTCCGGAGCAGGCAGCTTTTTGACAGCGACGCGCTCGCGCCTCACTTAATGGACAACAACAAACAACAAAAACAACAACGGCAGTCCGTCAAAATGAAGATGAGGCTGTTTACATTTGTTAACTGTAGCTCATTTGAAATGCGTACAAAACGCTAACTTAATTTGTCTTGTGCCCCGTTTGTTGTTTGTTTTTTATTTATTTATTTTGAGTTTGTCGTCGCTGTTGTTGTTGTTGCCTGACGCTGATGATGCGCCACTTGTGTTGTCATATTGAATGTGATTTCGTCGGTTCGCCACTTCTAATTATGTGTTGTGAAATTGGAGCTGTGTGTGCCAATGATTGCTATTAATAGTTGAATTAGAGATATGATACATACGACCTATAGTTGTGAATTGTGAATGAATCACAGCTTGAAGCCGTGCCAAATATGTATAAATATGTGCTAAAAAGTTCGAATCACTCGTGACGTGACAAACGCCTCAAACACCCCACGAGCCACATACTGCAGCCCATAACAACAACATTTATAGCGTGTGCTAACAACAACAGCAGCAACAACAACAACAACAACAAAAACAACAATGGCCAGCATTGAGTCAAAACTGACTTTCGCGCACACGTCGCATAAAATGCTTTGCCTCTTGCCCAGTCAAGCCGGTAATTGTCTACAAATGGTAGAAGTAGTCCGAGCCATAAGCCGTACCCAAGTCAAAAAATGAAAAAATAAAAAAAATACAAATATAAATACACACACACACACACACAGGGGAGCACTACAGAGTGAGCGAGAGAACAGATCCCAAAGCCCGAGCATTGGTCGTCGCAATGGGCAATCAAGAATAATCATGTAAACGAAAAGCGTAATGCTTGGCCCACGAAGCCCACGATCCCAATCAATGATCCATAAAGCGTTAAAAAAAATACAGACAACAAAAACAAAACAACAAAAACAGCCACAACACAACAAAAAAACTGCTATGCGATGACGATTCCACAATTATCAGCGTGCCATAAGCTACTGCAAGGGTGAAGGCGAAGGCGAAGGCGAAGGCACATGGCAAGCCGAAGCCAAGACAAGACTCAAGACGAACCAGCGCACACTAGCAACAGCAGAGAGCTCAGAGCTCGAGTCCGAATACCCGGCCACATACAAATGAATTGAAATGCAAACATCTTGTTATGGATGGAAGGCATGTGCTCGCTTGGCTGCCGCTCTGCCACAGTCAGAGCTCTTAAGGCGGGCCGTCAGACCAGGCCCGACGTACAGACGGACAGCCAAAGACCCCAAGCATGCACAATCAGAAGAAGTCAAGCCGGGCTGCCAGCCGTCGTCGTCGTCGTGGAAATCGGCTGCGAAACAGTTTCCCACGGTATAACAATCACAACTCACACAACAGTACACACACACACACACATAGCCAAGTACATGCATACAGCAAGATAGAGGCGCAGCCGCTCAAGTCATTTTATTGCCCTCGCACACACACAAACGAGAGGGTGAGAGAGCGAGAGCGAGAGCATGCGACGTTGGCTGCGCGAACACACAGCGCATACGTAAACAGAAGCCAGCAGCCAGCAAGCAGCAAGCACCAGGAGCAAGGGAGAAAGGAACTCAAAAGTTGGGTTGCGCACGAGGCAAAATGCACATCTCGCTCGCACTCGCTGCCGCAACGAAGCGCGGCCCGAGCCTATAAAAAGCACGACGCAAACAGCGAGCTGAATCATTCAAAGCCACGACTTTGCGGCGTATGCAACACGCTGGTGGCAACGCACAATAAATTCAGGGAGTAAATACTCAAGACCAACTGTGGATTACGCGTGAAATCGTTGAGTTGCCCGTAGACAACATGGTGCTAGAAATGGAAATGTCCAAGACTTATCAATATCGTAAAGTGATGAAACCTATGCTGGAGCGCAAGCGTCGTGCGCGCATCAACAAGTGCCTTGATGAGCTGAAAGACATAATGGTCGAGTGCCTGACCCAGGAGGGCGAGCACATCACCCGCCTGGAGAAGGCCGACATTCTGGAGCTGACCGTGGAGCACATGAAGAAGCTGCGCGCTCAAAAGCAACTCCGTCTGGGCAGCAGCTCGAGTGCCAGCATCGCCGGCGACTCGAAACTGAGCATTGCAGAGAGCTTTCGTGCCGGCTATGTGCATGCAGCTAATGAGGTGTCCAAGACTCTGGCTGCAGTTCCCGGCGTCAGTGTGGATCTGGGCACACAGCTCATGAGTCATCTGGGCCATCGACTCAACTACTTGCAAGTGGTGGTGCCCACTTTGCCCATCGGTGTCACTGTGCCGCTGCAGACAAACGATGATCTGAGCAGCAGCAGCAGCAGTAGTCCATCTCCTGCTCTGGTCACGCCACCACCCTCAGAGTGTGGCAGCGCCAGCGGCAGTTGCAGCCCAGCGCCCAGCGAAGCCAGCACCAGCTCCAACAGCACTGGACCCATGTGGCGTCCATGGTGAACGCATTGCAGGCGGCAGCCTTGAAGCACAAGGCGTTGACAACTCACTCACCCACCCGCTTGGGACAGCTGTTCGCACAGGCGCGCTGGATTGGAAACCGTGCGCCGACAGTTCTACTGAAAAAAACATGCATCCATGAGCCACTCAGCTAGAGCCGACAACATGGCTAAAGAGTGTCGATACATTTTTCTGTACCCTGAGCTAATCAAATTCAAAAATAAATTTATACATTCATGCAAAAAAAACCAACTCTAAATTTCTTTTCAATTTGGTCAATCTCAAGTTTCAGCAAGTGATTGAATTTCATCAGAGGCGTCTGCGTCACTTATTTGTTTTTGCTCGGCCCGATAAGCACAATCATCAATGAAGCCCTTCCGGAGGCGACAGGCATATAATGAGCTCGATAGAAATCCAAATCAAAGCCGCAGCCGGAAGTCGCTAAATATTTTCCCACACTCGGGGCCTCTCCAGAGTTGGCCTCATTTAATGACGGTTCGTTCTCAGCTCTCTGATTCCGACTTCATTCAGCTTAGCCGACGAGGCTTGTGCGCCGGCGCTGCTATGGCAATTAAATAATAAAAAAAGCGTAGAGCATCAAAAAAATAAAAAAATACATATTTTTATATACATACATACATATACATACAAGCGGACATATGTATATGGATCTGTGCATATAGAGAACACCAACTAAATTCTAGGAAACGTCATTTATTACAAGTTTTTGAGTGTGAGAACCGCTTGCCTGTCAATGGCTCGCATTATTGTTGTTGTTGTTGTTGTTGTTGTAGCTTTGACAGCTTTAACTGCGCTTGACCGTTTGGCACATGCGCCGGGGCCGCCAGCTGGACAGACAGACTGACCACCAGACATCGCAAATTAAGGTCCGCGACCGCGACCGGACTGAGCACTTATAACTTTGCCATGTATCGGTATTGGTATCGGTATATGAGTAACCATATATATATATATATATATATATACATACATATATATATTTATATACATTGGTATGCGAATGTGCGGTTTGGTTACGGAACTTTAAATTGAACGCTTTTGTGTCTGGTGTGGACAACTATGATGATGACTGCTACTCTCCACAGATGCTGATTGCTGCTAATCTTTGCCAAATGTGATTAGTCACGTAACATTGGCACAGCGACCTGCACAGCTCTTTTATTTTATTATTATATACATATATATACACACACGCACTCACATAAATGTATCTTTTATATTTTAGCGCTCGTTTTTTGTGTTTTTTGCTTGGTCAAGTTTGAAGAAACGAAAATTGCAAGAGGACCATTAAAGAACTTGCCTTGGTAGATGCTTTCGAAGAGTGCGGTCAGAGATTAGTAGGCTTATTATGATATTTTAATGACATAAGTGATGGCATTATAGTATGTATAGGTTATTTTTGGGTTACTAGAAAATCACAAGTCAGATATTTTCTTGCTTCAAACAAATTAAAAAGTAAATATGATATTATGAAGTTTTTTTTTTAATGTATAAAGCTTAGTTGTTAAAAAAAATTGTTTATCTATTGTAATTAGTAATTATAATATTTGTTAATAATAAAATTCACCTACTTGCTTGGACTTTCATATGTTTTTATTTAAAGTATTTTATAGCTAGTCACACCTAGGTACTAAAATTGCGAGACTTTGCCCGATTCAAGTCAATTTTATTTGCGAATCCAATTGAATATCTTAATTTCACAATTATTGTGGACTAAAAATGATACCTTGACTTCATCATATTAAGCTGACAATGATGAGGCTGATGATATTATTTTAAGTGGGCCAATAACTAACGGCTGATTTGGAGCGGATTGAACGGTTCATAATCGGCTTAAAGCAGCAAAAATATTATGTATGTATTGGTATATATTTGTAATAAAAGACATGAAGTACAGTACGCAGCGCACATCACATCACGTGACCTCTGAGTGCTGGCCCCACACTAATTCCTTTCGATTCCATTCACATTCGCTGAAGCAACTGCAGTTGAAGCTGTTGCTGTCGATGTTGTGGCTGCTGCGGCTGCTGTTGATGCTACCCCGGGGCCAGGCAGTGCCACCTACTGCAGTCATAATACACACACGCCGCAAAATTTAATGCATCCAAATTAAAGTAAGCGCAAGACCCCCACTTAATAAAAAAAAAACAAAAACCGGCCAGGCGACCAGCCCAGCCGATCAAGCGGGCGCTGGCAATGGGCCAGACATCGTTTGGGATGAACAGCGCTCATTTTGGTAGATGGGGGAAATGGTGTGGGGCTGCCATGCCACAACTCGTGCCAGCATCTCACACACACACACACACACACACACACACACAGACGGACAGAGAGATAGAGGGAGAGAGAGCTCTGGGCAGCGCTTGTCCAGTGGCAGCTTGCGCGTGTGCCAATGCAGTGTAACAACATCCCATATTAAAGATATTACAGAGTCAATAGCACACCATATAAGTGTGGCTCGGCTGGTGCCTCACACTCGCTGGCTGTCTCTATCGCACGCTCTAACAGTCTCTCGCTCTTGCCATAAACAAAGTAAATTGAGTTCGTTCGACAAAACGCTGCTGCGACTGCGTTCGCGCATGCGCCGCGCCACAGGCCGTCGCGCTGCTATGTCCCCTGCCCCTTTTCAATTCGGCTACGCTGTGGTCTTAACGATCGTGTGTCCACAGTCATTACAATGTTGGCCAATGCGACGACGTCGACTTTGCCGCACACTTACCGCACGTTGCTTTTCTCTTTCAAGTCTCGGCAGCAGCAGAAGCAGCAGCAGAAGCAGCAGCGACGGCATCTCCTCCCTCCTCAGTCGTGATCTTGCCCGTAAGTGGTCTTGTATCTTGAATTCAAAAATACGTACAACAGGGACACACACACACAAACACACAAATACATATAAAAAGGGCAGGTGTGTCGATCGTGTGAGAACCACGTTCCAAACCATTTTCTCACGATCTTCGCTTCTGATATTTTTTGTATTGCTCTCCCTCGTCCCTTACCTCTTGGTGCCTCCTCTGTCCCTCTATCCCTCCCTAACAGCATATTCTCGTTTCTGTGTATGCGTGTGCTGGGGCCCTTCAAGTGATTCGTATGCAGTTTGTGTATTGTAGATTTTTAATGACTTGGGCTTGCGTTCGAGCCGACGCTTGAGCTCGCTGCAGATCTTCTTTGAGCGTTTCGGAGTTTTGGGCTTCGGTTTCGGTTACGTCGCAACACATTCGTTCATCATTCATCGGGTTTACCTTTAAGATTAAGTATCTTTTGTAGCACGCATGCATTTCCTTTTGCCTTCGCCTTTTGCAGTATTCTGCTTATTGTCGATTGTCGGCTTTGGCTATGCATATTGTTGTCGCTGTCTTTGTTGTTGTTGCCATGCTACAACTATGCTTCCTAGGGATGGGCAAGGATCAACCTCGAGCTGCTATTTGCTATTTCTTTCTGCTATTTGGAATGGTCCTATGCAAATATCACTTGTCTGAGTATTCAATTGAGTTATGTAATAGTATCAAGTTTCTTGATTCCATTTGGTTAGGAATGTATATTAGTTTAAAAAAAATGTAATTATTTATAGCAATAAAATCTAAAAATAGATATATTTTTAAAAGGAATAAAAATGCTGTCTTCTGATATTTTTTGCCTTCATTTTTATTTTAAATATTTTTGCATTTCACATACATTTATGTATTGTATTTTTGTTTAATAATCTTTTAATTAATAAGAGCTATTAAAACTCTAAATTATATACATATTCATTTTAAATTATAAGAAAAAAAAGTTTATATTTTCGTAATTTGCTTATTCTCAATTATTTCTTTCTAGTCAATCTTAGCCCGCAGCAGTTAAGCTCCACTTAACTTAATTTAACGTCTCCAAAGTGACAGCAATCTGAAATCTTAAGATCAAGGCCACATTTTGTATCCCTAGTCCTGCCCTCATAATTTCTTTCATGTTGTCTGGTCTGTTTTATGGAACTGCCTTTAACATCATTGATTGTTAACAGTTCAGGCGTCAGAGCTACTGGTCTTGTTGGAGCAGCTACAGCAGCAGCAAAAGATAACCAAATGATGCGGGCCGACCAAAAAGTGATATCCTGTCGATGCCTTAGGCCCTGGGGAAGGGTAATCACTTACCTTTACCTGAATGTCAGACAGACAGCCCGAGTAATTATGTGTCTTGCCTTGACCATTGTGCACACGATTTTCTAGCCGAGTGGCTATGTCTAAAAAAAGGATGTTCAATGGTTGGAGGTTGGGCCGGAGGGTTGTGCATCGATGACTCGATCCTTTTCTGCCATTGTTCTGTCCCGACTCTTCTTTACAAAGATTTTGTTTTTGTGCCTAAGACTGAGCGACATTGTCGTAACTCGATTAGACACGCCAAGAGATAAGTCTCTAATTTTTTATGTTGCCCGCTCTTATTGTGTGCACACGTGTTCAAGGGTGCCTTGGGCCCTGGACGCATCGGTAGCCTCGTAACGGACATTGAATTTATTTCTCTACTATTTTCTTTTCACTATTTTCATTTTTGATTTTCTTCTCGACCCTGCCATTGTTTTCGCTTTCTATTGTTATGAGATTTTGGGTAACAATAAGAAAAACAGAGAAAATTACAACGAATTGATTCAGTTGGACTCGACAATTTGTAGCAGCAGTTTAGGCTACGCTCAGACCATTTCCGCTCGATCAACTGTCCTATGATTATACACATATTCCTGGAATAGTCTGACCAATTGGACAGGCACGCGTTGACTGATAAGCAGCAGTTCCCTTTAACTTCAGGGGTGCGAATGGTGAGTCAATAAAAACATGTTTAAGTATTTCAATTTTTAGCTATATAATTTATTATTAAACTTAGTTATCACATGAACTCCGACTCGGTTAAAGCTTTCTTTTTTTTTAAACTTAATACTAGTGGTTGTCAATAGGCCTTGTTGACCCATTGACTTGGAAGACTTCTGCTATTCTTTCTCTCATTCTCTATCTTTCTCTTTATGATTGTTTGTATGGCTCTACCATGGACGCCACACGTTCTCCTCGTCCTCGCTGTCTGGGCCCTCCTCCATTTTGGTGACGTTGATGCTGAGGTTGCTGGAGCAGGTGGTCAGCAGGGAGGCGCTGCCCATTTGCTCACTAGCCACACTTGAGTTGGGGCTGCCGGCATAGCTGGAGATGGGCGAAATGGGCACCGAGTAGGCATCCCGGTTGGCAATGTGCACGGAGAGCGGAGCTGTCACTGGGAGCACCTCTTTCACAGCGGGCTGCAATTGATTGAGTCGCTGACCCAAATGTGTCATCAGCTCAGTGCCAAGACTAACGTTCATGCCGGGCAGCTGGGACAGTGATCGGGACACCTCGTTGACAGCGTGTATGTAGCCAGAGCGGAATCCCTCTGCAGGCGTTAGTGTCTCGGCGCCACCATTGGCGCGTTTGTGCTGGCGCTGTTGCTTCATCTTCTGCAGGTGGGTGACGGTCAGCTCGAGTATGTCCGCCTTCTCCAAGCGTGTGACATGCTCGCCCTCCGACTCCAGCGTGGCGACCATCAGGTCTTTAAGCTCGTCCAGGCACTTGTTGATGCGTGCACGTCGCTTGCGCTCCAACAGCGGCTTCATCACCTTGCGGTATTGATACGTCTTGGACATTTCCGATATTTGCATTGAAGACATTTTGTCAGATATTTAATATTTGGTATTTTGTTGCTTTGCTGAGCTGTTGCTGCTCTGAGTGTGCAAGACGTTGTGTACCTCTGCCCAAGCAGGCCGCTGCCTTTTATAGCCATGCAGCGAAAAACAACCCCAATGATCCCTTGGCATTCGGCTTTGGGCTCGGCTGTATTGGCATTTCGTGTGCAGCGTGTGCTGGCATGAGGGTTGCTCGACGTCGTTCTCGTTGTCGTCGTCATCGTCGTCGACCCTTCCGCTGTGTCTTATTGTTCGTTGGCTTTCTTATTGTGGCACCCTTATCATGAGCGGGAACGAGGGAGCAGGATCGTTGCCTTTGCAGGATCGTTGCGTTTGTGTGCGTCTGTGTGTTTGCTTGGCAGTATCGTGGGAAACACTTTCCTCCTTGGTTTCTCACACCAATATTCTGAGCAGGCTCACCTGCTCAATGGGCACCGAAGCGCAGCTCGAACCATGCTTCGCCTGGCCAGAGCATGGGAATTTTTGCAGTTTGTGTGTTTGCGAGCGTTTGTGGCGCAGCTGCCATTTCTAGATTTGTGTTATGATTTGCCTAAGAGAATATGGGCGAGCGAAAGGATAATGAACTGCACGCTTCATGCCATCTCATTTGTGCCAACAACAGAGGCTGCTGCGTCGTTGGCGTGGGAATGCCAGGAGCAGCCACAGCATTTGCTGGGGCGTTTCACTTAGGCGGAGCTGCAAGGAGAAGCACTTCCTGTTTGTGCATTGGTATTCCATTTCGACATCTCGCCCTACACTTGTTTGCCGGCTTTGTGCCGATTGATGATCCTGTGGGAACATTGCTCGTGTGCGACGAGTGTGCTTAATGTGCGTTCCCGTTGCTTTTCCGTTTCTGCTCTGCTTTACGCCTGGCCCATGGACACCTTTTGTAACTGAGAGTTGAGGTCGGGCAGGGGCCAAGCGATGCTGCTCGATGCTTGCAGCTCGACTCTTGCAGCTCGTTACTCGCGTGTGGCGCACGGTAGACACACTTTCGACTTTTGACTGTAAGTCGTGCGCGTTCCAGTCTCTTGTAATTGAACTGTGGAGGTTGGAAATTGAAATTTACATGTGACTGTGGACTGTGCTGGGTGGTAATGGTGATTGCTGTGTGTTGTGTGGTTCAAGAGTATTTTGACTTGAAAAAGCCCTAATCAAGTTTTTTTTTTTTCTTACAGGAATAAGAATACAAAATACTTTCATAATAAATAAAATATATTTTATATTCTTGTATTAATTATTTTAATATTTTGTTGTAATTTCACGGATATGATAATGATTAAAATTTTCGTGTTAAAGCTACAAAAAATTGTATTATACCATGAACTTATTGAAAATAGAATGTGTGAAGGGCCAGTGTAAATTTTTTGGTATATGCATGCAGTTAGTCAACCATTTGTGAGTCCAAATCTGCGTCCCGTCGCGGTGTTTTTTTTAACATGGCACTTAAAAACTATAATCGGTTGGGCTTCAGGCTGTCCATAGTCGAGTTTTCCAATTTATTTTTTTTTTTAAGCGATACTTAGCGCCAATGATAGCTCAAAAATAAAATCTAAACATAATTGATAGAGCTAAATATAAACTAGCTACTAATTAGGAGCTAATTGTGGGAAACATTGAGGATTTAAAATAATATTTTAAACAAGTAACTAAACTCTAGTCGAGACTGCTCGACTAAGAGATACCCTGAATCCATTGAGCTGTAATACCAATCATAAAAAGTTTCATTTATTCATTAACAGTTAACAACACATGCACACACACACACAAACATATGCATGCACGTAATATGCTCACTGCACAGTTTTGCGGCTGCAGCAGAGGATGTGCTATGGAAACTTTATTGTTTAATAACTTTTTTTCTCGACCTATGTTCTTAATGAAATTTTCGGGGAATGATTATGACATCCAAATGTACCTATTTGCCAAATTTCAAGTCTCTAGTATTTGATTTACGTGAGTTATCGTTTTTGTTAAATTGTGGGCGAAAGGGGCGTGGCATCAAAAATCCAAAAATGACAAAATGTGCGGATTCAATATAGCTATCAAACACAACTTAGTGCACGATTCTATCTTTAACGGTGTGCACGCCAGACCTCAAAGACAAAGCGATATTTTCGATAGTTATCGATAAAAAAGAAATGGGACGAGTTATCGAAAAAAAAAAATAAACTCGTACAGCGTATGGTATTATCGAGCATTTTGCTTTTTATTTGAAGTCTCTAGCTTTTGTGGTTGCAGAAATCCAGGTGTTTACACGGACGGACGGACGGACGGACGGACGGACGGACGGACAGACGGACAGGGCTAGTTCAACTCAGCTCGTCGAGCTGATCAAGAATATATATACTTTATGGGGTGTGGCACGCCTCCTTCTGCCTGTTACATACATTTGCACAAAAACATTATACCCTGAAATTTCCATTTTCAATGGATTCAGGGTATAAAAATTTAATGGCTACATTCTTTTCTTGGTTAAGTGTGAGAGCTTCTGTGCGATATTTATGACTTAATTTTTAGTTTTAAAGGCCCTAAGTATGTTAACATTCCTGGCAAAGCGGTGGTATGATTCGTTTTAATATACGAATGGGGCTTGTGTCCCTCTGCCCCATATCGTCATATGGCTTAGGTTAAATTGGCGTATTGATAAGCCGCTCAGTAAAACTTGACGTAATTGTACGTCAATTATATATTTTGAATATTCTGTATGTTGTCATAGCTACATAAAATAGAATTCGCTTATTGTTTGATTTTATGTATGTCAAATAAATTTATTTAAAGCTTTGTAATGAGTATGAGTATATGTATATATCTTAATCTTAAACATCATGTAGATTAAACTAAATGGAAGCTCAGTTCAATTCATACTGATTGAAATTACAATAAATTATATTAACATACATTGGTATTATTTTCTACTGGAGATCAAATACAAAAAACGCACTTAAAAACTATCACAGGAACATCACATCATATCGCATGTAACTAAACTTTTGTTAAGCTTGGAAAACTCGGTGAAAACTTAAAAACTAAAACCAGATGAATAAAGCTCTCAATGTGTAAATGTAATAAAGCTTCAGTATTGGCTCGAACGGAGGCTTCACCAGGGTCGCCAGACATCCTCACCCTTGTCCACGTTCTCTTGAGGTGACGTGGAGCGCTGTTCGTTGCCGTTGGCCAGATTGACAGGTTCAGCGGTATGATACCTGAGCACTGGGCTGCTCATCTGCTGTTTCATATCCTTAAGTTGGTGGCCCAGCTGCTTCATTAAATGCGTTCCGAAGTTGATATCTACGCCTGGTACCGTTGAGAATATGTGGGAAACCTCATATGCGGCTTGTGTGTACCCTGCGCGAAATTTGTCAAAGTTCAGCTGAGATGGCGCTGGTGAAGTGGGTGAAGAAATACCGGCGGTAGCACCGGCGGCTAGACGCTGCTGTTGTTGGGTCTTAAGATAGTTGACTGTCAGCTCCAGTATGTCGGCCTTCTCCAGCTTGCTGACTTGCTCTCCCTGCGCATCCATTGTATCCACAATAAGATCTTTCAGCTCATCCAAGTAGAGATTCATGCGGGCACGTCGCTTGCGCTCCAACAGCGGCTTGGTGACCTTGCGATAGTGCTGCGTCTTAGTCATAAATCTCTGACCCTCCACGGCCATTGTGCAAATTAGATTTAGGTGCGTGTGTTTTGGTTTAGCTGTGGCAAGTGGCTTGTTGCTGCTGCGAAACGGACGCTTGCTGCTGTTCACCGCACGGTAGTCGCTTGAGAAATGATCTTGCCGCAAGGTAAACTGATCCTTTTTGTAGCTGCAGCAGCGTCGGCGGTGCGTACACTTGCAAAATCCTCCCCTAACTGCTACCACGCAACGTTTATAAGCAAGCAGAGCGAAGCGCATCGGATGAGATCGGGAATGATGGCCCAAGACGAGCATCAGTCGTGTCGCTGTGCGTGCGTCTGTGTGTGGCACCGACTCTCTGCTTGTGGCAACTTTTAGTCAACGCTGCTGCACGTGTGCAACACTTAAACCAAACCAGTTTTGAGCTGCTGAACTAGAAGATATCCTATATACCCAAGAAACTAATCCTCAGCAATGATGGAACTTGCGATCTTTAAATCTTAATATCAAAGAATATTCATTGTATATATTATTATTATATTATATATATATATTATTAATATATTATATATTCATTATCTTATTTTGAAAATTATTATATAGTATATAGTATATATAATATGTATACAAGTTTGTAAAACAAAATAAATAGATTTTTTGTTATACATTATAATTTTGTGTATACCCTATAACTAAGAAATAGTATTTTTAGACAGCGGATGTCATCACTACACTAAAAGAAATTAGCTAACAGAAATTTATGAGAGTATTCAAATAATTGTTTATAGAAATTTCAAATATAATTTGATGTATTCATTATATACATTTGTATTCAATAAATTTAAAAATTTTAATTTATTTATTTATTTTATTTTTTTTTTTGTTATAATTATATTTTTTTAATTGTTATATTTATTTGAAAAATCAAAGAAAAGCAGTACAAATAATAATAAAAAATTCTCTCAGTGCAAACTCTACGCTCTGAGGGCAACAAGCGTACGCTGAGCCTCTGGCTGAACGAGCGCGCTCTTTTTGTCTCTCGTGCCGTAACCGTGCGCCTGCGCAACAGGAACAGAGTATGGGCATGAGCTTGAGACAAAGGCCGAACCAGAACAACCACCATCATCACTAGCAGCAGCAACAACTCGCACCACACGCACACACGAGCTGGCTGCGTGCAACGTTTAACTCAAGAAAGGCTACGACTGCGACTGCGACTTCTACTGCCGCTGCGACAGCGACATGACCTCGACCTGGCTGTAGTTGCGGCAGTGGATGTGTCTGTGCCTTGCACACTCTCTGACAACCGTGCCCCATGCGTGCCATGCCCGTTCTCTTTTGCTACCCTCACACTTGGGCAATCCCAACGATGGCGGCATTGTTGGTTTTTCTGTGTGCCTGTGTGTTGGCTGCGTTCTTGCGCTCTTCCCTTTGGCGCGCTGTCACAGGCAGCAGGGCTAGCAGCAGATCGAGACCCAGACCTCATTTCCTCTTTGGCGCGACATTGCGATACACTTACGGACGGGGACGGGTCGCGCTTGCTCGAGCAACCACCGCAGCGACTACCACCCGTACCATCGCCAGCCACTTGCCAGCCGGTGTGCCGTTGGCGGCGCATCGTGAGAAAGTTTACTTCAAGCATTCCCACAAGTATTGGAATATGGTATATGCGAGATTTGGCCCGGTCAGCTGTGGCACTTGCTCCGTTTTTGGCGCGTTTGCCACTGTGATTGGCCCATTGACGAAATTCACCTGCTCGGGCTACTCGCCGAGGGTGAGTGCGCAGTGTTGTCGGCTTGCGTACGCTGGCCTTCCTATAGGGTCGGGTAATCGCATGCATGAAATCGAGAAGTTAACAAACACAGCTACAGCAACGGCATTTTACAATGAGGCACTGATTCCGATTGCGTCGTGGGGGAGGTTTTTGGTCTTGCTTGGGCTGTCTGGCAAGTGCACATGGTGCATATTTATCCTGGGGTTGATCTGATGAAATTGCAAGAGACTAAATATTTGAATATAAAAGAAAAGGATCGCGAATGTTACAATTGAGATGTAAGAGCAGATTAAAAAGGGATTTACTGCTAGAAGATCTGCACACAAATTGGAAATTATTGCGAGAATGTATCAATAATTGCTTAACAATGAAAATATTGTAAAGGGACGCATTATTTCACTCGGTTCTATATTATTGTTTTTTTTTTTTTTTTTTTGTAGAACTTTCCAAAAACACCAATTTGTTTTTTTTTTTTTTTTAACACTTTATTGAGAGTAAAATAATTTATTCAATATAATTTTTAGGTGAAACATGAACATTTAATAAATATATTTCGTTAGCTGCATAGAGACGCGAATTGCCTCGTTCTGTAATTTTAATTTGATTACATGAGTTTAGATATCAGATACATACACATTTAGCAACACATACATACATATATATTAATATAGCATAAATACAGTAAAGTTAGTCGGATTTGTTAAAAATATTTTCCGTTTAAACATGAATAAGTTGTTACAATTGTCGTTAAAAATAATAAATTGGTTTTTGTGCTAGTTTGCCTTACAAGAAAAGGAAGAAAATGGACTACATTTTTGAGTGAATTTTTGATGTTGTTTTGTTATTGTGGTTGCCTAACTTTTCAATTAGAGGTACATATGTATATATTCGCGTATAACCAATTCGACTAATGATCTGTAAAATGTTTGTTCTCTTCTTAAACTTAATGTGCATTAAAGTCTCACTGAGACTTTTTGCTTCGTTTTCAGAGTGTTTTACAATTTTTGGGGTTTAACAATTTAACAAAGTACTCAAAACTAAATATGGGAGTGAAATAAATAAAGCTGAAATTCAGATGGATATGAGCTTAAGTAATATTTAAAAAACGAAACAAATAAATGCCATAAGTTACAAATTTGTTTCTGTTTACATCGCAAAGTTAAAATATAATACAAAAAAAAAAAAATATATATATATATTTATATATAAGAAGGCTGCAAATAGTCGCATGCCAAACTCTTAAAGCTTCTGGTTGTTGCAGTTATCCTTTTGATTAATGAACTCTGGTACAATGGTGACTTTACGCCTTATCCATGGACTTCTCAGGAACTGGTGAGTAGGTTAACGTACGTGCTTATTTATAAACTACATGCATAAATACTTTAAAAAACTACACTGATTCGATAATATTAAAAATTTCTTGCTCTCTCGACTCTGATTGTGGTAAAATACATATTTGTATATATATAAATATATGAATTATATGTAAGTGGATTACATATTCGCGGAGTTTCTTGCGTTTCTGTCAGCTTCTTTACCTTCCTTTATTTACATATTTTTCTTTATTCTGTATTTTTCATATGCGAACTTTGCCAATGAATATTTGCTTTGATCGCGTTTGTACATTTCGTGTTTTGTTTTCTTATTTAGATCAGAAACATTTTTTAAATACATTAAGAAAACGCATTACTTTTGCGATTAGTGTGGTACGTCTAGTGCGTGGGTCTGTTGTTATTCATGCAGCTGAAAATAAGATAGAAGAGGCATAAAACATACATAAATTAAGTAAAAACCAAGAACATAAATAGAGTTAGGTGAATATTTTAGAGGAATATGACATTATCACTGTTAAAATGGGGCTCATCTAAACGCTTCTGCCACGTAACAAATTAGTAAAAATGACTTTTATAAAAATGTCTATTATCTAGTTACTTAGCTGTGTTTTTTGTTTAACTTATAAAAAATATGCTATGCATTACATATAAAACGTATAAAATATCGCTGTAGTTCGGTATCGTTTTAGTCTAGATTAAAGCTATTGTAAAAACTAAAATTTCTTTTTGCAACTCAAATTTTGTACATATTTTCTTTTTGCTTTAGGTATTTGTGCAAATGAATAAGCTGGTTCTTAAGTGTGTGGTGTGTGCAACATTTTTGCAAGTCACATGCGGTTATATCATATGTTATATGTTAATTGCATAAGCGTTAGGTACGTTGAATATTTGGTGTATTATTTATATATATTGTTGTTCTATAATATGATTCGTAATTCCTTTAGCTAAATTGAATAATAAAATATAGGCCCAGGTTACTAAGCTGGCGATTTTGTCAACTCCGTCGATTAACAGAGTAAATCAAATAGTTGTTAGTAACATGGGCCGCTTTCTGCTTATCAAATATATATTTGTATATATTGTGTATATGAATGAATGAAACAGATATTCAAGACAACTACACTACGCTAGACATATGTGTAATCGAAAAACGTTCTATAAATGCTTCGAGGTACTGATAAATATCGTAAGATCAATTCCCAAATATATTTAACTTTATAATTCGCTAATGCAAAGTGCATTTGTGTTTTTTTATTATTTCTATTTGCAGCTTTTTTCATTTTCGTTTGTGTTATTAATTGGCGATTTGCGGATTAATATGTGTTTCCGTTTGTCAATATAATTGTTTAGCTTTTGCAATTGTTGGTTAGGATTCAATTTTGCCAGCTGCTTTTGATTTGTACATTGGGTTTTATGGTACACCATGTAAATATTGTATAAACGTGCTGTGTTGGCTTTAACGATTATGATTTTTTTAAGATGTGTACATATATAATTTGTTAAGCTTGCTGATTTTGATTTTAGTTTCATTCTGGTATTTCATGTTTCTGAAGTTAGTTTGCGGTTTAATGTGATGGACTTTCGTTCAACCGATGTTTGGCGCGTGATTTGCTGTGTGAGGCGCGTCGCAGCGAGGTGACACTGCCTGTGCAGGTTTCATAAAAGTCTAATGATTCCGATGAGAATGCTATATAACGTAATGTTGTGTTTGCATAAAGAAAGAGTAAACAGAGAATATATAACGGTTTATCATAATTTCAATACACCATATATGTGGCGCGTGTAATACGCTAGACTAAAAGCAATTTTAACATTTTATGCAGCTAATTTGATTACATTCAGAATGGTCAATTACTTACCTTTGTCAGTGGGCGAACCTAGGGTTAGGCTGCTCAAGCTGGAGCTTAGGTTGTAGGGCCGCGGAGATGGTGGAACAGGCGCGGTCTCATCGCCTGGCAAACATGTCTCCACCATGGCCTCCAAACAGTTGACAAACAACTCTGAAGACTCGCCCATCATGTTATACTGGAGATTTCAATCACAATAATTAACTACTTGATCCGAAGCATTAAGTTAAACAAAACCAACCTTTGTGAAGGGTCCAGCGAAACGCCAAAGTCCGCCGAATCCGCAGCTTTGCAGGAAATGGAGTTGCTGCTGTGAGGGATCTTCGCTAGCCAACATGTTCTGTATGATGCTCTGCACGGAGTTCAACACAACTTGATCGTGCGATACGGAGAGTATATTATTTATTTTTTGGTCCAGCAAAGAATGTCTATAAATGAGAATTCATTATAATATAAAGCTTCTCAATTGCAGTTACCTAAGTAGCTTACATTACTGGAAATACTTTGGGGAATACGACGGAGCCCTCTGCCAAATACTGATAGAGCACTCGGGTTTCACTCTCATCCGAAGAGTACTTGACGAGCGTAGCCAACACAGTTAGGACTAACGCTTGTATAGAAAGATCTGGGAGCACTTCCGGGTCGAGTAAGACATTTGATTCATTTGAGACAGATGACCGTGAGCCGCGTTCCTGTTGGTTAGCACACAGTGTTGTTAGATACTTGTTTAGACTTAAGAGCTAATAAGGGACATGGAGATATATTGAACTAGTAAATGGAAAACAATTTTAGAGTGATGAATAATTTAAATATTTTCTAATGGAATTGATAAGGCTTTTAGCGATCAGGCAGAGCCATGCAGGAAAATTATATTCAATTGCAATCTACGTCTATTTAGTATTTAAGTAAATATTTTTGGGTGGGGTTTGTTGGCGTTATCGATTAGGTATTAGTGGATAGTCTAAAAGTCTAGGTAAAGAGAGAGTTTTGATGGGCAGTACCTGACGTTCTTCGATGCCGCTCGCATTATTCGGATCCTTGGTGGTTGGTACCGAAAATGAGCGTTGAGTTTTGAACAAAACTCTCGCATTCTAGGATTGTTTTGCACCGTATTGTTATTGTTTTAGTTAATTGTTAAGGTGTTCGATTTGGTTGTTGTAGTTAATTGTAAATGTTTTCGATGTGGTTGTTGTTGTGGTGATTAGCCAAATCAAACATAAAACAAAAGCCATGTTCATGCGTAGTAATAGTTGTGGCAATTACGAGTAGTATATGTAAGTATAAATAAGTATTATGATGAGAGTTACAGGCACCAATTAGATGGAAGAGTCGGCAGGCATATATATATAGTAGTATATTTATAGTATATAAACGAGTTACGTTTGTGATAAATGTATGGTACGGTTAATTTGATTTTATTTCGTTTTAGTTTAAAAACAACATAAAAAGAGATAAGAAAGAAATGAATTAGTTATGCAAAGGCTGACTCTGAGATATAGAATTGATAATAGACTCGATAATAGGGATGTATACATATTATTTTAATCTTAATTTAACAAGTGGATAGCCAAAAGTTACTATAGCAAATGGTTATAACAACTTTTGTACAACAGTTTTATTGAATTATACTAATACAGGTGAGCACTAAAGAGACTATACTTAATTAACTTACCTGTAAGGTTGGTACTTTGTTATGTCGTGCAAACTGCAGAGCTGACTGATCGAGTATGTCCCAGCTCTTCTGACGTCGCGACAATGGTTGACCCATCTGAAATATTGCGATTATAAGTTTTCTATGTTGAGACTACGGTACGGTTTTTGTCTTTATGAACTTACAGTCGGCACACCATTGGTTAATGATTCACCATTTTCACAGCTGCCACTGAGGTCGGCGGGCCAGCGGGGCAAAGCATGTTTCACGTGACAGCGAGAGCGCACCTCCTCGGAAACTGCCACTAAAGCTGTCAAATAGGCTACACTGTCCGGAGTCACCTCGAATTTATCGCGATGCAATGGCTTGGCTATAATACCCAAGAGCATGGTCAGTACACGAGATGTGCGCGAAACTGTAGTGGGTGTCGGATGACGAAAGCCCTTAAATAACAAGATTATTCATTTATTTCCAAATTACTTTCAAATTTGATCTGTACTCAACGCACCTTGATGAGATGTCCCACCAGAGCGAAGTGAAAATTGCTGCGAAAAGACAAGCCTACGGCATGATCCAACTGCTTGAAGTGCCACTCGAGTTTCTCGCGAGTTTTCATCATTACATCAGCTATGGTTTCCTTTTTGTCGAAGCAACCCTGTGACTTGAGCGTATGCAGATTCTGTTCCAGCAGTGCCAGACCAGCCCCATAAAGCGTAATCTCATCCAGCTGCAGCACTGAGATGGCCACCCAGAAGAGTGCGCGATGTATGGGCGATTCGGGACGCAGTAGCGGCTGAATGCGCGTGAGGCACATAACCAAAGCCTCAATAAGTATGAGGTCATTGAAGGACTCCAGCGCTTTGACTAGTATGCGCAGCAGTTGCTTGACTTCGTGATCCGTTACACTCTTACTAATGCAGCCATAGACAATCAGAGCGCGTGGTTGCAAAGCTGGATTGTAGCAAAAGGCGAAACTGCGCGCCAAGGACGTCCAAGTGTGCAGCCACTCGCAGTCAGGCACGTCGCGCATGCAGGCCTCCATGATTTCCAGAAGAGCATCAGTGATGACCTCGAGCGATGGCAGCGACAGGCGCTCTCGGTCCGCAGGCAGCGGTTGGGTGACGCGCTCGTTGCCCAGCCATTTGTCTGTCGGATGGCGGCAGCTCGAGCGGAAGGCCGTGACGGCTGCTGACTTGACTTTGCTAATGCCGAAGAGCAGATAGAATTTGGGCAGCGAGAATTCATCGAGCGAAAGACGGAGTACGCGTTGAGCTTCCTCTCCAAACGAGGGATTCGTGCAGGTGCACAACGAGTGTATAATGTTTATGACTAGCCCATGGGTCGAGGCGCGCATGGACAGCGAGCCAGAGCAAACCAGGAAGGTGATAGTGTGGAAGAGATATGGCACCGAAGTGGCTACATCCAGGCAATTGTTGAAGGATAACATGAGTAGATAGCGTCCCAGTATGGCAATGTCATCCCACATCATGTGCTGCTCCAGATATTGAGTGGGATTCGTGCAAGATTTGTCCATGACGCGGCACATGCGCGTGATGACCTTCTTCGACACCAATTGGACATTGGCGGAGGCCAGAGCCACAGCTGTGTCGGCCATAATCTCCACCTGCGGCGAGCCTAGGCCAAAAGTAATGGACTTGTGCAGAAAGTTATCCAGCACCATGTCAATGAGCTCCGGAATTTGACCGATGGAGCCCCAGATCTTGGCTTGCACTGAGGGATACATTTCCTTCTGCTCGATCGTCAAGCAGATGAGCTTGTCCAAAATCTGTGAGACCTTTAGTCTCTTAGGCTCGTCATTGGATTTGCAGAACTTCGTGAGATTCTTCAGCCACGGCGTCATGTACTCCAAGCACAAATGCTTTAGCTCAATGGTACTTCGCTGGAAGCCCTGTATGGACTCCTCAAGAAACTCAAGCGTCAGATGCGGCTCATTGGTGGCCAACTTCTCGCTTACGGACTTGATGAAGATGGTGTTATTGGAAGGTATGCAAAGGCCCTGCGTCTCTAGCAACTGCCCTTCAATCTTCAGGTCAAAGGTGGCGGTCAGCGCACACAGCAAGTTGTAGGCAGCCGTGCGCAGATTGGGATCACAAGAGCCCAGATTAAGCAGGGCCATGTTCAGTAAAGTGCCAGGCACATCTTTGGGTCGTATCTTCTGATGCACTGTGACCGAGTCCGGTTGGCTGAGCTCCCAGCGGTTTCGTATGTGTATGATAGCCTGGACAATGTTGTCGCAGTCGTTGTGAATGAAACTCAGTTGGCCACTTTCATTGGTTATGGACAGGGTGAACTGATTATCATCTACCAGACAAACTTCCTCGATTTCGGAGGCATAATAAACATCGTTGAGCAGCACCGAATGCGCCAATACCTTAGTCTTTTCAGCGGACGTAATCTGCAGCGCCGTGGGACCAACTTTAATGGCCACTTTGGTATCCTTGTGGCTGAGTTTAAGTGCATTGCTAAACACCTTTAGGTCTTCGTCCAGTGACAGAGTGGCCCCAGGCAGCTTCTGCTGCTCCGCGTCAATGTAATCGCTCAGCTTATTGGGTGACTCGAGAAACATTAGCTTACGATTTCCCTTCAGCGGTGCTAGGATGCGATCGTGGAACTTTGTGTACTCGCGCACCCATGAATTGCAATTGTAAATGTAGACCGCATGGACATTGTCGTAAGCAACGGTGGGCAGCACATAAAACCACTTCTGCAAGAACTCTGTGCGAAAGCGGTTATCGGAACAGGTGTGCGTGAAGTCAATGACCACCTCAAAGGGCGAGTGACAGAAGGGCTTCAATGTCAGTATGACGTGGTAAATTAACAGATCCCCATTAGTTTCACCAATTCTGCAAAATAAAGTAAATATTAATACTAAGCGCTCATCCTTTCATCCTGACACAAACCCACTTGTAACGCCTGGCTATGTAGTAGAAGACAGGATACCCCGATTTGCTGGTGCCGGCCTGATAGAATATATTCATAGATTTCAGTGTCTTGAATTCCTCCTTTTCGTGCATTTGATGCTTGACCATAATTTCTTCGAAGTTCGTAGATGACATGTCGATAGAGCTCCAGCGTGCATACGAGCTGAACATCATGTGAGAGTCAACCGGCTTGTGTTCCGGTGGACCCAGATAAGCCAACAGCGTGGCCATCTTGTCGAAGGGCCGTCGCCCAACGGCTTTGTGGTCGCGACTGCTGGACAAGTAGTCGCCAATCTTCTCCTGATGTGTCCACAAAAGCCGATGCAGAGCCAGCACATTGGCATCTGAAATAAAACTCATGCTGTGTGACGTTTGGTCCACGGTCTCGCAATCGGAAGCGATTTGTATAAAGAAGCGTCGGCCGGCTTCGAAGTGATCGCGCAGAAAATCATTAAAGCACAGCATGTGCTGCTCTTTGGAAAACTCCACATGGTTGGCAATGTTCTGCAGTATTTTGGACATAAGCATAAGACCACGTTTGGCCGAACTCGGCACTTGTTTGCCCACAATGCCCAACTCCTGCGGAGAGACTGCAACGATTAAATGCTTAGTAGCTGTATATGAAAGCGGAGCTAAGTTGCAACTCACCTATGGCCGGATTAATGAAACGTAGAAATATGACCGTGCCAACGGCGCCAATGTTGTTTTGCAACAAGTTTGGGAACCGCTTGCTCAGCACCTGATACAAGCAGTGGCACATGGAACGCAGCTGCGGTGGAAATCGATCTGATGAGTTGATGATGGCATCGAATACTTTCTGGGTCAAAGCAGTCAAATTGTTGCGATGTTCTTCGATATCTTCAGTTGGTTCCAGCCGCGCTGGATCCACCTCAAAGCAAGTCTCCACCTCATCATCTAGCAGCGGTCGTATGAGTGGCTCCAGTAGCATTTGCAGATAACTAGCTCCGTAAATCTTAAAGCAGAAGGCCATAATCTTGCTGCCCAACGAATTGCCACGGAAGAGTGTCTGCATGCAGTCAGAGACTTCGACCTCGCGATAAAACATATTCCACAGCAGCGGCGAGAGCAAATGCTTAGCATCGAACAGTGTGACTAGAACACGGGCGAGTTCATCCATCTGCGCGGTGGTCACCACATTGGCCAGCGCCATGGCAATGGGCAACTCGCCCTTGTCACTGATCATAGTCACCAACTGGACAAGCTGCTCAAACCGATCTGCCAGCACCGTCTCGGCCAGTGTGTCAAACTCCGTGCCTTGTTGTAAGATTTGGGTGAGCACTTCCATAAAAGCGGCGCGGGTTTGCAAATCTGGGTTGTAGCCCAAGTCGATGGAGTGCATTAACCCAGAGTCAATGTTGGCCCCAAGCAGATTAGACATGGCCTGTATTGTGGAGTTCCTTAGGGCAGTTAACTTTCCAGCTGCCATGCGTGGACGTGGTGGCAGGAGAGGTGTATTATTGAGCTCCTTTTCGGCTTCGGAACTGTCAATGCAATCGTTCAGGAGATTCATAAATAGCGTAAAGTATTTTAAGAACAATGCGCTCTTTGCATCCATAAGGTCGCCCCTGTCAGACTCCTCAGGCTGGAGTGGGAGACCACGTAGCAGAGCCGCCACTGCCTCCATACAAGCCTGATCGAGATCCCGAAAGATAAGCGATGTATTGTTCAGTAGTGAAGCATCTGCAGAGCTCGGTGGCGCAATTTGATGCGATGTTCCCATGACCCAATCGGTTAGATACTCAACGAGCTTATTTCGGAATTTCATCTCTTGCCGAAATGCTAAATCATCGCGTCGCTTCATCATGACTTCAACTAGTTGACATAGCTTGGTTTTTATGCGTATAGCATAGACATTCATATCCAGGTGCCGCACATAGCGTACAATGCCCAGCATCATGCCTTCAATGCTTGTGACTCCCAAATGCTCCGATGGCGATGGCTGGTCGTTGTTCGGATCTTTGCTCGCTTTGGGATCCAGGATGGATTTCATTATGAAGATTGTATGCTCGATGAACTGAGTGTTTATATCTGTAACATTCACATTGACCTGGCCCTGTTGGTCAAAAAACTTTTCCACAATGGCTCTGATTTGATCGAAGAGTATGGGATACAGTTGCGTGGACATTTCCTCGCCCACCAGCTCCTTCACATTTTTTTGTATATGTAGGCCAACCTTTTCATTGCTGCAGACCAGCAGACGCAGCAGTTGCCCAATGAATCTGGAATAGACATTTTCTTCCGGTAAATATTATTAGATAATTATATTTATTTTAAACTCACTGTGTAACTGCGCAGTAGCTGACATCTTGGGGCGGCGCTGGAGGTATGGTGGACAAGGACACTGTGCTGGGATGTAGTGATCCATGTCCTGAGCTGGTGGAATTGGAGTATAGAGAGGCCTGTGCCAGTGACGCTATTGATGATGAATTGTTTTGCGATTGTTGCAACAAAAGCTGACGACTGCTGTTGCGTTTTTGTAGGCAAACACCGCCCAGGGCCAGCAAAAACCATGTCATATTCGCCCATTCGGTGATTTGCTCCTCTAGATCATGCTCGGAGCTTTGGTGGCTGGCACGACGTTTGCCCATGCCACGATGAAACACTTCTGCTTGCGCATCCTCGGTCTTAACTTTGGGATGGGTCTGTAGTACCTTACTAAGCACCTCCCAGTTGCGAAAGGTTTCCTCCCAGGCAGGCTGAACACCATGCACACAGTGCTCGATCTTCCGCAGAAGTGGCATGATCCGCTTTTGGAGCTTCACGCGGCTCACATTGCCATGACTGTTTTCAAAAAAGCATATCCGTGTATCTGTGGCGGCTGAAATTCATAGTTGATTTCATAAATAAAAATTAATCTCTTAATATTATAAATCTTGTTATACTGCAAATTTTATATAGCTCACATGAAGAGAGTTGTGCTAGCTCCTGGTAGATGTGGTAGTTGGGCATGATGAAGCCCACTGTTAGCTCATCGGAGCTGCAGCAGATCTCCGCCTCCTCACAGAGCAGACCAAAACACGAAAGCGAGGTTAGAACCGCATCCAAATCAACACTCCACAAGTACATAAAGAAGACCACTTCCATTTTAATATGCGCCTGCTTGCATATGGCAATCTGACTACCCACGTGGGCATAGTCCTTGTGCCGCTGGAGAAATGTATTGCGACAGATGAGTATTTCTCGCAGCCACTTCAGCACATCAGTATAGTTGGCTATCTGATGCTGTATTAGCTTCTGGGAGATGGAGAAGAGGACCTGTGAGCTGACATCCCAAAACGTGTTGATCGGTGCTTCTGGATTCCAGACTTCAATTTTTTCAGGTGCGTGCAGTGCAAGTAGAGCTTCCATGGCCTCTTGAGCCACATCCGGCAAGGTCGTTTGATGCACCAGGCTGACCAGGCCGTTAATAAGCTCAAGAGTTGAACTTTGCACTTCGTGGGCCACTTTCCCCTGCGTCTGGAAAAGAGGGTGTTGCAATTTAGTTTATGGTTTCGCATAGATTTACAAATGGGATTACATTCAATAGCAGCGTGGGATCCGCGTGTATGAGACGCACTAATAGCAGCAATAGCATCTTATGAGCTGGTCCCTCCTCGGAGCGCGTGAGACCTTTTTGTGTGTCCTTGGACTTGAGCGTTAAGGAAGTTATGTAGCGCAGTGGTGTGTGCGCTATGTAGCCTTGCGTGGCTTTATTCAGTGTATCTGTGAAGAGAGCGCGTAGTTCAGCGGAACGATAGTGCACAACATCGGTCTGCGGCCACCAAGGTAGACGCGGTTGGTTGACTATGCGAAAGGGATTCTTGTTTTGTAGCCGGAAGTCCACATAAATGTGCGCTAGGCTATACATTTTTTATATGTACTTTAATAATTAAATTTATATTTAAGATCACTTCTTACTCACCGCAACAGGGAACATACTATGACGAAATGATAGGCCTGTGGCGAAGAGAGATTCAAGCACACCTTCAGTGCCTCTATGTTGTGCGGACTGATTCGGAAACACGAGACCCAGCAGTCAATCATTAGTTCAATATCCGCATAGTTGTAGCCTTGACCGCGTGAAAAGGGCTTTAGTGGATTGAAGAGAAGCGCTTTAAGATCGTTGATGAAATATTGCACTAATTTGAAGACCACATTGTTGGAGTCATTGATATTGATGTATGTGGATGCTTTGCAGAGTTTTACGCAAGCTATGGCCGAAGATTCGGTCACCTGTTTCGAAGGCGAATGTGGTCCCAGTCCACGCTTGATGCTCTCAATGAATTGCCTGGCCGAGAAATCTTTGTCACGCGACGTGGACTGTGTAGACTTCGAGGGCACCTTCTCCTTTTCCTTCTCCTTCTCCGACTGTTGTAGCTCATTTACAGTAGCCTCCAGGTTGGAGGGATTTAGTATTAGCAACAGCATTTGCAGAGGCCACACTAACGTTTTGCTTTTTTTATTCTCCGTCTTGAAGTATTCAACAAAGTCCAGCAGTGGCTCCCAGCATCTGAAACTCAAATTGGTTTAATACGGATAATAATGGAATTGAATTCGTAACTCACGTTGATATATCGCGATTAGTGCCGCGCTGCAAGTCCTGAAATTCCTGTGGGTGATATTCAATCCAATTCCAAATGGCTTTTTCAAGCGAGTAAAGCAGTATGAGAGGCGGAGCGCGTTTTGAGCGAAATTTGGTAATAGTTTCTGCAAAGGATAAATACATTAATAACAATTCCAAAGTAAGTTCGATTCTTTTATACCCTGCAACAGCTTGGTCAGCTTGATCATATCCATGTCAATGTGCTGTATCAATTCAATATCGTTGTAATCGGGATTCTCTTCGGAGCACGATGTTAGCTCTTGTATGCGGGCTGATATTCGATTGAACACAGCCGAGAAGTGATTCTGAGACAGTGCGAATAGCACCTTAGAAGCCAGCGCCTTTAATTGAGCTGCATTTGGATTGTTATCGCTCTGCACGTCTATGAACTGTGAGATTTCGCGTAACAAGAGCTTCACATTCATGGCCTCCTCAAATCTTGCCGTGTCTTTGGTTTGATTTGTCAAGCAACGCTCCAGCGTCGTCAATATGATGACCAGAGACTCAAAATAGCAGCGTTCTGGCTCATGACGATTTTGTAGCGCCTGTAATTGAATATATTTAGCATTGTTATTTAGTATGTATATTTATGCACTACTTACAGCCTCGTTGACGCGCTGCAGCATTTTTGTCAGACCAGAGATGACCAGTGAGAAGCGATACCGAGAGATGTGTATGAGGCAGGCCACCAGCTGGTCCTGGCTCATACGCGCCTGAGTGCCATATGCTCCAATTTTGTTTGGCAACTGCAGACAAAAAAAGTTTTATAAATTATCTTCATAGAAACCGTACTTGAAGTAGATAGTAGATACTAGCCTTAAAGGCTCTATATGTTTTAATTTTAATTTATTTTATTATTCAGGCGCACGTTTTTATTTTAATACAATTTCATTCATCGTCACTATTGGAATTCTCAATTTAATTACAGAATCGCAAAATATTTGATTGAGGGCTTGCACGTCTCGGCACTTCATTCAACAAATCGCTGCTCGGCAGTTCATGAATGAAGCCTCGCCGGCCCCACTGCCGACCAAGCAGAACCCCCTTAACACCACCGACACCCACACCAAAACAACACCAGCAGCAGGTACATTTTTTCACTTTGCTCGTAAGCAGCGCGACGCAACATATTGAAAATGCTGTAGAGCATTTACCTGATCTTCAAATCTAGTCAGGAGACCAGTCGCCCATTCTCCAGGCTTCTGGGTAGCCATTTCGCGTTAATTTATAAATTTTATTACTTTATTCATTGCATTTTATTAAAGTTAAATACGTCGAAACTCTGCACTGTATAGCGTTAAAACGATGGTCGAGGCTGCATTGAAAGAGAGCTGTTTGTGTGTGGGAGCGAGTGAAAAAAATAGGTTGCAATGAAATTTTAGTCCGATTGCTCTCTCGTCGTAGATGTTGCAAATATATGATATCCATAAATTTGAAAAGATCCAATTCCATGTATAACAAAAATATATAAATATAAAGGAATTCAACTGGTACACAGTTGGTTTGAGATTGAAACATGTTTTAATTAACAATTTTATGAGAAACTGTTTAAACGTGACGTCACACTGTGCATGCTTCTAACTGAGCTACGCAAAAACAGCCATGTGTTGACAATGAAACGTATCGATACTTTTGTTGCAGCATGTGAGCTGTATTAAATTGTTTGGACTATATTTTTTAATAGAGGCAATGCAACCAAAATATAATTTTATTTTAAAAATTATTTTTGTAAAAATAAATGAAGTAATAAATGATATTAAATTACAATCATGAATTTTTAAGTATCGAGTATTTTCGATACATTAATTTATCGACTTAGTGCTACCAAGTAATAAGAGTGCTGCCAAGTCCGCGTAATTTCATAGAAAAAGGAAATTATAAAATTTTAAATTCAAAGACAAGGTTCAGGTATTAGTATCGGTAGTCATATTTTATTAAATGTTTCATTTTATGCATAACAAATTGTTGTTTTTATTTATATATTTTTTAATTTATTGAATTTGTCTGGTAGTGTATGTTACTTTTTTGCAGCTGTTGTGTTTATCTCTGTGTGGGTCGTGCAAATACATAATACGTATTTTCAAATTACATAGTACTAATTATGTGTATACTATAATATTTTGTAAATACTTATTCAGCATATCGAGCGTATATACGTAATTATAAATCGATTTCATGGTGTCTCGACGTTGCATTCTAAATTAATCATTCAACTTGTCATTTTCTAATATTGTACGGTATAAAGTTTAGTTAAGCTATCTAAAAAACTCATGTACAGTCGAAATATACATATTGAAAATTTGCGTTGTTTCTTAAAAAAACTGCGCATTTGGTGACAAAAAATGTTTATTAACATATGTTTTTCCACTTTTCATATGTTTGGGTATGTTGGCCGTTTGGGAAGTGTTTCGCTTAAATTGTTGATTTCGTTATATTTGTATATCAAATTTTTTGTTTTAATGAAATTAATATGTGCTAATAAATATCAAAGTTTGAAAGCTACAAAAAATTATTGAAACTGTTATACAATTATTGTTGTGAGCTCCGCAAAATGTATATTCGAGGCTATCTCTGTAGTTTTTCCTTTTCCTTTTTGATTAGTTTTGCATTGAATATTGTTAAATGCAATTAGTGATATTTGACTTACGTATTGATTTTCATTTGCATTTTGTTTGGTGTATATGTGGCTAGATATATTGCAGTTTCGTTTTTATTATTATTATTATTATTATTTTTTTTCGAATTATCATTTGGTTTTTGTGTATAAAGCCTTGGTATATATAGTTGTTTAGATATGGTTTTTGCATATTTTCTATTTGATTTGCTGTTTAAGTAACTCCTATTTAGATTTGCTCTATAACTGTATATATTTTTATACGTATCGGAATTCGGAAATAATCGAGGCCTATAAAATATTCCCAAGTTGTGGTATTAAATGAAATGTGATAGTCGTTGTAAAGTATCTATGTATACATATCGTTAATTTTTTTCAGTTTGATGCAATGCTTTTCATTTTCATAATTTGCGTTGCTTCGTTTGTCGATTTGGCTTAAGAACTAACCGGTTTACTTGAAATTCAATTTCAATGCAGTGCGGCAGCCCTGCCGTTGAGCAGGCCTGGCAACCCTAAGCAAGAGTCGTTACGAATACTTAAAATTAAGTGCTATAATTTTGCATTCTCTCGACTAGTAATAAAGACTAAATTTAACAATTCCTTTGGGGGCTTCAGAGATTTTTGGGTTTTCCAATTACACTTTTTTGTATAAATATTTAATTCTTATATTTCTAAATTAGATCGTCCAGACTTGCACCTTCTCGGCCACAACGCACCAGCTGGCGCGCTCATAGTAGGAGCTAACAATATGTAGACTGGCCACATGATGATTGATCAGCGCGTCCAGCTCGCCCTCGCGGAACACGTGGTAGTAGCGATGATGGGTTGTGGAGCCGCCCTGAGAGGGGCTGTCCAGTGAGGTGTTTGAGCTATTCGAATGCTCCAGCGATTCGGTGGAGGTGCGCTGCTGAAGTGCCTGCTGCTGTGTTGGCTGCTGCGATGGTGGCGTTTCTGTGGAGCTGGACGCACTGGAGGTCACCGATTTGATGGCACTGACATTCCGCCTACGCTGACCATACTCGTGCATGCCCTCGCCCAGTTTATCGCCACCACGTGCCTCCAGAGCCTCGGCATCCTCACCCTCCTCGGGTACGCCTAAAGAGTACAAATTAATAAAGAATTGAAAATGATTCGAATGCTATCTACTTACGATATTCATCATCGCGCACATCGCTGTCGCCATCGTCCTGCAGCAAGTAGGCCGTTTCAGGATTGAGATTATAGTGACGATTGCGTTTGTAATTAAATTTCGAGATCTTGCAGTGCTCGTAGATGCCCAGCGTATAGCTTCTCTCGTTTTCCTCATCCTCCTCTTCCTCGCCCTCCTGCTCCTCGTGTATGGTAAAGCTGCGCGTTTGGGATGACAGCGATGAGGTGGACGACGATATGGGCGACTGCTGCAAGCTGGGCTGGGTTGAAAGATTGGCCAGCATCAGACGGCGCTCCCGCAGCTCATCACGCAAGGCACTCAAGTCGCCATTAGAACGTTTTTTGGAGCCACTGCCCGCGCTGCCGCCACTCAAGTACTCGCCTATATCACCAATGTCATCTAAGCTGCGGCACTCGGCACGATTGCTCTTATCGTCCAGTTCCCGCTGCAGTTGCGCTGTCAACTGCTCGGCGAACTCGGCGTAGTCGTGCGGCTTCTGTGCCTGCCCAGCTTCGTCCTTGCTTGGCAGGAGCGGCGCACTGTCCGCGTTGAGTATGATATCATTTTCGTTGGGCGTGGCATTGTTGATCTGCAGCTCACCCTTGATCGTGACAAACTGGCCAAGCGCAGTGTCCGATTCGTCACTGGACTTTCCAGTGCCTGTGCTCGGGGCCGAGAGCAACTGAGCTGAGCGTGGTGCACTGATAACACTGTCAATAGAGTCCGGGGAGGATGGCTCACTGGAGTCGCTGTCCAGATCATCGGTGGCCGGATTGAATAGCTCCAGCGAGAGCAGCTTGCTGGCGCTGGTGCTGCTGCTACTTACCGCGCCAGAGCCAGAGGCCCGGCGAATTATGGGAAAATTCTGGCGTTGCAGCTGCAGCGATTGCTGCTTCCGGAACTTGGGAATGGGCGGCATTTCGCGTATGGCTTGGCGAGTGATCTTGGGTATCGATGGCTGCTGCTGCTCCTGCACCTGCTGCTGCTGCTGCTGCTTGATGTCCGCCTCGTCAAAGTTGAATCGTTCTGGCTTAGTCACAGGCGTTAAAATGGCCATGGCTGCCGTCACAGCAGCCATCGTCTGAGGTGGCGACGTGACCGTGGCTTGAATGGCCGCTGGCGAGTGGGCGGGTGTCGGCGGGCAGGGCATAATGAGCGGTGATGTTGGCACGGAGTGTGTGGGCGGCAAGCGTGCCAAAGAGCTGGTTGGGGCCACTGTGGTCGGATTAGTCGCAGCAGCCAACATCGCCTGGGCATTTCCATTGCTGGAGCTGGAGTTGCTCGAACTTGAGTTGGAGTTCTGATGCTGCTGCTGATAGTTGAGCTGTTGCTGATGCTGCTCCGGCTTGGGTATGAAGATGACCGAAGCAAAGCTGTCCTCGGACTCAATGCTCGTGTCCGACTGCAGACTGCTGTCCTTGGATGAATCGGAGCCGGATTCGCGCGAGTGCCGGCGCGCATTGCCCTGTTCGCTCTCAGCGCAAGTAACGCAATCCTGCTGATAGGCGCTGCAGTGGCAAATGTTGGGTCCACTGCAGTCCACGATACTGCAGTAGCTGACTGGCCCAGTTGCCGCACTCGACAGCAGCAAATGTGTCGCGAACAGGCCACCCGCATTACTCGTATGATGATGATGATGATGGTGGTGTTGATGCTGCTGTTGGAGGGTCTGCGCTGCGGGTGTCGGGGATTGCTTATTGTTGTTGTTCACCTGCTGCGGATTGCCGGTGGCATTTGCCGACGACTGGCTTGTGGACGTAATTTTTATGTTCTGCATGAGCTTCGTGATGCCCGTTTTGGTCACGCGCTCCAAGTTGCCCGTTGAGCTCTTGATTTTGGTGGTTAGGCCCTGGCGTATGACTTGCAGGCGCTTTGAGAACAGTGCCGAGCGACAAAGAAAGGCCTCATTCAGCGAAGTCTGCTTCTGTATGCGCTTGCGTACCCGGTCCTTTTCGCGCAGTCGATTGCCCGCCATCAGCTCCTCGTTCAGTGAGCTTTGCTTACGCAAAAAGACAGGCAAATTGGTGGCAGGCGCCGTACCTGGAGCTGGAGATGCCTTAGGGGATTCGGAAACGGGCCGTATATAGAGACTGCAGCTGACAGCACCATTGGATCCATTGTAGCTGCTGACCATATGAAAGGCGGAGTCAGCGTCAGGCGCTGGCTCTCCCGGCTGCGAGAGGTCGTCCTCGCATAGCGACTGCTTCTGCTTGATCAACTTTGGCCGACGGCTGAGTGTGCTGCCGGCGCTTCCGGTGGTCGCGGGCGAATTTCGACCATTGAGCTGCAACTGAGCATCGGGCGCGCTGAGCAGTAGTTCGGCTGCGGCACTGGCCTTCGTCTCGTTTGGCACCAGCGGACCTCCCAGACTGGGCACACTTGAGCGTGATCGCACTATTTGACGCGGCGGCGGCTGCAATATGCTTCCCAAGCTACGTGATTTTAGGCCCGCGGACAGTGGCGGATCAGGAAAGTCCTCAAAATCTTCAAGGCGACGCAACTCAATGGGCAGATCCTTGGCATCTTCGTAGTCCAGGCTGCTATCGTTCTTGGTGTCCTTGGACGTCCAGCTGTCTAGGAACCAAGCATGACGTCGTCCGATGGCCAATTTCTGTAAATTAAAATTAAGGACTATGCTTCTTTCGGGAAAAGAATATACTCACTTGTATGGCTCGCCGCACAAAACTGTAGCAGGACTCGCCGGGCGAGGATGAGCTGAGGCTTGAGCTGTCGCCATCGCCAGCTGAACGACTTGAATTGGTCGAATCCTCGGTGTATGCGTGATAGGGCGGCAAAAAATCTCCGTCATCTTCCTCGTCGGAGTATGAGTAGGAGTACGTGCGATTCTTGGGCGGCTGCCAGGGTATCAGCACATCCTGCGACTCGAAGCGTCGATGGCGTTGCTCCAGTGCCCAAACTGTAATTACCACGCGCCCACCTACGCGCAGAATACGGGCCAGCTCCCTCAGCGCTCTGACTCGACGTTCCGTGGTGGCAAAGTGATGCACTACAGCCAGCGAAAGCACCGCATCAAAGCTATCATCTCGAAACGGCAGCTCCAGATTGTCGCAGAGCGCCACCTGTGGGCCAAAGAGGACACAATTTGATTACGAATAACTCAGTGCCGAGGGATACAAAAGTCAAAGTTGCTCAGCCAATTAAATTACGCAAAAGCAAAGAAGCAAAGAGTTTCCCTGACATTCCAGTTACGGATCCCTTGAGTAGCTAGCTCTTCAACCACCCACAGCACAACAACAAGCCCGCCTTGGCATCTGGGCCAGCTGCATAACTGCACCAAAGCACAGCTACCCGTTGGTTAAGTAACCAGCCAAAGGAATTCCAGAGCTTCTGTTGCTCTTGCATTTTTATAGTTTCCTTTTATTAATTTCACTTGAGAATGTTTAAGGCGAAGAATATAGCATAAACGTAAACGTTGGGCAAACTGAAAACCTGTGAGCCACTTGAAATGCAATAAATTCTACAGGCTAAGATGAATTTTTGGCCATTCGTAGTTAGCTTTCTTGTGGCTTTAATCAAGGCTACAAAGCAATTTGTGCTCTAGAATTTGAGCAGAAAAAAATGTAAAGCAAAGTCCGGTGCCAGGGTAAATACAAGTTAAATCGAACTAAAACTTGAATTTCATTTGAAAGTTGGTTTGGTTTTTGATAAAAATAGAAAAAAAGAAATAGGTAAAAAATATTCACCCCAATTCTGGTTTTCATTTAAATATTTCTATTGGATTCATACCTTACAAATACTTTAAACACCTACTTGCTAAATAAAAATATATTTGTTTTATAACATTTGAACTGAAAATATTAAAAATAAATTTTGTATTTGTTTCGGTCGATAAACATCTCAGAATTTAGTTTATATTTATAGTTTTCTTCATTTATTAACATAGTTGATATATTTCTGAGTACATTTTTATTGTCAACATTTTAACAATCCAATATTCATGTTAGTCTATAAATGATTGTAAATTCATGTATATTTTTAGTCTTTGACTTTTCTTAAATGTTGTAAAATTATAAAATTCGCCATGGAAAAAATTCTAGACTTCTGTGTGAAATATATCAGTTAAGAAGGTTTATAGTAATTTATATATTTCATATACGAGTCTGAGTAAATAAGTGATTTATTTTGTATGACTAGATGTTTTCGGCACTATTATCAAATTGAAAATTATTTTCTTTCAATAGATAATTTAGCAGAACTTCTCAGTTGTAATTAATATAACTAAAGAAACAAAAAACATGATTACGTTAATTAGTTCGTGTGCATGAGCTTCGCACAGATTAAGTTGGCTTTCAGCCACGAACCGTAATTAGAAATGAAAACAAATTTTGGAATTTCATGGAATATGGTTTAATGCAATTTGCATATTTGCCAAAATTTTAGTTGGAAGTTTTTGGTTGGCAACAAGAGTTTGCAATTAACAGAATTCTTGTTCGGATGGCTGAAAGCAATGTTAACACGCTCGCCTCATGAAAATTGCTAGTTGGTTTTACTCAATTTGCAACTGAAAAAAAAAAGAAGAAGAAAATACCACATACACACACATGCTCACACAAAGCCCTATACACATGTAGTGGTTGGTTGGTCCACCTCCACTGAGTTGGTCCTGTTCGTTTCAAGTGAAAAAATTGAATCATTTGTAAAAATGTGTAAACTGACCTTACTCAACTATCTGTGTGGGGCTGTGGATATATGTATATAGATGTGTGTGTGTATTTTTATACCCTGATCCCATTGAAAATGGGAAAAAAGGGTATAATGTTTTTGTTAAAAGTATGTAACAGGCAGAAGGAGGCGTGCCACACCCCCAAAAGTATATATATTCTTGATCAGGACGACAAGACAAGTTGATTGAGCCCTGTCCGTCTGTCTGTCCGTCCGTCCGTCCGTCCGTCCGTCCGTCCGTCCGTCCGTCCGTCCGTCCGTCCGTCCGTCCGTATGTATGAACGCGTCGATCTCAGAACCTATAAGAGCTAGAGACTTGAATTTTTTTTTGTTAGGCGCGTATATTGGGCGCGCATATCGAGTTTGTTTCAGAAAATCGATAACTATTCCTGAATATTTGTTATCGATTTAAAACCATATGAAAAAACAGTTATGATTTTTTATCTTTTTTATCTTAAGAGCTAGAGACTCAAAATTTCGCATGTACCTTTATGTGTATTTTTACCAATTTCGGTTTTTGTTACATTTGGATACTGGCCCCAAATTTCCCCACAATTTTGAAAATTATTTTCAGTTGCAATATATATGGTGTTTGGTCTTTTTGAAAACTAAATCAATTATTTAAATCATATGGTGAAAGTTTCATCAAAATCCGTTGATAAACACAAAAGTTATTAAACAAAATGTTTGGCTAGATCAACAGCGATTGAACTGCAAGCGCACACAGACCAGGTGGCGCTTATACATGTTCAATTTGTATACATGTGCACACATACATGCAAATGCTCGCGAACAAATTTTCTAAGAACCGCAATTGCCTTTGAGTTTGGGTCGAATTGTGTTCGAATTGTTTTTGCTACCTACTTCCAATTGCCGCTCGCCGCTGTGTGTCGCAGTCGCAGGCGCTGTGTGTCGCTGTGCGAATAGGTTTTCGATTCTTCTTCTTTAATAGTAACGGAACAGTTCTTGTGAGCTTGCAAAAGTGAGCTGGTATAATCTTTGTGTCGCATTTGTTTGCATAATTCCTCTTTGATCGACATTCTTAGTACCATTGGCACATACTTAAGTTGCGTGATATGGTTGTACATACGAGTTATTGACTATATTAAGAAAACTAAGGGGGGGTGGGATTAGGGTATCCCCTAGTCGGGCGCGCCGACTAGAGTTTTCTTACTTGTTGGTTGTTATTTTTTATATATAGATGTTCGCCAATTATGTTCATTCCCGTGTCACGGCCAGCGCTAAAAGTGTCAATTAACGTTGATCAAATGGAAAATAAACAAATCGTGTTCAAATTGAATCCGCAGCTGCATGAGCGTAATGTAATTGAAGTTTTCACACGTATCTGGACTCAATCACTTAACGATTCATTGCTAAATTTTGCATAAATGCGATTAAAAATAAACGAACGACGATTACACAGAACTGACTAATGCATCACGTTGTCAAACTGATACCAATGCGTTATCCCGACTCTGCTTGACTACGTGAATATATTTGAAATTGCTATTCGTCGTGCCCTCTCTCGCTCTCTCTTTTGGACGTGCCACAAATATAATTTGTATAAAGCCAGAAATCGTTCGGACTGTTTTGCTGAATGTGCAGTTGCAACAGCCTTGACCCACCAGGCTAAACGAAAAGAACTGTGTTTCTGCCTCTGCTTTCTCAGTGTATGCGCTGTGGATCTCCCACAAAGATAGCTGACCAGGTACTTGGGCATGTCGTCCAAGGACCTATGCATCAGACGTAGCAGCTCAGCTCCTGGCCAAACACTTTTATTTTTTTTTACTAGCAAAATATCAATTAAGTTAAGTGTTTGCTCTCAGAGTTGACAACTGCAAAAGCAGAGGTCGAGCAAGTACAAGGGAAAATGTATCATTTTTCTACGAAAAACAAGTAGCTGGACTCACATTAAAATTTTCACTCAAATTGTTTCATTTATACAATCGATATTCAAATAAACAAAAGTACTACGAATAATATTAAAAATTGATAGCTAGAAATCATCAGCAAGAGAAATCATATTACCTGGCTTTAAGCTCTATGGTAAATCTAAATCTTCTATTTGTGTTTAAGCAATCTTAATGAAACTACATTAATCCTTTCGTTATCTTTTGCACTTTTCTCCACACACTATGCACATAAATATTTATGCAGGACAGAAAAATGAGCCCATTTCGCTGTCCACTTGTGGACGTGACGTTGTTTATGCGACTCTAGCATTTGTATGGAGCTGCACATAAAAATGCCGCACATTCGCTTTCGACTTTAGTGCCAGCTTTCCTCCGCATGGAAAATGCCTTTTTTCTTTCGATTTTTATTCTTTTTTAAGCACATGCTCCAGTGTCATGAATGCACGCGCTGACATTTCTCTATGCTCTTTACAAATTATATTTATGGCAGTTTCCATATTTTACACACACCCACACACTGACACACAGCCTCTGTTTGTGGGTGTGTCATGTCACACTGGCCGTGCACATTACGCTTTAGAAATTTATGTTGACAAGTTTTCAATGCAGCTCCGTCTTAATGTTGCAAGCGTCAGGTGAAACATGTTACGCATACGCCACGGTGCACTAATAGGACCAGAGCAAAGCGAGCAAGCGAAAGAAAAAAAAACTATTGAAAATATATGTATGCCTACAGTTGTGTAAATTTGTCTTAGCCTTATTTTATTGCCAGCTTATTTAAATGGCGCTTAAACGAACCACAGCGAAAAAAGAGAGACGAACAGGTGGAACTCGTGATGGCTGCGGTGGGTCGACTAGCACAAAGCTCAAAGATTTGGCATCAAAAGCGAAAGAAGAAAAAGAATCAGCAGCAACGAGACACATTGCACTCGCTCGTTCATCCTTCCTTTTATATATAATTTTTTGCTTCTTCATGCGCCGCCTTTTCTTCTTTCAATGCGTCATTTCGGGCAGCAACAAAATTTATGAGTGCACCCTGTGTTTGTGTGTGTCTGAGTGTAAGTGTGAGTGTTATTTGCTTAATGCCTGCTGCATAGCCTGCTCCACTTGGCAGTTTTTTGCTTTACAGAATTATAGTAAATCAGGCCATGCACGAGCTCTGAAACCAAAATTGCCTGACGGCAACTGCAACATTTGTACCAGCAGCAGATATATGTAAATATAGTCGAAGTTAAATTGCTTTTCCACATAGTTTTCAGTTTTATCTCTCTTTTTTCTTTTTTGGAAAAAAATGGCAACAGAAACAGTCACAATCAAAGTACTATTAAACTGCATTCGAATGCACGTCACGTGAGTCGCTTATGCCTTCTACATTTTGCCCATTTAAGTTCGTTCAATACACACATATTTAATATTTCATATATTTTTCTATATTTTTCATATCATCCGCCATAAAAACACATATTTGAGATATTTTAATTTAAATAATGCTCTTGGCAAATTCAGATATTGAAATTTGAAAACAGAAGAAGGAACATGCAGCTTGTAGCTATGCAATACATAAATGAATATTATTTAAGATATTATTTAAGCTAGCCAATTTGGCATATTCCCTGCAATTTCATTCAAAGAGGCTTGGATTGTGATGACTGCTGATAAGATTAAGAAGTATTGCACTTCTTATCAATCTTTTAAGACTTTTATTACAAGTTTCGAGTTTAGCCATAAATCGTGTGAGCCCCTTCAATGATCTAATCAATACAAGTCTCAATTTTGTTGGCAGCATTTTTTTACAATTGCAAGAATAGTCTCTAATGGATAGCAATGAAATGTCAAGGACTTAATAATTGCAGTAATCAACTCATCATAGACACGTTGCACACTGCACAGGTCGCTCCGTCGTGGGATAATTGTAATGGGACTGGTTATTAAATAAATGAAACCATTTATATTAAAGAGCGTGCACTTTGCTGGCTGTGTTAATGCCAGGTAGCTTGCCCGGCCGCCTGCAATTTCATTGAACAGTAACCCTAGGCGACGGCGTCTACGTCCTCGTTGTTGTCCTCGCCATCATTACATGCGAACTTCATGTCCCACGCAATGCCAGCGAATGCAATTTAAATGCGAAAAATGCCTGCAACAAAGCCTAGGGGTAGGAGTCAACAGGCAACTGCCGAGCGTGCTGATTGTGCAGCGGTGAATAGTATGCATTTCTAAGGAAATGGAATTTCTTGCCTGCAAATGGCACCATAAATAAGCGAAGCCAAGCGAAACTAAGCGCGTGTAATAGATTATTGCAAAAAGTATTGCATACCTCGGGGCGCTGGCAGCTGGGGTGCGAAATTTATTGTTAGCTGCTGTATAGACTCTATATAGAAGCAAATATTATGGACTCAGCAACAACATCAAGAACATAACTATAATAATATTAAAGAAGAAGTGAACATTAATAGAGAAATCATTCAACGACAATTAATAAACTGCAAGGCGAAGGCATACAATGAATTTCTAAATTAAGTGAGGTATTGCGGAAAATATGGAGTACAAGAGTAGCGTTCGTAACTGTTTTCATTAAAGTTCCTTTAAAAAGCTTTCAAATGGTATTGAAAATAACAAGTTCCTTCAAGTAATGTCAATCAATCGATTACAAATTCAAGAAACATTTCTCATTTGGATATAAATCAATTTAATTTTTGCTAAAAATGTTTTGAAAGAAACTCTTGGTCAAGAAACAAATTAAAGCAATAAATAAAATTTGAGCATTTAAAATCTCGAAATTTCATAGTAATGCCAACAAACTTGGCCCTTTGCTGTGGAGTGGAGCCACAGAGTCTCTAGTTGGCAATTCTCAGTTGGACTTGTTATCGATTTGAATGCACTTGACTGCGGCGGAGACGCCTGCACTTTATTAGTTGCTCTCTAATGACCAAAACGCTGTTCGTTTTATGGCTCCATTGTTGGCCATTGCAATTATGGGGGCATTAAAGCTCAGTGCTGGATAAAGTCGAGGGAACATGTGCAAATAATTTCAAATGATAAGCATAATTTATGCGCTGCAATAAAGGCGATGGCTTGGCCTGGCCATGGCTAAAATGGGTCAATTGTATGGCCGAGAATATAAAAGAGATAGAGAGTACGAGACAGAGTGACAGAGAGAGAGGGGTGGGGCAGACAAAAGGAGGACAAATGAACTATTGTTCGAGTTAATACAAAAGTATGCATCTATCCAACTAGACACACCCACTCACAAGTGTAGGAATCACTTTGGTGTAATTTGACCACATCAATTACAATTTCAATGGATTCATGAAGCCCACTCACCTCGCCTCCACTCTCGTGGGCCACCTTGCTGAGACGGTAGCAGCGATCGACGCCAATGGTGCATATGGCGGGATTGCATTGTGTTAAGTAACGCCCACTGCCGCAGCCGACGTCGCAGACCACCGAGCCCGGCTCCAGGTTGCCCAGGAACTGAGCCACTCGCGGTCGCACCGGCCCCGTTGGCTCCTCGCAATGCTCGTACACATCGTGGACATAGGCACGTTCCAAAGCCGCCGAACGGCCGCTGGCATCACTTGATGCAGTTGATGTTCTCGTTCTTGCAGCAACCGAAGCTTTTGTTGTGGACCGCGTCTGCGTCTTTATTGCATCTGCAGCTGCAGAGACTACTCCGCCTATTGTTGTGGTAGCACATGTTGTTGCTGTTGCTGCTCCTGTGGCTGTAGTGCCCGTCGATGTGGGTGAAATAACCGTGGGCGCCAAATTAGCGGCTTGTGTGATGCTAGACGCAGCATTTGTTGCAGTTGTTGTTGTCAATTGTTTGGTCATTGCTATTGCTGCTGCTGCTGCTTCTGCTGCTGTTGTGGTTGCAGTCGCTCTTTCTGGTCTTCGAGGAACATATGTGGCTGAGAGGCACACCTCATCTGCACGAAAAAAATAAGATAGATAGTGGAAATGTATTTCAGAACTTGGGACGACTATTTATCTTTATCTTCTTAGGGTTATATTTAAAAATATTTAATATAAATTGGTATATATAAAGATAGATAGATAGATAGATAAAGCTGAAATGGAATATGGAACAAAATATAATTATTTTAGCTTACTTAATTCGAGTGAAGGAAATTTGGCATATTAATTTAAATAAAACATTAATTTGTTCAAGAATGATTAGTGGAGGATATTTGCAGGGGTAAAAGAAATTTCCTTCTCAATTTGAGTCCGACTGAATGGCTTCGTGCATGGATATGCGATAAATCGTATAATTTCCAAGCAACCTATACACTATGGACTGAAAATATGCCAAGACTCTATTGTTATTTATAATGTGGCAACAATTTGTATAATTAATGCAATTTGAGTCCCTTAATAGGAACCATAAACTCAAAACTTTCGCCCCCATTGCATGCTTAGCGAAATTTACAATTGCACATGTATGTGTGTGTGTGTGTGCATGTGCGGGTGGGTGTAGTGGTTGTTATTGCTTCTGTTATTGCGTTGTTGCTGCTCAATGCATGGCATCAAGTCGTAAAATCGTTAAACCACACACAATCGCACCAGCATATGCCAAGGCGTTGTCAACGCCGTTGCATACCGGAAATGTAGAACTAGCATGAGTTTGCATTGCTGTTGACATTTTATAACTGTATTTCCGGGGCCAGTTAACGGCAACAGTCGCCGCTGGCCAAAGCGCTTGCAAGACAGCTCGAGCGCCCCCAGCTACGATGAAACTGACAGCGTAATAAATTGCATTTAAGCAGGGGCACAGAAGATGGACAGGAAGACAGGAAGCGACTGATTGAGGGATGGATGGGAAGGATGGGCTGCTGGGCTGCTGGGCTCCTGGGCTGGTGGGCTGGTGGGCTGCTGGGCGGGGCAGTGGCTGCTGTGGGTGCGAGTGGGTGCCAAAGCGCATTAGCGCTGTTAAATGAAATTATAATTGAAATCAGATTAAAGGCAAATATAATAGCAACAATGACGCAGCAAACCAGCCCTCTGGCAGCAGAGCGAGCACAAAGGCTAAAGCCTAACTGAGTCCCAGTGTGCGTGAGTGGGTGTTAATGAGTGCATGTGCGGGTGTTAATAAGCGCAGCAAATGAGCTGTGCATGTATTTTATGGCATTTTAATTCAATTTGCGATGCGACAAAGGGCAACTACGGCACAGGAGCTCAAACTCATTTTACGCGCTTAAGCAACAAACAAATTACGCCGTTGAGCGAGCATTACAAAAGTTTAAGCGCTTAACTATTTTAGTACTTAATGAACTTATTATGCATGTTATGCAAGTAGTGGGCAAACTTTAATGCAACTGAGTAACAACTAAGCAATTCATTTAGCTAAACTGTTACTACCAAAAACCAAATCAATAATGAAAGATGTGTTGACTCTTTGTGGAATCCATTTGAGTTTCAATGCTTGACTTCTATTAATTATTAATAAAGAGCTGGGCGGGCACAGAGGCAACTAATCAATCGATAAAAACTTGCCAAAATTTATTTGACGTTTGCCAACAAACAACTCTCAATAAAGAGCAGAACAAATTTTATTATATTTTTTCATTATTTGATTTAAAAACAAAAAGAGCTTCTTATGGAGACATGCATGCATATATTTATAAATATATGAGTTATTGTCAATCTAGTGCCAAGCTTAGTACACATTTATGTACGCATATTCATGGCATTAATTTAACGTATTTCATTTTATCTTCGTCAACTGTCGTCAAGGCTGAGTAAATAAATAACAAGTCAGCGTCTTCCTATCTTGGGCAAATCTTTGGATACATTTTGCTGTATGAATATGCGTATGCATAATATTTTGTATCTTGTGCCTAATGTAGTGAGCTATTGTTGTTGTTGCTCACCTTTTGTTAGGCCGTTGGTGCGCTGATAATTCGCATTCCACAACGCCGTCGACGTCAGTTCCGTTGATAACATGCGATGCGAAATGACTAAGAGATTGCCAATAGGCAGAGTTCCAGTTCCTGTTACTGGTGCTGTTGTTGTTGCTGGCGCTGATGTGGTTAACGATAATGAGTAGGAAAGTAAAAACGACCACGTTCTCGAAGCTCCAGAAAATCAATGTGCATGCATAATTTAAAGTCAGGCACTTGGCTTATGAATACGTCTCAGATTCGACTTCAACTCCGTCTCGGAATTGGCTTTGTGTTATTTTTAGATTTTCCAACCGGGGCACGTTTTACAGGATAATTTGCTCAATTTTGTTTTGAAATCTATCATTATAGCAACTACACGCCGTAATTGCCCTGCTACGGTTAGTTGTTGCCGTTGTTTTTACTGCTGCTGCTGCTGCTGCTGCTGCTGCCGTTGGCTGCTTTTGTTGTCGCTACTGCTGTGACTGTGGCTGTGGTAAAGGACACGGACATGGACACGCGCTCGCTCACACACAAAATAGGATACACAAAATGCTTTTTGCTGCCTTTATGTTGCCGTTGCTGTCAATGTGCCTGCCAAGCGACAGCCTGCCTCTGGCATATGACGTTTTCTTTGTGTGTGTTGTTCACTGAGCATGTATGTATGTATTAGTGTGTACGAGTGTGTGTGTGTGTATGCTTCTGCTATAGGCACTTGTCACTTGCACTTTTCATCTGCAACGTCTCACATTTATTTATTAATTGCAACTTTTATTTTCACGCATTATTTCTAGGCCACTGGCACTTGGCGCTTCAATTTCCAAACAGAGCGCTCATTGTCTATGTGTGTGCGTTTGCGTTTGCGTGTATATGTATATGTATATCGTGTGTGTGTGTGTTTCTGTCTGTGTGTGTGTGTCAGACTTGCCGCTGCCGTGTGTGTATGCCATGAGTTAACGTCGCGTACTGGCCGCAAAAGCACGCTCATATCCTTTTGTTTAAGGATGTTGTTGCCATGTGGATCGCATTCAGCAAGCTTTTAACAATAACTTGACGAAAGCTTAAGCCTGCTACAGCTGTTCTCAGAGAGGGAAAGTGATTGTGTGAAAAGCAAAAAGAAAAACTTGGCGAGTGCGCAAAAATCGCCAATGGACCTGACGCTATTAAAGATCCATTTAAGTAGCTTACAGTAAGCAGAGTTTCGGAGCGTCAATGGAATTACTGGAGCTTTATAATTGCTATGAATGAATGAAATATTGCATAATAGAAATTGTGTGTACAAGAAAATACGAATAACTTAAGAGCGCTCAATATTATTTAATGTTGTTAAATATATCATGTGCAAGTAAACAGACTACCACACATGTCAGCATGAGCAGTTAGTAAAAGTTTTCACATATTAATATTTAACTCATTTAAATATGAAAGGGAATCAATAGAAACGAGTTTCATAAGTCGCTGCTGCTGCTGTCCTAAAAATAGCTAAACTCTGGACAATTAAAATAAAAAGCTTAATCGCTTTGTTTGCGTCGCTCGCGTCAGACTGTCAAATTTCATGAATGAATCCCTTCAGGCAATTGAAGGCGCACAAGAATAGAATTATAAATAGAAATAGAAACCAAAGCAGCAACACAGCAGCAGAAGCAGAATCAAAAGTTTCGTCAAGTTGGCAGCATGGGCTCTGTGCTAACCGAAATAGACGCTTGGCACTAGAAAGAGCCAAAAAATAGACCAAGATTGTGGAAATTGCGCAGCGCAAACTCTACACCGACTGACACACACACACACATACACTTACACACCATAGGACTTTTTCGTTCGCCTGATTATTTTTGATGAATGAAAAGCTTTTTGTTCGGCCTGCCGCTATCGACTCCGCGTCCCTAAACACCGTCCTATATATGGGAGGGCATGTTTTTTGTGTACTACCATAAAATAAGGGTCGACTGACGTTGACGTTGTCTTCTGTGTGCATGTGTGTGCGCGTGTGTGTGTGTGTGTGTGTGTAGTAAAAGCTGTTGTGGGCTCTAGCTTCTTGGCTGGGCGGCTCTCTGGCTGGGTGGTCGCCCAAGCGTCATATGGCTTTTTTTGTAAGCATGACTAATATAATCAAATGGCCAACGCGACTGTGGATATGGCGTCGAAATTTTTGGCGACATGCCAATGAGTTTAGCAAATGCGAGTTAAGCAGCCCGACGACAGATAACCTTAAGCAAAATATGTATTATGCCGCGCTGCGGGGGCGTCGGCATGTGTTGATGTCGTCACAAAACAAAAAGAAAAGTCTGGTGAATCATACAGCCGGCAAATGCTTGTCTTCCGTAACGCATTTATGGTCCTCTTGGCATGTGACAAATGACAATGTGAAAAAAAAATTATATATATACATTTATATATATTTATATGTAAACGACTGAGACGACAATGAGCAGATGTCTCAATTGTTATTGGCAGGAAGTTTAGTGAGCTTGGCATGGGCGTCTGTACTACACGATATTTTGGTTGAAATTATAAAAGTTTGCAGCTTTTTTTGTTCTCTTCCGTCCCGTAATGATCATTTAATATCGACCTGGTGTGCGGCTTTGCAGCTGGCAGCAGCTGCAGCACTCCCCACACAATTTATTAATGTATAGATGGATTTATATATACTTATGCAAGTAGCATTGCCTTACGCCCGGCACGCCCGCCATCTAACGAATGTGCCATCATTAGTTGCGTTCCACTCATAAATCATACGCACCCGGGCACTGTATTCGTGGACCTGTGGGCTGCCCGGTCAGAGTATGCACGACGGACTGCACTCTTAATAATGTCACGTAGCAGAGCTTTTGACAGCTAAGTGCCGCACACTTCATTCGCTTCGCTGCTAACGCTGGCAATTATAATGGACAATCTGTCAGTTTGTGAGCTCTTGAATGCAATTAGCAGAGCTTAAAACACATAAATAGAAATGAGAGCAACTGCGTCGTTAGATAATGATAAGATAATTGAATAAGCTTAAGCCTGCATAAAATATATATACCCTTATAGCCAAATAGTTACAGACAGATTTCATAAAAAATCTTATAGCTTTGCCAAATTGCGAATTTAATTAAAAAATTGTGTCAAAGGCAAATAGAAAACGTTTTGCTTGTTATCTCGGCTTAAGACAAAACAAATCTGCGCGAATGTCCTTGCAAGGCTGTTTTCTGGGTTTTTTGTGTGCTTGGGCGAATGAAGTGCAAATTATGCCGGAAATACGAAAAAAACAAAGCGCCTACACTGGCTCCAAAAAGTATGCAGCACACATTTTGGCAGCACAACACGTACTACGACTTGCCGCTACCAGATAAAACTTGTCGACATAACTTGTCGACATAACTTAACTGCTCTCCGCCTAAAATCTAATATTTCGCGCGTGGCGACAGCGGTTAAAAGCGACGCCATTTTGGATAGTCGCGTGTTCTTAAATGGCCTTGCAATGTTTTTTGGCGGTCTTCAGCAGCTGCTTTAGCTGATGTCTTGTTGCGCATTTTCTCATGAGCCACGGTCAATGCTCGGGACGGACATTGGCGGACTGACGTCAGCAGCCCACACACAGCAAATGTAGCGAAACCAAAAAACACACACACAAACGCCAAAACTCCGCCCCTTTTCAAGGCCAAACAATGGGCGCCAGCGCTGGTGTCGCGTGACGCAATGAGGATATTGAGTTTTCTTCTGGGCGTCTTAAGAAAATTTCTATAATCATCACGTGTCTAAAAAGCCAATTAGAGTTACCGTTAGAAAGCTTCCAGTGGAAAGCTTTCACTTAGCAAAGACCTCAACCAGAAAGAGCAAAAGTTATCAGAGTGGGCAAAGCATTGAAACAGGGCCGGTTCAATAATCGAAAGGAGGCCCAAAGTGGGGCGTCGAATCGAAAATCATTATTCTTCTGTAGGCTGCCTGGAACGACGCACCTGAATAGACACAATCAACTACATATTTTAATTTTTAGTTCACATTAATAATAGGATGAGATAATTATCATATCTATCTATTTATTTATATTCAAGTCTGAAATGGCCATGGGTTATTGGTTCGGCGATTGTTAGAGTTTTGGATTAACAAATAGATTACAGAAATTCAATTAATGCACACTCGTGCCGCCTTGACTAGAGTTCGAACGGAAGTTGCGGTGTGATGCCCAGGTGGTCAGATCTGCTCAGAAACGTGTTATCTTGCTGTGCTCGGGCGAGGGCGGCAAAGAGCAGACGGATGAGCGGGAGGGGCTTTGCTGTGGACGTGGCGGCGGCCGTTGTGGATTGATGTTGTCGTTGGCCTGGCGAAGATTGGCAAAGAACTGTTGACGCCGCGGACCGCCGCCGCGCAAAGGCAATGTGGGTATCTCACTGGGCGACTGATGATTCATCTCTTCCTGCGAACAGTGACGCATTGCAGGATTCACACACTCATAAACGCTCTGAAAGATGAAAATATTAAGAGCTTGTCCCATTAATTGCACGCGAACTTACCTGGTCGGACGAATACTGATTATTTTGGGCAAAGGCCAGGGAGGTGAGCGAGGGCAGCGCCTGAGCAATGTCCGAGCGCTCAATGCCGCGCACAATGAGGAACGCGCGAGGTATAAGTATGCCTACCAAAACAGCCCAGCCGGTAGCCTGCAGTCCCAACGGTATGGCCGCATCTCGCCACTCATCGCCAACGAGTGAGAGAGCTATCCATACGATCCAGATGATCAGAATGAGCACGCCGCCAATCACAATCAAGATACCCTCGCGGTAGTTGCGTTGCGAGCGATAGATGAACGGCACCAGGCTGACCAGAGCGCAGAGCAACAGGAAATCGTAGGCCATTAGACCCCAGAGCCACCGGCCGTAGTATATGTTCTCACAGGAGACGCTCTCCGAGGCCATGTGCATGACGACCAGCAGCTGCACGGACATGCCCACCTGAACAAAGATGCTGAATATGCAGATGACGGCTTGGATGTAGCCGTTCACATGGGACAGGAATCCGCCCTCGGATCCAATTGAAGCCAGCATTACGGCCCGGCAGAGCAACAGCGAGAAGACAAAGCAATAGATGAGCGTCATGAGGAACACTCGCACGGCACAGAGCGTATTCAGAGTATTCACATCCTCGTAAGTCACATGCGAGTTCCGCTGCTCGCCCACATACTCCATGGAGAATGGCACAAAGGAGCAGAAGACTAGTATGAGCGATAGCAGCAATAGTATCGAGGTAACTGGATTGCCCTCGAAGACGTCGCCCAGTGAGATGCGCACCACAATGAACACCAGAATGGCCAGCGTGGCGATAAGGCCGAGTATGGCTGCCGTCAGGCCCGCTGCCACCCAAGTGTCGAGTTTGATGCGCCAGAACATGACGCTCTCGCCATCAAAAACGAATGGATGGCGTCGATTGTCGCCCACTGTGTACTGGCAGTTGAAGACCAAACCAAATTTCGTCTTCAACTCCAGGCTGGTGTGATTGCCTCGGTTGTAGTGGTAGTAGGTGGTCATGTTTGTCACAAAATTCTGTAAGGCTATCTCGCGTAGTTCCATACGCGACTCGCCCGTTATAACATCCAATGTTTCCTGTTTTTTCTGGTACATTTGGAAGATCATGGAATCGGAGAGCTTGCGCATGCGCAGCAGCGCCAACAGCTCTGGGATGTCATGATCACGTCGATACTCTGGAGTGCGCCAGTCCTCGATGAAATTGAGAAAGTTGAAGCAGCTCTGCAACATATACAGATCATCGTCGCGCTTGCAATGCTTGGCTAGCGAGCCACGCAGCCAGTTCATAAGATCCACAATGGGGCTGGCAAAAGCTAGGACGCGTGAGGGCAACACACTTTGGTCAATCAGCACGTCGTCCAGCGTTGTGGGCATGGGATCCAGGTCAGCAGCACGCAATTCTATATCATTCTCCATGAGTACAAATGCCATGTTGGGCAGATCTGTAAAGAAGATATTGGGATCTAAATCGGACTACGTTTGCCACTCGAGCTCACCCTCTAAGAAAGCTTGATCAACACGCTCTGTGAGCACGGCAAATACGGTGCCATTCTCCTTAAAGTGACTGGCCATCTTGTTGCCGAAGAGTATGTAGATATTATCGTCGCTCTTGAAGTGCATCAGGCACATGTGCTCCTGTCTGGCGGCATCCATGAACTCATTGTATATATCCAAGGTTTCAGTGATAATCTCGACGGAAGCCGTCTTCTCGCCCCAGGGCATCTGATGGAGCAGATGTGCCGCCTTTGGAAAGAGATAGGCACGGGTGCTGGGTATGGGCCAGACATTGTACTCCAAGTCCCTTATAATCGGTTCGAGGCGTCTGTAGAGGTCATGGTCTAGGAATATGCCCATGGAATACTGAGTGCACTGCTGCAGGTATTGCACCTCCTGTATGAGTAGGTTCTCCGCCAGTGTAGCATTGTCCACAGTTATAGCGCGGAGCCCTAATAAAGTAATTATTATTAATATATTCATACATAATGTGACTCTCACTTCACTTACCAATTTCAAAGTCAGCCGAGATGAGATTCGCCTGATTCACGCGATTAATCACAAACAGTGCTGAGACGGGATCACTGGTTAGCACACTCAGCATAACATCGCCCTCAATAATTTGCACCAGCTCTGGCTGAGTGCGGACCACCTGCTCCCCATCCGCCTTGGTTAGCGTCAATTGCAGTCCAGTGATGCAGATCTCAGGCACCAAGCTACCTGCCGCAATTGTGCTGCTGGCATCGTCAGTGATGCTGCTGCTGCTGCTGCCTGTGGGCTCCATTGTCGAGTATATTAGTGGCGACAGCAGCTCTCCTGTGGTGCTAACTTTGTTGGTCGTCGGTGGTGCCGCAGTGGTGCTACTGACTGGTTGCGGCTTCAGCGCTGCTGACTTTTTGGTGGCTGTGGCAGCCCCTGTCCCATGGCAGTGAGCTATGCAGCTTACTGTGATGCACAGGTAGAATAAGGCTACAAAGACTCGAATTAGCTAAATGTTGATGGATATATAGTGGACTACGCTGCATTTACCCCATCGAATAGACGAATTGGCGGAGCGCTGTATGCCACTCATGGCCTCTTTAGAAATATTTCTTTTAAATAATTAAATTAAATACGGATATTTGTTTTTCGTTATTTTTACGGCTAGCTCAATTTATCATAGCATTCAACTTTTTTGGACAATTAGCAGCCTTTTATTATCGCAATTAAAACAAGTTGTCTCTGCAAAATTAAAAAAGCAGAACACACAATATTTAATTGTGGAAATTAGTGCCGGAAACCGCAGCCAACATTGGATGAAAATAACGTAAAAGTGTTCGGAAAATTGTTATGCATTTCGCTCGTTGCACACAATTTTAGCACTTGCAATTTCGCTTTGCTTTCGGACTCTTTGGGAGAGTGTTGCACTTTAATCGCATTAAATATTGTCACACTAACACAGAGACGGACACCTAACTTACTCACACGCACAAACACACACACACCCTCACAGATGGGAAAACTTTGTTGCCTTTCTGCTTCTACACGCTCTTTATTCGTATCTATGGAAAGTAATGCGGGGCAGAAATATTTTAGTTTTAGTTTTAGTTTTTCATATTTTCATTTTATTTAAAGCGGCCTGTGGAAACTGAAAAGTGTAGAAAGCAAGCAAAGCTGAAGGAAAATCAATAGGTATTTTCTGCGGAAATTGTCAGCAACGATATTCCATGCAAATTGGCTTGTTAATAGGACCAAGTTTTCCTATATATTTTTCTTTTATTTCATTTCAGTAGAATCGATTTCTATTCAACAAAGTTTCACATATGTATATATTTTAATATAGTACGAAATCCACAACGGATTGCAGTAGTTTAGAACTTTTTTGTTACTATCAAGAGACAAAATACAAAAAAACGCTTCAATGATTTTCAGCTCAATTAAATATTTGTCGTTTTTTATTTGAGCACTGAAGAGAGCAGAGCAGAAACGCCATTCAATCAACACAAGCATATATATATTCACATTTATATATACAACTATATATTTTATTTGTATTTTAGTTGCCTCAACTTTTTTCAATTCTTTTGTTATTTTAGGACGGACGATCAATTTGCGTTACGCCTACCGACGGGTGCAGCACTGCAACTGCAACTGCAACCTAATGTGACACAGAACACAGAGAATTGTTAACAAAAGCCGAGTCGCGGTGCAATTATGTTGTATTGAGCTTAAGTTCTGTGTTTTTTTTTTTTTTTCATTTATTTATTCTGTTTTTTTTTTTCTTTTGCTATCCCCGAGTTTCACGAGCCAGCCACCCTCGTAATGTTTTGCACCTGTTTTTAGCTGTTTTGTTTTGGCCAACTTAGCTTGGGGCAACAACAACCGTTCGTTGTTATGGTTATGCGCTCAACCTCGGTGGCTCACTCGTTTCGATATTTGAGTGAAAATTTGTTCATAATTACAAAAATCAACATTTTGTGACGTGTTTGAGCTGTGCTAACCCTTTCCTGTTGGTCTTGTGGCCTGCCGGCTGAAGTCTGAAGTTCAAACATTGGTCATCACAATTAGACGGCTGATTGCAGCAGGCTTTGAGTTACACGCACGCACAAAGCCGAGGGGTTGCACAAGGCTGCCAGTTACACTATATAAACTATAATTGTAAAATTTGAACTTCAGAGTTGCCAGCAAATTGAAAAAGATTAAAAATTTTCTTTAAACTATTTATTGATATTATTATAGTAAAATTCATCCGAATCAGAAAATTCTAACTTCCTTCTTAATTCCTCTCTCTCTCTCTCCCTCTCTCCCTCTCTCTGTCTCACTCTTGCTCATTCTGCAATTAACTAAAATTCAACATTTTCACTGTTTTATTATCTGTTAGCGGCTTTTAATTCATTTCGGCCTGAATACAAATAAATTATATATGTACTGAAAAACAGCACAGTCGATTTAATTTGTATTTGAATTTATTGCGATTATGGGAATAACAATTTTATACGAAGAGCTCACTAAATTATATATACACAAGCAGCCCTTTAATGTTTCTGTATATATTTGCGCAATAAATATGCGCAATATAAATAGTTTTTGCTGCAGTGGCTGAGTTCTTGACAAGTGTCCATGGAAATATGGCTAGTGAAGCGGACTATAATCCCCCAATGGGACATTGACATTTCTGGACGCACATTTCCGGCTTAGATTGTTTTGCATAACACTTTTAATTAATGTCAACACGAAAATGCAACAGCAGACGAGTCGATTCACTATGCCCATGGGCCCCAATATCATTGCGTAAGTTTAATTTAGCTGCAGTCCATCTATACGTCCGACCGTCCATCCGTCTGACTGCATGTCAAAGAGCGCCTTTGGGCGCTTTAATTACAGTTGAACAAGCCGAACAGTTGACAGTATTTCGGCCAAATGTTCAATTCGTTTATGCAATTCACAGCAGAGAACTGCGATGTGTAACGGTTCTTCAGTTAGTCATTCACTTTACATCTATTCAGGCATTCACGCGACCACGACCACGTCCATATATCAACTGTTTTGGCCGCACAGCTCGCTACTCGACGGCACAGCCGTAAGCCCATAAAAATGCAAGAGCTCAGCTCAAGGAGGCCTGAGCGGCGTTCATGCTGTTTATGCATCCATATAGCCATCCACATGAGTATGAGTACACACTCACTCGCTCACTCGCTCACTCGCCCACTCACCCACTCCCATTTACTGCTTCACTCAGTCCGTCACTCACTGGGCTTGTAATTATGCCTAGTTTTGGTGTCAGCCCTCAGTGCTTAGCATTGCATTCTTCGCAGTCAATATATTATGCAGTTATTAGTGACACCAAAGGGCATTACACATCTACCTGGCCTGACTGAATGAATATGTATATGGGTCAGCAGTAAGCACCCACTAAGCAGGCATCGAAAACACGCTTTGAAGACGGCTGACAAAGCAGCACATGTCAAACAATTTTCAAATACGCCACTCAGATTAAGCCTAAGTAGAAATTTTGAGAGCTAACAAATCGTTAATATCTGACTATTAAGTACGACTTCAGTACTTAAGTAAAATATCAAAAGTTCTTTCTGAACAAAATTAACACTATTTAAATATTACTTATTCATTTTATAGAGCCCAACGGCGAGCACAGAAAAACTGTCGGTGCATCCAGTATATTGCGTTCACGTTCATTTCATTTTACCTTTTATCAAATTAACAATTTTTTACCTGTAAAATTACAGAATTCAATCAATTAAACTCAATTTTAAAATAAATAAAATGTTTTTATTTTGCTGACCTCTCAGCTGCATAATCAAATTTACAAGCAATATTCACAGTTCTTCTACTAACAGCAACGAGTTGCAAAACTGTTTGCACTCGGAGGAGTTGTGCAGAGTGTCGAGATGCGCTCGATTTCAGTTGGTCAGTTAGCGTATATCTGGCAAGCCATATGAATATTCAAGGCTTTATTTGAGAATCGAAAATCAATTTTCAAGCCATTTGCATGGAATAAGTTACGAAAACTCAGAACCGAACTAAGAGAAGAGCAAAACTGCTGTCAGAGGCAAGAATTATTGAAATAAAATTGTATATTAGTTTGTATTGGCCGATTATCACAGTAAAGAGCAGCAGGTGGAACTGGTGCATGTGGACACTCTCCGTACCCATTTTCTAGGTCAATTTTTTAAGATATTTTGCTTTTGCTGTAGAGATGCTACTCAGGCTACAACTCTTTTATAAGTGTATTTATGTGTTGAAATAACAAAGACTGTCTATTCATGTAAGGTGTTATGCTTTTGTATAATGCCGTAACCTTTAATTGTTTTATGTATTTTCCTGAAGCAATAAAACAAAGTCACGCATTGAACGAATTTCTTTCAATAAAAAAATTTCCAAAACGTTTTTTTGAGGACCCAGGCATCTGCCCACTGCTTGGCACTTGACATTTAAAATTTTGCGCAATCCAAATAAAACTAAACCACAACGCAAGATGTTCTCAGGAAAATTCAGTTGGATTGTTTTTTCTTGATCCTGGCTCTCGGCATTCCCTCACCCTGTCCAGATTACTGACCATCTCCGGCGCCTTTGTTTGAGTGTTGGGCTGTGAGCTTAATCCTGGATGATTGCAACGGTGCACGAGCTGTGGCGCTGCCGGAGAACTTCACCTCGCTATCATCTTCGCTGTATGAGGACATGTCGTCAGAGCTGTATTGAAAATTGTCAATCTCAATCTCGTCCATGCTATCAACTGGTGTCTCCATCTCGAGACTATCGGCTGGAGGAACACTAATGGGTACAAGAGTCTTTGCCTTGACGTTGTTGCATGCTTTATCGCTGGCCATGTTGCCGGAGTTGGAGCTCAGCTTCTCGCTCAGGTCCATGGTACAGAGGCCAGTCTGCGAATTGTATTTCGGCTGCTCCTCCTTCATATCGCTAAGCTGCATCTGTGTGCAAAAGCGTTGTATTTGCCCCAACACTTCGCGAACACCCAGCTCCGAGGACTTAACGTTGACGCTCTGTTCCGAGGACGATTGACGGTCTTCTGTCGTCTGCTGGTGTGATGACTTTGAAGTGCTGCGACACGCACAAGCATTCTGCTCTTTGACGCATACGACAGGTGCTTTCTTCAGGTGGGCGAAGCCCATCTTTCTGCCCGACAACTGCTTGCCGGACTTCATGTTGAAGGCAGCTGCCTGCTTGGACACTCTTGAGGTCGTCATCGCTGGAGACTTTGGAGTGGGCAACGATGGAGTGGGGGCCGCTTTTGCAGACATCTGCTTGCCGGCAGTCAGTGTCTGCTGTTGGTAGAACATCTTATCATATTCAGATTTCATGCACAGATACCGAAAGTGACGCGTGTTCTCTTCTCCATAGTGAATTACCTCTGCGTAAGGAAACGTGAGAGCTAGATGGTAAACTTTAATTTGAATACCCTACTGTTGGTAACCTCCGCTTGCAGTTTGCCCAAATTCTCATTGGTCATCTTCAGCTCATTCGAAAAGTGCTCCATTTTTTTGGCCAGATCGCGGAAATTTCGCGAAATTATCTCTGAAATAGTTGTCTTCAGGGAGGGGGATTTATCATGATTAGTTTGTTTGAGCCTATCGCAACCAAGCTAAGCTACTTACTCCAACGGCCTTTCTTACAGTCTGACGTATGAGCTCAAAGAACTCCTCCGGATCCTCATCCTTCTCCTCCTCCTCCTCAGTTACGACGGGCCGCTGCATGCCGCCACGCTGACGCATATGTGCCTGATTACGTTGATGATGCTGCTGCAGCTGCTGCTGCAGCTGCTGCTGCTGTTGTTGCTGCTGCTGGAGCATTTGTTGCTGCTGAACTTGTAGGTGATGTTGCTGATGCTTCATATTGGGATGCGAATTTTGATGCATTTGCTGCATGTTGGTGTGGATGCTATTGTTGCTCGGCAAGTGCTGCTGCTGATGTAGCTGATGCTGTAAGGGATGCTGGCCATGCTGCTGATTCGGATTCTGATGCGAATGGCCATGTGAGCGACGTCCGTTCATTGCATTGGGATTGAGCATTGGGTCCTTGTCCGAGAGCTCCGTGGCGTTGGGATCCATTTCAGAATTTTGCCCATAGACCGTGCGCTGTGTCATCTGCAGTGGAATCGACTTGGCATAAGGATGACCATGTGCATGTGGACGTATGTGGCAATTGGCCTTGCCCTCTGTAGGCACGAAATGCACCTTCGCCTGCTGATTGGGCATCGTCTGGCGTGTGCTGGACTTATTTCGTCGGTTCGATATTGAGCCATAGCTCGTTACCTGAGTGGATGCCTGCTGGAGCTGCACCGGTATCTGAGCCGACTTGGCGGGGTGTCCCATGATGCCACTTGGAGCAGCACGCATATTGGTAGCGTTCAATGGCACATTTGTAGTGATATAATAATCATTGGCAGTTACATAGCTGCGCTGGGTGCGACCGTCACCCTGGCGTGATGAGTTCACACGCATTGTCGCTGTCTTGGTCATGCCCGGCTGTGGGATGACCTGCAGTCGAGCCGGATGCACCGGTTCCAATTTGGTGCCATATACCTCCTCAATTGGCTTACGTCTGTTCGCGCGCACCATCCCTAACAATTTTCCTATAAATATTTGCGATGAAATTGAAACTTACCGCCAAAAGGTAAAACACAATTTGAAATGCAAAACAAGATCTGCTTGTGGTACACTCATAAATATATCCCCTTTTCGGATCTTCTTAATACACACAGCTCTTGTTACTTGTAAACTAAAATATTGATAAATGTAAAAATTTTTTATTGTTTTGCATTTGTATATATCCAACTGACTGCTAAGGTTAAATGATTTGACATATTGAAAGTGATGAAATTTCGAAACCCCACTCAGAGCCAGCTGAGATGGATAAATTATTGTTTGAAATCGAAAGTAACAAATTGGTCCAATTCATGCATATTATAAAACGAGTATTAATCTTCTATATAATATATATGTATGTATATATCGCAGATTCGATAATAATATCCCCACTCTGATGTCGCTGATTCTGTGTCGTTGCTCATTTCTTGTGGCTGGTCTGCCATGTTAACGCACATACTTTAGGAGTGAAGCGAATTCCAGCCTACGCGTGAAACTATCTGAACTTGGCTTAGTTTAGAACTTAACTCTGTTCTGTAGTCGACTGTCCTCTGCTCTCGGCTGTGTTCTCAACTGGACTTAACTCTATACTCGACTGAACACGCATCGATCTATGCTTCTTTGCATTTCGGGCTTCGTTCCACTCACTCACTGAGCTGCTGCCCTGCTTATTTGCACCCACAAGCTGGACTACACTCGGCGACAACGCCGTCGCCTCACTCGTAATCGCATTGTGGTACCAGACATATTCAACGTTATAGACAAATTCTAAGAATGCATCAAACTCATTGCAAGCAATGTGGTCTAACTATGTTCATAATGTGTCAGACACATACAGTGGTTAAAATATGTTCATAATACGACGTATACAAATATTTAATATAGTTGGGCTTAAAATTAAACAAGATTCATCAGCATAAGCATCAATTTGCTCCACAATGAACATTCGAGTATTCGCATGAAGTTTAACATTATGGCTCTATAGATTTGTTCGGTGGCTAATTTGCAAAGCCAATGACATGAGACTAGGTTCAATGTTTGCTGTCATGCATTTTGCCGGAAATGTTTGTTTGATTTTACCAAAATCAAAATGCTAATGAGCTCAGCTGCTTTGGTGCTTGGTGCTTGGTCTGGCGCTTGGCGCTTGGCGCTTGGTGCTTGGTGTTGGGCGCTGATTGCGATGTTTAAAGCGGTTTGCTTGCTTGGTTGGGTCACATGTATTTGCGTAGATAAATGAGTGCGCACAAATGTGTACAAGTATTTTATCAGATTATTTACCTTTGAACTCTGTGGTTGGATGTATCGGCGGTGAGGCTGTTCGAATACTGGACGCTTTTTGAATTTTTAATGACAGTCTAGGTGCCACACTTTCTATATGATAGCTTTAAGACAGCCGAATTCGAAACATCATAAAATGCCCTGGGTTACAGACGCCCAAGATTTGCAGTGAGTCTGCAACATTAGATTTAGATGGTGGTAACGTAATTGGGTCAGCTGTTGGGCATGCTGGGCATGCTAGTTGTTGCCTTGAGTTGCTTGGAAATCAAAACCATTCCACATGCGGCACCATTTTGATTCTTTGCTCATTATGCAAATTGCGCATACGACGTGTCCGCTGCTGGGCGTCGCACTATCACGCATTTCGTCGTCTCTGCCTCTTTCTCTGTCTCTGCATATAATGTAGCTGGCAAGCTGTTGCATGCGATAAGCAAGGCCAAGATCTACGCACATGCACAGTAAAGTTTACAGTTACTTGAAGAAATACGCACGTGTTGCCAAGATAAATATATTCTTATCTTCTGTGTTGTACACTGATTTCGCTTACTCTCTTTATAGTCCTCGAGTGTCCTTTGCATTTTCATAAATACAATTTTTAAAAACTCTTAAGTGAAGCGTACCTAATGAAATTTGAAATGTTATGTTTTCTAATTTCGACTCCCTGTGGCTAACATACTTAATAACCAAACTGTATCTAGCATATACACACACACACAGACACGCATTTATAGTCGAGTCAAGCTCTGCCAGCAACAGTCAACATTTTGATGACTTATGATTTTCAATGGCAGTCTGGTGAGCCATTGTAGCTGGCACTGGGTTGAATGCCATGTGGCTTCCATGCGGAGCTGCATTTGACCACAATGGTCGCTGTCTGAGGAACTGCGGTTGTCTGTTGCCTTGATGTGCATTTGTCTCAACAATTGCTCACTTCCAATGCAGTGTACATCATCATCATACTCATATGCATGGTCTCTATTGGTTTATTTGCATATGTCAGTTGCAGCGGTGCTGATGCCACGTATGGATGCAAGCATTATCCCTTTTTCTAAACGCTCGTACTTATTATAATCGGCTTGAGTTGCTTAAACGGATTGCTGATTAGATTTGCCAGGTTTGTGGGCATATTAACTGTTGCTCTGAACACTGAGGCCAGTGTGACCGAGCTGACCCGCACGCGCAGACATTTAAATAGATATTATTCATAAATTCACTCATAAATTACGGGACAGAAAGCGCATTAGAGCAGCTTAAGGCGCCAAAACTCCCATGATGCATGCTGAGCATTTCAAGTTTACACCATAAATCTCACAGAATGCGTATAAAAATTTCCCAGGCAGTAATTTGTCGCGTGTTAAGTCTTAAGCAAAGAAAATGAATAAGTACACAACAAATATATTTATATATATATTAGATTATATATATATATATATATATATATATATATATATATATATGTATACGCATTATGAGTTGCCCAATTAGCAAGTGTGGACACATGTGAGTCTCTTGTAGATGCATAAATTTATCAACTGTCGTCAAGATCAACATATTTATCTTCATAAAGCACCTACGCACAGACGTCGCGCAAGCACATATTTATTTATATATTTTTTTGTTTATTTTTATTTAATAAAGTACAATATTGTGGAGTCTCTTGTTCATAAAAAATAATTATACATCATTTTTCTGTTTTTTAGAAATAATGATAAAAACAAATTTTTTTAGAATAAGATTTCTTTCAGCAATAAGCGATCGATTTATTAAAAGAAATTAAATTTTTAAGAATTTACTTACATACATATATAAATGTAATTTCATTACTTGAAAGTCTTTATAACATTTCAAATCACATTTTTTCTTAAAATACACTCCAGGGTATAGAAAGGCTGCCTTAGAACATACATTTTACAGCTTCTCTAGTATATATTCTGCACATGTGTGTGGCTAAGTAGTGAATAAACTTACTCACTTAAATTTGTTTAAATTATTGTTGTTCGTCTGTTGTTTAAAGCATTCCCACTTGACAGGCGAACATGACGAGTGTCAGCATTCATCGCCGTCGCTGAAATTGTTGTCTCATTTCTCTGTGCTCGGTGCGCTGTGCTTTATGGCTAAATGTGCGTAATAAATAAATACAACAATAATAAATTTGCCATCCGAATATTAGCAAAAAAAATAAAAATAAATGAAAAAAGAACAAAAGCGAACAGTTCGTTTATTTATGCGATGCTGCCAAAGTTTTCGAATTGAGTTAAAATGCGATATTCATAAACGCAGCTGTTGCCATTTTATATGCAATAACAAATTGCTTTGTTCAACTTTGATTGTTGACGATTATTTGTACTTGGCTGGCTTTTTGTCATGCATTCACAATTTAAAACAAAGACAACATCAGCTTCAAAGCTGCTGGTACTATTTTACTATGAAATTGGGTCTATGTTTTGCATTTCAAATCTTTCGCCTGCTTTGAATGGCTGGTCTTGGGCAGCCAAGACTGAATGAAATTAAATGCTTTGGTATTTGGGTCAATATTTTCGCGTCTCTCAAATCAATTAAACTCATAAATATAAATATGCCTGAACAAACATGACGAGTCACTAAATGTTTCACAAAACTATGAACGAAATTTAATGTTTATATTTTAATTTTACGAGCATTTGAAAATTATTATGTATATCTTGATTTCTGTTCCTTATTAACAAATCTATAATTAGAAATCTTAAAAAAAATGCTTCAGCTTATATTCGAAATTATTTAGTATGCCAAAACACAGAAAATTTTAATTCTATTTGAAACTGTGGCTTCAATCAGAAACAATCTGATAAGAAAGCTTTCGATGTTGCGCAGCAAGTTGATATGCAGAAAGCTCATGTTGCTAGGCAGCATTTGTGTTCCAAAGCAAGGTTGCTGGCCGCGTGGACAAATTAATTAAATAGCTGAATTATTACAAATATTAACTGAACACTTGAAGCACGAGCATCCTCATTATCAAGTGCAGTAGCAACCACTGACATGCAACATTCAAGTGCAGCGGCAACATATAAGCGCGCAACATGTGCGAAAACCAGTTGAGCAACATAAACAAAAAACAGCTGTTCAGATTGGTGCTTCAGTTTCTGGCGCCGGCAAAGCTTGCTGAAGTGAAATCAAGCAGCGCATGCCAACGTCGACGTTGCACAGTGGACTCGCTTCATTGGAAAAACCAAGGACTTTTCTAAGTTCACGTGCCGTAAATTAATTTTTTTAGTTACTATAAAAATATTCAGAGACATAATGGAAAATAAATTTAAAAACCACATTAAATCGATAATAAATTATATATAATACTATATTATTATAAATGTGTTTTTTAATAAAAATTTGGCAAAACAGGAAAACAATAAGCGAATTGTTTATTTTAAAACATAAACATTATTTAAGCTAATTTAAGAATAATATTAAAATAAACATTTTTAATAAAGTGAAAAAGTTTTTAGTTAACAATACAAAGTACATTTCTAGTCCTCTTGGGCAGGTCCACTGTGCTTTGGCGCCGGCAGCAGCAACATCAGCAGCAGCAGCAACAGCAAACAGGAAAATCCGCACGACGATGCCACACACCAGTTCAGTTCAATGCGAAATTTTGAATGAGCCAGACGGCGACTAGCTTGCGTCCAGAGGAGCCAAGAAATATCGCGAAGTATTATTCGTAATAGGCACAAATGAAATGTGGTGCTCTTTGATGTTCAACACTTAAGTTGGACCACAACCTTCGCCGAATAGCAGCCAAGTGAAGAAATTGGCAGCGGAAGGATAGTTGCTAACAGCTAATTGACTGCAACAATATCAAAATTTATGCGCGCGTGCGAAACTAAAAAAAACTAAAAACGGTGTCAATCGCAGATTGAGTGTCGCTCCAAAGTGCTTTGCAACAAGCTTAAAGATTAATTGGTCAACTCGCGTGTGCTTCTCTCTCTCAGATAAAAACGTGTGCAGACAGCCGACAGACAGACTGCAAGCTGCAACTCTGAAAAACCTCTATAAAAAACGAAGAAGAAGAAACACCGTCGTCTCTCAAGCGGCAACGGGTGAAATTTTCGTAGCAAAATTTACAAAATTGAAGTGCAAATCACAACTTGTTCGTGCAAATTGGCGCCACTTGTTTAACACTCCCAAACTCAAGCCCAATTGCAAGTGCAAACTAAACTCAAACACACTCTGAAGTGCAATTGCAATTGCAATTCATGCCACGGCAAATAGTTGAGTGAGTATTGCGCAATTATAAGCGCCGTGCCTTGGAGTCAGATTTGGCTCTTAAGTATCTGTTCGCTTTATATATACATATATCTACTTAGTTGACAGTGATAAATCTTAACATTTGCATTTGAATGCAAATGCTGAACGAAAAGTCATTCAATTTATTTCAATTATTGCCACATAGTTATTTCTCTATATGTCTGCCGCGTAGTTGATTTAATCAATTAATTCGCCTTTAAATGTTGTCTACAGCTCAAAGTAATTTTCAAAATTTTCGCACTGTGCACTCGAATATAAATCATGTTGGATTGTTCATTGAAATTTCCACATGTATTTCGAGTTTGTGAAAACTTTCATCTGAAATTTATGTGCGTGCCAAACAACCCCAACATCCCCTTGGGGCGTGGTACAAGTGGCGGCATATTGCATTTTCGAACAATTGTTATTGCAAACGAAAATCTGTGGAATATCTCAGCTAAATGGATGCAGAAGCAGCACACAAATAAGTGCAGAATGCAATATGCCAATTTACATAAACAATCAAATTAAATGAGCCTTACGTTGTTTTAATTACTGTCTGAATAAATACACCAATTAATTTTATGCAATCGCTCGAACTACAGTTAACTTTTAATTGCTAATGACAAACATTAATTTTTAAAAATATTTTATATATTTACATATATATATATATATATATATATATATATATATATATATATATATATATATTACTCATCGAAATCGAATCAACATTTCATTGGGTTTTGCAGAGAGGAAAACAAAATCAATTGTCAGTAGTCAGTAAATTCAAAAAGTTTTTAATTTGACTTAAGCAATATCGAGCTGAAAATTGATTGAGGAATGGTTGAAATCATCCAGCAACGAGAGCAAGCAAATTTTAATTGAAATAAGCTTGGAAAAGTTTCCCCAACTTGGTGACAATTCGCAGTTCATTTGGTCAGGCAAAATCAAATAGTTCACAATTTTTCATCAAAAACTGGGCCAAACTGTGGCTTGCACAATTCTCAAACAAAATCGACCAAAAACATTCCACATTGCATGCTTTGACATTGGCTTGCTATTGAATTAAGCATAAGTAATTAATGCAGGGGCCTGACTTTAAATACCAAAAACTTTAACTAGACTGATAAGGAATCTATAAATTTCAAGCTCTTAGCTTGGTAGAGCCAAAAACAAACTTGAGAACTCCACACTTTCTAGCCACAAACTGAAAAGGCAACAAATAAACAAACTTTGCAGTTACCCCAAAACTGAAAGAAGACAGAGCAGAGTTCAAATGTCCGCGATGAGTGGACTAAAACTCTCTCTCTAACCCCTAGCCTAAGTTGTGTCACTCGCCCGAACCCCTATATATATGGGTCAGTTCGGTGTCCAGATTGTGATTGATCTGCGTTTAATGCCATTTTGTTGTTGAACGGAAGCGTAAAAATGGTTCGCTTTGAGCGATGACACGCACAAATCTCTGCCCCGGGACTGTTTTTTTTTTCGAGTGTTGGACATCTTAAGGGCAAGTCCGAGCCTGTGAGCATTGGCGGAGCTGCTATGCGATACACATGCTCGACATATTTATGAAGTTGTTAGCTGGACGACGATGCGTACATGCAATGCGATGCTGGCAACATATGCGAAGTTGTCCTTTTAAGTTTTTTTTTCACAGGAAAATCCTCGCAGACACACACACATGCACAGAATCACTTACACACATATCACAAAAACAGAGTTTTGGGTTAGCTAATCATGCGGTTTTTTCTACAACATTCTTGCAAGGGTCTAAAGCGACGGCTTATTGTGTGGAACTATGTGGGTGTGGCCGTGACCGAGGCCGTGTGTGGTAATGTGGATAGGCTGTGCTCTAATTTACAGCAGCTGTGAAAAGCGCATAAATATGTCATCAAGCATGAGGAATTCCCGAAAACGTTTCGCCACAATTGTATATATTTTCAGAAAATATAACATTTTCTTAGAGCGAAATTGACTCTAAAAAACGAAATGGGTCTGGCATCTCGCATAACAAAATTAAAACATTCACCGCAGACAACAAATCAGATAAGTAGGTTTCTTGGAATGCTCCGCACTACAGAAGCCATAACATAAGCTTGATAAGCAGCCACTCGAGTTGAAAAATTAAAGCCTAGCTGTGAAAGGCAAGTCAATTCACAGCAGCCATCGTCGCTGAGTTGCTGAGATGTCTGTGATGGCAAAACCAGCCGGATCACGTCTGAGCGAGCATAGCCCCACACATACACTCAGGCACACTCCAACTCTCATTCCGACTTATAGTAATATGCTCATACGCATAAAGAAATAGAAATACGTGCGTGTAAAATTGCGAATGGCATTTGTGTTTAACCATTTTCTATTGGATTTGGCATATTTCGACTCTGTGATTTTCAATTTTCATTGGGGTTTGCATGTCTTTCTTTTATTTGCATTGCTGCTCATGTTGTTATGAGCTCTATTCAATGATTATAGCCTTAGCATCGACTTATCTGTATATTATACTACTACTTATGCTTTCTATTCCTATTATGTGACATTAGTCATGGGCTATTATATACTTTCTTTTTTATTGCAAGAGATCCAATCAAAATGAATTTTTTAAGCAGAAGAAAAACTTTTCCAAATTCTTATCTAGTTTTTCGTCGGCTCCTCGGAAATTACTTGACAAATTTTACATGCCATTGGCTGCACAACTGACTGACAAAAACAGGAAACACTCTATTATACAATCCACATCATTCAACAGACAGCCACACAGACAGACATACTGTCTGTCTGTCAGCTTCCGGCAAATCTTATCTCTGTCTATGGAAATGGGCGCAACTTGAATCTGTGGGTGATTTGTAACACCTAATTGAATTTTCCGTACAATCTATTTGTCGATTCTTTAAACTAAGTGTAGCTAATCTATTTAAACAAGTTAAATAGCTTAGGCAACCCAGCACAAGTCTACTTAAATATATGGCTTTTTGTATTCTAAAATTATTTTTATAAATATTATAAAATCAATTTTCTCGCTTATACTTTGTTTATACGCTCGAAAAATGCTGATTGTAATATAGCGAATTTTTGTTACATATTTACTTTATAAAATTCATCAGGCACTTTGGCAACAAAGGCAAATGGCTACAGGCAGCTGGCCAAAAAAATGCAAACTTTTTCAATTAAGTTTGGTGCTATGCATACACGAGCATCATATATATTTAAGGGTTTTCCAATAGGTCTAATTACTCTGTGACAAATGCATGTATTTGAGCCGTTACACGGTTTTCCAATGTGTCTAATTGCTCCGTGACAATACCCAAAAAAAATTACGACAAAAACTAAATGAAAAATGTCAAATGTATATTTGCAAGTTAAAATAATGTGAAAATTTTATTGTAAAATATTTGCAGCACAAACAACACGAAACAAAAACAAGTAACTAAACTCTAGTCGAGACTGCTCGACTAAGAGATACCCTGAATCCATTGAGCTGTTATAACAATCATTAAGAGCTTCATTTATTCATTAATAGTAAACAACACATGCACACACACACACACACAAACATATGCATGCACGTAATATGCTCACTGCGCAGTATTGCGGCTGCAGAAGAGGCTGTGCTATGGAAACTTTATTGTTTAATAACTTTTTTTCTCGACCTATGTTCTTAATGAAATTTTCGGGGCATGATTATGACATCTAAATGTACCTATTTGCCAAATTTCAAGTCTCTAGTATTTGATATACGTGAGTTATCGATTTTGTTGAATTGTGGGCGAAAGGGGCGTGGCATCAAAAATCCAAAAACAACAAAATGTGCGGATTCAATATAGCTATCAACCACAACTTAGTGCACGATTCTATCTTTAACGGTGTGCACGCCAGACCTCAAAAACAAAGCGATATTTTCGATAGTTATCGATAAAAAAGGAATGGGACGAGTTATCGAAAAAAAAAAATAAACTCGTACAGCGTATGGTATTATCGAGCATTTTGCTTTTTATTTGAAGTCTCTAGCTTTTGTGGTTGCAGAAATCCAGGTGTTTACACGGACGGACGGACGGACGGACGGACGGACGGACGGACGGACGGACGGACGGACGGACGGACGGACGGACGGACAGACGGACAGGGCTAGTTCAACTCAGCTCGTCGAGCTGATCAAGAATATATATACTTTATGGGGTGTGGCACGCCTCCTTCTGCCTGTTACATACATTTGCACAAAAACATTATACCCTGAAATTTCCATTTTCAATGGATTCAGGGTATAAAAAAGTGAAAAAATAACTAAACTTTTAAATAGTTGTGAAAAATTGAACATTCCATTAATTTGATTTAAATACATTTGCATTGATAATACAATGCAAATAATAATCAACAATAATTAAATACAAATTGTTTAGCTTTTATATAAATTCAGCACTTTTGAAAATTGAAATGAAATTGTTTCTGCAAAATATCAATATAGTACAAGTTTTTATTAAAGTATTTAAAGCTAAAAAATCACATTTAGTAAGCCAGCTTCAAGTTAGTTATACGAAGCGATCCATCGACTGTTTGTTCATTTGAAAATATAAATTATTATTGCTAAAGTCGCTCTTTAGCATATTTCTTGCTTAATTTTGCAGCGGCTCAGTCAGTGCCCTTACAAAATTCTTGCGCCTTGGCGAAAGTAAAAAGAAAACTAATTTATTGTGAAAGTCTGGTTGAACAACAAATTTTCAAAAATTACCAAGAAAACGAAAAAAAAGAAGCAATAGATGTGCAAGAAAAGAAAATGTAATGAAAATCAGGAGAGACTGTAAGATAGGACTACATTTCACAGTGGTTGGATGGATGTGGATGTTGATGTTGGAGCAAAAGCCAAAGCAGCCCTGGGCCAGCTGTCAATGATTTGTTTCAACAATTTTGCCTGTCGTGTCGTTAAACGCACATAAATATTGTGATTACCAATAATGTGCCGTTTGTCTGTCTGTCTGTCTGGCCGTCTGACTGTCTACCTCGCTTTTTTTAGCCCCATCATTTTCATTTTTTTTTTTTTTTTTTGCTGTGCGCGGCACTTTTTTAATGATGCCACCGCCACATTAATGGCGGCTGTCCCTGTGGGCGTACTCGTCGCTCTGCTGTGGCTCGCACATTCGGCCCGGCGTCGGGCACATGTCTTTAAGAGACATCGTTGCACGAGTTATTTAATTTCGCACATTAAGTGCAATTTATGCGCTCTTAACGCTTGCGGCTTATTTATGGGATGCATTTGACGGTTGTCGCACAGTTCGATGCGTATTTAATTTTTATTGGCCATGCAATTATGCATGTGCGTAAAACGGCCGCAGTCTGACATTTCAATAATTTTACTTTTATTGTTATTGTTTCACTATTGTTGACGGCAATATCATATCTTTCAAGCGCGTTCGCAAGCCTCCCGGGGACCGCATGGTGTGTGCGAAGTGCAAGAGTAATTTATGTGATTTAAAAATATCACGAATGCATTAACAGACTCAGATGTTCAGTTGCCACTCGCAGTTGTTGGCGATGTTAATCATGTGGCGCGTGTGTCTGTGTGTGTGGGCGCCCACCCACACGTGGGAAAAAACCACTTGGCTTGCATATTTACCTCGTTTATGCTCGCCACACAACGTGGCGTATGCGTTATGCCGCACGTTAAGCACACATTTATACATAAGCATGAACCATGCATATATAATATAATATATACTTAACAAGTGTAGACAGCTTTACTCGGACTGCTCGACTACGAAGTATACATGGCCAGGGCCTATCGTCCCCAAAATTCCACAAACATCACCTTGTCCAGAAATGAAACCAGAGCACAAAATATAAGTCTAAAAATATACAATATTTGAATAGTTATGATCCAAGGACATAAGAGACATTATATCTTTATGTCGTATCCTTTCTTTGATATGGGATAAGTTATCGATAACTAAACATAGAATGAAAACATCACAGATCTCTGGCAATTAATCATTCATACATAAGCACAAACGGACTCTTCGTACTGATCATGGAAATATATGCTCTATTAAGTCAGCCCATTCCATATATAGTAACAAAACCCTGTTTACCACGAATCCCCAGTTTTATGGCGCTCAGGGTATAAAAAGTAACTGAGCGTTTTTGCCAACAGTCAGTTGACACTGTCAAATACTGTGCCTAGGGGCAGAAGTAATTATTTCTTATCTTTTGCTTTTTTTTTTTAGCTATCCGACAAGTACTTACAAGGATTTTGAGCTTGAACAATGCATTAAAAAAACCCAGATATAATTATAAAAAATTTGCATATCAAAAATTATTTTAAAATTGTTTAAAGCAGCTTAATACACTTTAAAAAGTTCTTCGCAGTGGCAAAGCTGCGGCTCCACTGACAGCGTCAGCCTTAATGATAATACTTAAACTACAAAGTAAAGATTGATTACATGAGCTCCTCATTCCATGAATTTAGCTTGAGCGTAACTTCTAGTCCCCTATTACAACAACCGCCACATTAAAGTCTAGCGCTGAGGTCATAAAGCGTTTGGCCCGCGTGGCCAAAGACACAAACTCAAGTTTAAATGTCTCATAAATCTTAGCGCTGAGCAGCCAGATAGCCAGGGCTATAAGCCACAACATATTTCACAATTTTATCGCAGCTGTGATTACAACACTTTTTTTTTGTTGCCTAATTGGACCATGTGTGGGACAGGCTGTTCAGATAAGCGTGATCTATGTTAGCTGGCAGGTTGCCTGTATTACCCGTGTTGCCTGTGTCAACTGTATAGGAGTTCCACTATTAACCAGCTGTGAGTTGGCAATAATAAGCAATGTCAGCAGGAAAATAAACACACGTCCAACATCAGCAGCATTTTACTACGAAAATGATGAGAAAATTGCAGAACTGTGTCGGCTGTGCGGCTCATTGTGAGTGACAACAAAAACAGTGAGGTGCGTGGCGTCACTGCAACGCAGTTTTCATAATTTGCCTTAAATGTGCACAAATGATGTCAGCGGCAGTCAAAAGAAAATCATTCTGTCCGCTAATGGAACGACTGCTCATTAACATGTTGCATGCGCTGCGAGTGTGGTCGTCACTCTGGCAGTCAGCCAATCAGTCAAGCAATCAACCATTCAGCAACTCACATAAACATGCTTTACAGCTGCAAATTTTCACAGCGGAAATGCTGTGAAAATCGCGATTATTCCAAGCAAAAAATTTTTTACTTTCCAAAGTTCGTTATTGTGTAACCCTTTGCACTATGCAAATAAGCATAGCTTATTTTATATAAAATTACTTTTGAAACAGCAATACTGTAAATTGCACTTCGATTTATAATTTTTTTATTTTTATTTTAAAATAACATTCTACTTGTTTTTAATACATAGAAATCTTATGCATTACAAAATAAAAGTAAATTTCGGACTTAAGCGAAGGTACTTGTTCTCCCTGTCCCTGTCCGACCGTCGTTCCGTCCGTCCGTCCGTATGTAAGAACGCGTCGATCTCAAAACCTATAAGAGCTAGAGACTTGAATTTTTTTTGTTAGGCACGTATATACGGCGCGCACATCGAGTTTGTTTCAAAAAATCGATAACTATTCCTGAATATTTGCATTTGAATTTGAAACCATATGCAAAATCAGTTATGATTTTTTATCTTTTTCATCTTAAGACCTAGAGTCTCCAAATTTTGCATGTAGCTTTATGTATATTTTTACCAATTTCGAATATTGTCACTTTTGGAAACCGGCCCCAAATTTCCCCAAATGTTAAAAAATTATGTATGTTTTATATTATGGCATATATATATAGAGAGTGTTTGGTCTTTTTAAAAACAACAATAATTATTTAAGTCATATGGTGACAGTTTCATCAAAATCCGTTGATAAACACAAAAGTTATTAAACAAAATGTTTGGCCACATCAACAGCGATTGAACTGCAAAGCGCACAGAGACCAGCTGGCGCTTATACATGTTCATTATGGATACATGTGCACTCATACATGCAAATGCTCGCGAACAAATTTCCTAAGAATCGCAATTGCCTTTGAGTTTGGGTCGAATTGTGTTTGAATTGTCTTTGCTACCTTCTTCCAATTGACGCTGGCCGCTGTGTGTCGCTGTGCGAATATGTTTTCGATTCTTCTTCTTTAATTGTAACGGAACAATTCTTGTGAGCTTGCAAAAGTGTGCTGGTATAATCTTTGTGTCGAATTTGTTTGCATGATTCCTCTTTGATCGACATTCTTAAAGTTTTCTTACTTGTGTTACTTTAATTTTAATATTTCAAATGACTTTACAGTTGTCTTTGATAGCTTTTTTACTATTCTCTTAGCTCTTCTCTATAGGCAAGCGAACTGTAGCCAAACGATTGGCCTCAAATATGATTTTCGGTCGAATGCGGCCAGTAATTACTCAATAAACGCAATTGAATATTCATATGGCTTGTCATATATACTCTAACTTACTTAATGAAATCGAGTGCATCTTGACGCTTGGCATAAGTCCTTCGAATGCAAACAGTTTTGCAACTCGTTGCTGTTAGTATTAGAACTGTGAATATTGCTTGTTAATTTGATAAAGTCAGAAAAATCAAAAGATTTAATTTATTTTAAAATTGTATTTAATTGATTGAATTAAGTCATTTTACAGGTGAAAAAATTGATAATTTGATAAAAGTTAAAATTAAATAAAATGAAACGGGAACGCAATGCACTGGCCTTACCTAAAGGCTTACCGTGGTTTTCTTTGAGCTCTATAAAATTAATACAATTTTAAAGGTAATTCTATTTAGTTCAGTGTGCAAAAATTGTATATAATATAAACTCTGAATGAAGTCAATGCGATCAAATAAATTTATTTATGTAGATTGATTAAAAATTAATTAATATTATGTTCTGGCTATTGTTATTAGAGCATGTAAATATCTAAATGAGCTCTAACCAAATAGTACTGATAACAGATATATGTATTTGCACAGATAAATATAATATTCCAACAGAAATTATAAACTTGTGCATGGAATAAAACATAGTTATTTATATAAGTTTTTTGGCTCATAGTGGTGTTGGGTACAGGGAAATTCAATCAGTTCGACTTAACTGAAGCTATAAAAACAAAAGTATCTAAAATATATTCAAAATGGCTCTTAAAAGTTGGTAAGCACACACGACTGCACGTGCGATACTCTATTCAATTCGTGTTTACATCTGTTTGATTTTACCTATGAATAAAGTGCGCCAATCAAAGGTGAGCCCCTCACATACGCATACGCCTGCATAAGCCCACGCAGCGACAAGTGGAGGTATTCAAAGAGATGCGAGAAGCTGTGCTAAGCCCACATGAAAGGAGTAAGATCCTGTGCAACGGCATAGTCGAGTACGTGTCGGGCATAAGCAACGTCTTGAGCATAGGAAAGTCAAAGCACCTCACCGCAGGAGGCAAGGGCTGCGCCATTAAGAAGCTTCAGCCGCAGATGTAATATGCAGCAGCATCAAATGACGATGTTTTTTTTTTATTTGTTGGTTTCTGTTGTTATTACTTGCTTTTTAATGACGTTGGTTGAATGTCATTTGCAGCATTCAAGTCTTTTATTGGTTCGATTGCTTGACAAAAGCGAGACAAATTATTTTACACCTGAACGATTTGTGACATGTCTGGAACTTGGCTGAGTTAAAAACTCGCTGTTTGCCTGACTAACTCTCAGCGAGCAGCTGACAGACTGTGACTGACAACAACTTTAACGACTACAAGATACTCTGTATTCACCATGGGCAAGGCAATATCTCAGCTGAAAAGTATGCTATATTAATTGGCATATAATTTAGATCCTAAGACTATCGTGTCATGCAGCACATATTAAGCTGAAAATGTTCAGTATTTTAGAATCAATATTTAGAATCAAAATAAAATTAAATACCTATTTATTGGGAACTTTCATATTTTTGTTTTCCAATAGCTAAGTTTTTTTATCTTTAATTCATACGTTTACCAAATGTAATGAGAACGAAATATGATTATAGATCCTATTTGATAATGAATTTGTTTGAAATTAAACTAACCTGAAAATTAATATAGATACCCCACAATAAATATTGTATAGGGAATAAAATGCTCGCAACTTTGTCTTAAGATTCACGCCTTCTGATTTAAATTTTGTTCGTTGCCCGCCCTTGCCTCTCGTCGTTTCTACAGCCCACGCCACGCGCTATTCTAATTACAGGCCTGCCAAAATTGCCGCGTCTCACAGTCGGTCTGTCATGCCCCATGTGGCAATGTACATACATATATGTACGTATTTGGCATCGCAGATTGAAACCAGTGAAATTTCTGATTTCTTCCAATTGACAATTTGCTGTCTGTAGGTGTTGGTAGATCCATTTATCTGTTATTTGTAGTCGCTCTATATAGCTGTATATATACATATATATATATATATATATATATATGTATATTTATTTGGGTCTTTGCTGTTGACTCGGTGTTGGCTGTCTCTTGGTTTGTTTGTACTTCTTTTGACTCTGTGGCATCGCCCACGTTGCGTCCATTTCCTTTCGTGACTTTTCAATTTCGAATTTGCAACTTTCATGTATGTATATAAAAATATATATACATACGTGCATACATATTCGATGACTTGCTAGCTCGCAATTGCAACTTTTGTTTGCGTTTATTAAAATGGCTTTTCATATGTAAACTGTGACGGTACCAGAGCTGGAAACCGCTGACTGGGCCACTTCCTGGCTCAACACGTGCTACCTCATTCAGCATTTAATTAAATCTTTGGTTTTTTTTAAGTCAAGCCCATCCAATGCACTTTGATGAGGCTGCCCTGAATTTAATTGCTTGCACAGAGCGACAAATACACTGCCAAGTTCGTTGACCAGTCACAAGAAAAGGCAGCACCACCACCACAGGCCCGCCACCGCCGTCGCCACCGCCAATGCTAGCGCCACCAACGCAAAAGCATCAACAGCATCAGCATCAGCCTCAGCCTCAACCTCAACAGTTTTTTGATTAATTAACGCGCAACGGTCTTTTAGGCAGAGGCTCTGGAATGAGTCTTTTTCTAGGTTTGGTCTCGGTTTGGTTTGGTCTCAACAAACGCGTAAACTGAAGACTCGTAAAGTGCTGTCGATTTAGCTGTTTTGTAGCTGTACCTAATATGCCAATCTATCAATTCCAGATATAGTATTTAACACACCTTACGAGAGAAAGGGAGACAGAGAGTATTTAATTATTTATTGAAGCCAACTAATATAAATAATTGTATTATATTCTGTTTCAATGTATCGACTCAAAAATCTCTGAGTACAAATTATATTTTTTAGGATTTATCCAATAATTGAAATGCAAATTTTAATTTTTTCTGATTTTTTTGTAAATATTTTGTTTGAATATAATTTTATATTTTGTTTTGACTTTGTTACATTTTTTATACATGAAATATATTTTATAATTTAAGCATTTAATGTTTTTCTTTGAACAACATATTTGGTAGCCTTATCTTTAGCATTTCTTCTGGGTCAGAGCACAGCATTCATTCAACTTGGCTGCGTTGCGGTTGCGGCATTCGCTATTTGCTGTACTTCTGTCTAATTAAGTCAAGTTCAAAATTCTATTTAAGACGAAAACGCGTCGCTAGCAATCTGTGTGCACCGCATAAATTATATATATTTATATATATATATATATATATATATATATATATGGAAGCAGCCGTTGAGTTGGGGTCTGACGCCCACTTTGTGTATCCAACTGTCTCTACTATCTGTCAACCGATCTAGCTATCTGCGTGTCTGCCCGAGCATAGGCTGGGTTGACTTCGGTTTCGGCTTCGTAGAATGGTGGCATTAGTTTCATTTACAGCAGACGTTGCTCGCCGGCCCATTTCTCTAGCAGCCTTATTGTATATCCTAAAAAGTTGATTAATTTTTTGGAAATTTAATAAAAAGTATTCAGGTCTCGCGGGAATGCCGGTTGCGTAATAATAAGAAGAGTTCAGTCGTAACCTGTCCGCGACTGAGAATTATAGCACCAGCCACTCGTAAATACACATAAATAATATTAATAACTCTTACGCAAGTATTTACGTAGCTTACCTTTCCTTCTGCCTAATTAATGCACGCCCCTGTTGCCTGCGGGCGATTAATTTAACGTCGGCTTCGCGTAACTAATGCAGGCGAATATTTGCTGAAGGCAGTATAATTTATTTATAATTGACTTAATAGGCTTCGGCTAATTGGGCGTGGTCAGGCAGCAGCACAGCATCCAGTTAAGGTCGTTCATTCATTCGTCAATTCATTTCCATGAATTTAATTATTTCACATAATTTATGCCATTGTTTCGCCACCTCGTTCAGGTGCAAAATATTTAAATTTAAGCATTCAATAAAAGGCACTTCAGTGTCATGCCAAAGCACTCAAGTGCCAGCGATGTCCAACAGTTTCCGGATTCTGCTTTTTATGTATTTTAAGACCGAATCCGGCGGCATTCGCGCTTGGGTGGGCCGAGCTGGCAGGAGCTTGGTCTTTCACTGAAGGTGATCATTTTAGGTTCATTTAGTGAGCAAATAATGCAGACATGTCAGTGCATAGCTGAGGGCTTTATTAAAGTATCAATTTACACGAGCTTGTCATTCAAATTTCCACTCATATCGCTCATACGCACTGTGCGCGCCTCTTGGCCTCGAGCCACACACATGTTGCTCTGGCAGAAATAAGAACACACAACACATTAGCTGTTGACATTTTGACAGACACACGCCGATAAGCCCGAAAATATAGACAAGATAAATTTATCAACACAACAGCGTCCAACTAAGAGATACCCTACAAAGTGTTAAGTGACTACGAACAGCTCCGGAAACCAACTGCATCATACTTGTTGTTTAATGAGGTCCAAAATGCAGCTCAACACTTAGTAGATCTTATCTGCTGTTTTAGAACTTGAATTTGGGGGCGATCAAGTAGTTAAAAGAGAATAGCGATCATCTATATACAAAGGGACAGACATCTTGGTCGATTCTACATAGATCATATATATGCAAATATATTTGATCTGTGGGCTAGGAAACGTAGACGTGCATAAAACGAATGTACTCTCTTGGTCAGTTTGCGAGGAGTTCAAGACGTCAATAAAGAGGCCATAGCGCCAGACGTGTGTGTGCTTGTGGTGCGTGTGTGGGCGATGCGTATGTGTAGGTCAAAAATTAATAATAAATCCGCTTGGCTGTCTCAAGGCCTTATCAACAGTTGTTTTCGCTAGGAGAGAGCTGTACATGCATCCGTCTGTCTGGGCAACATGTCGTATACGCACTTTTCTTTATTGACATTTCGTTCTTTGCCGTAGTTGCTGAATTAAATGCTGTCAGCTTAGAGAGCAAAGTTGTGTATGTGTCTATCTAAATGGCAGCTAGCTTAGACACGTGTAAGCCAAACTTTTTTTCTTTCAAGTCATAATCATAATGTCTGGCAATTGATAAGAGCGAAAACTTTAAATTTACGCTAGCAGCGTTCCTTAACAGAATCTCAAGTGGCAAATGGCAAACCTATTTGCGTATATTTGTCTAACTTTTGCTAAAAGGCCTCACACGCACACGCTCGACATCAAAGTGTGTGTGTGTGTGTGTGTGTGTGAGTGAGGCTGGGTGCCAGGTGCCAGACAGGAATGTCCCCTTGCTGGCGTCTGTTGTGGCTTCATTGTTTCCCAAACTGTTTTACAGGTGCTACAAATTTGAATATAAATGCACGAACACCTGTGTGTAATAATAAAATAAAATGCCATTCAATGCCGCACGACGACAGACCCGTCGGCATTTTGGCCACTGGGGACAGCAAGCTAACTGCAGACCACGCTGAAGATGCTGCAAAAGTTTTGTCCTGCAACTTTTTAGCTTCGTTTGGTGTTTTATTTCACATTTAGGCAACTGAGCTTGATCTTTAAGAAAAAGAACAATTGTGACTGACAAAATGGAAAATCAGTTCATAAAAGTCTTAAAGTGTATCCAAAAACAAGGCGAAACAAAACTCTATTTACTTAGCCTTTATAGTTAAACGTGCTCCAAGCTCCACATTTCATTTGTTGTTACCATCGAGACAGCAATGCCATTTAACAGAATAAACATAGCACAAAAAATTCACCAAAGGCTTTATTTGGAATTACGTGAGACTATTTTCGTCTGTCATTTGGATTTTAAATTAGTGGCTACTTAAGATGCGCGACAGTGACATTAACGGCCTGTAAGCCAGACTAATTTCGTCTGGCATACTAAGCAACTGGATATGTTAAGCAATTGCAATTGCAATTGCAAAGCAGATAAAAAATTTTTAAATTTACAACTTTTACTCTTATTAAATTATACAAATTATTTGGGGAATCCTCATACGTCGGAGTGTATATATATTTTCTCTACATTTAATTAAATAAGTTACAACGTTGCAGACGGATGTAAGCGACTACGTGATCCTATGATCTCATAGGGGCACACAAATCATATTTGATGCATCGACGGAGATCATTTGTAGTAGGCTTATAATGATATTCTGGACACATTATCACAAGAAGATACCTGTGAGTATTTATTCCAATCTTCAAGTCTCCAACTTCAATATCGTTGAAATGGAATCAATATAGTCTTCTTCGATTTTCGAATAGACTACAAAACAATAAAGCATAATATATAATAGTTAAATATTTGATTGCGTATTGATATCTGTGATTACTTTCAAATTGATTAAATATAATAGATAAAAAAATAAATGTCAAACAAAAATGGAATGGATATTGTAAATGCATTAATATTTGCTTATTGATGTTGCCTTTGTTCAGATCAAAATATAGTATATGATAACACAATTTTCATAAGTAGTACAATTTTTTGAAAACATTGTGCACTACTCTTACCTACTGTGGCTTCAAATGTGGCCCATAACTTTTGCCGACCAGATTGAGTGCAAACATACAAAATGCTCAACAGGTCTTTAGGTCTACTCAGAAGTGAATTCAACAATGTCATCTTTTAGTATGTTTGACTATCAGCTCGTTCAAGCATGAATACTTTTTGCTGGAAGGATAACAAAAAAGTGAGGGAAAAAATCTGTTGCAGTTAAAATGTTTATTTTTGCGAAAGTACTTGACGGTCTCCATGGCATACTCGACTGCCAATTATCCTTTATGTGGCATGCACACGTCACGCGCCATAAAATTGAAATGAAATACTAAATTTGTGCCGTTATTGTGCTGATTGCCATGAACTGCAATTGCACATGTGACGCAATACAGCAGGGGGGCGGCGAGGGGTGGTTGAGCGCCCATCCATAAACATAACGCAAAATGCACTAAGCAAGGCATAAGCGAAAAAATATGAGTACAGAAACAATGCAATACAAATAGGAGAAAGAAATGCAGACGCAATGTGGACTGCTGACCCAATAAAGTTCGTGCCGCTGGGCAGGACATGCTCGTATTGTTGGTGTAGAATCAATTTTTCATTTCGTGGCAGGATGGCGACGCCACGCCGTGTCTTTGCGCCTGTCGGGCCCTGTGACTGGATGCAGACAACGTAATGGCTTAAATGTAATGGCGGTCACAATCAAAAGCGCAAACAAAACAAAACATAAATATGCAGCAAGTGGCAGTAAAGTCATGTGGAAGAGCGGCAGCTGCTGCATCCTGCTGGCAGCATGATGTAATGGCAGCGCTGCAACTAACAAAGGCGAAAGTGTCAGCTCTTAAGCTGTCAGATTGTCAGATTGTCAGATTTTCAAATTGTCGGATTGTCGTGGCAAAAGCCACAAGCTCGACTATATGTAATTCTGTCTCCATTTCTCTCGCGCTCGGCCTCTCTCTCTCTCTCTTACTCTCTCTCTCTCTCTCTCTCTCTCTCTCTCTCTCTCTCTTAAGTGACGTAGCAATTTTTGTTCAAGGCAGCAAAAACAACTCCTGCATTAACTTGAGCGCCTTTTCAATGATTTTCCCTGTCCAATTGAATGCGAATTGATGCCAGCGCCAATTGTGGCAAGCCAAAAAAAAATAGATATATAAAATAAAATAAAAACCCGATAAAAATAAATAAATAAAGCCAATGCAAGAAAAGTGTCGCCGCTCAGGAATTTGGCTTCTCATTGTCTGAAAGTGTCTGCATTTTGGCTGACAGCTTAGTCAAAATACGTCAATCAAATGGAACCAAAGCGTGCAGCAAAACAAATAAAATCAAACACTTCATGGCGCGTTAGCTTCGGCTCGTGTCTAGGCCATGAATAGAGGCTTTGGCGAATATTTTAGATATTTTGCATGCAAATTAAATGCGCATTAGCACAAACAGCAGCGGCATTAGACTTAAACTTGAGTGCCAAACTGTTTATGCAAAGTCCAAATGGGTTGCGCCGATTATATTATATTTTTTTTTAGGGATTCTCTCAATTTACATAGGCATAAAGAAATTTTTGATATAAAAGTCAAGAAGATATTTATATTTTTCCAATTTCATGCGTATCTTAAAGTAAACTTTATATTCAATATGACTTTGAGTCCTTATAGAATTCACTTCTTAATGAAAATACTATTTTTTTGGCTTACAAGCTCTAAGTATAATTTCAATTCCTCGGAAAAACTAGTCACTTAGTTTTTAAACTAATAATTAATGAATGAACTTGTTTATCAAGTGCAATGCAAGTCAACATCTTATGGCTATATAACTATTCCTTGATATGGGAAGTGAGGATACTTTTTTTCATTAAGCAAAAATATTTGGCTTTGCTTACACAGCTAATAACATTAAAAATATTATATTATATTTTAGTTTAACTACGCAAATATTTGAACAAAACTATATTCATTACTTTTAATGAATTTCGGTACTCTATTCATTTACATAAATGGATGCAGCGCACGAGTTATATTGCAGCTGTTTCAGTTTGTGGACATGTAGCTCAGCTAAAAAGCGTTATGTTTAATTGATGAAAACAAATTGTTTGCATTTTGCTGACAGTGCAAACTTTGCGCCTTGTCTCATGGCTTAAACAGGTGCAAAGGCTGCGTATACGCAATATTTCATTTTTGTATAGGTATAAAGCATTGCACTTCAAAGCATTTTCTTTTTAAGATAGCCGGTTTCTAGTAATTACTTTATGCAATGCAACGACCACAAAGGCGCCACGTTACGGCTGCCAGTTGGGCGGTGGTGCGATGGGTTGGCTGACACACACGAAACACAAAACAGACGCTGCAAAAAATTTGTTGGCCAAGGGCCAAGAGCGAGACTATGCGCTTGTAAAATGCAATAAAAACTGATAAATATATGAGCATCGAAAGTGCCGACATGTGACCACGCCTCAGACGCCCCCAAGCGGCAGCCACTCGACTAAATTGAAGGTGTCAAAAAACCACAAACACACACTTGAGCTGTACGTGAGCTAATATATCATGGCCAAAATAGTTGCAGGCAGCCTGGCCGGTGCGAGCTTTAAATAACATTTATTTGCAACTTGAGGCACGTTGTGCCTGCCGGCCTCTGGCTAATAAGTTGACGTTTTGCTGCGATTTTAACTTTAGGTCGCTGTCAAAGGTCACAGCAGACAGATAAACAGGCACACGCAGTCAGAGAGAGAGAGAGAGAGAGAGAGAGAGAGAGACAGACAGAGCCACATGTGCATGCACAACTTTTAGGGCCACACGAAGAGTTCAAAAGTTGCTTTTGTTGGCCCAGACCAAGACCCAGGCGCAGGCATAGGCGTGCGTGTTGCCAGGACAATACCATTGTTGGATGAAGAGCTAATTGTTTAAGTTATTGTTATCAGCCATGAACGATCTAACAATTCGTTTCATGTCCGTTGGGGTCAAGACATACATATGTTTAATTCAATTAGGGACATGCTGATAATCAGTCTCTCATGCGTGCTTTTCCAACTCGTTGAGCTGACAGCTTGTTTAGTTGTATTCAAATAGCAAATATTCATTCTATTGTAAGTGGATAAGTGCTTCAAAATCACCATTTGATTCAGGTTAATAGTGAAGTATAATTCAATTTGAACAAAATGCTCAAGGGTCAACATTCTTGGAACGAATTCTAGACAAGTCGCCTCTTAAAAGCCACAGCTGAAATTTATTTAGCAATTTTTCTTATTCCTTGACAGATATACTATAAACATGTATAGCGATAAGCAAGAGACTTTATTGGCCAAGTTGAATATAAATAATATATAATTTATATTAATTTTATGGTGAATAGTTTGAATTTTGTTTTCATTTAATGTCTTTGCACGCATTTAAGACCTTAAAACCCACAAAAAAAAAGACCAATTTCAATGACAAAACCATATTTTACATATTAAAAAGTTTGCCATTAATTTTGTTGGCCCATACCCCAGCTTTAACAAAAGTTTAGCAGAGAATTAGGCACAGGCAATTTTCGAAAATCCGTACCCTTATCATTCTTGAGCGCTAAAGTTTGGCACCTACAAAAGTCGCACTCGGCGCCACATTTATAACAAGGTTTTGAACACGACCTGAGCTGAAATTAATCCAGCTAAACAGGCAAATACACAAACTGTGAACACACACATATTTTTACGTGGAGACAACGGCTGGTGCCCAGATCCAAACGAAAGATAACGAGACCAAAAACCAATCCCAGTCCCCAGTCCCCAGGCCCCAGACAAGCGCCATGTCAGCCGTGGGCCACGAGCTTGGCATAATGCTGGCAAGTGCTTAAAACAGCTGTGGACTTATAACTGGGTATTATATACAAAAGCTTAGCCGGTCTTATGGCAGAGCAATTGTCATTGCACTTGACGTGTTTAATATGCACTGCGACTGTATTAATGAATTTTTCAATTTGCATTGCAGCAACAATCTGTTCAATATGGCTCGTACCTAAGCTGTGACACATACAACGAGCGGCATGTTGCATTTGAGGCTTTTCGATAGCTCGTTCTATTATACTCTGGCCTCCGTATCGTCGGGCATGCTGCCATCCCCTCAGGCGACCAATGGCAGCCAGTTGACGTTGAATGGCACAACGGTCGGTGCGCCAGTTGTGGAGGCTGCAGTTAATCTGACATATTTTACACCTGCGATCTCACACGTGATGCTGGCGCCGACGCCAACAGCCGCCAGTGCAACCCAGACGACAGCGGCAACAACAGCAACAGCAACAACAGCAGCAGCAACAACATCGCCCGACGGCGATTTCCAGGCAGCAACAGCAGCGGCAAGCGACAACGCAACGTCGCCATATGCGGGTGAATTGGACAACTTGAATTCGTTCTACTTTTACGAGGTGGGTAGCCAAGAAACGTATATATTACAAATATCTCAGAGCGCCAGCTTGTCATTGTCTTTTGCGGCAGCTCATCTGCGCAGAGCGCACTCAACTAATTTATGCATTGAAAACCAGGACAAGCTGCACTACGGCTGCTCGAAATCAGTTTATATAAACTTTTTGTTTCATCCAATTGATTTTCAAAAGAGACAATACGAGGGGCGATCAAAAAGAATACATATTACATAACTTCGAAATATTTAATTAGATGAACTTAAATTAATATTTAAACTTTGTGTTGTCTACAAAACATTTTTAAAAACATGTAGGACAAATTAGAACAAAACTGAATTCAATTTTCTTGATTTTATATAATTCATATATACAGATTAGAGTATAAATTTTATCAAAATTATCAATATTAATCAGTTAACATACAAATTAGTAAATTATGATAAGTGTGCAAAATTATAATAATAATAATAATATGTGAAGTGGATATCTCTCGTACCATCCTCGCAAATATAGAATGCATGTGAATGACTTTGAAAAGAAAGTGCAAAGTTTTTTTATTCGCTTGCCGCAAAATCAAACAGAACAGAACAGAACAACGGCAGACAAAAGTCTTGGCGCTGGGGTCACAGCCGGCAGCTGTTGCCATGTTTTTGGTACAAATTTGAATTTTGGGCAAGCTGAAATACGCTCGGTGGGACAAAATGACAACGCACAACAAAAATACAGAATGTTGGCAAATGTCATTTGTTTCGCAGCTGCAAATTAGAAACGAAATTGAGAGAGACACACAGGGAAAATGAGATGGATAAAGGCGGCGTACTTTAACTTAATTTGCATGGCAGGCGGCGTGGCTTATCAATTGGGCAATCAATCAGCGGTCGCAAGTCGTGACAACAACTTCGATTAAACTAAACTTCCGTTTTGCCTTATTCTGCCATAAAAGCCCAGCCCAGCCGAGCCGAGCAAATGTCGCCAAGTGTGGCACGCATGCAACGTGTAATGAAATCTCCACACGCGCCATCATATAAATCACGCCAACGAGCAGCCATTGTTAAAACGGAAATAGCCTTAAGCCCAAGACATTTACCCAACACCCCATCCGACGTTGGTTGGCAATCGCTCAAAGTGTATGTTAGTGTGTGTGTGTGTATTTGCCATAAATTTGGATCTATTTAAATGAGCACCACAAAAAGAAAGCACCTAAACTCTTATACACAGACCCACTGACAACATATGGCCATATGGTTAAACCTTGCCCTGTTAACAATGGTAAAGTTGTAAAAAAAAAAAATAAATAAAAATAGAATCAACGCAGGCACAGGCTAAAATGCCAACAGCTTATTGATTCGAGTGCTAGTTTTTATGTGCACCCATAAGAGAATCCTTATAAAAAGAAGCAAAAAGGTTTGCAAGGGCAAGCATATAATTCATCTTCGTCTCAACTGGACGCGCTGGCAACGAACCATAAGTTTACTTTTTGCACACATATTTAATATTTGCGACATATTCAAAGTCAAAGTGGTTTTGCGTCGTTCGCATACAACAAACCAAATATTTTTGCTCTTCTATTGGTTTAGGCAAATCAAACAAATGGTTTGTCGACTACAGTTTCCATATTAATATCTGTTTGTTTAATGAAACATTTTTCTTTTATTTCTGTCAGCCAGAAATAACGATATGGAAATAAAAATTTTCCAGACACTGCAAAAAATGTAAAACAAAAAAAATAATCCAGTTTATTTTTTGATAAGTCAAATGCCTCGACAACTGAGCGACAGAAAGTTAGCTCCTTAACAATTCTCGACTGCAGATGAAAGGATAAGAAGGGTTTAGCATACATAGGAATGAAGCTCAAATTCCTTGGTGCCATATTTAGGGCTGATTTGAAATTTATCGGCTTATTTGATATGACAAAATAAGATACGTTGAATGCAAATAAATGACCAAAATAAATAAAGCGATTTGTTATGCACCAACAGCATACACAAGTTATATAAACTCTTGAGAGATTAATTTACCAACTATAGCTTATACTCAATTCTCAAAGCGTATGTGGGCGGGTAATGATTAAGTTAGTAAAATAACCCGTGTAATTGTAAGCATGGAATTTACTATGAAATATCTCTAACTAAATTTAAAATTGGTCATTTGAATTAAGATGCTGACGTATGTCTAGCAGACAGCATATGTCAGACGAGCTTACGTCAGATTTAAATGGATTAAGCGCGACATGACTGAAAGGATGCAAGGTAAATCAAATGTTGATTAAATCAACCCAATAACCTGTATAGAGTCATGGAGTGTAGATTCCATTAAAGCGCGTCAATATGGAATCCATGCACACAGATTGGCAAGGCCATGCCCTGGGGGTTAATCTTGGCTGCGACACAGATATGCCAATTACAACTGCATCACACTCCACGCGTGGCGTTGAAAAGGTTAGACAAAGTCAAATATGACAGCTCACGCCAAATCTGCAAACAGCCAATGCTGACCATGGCCAGCTGTAAGTATATGTGTATATTCCATCGCAAACCCATACCCAGGGCTTTGGTCATGCTTGGCTATCAGTTTGCTTGCTGGTGCTGGTGCTGCTGCTGCTGCTGCTGCTGCGGCAACAATTTCATTTCATGTGCAAGAAGCTTTGCCTGGCTAGTTGCTGGATTTTTCCACACGCTTTCTAACGTCCCCTCAATCACACACATACACACACAGACACGCCTCGAACACTCGCACGATTAGCCGGGAGCAAAAACAAAAACATTTCGCAATTTTATGTTTGTTTGCTGGCAAAATCGAAGCATATTATGCAGCCGCACACGCAGCAACTCGCATTGTTTGTGAGCTGAACTCCAGAGCTTTTACTTCAGCCACTTTGGCAGCACATGTTCAGGCTATTTGCTTGCTGCCCACCCATGCACGCAGTTCCGTCTCCTTGGCTTTGCTTTAAAAATTTAGCTCCAGCACTTGCCTCTTTGTCTCAGCAGGCAAAAGTGGCCGCCGGCCAAGGATTTGGGCCAGTCTAACCCATGTATGAGTGACGCTAATGACCCTGGTAGCCGTTACTCAATATACCTTGGGCCTGCTAAACCCTCAGCGTCATCCGCCGTCTCAAGGCTCCTTTACGCTTGTTTTTCATAATCCACATTTATTTTTAGTCCAGCCCTGTGCGCCGCCCTGTGGTGCTATATATATGTTTATTTTATTGTACATATATATAAATATATATTTATAAGCTTTGAATAGCCATAACGATAGCGGCCTTTGACCAATGCGGCCATCAAAAGGCAGCATTAATTGAGACTTTGTCGGGCATCGCGCACAATGAAAAATATGTGAGATTTCTATAAATGTTGATTTTTTGATATAAGGCTTTATTAAAATAAATAGAAATATATAATTTCATTCCTTTAAGAGATTTTTTTTAAATATTCCTGCTGAATTGAAGTATTTCTCTTTATTCATACATATGAGCTATACATTTTTCTATTATGCAGAGTTATTTACCGATGAGAACTGCTCCCAGTTAAAGTTAATCTTTCAAGAAAATGTGTCTTAAGCTTATTTGTCAAGCATAATTAAGCGTGTGTAAAAATCATTGCTGGCAACCCAAATGTAAATTATATGTAAGAATTAAGCTTGCGCTTATATATAAAAATATATACATATGTATGTATATATATATCTGATGTATGTATGTATGTGGATGCTCGCCATTTATCACGTGTCTCGACGACGACGCAACGTCTGAAGGTTAAACGCTTAGCGGTCACAAAGCGACATCATTAACCATGGGATGTGAGTTGGTGGATTGCTGGGCTACTGGGAGATTGTCGCTCCCCCTTTTAACAATTTAATTTGCCACAAGTCGGCAAATCGGTGGGTGGCAGTGGGCAGCTGAATTGTGCGTGTGGAGCAGCAAGCGGTTAGCGAGCGTAGATTTTGCACAAGGCCAAGCCACAGACAGGCGACATCCCAGACAGCCGAGGCTGCGCTTGGATTGTTGATTGTGTGTAACTTGAAGAATTTGGCCAGAAAATAAGCATATGTGAGTGAGCAAGGTGGTCGGTCGTCAAGGGCGTCGCATTAATTATACTTGCAGTGCTTCAACACAAATTCAAGCGTGCTTCGAGACGATAGCCACAGGCGAACATAGTTGTCTTTTAATTGCATTTAGCCCAACGCCAGTGTTGACAAAACCAAATTGGCACGAGCACATCGAGCGATGAAAGCTGAAAGCTGACAATGTGGCCCATGGGAGGAAATGGCTAGCGAAAAAATGAGCTAACAACATTATTTGCTCTTAGCCAAGTTAATAAATGGACCCAGCATCAATTCTATGAAGAACGCCGCACAACATGCAATGTCACAGGCCGCAGGGTCTCAGTTCAGTTCGCCATAAAATACATTTTGACAAGAGTTTTATCTGGCACGTCGTCTGCTTTGTGTATGACTCTGTGAATGCGCGTGTTTGGGAGTTTGTGTGTCTGTGTCTGTGTATGTGTGTGAAGGGCGATTTATAAGGCTCAAGATTTGTTGCTATCAGGATGTATTCGTGTCCAGCTCAGCTCGTCAATTCAGCGGTCGCTGTACGTGTTCCCGATTATTCCGCCGTGATTGTCGTTGTCGCACCACAACCTTGCAAGATATTATTATTATTATTATTCTACATACACACTCTCAATGTCAATGCACTTCCGTGTGTTTCTGTCTTACTGGAGATATGCTTTAATGACGCTTTAATTCGATGTAACTTTAAAATTTATTGACTTTTCAGCTTCGCTGCCTTCTGGCAGCTCATTAACTGTGCATTGGCACGGACATTCATTCCATAGTTCAATGTTCATACGCCACGTTGTCTCTGGTTCAACGTGCTCTGCCTCTATAACTTCGACTTGACACTTTTCAGGCGAGCACATTCTTCAAATTTCCAAGTGTCCCTTGGCCCAGAAAATCAATAAGCAAAAGGACTTTTCCAGCTAATTGCAATAATTTGCGCCTTGATGCCTGTGGCATCTATCAGCCAGCTAGGCCCCTCATCACGTAGAGGATATATTGTTAAACTTTACGACAGACAAACAACAACAACAATAAAAACTTGAAGCACAAGTATGAGCGAAAGTGTTAATTTCACAAATATATTCCCATGGATTGGCGCCGACTGCTTGGATAGCAGTAAATGGCTATTAAAGTTAATTGTTGGCTTATTTGTCACGCTTGAACTTTGAACCCTATGTTTATGTTTGGCTAACGTGCTCAATTAAAAGGGGATTGCAAACTTTAGCAACAAGCTCCCAATGCTTACTTAAAGCATCCATTGATTGTGTGTAACAAGCTGTGACGCGGCTACAAAATTTTGGAGAGTCTGGAAATTAAAGGAACCTTAAATGAATTGCAATTAGGGACTGTGTTTATTTTAATATTTAATTAATGAAGCAATAAATTAAATTATGAATCTTTATCGTATTGTGATTCTGCTGGGATTACAAATAATTCTGAAAAAATGTTTTTGAATTTGGGAACCTAATTAAAAATTCAACACAAAACCAATATATTTTCGCCGACTCATCAAGAATCAATCAATACCGCTTTGAAACTCCAAAGAATGAACATGGTACTAAGCCGCAAGAGTTCGTTCTACAGCTCATTACATGCTTTAACAAGAATCTATTATGCTTCTTCAGTCGAGCCAAAGAACGTGACGCGAAACGTTGCAGACTCAAAGGCGCAACTTTATATGTTGTACAATGCTGTCAAAAGTTACTGCTCCCGCACTGCTGCACTCCCATCCTATCCTATCCCTCCGATCTATGCATATATTTAACGAAAAGCCAACAAAAATACAAACTTGCAGTTTACATAAGTTAAAAAAAAATTCAGCTCTAACTCAAAGAAATTGCTCTCCGTCAGCAAATGCTGGAGATGCTTGTTAAGCACTTGATAAGAGATTAAAGGCAAATGCAAATGCAAATGCAAATCAGTTGCTAAATCAATTTGCAGCCAAACGAGCGGCGGGCAGTCATTTAATAGCCTAAGTAGCGTTAAAGGCGATCTATAAAATAAAGAAAACACATAAAAATCAAACAAGTAAACAAATTAATGAAAAATCCGAAATAGCCTAATATGATTTTATTGTCTGGCAATAAAAACTGGTGTGCAATCTGTAAATAAAGTTTCGACGACTTTCCAGTTTAGAGTAAATCATGCGGCCCATTCCCATGAATACTCAGGAGTCGGCGTACGCCTACGACTACTGAGCTAAGCACTGGCTGGCCACGCCTCGGTCGTGTCCGCACATAATTTGTGGAATAAAATAGTCGAGTATGAGCAAATTGAAACAAAATTAAATTGCTATAAATCAAGTTGGCGTTAATAGCATTTCAGTGATAGCCATTAAGTAGGCGTCGCCATGGGCTTCCAAGAGGCTGCTCAGCTGCTGAGCAGCTGAACAGCAGCAAATAGAGAAAACGGACGAGCACGCAGACTTTGGCAAGCATATGTGAGGATACGTCAGGGTGTTTGTTTGCCTTGCGACTGCCAAATGTGTTCTTTTTTCGGCTCTTTGTGTTTTCTTTTTGACGCCTAATTGATTTGTATTTTGCATGCTTGCCTGGGAGCAGCTGCAGACGGCTGCAGACAGCTGGGGCAGGTCTGATGATGGAATGAGAGAGCCTGAGGGAGAGAGAGCAACGAATTCACAATTGCTTTGGCAGCTCGTGACTGTTATTGTAACCGTCCTGGGGTGCTCAATGAAGCGCAAGCAATGCCTGAAGGCATATCTGATGTCCCGTCTATTGACAAATATGTTCGTATCCAATGATTATTGATATTTGTATTTAGTTGAGGGAGCTCTTATTATGATATAACATGACTGAACGCAACTGTATCAAGGACTCTAATTAAACAAACTGACGAAAATATCGATAAGATAGGAAAAATATTGAAATGGCACGTGCTTTCGTTACATATCAATTTGAAAGGGTCTTTCAATCTTCAAGAAATTAATATCATCATCAATATATTGGTTCCTAAAACAGCAAACTGAAATAATATACATTCCCTTAGATCGAATATAAATATTAATCTGTACATAATGAAAATTAAATATTTGGCCTCGTCTGCATGATTTTTAGCAAAAAATTTGAAAGAGTTTCAAATTTCATACATTAAAAGAATTCTGAAAATATGTACTCCACGCGACCTTAGCAAACGGGTTCGGCCCGTATCGCTATCGTGAGTAATAAGTGTACACATTTCTCTTGTAATATTTTTATTATTTTCACTCATTTCGGAAGTTATCCTAATGAAGTGCTTTAAGCGGACACAAACATAAACAAGAAGCTCTGGGGATAAGAGCTCGAATAGAACAATAACCTGAGTGCGATTTAACCTCCTGCTTTAGTCATACACACACAGCACATACCGCCTCAGCCGAACCACAATCACCCACACACACACGCACACACACACATCAAAATAGCACATACTTGACAGTTGTAAACGTAGAAATGAAATGCAACACGAAATTAAATTTCATTTCATAAGCACAAAGTGCCACTCACTGCATGTGGCAGGAAGCAACAGACAATACAAAAAATATGTTGCACAAAAACTGGGGAAAGCTGAGAAAGCTAAGCAATGACAATTTGCATTCATAAGCAGCAGCAGCAGCAACCGACAGCAGGCAGCGATGACAGTGGTGAATGCGCTGGCAGGCAATAAATTTAGCATAGACTGAGTCGATTACAGTTTTACAGCCTTTCACTGCGGCCACGCTGCGTATAAGTTACATGCACGAGCGCAAGTAAGGCCGCACATAACAGCGCTACAAGTTTTCCCGGAAACGGAAGAGCACGAGCGCGCACATACCCACACACTCATACACACTTACATGTGAACAGATAATCCCTGACGCAATCGCCTGCTGTTTTGTCTAGGTGCACGCAGCTGTAAGAAACTTACAAACAGCCGACACAAGGTCGCTGAAAAGCAAGCGAAAACAAAAACAAACCATGTTGGGGATAGATGGAAAGAAATGCAGACACGACCCAGGGGCACTTAAAAAATCGTAAAAAATAAAAAATAAAAAAGTAGTTGCAAAAACGCGAGCGCAAGTTGTACATTATGCAAATGGCCAAAGCCAAAGCGTTGAAGTCCGCGCCTAAGGACCACCAGGCCAGATAATTGCAGCAGAATTTGGAGTGCACTAAAAATAAGAAATACCAAATTGCAGACAAAGTGGCATAAAAAAGAGCAGCCCGAGCCTGAGCAAAACATTCAACCCATTGGGGCGGCCTTTGTGCAAGCGCGTAATCCTCTTAATGAGAAAATGCAAAGGCGACAACGAGCGGCGAATTTATACCCAGCAAATACTTGAGATACAAGTGAACAGCTTCAACCCGACTGTGAGCTCCAAGTGCGAACCGAGCAAACAAAAAAGAATCAAATGAAACCCGCCGTCAGCCGCACACTGAGCCCGAGGAGCAGTCCGAGTTCCATGGAACTGGGTCAGCGTCAGCAGTTGACAGCGCACCAAAGTATGCAATGAAATGCGGGCTCTTTAAATGAAATGAAATGACTTTAACAAATTTCATGATGATGAATTGTGTTTTTATTTTGCGACACTTGGGAGTTAATGAAGCTAGCAATGAAATTTTAAATATAGAAAGCGGACTGACTGTATGCAATCTGCCTGCCAAGTAAATTAACTGATAAATATTTAAAATGTGTTTTTTAAATAAATTAAGAATCCATTTAATCAAACTGATGCAGGTGTACATGCATACATTTTGTGGAAAGATAAATTTGAAACCTTCAAATGCAATTACAATTATATTATTTTGCGATTTTTTTGCAATGACCAATTCATTTATAATCAATAAAATTATAAACATTAATAACAAATTGAATAAAGATAAAAGGCTTCAATAATTCTAAGACATAGTATATAAATATACAATAAAAAGATTAATAATTTTGCTGACGGCAAAACAACACTTAGTCGAAATGAATATTTCCATCGCTGCTGCAATTTCCTTTCCCAAACTGTGGCAACATTTTGTAGTTGTATCCCCTGTAGCCGACTCGATCTGCAAATGTTTTCAATTAATTTGAAGCATCTTAATTTCGAGAGAAGTACATTGTTTATCATTTCAGGCATGGCCGAACTGGTAAACAAGAAGCTGGAAATTGAATTTAATTTATTATGAAATTTGTAAAATTTGCATCTGTTCTTGAGTTGAATATTGTCTGATAGTTTATTTGTGCCTCACACTTACTCAAAAGCCATCAAAAGTCATCACAAGCCACATCAAAAGGACGGAAGCACATACCGAAATATAATTTGGCAAGAAGCAAACGAAATAAAATGCAGCAAATGGAACAAGTTGCAGGGGAATATACGGAGTATTTCCTGGCATCATTTATACAATTTTAAGAAAACTGGAACAAACATCCACAGTTTGAAAGTCAAGTGTTCATTGCCATTGCCAGCTGCTTATAGAATGGAGCCGAAGTCTCTGTATGATACAAATGCGTCAGTCAACTTCTGCTCATCATAAACTTTATTAATGCCGAATTTATAGGGCAAACTTATGTATCCGTAGTGCTTTGTTCGCTTTTCGTTTTCCAGCTGCTTTTAACATTGCATTTGTCATTTGCCACATAATATACTTTAATGGCAATGTTGCTAGTTGCGCAAAGAAATAGAAACTTAAAAGTAAAATGCTGCTGGCGCGTGTAAAAGTCGCGTACGCCTCGATGCTCAGTACGTGCGCTATGTCACACACACACACACACAGTCAGACTTACTCACATAAGCAGACACAATGTCGCTTTGTGTATGTGTGAGGGTATAAATGATTAAGTGCGTGCTCAAATTTGGCTTGCACTGCACGTACACTCAATGCATTTTTGCCTTTGACACAAAGCTCTTTTTAATGCCCACCCGCACAATCAAACACTCATGCACACACATGGACACAGCACATTAAGACATTTACTATTGCATTTGATTCCCATTTTATAAACTATGACCTTTTTTAATCAACCATTTGCATCGTAATTGGAGAACTAGTTTCACTTTGTGGCTTCTGTAGTGCGCATACACAATGTAGGCATCAAATGCAATTGTTATACGCTGAATCCATTGAAAATGGAAATTTCAGGGTATAATGTTTTTGTGCGAATGTATGTAACAGGCAGAAGGAGGCGTGCCACACCCCATAAAGTATATATATTCTTGATCTGTCCGTCTGATCTCGCAAACGACAAAAACTAGAGACTTGAATAAAAAGAATGCTCGATAATATCATACGCAGTACAAGTTTGTTTTTTTTTTTCGATAACTCATCCCGTTTACTTATTATCGATAACTATCAAGATAAAACCGTGCACTAAGTTGTGTTTGATTGCCATATTGAATACGCATATTTTGTCATCTTTGGATTTTTATACCACTTCCCCTTCGCTCATAATTTAGCACTCCGCAGAAGTTTCATTTAGAACGTATGTCGAGAAAAAAGTTATTAAACAATAAAGTTTCCATGGTACAGCATATTCTGCAGTCGCACAACTGCGCAGTACGCATATAACGTGTATGTTCGTGCATGCATGTGTTTTTACTATTAATGAATAAATGTAATTTTTAATGATTGGTATTACAGCTCAATGGATTCAGGGTATCTCTTCGTCGAGCAGTCTCGACTAGAGTTTTGTTACTTGTTTTTTTTTTTTTTATTTGTCAACTTAGAGTGATCTCTGACAGCTCTTGATATTCAATATTTGCAAAATGTATTGATTAAGATCGGTTAAGGCACTTATGTAATTGTTCTCGCTAATTCTGAAGTTAGTAAAAAGTCAACATAAGTCAAGTTCAATAATATCAAATATTATATTTTTATATCATTAATTATATTTATATAAATTATAAATTGCTATGCACATAACATTGAACATTCTAGGAGGAAAATTAATTTAATTCATTTTACATTATGTTAATAACAAAAACAAAACTTCAAAGAGCATAATTTACCAAAGCAAAGAAAAATAAAAGCACAATTTTTGCATCGTGTTATGTTTCCAAGCTTCAGCGATAGTTCTCTCGCTGTTTTGAAAATTTAATTATAGTTTGAACAGTAAAGTTCTCAGCTCAGTCATTAGTAGGCAGCCCGACAAGAAAGTCCGCAACTGACCTTTAACAATTTATTTTAAGTACCTAAATTCCAGGAAGTGAAGTTTTTTTCGGACTTCTGTTTTTTTAGCAAAACTATCAAGGCCGAGGGCCAACACGAATTCAATCCCTCAGCGGCAGCAAAGCCGCAGCAATTTGCATAACACGAACCTGCCACACACTTTTCATTTACACACAAAATTACATGTACCGACAGCCAGCCCTGGGAGAGGAGGCGGTATGCAGAGGTGGGGCAGCTCAGCATTCGCGAATGGTTAGCCTTAAATAGAATCAAAGCCAGCCGCCAAGTGGCGTCCAATGCAGCTACACGGCGCATAGCGCTGCTGAGCACCCGTAAACTGTAAAACCAACAAAATCAGAAATAACAACTCGGGCGTCTAGTTTTAGTTGCGACCAGGGCCACTTGACTGCCTCTGCGTTTGCCTCTGCAAGCAAGAGGAATGCATTGCCGGCAGCGCTGCATCTGTCGTCCTGCCCATTCGTATGCTATCTGTTTTTCTAACTTACCAACTTGTCCGAGCTGTTTCCTTATAAAGCTGCTGCATTTCCGCTAGCCCTCGTAGTTTCGGCTTTTGTTGCCTTATATACGTATGTATATATACGTATATGTTGCCTTATATACGTGTGTGTGTGTGAGTGTGTCTATATTTGTCTGCCTTTCTGTGTATCTTATGTGCTAACTTTTTGTTGTCGTTTCGTCCTTTGACAACTGCCAGTCGAGGAATTTCAAATTACGCAAAAGTTTATTTTGCTGCGAATGGCTCTGGTCGAACTCAGCTCCCTTTGGTTAGTTAAAGTTAAATCTTTGTCCTTTGGTTAATCACAAGGTACTACTATGGCTGGCTAGACCGCCCGCCACCCAGCCAGCCAGACAGACAGTAATTAAATTTGTTATTTGGCAAAGCCAAAATACAGGCGACAGGTCCTAAAGAATGCTAACACTTCAATACTCTTTATTATTGTTGGTCTTGGCAGTGCCTGAAGCAAAAATGTTTCGCACTTAAAACTGCTTACGCTGAACTTTTTTTGTTAGTTGCGAAAAGTTGGCTAAGAGTTTTGGCTGCAGGAAGTTGCCAGTCACCAGGAATAAGATACTGATGCTGACGTCTAATGACATTTGGGTTATCAACGCGCAAAGCTTTCACAGATAAACTAAAAATGCGTCACAACAAAATGTTGCGCACTTTGAGATTGCATTGTGTAATTAGGGACAATTCAGAAACGGGCATAGACTGAGGTGTATGAATATAAATTATAATTGCTTACATATAAGTATTATTTTACTTAAAATATATTTTAGACGCTTGCAGGCAACTATCAGTCCACTGACCATATTTTCAGCCATGCGAGACTCTTAATTACTATAATAATAAATAAATTAATAAATATATAGGAATACATTGCCTAAACAAATGTTGCAATTCCTTGCAGAACACTTATGGCAATTAGCACTGAAGGCTCGAATGACTTCTGGGCCGACAAGAACTTAATTAACTGCTGACCGCACACACATATAACGATTAGAAACAGCAACTAAATATGATGTCATGCTCAGTCCGTTCGGAAAAGATATGATTGCTATATATACTATATATATTTGATACACATTTAGTTGCAATGGACGGATATCTGCTGCTTATGTGTTAATTAGCACTGGGCAGCCGCAGCCAAACCCAACTCAAAGTCAAAAGACAAGCAAAAAATATTCAAATTTATGCTTGACTTGACTTGTGCCCGAGTTGCCCGAACGTGGCTATCGTGATCAGGCTCCGAGTATCCTGCATGCTGTTGTTATTTATGCAAATTACCGAAGTACACACACTCGTAACTCTGGCCAAAAGCCACACAAAAACATACACCCACACATACAGCTGGCCTTTTTGGTTGTAATTTGTTTTGCATAGTTCGAGACGCGTGTCTCTATTTATTGTTTACTCGATGTCTGCTCTACGCCATATCTGCTGCGCCTTTGTTTTACCACTGTCTGGCCAATCCGGTGTGTGGGCGTTTGTGTGTGAGTGTGAGTGTGTGTAAGTTATGTTTATTCAGCCGCTATTTTTGGTAAATTTAATTTGGCTTTTTCATGTTATTTAAGGCCCAGCTCTGTCCATATATATGTGTCCGCTCAGCTGCCTTCATTTATTTATGCCCATCCCAGTAGAGCTGCAGCATTTAGCAATGATGCCTCGGTTCCTTTCATTTCTTTTACAGCTCTCCAACACAGCTTCTTGGAGAAAAATATTTTTCCATTTGCAGACCACTTAGATTTATGCTCGGCTCATTTGATTAATATCTTGCGGTTGACCTGGACAATTTACAGCTCTCTTCTGTAAAATTCTAATTTTAAAATTTTTTTTTTGCTTATTTCTTATAATTTTATTGATGTGTTCGTGTCGTCCGCTTGGCAAAGCAGGGTATGAGCTAATCGGTAAATAAATTTACAAGTGTTTTTTTTTTATTCAAAACTTTTATTAACGTTCAGTTGGTATTCATAAAACGACGAAGTAAATTATTTTTATTTAAAATGATATTTATACTATACATATATATATATTTATATATATATATATTAATTATTCTATTTATATTTTATCTAGTTCATCTTCTACTATTTAATCCACCACATTTACAGCATATAATCCGTTTTCAACAACATTTTATCAGTAAATAAATTATAGTCGCCCGCTATTTGTCTAATATGGCATTTTGGTTGTGCTATTTTTGCCTTTAAGCTATCATTGCCCACAAATTCGCATGGACCCAACTGTCCCGGCAGCCGCAGCAGCTGTGACCAACAAACTAACCAAAATTATGTTAGCCAAATTTGGTCATTTTTCACATTCGACTGGCCGGGCCGCCCGGCTGCTCGCTCGTGCCCTGTACGTACTCGGCTGTCAAAAGTGGCGCTCAACAGTTTGTCCAGTAAGCAAACATGAGCAGAAACACAGCTTGCATCTCGCTCGTGCGCACAGCTAATGTGTATCGCTGGGCAGCGAGGGGAGGTAGAACGCTTTATTAATTTCAATTTGTGTCAACATCAACGCCAAATATGCGCAGCCAGTGAGCCAAGCGAAATGATTTAAGCAAGCTGATGACAAAATGTACGCCATTAGGCGAATTAAGCGCACTTTTTCGGGTGTTGTGGATCACATCAGTCATATGGCCAGTTCCCCTGGACACTTCCCCTAATCTGTAGGTCGCCTCGCTCAGCTTTCGGGACTAGCTTTTGTGGCTTTGGTTCGAGCATAGTTCATAAAACTCAACGACTCGCCATTGTTGTCCGTATAACAACCATTAAAATCATGATTGATGCGCACGGCTTGACCCAAATGCATGTTTTTATGCCTACTTAACAGACACGCTTAGATTGCAGAGTCATCCCGTGTTTGTTTGCGTGAATGTGTGGAAAATATGCGACTGCTTAAATATTAAACAGCATAGCATTCAACACCGAGCAGAAGGCACGCGTTGAGTTCATTGAACCTTGCTGTAAGCCAAGAAACTCCATGGCAACGACATTATTTTGCTTATTATCTGACCATACTCGCCAGCTTGGCACGCTGCGTATACGTAATATTCCATTTAATTTCACTTTATGCCACGCTATTCCGCACTCGGGCACAACGTAATCTGTATTAATGAAAAGTGCAATAAAAATAAACACTGGAAACAGTCAGGCGAAAGTAATGGAAATAACTTGAAAAAGTTGAAGTAGATCCTGCATAGATATCAATGAGGCAGTCGCTCTGCGAATGCACAACTTGATAAACTTATTAATTTAATGGCGTGCGAAATCAGTAAGCCGTTTAAGAGAGGGAAATATACAACATTTTATGCTACAGTAAACAAATAAGAGAAAAAGTTTACTTCTCTTTAATATTTAATCATCTTTTTACTATTTTCTATGCAATTCAATTGTTCCTGGACTTTAACTTTTGAATATCTCTTTTCTATTTTTAAAATTTGCTGAGAAATGTTCTTGCAATTGAATTTTAGTTTATCATTGTTATATAAACAACTTATTGTAATTCCTGAATCGAATTTAATTAAAATAAATTCTTTGTTTTATATAAATTCCTGAAAAACTTGTATGCAATATATTTTGTTATTTTAGAGGACTTTTAGTATATCCTTGTTACGTAAACTGTTTGTCAGAATTCTTAAGTCGAATTTAATTAAAGTGAACACTTTGATATTTTATATTGTTTTATTTTTATATGCAATATCTTCTGTAATTTTGATGACTTGCATAACATTTGCCAAGTCTTAAAGACATTATTCAACTAAGAGGAAATCAAAACATGTAACGAGACTCTGGACGAGGCGGCTCGACTAATAGATACCCTGAATACTTTGAGTTGTAATAAAAATCGTTAAAAGTTTAATTAATTCATTAATAGCAAACAACACACACCCACACACACACATTCATACGCACGCACGCATTTGCACGCAATATTCGTACTGCGCAGTTATAAGGTGGCAGAGCTGCGGATTTTAATTAAATTTTTAGGACATAATAATGACATTCAAATGTACCTATTTACCAAATTTCAGGCCTCTTGATATACGGGGCGAGGCATAAAAAATCCAAAAGTGACAAAATATGCGTATTCAATATATCAATCAACCACAACTTAGTGCACGAATTTATCTTGAACGGTGTGCACGCTAGGGCTCAAAAATAGAACCAAATTTTCGATAGTTATCGATAATAAGAAAACGGGATGAGCTATCGAAAAAAAACAAACATGTACTGCGTATGGTATTATCGAACATTTTGTTTTTTTTTTAATTTCAAGTCTCTAGCTCTCGCCGCTTGCGGTATCGCTGCATTCATACGTACGGGTGGACGGACGGTCGGATAGAAGGACAGAAGGACAGACGGACATGGCTATATCGACTCAGCTCATCGAGCTGATCAAGAATAAATATACATATACATTTTCACAAAAACATTAAAAACATTATGCCCTGAAATTTAATTTTCAATGGATTCAGGGTATAATCACAAGTTCTATAGAAATAGTTGGTGGAAGTCGTCTTGCCATTGCTTTCTAATGAGTAGCATTTGGTCATTTAATCATGGCGATTTTGTTTCATCTTTCTCTCATCGAACTTGACGTGCTGCAACCTTCGCTTAATGTGTAAATTGCGTTTAACAGCATTGAAATGTTAACAGCAATAAAAAACGAGTTCAGCTGTGTTACAGAGCATACCACATTTCTTCATAGTCAACTGCAAACATTTACCATTTTCATGCCATTTATAATCCTTGTGGACTTGCGGGCTACAGCTGCTGATTTATAAGCTCAGCCACAGCCATAGCCGCAGCAACTGCAACGGGAACTGCAACCACGGCAGTTGGCAATGCTTTTGCTTTGTTTTATTTTATTATGTAATTGTATTGCAGTAGAATGAAATTAATTTGCCATTGGCTGTGCTCTGTGGCCAAGCATTTATCTAGCTGCAGCAGCTGGGCAGTCGCAGCTGCTCAAATTTGTCAAAGCAACTTAAAGCACGCAAAGCCGCATAAGGCACTCTTTAAGCCACTCGAAGGCCAGGCAAAGGAGACAGCAAAGCACCACATACTACAGCAGAAGCAGGGGTCGCAGCAGGAGCAGCAGACGCTGCCGCGGGCTCAAGTGGCTGCCATTGTTATGGCTGGCGCACTTAATAATCAGACACAATAGTTGGGGCGCCAGACAACGTAGCGCAACAGGTGGCAGGTGGCAGCTTTTTGTTGGCATTGCAGCTTGCAACTTGGCCCATTAGCCCGTTGGCCCTTTTTTGCGAAATTGGCCTTTAATAAGGACTTGTGGTCGTTGCTGTGGTCTTATCGGCTTTGCCTTTGGGCTGAGCCCAAAACTCCTTTGGCTCTAAATTAAATTTCGCACTTTTATTGCTACCAACAAAAAAGCAATTTCCTTGAGGTGCAAAGCGAAATTGAAAAGGGCATAATGACTTGCTGGCAAAAAAGGAAAATAAACGAAAAAAAAAAATATTACAACAAATATAAAAGGGCATCACACACACAAACAAAAATATCTGGTCATTAAGAAAGGCTTACAACGAACCATTTATTACATTTTTTTATAACGCTCTCAGCACGGGGCAGGAAAAAAACGAGCTTGAGCAAAATATTAGTGAAATACAAATTTACAAGTGAATTTCGGAAAACAATTTCTACACAAAACTGCAAAAGAAATCGTATTTCAAAACATAATGAAAAGGTTTATTACTTCTCAGATTTTATGACTTTACATTAAAGCTCATCAAATAACAGTGAAAGATCATCTTAAGACATTTCATCAGTGCTAATAAAAAATTCTTTATGAATTATAAATATATAAAGTATTTAATTACTTTTTATTTTTAAATAAAATAATAAAGGTGTAAATGTCAAGAAATCACTGGAATATATATACCCTAAGTCAAACTATATTAAAATGTATATTTCCATATATATATATATATTAATATATAGATATATATATATTTATATGTACATATATAAATATATATGTATGTATACTAATATTTTTTTAGTCCAAAAATATTTAGAGTTGCCGCAAATAAACGGCATTCTTAACGCAGCGAAAGATTCTTTTTTCCACCACTTACCGCCAGCAAAAAATGCGAATAAAATGGAGAAAATAAAATTCCTCAAAAAGTGAGCTGTAATAAAGGAGTAGAGGAGCTGAACGAACGTTAAATGGCGAAAGTTTGAAATAACTTTTTTTGCTTATGTTTTTTTTTTATATTTTACACTCTAGCTTATATAAAAAAAAATGTCAAAGTCATGCAGGAAAATTGAGAGGAAACGGCCCAAGCACATTACCATGCGAAAGTCAAAGGTTTTAAAAAAATGATCCAGTCATTGATGCCGCACTTAACAAAAAACAAAAGGATACTCAAGTCTCTCTTAAATGTAAATAGTCCTAACGTTTCACTTTAAGCAAACATTTTTTGGCACATTTGAAAAAAAAATAAACACGAGGCCGACAACTAATGAAAAACAAAGCAGACAGCAAACATCCATATACCACTCTATTAAGACAAAAAACAAAAACCAAAAATGTGTAAAAATAGCAGGCCTGTCTGGCGGTGTCTGCTCATTTGCTGTTTTCGCTGATTTATACGGCAATTTGCGCAATATGATCAACTGTTAGCCAGGCGGCAAAGGGCGACTCGGAAGCTGAGTGTGCCAAGAGTGTATAAATATAGAAAGAAACGATAGCAAGCAAAATCAAGCTTTTGGGGCAAAAAGTTGTGGCATAAGTTCAGGCGTCGCTAGTCTGCTGGCAGTCAGCAAAAAGCCAACGTCAAGACTGTCAAGTTTTTTGTTGCAACTTAACTTTTGCTACTTGTCAGACCCCATATAGTAAAACCTGCACACCAAAACACAGGTAGCCACAACCTCGATTCGAGACGATGTAAACATGATTTCATGGTATTTGCAATAAATAAAATAAACAAGGGAGGGACAGCTTGACTGTGAATAGAGGTTGCGCTTAGCAGTCCAAAATGTTTTAATCCTCATATTACAATGCGTTAAGCTGAGGCTTTGGCATGTTTTGCCTCATTTAAATAGATAAGAAAGTGATTTACTGATATACAGCAATCGTTAATTAATGAAGAAAGCCAGATTGACCCTATTTCTCCGAAATTTCTGGCACTCGTCTTCGGCTTTAATTTCCTGTTAAAAGTATACAGCAAAAACGTAATTACTTCACAAAGCGCCGAGCAGCGAGCACAGTAGCTAAACAATTGAAAGCAACAACTGTTGGTATTTGCCTTCTATCATTACAATGGCCAATGTGTGTTTGCCTTCTGTTGTTGCTGTTGTTGTTGACGTGTCTGGTTGGCTCCGAGGGTAAACTTCCGCTGGCGCTTCCTGCCATTGAGGCGCAGACGCCTACATTGGCCACGACTCGGCTCGCCTCGCCTCGTCTCGCCACCATTTGCCACGCCTCAGCTAGTGTCTATCATTTTTATGGCTATTTAAAGAGCCATAAACAAAGACTCGTGTGTGGTTTTATGTAACTCTGACTATATGTATGTGTGTGTGTGACTGATGTCGTCTTTGAAATTGCCTTGATATTAAATTGAGTTTTATGCGTGATTTCCGCTCTTAACACTTTGTTGACAATGAATTTTATGGTTGGTTAGTAAAATGTTTTAGAAATCATAAACATATTTACCTAACGCTTATCCACTTTTGCTGTCTCCCACTCTCTCCCGAACTCTTCTGCTTGGATAGACGGAACAATTTGCTGTACTCTGGATACTCTTTACTATTATTGTGCTTGGCAACTCGGCGGTTTTGTTCGTGATGTTCATCAACAAGAATCGCAAATCGCGCATGAACTATTTCATCAAGCAACTGGCACTGGCAGGTGAGTTCATATATTGACTGATTATTTATGGCAACAACATGTCTAATGGCCATATTTTCTATATTTTGTATAGATCTATGCGTCGGGCTTCTCAATGTACTGACGGACATCATTTGGCGCATCACAATCTCGTGGCGGGCCGGAAACGTTGCCTGTAAGGTCATCCGTTTCTCGCAGGTGTGCGTCACATACTCCTCCACGTATGTGCTGGTGGCCATGAGCATTGACAGATACGATGCAATAACACATCCCATGAACTTTTCAAAGTCGTGTAAGTTCTCGGCCATAGAAACTTTTTTAATTGGAAAATCTTTTGGCACTTCGGCCTAACAAGACAAATATGCCTGTGTGTGCCTAACCATCTAACCTCTCTTACAGGGAAGCGCGCGCGTCACTTGGTGGCAGGTGCTTGGGTACTCTCCGCGCTCTTCTCACTGCCCATACTAGTGCTCTATGAGGAGAAGCTCATACAGGGCCATCCACAGTGTTGGATTGAATTGGGCTCACCAATGGCCTGGCAGATTTACATGTGTCTCGTCTCGGCCACTCTATTTGCAGTGCCCGCCTTGATAATTTCCGCTTGCTATGCGATTATTGTGAAGACCATATGGGCCAAAGGCTCCATATTTGTGCCGACAGGTATGTAAACTAATTCATGTCTGTTCCCTCTTGCTTATGCGTTGCCTTTGGCTAGAACGTTCAGGTTTTGGAGCAGCGGCAACACGACGCGCCAGCTCCCGGGGCATCATACCACGCGCCAAGGTCAAGACCGTGAAGATGACTCTGACGATTGTCTTTGTGTTCATCATATGCTGGTCCCCATACATTATCTTCGATCTTCTGCAAGTCTTTGGACAGATACCCCACTCGCAGACCAACATCGCAATAGCCACGTTCATACAGAGCCTCGCACCACTCAATTCGGCAGCAAATCCACTTATCTATTGCCTGTTTTCTTCGCAGGTATTTCGCACCCTCAGGTAAGTGGATTTATTGATGCCGTTATTTAGCTCTAATCCAACTCCAACCACACCTCAGTCGCTTTCCGCCCTTCAAGTGGTTCACTTGCTGCTGCAAGTCGTATCGCAACAACTCGCAGCAGAACCGTTGCCACACTGTCGGTCGTCGTCTGCACAACAGCTGTGATTCCATGCGCACCCTGACCACATCGCTTACCGTTTCCAGACGCTCCACTAACAAGACAAACGCCCGGGTCATCATCTGCGAGCGGCCCAACAAGGTAATCACCGTGCCGGCCATGTCGGAGGTATGATAGCTCGCGCACTCGACCCGCAAGCGTTCAACGTTTGTGGTCCGTGGACCGACGTCCTTCAGTGATGCGGAGTTTCTATAAGTAAATAGCTGCCCCCATTCGCAGGCTATACGAGGCTTAGACAATAAGTGCGATAGTTGTGTATGCATAGCGCAAACCCAAAACAAATATACTGATATCTATGTCTATGTATGCAATTTATCTTAAGTATTTATGCAGCTAGCTCGTAACAATTACCGTAAATCTAAACTCTTTTCAGCTGAATTAGGATTTGGCATCACAAAGCATTCGGGCGTGAACTCGTTTTCTAATTTATACTAAAAAAATCCTTCTTATTTCTCTCCAATGCCAAGTGATGTTATTTTAGAAAAACACTCCTACTCGTATTTTATTAAGCAGACTGATGTTATTTATTTACACGAAATTTAAGTAATTGCATTTCTTTTCTGTCCAACTAGTTGTTAAGCCAATTAAGTATTTACAAATACAAATTTAAATATACATATACGTAAATATTTAAATGTTTGTATAGATAAATACTCCCTATATTATTGTCTCTCTATATGGCAATTGTAAATATATTTAAACATTTGCTATAACTTAAGTGTGCACAACTTGTCCCAGCATTGAAAAACCAAAATTTTTAGACACATTACAAAAACTTAAGATTTAATAGAGCATAACGTTTTAGTCAATTTGGTCTAAGCTAATATTTATGTCATAATTATGTGTATCTACTGAAACAGCATAAAGAATAAAAGCCAATATTATAAAGAAAAAATATGAAATAGAGAAATCTACGTGCTCGCATTTTAATTCATTTTGGCATGCGCCAGAAACTGTATTCTTAGGTCTCCATGCAACAGCGCACAATGGGCCCAAGGACGACGCGACAAGGACCAAAGACAGAAGACAGAGAACACGAACCAAGACAGCTGGGACAGTTGGACAGCCGAGGACATGGCGGGACAGCACATTTTCGTTCTCACTTCATTTATAAGTGCTATAATGTCTGCGGCTCTTGACGTCAATGGCCAAAAGTCAACGTCACACAATATGAAAACATATTTTATTATTCTCCAAAAGCCAAAACACAATTTAACTTCGGGTATATAAATAGCACCAATGATATAATCGCGAACAGAGCTGGATTAACAGCTGATAACCAGTAGCTAAATTACGGACATCAAATGCAGTCTGTCTATACACTTCATTAGTAGCGTGGCTAGGCGTAAACAATTCGCCATGAGACTTTCATAATTTACTTAAAAACTTTTAATTGAAATGCCATTAGAGCGACAGTCGAAGGAAAGCAGGAGAAATAAACAAAATATCTTATATATATATATATATATAGGTATATAAACAATGGCTGATGGTAAACTGATATCAAAGAAGAAACTTTAAGACTTGCTGAACTACAAAAATAATTAATGTGCAAACTGCAATCTTTCGAGACACAGATCAGATAATCATAATGAGATATTGCTCAGAGTAAGGTGTGAGAAACAGTTCAAAGACTTAAAGTAGTTATGAACTGCATAGAGGAATGAGTTAAGGTAACTGCTTTCTAATTAAAAACCCTTATTAACAGAAATACTCTACGAAACATTTAGACTTTTCCTTCAAAATCATCAAGCTCTAACACAATAAAAATAATTTCGAATTTATTAAGAAAGTGTAGTTGAATCCATAGTACGTCGCTTGTGTCAGGGTCAAAATCATAGTGTAGTGCCATATTTTTGGAACCTGTCGCTTAAATTTATGTGCTGCTCGTAACTTCATCTCGAGAACTATGTTTCCCAACTATTGCTTTACAAAGGCTCCCAATGACTATGGCTATGACCTATTGTATATGCCAAAGAACGACTACAGCAACAGTTGCAATCAACCTATTGACGTGCGTCCGTTGCGGCACCGGGGTAAGGTCAGAAACTTTGACTGCGGCTCGCAACAGGCTCCACTGGAACACAATGAGAGATTGCACCTGAAATCTCAATCACGATCACCCGGTCGTACCGTGGAGTTTTGTCTGCCTCCTACTGATCGACAGCTGTACAGAGAAAGAGAAAATGCTGGCGGTATTAAAACAGATAATCGGGAGTACAACAAAAGTCTGCACCAGGAAAAGTTACAGCAGCATCAGAAACGGGACGTTCCGCCTTCGAATAATTTGCGTGATCTGAACCACGGCACGCCAGATGCATGCTCCGACTTTTTCAACATTCTCTACGATAATGTGTTGGATGCTGTGCATGTAGCGGTGGAACAAATGGTAACTAAACACTTTTCTCACATCCTGTCCAGAATGGACCAGATCTCGTCTGATCTAAAGCAGCAAGAGTTGCTAATGAAGCAGCATAATAGTGATGTGATGGCGAGTGAGTGAACATTTTTATTATCTAAAATTACAACTTGCTATTCCACCACTAACCTTATAGAAATGGTCGATCAGAATGAGTCAAGCCTTAATCAGTTCAAATTTGTTGCCCAGATGCTCATTGACAATCAAACTTTATTTTATCGTGCGCTCAACAGCCAGCGTCTATCGAAAAAACAGTGCAAGAAAGACTCGATAGAAGATGAAAAATATTATAGTGTGGATTGTGCCCAGCGCCTAATAGACGAATATGAAAAGATGGAGGCATCCGAAACTACTCTGCAGAATCCGAGGAAGAGTCCTTCGCAACAGAGACCCCAACATCAGCTTTGGGAACAGCAGAACGTACTCCCTTTTCGCGGCTATTCAACATGCAACAATTACAGTCAGAAATCTTCGAAGTCGGGAAACGTTAATTCCTTGAAGCCCTCGCATTTACAGCGCTCGGGAAAGAACGTTTCTACGGCTAGCATGCCCGATTTGCATCGGTCTTCGTTATTCCCATCATCTAGGACTATAAGCAGCAAAAGCAGTAGGCATAACAGTCAGCGTCCAACCACCCCAAATCCGTGTATGCAGCTCGGCACTGGGCAACGTGGCAGTCAAGGGACGCAGTCGAGCACATCCGGATCGAATCGAAAATGCCGCTGCCAGGTAAACTCAACCGTGCCCACGCAGGCACAATCTGTTGGCTCGAGGCGAAAGCTACGCAGCTTAGGCAAGTCAGTGCAAAATTTGGATGATGAAAGATCCCACAAATAACCAATTGCTAAAAACTGATTTAGGCGTAAATGCCAACCCGCGATTGCTGCCAATTGTCTGTCATGGTATTTTCAGCTCCCATGCACACAGTTGACAGCCATACTTGGTTGGCGCAGAGCCTAAATTGCTTAGGAATAGCACCAAATTATACAGCTTTTAAAAATTAAATGTAGTTAAGGTTTTTACAATATTAAAGTAAATTATAAAACAGAAACAAATAATTCAATAGCTGAAGGAAACAATTTAATTATGAGCTTACAATTATTTTCATATGCTTGAAACGAAAGAGCATTAGCTTCATTAATTCTGGTTTGAACATAGTTTATGACCCGAATCTTGGTCAGCTTTTAAATATGCGAAAATATATAAAAAATAGAATTTGAATAATATTTTAAGCTACAACTAAATCCAACTTTTCACTTACAATCCAGCCAAATTGTGTTAAGCTGAGTGTCAACAGAAAACTTAATCTGAACTCTTCACAATATTAGGTCTGCTCTTGAGTACTACTGTCTCATACTGTCTTTTCTTGAGCAAAAGTTGCTGAACAAATGGGGACAGTAGTAGAGGATCCACAGTGTTCACATCCTGACGCCCGAAAAATAAAAACGTAGACAAGTTCGAGATAATTATATTTAGCGAGGCCCCAGTGAGAGTGTACAGCAGGAATGATATGTGATATATAGATGAGCCGCTGTTTGCCTCACTGAAAGTAAAGAATATTAAAAATATATGAGTAACAATTCCGTACGTCGCACACTCACTATTCGGTTGTTGAGTTAAGATAGCGATCCATATCGAATTCATAGGTGCAATTTTCCACAGAAACTGGCAAAGTTGTGTGACGAAAGGCGCCTGTGACATTGGCTATTTGTGCATTAACCACAATCCACGCCATAATAGCAAACGAAGCGATGCTGCTCATGAACATGCTCTGAAAATATGTAAAACTTAAATTAATATATCCTTGATTCTAGTGGATCTAGGCACACCTTTTCACCCACCCAGGGCATTAGCATGCCCACAGTAAAGATGCCCAGCATGGGGCCGTACAAACTGGACTGCAACGAGGCTGACAGCTGCAGTACCATGCCCAGGTGCTCCACTATATAAACCATAAATATGGAACTAATGCCAAATGCGACCACCACCAGACGCATAGTCAGGGCCACAGTGCGTTCCGTCATCGGCTTATTGCTCATACTCATGCGTGGCTTCACAAAGTCTTCGAGGATGACAGCTGCCAAAGAGTTGAGCAGCGTTGAGAGGGAGCTGAGTGCTGCGCTAAACACGGCAGACACAAAGAGGCCTGGCAATCCAGGCACAACGCCTAGTACTCGCATAACCAGAAGTGGAACAAGCTGATCCCGACGTCCAACCAACTGTATAATGAACAAATGGCAAATCGCAAAACGAATTTCTCATTAGGTTATATATCAGACATACTCCCGTGATCATCGGATCGCAGTCATAATAGGCTGCATAACAGACCAAGCCCACATAAATACAGCCCATATATAGGAGGGTCAAGCCAATACTAAAGGTGAACAGCGTTTGCTTGATGTGCTTCAAGGACGGCAACGACATAAATCGTTGAATGGTCGCCTGATTGATAGAAGTGTTCTGCAGCTTGAAGAAAGTGCCGCCTACGAAAACTGAAAGAACGCTCATGCGCACTGTGGGATCCAGGCTCCATCTGCAGGATAAACACTTTGGCATTCGGGGCATGGAATTTCTCTCATAGTACTCACTCAGGTGAATTGAGCCGACCGCCCTCCAAGTTACGCTGCCAAATTACACTGAATCCGCCGAGATCAATGGTGCCCTTAATCATAATGACCACCAGAGAGCCATACATGATCACGCTCTGCACGGCATCTGTCCAAACAACGCCCTTGATGCCACCGACCGTGGTGTAGAAGGTGCAAATGATAATCACAATTGGTGTTATGGTATGGACACCAATGCCACTGACTTGATTAAAGGTTAGAGCCGGCACATACACGGCAATGGGTAGCCAAACAATCTGAAAAGAGACAAATCCATTAGAGACAAATCCCATTACAATCCGTAGTTGTTTTATGCATTCACTTACTGCCTTGAGTACAAACAGTGAGGCGCCAAACAAACGCATTCGCCTACTGAAACGCCTCTCAAAGTACTGAAAGAGTGAGTGTGTATAAGTATTTATGTATTGATAGCCATGTGAAAATGCTCTAGGCATTTAAGATAACCAGCTGAAAACTATGTATGGAGTTGATCAAAATTAAAATAAGCAATAGGACAAGACTTAAGACTAATGCAAAACTACAAAGCCGCCGGGTATATTCAAACAATTTATTGAACACCTTTGTGTTTTAGGATAAGATTAGTTTGGGTGTTGTTCCACCTCCTCATCCAGCTTAAGTTGAGTTAGCGACTCGTGTAGCTCCAGCTGCTTATTTTCGTCGTCCTCGCTTGCCACACTCTTATACGCTCCATACCAATAGTTCTGCAAAAGCGGCGTAACCAGCATCTTATCCACCAGGCGAACATCCTGTTTGCCAAAATAGAGCGTGGCCAACAGCGAAGAGAACAGTGTGCCCACAGAGCCAATGAAAGTGTACCACAAAAAGGATATCTCGTGCAAGCTGTGACTCTTCGCCTCCGAGGGAGCTCTATATGTAAAAATAAAAGTGTTAAAAATATAGCTTGTTTAGCTTCCAGAACGATAGACATACGCGCTGGTCGTTGCATTCCAGTTGGAGTGCAGATTGAAGCTGTAGTCACAATCCTCTATGGAAACAGGCTTCGTGGGAAAAGTCAATTGGCCAGTGGCCATGGCAACCTGCGCCCGAACAACTATGTAAGCTGTGAAGCTGGTGGCCACTGAAATGCCAGTTAACAAACTCTGTAATAGAAACATTGCCGTAATGGGTTAGGTCATCCACTGGCAGGTCCCCAATCAAACCTCTGTTCGAACAAACGGCATTAGCATTCCAACTGAAAAAGCACCAAGCAATGGACCACAGGTGATTGCAGCCACTGTGGACGATAGCTGCATGACCATGCCCAATTTCTGCACAATCGGCACACTTGCCATCGAGATGAGGCCAAACACAATGACCACGCCTCTCAGCACGTAGGCAGTCTGCCGCTCGGTTAGTGGGCGACTGCGGTAAGGTTCGATAAAGTCCTTTAACACCACAGCCGACAGCGAGTTGAGGGCAGTGGACAGCGAGCTAAGTGCTGCACTGAACACGCCTGCGACAAACAGGCCCACAAGTCCAGGCACCATGCCAGCACTTTGCATTACATACAAGGGTATCACCTGATCCTTGGCGCGTGCCAACTGCAAATGGGAATGAAAGATGATGATTAATTGAATGTATAACACCTTAGCCTTCACCTCTTTCATCAACAGATATACTCACACCCGTGGTTATAGGATCACAGTGATAGTAAGCGGCAAAGGCGAGTATGCCAAGATAGATGCACATGAACATGACAAGCATGAAGCCTATGAGGGACAATAAAAGCGTCTGTCTAACAGCCTTCACGTTGGGTAGGGTCATAAACCGCTGAACTGCGGTTTGGTTTATGCAATTAGCCTGCAGCTTAAAGAAGGCGCCGCCAATAAACAAGGCAAAGACGCCCATGCGAGCTGTTGGATCAAATGTCATGCTGGCAGGTAATAAACAAATATCTTTAAAGGGGTTAACAAATTAATTTAGTAAGGAATAACTTACTCGGGACCCACCAAGCGATCAAACTGACGATTCCGTTCTAACACCACGGACAAACCTCCCAAATCTATAGTTCCTTTGATTATAACAAAGCCCATGGAGCCAATCATGACGATTCCTTGTATGACATCAGTCCAAACAACGCCCTTAATACCACCCTATGTAATTCAAAAAAGTTAGATTTTAAATGGGACTAAGATAGACTATTAAACTTACTACGCTTGTATAGACAATGCATATAAGACTGGTTAGGGGCACGATCGTATGTACACTAATGCCAGAAACTATCAGTGAACAAAAAGAAATTGAAATATTATAATATCAATTTAGATTAGCTCAGGCTGATGATGCAATGGTCAGGCTAAGCCCCATTTATACTGATTTATCAATTATTATATAAGACAAGACACACCTTGATTCAAGGTGAGAGCGGGCACATAAATGCATATCGGCTGCCAAAGTATCTGTAAAATAATAAATTAATTTTCATCGTTACAGTTGAGCGTTTACTTTAGGTACTCACATTCATCACCACGAAAAGACACGATCCAAAGATGCGAATGCGTCGATCAAAGCGTCTCTCAAAGTACTGCGTAAGAAGTCAAAGATACAATAAATAAATAAAGCCAGATTTTTTTATGAAAAATGTGATTGACTAAATGGTAAATAAATATTATAAAAAAAAAACTATTTTGAAAAATAAAAACATAACTTTATTAGCTATAATTAAAGTAGATTTTATTTTATGCTGCGACATCAGGTTGAGCCTTGCGCCTAAACAACTCTTCCAGATCGACAACCTGATATTGTTTTTTTGGCAAAAAGCGACGCATACACGGCGTGACTAGAGCCGGGTCCATTTCAGAAACATCCTGCCAGCCAAACAGGAAGCTAGCGAGCACGGCGACCACAGTACAAATAAATCCGCCCAACGCGGTGTACCAAAAGAACGACAAATGATATATGTCGCGATCTGTTGAAGGACTGTGAATAGAAGAAAAATAATAACACATTTCCAAGGTAATTCCATAGGGTTTTCATACTTACCTGTACTCATGAAGAGTCTTCCAGACAGTCGCATTATCATAGGCATAATCACAGCCCGCCACTGAGACAGGCATCTTGGTATACCGAATCTCGCCGTGCATTAGCGACAGCTGAGCCTTAATGCAGATCCAAGCAACGACAACAAAGGAAACGAAACTGCCGGTCAAAACACTCTGAAAAAGCTTTGCTTTAGTCGAATCTTTACAGAATGTAATTAATGAGAAACTAACTTTAGCATTAACCCAGGGCAGGCACACGCCCATGGCATAAATACCCAGAAGTGGTCCCATGGAAACAGCCGAAGTGGTGGTAGCCAATTGCAGAACCATGCCCAGCTTTTCAACTACATTCACCAGTCCCATGCAGCCCAAGCCAAAGAAGACAACGATGGCACGCAGCAGGAGAGCCGTTTGGCGCTCTGTCAGTGGCTTCTTAAGCAATGGACGCACCACATCCTGTGAGATCACGCAAGCCATTGAGTTAAGTCCTGTGGACAGCGAACTCAAAGCGGCGCTAAACACGCCAGCCACAAACAGTCCTGGCAGACCAGGAAACGAGCCTAAAGTCCGCATCATAAGTAACGAAGGCAACTGATCGCTGGCTTTGGCTAACTGCAGTAAGAGATTTATGTAAGAGACGTTTGTATATAAGACAACATTATACGCACCCCAGTGCTAATGGGATCACAATCGTGGTAGGCGGCATAAATCACCAAGCCCATATAGCTGCAGCAGCTCAAAAGGAATAACAGGAGGACAGTATATAGAAACATGCACTGCTTTGCATGCTTATAGCTGGGCAGCGAGAGAAAGCGTTGAATAGACACTTGATTAACATCCGACGATTGTATTTTGTGCAAAGTGCCGCCCACCAAAACAGACAACATTGACAGACGTACGGTGGGATCCCAGGTCCATCTGCAAGTAATTAGTGTCTTCCATGAATTTGGCAACGTAAACTAAATTGAATAATTACTCTGGCGCATTCAAGCGTCCACTGTCCTGATTTCGCTGCAAGACGACACTCAGGCCACCCACATCGTAGGTGCCCTTGATGCACACTGTTAAAATGGAGCCATACATGACGAAGCTTTGGATGACATCCGTCCAAATAACCGCCTTAAGACCGCCCTGAAATCGTGAGAATCCGTCTTTGAGTCATGTGTTTCACGCTAAACATGACGTTAAGTCTTACCACACACGTATAGAAAGTGCAAATGATGCAAACAATGGGCGTGATGACGTGGATGCTCGTGCCAGTCACTAAAATTGTTGAACTATAACTTCAAAGCCAGAGATTAAGTCCAAACTCACCTTGATTATAGGTGATGGCAGGCACATACAAGGCGACAGGTAGCCAAAGAAGCTGCATACAATACTTTCATTGAGTTTCAATATTAATTTCAATATATTTAAGTGCTCACCATGCCGATAACAAATAGCAGAGCTCCGAAATTCCGAACGCTGCTACCATAGCGCAGCTTGAAGTACTAGAATTTATATTTAAGTTAGCTGAACTGAATGATAAATATACTTAAGGCCATAATAATTATTTACAAGTTGTTAGTAGCAAGCCAGTGAAAATGGTGCATATTAGTGACATTCCCAAATCCTAAAAGACATTAACAGATTAGTCTAGTGTATAGCGCATAGTCAAAGTTGCAGTCAAACACGGCGTATACTTAATCAAAACTTTTATTACAAGTCTTAAGTCGTAAGCATAAGTTAACTTATTTAGGCAGACTTTAATACAGACTCATTAAGCTCAACGCTGGTATATTTGCTTTTATAGAAACGTCGCATGCACGGCGCCAGAAGCTCAACGTTCACATCCTCCGGCTCGACATGTCCAAATATGAAACTCGAAAGATAGCCCACAATAATGCCCACAGCAGATGAAAATAGTGTGTAGTTCATAAAGGATATATGATAGATTTGCTGAAAAAAGCTGAGCGACCTTTAAAGAAAATAAATTACTAATTTGAAAACCCAGTGAAGCTCAAGGCATAGCTTACGCCGGCTCCTCAGTAGTCAAAGAGGCATTTGCGAATGTCACCTCAGGCGAGTCATGCTGATAGCTGCAGCCATCGATGCTAACGGGCTTGGTTTCATAATGCAGTTCACCCGAAACGGTCGCCAGCTGTGCATTTACGCACAGCCAGGTCATGAATATAAAGGAGCAACCGGCACCAGCTAGGGCACTCTGGAAAGCAAGTTGTATATAAAACATATTTACATCCATAATCCAAATGCAATACAAACTTTTGAGTTTAGACGGGGAAAGAGCATGCCCATCACAAAGAGCGCAAACAAAGGACCCTGAGTCACAGAGCTCAGTATCATGAACAGCTGCATCACATGTGTGCCCATGCGTTCCACCACGAAGACCAGGGCCGTACTTATGATGCCAATTATAACTGTGCAAAGGCGCATTGTGATAGCCGTCTGATGCTCTGTCAGTGGATTTTTGCAGAGCGGCTTGATGTAGTCCTCCAAAAACACGGCAGTCATTGAATTGAGCGCTGTGGACAGCGAGCTGAGCGATGCACTGAATACGCCAGCCACAAACATTCCGCAGACGCCGGGATATGAGCCCAGCGTATTCATAACAAGCAATGGCACCAGCTGATCCTTTGCCTTGGCTAACTGCCAATCAATCAATAAAGTTAACCATTGCAACAGCAATAAAATAGCACGTATGCTAAACACATACCTTCGTAGTCAATGGATCACAATCGTGATAGGTGGCAAACAGCAGCAAGCCATTATATAAAGTGAGCGACATTAAGAGGATTACACCTAAGCCAAATAACAATGAACTTTGTCTCATAGCCTTCACACTGGGCAGCGATAAGTAGCGTTGCGTAATGATCTGATTGCAGCCGATGTTGTAAGTGGAATGTGCTGTGTAGCCAATGAACAAGGCGAAGACGGACATACGGGTCTTCGGATCGAGTGTTAGTCTGTGTGGAAAATGAAATTTGGGGATCATATTTCCAAAATTGACAATTCCAGCTACATTTAATCCAATCTTTCAACTATTATCTATTATCACCTACTCGGGCCATTCGAGGCGTCCAGTATCCAGATTCCGTTGTATGACCACATCCAGCCCGCCCACATTCATGGTCCCCTTGACGACAACAATGATTACGGCGCCTACCATAATTATGGTTTGAATAACATCCGTCCAGACGACAGCCTTCAAGCCGCCGACAGTGGTGTAAAATATGCAAATAATACACACCGCAGGCGTAATTACATGAACATTTACGCCAGTCACTGTAAACAGAAGACGCAACAAATGAAGCAAACTACGATTGCTCTGATTGCCAACGTACCCTGATTAAAGGCTAAAGCTGGCACATAAATGACGATAGGCAGCCAGATGAGCTAGATATTATAGATGATAATTGATTAGAATTCGGTAGATATGGCGTGTCTATCGATTGGGACTTACTGTGGTTATGCTAAACAGCACCGAAGCAACGACACGAGTTGCTTTGTTGAAGCGCAGCTCAAAGTACTGTAAGCATTTATTCGATTTGGTACTTTTTTCTTTCCTTAGACGTACGCGTATACACTCTCAACGTTCACGTATACAAACACATAAAACGTATACACACCACACACACATACTTGAATATTACGCATACGCCGTACAGACGATATCACAGATAGCGTGTGAGCCACCACCACATATCCGTCTGCTGGCCGACAACAAAACAATCGGATTTCGCACACAGAAACTAGTCCCTGAACTCCCATTGAGAGTTTTCTGGCAAACGCACGCAAATATTTCACTTGACACAACAGCAACAACGACAAGAACAAGGCTCAGACTCTATCTAGACGCTCCACTGCCTGACAAGCAAATAACTTGCACGCATATTTGTGTTTGACAATGGTCAATGCTTTTTGTTCTGCGAAATATCATTGATGCTGTCTAGTTAGATTTTAACAATGTCGAAGCGCTTCAACTTCTGCCCTACCCGAGTTCCTTATCGAGATAATTTACATTTGAATATATATTAGTATTTTACTGATAAATATTAGTCACAGTTTAACAGCAAATATATTGATGTGCGACACATATCCTTTTACATGCTCTTAGGAACTTAAATAGTAAAAAATTAAACTATAACATGCCGAAATCTGAACCGATACGCTAATTAAAAATTACGATAAAAAGTTTTCCAAATTCAAGACAAAACATTAATTTTGTACCAATAAATTTAAAACTTAAAGCAAATACATAATTGTTAGGTATAATAAGCAAGCAAAAGTAATCAAATAATTGCAAAAAAAAAAAAAAAAGATATCAGTAACTTACCTCGTACGTTGAAGTCAATTGTAGATTGCAGAAAACAGGCAAAAAGATATACCACGATATAAGTCCCGATATGGCCAGAGTAATTAGTATGAAGGCATATTGTGTGCCATATACATAAATCTCCGTTGACGTGCCCAACAAAGATATGCCCGAAACAAAACTAGAAAAAAAAAATTTAAGAAATGAATTATTTTTAATAGAAAAATCTTAAATTCCTTGATTTTGTAGCATACGAGATCGCTATATTCAAACGGACAGACAGACAGACTGGATACACGGACTATGGCATACAGCCTCCTGGCGTACGGGCCAACCCGACTGTATGGGGTGCCTCCTTCTGCCAGCTACATACATTTTCACAAAGTCATTCTACCCTAAAATACCACTTTCAATCGGTTCAAGCAATAAATATTCAGACTCGTTAATAAAGATTAATGTAAGTAATGTCTGCTACGGTAATAATTTAAAAACTTTTCAAATCTCTGTCATATATATGTATAGATCAAAAAACACAATTTCAATCTGTACACGACAAATATAATTTTAGTACTGCCGCGAGATATATGCTGTGCCCTGAAGCTTTGGTCGTGGCTTCATAAAAGTTTCTTACTGTCAAAATACCATTAAAAGTTGATAACAAGTGGCGTTGAAGTATACAGATCCCACTATAATACGAATTGAATAAGAAATGAAATACTAAATTTCAAAAATAAAAAAACATAATGGAACAGCTCAAGTAAATGGAGCAAGCTGGCGTATAATTGTAATTCAAGGCACGTTGCCAGAATTTGTTGCAGAAGCAAGCGACGGCCTGGAGAATGAAGGACAACAATAAAAGGCACACAAAACAATTGTCGACGGGGCAAATGATCAAAATCTGGTCAGGAGAAACCGAAAGAGCTGCAGAAGTATTTGGGCTCAGTGTTTTAGTCCATTTCTGCCAGAAAAAAAAAGAAATTATTTGTTTTTGCAGTCATTAATGCGGTGACAATACGCGCAGAACAAAGGCAATGTGCCGTTGAAAGGTGTTTGACCAAACGTGTTAAATAGAATGGGCCGAAAGCGTGGCCAACTCCAAGGTCGTTAGCCAAAACAAAAAGTAATTTGGCAAATTATTTGAGTTTTCGGCTGCCGTAAGTTTAAATAACTTCAATCAGGCTTAGTTCGTTTAGCGATGCCCACCCATGGGTGCTCGACCACCAACCACCGACCACAGACCACCGAGCAGCGACCAGCAACCAGTGACCAGCGAAGCGAGCTGCTAAATTGTATATTTAGCAAACAAAAAAAAAAGTTATGCAAGTTCTCAGCGCTATATTGAAAAGCATTATGTGCATAATCATCAGGAATAATAAACTTGACCTTCACACTCTCTATTGTATTATGCTTAGGATTTATTCACTCGCACTTTTCATTGCTGTTCGGTCGGGGGCAAAGTCTCATTTTTCGTCATGCGCTGAGATGGGCTGGTAATTTCTGTACGGTTTTATTTCTTCTCAGATTTCGCCCACTCATAGCTAGTCGTGTCTGCCGTTCGGCAAATCAAGTCAAATTAGGCACATATTTTTGATTGCTTTCCGAGAAAATTTCAAATTTCGTTGGGTAAAGACGAATCTTTACAATCAATTTCAGCCAATTTTTGATTAACTACAAACTCTAGGAGGTGTAGGTATGAATTTTCGGCCAGTCAATAATTTATAAATAATACCCAAAAAATTACAATTCGAATGCAATTTAATAAAATGTTTTTATTTTCTACAACTAATTTAACTTGACATTCAAGCTTGTACGCAAATTAATGTACTCTCTGTATCTCTAAATCTGTGGCCGCAGCAGACAGAAAAAATAATAGTCAGGTTCGTGTAGAATTCAATTTAAGCCAAAATTACAAAATTGCTTTACCCAACCAGCAAAAAGAGCAATCCCATTACGCGCTGCATGCCCCGGTCGAGGCAATTAAATAGGCCTCATATATCCTACGTCATGGCCGAAGGGGCAGCCCAGCCACATTTACATACTGTTGCTTTAACTTACCTAGCGACCAGTGATAGCGAAACCGGAAACACTTTCATTTTGCGTCCACCCACCAAGTAGTCCAAGGCCTCCGAGCCGCGACGCTCCTCGCTGCTGACGCCATCTTTTTCATCGGTGGGCACTTGGCCTTTTCGCTGCTTTTTCTTCTTCTCGATGAAACCGAAGTAGAAGCCAATTACGGCGCAGACCACCAGCATGGCTGTGAAAACCAAATAATCAACAACGCCAAAATGCTGCAGTGCACTGCTTAAATCGTTCACGCTGAGCTTCTCCGTCACGCTGGAGGACGATATTGTTCCTGCCGCTCTTTCTGTGGTGTCAGGGGTAGTGGTGTCGACGGTGTTGATGCTGGAGCTGGCTAAGCCTGACACACTTGTTGTTGTTGTTGACTTTAACGTTGTGCTGCTAATTATGGATTGGACTGTCTGAGCAATCGCATTGACCACTGTCGGCGGCGTATTAACAGCCTCAATCGCATCCATTATTATTTTCTCCCCCTCAATTGTCGTTGACATAATTCTGTAGACCGCAAGTTGCTTTTATGTGTTTATTTTTATTGACTTCCTGCCGTGTTGCCTTAGCCGCAATTCTTGCTTTAATTCGTTCAGCAATGAGTACTTTTGTATTGGCTTAAATACGCACACACTCGACCACGCTCTCGCTTAAACACTTCTTGTAGCCTTCTTCGATTTTTCATTAAGCTTCCGCCAGAAGCTTATGTTTCTTAATGACAAGCACTCTTAACTTTTCCTTAAGCTTAACATAAGAAAATAAATAAATTTATTTCTAGAGTTAATTTGTTGAAATTTCTAGTGATCTATTTAATGGGCACTTTAATGCACTTTTATTCGTGAATTATTTGAATTAATTAAATGATTTTAATTTTTACAAAAATTCATTTCAATGTTTTTAAGACACTTTATTCGAATCCCAGTGCAGAATCCTTTGGATTCACGATAAGCTAAAATATTTCGACCACCCGCAGAAGCTTTACGCACGAGTCACACTGAAAAACTGAATCTATTACTTGCATGAGCTGAGCATCTTCTGTAGCTCTGGTGATCAGCTATAGTTATAAAAGACGAGCTCATAATTCATTGAAGTCTTGTCTGTGTGTCGAGGTCGTTATCAACAGATTTCGCGGACTTATATATTGGCTAGATAATAGCACATACTCACTTGCTCGTAGACAGACGTGTCGCGAGGAACTTTTTGCCTGGTATTAGATGATTCCAAGCAATACAAGATAAAATTAGATAAAACTGAAAGTCTAAATAGCTGTGCTCAGTTTTTTTCCTATCATCAGTCAGCCTCTAACCAGGTGTTATGTTGACATTTTTTATAACATCTTGATAGCTCTGATATTCACTGGCTGATGGCAGGTGCTACCGGTTATGTTAACATCATACAACATTTCAGTCAAAAAAATGTTTATTTAATTTTTATGTACATGTTTTAAACACTTAAGCCTGAAACGAGATTGAATACAAATATAATAATTTTAAGCTATATTTAATTTTTTGATAATTGTAGTATATTATGTAAATTTCTTTTTTGATTTCAATCATTTAATGTGTTGCTTAGTGTAATTGCCCACGTTGCAGCTTACTTAAGGATTTGCTCTGTATATTCACTGCAGAAATTGTAAATGACAATTTGCTTTATGCGCCCTGAAAAACCATAAACAACTGGCTGTGTAAGCATGCCAAATGCGTGATAGTGTAATGGTGCCCAAATTTGTAAGCATTTGAAGTATATATATATATATACTCAGGAATAATAGAAATAAATAGCTCAGAAATTTTACATAATAAAACGAAAAGCTCAAGTGCAATAGTTGACCTCTCAACAAGTCTGTGTCATAGTTATTTAGATACTTCAAAAGCAATTGTTGTGTCGTTATCATGCGCACTGTATTGAGAGCGTTATTTTTTACTGAGTGCAGGCAATGCACATTAATGGCAATATAAAAGAAATGGGATTGTGCCTCGATTTATGTTCTATGTGAATTAAAGATATAAATCATATACTAAGCTCTTTTTGAATCGAATGCTTAAGTTAGCTAATTGCATGTTGAAAGCACACGTGAAACGTGAAGCCAAATCATTTTGTAACCACTATTGGAATTGGCTGTGTAACTAAATTCAGTTATTTGCAATCGTTTGTGGCTTAGGCAATTGAGTGTATTAATTCAATTTGCAAGCCTATCAAGTGTTCTACGCTGCGTATGCGTAATATCTTAAATTGTTTAAGGGCATGTGAAGCGAAATATTTGCAGAGCAACATACAATTGTAATCTTCTTTTACGTGTTGCATATGGCTTTGTAACAAACAGCCAAACAACAAAAGCTCTAATTAAATTGCCTGTGAATTTTCAAAAGTCTCAATCTGCATGCTCAGTATATTTACCCTTTGGGTGCCAAGCCACCACACAAATTGATTTACTCCGGAACCAAAAGAAGGCAAAATGCTTTACAAAATTAAAATGTAATTTTTTCCTTTAGAAGCGAAAACCAGAAAACAAATGTAATTAAAATATAATAACAGTCTGGCATATGCAAAGCAATTAACAGAGAATGACGCAAATAAACTTGAACTCTTTTATTTTTAGGTATTTATAAACATATATAAAACACCTTGTTTTCAATTTGTCTAGGAATCGCACTTAGTTGTATTTTATGACAAAAGCCGCAAGCAATCAACTGTTTAACTTGAATGCGTGGACAAAACTATTTCTCCATCCTCGGACTCGACATTTTTATTGTTTTGCCAAATTGATACAGTGTAAAAGTATTTATATACTATATGAGATACATCCGAGTCGTTTGCTAGCATATATTGTTTTAGTCAATAACTTGACTTTAGCATCATTTTGTTGTGTCCATGCTGTCTATACCCAGTAGCTTAAGTCCCAGCTAGGTAGGTATATAGTTCGAGCTCAATGTGGATCGAATTATTGATTGATGTTGGAAAACACTTTTTTTTGCCAATCAAATTGAAAACTTTTCGCTAAGCTGAATAATAAAAAAATAAGAATTCCTGTACACATATTAAAAGGGTTCGGTCCAGCCCAGGATAAAAGCAAGTTTTTGTGCTACTATTATTATACAACATTTAACATGAGAGGCACCCAGATAGTGAGAATGTGAAGAGCTATCACAGGCTATAACAGCTCAACTATTTACAATCATGATTGCTTAATATATACTAATTTAATCGATTCAAATGGCAAAATATACATATATATGAACTATTCTTTTTATTCAACCTTTAATTTTTAAATGTGCTATATAGACCATATCAAAGCCAACATTTACAGGGCATTTGCTAGTCTTGTGCATTCCGCTAAATCACTTGAAAGAGTTTTGTTTTATTATTTATTTTTTTATTACACACATTTGAGCCAATTTAACGCTTCCGTGTGTTTTTTGCTCGCCACGCCCCGCTGGCTGCACGCGTCCCAGGCTGCCGTAAAAGCAAAATGTTCGCTGGCAGACTTTTATTTACTTTCAGCTAACAACTACAAGTGAAAAAAACCCCTGCTGAAAGTTGTCCAATGCACATTGTAGCAGAAAACTCTTGTCTCGCAGAGGATAATATATAGAAGTACTATCAAATTAAATTACTAAATGTATTAGAGTACAGTTTTCGACGGGTTATCAACACATGATCCAATTATCGTGCAAAACGGCCATATGAAATTAAAAGTTCAATTTATGGTAAATATTATATTTATTTAAAAACACTGTAATATAACTTAACAAACGTTTCTTTTAGCTAACATTTTTGATGAGAGCAAAATAGTTAAAAAAATAATAATAAAATATATATAAATAAATAATATAAAATATATACATTTTTTAACATTTACCAAATTAAAATCAATTAAAATTATTTTTATTCAACATACAAATAAGATCTCATTAACCCAAACAACAAAGTTAATTAATCAAATCAAAGTCAAGCTAAGCACTCACTTCTGACCCATTTCAGCCAGCTAACGTCCTTGAACTTTGCTCCAAAGGCCAAAGCCAGATTTATTTCACTATGTACAAATGTTTTTTATTTGTCCGGTAGGACTTGATTTGAATTAGTCTGCTGTTAAAAGCATACATATAAATATATATAATATTATATATATATATGTATATATATATATATATATACAAAGTTGGCTTTTCCCTTTGAGAATTGAAGAATAGCTCGAAAAATGAGTTAATATATATGGGACTAAACTTTATTAGAAATGTATGTTTGCTATATGTAACTTATATCTATGGGTCATCATATTTACATTGAAAGTTGCTCAATTTAAAAATATTTTAGCTGTCAGACAATTATGGAATCAAATTGACAAAGTTTAGCATATTTTCACCGAGTGCGTTTGGCTTATGCACTCTGAGAGTTTAAAAGGTAAAAAATCCTTAAGAATTGTTAACACATCAGGATGCTTGCTTGCTGGCTGACATGTGAACAAAAAGCGTATGATGAGTAAACAATTTTTGTAAACAAAGAAGAACTTAATAAAATAACAAATGTGCCCATTGGAAATCAGATTTTTTTTTTCTAATTTTCAGTTTGTCTTATATTATATAAAAATATTTATGATATTTATATTGATGCGAGTATTTATAAGAATACTAGATTATGCTAATCAAAAAATTTATTGATTTAACATACGTCAGACCTCCTCGAAGTTGTGAGTTTGATTAAATTTGCTTAAGATAACAATAAGTGCAAAAAATCAACAAAAACAAATTTCAAAAATAGCTTAAGTTGAGATTAGTATATTTTCTATAACATAGAGCCTTATCATGATAGCATCACATTTGTTCGTAATTCTGCATTATCTCAATAACTGGTTCATTTATATATTTGCGAACCTCTATGTTAAGGGCAAAGTCTCCGTGATCCCACAAAGGGTCCTTCACATGATGCAGCCTCTTATTGGGCAGTCGGTCAGCCAGAGCCTCCACATCCTCTACCGCGGCCATATTATCATTGTCGGAATACCATAAGTGGACCTCAGAGCTTATATTCTCAACTGGATAGTCTGGCGGCAACTCCGATTTATATATTTCCAGATTCTTTTGGAGCCCATGATCATACTGGCGGAAATGCCCGGACTGCTGCTCCTGCAGATAGTGCAGCATTTGATTGGTAGAACAGCCGGCCGGATGGGTGGCCAAGCCCTCCGGCATGGCAGTCTGTTCAATAAATATAATTTAGGTTTGCTCACGGCCATATCGATAAATTTGTCTTACCATATTCACACGGCCGCCACTGTACAGCTTTTGTATAGCATTTTCGCAAACGGGCCTCAGTTTAGTATCAGGCTCGCACAGGTTAGAGAACAAAGTTAAGAAAAAATTGTTGCTTGGCAAAAATTCTTGATCAGCCAATAAAAGCGAGTATTCATTCCGGTGACCCAGATATGGCCCCACCTTGCGTACTAACTTATTTTCCATATTAGTCATAATAGCAATGGGCGCAAACATGTGAGCGGTTTTGATCTTTTCATTGTATTCGGGTCGCAAGGACATCAGTGTGAAAAATACAGATGTGCCTTGGGAGTGACCGACGTAGTGAATGGCCTTCTGTCCCTGCCCATTCGTCTTCAAGGCGTAATCGATCATAGCTGCAATATCAAAGTACCCAATCTCGTGCCAGCTAAAGCGCCAGAAGTATGGATGTTGAGGGGAACGTGATGTATGATTCCTTGAATAGGTGTTGCCACGGCCGTTCCCCAGCCAGACATCAAAGCCGGCATCAGCGAGCAGGTACGGCAGACTATCGTCTGGACCCTGTAGTATCCAAGCATCCGAGCAGCTCGTCAGCCCATGTTGTATTAATACAACGGGACGGATCGTGTTCTGATTCTGCAGCTTATGGGAGTAAGGTATGCGAAAGACACCCACAATGTAGCCATCCTCAGTAACAATGTGGTGGTGCTCCGCAGGATATCCGTGCGCAGCCATGCGATCTCGCTGAAATAAACCTTTGTAGTCAAAGATCGAGCAATGACGTAAGACTTACTGTTGTACGTCGATCCTTCAAACTTATATGCGCTTCCGGATTGTCATACAGCTGATAGAAGTCGATATTGGCTGATGATGTATTTATAGAAGCGCCACGCACTGCAACCACTAAGACAGCCAATAAAATGATCAAGGACGACAAGTAGTTCTGCATTGTTAAAAGTGTCAACTGCGACTGTGGCCAGTCAAACAGTTGAGTTTACATTTTAATATGCATTATCATCAAGTGGTACTAGATTAAGATAAAGAACGATAGAAAAAGTGATGAAAATAAAAAAAAAAAGAATTTCAATGCAATAAAATATTGATTAAGGTACTTAAGCACTAAAACTTATGGGTTCCTTTTATATAACAAGCCCCCAACAGTTCATTAATAGTATTGTAATTATCATTAAGTGGAAATTCCAGAAAATATAGGTATTATACGTAGAAATAACAAGCCTATCTAATTGACGTAGCTTAACTTAATCTCACTTATTAACTTTCGAGATGCTTATATCAAAGCGGCTAAATATAAAACTGATTAAAAGTCCTCAAGAGGCGATTGTCAATTAACTAATTTATTGTAAGCCATAATGGAATAAAAAAAGTTGCAATATATTAAAATACAAAATAGTAACTTAATGAAAAATTAATAAAATTAATATATCACAAGCTAATTTTATACCTATTAATAAATCACATTTATAACGATTAATTACTAATTAGTAATTGGTAATTATAGCGAAGCTCATTAAAATATTCTCAAATATTCAAAACTAAGCAAATAATTACATTCACGCATAGTCTTATACTTTGAAACTATTACAGTAGTATAACCTAACAATATACGTTCTTTTACTCCTATGAATATATCTAGACTTGTAATCTTGTAATATTATATTGATTTAATCTGTCCCTTTCGAAAACTCTTTCTTCTTTCATCGCATCATACTATTTACTATTTTACTTATACTTGTACACTCTTATAATCTCATTCACTCTAATAGTCTTCTACTCCTCATTTCTCTAACTCATACGCGAATGAACGTGTGTAACTAGCACTCAATTATGCTTATGTTCGTGCATCAAAATAACAATAATCAACACATTTAATTTTTCGAACTTTCAAATTTCTTCATAATCTCAATGACGGGCTTATTAATATATTTTCGAATCTCGATGTTCAACGCAAAGTCGTCGTGATCCCACAAAGGGTCATCCATATGATGCAGAATTTTATTGGGCAGCCGATCAGCCAGAGTCAATACATCCTCCACAGCAGCCATTATATCATTGTCAGCATACCACAAGTGCACATTTGATGTAATTTTCTCGATCGGATAGTCCGGCGGCTCCTCTAAATTATATACTTTTAAATTCTCTTCGGTACCATAATCGTACTGACGAAACCGTCCAGACTGATGCTCTTGCATATAGTGCAATATTTGATTGCTGGAACATCCCGCTGGCTGGTTACCGATACCCTCTGTTATGGCAGTCTAATAACTGAAATTGTCAAAATATTTGCATTAAACGATCTGGCTTTTACTCACATTATTCCAGCGAGTGCTATTGTAATAATTTTTCAGAAGATGCACACAAACTGGCCGAAGAATTTGGTTGGGTCCACATATGTTTGAGAAAATGCTCAAAATGTAACCATTATAAGGTAAAAACTCCATGTTAGCGAAGAACTTGGAAATTCTATTCTGTTGCCCCAAATACGGCGATAACTTATGAACTAATTTGTACTTCATTCTAGTCATTATCGCAATGGGAGCTAACATGTGAGCCGTCTTGATCTTCGCATTGTATTCCGGGCGCAAAGACATCAATGCAAAAAATATAGTTGTACCCTGAGAGTGGCCCACATAGTGAATGGCCTTATGCCCCTGTCCATTTATCTCTAAGGAGTAGTCGATCGTTGCTGCAACGTCATAGTACCCAATTTCATGCCAACTGAAATTCCAAAAATGAGGGTTTTCTGTGGATAATGAAATATGATTTCTTGAGTATGTATTCCCTCGACTGTTGCCGAGCCACACGTCGAAGCCGGAATCAACCAACAGGTAGGGCAGAGCATGGTTGGGACCAATGTAAACCCAAACATCGGAGCCACCCATAAGGCCATGCTCGATGAGCACAATCGGACGGGTTTTGTTCTGGTTCTGCAGTTTGTGAGAATGAGGTATTCGAAACACGCCCAAAATGTAGCCGTCCTCAGTGACAATTTGATGGTGCTCTACCGGATAGCCATGATGGGATATGCGATCGCTCTAATTAATATGTTTGCATTTAGGTTCTTAATTATGATGGCTAAGGACTGGCACTTACCGTCGTGAGAGGCTGTGCGACGCCAGCGGCAATCTGTGCAGATTGATACAATATTTTGTAAGTGGATTGTGATTTGGGAATGTAAATAGCAGCAAAATTTAAGCCAATTACTGATACAGCCAATAAAATTACTGCCGAAAAAATGTAGTCATGCATTATGTAACGCGTTAACTACATCTGTGGTTAGCCAAACATTGGCCAACCAATTTTTTTTTTTTTTTTTTTGATTGGCTCTAATAAGTGTATCATCAAGGAATCTTCGACTACCCGAACTGTCTGTTTGTAAAAGAAATGCGAATAAAGTTATCATATTACGGGATTAGGTGAATTAGTAAATGTTCTGCATTAATAAAGTTATTAAACAATGCCATTATCGCTCTATATATGCCTCCTCTATTTACTTAATATGTAATTAAATGCATTACGCATTCCTAGTTAGTACTTGCCCACATGACGATAGCCCATTAAGCATGGATCGCAATTTTGCACTAAATTTCGTACAAAACAGTCTTAATTTTGTTAAACTCACAGCCAGAATGGCAATTTTAAAAGGCTCGATTTTTGACAGTTAAAACGCTCCGAAACGATTTAAATAAGTTTTCAAAAATTCAGTTGAGTTATGTGATTAGCGGGCAAAAAATAATTGCGGGAATAATTTACTAAAATCAGACGGAAAAAATAAAACATTTAATATTTTTTAAAAATAATTTTAGCACATTTACTATATAGTTTACGGGGTTAATAAACTATGACTAATCTTCGCCAGGTGGCAACGGTTGATTTAAATCACCCAACACGGGTGCGGGCACTGGCTGTGGTGCAGGTACGGGCTGTGGTGCAGAAACTGGCAATGCGGTCAAGACGGGCACGGTTGAAATAACATTTACATCTGTGGAATCCACCAGCTCCTTTTTGATATTGTCAGGGTTGATGTAACCACCGGTTTCATCCTGAAAAGCACAAAGCAATAGCTAAAGTTTTTGATTATCAATAGTAATTAAGTAGACTAACCGTAACAAACACATCTACCGATTTTCCGGAAATAATATCCATTATTTGTTGGGTGATGCCGCTCATTGGCTCGTCTTGTATACTCTCCGCATATTCAAGCAATTGAGGTCTGAGGTCCGGGCATTGCTGCAATGAATCTGCCAATTGTGGTGGCGGCAGCTGTAGTAGTACGGATAGAGATTGGGGCTTGAGGCGCTGCACAGTCTTGAGGAATCCCTCCCAGATGACCTTTTGACGCCACACTTGCTTCAGTATTAGGCGCTGCAGCATATTCAATACAAAGTTTGAGAGACGTGGCCACAGCGTTAAACTCTGAATAGTGGTACGCATCATAAGCGTGGGCACAGGCATTATCTCTACCAGCTGCTGCAACACTGCCATTAGCACTTCCTGCGTATATACCTCACGCTCGGCTAGACACAGCGAGGTCGCCTTCACTATCGACTTGAGATCCCACACACTAGTATCAATTGTATGCAGAGCTACAAGCAAATCCGTGGGCGAAAGCGCCATTTGTTGATGAGCAAATTCGGCACCAATACCAAGCAAACGATTAAAGACTTCTTTGACAACGGCTTGATTCAGCTTAAGCAGTTTAGGAAGCACAGCAATTAGCTCAGAACGGGAAAGACCACTCAGAATGGGTATTAGTACACGCACATCTTTTACTTTGTTTTGGTAGAGATCACGCACACGTTGAATCAAATCGGGATGTGGTGTGGGCACGCGCTCTGTCAATATGTAAATAATGCGTATTACCAGTGTCTCTAAACCTTTTGGACAATCTTCCAACAGCTTAAGCAATGCTGGAGACTCTACGCCCAGCTTTTTAATGGGGGCATCCAAGCTACGTAATATTGTTCGTTTCAATTCCGCCGACGTCTCCATAAACACCTTGCAAATTTTCTCCAGATAAACTGAAATTGATTGAGTTATGTTATGTTGAATATAATACAATCGACAGCTTACCTTCAGGTTTATAGGGCAACAGTGTAAGAGCCAAGACCAGACACACCTTCGCAGTATCTTCTTTCCATGCCGCCTCCGGCGTGGGTCTGCCGTAATCAGCCGAAAATATTGCATTTGGAGGAGTTTCTTCAACAACAAATTCTAACCACTCAACAGCGAATTCATCAATACGTGCTGGAACAATCTTGTGCACATGATAAATGGTAACCAAGTGAACCAAAGCGCGCTCTCGTAGATCGGCACGTTCGTGAACCGAATAGTTGAGGAGTACGCGTACGAAACGATTTTTGCGCGGAGGTCTAAGCACCGCCAGATCTTTGACTATTTCCAAGCCGTGCGGCATAAATTCTTCGTCCAGGCACAACTTAACAAGCTGCACTATCGCCTCCTCGGGGAGTATAGGAGCCTCGAGGAAAATTCGACGCAGCAAAATAATTCTTTCCTTATACTCACAGCGCTCATTAATTCCAGCGATAAGCTTATTTAATAATTCGTTGTAGGCATGGTCTGGACGATTCTCGGTTTTTACATAAGTATGACGAGTAAAGCCTTGCAGCAGAGAGTATTCCTCAAACAGCCAGGAGAAGGCGAGATCTATGCGCACCTTGATATCACTTAGTATGAATTCCATGATTCCATAGCGCACATTATCAGGAAACGTTGCCGCAATAACAGTCACTAATTTGCGTCGCTTGGCGGCCACACCACCCATTATGCACTGCCGCTCCGAGTTAAGAATTCGTATGATGGCATCCAACAGAAACTTCTCTTTAGTGTTACGTGCCAGGGGCTTGGTAATCTCCTGCAGTTTGAGCGTCTTTGCACGCTCTTTCATTCGCTCAATGACGGTCTGTTCGCCTTTGGATCGCTCCATAGTCTCACGTAACTTCTTGGTCGCTTCCTCTTTTCGTTGAAGCTCTTGTTCAGTTAATTTGTTTTGTGCATCGTCTACATCCATGGCCATAACTTCTGGATCCGGTATGGCAACGCTAAGCTGAGTCTTTGGTTTCATAGGTGGATCTCTACTGAATGCTGCCAAGCCGGGTCCAAGACGCATCTCCGTCAGCTGCTGCCCAAATTGATGGGAAATGTTGCTCACTTGTTGCGGCAGCGAGAGCTGTTTAATCGGTGTGTACTCTGCCAGGAATTTTGTAGTCGCTGCCTCAGGCAGCAAAGGCAAAAATTCGATAACAAGATTCACCACAGTTTCAGTTGAACGTAAGTGCTCTGCTAGAAACTTTTCATTGACACGCGTACTCTTTTGACGCTGTCTCTCCAGCTCTTCCTCATCAAGTTCCATTTCACGTGGCTGATGCTGCTGCTGTCGCTCCTGCTCAACAAGGCGTGCTTTTTTAGCCAAGCTCTGCGCCGCATTTTCTAGTATGCGCTTCTGTCTACGTGCCATTTCTTGCTTATCCATTTTGGGTAGCAATTTTTGTATTTCATTGGCACTAGCTCCCAAATCCATTAGCATATTGCGTATTGTTCCAGCAAACTCAAATGAACCACGCAGTTTGAGAAGCATTTGAAGCTGCAAGCGCAAGCTCTTTCTAACCGAACTCACCTGCGAGTCAGTTAATGTGGGCGGTAGATTATTGTTGAGTTGTCGAAAAGCCTCAACAACAGGTCCCATGAATATAGGACGCATTTTGGCCACCATGCACAGACTGCTCGTACAGGCAATCAAATTAACCGACGAAATGTGTGAGGTGCCATGGAATTGCAGCATAATATCAAATATGTTAGTGCCTTCGTCCTGCAGCTTTTGACGCCTGATAAGCTTGCAGTGCTCCGGCACATCCGATAACGAGAAATCGCCCTCCCGCTTCATACTGTCCTCATCAGCATAGCTTTGAAGTATTATGATGCCTTCTAGAAATTTAATGGCATTTGTGCGTATGCCATCGTTTTCATTGTCAATCATGTCCAAAATTTGCGCCTTTATTAAGCTTAAGACATTCCATGCTTGCTCAGCACTGTCGCTAGCATCAGTCAAACTACATAAGTATTGAAGTCCATTTTTATAGATGCTACCACAAGCCTGTATAACACGCTTAATGACTTGGGCTGAACTGTCTCTCAACATCATAGATATCACATTAATAACATAGGGCAGCAATTCCACTTTAACCTTACTGAAAGTCAAATAGAATATAGTTTGTATAATTAGTCCCAATAACGTCATACCTACCATATCTGTTCAATAAAAGAGACCACTTGCTTGCGCACCTCTTGGTTCTGGTCGTGTGCCAGGGAAAGCACCGGCTCTAGAAACTCCTCCGCCAGCTCCACACAAGAGCTAAGTACTATTTCCTGCACTTTAACTAGCAGCTCGCATTTCAACGTGGCATTTGCAGTGACGAATTCGTTGCACCATTCCACAACCTAGAAAGAAAACAAACAAGCAAGGTTTCAAATAGCAAGCGCATCAAATTTAACACGACAGATCTGTCAACTAACCTTTGCACGAGCAGTGGCCGTTTTTTCATCAGTAAAAAGGTTTGCTGTTTCTGAAACAAACTGGCTGCGTCCAATTATACTGTCCATGTTTTCTTAAATAATATTAAATAAATGTGTAGCCTATTAAATATTTTAAAACCCGCGAGTGCAGTCTGACAGACGTCCCAGTTTTCGATAGTTCTAGAGGTGAGCGCACCAGATATCGTATAAAAAATAGTCAATGGAATATCGTTATTTCTTATCCAACACTTCATAATTATTTAAAAATAAAATGATCTTTGGCTGTCTGCATTTGAAAAATTCAAGTATATACGATGCTTAAAGTATTATTTCATATTTCTTATCCTTATTAATTAATGATCTAGTACTTTACATAGCATTACATGAATACAGATGTGACGTCATATATATAGTAGTAGCATGTTATCTTATATCCTATATACTTGTGATAAATATTGCATACAAAACATCGTATTAACGATACCTCGACGGATTATTATCGATATCATCGATGCATCGATTTACTCACATTTTTTGGGTGTTTTAAAAGCGTGAAAAAAACGCCTAAACAAGCCAAAACGGCCGCACATCAGGACCAATAAGCGCAGTTAGTTAATTCTATTAGCTGTTGTACTAAAAGGTATTACAGTCAAAGGCACAAACAGCAACAAAACAAGGTTCAGCAATACAGTGTGTTATTGAACAACGGCTGAAGAGTCAAAGGTAGTGCAAGAGAAGGGTGGTAGCGGAGAGTACGTGTTTGTGTGTATGTGTATGTGTGAGTGTGTGGGCAGAAGTTGTGGCTGTGGAGCAGCGGCGACGGCAGCGACGAAGACAACGGAAGGTTTAGTTGGGGCAGAGCAAATACAGAGATACGATTTAAAGCAAATAGTGAAGAGACGTTGAAATAAACAATCGAGCTAAAAGAACCCCAGCAGTAACAAAACGCATAAGTAGCAGCAGCAGCAACAGCGGCTCAACTGCTTTTGTAAGCAACAAACGACGACCGCGCCCTAATGTCAAATAGCCAAGCAAATGCCGGCAGCAGCGGTAGCGTCGTGGATGAAACGAATCCAAATGCAATTAATCCCACACCGGGCAACACCACAATTGCCAGCTCCATCAATCTGACATCAGCATCAACGGCTCAAAGCTCTACAGGACAGCCGGCATCTACTGCTGCAACTGGAGCAGGAGCCGCTCCGCACATAGTGGGCGCCTCCAGTACAACAACAGCAACGTCAACAGCTGGTGATGGTGGTGTCAGCAACTTAGCGGTGGACTCTTCGCCTCGCGAATCAGGAGATGATTCAGAGGATGAGAGCGAAATATTGGAGGAGTCACCATGTGGACGCTGGCTAAAACGGCGTGAAGAAGTCGATCAACGAGATGTGCCTGGCATTGACTGTGTGCATCTCGCGATGGACACCGAAGAGGGTGTTGAGGTCGTCTGGAATGAGGTGCAATATGCGCAGCTGCAGGAACTTAAAACGCAGGAAGATAAGATGCGTCAAGTCTTTGACAATCTTTTGCAGCTAGACCATCAAAATATTGTCAAGTTCCATCGCTACTGGACGGACACATTGCAGGCGGAAAGACCGCGCGTTATCTTCATCACGGAGTACATGTCGTCCGGATCGTTAAAACAGTTCCTCAAGCGCACCAAGCGCAACGCCAAGCGATTGCCGCTTGAATCATGGAGACGTTGGTGCACACAGATCCTGTCCGCGCTCAGTTATTTGCATTCCTGCTCGCCGCCCATCATTCATGGCAATCTAACCTGTGATAGCATTTTCATACAGCACAACGGTCTGGTCAAAATTGGCTCGGTTGTACCAGATGCGGTCCATTATAGCGTTCGCCGTCAGCATCTGGACCAGTTACCGGAACGGGAGCGCGAACGTGGTGCCCACTATTTCCATGCACCCGAATATGGTGCCGCCGAACAACTAACCGCTGCCGTCGACATCTATGCTTTTGGTATGTGCGCCTTGGAAATGGCCGCGCTGGAGATACAGCCACAGTCTAGCAACAGCGAATCGACTGCCATCAACGAGGAGACCATATTGCGCACAATCAACAGCTTGGACAACGATCTGCAACGTGATCTGATACTAAAGTGTCTAAATCCAAACCCCCAAGATCGACCAAGTGCCAGCGATTTGCTATTTCATCCACTACTCTTTGAGGTGAGTGCAGGAAAAATATGTATATATAGGTATATGTAGGTATTAGATATCAAAACACAAAAGCCCCTAGGTTCTTAAGCCTCGCATTAACTGATGACTGTATTGTATTCCTTGTACCCTGTAAGTATGAAGATAACTAGATGTGTACAATAATCATATAAAAAGCATTTACAATGAAGTCTCGCTTCGAATGACGAATGCATTTCAGTCAATCTGGACTAAAGCAATCCTACCCCAAGTTGTAAATCGTGTAAGAGCCAATAGAAGCCAATTAATTACAGAGTATCACAAAGTAGGCTCTCTCCCTCTGAATTGTATGCTTTTTTTGCTTTGAAATAATTGTTCAAGTTGTCAGACAGAACTGTATAAATTTGGGTTCTCCCAACAGGTGCATGCACTAAAACTTTTGGCCGCCCACTGTTTGGTCTTCTCGCCCGCCAATCGGACCATGTTCTCGGAGACAGCCTTTGATGGGCTTATGCAGCGCTATAATCATCCGGATGTGATAATGGCGCAACTGAAGACGACTGGTGGAAATGAGCTTCAATTTCGACTGTCGAATGTCCCCGGGGCCGACAAGTTGGAAAAGTTTGTTGAGGATGTTAAATATGGTGTCTATCCGCTAATTACGTACAGCGGCAAGAAGCCGCCACATTTTCGTTCGCGTGCCGCATCACCAGAACGTGCCGATTCTATAAAGTCGGAAACGCCAGAGCCTGTAGATACCGAGTCGCGCCGCATCGTGAACATGATGTGCAGTGTGAAGAAGCTGAAGGAGGATAGCAACGATATACTGATGACAATACTGTTGCGCATGGATGACAAAATGAATCGGCAGTTGACGTGTCAAGTGAACGAGGAGGATACGGCAGCAGATTTGACTAGCGAACTGGTGCGCCTGGGCTTTGTCCATCTAGATGATCAGGACAAGATTCAGGCCCTGCTCGAGGAGACGCTGCGTGCGGGCGTTCTCAGCGATGGCGCTGGCGCTGAAAGCTCTGGCGCTGGCGTCACCACAACGGCAACGATGGCCGCACTGGAGCAATTGGAGCGCAACTGGTCCATTTCAGATGCGGAGAAGACGATGACAACTAGCATGTCGGTTAGCACTTCACCCAGCGCAGCTGTCATGTATGTGCCACAGGAGCAGGCAGACGCAGAGGGAACGCCGATCCATAACAGCAGAAACAGTCACAGCAATTGAACATGATGAAAGTATTCGGGCAAAGCCGACGGGGTGCGCATTGTTTTTATTATTGGAATGAAATAATTACACTACGATTTTACTGCTACTATTATTTTTGTTATTTTTATATATATGCATACTCGTATATATTGATATATGCATCTATATATCATCATATATGTATGTCTCTTTGTATATATGCATATGTGTATTTTAAATAATATTTATGTATGTATATTTAAACGATGTTGTACAAGGCTTCCAGGCAAGATGTTTCCGACGTGTATCCTACACCCACTCCAGACGCATACACAGACGCATACACAGACACATACACACACACACATACACACAAACGAGAGACGTATACACGCAGCTGCTGTAACTCGTATGCCAGAGACGAGCTCATAAAATCAAAGCATCGCTTAGCACGACTTTCGAAAATACCGAATCGAATTCGGCATTCTCGAATATACCGCTAGAAAATCTAATCTAAACCGAAATAAAATTAAACAAATATATTTATAAAAAAAAATTAGACATTTCATAGGCGACAGCCACATAAAAGCAAAAAATACGAATTCGACCTATTTCAAAAATAGCATTTTGGCACCCGAAACCATATGTATATGATTTTTATTGATACATTTATAAATCTATGATAGTTAACGAGCATGATGAATGAACAAAATGTCCCACAAGGCAGTAAATGTATTTCAACGTATTACAAATATTAGAATACAAAAAAACGCCACAAAGCAAAATACTGACGGATCGTAGCATAAAGCATAAAGCAGCCACAACTACAACAAAAATACACAACAGACATAGCGACACTATTATTAAATAAATAAAGAATTAAATAAATAAATAAAGCAAAACTGACAACATAAATAGATTGAATGCTTTTGTACGTTTATTCCAACTATTATATCAAACAAGATTGATAACATAAGGATATGTATATATTAGGCACACGGCGTTTCAACGAGCTCCGTCTCATTGCAATCTTTCTGTGGAGTGCTCAGCTTAATGCGCTTGCATTGGCGACTCTCCTCGGGTTCATCGTCTGTAAAAGCTTCAGGTGCCTCTTCAGCTTCGCTTAGCTCCTGTGTTGATATTTTGCGTAGTTCCAAATGTTTGTCATACAAGTCCATCAATTTGTTGCCCTCATATAAGACGAAGGGCAGACTGGCTCGCTGATAGTAATCCGGCAACAGTTCCAAATTGTTAATGACAGTGTCCAGCATATGTGACTTCTCACACCAAATACCTGGTGCATCATTTCTAATCGGATTGATGTGTACATGCAGATGGTAGAACGATGGTTGATAATGGAAGTACATTCGCAGCTGGTTGGGATTCAAACCGTAACGTTCATGTATTGCCTGCTTAGCCGACTGCCGTAAGTTGTGCAACAAGGGCAAGTGACTCGCATTGAGATCACGCAAAGATTTAATATCACGCTTGCGTACTATTCCCAGTAAATATAAGTTCTCCACATTGCGACCGTCCCACTTTAGATCAGGAAGAAGAATGAAGCCATTTTCTGGATGCTTATCTTCGAAAACAATACGTTCAGTTTCCTGCTTGTGCTCAAGTATATTGTAAACCCAATCCAAAGAGAATTGGCTTGAGGAAATGCACGGCAGCGTAATGGATTCATAGAGATCTGGAGTTTCATTTATTACATACTTCTGACATATAGAATATTTCTCAATATGTTTTTCAGTTGCCGGATAAATCACTGTACTCTTTACAGCTATTAAGAAAGTAAAGGTTGATGATTGTTGGGCAAAAATTTTACATTGACTTACCACACAGCTCCTGGGTGGGTACACACTGGAAACTAGCGTAAATATTGTTTATAAAATCCGTGCGAACTTTGAGATCCGTGCTAAAGTAGCTCGGCTTGGGCTTAGACTCGGAATTCTGATCTGCAGAGGCTTCAGTAGCCACATCGCTCTCACGATAAGCTGCAAAAATAATCAAGGATTCAACATTTTATAAGACACTTACAAATTACTAACCATTTTTTTCGAAAACAATAATTGCAGAATCAGTTGTTGATATATCCGGAAAAGTGCCAAGTAGAGTAATACTCTTGCACTTGCTATTATTGCTGAGTATGCGTTTCAGTTGAAACTTGGTCAAATCATAAGTTGGTGACTTAATCTCACTGCTTACATTCAATTTTGGGCTTGATTCAACTTGTTCAGGCATTATTTTATGTTTATTTTTTCCGGTGGTGTTTTTCCGCGGCAATTGATTTATTAGGTGTTGGCAAACGTCGGATGGGCGATACCTTGAATTCAGTATTACCATTTGTGTAAGCATAAACTGATTATTTTTAATCTTTGTTAATAATGTAGGTCTAGGAGAGACGATATTTTTAATTAGATAACAATGTGTTTTGTTGAAAAAGAATTTCATTGCTTATTTATTTAAATTGTAAAAGCAAAATTATTCGACTATTACCTTTTTCTGTTAATTTAACATAATTGCTCCACAAACAGCCATAGCTGTTGTATGCCAAATATTAAATTCTACTTATCGACTTAGTGACATCGCTGTCGATAAGATTCGCAATCATCTCTCCCGCTTCTAGCAGCCGACGCGCTTGCAAAAAGAAAAAAAGTAATTTCCTCATTTTTTGCTGGAAGTATTATTGTAGAAAGTGCAAAAGCATCTTCAATTGTTGTAAGCACATGTTAAATGCTATTTCAATAACTGTATTTTCCATAAGAAAATTTACTTAAGGCCCGAAAGCCTGTAAGCTTTAGCCGACTCTGCGCACACGCTTTTACCGCCGCCGCTTTGTTGTTTTGGCGCCTGAATTTTGCGACGCGCACAAAAATTTGCGTGAAATTATAGTTTAGCTGCTTGCGTCAAAATGGTGGATCGCAGCGACAATGGTAAAATATATGTTTGAAATTCAATTAAAAATAGAAAATATAAAAACATTTTGCTTATAAGCAGCGGAATCCTTTGACGATGCCGTCGAGGAACGTGTGATCAATGAAGAATATAAGATTTGGAAAAAGAATACTCCATTTCTTTATGATTTGGTAATGACGCACGCCCTAGAATGGCCTTCACTGACGGCTCAATGGCTGCCCGATGTAACCAAACAGGATGGCAAGGATTACTCTGTGCACCGCCTCATATTGGGAACACATACATCGGATGAACAAAATCATTTGCTTATTGCCAGCGTCCAGCTGCCCAGCGAGGATGCCCAATTTGATGGCTCCCATTACGACAATGAGAAGGGCGAGTTTGGCGGTTTTGGTTCAGTATGCGGTAAAATCGAAATTGAAATCAAAATCAATCACGAAGGCGAAGTGAACCGGGCACGCTATATGCCTCAAAATGCTTGTGTTATTGCAACGAAAACTCCATCGAGTGATGTTCTCGTATTTGACTACACAAAGCACCCAAGCAAACCTGAGCCGTCCGGCGAATGCCAGCCAGACTTACGTTTGCGTGGACATCAAAAGGAAGGCTATGGTCTCTCTTGGAATCCCAATTTAAATGGTAAGCACAAGCTTTTATAAATGCTAAATCGACATAGATAAAAGTTTTATGGATATGCATGGCGTGCTTATAAAATAACTCATATATATATATATATTTAGGATATTTGCTCTCGGCCTCTGATGACCATACCATCTGCTTGTGGGATATTAATGCCACACCCAAGGAACATCGCGTTATCGATGCAAAAAATATATTCACTGGTCATACGGCCGTCGTAGAAGATGTCGCCTGGCATTTACTGCATGAATCGCTTTTTGGTTCGGTGGCTGACGATCAGAAGCTTATGATTTGGGATACGCGCAACAATAATACATCGAAGCCATCGCACACAGTCGATGCGCATACGGCTGAGGTGAATTGCTTAAGCTTTAATCCATACTCCGAGTTCATCTTGGCCACTGGGTCTGCGGATAAAACGGTCGCATTGTGGGATTTGCGTAATCTGAAGCTAAAACTACATTCCTTTGAGTCGCACAAGGATGAGATCTTTCAAGTGCAATGGTCGCCCCATAATGAGACCATTTTGGCCTCCTCAGGTACCGATCGGCGCCTACATGTATGGGATCTATCGAAAATTGGCGAAGAGCAGAGCTCTGAAGATGCCGAAGATGGCCCACCAGAGCTGCTATTCATACACGGCGGCCATACGGCGAAAATCAGCGACTTCTCATGGAACCCGAACGAACCATGGATTATTTGCTCTGTGTCGGAAGACAATATCATGCAAGTGTGGCAAATGGCCGAGAATGTGTACAATGATGAGGAGCCTGAAATACCCGCCTCCGATTTGGAAACCAATACTGCCTAAGCCACAGAAAGTCACTTGTTTTTGGCATATATGTTTCCTCAACCTTCCAATAGAAACAGATGTAAAATTGTTTTCTTGGCTCCAAGCACTTAGCCAGCTTACCTGGCAGCGTGTACTCATTTTAATTTATATATTACATACTTTTACTTACTTTAATTAAGTTCACATTTTGTCTAAAAAAAAATCTTGCATTAAAACAATCTGAAGACCAACTAATCAATCAACAGTGTATTTGAACAGTCTGCCGAACGCTTCAATATCTACACGTAGAGCACGGGCATCTCCCTGATGTCGCCTCGACATAATCTTTCCAGTGATTACCTGATCCTTTTCCACCGTTTGAGGATGGTCCATGAAGAAGATCGTCTGCTTCCAATGTGTGGACGTCTCGAGTGGCGATGTGCTAAACATAACTTGTTTATCCAGATCAAAGAACGTATCAAAGTAGCCCACAAAAGCGCCAATTTTACCCGTGTGCGTGCACTTCAAGTGAAATTCTTGTGTAAAATTTGAATAATTCAAATCGACGGTCATCATATCAAAACTAGCTATTTCTTCGCTCTCGGTTAGTATGTGCTCTGGATTGACTACCTCCATTAGCGGCTCCTCTATGCAACGCTTACGCAAATCACGCATATCGACTCCATAGACATCCGACCAAAACTCGACGTACTGCTCATGCAGTATGTCATTTATGCCCACCAAATGGAGAGTGCAGCGGTTGGGTAGGATTTTCCCGTTGGGATTCAAATGATTTTCACGTGCATAGATGATTGTGTCTAGCATTGCTTCATAGAGCAGAAAATAGCCCATCCACTCAGATATGATGACATCGTATTTGGGCTCAGGCAGTTCAGTCTCCTCCAATCGACCCTTCACAAGCTTAACGTTCTTTATGTTGTTTTTTCTATTCATGAGAGAATATCAGATTTAACGGTTATAGTATTGTGTAAAAAGAAATTCGTAATTCGAAAGACAACTTCTTTTATAATTCATTTGTATTCCAATTAGAAATCAGATATTGATTTGGTTTTCAAATGCACGCCTTTATATAAATGGGTTACTTTGTGCACCGTTTTCGAGTGAATTTTAATCTAATTGGATTACCGGATATGCTTCTAATTAGATTAAATAGTCCAAATTCGACTGATTAGTTATAAATGGATTAAATTAAAAAGGGACATACAATTTATGAATAAAGAAACCAAATGAATTAGACTTTAAGACAATATTAAATCGTTAAAATATTTTATGAATATCTTTATATTAAAATCTTATGTATCATATCAAAAAGAAAAGAAAAACTGAAAGTCTTCACTTACCTTACTATATCCATAGCCGTATAGACAATCTCCGAATTGTCAATGCCGACGACGTTTTTGGCGCCAGCCTGGGATGCAAATATAGAAAGTATTCCCGTGCCACAGCCCACATCCAAAACCGACTTTCCATTCAAATATTTTGTATTTTCCAAAAGGGCTGACCGGTAGCTGCCAGTGCGCACCTGCATATAAAAAACATATACAGAAATTTAAAATTTAGAAAGTAATACATATAGATTTTTACAGATATGCTATTCTCCGAAATATATATATATATATATACTCTACCTTATCGCTGAGCATTTCATGATGTATGCCAAAGTGTGAATAGCTATTGAAATATTCTTTATCCAGCGCTGGAGCATTCCGTATAATTCCATTCTTATCTGTTGTGAGCTCTTTTCCATCGCTGTGCACCTTCTGTAAAAGATCTTTGTAGTCGTTGCGCATGCGTTCCATATCCTCACTGGCTTGTTGTAGCAATTTGCCTTGTTCGGCAATGCGTTGCATCAGCTCTGGTACTATGGCAGTGGACGTTGGAGCATCAGTTGCTATGGCATCGTAGTCATAGCATAACCATGACTCGTATTGAATGGGCTTTAAATATTTTTCATCATTCCATTCTGATTTTTTAGTTAGTAGCAACTGCTCTGCAGTTATTCGACCTCCACGTATGTAATTTATTAACTTAATGAATGCATACTGATCCATTTGGAATTTTTGCTTAAGCTGCGCCAAATTAACTTTGTGCTGGCTATTTAGATGCTCGATCGCTGGTTCAAGACTGGCAAAAACTTGAGTGCAAAACAAACAAGTTGTTGGCTCTCCTTCATCTTCCTCTTCAATATCTTCGTCATCCTCGATGTCTTCGAATGCTTCCTCATCAGAGCTGGACTCATTAGCTTTCATTAGAAATCATATTGTCAATATTTGTATTATTTATATTTATACCATTTTTACTTCTTTTTTCTGTATTTTCCATATTAAGCGAGTGTACTAACTACACCAAATAATTTAAGGGCGCTATTAGAAATCAGCACGTGTGGGAAATATAAGTGTCACCACACCCCGGCAGTTGCTATTAAACTATCGATAACTTATTTACTGTCCTCAGCCCTGCACTTGCATAACCCTGATTTTGGCTGTAATAACAAAATGCTGCAGGTGTGTAGTTGAATTTATTTTTATTTGTTACTTAAAACTTAAAATACTGCTTGCACTGTTGTTATTTAGGTATTGAAGACTTTACGTTTGTCACAGTCTGCGCGCCTTGCCTCAGCTCTGAGCAACACATCGGCAAGTACGTCAGCGAGTTCCATTGATGTTGCTTCTGCTGCCAAATCAGATAAAACTGATAAGCTTTACAGTAAATTGGAAATCGAACTGCGAGGAATTGATCCGGCAGTTCTGAAAAGTTATACCTGGTTTGCTACAACTGCTGCCGAGCATTTGGGCATTGAGTTGGGCAAATGGTAAGTGGCAGCTTTAATTCTGTGTGCAATATATCGGGCTGTTACTTCGTTTTTGCTTCTGTTCCTTATTCAACTAAGGCAGGATCGTAAGATTAAAGAAATTGATTTTCCTTTTTCATTGATATCTCCAGAAATTCTATAAAGGAGAAATTTGAATATATTTCTGATTTTAATTTTTAATTTTGTACGTTTACAGTTGGAGCCCTCGCAAGGCGCACCATGAACGAATGACACTGTTAAAATCGGTGCACATCTATAAGAAGCATCGGGTTCAATATGAGATACGAACCCATTTTCGATATATGAACTTTCATAAATTAACGGGCTCAACGCTGGACACATTTTTGGAGTACATTGAACGCAATTTGCCCGAAGGCGTGGCGCTACAAGCATCCAAGACTGAGCTGCAGCAAGTGCCCGACCATTTGAAACAGCCACCAGAACAAGTTTAGCATTAGCTTAAATATAACTTAATTATAAAACTTATAAAGATTTGATAAGAGCCATTGTAACGATTGACAACAGTAGCGTTGAGATTATGTTCGATGGCTAAAGGCAAATAAAGTGTCGTTTTAATCAAAAAGAGTAGCCCATTGATAAGGATAGATTTGTTATTGGTTTTCTGCAATTCAGGCCCCACTAGCTTTTTGGCGATAAGCTTTGGTCTTAATATAATATTAAAATTGAAGTCAATACAATACAAACATTCTGCACACCACAAAGCAAAGATTATAATTCGCACAAAAAAAAAAATAAATAAACATGAACTGATAAAACAATTAGTTTAGTTTGCTGACATAGTACAATAGTACCCTATCATTTATATTACTGGACGATCGAGCAGATAACTATTGATAAATAAAATCTTTGGTATGAGGACCCATGTAATATGATTATCAATAATTCTATTATTTGCTAAGAAAATTATTAGCGTAGTCGATGTGCCATGATAAGGATAGGGAATGTCACGAATTGGCATTAATGGTATCTTGACACTCTTGACACTCTAAATGGACGCACGTCACAAAAACCAAATACTTTTGGCTAAGCACTTCAGTTGCGTGCTTAAGCCTTAAGCAAACGGATCTTCAATATGCAATCGGGTTATATATTGCGTCTACTTTTGGCAACTATCTCACTTTATAGTTGCTTCTCGCCCGTAGTGTGTGTCTATGAGGCTGCAATAAGGGAATTTCTCGAGGACTTAAGAGTGCGCATGTGTCACCCGATACCGAATTTGGGCTTACCTGCATTGGATCCACTAGAGCTAGATCCTGCCGAGACAGCTGTGAATAACCAATATCTTATAGAGTAGGTTCGATGATATTCCGGACTATTTATAAATATAATTAAATATTTACATATGTAAATATGGTTTTCAGCTTTACTGGTTCGATTGATGATTTTCAATTAAGAGGACTTTCAGAATTCGTTTTAAGCACACTGAAAATCAATGTTGTTCCTGGTTTACGAAGCACAATTAATATCACCTTTCCATACACCTATTTCAAATCTCTATATACTGCCAAAGGTTCCTTGGCATATATTTTAAATTTAGCTGGCGACGGCAATGCTGAGTAAGTGATTTGGAGACTAAACATTTTTAAGAATTTTAATAAGAATTTATCAATTTTTGCTCACTCCTCTTCAGAGCATCAGTGAAAGACTTTTCTTTTCTAATGTCGTGGAAACTCAAATTTTCGACTCCTTTGGCCATCACAGACTTACAAATCGAACTTCTGTTGGGGGATTTAAAAATGTATTTTGAAAATTTAATGGAAGAGAAGCGAATTGATGATTTTATACATGATCTAGTCAATGAAATGGGTGTCGAGCTATTGGGTGATGTGTGGAAATATGAGCAGACTAAGGTAGTCGAATATGTGGAAACGGTGGGTAACTCAAAATATGACAGATATTATTACATATAATAACTTATATCCCCAATAGCTTATAAATAGCAAATTGCCGGCTATCCTACAAGGCATAATTGGCGGAGGTGGAGGCGGTGAAAAGCCACCAATTTTTGAAGGCGTGGAACCGGATTGTAAATTACTTTATCGTATATAAGGCTGATTAGTATGCATAATGAACTTAACAATAAAATATATAGTCTTAGAGCATGGCATCTATGTAATTGGAAATCTCTAATAAATTTTGCGACAGTATGTATTTAAAGCATGTGTGGCAGTTATGCACTAATCTATTCATTGCACAAACACCACTTATCATTCTAATCCTGTCAACTAAGTACTGCTGATAAGCTGCATGCCATTAGTTACTTGATAGCTTTGATGTGGGGTCTTGATATCGCCATTTATTGATTTATTGTTGGTGGGTATCATAAATTTATTTTTGAACTTCATAAATTTTTGCGCGTTTTTTATCAGATTGGCAGTGCCAATTTATGGTACAGGGTTACAGCATTGGGTTTGTTCGATTAATACGGAGCGTCACTAGAGCAACACTGTCTTCTGTCAGCCTTGCCACATCGCAAAAATAAGTATATTAGAATTTTCCAGAGCAGGGCAACGGGCTTATAAGTAAAGGCACAATCGTACGCCATCATTATTCCTAATACAAGTGTCAGTTTGATCGAACGTTGGAGTGTCGATTCGGCAGAAAGAAATTTAAGTGAGACATAGAAGTGAAGTAGCAATTACTCGATTATTCATATATTTAGTACATTTTAACTGAACAACACAAAAAGGTAAGTCTTATAATTAGAATATATAATTTTTTCTCGTATACGCGCATAACAATACTCATCAAATTGGCACGTGTTCATTGCCGCGTGCGTTTGACCTGAAAAAAAAAAATTTCCATTGTCTTCCATGTGTTTTACGACTAAAATCAATAATTTCACATGAAATGTAGTTGTGGAAGGAGATATTTTAAATGCAGCTTCGACATTGAACTGTATAAATAAATATGGTTGCAAGCGTTTGAACTTTAGAATTCTGGGAAATAAAACGAGAATAATATGTATGTACTCATGTGTATGTACGTGATCACGTAGTACATATATAATCGTATGCACATACGTCAATATGTATGTATATATTGCGTCATTCCACTTTTCTGTTGCATTACTGACTTCCAACAAAAAATGGAAGCCTTGAGTATATTGTACATGTGCATACAAATTTAATAACTCATCGTAATTTGCTGATTTATTTCAAACGTATTGCTGGAATGTTCCATTGAAAAAATTTGCCGCATCACACACACAAGTACAAATTGTATATGTAGATATGTATATATTCCATTCGCCTACCTATTCATTATGAGTCATATTGCGTTTGAGCTGCTGACGTGCTGGATTCATATTTAAAAATCTATTTTTTTCTTAAACAAACAATTTATGGATAATAGATTTTATTTTCAACGCTTATAAATGCGTTGCTAACCGGCATTTTATAGCATTGATTTGGAATAAAACATGTTCAAATGTACATACATAAGAAAATTTAGCGCGCGCGTGTATGTATACTATTGTCGTCTCGTTCATACGCAATATACAAAGTACAAACTTTTCGATCTGGCAACGGCGTGGTTTTATATACATGAATATGCATACATATACATATGAGTGTATATGTATGAATTTTGTGGCTTAGTAGTATTATTCCAGAATTTTCGCCTTTGTGACCACGCGGTATTGCAACCCTCTTGATCAAATTTAGCAGCTGCAGTTGAATCTTAACTCCATTGTTATCTTTGCGTTTATCTTGTTTGAACATAGGTATATGTGTAGTACATATAAATCATAGATTTATATACGGGTATCTGCCATATAAATTAGTCATTGCATTTCACCATTTTTAGTTTTCGCTAAACTAAACTAAAACCTGTTTTCGTCGAATGAGAAATTTATCGTAAAGAACTTTTATTTCATTGCGCTTTCACGGCCAGGGTTATAAGCTTGTTTTCAAATATACACATGAATTTCTTGTAAATTAAAATTAAATAATATATATGTATGCTTATCCATTACAATATATTATATAAATATTAGTTATGGCCATGTCATGTGACACATTTATTTGTTTTAAGTCTAAAATCCTCGTCAGCTAATTAATCGATTGTGTTTAAACAATGAATGTATATGTGTGAGTGTAAAGGCGTTGACATTGAAACATTTTTAAATTGAAGAAAAATAAAATATATACACAAATACAATTCTAAATTCTTCATATTTTCACATATATTACAGATGTCTAAAGCTCCAGCTGTTGGTATTGATTTGGGCACAACCTACTCTTGTGTGGGTGTGTTCCAGCATGGCAAGGTTGAGATCATTGCCAACGATCAGGGTAATCGTACCACTCCATCTTATGTTGCTTTCACGGAGACGGAGCGTTTGATTGGTGACGCCGCCAAGAACCAGGTGGCGATGAACCCAACTCAGACTATCTTCGATGCTAAGCGTCTAATTGGTCGCAAGTTTGACGATGCTGCAGTGCAGTCTGATATGAAGCACTGGCCTTTTGAAGTTGTTAGTGTTGATGGCAAGCCCAAAATTGAGGTGACATACAAAGATGAGAAGAAGACCTTCTTCCCGGAGGAGATCTCGTCCATGGTATTGACCAAAATGAAGGAGACCGCCGAGGCATACCTGGGCAAGACGGTTACCAATGCCGTCATCACAGTGCCTGCCTATTTCAACGACTCGCAGCGTCAGGCGACCAAAGATGCTGGTACCATCGCCGGTTTGAACGTGTTGCGTATTATAAATGAGCCCACTGCCGCGGCCATTGCTTATGGTCTGGACAAGAAGGCTGTTGGTGAGCGCAATGTGTTGATTTTCGATTTGGGCGGTGGTACTTTTGATGTCTCCATTCTGTCGATTGATGATGGCATCTTCGAGGTCAAATCTACGGCCGGTGATACCCATTTGGGTGGTGAGGATTTCGACAATCGTCTAGTCACTCACTTTGTGCAGGAATTCAAGCGCAAGCACAAGAAGGATCTGACTACCAACAAGCGTGCTCTGCGTCGTCTGCGTACTGCCTGCGAGCGTGCAAAGCGTACCCTTTCCTCCTCCACCCAAGCTAGCATCGAGATCGATTCGCTTTTCGAGGGTACTGATTTCTACACTTCGATCACGCGCGCCCGTTTCGAGGAGCTGAACGCTGATCTATTCCGCAGCACCATGGATCCTGTGGAGAAGGCAATTCGTGATGCCAAGTTGGACAAGTCCGCCATTCACGATATTGTGTTGGTCGGTGGTTCCACCCGTATCCCCAAGGTGCAGCGCCTGTTGCAAGATCTGTTCAATGGCAAGGAGCTGAACAAGTCTATCAATCCTGATGAGGCTGTTGCCTACGGTGCTGCCGTCCAGGCTGCAATCTTGCACGGTGACAAGTCCCAGGAAGTGCAGGATTTGTTGCTGCTCGATGTTACCCCTCTGTCGCTGGGTATCGAGACCGCTGGCGGCGTCATGAGCGTGCTGATCAAGCGCAACACCACCATCCCCACTAAGCAGACCCAAACCTTCACCACTTATTCGGACAATCAGCCCGGTGTGCTGATCCAGGTCTACGAAGGTGAGCGCGCAATGACCAAGGACAATAATCTGTTGGGCAAATTCGAGCTGTCAGGCATCCCACCCGCACCACGCGGTGTGCCCCAGATTGAAGTGACCTTCGACATTGATGCCAACGGTATTCTTAATGTCACCGCTCTGGAGCGTTCAACCAACAAGGAGAACAAGATTACAATCACCAACGACAAGGGCCGTCTGTCTAAGGAGGATATTGAGCGCATGGTTAACGAAGCTGAGAAGTATCGCAACGAGGACGAGAAGCAGAAGGAGACCATTTCTGCCAAGAACGGCCTGGAATCGTACTGCTTCAACGTTAAGGCAACCTTGGATGAGGAAAATCTGAAGACCAAGATTTCCGACTCGGATCGCACCACCATTATGGATAAGTGCAACGAGACCATCAAGTGGCTGGATGCCAATCAGCTGGCCGATAAGGAGGAATACGAGCACCGCCAGAAGGAGTTGGAGAGCGTTTGCAATCCAATCATCACCAAGCTCTACCAGGGCGCTGGTGGTGCTCCCGGTGGCATGCCCGGCGGTATGCCTGGTGGCATGCCAGGAGCGGGCGCTGCTCCTGGAGCTGCTGGTGCCGGCGGTGCTGGCCCCACCATCGAGGAGGTCGATTAAACAATTCACCCCAACTACAAACCAAACAATAAATCAATTCTATAATTTACGTCTTACACAACTTGGATTCTAAATTAGAAAAACACAACAAAAAGAACAAACGACAATTGCTCTTAAATTCTATATTATAATAATACAACTGCAACGTTAAAAGTATATAAAAAACAAGAAGTAAAAACCCAAACACTATGCATTAGATAATACATATATATTATATTATTATCATCATACATCGATCGATCATCCAAAAAATATTGCTTATACTTGAATAAAATAAATCAATTTCAGATTTGCAAAATAAAAGTATTTGTTTAATCTTGTTTTAAAAGAATATACAACGTGGCACAGACTTTTTATAGGTAGGCCTGTGGCTTCATGTTGAGTGAAATTTTGATCTTCATTTTGAGTTATTGAGCGCCTGCTGATGACCATTTACAATAAACGCTCTAATGATGAGCAAAATTGTCTCTGCGAATACCATTGTATATTTGGGAACTATTCAGCTCAGTTGAATTTAATATAATTTGAACAATATTTTAACAATTATATAGTTAAAATTTTTATATTTCTAAAAAATAACTTTTCGATTGCTTAATCGACCCAGGCAAAGTTGCCATCCTTATCGACTTTGGTTACTCGGTTTATAACCGGCAACTCGCTATTGTTAGGCTTATAGGTGCCTCTGTCCTGGCCCCAATCGTCCTCTTTAATATGCACTGATCTGACTCTTCGTCCAAAGACACTGCCCGGATGCTGACTATCATTTATGTTAGGTTTCAAACTAAGAGTTATGTCCGCTTCCAGTTGGTGCTCCTCGAGAGTTTTCTGAGGCGTGACCAATTTATGTGTTTTGCCACTCAGTTGATCCAGATACGATTGCCACTGTTGCAGCTTATCCTCTGCAGCGCGCAGCTGTTCGATGCTGCGTTCATGGCCAGGGTTGACGCCAATTGGTTGAATGCCCACAATATCCTTCAGGTCAATTTTGATTGGTGCCAGCGCGGAAATAGCGCGGGAAAGTCCGATTTGTGTGTGTCGTATACGATGCTCGGTGAGATCGGCGCCCAGCAGCTCTTCGTGCGGGTCCATTCGAATGGGTATTAATTTGTTAATCACAAAGAGCAAAAAGAATGTCGAGCAAATTCCCCAGCACGCGAGGCAAAGAGCTGACAACGTTTGGATGCCTAGTAGGTACCAACCGCCGCCTTTGAACAGACCACTGCGCCCCTTGGTCGTGTCCATGGGCAAAGGATTATCAGCGAACAAGCCAACGGCAATGACACCCCAAATGCCACACACTCCATGCACCGAACTCGCTCCCACCGGATCATCCACGCCCAAACGATCGAACAAAGGCATGCTCACCACACACAGCAACGAGCCCAATGCTCCAATTAGCAGCGCCTCCCAGGCGCGATACAGAAAGCAACCAGCTGTAATGGAGACCAGTGAGCCCAGAATGCCATTGATTAGATCCATGATGTCCATGCGGCCATTGTGACGCCAAAAGGAATAGCTGCGTGTTGAAATCAATGGTGGATTCTTAAAGAATTCATTGTAGACGATCCTCACTTACAGCGAACTAGCAAATCCGCCGCCAAAGGAGCCCATCATGGTCATCACGGCGGCTCGCGCTGCATATTGCCATTTGGCACCACTAACGCCATATGTACTTCCCGAGTTAAAGGCCAACCAGCCCCACCAGAGGACAAAGAGACCCATGCATGCATTCACCGGATTGCCCAGTGGCAAGGGATCAATGCCCTCCGCATAACGTCCCAGCCGTGGGCCCAGCATGGCAGCCGATGCAAACGATGCTGCGCCTCCAATCAAATGCACCGGACCGCTGCCCGCAATATCCACAGCGCCCAGATTGTTAAGGAATCCATGCTCGCCCCACACCCACCCAGCGGGTATGCAATAGACCACAGTGTTTAGGAATGAGAACACGCAATACGCTTTAAAGTTGCAGCTGTAAAATTGAATGAATGAATAATTCAAATATATATATATATATCATATCATATCGAATCATATCGAGTAACTAAGAGTTTTAATAATAGATTAATATATTTGTATCCAATATTATTTCTATCCTGTCAGGAATTCGATCGAAAAAAATACAAAATTTATAATAGCCATTTTCTCAAAATGAGGCTACATTTAGTTCGTCAAAAAATATAAAAGAGGAAGGCATGCCAAAGGAACTATTACAATTTAAAGTGAATCAATTTAATATGTAGAAACTCTCTCTAAAGACAATTACATGAATAATGACGTCAAAATAAAGCACATTAAAGCACAAATATAAAATAACCTACAGATTCAACAATATATTGTTTACTTACCGCTCGGCCATAGCCCCACTTACGATGGTCGTTGCTGTTGTTGCAAACGACAATTGAAAGAGGAAAGCGGCAAATATCTGACCCATCAGCTCGTCACCCACGGGCGGGTCGAGCAGAAAATCTCCAATGGCTATAAAGGGATTTGAGAAAGGTCCCCGTCCAAAGCTCATGCCGTAACCAAAGAGCCAATAGGTGAAGCCACCAAGCACAATATCAATCACGTTCTTCATCATGATATTCACTTCGTTTTTTATAGAAACGCAGCCGGATTCGAGCATCCCGAAGCCCGTTTGCATTGTAAATATGATGAAGGATGAGGTCAACACCCAATTGGTGTCCTCAATAGAGAGATCATATAGTCCCGGTATCACATAGCTGCCATTACGAACCACACCCTTCAGCGCTATCATTTGCGCTGCTGTCACATTCTCCAGCTTCATTTTATCAGTGTTACTTCTCTGCTTATCAGTTTCACTTCCAGTTGCTCGCGTCCGGAGTTCAGCTGAGTTGCTCTAGAAGTGAACGGTCTAAAAATGTTTTCGTTCTCAATGCAAAAACTGACAAATTACATTCATTTGAATTGAATGCAAGCTAATCGCAGCGCCCACCCAAAGGCTAAATTATTTAGCTTTATTTTGCGTGCTAGAATTTACCAAAGAACAAGCTTATTATACTCTGTACTGAATAGAAAAGGCTATTGGCTACTTGAAGAAATTTTGGTCAATCAGAATTGAAAATGTTATATTAATTTAATATAAATCTGGGCATTTTATTTTATTTTATTTTATAAATTTTTGTAGAAAAATTTCTTTATAAAAGTATGCATATAATTTTTTTTATAATTATGTTTGTATGAAGCTCAATGGCAGTTTTATATTTTTATATTTTAATCACTTTTACAATATATAAAAATTAAAAATAAGTATTTCAGTTTTTAATATATTTGATATTTTATAAACCTTGTCCACGTAGCTTTTACATAAAACTAACTTTAATATTATATAGCAAAAATTGAATGTGAAATTTTTTATATCTTTATTTTATATTCTTTTACACACTTATATTAATAAATATAAGGTTTCTAGTAGATAGCTATACTAAAAACGGGGTAACTATTGCTTAACTTTGAACTTGGGTTTGCGATTAGGTTAATGCTGCCGCAACTGCTGCTGATGATGTTGTTGTTGTTGTTGACATTGCATGACTTCGAACACTTTGCAAAACTAATGAGCGCATTTTGCATGAAATTCAATTACAAGATTTGCCATTTTAAATTTATTTTCACTTTGTATTCTTTGAGGACAATTAACATAAATATTAAATTATTCCAAAACGTTTCATATCATTCTCAGCAGCGGTATATATTTTTTTAAAAATGTTGCAGAACATTTCGAGCAGTGACAGTTTAGTAGGACTTGCTGTCCCATTAAATTTTGTATTGAATTTACAATATTTTGTAAAATAATTGTATCCATAAATATAGCATACATTTTGATGCATTGTAATATTTTGTAGTAATTTGACTTTGCGCCATTTTGTTGGCTTTGGCTCAAGTTTGTAGCGGTACTTTTTGTTTTTTGACATCATATTCAGTATTTTTAGTATTTAAAGAAGTTTTAAAGCTCAATTTAGCATTTAGTGCGTTAAGGCAAACGGTCACTCAGATCAATTTTAGCACTAGTTGGTATTGCTCGAACGTTCGTTAAAGCCTTTGAAAATATCAAATAAAAACTGTGAAACTTATAACAATTAAAAGTTAATTGTGCAGTTAAGAGTGCATATTAACGGCAGCGAAATGTATTTTTTGGCAGTGCTTGCGTTTATTGGAAATGCCAAAGGTAAAAGCATTAAGTGAAAAACTGAAAAACTTTATACACACACAACCATAGAGTCATATCCTTGCTAGTACAGCAAGAGAGTAAAACAGTGAAAAATATATATTTTTTCTTCATGACTTTAAGCTGCTTGGTTGAAATGAAATTTAGTCAAACAGACTAGAAATGAGGACTATGAATGAAAATCTATTATTTTTTTCATTCTAAAATCAATTTCAATTTCTGTTCTCTATCTAGAATAATTGTAATATGGTCCATGGCCACAGCAGAGTTTCACAATTTATGGGACACGGGGACACACACACATGCAAGCGCACACACACTTGCGCTGCGCTCATTTTCTCAGTCAGCAAGCAGGCAGCAACTCCTGCGAAAAGGGGGCCAGCGCCTTACCACTGGGCGCTGGGAAGGAAGTGGCGTGCAAAATTTTGCGTTAGTGTTGCCCATTCCGCTCTTACTTTCTGGCTCTCTCTCTCTCTCTCTCTCTCTTACGTTTTAGCTTGCTCTCTGCTCTGCTTGTATATATTTGTGGGTGGCAGTTTGGTGTGGTGCTCAATTCTTCATGTATGTATACTTTGCCATGTGTTTGGGTGTGTGCAAGTATCTTTGAATTGGGTGTGTGTATGTGTATTGCAAAAATTTCACTTGGAAACTCGCACTGAGAGGCAGCAATTCTTTTTCGTTGTGCGGGGGCGTAAAGAACGCTGTTTGCCATTTTCGTTCGTGCGTTTCCTGCCCAGCCGTTCGCACTCGTGTTTTATCGTTCGTGTCGGCTGTGTCAGTGCATGTTATTGCAGCCCCTTTTCTTTCTCATTTTCCTGCAACGTTTGCTGGATATATTTGTTTTTAATTTGAATTTCCTTTTACTGTTTAGCATTTAAATTATGTTGAAAACGTAATGCGTATGAATTTAAATTTATTCAAGTGATAAATGCTGTGGCCATGTATGTACATACATTCTTGCATGCATACGTTCATATGTATCTACAGATATATCTATGTATCTGTTGTTCGTTTTGCCAGGTGCTGAGGGAAGCAGCACCTGCTGCATTTTCAGTACGCCAGTGCAGATTTGTGTTTTTGTGTGTGCGGGAGAGACAGAGAGAGAGAGTTGGGTGGAAACGGTAGCTGCTATATCAGCAGCAAAACGAAACTTGGTCAAGTGTGTCAAAATAAAGAATCGTACAGTTGTTCGAAGCTACATATATACATATACATATACATGTATGCGTATCTATGTATGCAGTATACATATATATATATATATATATTATATACATCTATATATTCATATATAGGATATATTTTAATTTCATTGCAACTTGTATCTAGTATTCGAATCCTTGAATTAAATTTTATTAAAATGAATTTAAGCAAAATTTACCTTATTATAAGTTAATGTTTTCATTTTTCATTAATATTTGAAAAAAGTGATAGAAATGATAAATTTTGTTAAGCTCAAACCTAAATTTATATATATATATATATATATGATTAGGGAATCAATATAAGTAATATCAAAATAGCTATAATATTTAATTTACTATACTATAATATATTACATTTAAAAACATATTTACAATTTTTATTATCTTTGATTAATTAGATAGCAACGCTGTGAGCTCCAGCCTCATCCAAGGCGGTCATTGTCGCGATTACAATGGCAAGCTGTATGAGACTGGCATGCATTATATGCCCGGGCCGGACTCCTGTCGACTGTGCATCTGCGACAGCGGTTTGCCCAAGGCATGTAAAATGGTGTTGTGTGAGGCGTTTAGTAAGTGCAAGTCCTTTCAAACTGTTGGCAGTGGCAACAATTGCTGCGAGGTCATTTGTCTTGACGATCAGTTCAGCGATGGCAGCACCGACTTTGGCATTTGACTGGTGGCCAGTGGCATCACGGCCACGCTTTCCTTATCGTTGCTTTTCTTCTTGGTCAATCGTTTGCGACAGCGGAAAATGCGTGCACGGGAGAATCGCCAGAATGCGGAGGATCAACGCAGTATTGTAGGCAGTATTGGGTGAGTTTCCAAAGCTTAAGGCTTCCTTACCCAGCGTGCTCATGTAGCCCGATATGCATTTCAGTTACATTGCCGGCAACATGGGTTACATGGAGGGTAATCTGAGCGCTATCGATTATTCGTATGGAGGCGCAACCACGCATTATCCGTTGTGGAAGCCACCAAGTGGCTATTTTCCGCGAGGCGAGGCACCACCACCTTATGAGGAGGCAGTCGCGATATCCCAGGCGGAGGCGTTAAGCGCCCAGTGCACCGTAACATTGCCCAGTCATGTGCAGCGCCAGGCTGTAGCCAGTGTCAGCCACCAACAGCAACAGCAGCAGCAGCAGCAGCAATTGCAACAACAGCAGCAATTGCAACAGCAGCAATTGCAACAGCAACACCTACAACAACATACATTACAGCTGCACACGCAACCACAACAGCATCCACATCCCCATGCTTATGCCCAACAGTTGGTGCCCGTTGCTGCAGCGCATCCGCATGCGCATCAATTGAGCGCCGCTGCCGCAGCTGCAGCCGCAGCTGCTGCGCAGTCCAATCAGTACACACAGAGCACTACAAATCTGATTAATATAAACATCAATAGCGGCGGCGTTACCACGATTGCTACCGGTGAGAATCACCAGCCACCTTACAGCTTGCAAAGCGAACAGCAGCAGCAGCAGCAGAATCAGCAGCAGCAACATCAGCAACAGCAACAACTCCAGCAACAGCTCCAGCAACAACAGCAGCAGCAGCAGCAGAGTCTCGACCAGCAACACCAGCAGCAGCTTCAACAGATGTCGGCCTCGACGCCAAGCAATTCGATTTGTGTGCAAACTCTGCCCACCCCCAAGCCCAGTGTTAACAGCGAGTGCAGCTATAAGAACTGCCATCTCAATATAAGCGCCAGTGTAACGACCGCCGCGGCCACTGCAGCTGGCAGCGCCTCCAGCTCGTTGGCGTATGCAGCAGCACGACGTACGCCACGTGGCTCACAGGAACTACTGCAGCCGCAACAGCAGCAGCAGCAATATCTGACCGTAGCCGATGTGGAGATTAATGCCAGCGCTAGCGCTGCTAGTTATCACTCACTGCCCGCCACAAGCGAAATGCTGGCAACGCCCACCCACCACCTGGCCCAGCAGCAACATCAGCACCAGCAGCAGCAACAGCAGCAGCAGCAGCAGCAATTTCTAGCAGCAGCATTGTCCACGACTGCCATAGACATGTTGCCAGCCATGGACATAGCGACGATAACAACGCCACCCACTTGCAGCAGCGGCACATCTGATACGGTTACCCAAACGCTACCACTACCGTTGCCATTGCATGCTGCACTTAAGTCTCAGCAACAACAGCAGCAACAACAGCAGCAACAGCAACAACAGCCGCAGCACGGCAATAAGACGCCATCCAGCTCGCGACGCTATCATCGCACCATACCGCGCTATTTCGCTGTTGCCGATCCACTGCAAGTCGTCAGCGTTAAGCCGAAGTCCAGCTCCAGCGCCAGTTCCAGCACGGATAAAGCGAACAAGAAACCCATGTGCCAGTGCCCCATACAGCATGTGCCCATGTCCTACATGGGCAGCAATGCCAATGCCAACGCCAATGCATTCCTCAGCGGCACCAGTAAGCTATTCGCATCCGCTGGCAGCAGTGCCTGTGCCCTTTCCCCCAGCTCCAGCACACGACATGCTGCCACGTTGGCGTATGGTCAGCGCGCAAAGTCTACAACTAATTTGCAGCAGCAGCAGAACGCACACGATCTGCTTAGCAGCCGCAATGCGTGCGCTTATGATACAAAAATATCCACCATTTCAAAGCAGGTGGGCGACGAACTGCAGCTGCAGCCACATCCATCTCACGGTTCGAGCAGTGTTACTGCCATAATACCGCCGCCGCCGTTGCAGCTTCACGAAGATGTCAGCGCGCCGCCCATTGTACTCGGCCGCGTGCAAAAGCGATCCAGTAGCTCGACCAATGCTGCCGAGCGTGCCCGTAGCAGCAGCGGTGGACGCAGTGCGTCTAATAGCGGGGCATCAACTGCTGCCCAATCCGGAGTCGATATGCTCTCCAGCGCCTATTTGAATCGAAAGGTGAGTTCGAAATGTAAGTAATCCCATTGTGAACTCTGAACTTTGGATATTCGATAGATTATATACTATGATGTATACATATGTATAAGAAATCGGACCTACGCTATGTAGATATACCATAAACAGATCATAGTTAAAAGACTTGCATACATATGTAGACATATTTATCTAAAAAACGAAAAAAAAAAATAATTATTTAGAGTTTATTAATAATATAATTTCTTTTCATTTATTTACCTTTCGTTTGTTGATTTTTCTAAAATATTTATATATCACCAAAGAAAATATCATACAAGATAAATATAATATAAATCAATCAGACACCAAATTTACAATATATAACACTTAAGGCTCCAATCCATTGACGAATAATTTTGTTCGTGTTCCTAATCAACTTCATATTATACTTCTTAAATGGGTTTTGTAAAAATTTACATATGTGATAGGCAGGAGGAGACCTGACTGACGCCATAAATCGTTTATATTTACCGGTAGAGCCTTTGCTTGAAAACAATTTAACTTGAACACTTCTGGACCAATCGAGCTTGCCACATTTTGATTTCTAGTTTCACTTAGTTAGTCTCTTAAGAAAATAACAACAAACAAACTCTAAGAATCTGCCCAATAAATAATAATTTCCTTAAAAGTTTTTATGTTATTTATAATTTGTTTGGAGTTACTTTTTCCGCAATAAATGTAATCAAGTGCTGTTGAATTTTTGCTAATTAGGTTAGTGATCCTTACAGGTTGATGCATACTTGAGTTTGACGCAGAAACAGCAGCAACATTTCTATAATCAGCAAGAACAGAAGCAACAACAACATGACAACGATCAAAGCAATCCCACTTTACCACCGAAACTCAACAAAAGCCTAACGAATTTAAAAACGGTAACAACCACTGCCACCAGTAGCTGCAGTACCATCAGCAATATTAACAGCACCAACAACAGCACCAGCAACAGCAGCAGCAACAGCAGTAACAGCAGCAGCAGCAGCAGCAGCAGTAGCAACAGTAGCAGTGGCGGCAACAATAATAATGCTGTGGCCACAATATATACCCTAAGCAAGACTACGAATAGCAGCGTGCATCAACGTAAGGAGCAAGCGCCAACATTGACGCTGCCGCCAAATAGCCCCTCGTCCAACTGCGGCGAGAAGTCGAGCGCCAAAATCAATTCGAGCACATTTTATCCGCTGACCAACAATCATGTCACCTACACGTTGCCAAAGCACATTGGTGGCAAGATCTCGCTGAACAGCACCATCAATAGCGTGGTCAGCAAAGTGCCCTCGGTGATCAGCATACCCCCAATTGAGAATAACAACGAGAAGACAACAACGATCAGCAAGAGCACCACACTGCCCAAAATACTGCGCGTGAAACGTGACAGCGAACGAAGCACAGCGTCTACCAGTGCAGCAACAGCAGCATCAGCTGATACAGCTACCAATAGCAAAGCTATTCCCCATTTCCAGATGCCCAATTATCCCCAGCTGGTGGCAAAGATGCAGAGTGGGCGCAGTGGGACGCCTAGCAAACAGCTACCTGTCTGCACTACATCGAAGAACTGCTTGAATCCCAATGAGCATTTTCTGCCCAACGATACCAGCCTGGACGATGATTACCTAAGCGAATGCGAGAACTGCAAAATCGCACAGAGTGCCAAGTACTATCTAGACGCCGATCTGACCAGTGGTGGTGGGGCCGGCGGCCTAACACCCCAAGAAACAATGACACTGCAGCGCAAGTCACTGGAGGAGACCAAAGAGGAGCCACATGACAGCTATTATCGTAGCTCGCACACGCTGCCCAGCAATGCCAAAAAGCATGGGTATACTACAATATAGAAATCACATATATATCGAATAATCTACATCTATGTATATATATTTTATACAGCGTCAGCAAAAACAATAATCGTGAGGCGTGGCAGTTCTCAACAATTCCTGCGGCCAGTTCATCGGATGAGGATGTCAACGAATGAGATATGAGCCATTTTCTTTAAGATGTCACACCCAAACCTAAATGCCAAAATGTGCATCCTAAAGAAAAGCAGGCTTCAACTTCTATATCCAATTCACAACCCAAATGGCATATACTATATATATCTAGATAAAAACCTGATAAAAATTTGAAATATATTTGTAAAAAATTATGTGCTAATTTAATTGTATACTTCTAATAGATGTACTTGCTAATTGCTCAAAAGAATATATTAATATACAAATATATAGATATTTATTTATGTAGCTATGATAACCAATATCAAAATGTAATATTTGCTTATTTCTGCACAATTATATGTACATTTGTAGCTATGTAAGTATTTCGAATTGTATCACAAAAGTGTTGCAAAAAATATTCAAATCGTTAGAGAAAAGCTCAATATTGTTATAGATTATAATATGCTAAGAAAATAATAAGAAAAGATAATTACAACACACAGAAATCAAGTAGAATGACTTTAGGCAAAATGTTGAAATTTTTCGGTCTATATTATAGTCGAACTATTTACATTATAGTATGTATTGCTTGTTTTTTATATGTACATATATATAGAACAAACAAAATATATATATAGAACGAATAGTTACAATCAAATTAAAATAAACTCCAATTTGCCAATGATAACTGTCAATAAATTGTATTATGTATGTACGATAAATATAAAAACATACTCTGCATATGTAAGCTGACCAAATTTGCGAGTTGTTCTCCCAGTTGAAACCCAGTCTCACGCACCGAAATATGGATAAGCATTCATGGATACGAAATACGCTCAAACTAACACCCATTCTAAAAATTTAGGTGTACACTATTTTAGTGAGTTACAGCTGGTATATTAAGTATACGCATGGATATCCAACAGCACTTTAAGGTGTTCAATGTATGTATGTAAAACAAAAAACACAAATAAATACGAAATCTAATTGTATTAGATTAATTTCTTGTTAAGAAAATAATGATGTGTAATTGTTATATGAATGTATGTAAAAAAATTGTATTATGCTAATTGTGTTATACAATTGTATCGAATATTTGTTTGGAATATCTATAATACGATAGACTTATGAAAAATATTCAAAAGAATCTAGCAAAACAACGCAGAAAATCCAGCATTTCTATATTTTAAGCAACACATACATATTCAAATAAATAAAAAAAAAGATAATTATAATTTGGTTAATCAAGAAAAAGTTCCAAGCAACAGCTTAAGCTCATAGAAATTGCTTGGTCTGCTTATTAGAAACATTTTTTTTAAATATAACCAAACTAATTAACTGAAGTGTTTTGGAATTAGCCTATGCAAGTAATTAAGACCATAGAATACTAGCAGCAAACAAAGCTCACATATTCTTTAGATACAGTTTTTAATTTAAACTGTTGCCTCTTTAAAGCACACATTTTGGGGCAATTTGGTTAGTTATTTTGATTATTAACGAGCTTAAATCTCAAAAGTTATGCGGCAGGCACGACTTGAACAGTGAAAACACTTTAGTTACCATTTTGAAACTGTGCATTCCAATAGAAGCATTTTTTAAGTCGATCAAGTAGATATGAATTCTCAAAATGAGTTTTTTTCTTTTTTAAATGTGTTCAACGAAACTAGTGAAACAACTGAAAGAAACTCTGTTATCGAATACCTATAGAGTATTTGTATAAGTACTAAAATAATTAAAATTTACTCAATCTCAATAGTCTTAAATTAAACAATGTTTTCAGCAATTAAATAACAGACAACGTATGTATGTGAATCGCGACTAAGTACGAATTTTTATTAATTAAGCTAATTAATATCGAAATAATTTCAGTAAACCAACACGAAATATAATAAAGAAAATAAAAACAAATACAAATAAACATACCATGCATAGTAGTTACAATTATATTAGTGTGCGCTGGGTAAACGAATCCAGTGCGATACATAAATTTAAAAAATACATTAAAAAATGTTTCAAAATATGTAATTTAACAAGTACTAAACAAAAATCATGTTTCAAAAACGATAATGTGAAAATTGTAATATGCTTAAAACAAATAAATGGATCTATAATGAAAATTTAATTAATGCAGCTAGCTTCCAACGAAAACTATCTAAAAGTTAGGAAATACATTTTTGTGCTCCATCTTAGTCCATTCCCAAATATGTAAACACCCGTATATTGTAGTTTAATTGTAAAAATGCATACTAACTTTTACTTGGTTTTTGTTTTTGTATTTAAATCATAAAAACAATTTTACGATGTATCAGATTTGTTTTGTTTTTATATAATATGTATATGGTATAACCTATTAGTTTCTTGTAATGCTTGGATTTGCTATATATGCATAACATTTCTCGGCAAAAATCGTTTATATACATACAAAATTCAATAATTTAAGGTATGTATGCATCAATTTTCAGTAGTTCTTATTTTTTTTTATTTCGTATTTTGTTTTGTTTGTTTTTGCTATCAACGGACGTGAAGAAGGAAGAGGACGACGACGCGGGATTTATAGATGAAGAGAGGTGTAGCAGAATTAGCAAATCGGCCAAACGATAGAATCATTTGTGATCTCTCACACACACACGCACTTGAAACGCTTAAATTGAATATGAATTCGGAGCGGGTCTGGTTGCTGGTCATATCTGTCGATTTACTTCTTCGTTGGCTGACTATCCAATACGGGCGTAATTGTTTTACCACCGAAGATCTGACCCCAACCAATCAAACTGCAAACAGCATAAATATTTTATTTACATAAATGTTTTTGACTCAGTTTCTATCGGACTTACCGCCAATGGTTTTCTACGCGTCTACTGAGTGCAATCTTCTCGCCCTTCTCCGTGCAAACGGGCGTTGTGAGCACAATCTTGGCCAGATCGCCCTTGGTAGCGGAAATGCGGCCGCCGGTGCTGAGCGATCCAATATTGACCAGCAAAATTTCATTGCGCTGCAGCTTTTCGACACGTGCGCCCTTCTTGTCGCCATCGGTACGCACGCCGAGTAGTCGACGCAAAAGGTAATATGAAATTTCCAGTTCTATATAAATGTCCGGCAAGTTACCAACGGCGCCGAGCACCTGACCGACAAGTCGATCAGCACGGCAGAGCGTGGGATCAATTTTTGTGCCCACACCGATCAGTCCACCGGGCACTGCGTATTGCAACTCATTTTGTTCGGCAAACAGCGAAACGATGCGTGAGAAGATTGGCCGGCAAGTGATATTACCATCGCTGTCCTTGGTGACAACCCCGGGACGCACCTCAATTTCTTGTCCAACCTTGAGCACACCGCTCAATATGGAGCCACCGGCAACGCCGCCCTTGAGATCCTGCACCTCACAGCCAGGTTTGTTGACATCGAACGATCGTATAACGATTAAACGGGGCGGCGCCTTAAAGTCACGCTGCGGCACGGGAATTTTGTTAACAATATACTCGCAGAGCACATCAATGTTGTACTTCAGCTGGGCCGAAATTGGAATAATCGGTGCACCCTCGGCGACGGTGCCCTGCACAAACTTTGTGATCTCTTCATATTGCTCCTTGGCTTGACTTTCCTTAACCAAATCAATTTTATTTTGCAAAATCAAGATTTGTTTCAATTTCATAATTTCAATGGCAGCCAAATGCTCAGAGGTTTGTGGCTGGGGACAAGATTCATTGCCTTCAAGAAAAACGGATGGGTTAATAAATGAAGCAAACGAGTAACCTATAATTTGAACTTACCAGCGATTAGCAGCAGTGCAGCATCCATTACTGCGGCGCCGTTCAACATCGTAGCCATAAGAATGTCGTGACCGGGGCAATCAACAAAGCTAACATGACGCACCAATCTAAAGCGGCCGGAGCAGGCGAGACGCGCGCATGGCATACTGTCATCCTTACTAGATCCATCCGATACGAAACTGGCCGGACGCGGGCACTTGGGATTGTCGCACTTGTAGATTTTTGCGTTGGCATATCCTGCGAACAAAGAATAAATAGTAAAAAGAATTATACGTGAGCAAACCTTCATCTACGAATCGTTAATATTGAATACTAAATATATTTATATCATATAACATTGCGCCGCTGGAATATTTCCCAAGTTTTAGATAAAGTACAATATATTGATTTAAGTGAATCTAAAGTTGTGACTTGTCATTCAGAATTATTAGGTATTCTTTATTATTGTTGATTCTAATAAACAAACAAGTATCTTCTTTAATTATTTTTTTTTAACCTTTAATTTTAATATGATAATTATATAAAATGTATATGATGAGTATTTAATAGCCGTAAAGTGCGTAACATAAAATCTATCTAAACTAAATAAAAAATATATTAATTCTTAATATTAATAATAAAAAGTATTCATAATAGACAAATGGCTTAAAGATTTATTTCCCAAACTTGAAAATATCGCGCATATGCACAATAGATTCACAAATGTGAAAACAACATTAACAATAAATAATTGAAACAGATTAAAGTGTTTTGTCAATTAATTTTAAATGGCATCGCCAATAAACATTGGAATAACTTGGCTGCATATGCTTATTACAAATGTATATATAAATCTATGGTTTGCAATTAAGGTTTAGCAAATGTAAGAATGTGACATCTAGAAGAGGACTTTGCGGCAATTTGGAGCACCACAGCGGCATTCGACGCGCGCAGCCGTCGACAGATTCTCATATGGCACATCCTCATTGTCAGCGCGTATATAATCGAAACTCAGCTCCTCGCCGGCTTTGATATGGCGTAGCGTGAAGAATACTAAGTGGGGTAACGCCATGTTCAAGTGCTCAATCCAGCAGGGGAATACGGCCAAATTGGGATCGCATGAGTGATTAATGAAATGCGAGACATTGCCATAGTTGGCAGCATCAATGGTGAATTCGCTCTCTGCAGATGTATTGTAGTCTAGATCAAACAAATACGTACGTCCCTTATCGTCGTACACCTTGCCACGCTTATTAGCTTCATCGCTGGAGATAATTTCTCCTACATATTCGCAAACAAATTCGCCTTTGCGCAGAGTATTCGGCGTCCGAACACCCCAGCCGCGTCCGTTACTAGTCTTAAAGAGCTCCAGCGGATGCTTACGTCCAAATTGAACTAGGCGATTTGTGCAAGTTTCATCACACTTACAGCGACTATTACATTCAAATATGGCGCTGCCCTGTTTCAGGCGCAAACGTCGAGTCGTACGCTCGTAGGCATACAGTTCCCCAGCAAGACGGGCACAGCAGCGGCTAGTAGCGCAGCATTCGGCTTTGTCATCCTCTTCGTCAACCTTGCAACTGCATCCAAATACTGCCTCCTCTGGTCGTGGTACCGCATCACTCAATATGTTCTTCTGTATATATATGAAATTTGCATCAATGATGTCCAAATCGACATTGTTCTCCACCCTAATGGGCGGCGCTGGTTGCTCGACGCTGTTCATACGCTTTTCAAACTGTTCCAATTCCTTAAGCTGTTTACGACGTGCATAATGACTGCGCTGCAGCTGTAAACGGTGCAGAGCGCGTTGCTTAATGCGCTGCCGTTCACGCTGACTTCGACTGCCAGCGGCACGATACTGCGCCAGCAATATCAAATCCAAATTCAACGGTAACGGCTCGTAATTATCCAAATCTTTTTTTATGTTAATACTGTTTAAGTCAAGTGCTGAAGCCGTAGCTAGTTCTGCCTCTAGTTCGCTTATTATTTGGGTGATGAAGGGTTCATAAAATTGTGTCTGACGTTCGACAAAATCCTCGAGCTGAACGCAGTCGGCTAAATTGTCAAAAGTCTCCCAAGTATTTTCGCTTCTGTCATAGCCTTGCCATTTCACGTAGAAAACAGGTTCAAAGCGCATCACCTCAACATGTTCAATAGACTCCACGACGTATTCGCCTTTTGGTCTCCTTATGGGCTGCCTGTCATTTGCCTTGATTCGCTTCAACGCCGGCGATGATGAGTTAATGTCCTTGAAACTACGGCGTCGCTTTAGTATATTGACTGTTGAATTGTTGATCTGATTTACGGCCACTGGGAATGTATCGTGTTCATCAGAGCCGAGCACGCTGCCATATCCGCTACTATGGCTGGGACTGATTGAGCTTTGGCTGATGCTTCGCCTGGTTCGAATGCAATTTGTAAATATATTTTCCTTCTGGCTGCTTTTGGAGCGTTGTTGGCGTCGTTTGGCAAGATTCAGCAATTGGCGTTGCTTTAGATCATATGCATCGCGCTGCTGTTTGGATTTCAAAAGTTTTTGGATTTTCATTTCGCTTAAGCGTTCTGCAAATGACAATTTGTTTTGAATTTTTTTTTCAACGCGCGTCGTTGGGCAAACGAAAAACGAAGAAAAAAGAAGAAAAAGATGGACTGAATTAATTACAATTGCTGGATTAATCGAAAACAATGAAATGAAATTTTGCAAAGCTCTAAGAAACTAACAAAATGTTGATAAATTTAAAATTTATACCAAGTACAAGGAAAAAATTAATAGCGAAAAATTTATTTTTATTTTTTAACCAATAGTGATTATTAATCCAAAGCTAATCCGAACTACAAAGGCGACGACACAGTACGTGTGTTGTATTTATTTGTTGTTGGGAGACTAATCCAGCAATTCGAGTCGTATATCAAATATCATATCTATCAATCATTTACAGAACGCTCAGAACATCGATCCAAAGATACTTAAAACTAAAAATTATACGCGATATGTGTGATAGAAAAATAGTATGAATAGAAGCCAAAAAGAAAATAGAACTTAGAATATAAAAAAAGTTTGGTTTTCTGTATTTCCAAGTTTCATATTTTGTAGCCCAATAATTAATATGCATTATCTATCTATTTATGTAAATTTTATATTAATAGATTAATTTGCAATTTAGAATCCAAATATATATATATATATATATATATATATATATATATATATATATAGAGCTATATATATATGTCTTATATACAATATAAAATATTTTAACGTTTCACAATTCTCAATTTTCTTTTTGGAAATGCATAATGGAATAAAATTGAATAATTTGTGCGCGTTGTGCCGTCGTCAACATTTAGTTGGGTTTATATTTAGTAATTTAGTCAATAGAGCAAGGAAAAATTCAAATTGATCAATCATAAAATGGAATAGTCTTTGCCTAATACGAAAAGCCTAATGTTAAACTTACAAATTCGCAATAAAAATTAATCTAAACTGAAATGACACGTATAAGGGATTTACATTTTATACGTGATGTATAAAAATGAATTAATTTATATTTATTAACTGTTTAGTTTGCGCTTTTTTAATCGATATATAAGTATCATTCCAGCATAATTTTTCTAGCGAATGGAAAATAGGCCAATGATCTATCACTTACCGAGCTTTATTGTAATATTTCGTTCCAATTCATTTTTAAAGCGCACAGTCTGCACGCCGGAGATAGCTTTGACAACCGTGGATTTGCCGTGCGCTACATGGCCGATTGTGCCAATGTTGATAGTAGCCTGGCGAGAAATTACCTCTGGAGACAGTGGTGTTAAATTGCTTATTTCCTGTAAATATAAAGGAAATAGTCAATTTTTGTAAATATTACAGCAGCTATTTAACTTTCACAACACGCCCTAAGCCGCCTTACAAACAACTACACACATACACATGCGTACACACAAATATATACATTCGCATTTCTGTGGCATGAGTGTGCGTACAAAAAGCCGTACATTTTGAGGTTAGAATCAACCGTATATTGCATCAGATATTGTAGCAACAGTTGAGCCGCACATCTCAATTACATTTAATTAAGTTTAAGCCAAACATATTGAAAACATATGCCAAAGAACTCGATTGGCGAAAACCCCCACCAATGCTGGGCTAAGCGTAGCAGGCAACGCCACGTGCTGCATTCTTTTGAGGTCGATTTCACAGCTATACATCGCAACAGCGGTTTATGTTAAAATATTATTATACTGGCTGCGTTTGATAAGCAGCATTTTTAATTAGCCTAAACATTAATGTATACACTGTATCATATAGAAATGGTCGCGGTCCCCTGTTGTTTTTAGATGCAGCGTCTAAACGAACGGATGCGTACATTCGAGTCATCGAACTAGAGGCTGATATTTTCGGCGTGTATTCGTGTGCACTCACCAAATTGCTAAGGTCCTGCTTTTGCAAATTTGTGTTCACGTTGACTTGAGCTTCAGCCGTGGCCATGTTTTTATTATTTTTAAAAACGATTTCTATATAAAATTAAAAATGAATGGGCCAGCTCGTTTACACCTCGACATTAAATATTGTCCGCGCGTGTTGTAAAGGACCGAAAATGCCTTGTAATCTGTTAAGTGTTGCTAAACTCCAGATAGTATAATAGGTATTATGAGCTGGAACTAGATCCATTTTTAATTTTTTTTAAATCATTTGTAATTCTACATCTACATCTATTAATAACATTGAAATTTCGACATTAATTGATACGTACAAAATGTTTTAAGCTTAGCAATAAGTGTAGTTAAATATGTGTAGTTTAAATATATCGATTCCAGCTTGCGAAATAATCAATGTGCAACCATGTTAGTCCGCATATTTACGATTAAAATATCCGGCCACACTTAGAGCAGAATTTGCAAACCGAGAAGACGGCGCGCATTATACGTCTATTAAATCGGCTTCTGCTCAACTGTACTAGATAAATTAATTGCTTTTTGCAATAATATCGTCAATAAAACTTTTTATCTCCACTTTATCGGTCCACTTAAATCAAAGCCAATAGTAATATGTCGAGCGTGCCAAAGCGACAGAAGTTGGATGCTGTCGTCGATGGAAATACATCTACCGGTGCCAACGAGGAGGAGTCGGAGGCGCTGGAACAAATCGATGCCTGTCAAAACGAAATTGACGCACTTAATGAGAAAGCCAGTGAGGAAATACTAAAAGTAGAGCAAAAATATAACAAACTTCGGAAGCCATGCTACGAAAAACGGAGTGAACTTGTCAAGCGGATCCCTAACTTTTGGGTGACTTCTGTAAGTATATGCTAGTGCTGGTAGCAGTGTGACGAATTTTTATCTACTGCCATGATTTGCATGTTTAGCATGAGCAAATGTTAATTACACTATAAAGCCCCTTCTTCTTTAGTTCTAATGCGTGAATAGCATTTCAAAGACAAAAAGACAACATTAATTGATTTTGTGTCTCTACTACATGTGCAAGAAAAATTTCTCTATTCGAGGAACTTTTTTCGTTTGTTCTTTTTCATCTTGGTCTTCTATACTTGCCGCCGCCACCGGTCGCACCGCTCTTTTTTTGCCTGTGTATGCGTGTACATGTGAGTGCCAATGTATCGATAAAAGTCTGCAATGAAGCCGCAAATTTCTTACCCTGTGCGTTAAATTAATCGTTTAGTGCTCTCCAAACAAGTTAATTTAAATATATAAAAGTTTTTACACATAATGGTAAAAATTTTATGATTCAAGTTTATGTATATCACTTAAATTACATTTGTTATTTATTTAGTACGTTGACTTCTTTCGAATGGCCAACAAAATACTCATTTTAGTTTCAATTTGTTTAGTTCATCAACCACCCGCAAGTATCTGGCATTCTTGATGAGGAAGAAGAGGAATGTCTGCATTCGTTAAACAAACTGGAGGTTGAGGAATTCGAAGACATAAAATCAGGATACCGCATAAATTTCCACTTTGATGAAAATGCATATTTCGAAAACAAAATTCTGACCAAAGAGTTTCATTTGAATTCAGCGGGTTTGTGGTTTTGAAAATATGATTTTTATTCATATATTAATGTAATCTATTTTTATTATTTCAGCTGCCTCCGAAAATGGTGATTGGCCCGCATCCACTAGCACGCCCATTCAATGGAAGGAAGGAAAGAATTTACTTAAACAGTTGCTAACAAAACCTTATGGCAATAAGAAGAAACGAAATTCCGATTACAAGACCTTCTTCGATTGGTTTTCGGATAATGCTGACCCCGTCAACGACGAAATTGCTGAACTGATAAAGGATGATCTTTGGCCCAATCCACTACAGTATTATCTCGTACCTGATATTGAGGTGGAGCCCGAGGATGAGGATGAAAATGAAGACAACGAAGAAGAAGCATTCGATGATGAAGATGGAGAAGATGAGGGTGATGAAGATCTTGAGGATGAAGGTGAGTTGCCACTGATTGACATTTTTGAAAATGTATCTATCTTATTTTTATTATTTCAGATGACAAGTAAATTCTTCAATCAATATTATAAACGCAATTTGATTTTTCCCAATTGATTTCCTAATGTGCTAACCAATTATTACTATTATTTTATATATGGTTATGTCGGAACGGGGGTATAATGGCGTAAAAATTATTTATAATGTTGCGTAAGCATTGCAAATACCATTTTAGGCAGTTATACACTTATTTCTTAAGTAAAATGAATACGTATTTCCGAAAAACCCATCTACAAAACAGCAGTTTTTTAAAATACAAATAAAGACGTGAATCTAAAATCGATTGCATTTTTTGTGTTTTATAAGATTCGGTAATGATTGTGTTATCGTTATCGGCATAAATAGTTATCATGGCAGTCATGTTATAGAAGAGATCCCCTGGCAACTCTAAGATTTCCCAGTCTAATCAACCCTGTACGCAGCTGCGAGTTTTAGGTGAAAAAGTCCGCAAGGAATAAGCAATGGCCTCTATTAACAAATTAGCACTTTTGGTAGGTTTTATCTCATAAAATATAAAATCTACTTAATATCATGAGCTGCGACAGAAAAATCTTTGGTGATTGTACTGAATGTCAGTAATGGTATAAAAGTAAAAACAATTATCTAATGCTGATTTCTTGGTTATGTAATTGGTAATTTTAACCAAATACCAAAGTTGATTCCGATTTTGTAAGCTGATTAATACTATTTGGACATGGATTCTTGCAGAGCCGCACACTCAGCTCAGCTGCTGCTCAGCAGGTGGTAAAGCCTCCAATCCAATTGTTCGGATTGGAGGGCCGTTATGCCACCGCTCTGTATTCGGCGGCCACCAAATTGAACCAATTGGATCAGGTGGAAAAGGATCTGACCGCACTACAGTCGACCATTAAAGCCGACAAGAAGCTGCGTGAGCAAGTAACCAGCCCCATCATCAATAAGAAGGTAATGGCCACTGCTCTGAAAGATGCTTCCGCTAAGCTGAACTTTGCGCCAGCCACAGCCAATTTGTTGGGTCTCTTGGCTGATAATGGACGATTGAAGAAGCTGGAAACAGTTATCAACGCCTTTAAGACTATCATGGCCGCTCACCGTGGTGAGGTGGTTTGCGAAGTTGTCTCCGCCAAGCCCCTAGATGCCGGACAAAACAAGCAATTGGAGGGAGCCCTCAAGGTAAAATTGCATTACTTGATATACAGTATAATTGAATTGCTTGTTTTGTTTACAGTCCTTCCTGAAGCCCAACCAGTCGCTGAAGATCACCTCTCGTGTGGATCCCAGCATTATTGGTGGATTAATCGTTTCCATTGGCGACAAATATGTCGATATGAGCATTGCCACCAAAGTGAAACTCTACACAGATGTCATTCAGACTGCTGCTTAAGCTTAAGGATTCACTGTTTGGCGTTTAATAGCGAATAAACCTCTTGGGGATAACTTGAAACATTTCCAGTTATTGTTAGACATGTATATTTATTAATTAGTTCATTACAATCGAAAACTATTATGGATTCTGTATAGGGTAAGACTCTAAGACCCGTCACTCTGACGATTCCGACTGCATGTTATTATTTGTTACATGCTATAAAGTTTTCAGTTGAACATGGACCTTGATGTTCACAGTAGTTGGCTGACTCGTTTTCACGTAAGCGGCCAAAATTGGCATATAAGTCGTTTATTTTGTGATGTAACGCCAAACACCATTCGTTTTGGCGACCTATCATGGTCTCTAGCTCTGAGATGCGCTGTTGTTGCTGTTTGATTATTCCGTCCATCTGGAGGCTCATTTGGCATTGACACTCCACACTGGTGCATTGTTCAGCGTTCTGTATCTGTAGCTTTGAAAAACATTCCCCGCACTTGCATGGATGATCCTGACTACGGCTCAGTAGTAGAACATCCGTACAATTGCGCAGGCTATCAATTTCTTCGCATTCTTGACTGCTTTTCTCCATGTTGTTCAAAAATTCACCATTTTGGATGGGCGTGGACACCAAAGACATTTCGGTCTCTTCAATGTCAAGCAAGGGGCGACCACAATCCTTATACTTAGATTCACACACAAATATTTCTTCGTCCAAGCTATCGTCGTGCTGGCCGTTGTCTTCTGCAATGGATTGGTTGGAAAAAGGTGACTGCGTAGCACCTGACAGGAGCAACACCTGTAGTGAAGGTCGATCCAATGGCGGATTTATATTGCGGTTCTCCTGCTTGAAATTATCCTTAATGAGTGACGCCTCTTTCTGGGTGCGTTCCACGAATTCCGGTATATGCTCAATACAGACACAACAGTATTGATCAATACTCTCCACAGAGGTAGCGAGGTCGCCCATACTTTGCTGCCATATCTGAGCTTCTTTTATATTTTTGGGATAATGATAGGCGGAATCGATGGCATCATTGGCAAATTCCTTGCCACAGACGACACAGTGACGGCTCATTGACAATTTTAACTCCAATTTTTTTTTAAATATTAATTTTAAATATTTTGTGTATTAATTTTCTTATTTTTTTTTTTTTTTTTTGTTGTTGCTAAACTTCATTATAGCTATGTGATATATTCGTATTGTTTGAATTATTTTGAATATGTGATGATCGATCATCGGCTGACGAGAAGTAGTTATTTGTTGCCCCGCCTTTAATATTTTGTCTTATAGTTGGCCATTGATTGAAGAACTCGTACTCTTGGTGGCACTTGCTGAAAATGCGGCCAACTAAATTGTGTGGTTCCCGCATTGACTCGCTCCTTTTCGAATTTTGTGTTGGCCTGCAATTCATTGAGTTTGGCCTGTATAGATTTTTGAAGCTGCTGCTGCTGGCTCAACAGTAATTCGAGCTCATCCAACTGGGTTACCCCCTTTTTGCCAGTTGGATGTGATTCCCGTTTTTCTGGATGTTGGGCTTGATTTGTTACGTCTGATTTTACTGTTGAGCCTCCGCTTGCAGCTGCCTCAGCACACGGACATTTTTTCTCTGGAACTGTACCCAGCAGTAGCACGTCCGTTGATTCTGCACTACCATTTTCATCGTTTTCTGCAGGCTGACGGCAAACTGAATAATTCGGCTCATCGAAGTCGGGAAAGAAGGCTCTCTCGCGAGTCATGTCCGATTCGAGTACACGGATTTGCGAAATATCAGAGGACTCTTTGCGTAGACTCTTATTATTGTAATACGTGGGTACCATGGAGCCACTCATGATTAAAACATTGACCGGAGGTCGACGTCCAGTTTCCATAAAAGAACACGGCCTTCTTATTGAATTTCCCATATCTGATTTCCTCGAAATCACTTGGCTCGAACTTCCACATTTCTGATCGATGGAGTGACGATTGCATTTACAAGGCTTCCCGAATGACGTTGGTTTGTTTAAGATTTGGATCCAACTTTTCCTCTGCCCAAAACAAGTTTTCTGCTCTTGTTGATGTTGATACACCTGCTTATTAGATTGCTTTAATGGATAGCCACTAGGATTTGCATTTAAGTTGAGCTGCGATTTTCTACACGATTTAAAAGTACAGCTCCCTCGTTGTTTATTCCTTGTCGTTGCCTCAATGAGCGACGCAGCTTTTGAACTAGGACATCTAGACCTATCTGACTCTGATTTAGATGCCTTCATGCTTGGGGACCTATTTGATTGCGTTCGATATTTATTTGAATTTCTTTGCGCCAATTGGTTCTTAGACCGAAAGTTCAAGTCGCTCCCAGAAGTCGATCTTATGCCCACTTGTTCGTAAAGCTGGCCGTTCTGTTGCACACTATCATAGCTTTGTGACTTACAGGAGTGGGGTGATTCTGTGTTGTCCAATTGATCTTTAAAGTAACAAACCGCATTGCCTTGGGTAAAACTCACAGCACGTTCCTCACGATTAAAATTTTCTATCACAGTCCTTTCCTTCTGATTGACATGTTTGTTACAAACACAACAGCTACGCATTAAGATATCCACGGGCACGAAGGTGGCAAGCATATTTTGCCATTTGAGCGCTTGCTCCATATTATGTGGATAGGTAAATGTAGATGCTGGCGCTTGGCCACAAATTATACAACGACGTTCCATTTCAAGGCGCAAAAGACAAAATTTTTAATGGGCGGGTGGCAAGAAATTTAATTTTGATTTTAATGTCGTTGATCACTTGATTATCAAATAATTAAAAAAAATTATGGTAACGTATTATATATAATGATAAGAAAGTATTCTTATAAATAATAATAACGTTATTAAGTAATTACATTTGAATTTACTTTAATTAATTTATTATTTTATATACAAACGAATTTGAAATACAATTCCCTAGATCCGCTATTATTTAAATTTTACAAGTCTGCCAACTTGCTAAAATGTTGATTTAAAACAGAACACACCAGAAACATAAGCAAAACTGCTTAAAGTGCGAGTTGAAAAATTATCGATAATTAAAAAAAATCAGCATCAGCGATATTATTGTAGAACAATAACATTCGTCATCGTACCGTTCAGTTGCGTAGTCCGTTGAGCGTCCGTGTAAGCGGTTGGTTACTTTATTTTAAAAACTCGCGACGCATTGGCAACGAACTCATGTTCCCACTGAGTCGTTCCAATTTTAGTTTATTTGTTTGCTGATGACTAAAGCTAAAGACAGAAAATGAGTTTAACAGATGCAAATAACGCCAACTGGCAAGCCGACGATCGTGGAGATATGGAAAAGGTTTTAGCTATGCTAGTATTAGGACTCGGCAGCCTTTTATCTGGCATGCTGCCAGCTATAATATCAGAACGTAATCGCCTACGATTTCCATTGACAACGTCACTGCTCCTATGCTTTGGTGCAGGTATTCTACTCGCTACAGCTTTGGTGCATATTTTGCCAGAGGTAAACTTAACTGTACTGAATGCAATTTGATAACTGTTTCTATATACATACACACATATGTGGCTCTATATGTGTATACTTTTTTTTAGGTACGCGAGCAAATGAACTCGAAATTCGCGGAAGTTGCGATGTGTGGTGGCTTCTTCATAATCTATTTCATAGACGAGTTCATACACTATTTCTTTGGCGAGGCCATTCAGCATACACATGCAGCGACTCCAGGAGCTAGTGCTCCAAGCTCCAACAATGCCTATGGAGCTATTAATGAACGATCGCCATTAATAAGCGCTAATACAACGCACCATCACCATCACCATCACCATCACAGTGAAAAGTAAAATAAGTGTATTTTTATTAGATCTATTGATTAAATATATTGAATGTATTTGCTTACAGCGGCCATAATCATGATTATCGCGATCATATGTATGACCCTGTTTCTGGATGTGACGATGCTATCGTTGAGGATGCAAATGCTCGAATTTGTCATACCAGTCACACGGAACCATGTGCACAATCGATGACCGGGACATTGGGACTCTTTGTGGCGCTCTCTTTGCACTCAGCTATCGAGGGATTGGCTATTGGTGTACAAAACTCGGCCACCAAGGTATGATAGGGGTTGCCTTGACATAATTTAGTTTTTGTTACCAGTGAGATAATCATGGGATTGCTGACTAAATATTTATTTTGATAAGCAAACTACATAGTTGTAAACATTTCGTACTTCGTCTATTCTCTCTTATTCTAGGTGCTCTTTCTGCTAGGCGCCGTTGCGTGTCACAAATTTGTGATGGGTTTCTGTCTGGGTCTTGAATTTCGCTCAAACCCACGCGCAAGCATTCGCTCACAATTCATTGGCATCTTGGTGTTTGCTTTGGGTGCCGTGTGCGGCATCGGTCTGGGTATGCTTATCGTTGACATACCCTCCTCCTGGTCGAAAACTGCACTGCCCATAATACAGGCATTGGCTGGAGGCACACTCTTTTATGTTACAGTATGTGAGGTGATTCCGCGAGAGAAGGCTCGCTGGCATTCGAATTCGAATCGCCGATGGGCGGGATTTGCGCAATTCGCGACAGTCGCTGCGGGCTTTGCGACAATGTGCATAATTAATTATTATCTCGCTGGTACGTCATAAAAAAATAATCAGTTTTAATTTTTACGCATTAAATATTAATTTTTATTTCTATTCCAGACTGAGAATCTCAATAGGCGATGCCCTGCTGTTCTTAATTTGTTTTTGAATCTGAATTTTATCATGTTTTCTCAATGTTTATGTATTCTTAGAGTCCCAGCCAATCTAAATGTTTTGTACAGAATAAGTGTGCGATTTTATATATGTAAGTTAACTTTTTCTTGAGTCTGTGATTTTTGCGTGGCTGAAAACAAATAAAAGACAATTTTTCTTTATATCTACATTTATATATTTTGTTGCATTCTCCAAAGTATCTATATTTTTTGTTAACCTTAAATGTAGTTGTAAATCAAAAAACGGTTTCAAATGTTTTTTTTTGTTTTTGATTTATATTACTAGATATATATGTATATCAATCATAAAACATCTTGCTAACCGATCTTTTGTGATTGCAGACATTTGCTTTGCTTTTACAATTTTGTTATAAACCAATCAACACATATTTAACTACATATTTATATATGTTATATTTTCGATTTATATATATATATATATATATATATATATACATATATATATATAGACGATTATATAGACATATAAATATATTTATATATGTATGTGTGTATAATTGAAGTTGAATTGTTGGTGGTAAAACACAGAAAAAACTTCGAAAAAAACCCTGCCACTCAATTGATTTTTTTCTCAAATACGCGAATCGGGAAGTTTATGTTTCATTATGCGTCATATGCGTAAAATATACTATATACTTTGTATTTAAATATATATAGTTGCGGGAATCCGGTACAATTACAAATATGTTTCAAATATAAGTATCATTGAAACACTTTTTAATTTACAATCGAAACCAAACTTTTTTTTGCCATATCTGTTCATTGACATCATATATATTTATATATATATATATAGTCCTATTTACCACAATTTCCATGCTGAATCCTTTTAATTTAGGAGTTCGTATTGTAGCACTGGCATTTGAAATTAAACTTAAAACATAAATAAATCTAATAATTAGAGTTGCTCTTTCGCCGCAGCAGTAACCCCATTCTCATCTTCATTATCATCATCATCGTCGTCGACCCACTCATTCATGAGACTCTTCAATTTCTCTTGTGTACCTTCTGTCAGTGCGTCTGTTTTACCTTCGACTGCAACTGCATCGCTGGTGTTTGGTTTCTCTTCGGTTGCACTAGAAGTTTCTTCTGCTGTTTTAGTTTCTTCAGCTTTTTTCTCGTTGTTATTTTCTATTGACTCCTCTACAGCCACAACAGCTTTGGTCGCATCATCCTGCAACGTCTCTGATCCATCTACCTCTGGTAACTGAGTGGGCGACGCTATTGGTTCTCCACCAGTCTCTGCATCCGGATCCTCATCGGTTTGGGCATTAGGTGCTTCTGCTTCAGCAATTAATTCATCAATCAACACTTTCCGAATATTTTCTGTTTCCAAATTGACATCGTCGATACCAGTGGCGGCGCTCGCATCAGCAGAGTTGTCTGCATTACTTTCATTATTAATGTCATCTGTTTCGGGTTCAATGTCGGCGTCGATTGTGGTTGGCGCATCCTCCTTAATGAATTCCTCCTCAGGCTCAATTTCTTTTTTGACTTCGTCTTCATCTTTAATAGACTTCGGCAAATCATCGGCGGCTGCTTTTACCACTGCTTCTGGCTGTTTTTGACTTATTTCAGTTGTGCTGCTAGAGGTGGTATCTGTAGACGTCTCCTTGGCAATGGCCTCTGTCTCTTCGACATCACCCTTATGCAAGCTTTCCAGCGCCAAGTCAATATCATCTTCCGGCTCTGGTTCTTCTTCAGTTACTTCTTCGGATGCCTCAGCAACTGTTGATGTCGTCTGCTGATTATCAGTGTTATTTTCTGTCTGTGCAATAGAAGCAAGCTCTGTGGTCGCGGGCTTGTCATCTATGTCGTCTTCATCCTCATTCTCATCCTCGGTCCATTCACCCGTCAACTCTTTAAGCTTTTCACTTATGTCGTCGCGGCCCTTTTCTGCCTTTGGCTATTGTAAAAATTGATTAGAACTAATTTTTAATATTATGACATCACTTACTTCTTTGCTGTTCTGTTCTGCTTCCAAATCGTGTTTTGAAATCAAGTTCTCGGCCCATTCTAGATTATCAATGGATTCCTTGCTCTCATCAGCTACTTCGCTCTTTTTACTGCTACTCTCTACGGATCCGGTAGCTGCTAGTTCACTATAAATTTGACTGTCATCATATTCCTCTTCTGTGCCTGTTAAGGATTTAGCATCGCCTTCCTGCTTTGCATCCACTTCTGGCTCACTGAGCACCATGACAACACCCCCGCTGGGTGCGCCTGCTTGTTGTTGATTCAGCTGTGACAATATCTCTTTGCGTTGTTCCTCAGTCAGCTCAACCTCATTGCCATCTGCGCCGACAAATTTGACTTCCTGCTCGGAGGTTGGCGAATGCATTAGTTGCTCCTCCTCTGTATCCACTTCTGTTACGGCTCCCTCATCGGGCTCTTCGTGGGTTTGTTGCTGTACAATGGCACTGGTTGCTGGCAAGCTGATGTCAGATAAAATGCGCACCTTTTGCCCCTGCATTGGTTCCTCTTCAACTTCTTCCTCCTCCTGCTCTTCATCCTCCAACTGTTCGTCTTCGTCCTGCGAACCCAGATACTCTTCGTCGGTTTCATCAATGATACCATCCTCCAGTGCCTGTGCCTTGTGATAGTTTTTCATATGCCTATACAACTGCAGTTCCTGGGCAAACACTTTGCTACAATAAATGCACTGTTGCTTATTATCATCCGTGTGCGCCTCGTTGATGTGCTGCTCCAGCTCACTCTTGGTCAAATAAGTTTGGTTGCACAGGGCGCACTCCGCAAAGTTGTAGAGTAGCGATTTGATCTGATGCTCTGTGTACATATGGAAATGCAATTCCCGATTATTCCCCGATCGCCAACCACAATGTTCACATAGCGCCGGATCTATTGTCTCCTTATGAGTGTTGATCAAATGGCGACGGAAACCACGATACGATGGAATGCTTATTGGCCGTCCATTAACGCCGCAACGCAGACACAGCCACGGACCTGAAACAACAAAAAAAAAAATTTATGAATATAAATATTTTTATTTTTATTTGATAATTATCTGTAAATGGAAACAATTATGCATATTGGTTTCTTTTATTGTTTAAAAAAAAAAATTAGAAAAATAATATGCAAACTTCTGATATATTCGGTTCTCACCTGTGGTGTTCTCAGCGCCAAGTGCAATTAACGAATGCATTGTCTTACTGTCTATGCGTCGCTTTTGCCCCGTCGAGCCAGTACTGGTTGTCGTAGATGTTGCCGTTGCCGAAGCTATTGGCTGTGGTGTTGAGTCGACTGCTGTTGTCTGGGCTGTCGTCAGTTTCTGCGTCGATTTTTGCGGCTGGGTGGTTATCATAGGTTTGTCTGGCTTGAACGATACATGCAGCTTCTTGTGTGGCGATGTGGGGCCGGATGGGGAACCCACTGTTGCCGGTGAGGTTCGTTTGACAGATGTAGTTGTTTTATCAACCGGGCTGTTGGGCATTATTTTTAGTTTTATATTCTTGTGACCCTTTACGATGTGCGGATATTGGCGGAGCACCTCAGCTATTATTTTAGTATGATTCAGCTTGGTGTTAGATGAATCTTTTACAATAATTGTGGGCGTTTGGCTAGGGGAATCCTGCTTTAGAATGATAGTTGTTGTGCCATGCTCCATCTGCGTTTGTGTTCCTCCGGATTGTTGTTGGGTTTGCTGTTGTTGCTTCGAAGTCGATGGCTGTGGAGGCATATCATCATCATCATCGTCTCCTGTGTGCACATCATCGTATAACATCATGTTATCATATTCTGGATCGCCATGGTCACCATACTCGGCGGCAATTTGTTTGCGCATGCGCTGTTGCTCAGCAAATTCTTTCACCTCCTCCAAACTGGGTTTCTTTGACGGCGGTGACAGTAAGCTCGTTTGTGCCGGTCTCTTATTGTTGTTGTAACCTTTGCGTAGCTGTTCAAACGGCGAAGTGGGCTCCTGTTTGACATATGTGCTTGTGGATGTCGTTTCCCCATATTGAGTGCGATTACTAATGCCGCCGGAGCGCAAGATTGCGGGTGTATTCACACTACGAGGTTGTTGAACATTCGTGCGTCCAGTGTTACTGTTGCCGGGACTGGCACCAATGCGATTTGGTGGTGTTGATATGGACACACGTTGCTGGGCGGCCGTGGCATTGCTGCTGGGTACCATAGGACGACGTCGGATCCCCTTTGGACTGGGTGGCTATTGATATCAAAGAAACGATTAGTTCACAATATTGAGTGATTTATAATTGAAATAATAAAAAATCTCACTCTTTGTTGCCGGTTCACATTTTCCATGGTACGTCGATGTGCCTCTAGTAGCTTCAACAACACGGTCATATTCATTTCTTTGGCGGTGCGCAACAGTTTGCCATACATTTTAAGCTCAAACTCAAGTGTGCCCGTGTACATGAAATTGACAATGGGCACCACAACATCAGCTTGAAATTCGGACGGCATTATAAGTGCGTCGTCAATTATGTCGCATGTCTGTTCCAGCACATTAAAATAATCGGTGCAAGCGCTTAAAACCAGACGATGCACTTTTAACTGTGAATTGTCGCGAAATTGTAGAGTTAAATCGCAATAATCCGTCTTATTGAAGAAATTTTGGAGCTTCTGCAGAAAGAAGACGCCCCAATTGTCCACTTTTACAGACTTCACTTCACCCATTTTGCTGGAAAATTTGTTTTCTCTTTTAAATGCTTTATTTTTTAAAACGCGGCCTCCCCGTCGCGATGTCTTCAGTTGTAGTTGTTTGGATTTTCTAGCGTGCGGCTGGCGCAACTGTACTCCGGTGGGGGCAGGAAAATTGAATATTGAACACGATTGCAGGCGTAGTTACATGGAATGCAAAAATTATAAAGTAAATTTTAATTAATCTACTGAATAATTATTTTAGAGATTTTTCAGCACTACTAAAACGAGCATCACGGGCATCGATTGATTTTCAACAAACATATAACTGTCCGTGGCGCGGCAATGCAGCTCCGATATGTTTTGTATGTGTATGTGTATGTTTAAATGCTAGAGATGAGTGCGTGTTAATTTAACACGGATATGAAAATCAACTAAGTTCACTTTAAATATCTTTTAATCAACTGTTACAATAATACACTTTTTTTTTTTCAAATAAGTGACACAAAGAATCAGAAATATTCCGTATAAATATTCAATTTATTACATAGAATTAGTATGAACATGTTCGGAAGTATTTGCCTACGGTAATCACGCTTTCAACACTAGTATATATGCCACATATATATGATTGAATATGTATGTGAAATGCAATGCGCATCGCCTCTTTGCCCAATTTCAACACAAATGGTTTAGTTTAATACACACAGATTATAAGTTCTTTTAATGTGCTTAAATGTTAGCGTAAAGAAAATTGGCGCTATATTGGGATTATTTTTCACACACAAAACGTTTATTTGCAGACACAATCGTTATCGCTAGGTATACATACATATGTATACATTTATGATATAAATTGTCCTGTGAACTCATAAGTACAAGTTTCTCGTGAACATTTTAATGATTTAAAAAGATTATTTATGCATTAACATACATTTATTTTTATTGCACACTTATTTTACCGGACAAATTTTTAATTTTTCCCGTGAAACAAAAAAGATGGCGTCAGAGTGACCTTATTAAAAATCCGCATTTTTCATCACGCAACCGCCACATTAACGATAATATTCTGCAAGTCGATTAAAACAGGTTGGTGATCAAAGAATATAATAACGCAAAGTGAAACGTTGTTAATTCTTTACTTATAATATACACACATTTAAGGATTATAAAATTTACGTTGTCTATATTGTAATGAACACATACATTTAATTATTTAAAAATATAACTAGGCGCCAACCTGCACCATGCGGGCAATTTATCGAAATCGATTACAATTGGATGCTGACAAGAAAAAAGTATAAATAATATTTATTCATATTAATTGAAACTAAGCAAAATGAGTGCCCGACATAAGGGCAAGTCTAAGCGTGGCGGAAGCTCATATCGCAACGTCAGGTCAAATCACAATTGTGAAAGGAGCTTTGCCCAACAAGCCAATGAACTATCCAACTCCAATGCCACTGACAGCTCCGATTCCGAGTCAGATTCATCAAGAGAGAACATAGATGGACTTGGACACCCGCCAGAATTCACCGTATCCATGTGGGACCTCAATCACTGTGATCCGAAAAAGTGCTCGGGCAGAAAATTAGCTCGTCTTGGACTTATTTCCAATTTGCGATTGGGTCAAAAGTTTCCTGGGCTCGTCCTCTCGCCTGTCGGTGAACTATGTGTTAGTCCACAAGATCGTGAAATCGTCGCTACTTCTGGAGTCGCAGTCATCGATTGTTCCTGGGCAAAACTAAGTGAGACACCCTTCAACAGAATGCGAAGTCCCCATCCCCGGCTATTACCATTTTTGGTCGCTGCAAATCCAATCAATTATGGAAAGCCCTGCAAGTTGAGCTGTGTGGAAGCGATAGCAGCTACACTCTATATATGCGGCTTCATTGAAGAATCGCGATGGTTTTTGGGCAAATTCTCCTGGGGTCATGCATTTCTTGATCTAAATGAAAAGCTCCTTAATGCATATGCAGCGTGCAAAAGCAGCGACGAAATATTAAAAGTACAAAACGAATACCTAGAAGCGGAGCAAAAGGAGCGCAATAAGCCGAGAGATTTAAAGGAGTTCTATCCCACGAGCAGTAGCAGCAGTAGCGAAAGCGCAGACGAAAATGCTGAACCATAATAGATAAAATAAAAGTAAATATTATTTTTACAATAGGCCGAAGACGATTTATTTGTTTATACAAATTCCAAATGGATGATTTCCTTGGTATATTACAATCCAGTTGTGAGAAGCAACACTCAAATTAAAATCGGGAACAAATTAAAGAGAGTTGCCTGACCTCCATCTACTGAGCATTACGCACATATTCCGGATCAACATTAATAAAGTTGGTCATACTAAAATACATGGCGCTATTCTTTACCAGAAATTTGAGAAAATCATGCAAATGTGCCAACAAGGTTTGCATGGCTGGTTGGTCCAACGCTGAGTAGCTCAACATTGAGCCAAGCCGCACAAACAGGCGTAGCAAATGAAAGGAGCCATACAGCTCGGACAACGGCGTATCAGGATTCTTTTGCATAATGTCTGCATACTGAGTGCGCTCAAACTTGTATAGCAGTTGGGAGCCAAGCATCACATTGAAATATTCGATAATGCCATCGAGCACATCGTTAATGGCCACCTCTTTACTGGCACTGGTCGATTTCACCGACTTCTTGTGGGCCAAATACTGTTCTGTTATCTGCTGTACCGTCACCTTGGCCGGTAGCTCCAATAGCTTGTGCTCACGCACTATCGCATACCAGTCATCTGTCAGATAGTGCTTTAGCTCATCGGGTATCTTTATTTTAACCTCTAGCTTTGCCGTGTAGGTTTCCTCGCTCTCCACGCAAGGAGCATCAGTTATTGCTGTTGTCGATGTGGCTGCTGTTGGTGTCGTTGTAGTGGCTGTTGCTGAAGCTACTGTTGTTGACTGCTGTGTAGTGGCTGCCTCTGTTCCATTGCCACTTAATGATGACCGTGACTCGGTGTTGCTATTTTGGGAGCTCATGCGTTTAGCTTTAGGAGGCGGTGGCGGCGCTGCTGGAGTAGCAATCTCCTCTTCTGTACTATCGGCAGTTGTTGTATCGTCTTTTTTGTCAGCACTTGGCGTGCTTGGACGCGCTGCAGCTGTAGCAGATTGCGTGGACTTGCGATTACTTCGACTAGTCGTGGTCGTGGTGGAGGTATTGTTGCTTGCAGTTGTGCTGCTGATGCTGCTATTGGCATCATTTTTAGTCTTCGATTGCGCAGCAGCGATAGGTGTGCTGGTTGTTACGCTGGTTCCGCCAGATGACGCCTGGGATTGGGAGCTATCTTTGGAGGGTGTCGATGCACGAGATTCATTACCCGCATGCTCCATTTTTTTGGCCTTAGCACTGCCTGAGACACATTTTATTCTTTAGCATATAGTTAAAATTCTGATACGTTACGTTGTTATACCTTTTTTGTTGTCTTTCTTTGAGCGTTCCACGTACAGTCGTGCGAGCTCTTTTTGGCGCTTAACGTTATCGTCATTGTATTTTAGCACCCGACTCTCTGGCACCCACTCATCCCAGCTGCGTATCGAAAAAGTTAAACGGCAAATTAAATATATATTACTTAGCATAAAAATCATATTTACTTTTTGCTCCAACCAGCATAGTGTATATAATACTCAACCGGCGAACTTTCCGGTTTTGTTTTGAGTACTTTGGCTTCATAGATAAGGGGCCCATGAAAGCAGAGCACCCGCTCGCCTAAAAAATAAATTTCATAGAAACTAATACTGTGCTGTCTGTCATTGTATTTCTTGGTCTTACCGTCAGCGAATAATGTACTAGAATCAGATGGCGTCCAGTTGTCCATTTTTACGGGTTTAACTTCTCCCATTGTTTTTATTGAAAATATTTGCCAAAGCGTCGCAGCTGATTTTATCGAGTTGGCAGCCCTACATTATGTATCATACATGCTTCAGCGATAATTAAGGGCTGCGAACAATAATTAATCGACTATCAAGTGCACTGTGCCATTTATTTATTTACAATTTTAATGAACACTAAAGCCTATACTACAATATATATATTTTACATTTAATGCGTAGCAGTAGACGACGAAGACGCTGCCGACACCGATTCTTCCTCTTCCCATGGGCGTGGACCACGCTTGTTCGACCAATTGTCAATATCTATGACTTTTACCTTATCATATTCTGTTTCAAGTGTCACTTCTTGACGATTCTTCATATTCACACCGTATTTCTTCATTTCTTCCGGCGTCACTGGTTGTTTTTTAGCATACTGATATCTGCAGGTAAAAATACGTTAATTTCATGTGAGTTCCAACTGATATGACCTATTTAGCTTGCCTTAGATTAGAAAATTGCTGCAATCCAAAGGAACCGGCTACCATCATAACTAGAAAGGGCACGCCATATTTAAATGACTTTCGATTTGCGTAGTAATTTAGCTTTTGTGTAAATGACATTTTTATGTTATTGTTATGAAATGATAAGACAAGATCCTGCCAGGGCTGATGGTAGGCGCAGAAATGTGTATATACTCTTATCGATGTCAATATCGATATCATTTTGAGAAGTGAGGCGGAATTTTAATTTGATTTGACTGTTAAAATGTATGTATTTAAATTCCTGGGCTTAATCAGAAATACGTACTGTCCGTTGCATTCACATAAAAATAGCTCATTTTAAATATTTGTATGCCCTTGACAGCAATTGCCAAATTACAAATGTACGAATTGTCAACTGTTTTCCGGCTAACAATAAATAACATGCATGTTGCAGTTCTTTATTTACATACGATTTGGCTTCAAGTTCAAGGTCAAGTACGCTTGTTTCTGCAAATGTATACGAATTCAGCAATCAATTGACAGTGACGTTGCTTTAAGAGCGCCAAAAAGTTTCTCACATGCACACCACGACATTTGATATGGAACGAACAGCGCTGTTTGTGGTTCACCTTGGCCGTTATGCAGCCGACCAGGCAAGGCAAGGCAAGTGGCTCGTTGTAAAGATTTCCTTTTAGTACCGCAGCCTAACCAGTTCACAAGGAGCTTAGACATCGACAATTGAGTCATCAATCGACGTACGCCAACTCGCCTGCCCTCTCCCCTATCCAATAGAAAAACCGTCTAAGCTGATCTGTGATTGTTTTTGTGTTTCTTTTTTTTTTTTTTTTTCAATTTTCCGCTTGCCGCTTGTTGCACTCTTATGTGGTCGAAGCTTTAAGTTTCCATAATTTTTGTTCAATTTTCACCAAATATGGTTGCAATTTTGTTAACAACATTGTGCACTTGTTTGAGCCTCAGCGAAAATACAAACTTGATAAAATAAGCAAAACAAAAAAATATATATGTATAAATATAATTTTAAAACATATTGGAATTATGAAAAGTCCGTGTATTTCTACGCATTACATGTGTTATACACTCAGCCTTGATTCTATTTATCATATTTAGAAAATAGTTTTTTTTTATATGTTGACTATTACAATGTTATTCTGAATACAAACACAAATACAATTTTTATATGTGTATGTATATTGTACAGATACGTTCGATTCTGTCTATTTGCAAAAATTTGAATGAAAACATTTACGTCATCATGCGGGTGTTGCTCGGATTTAAATAGACTTTTTTTCTATGTGCCCGGCCTCATTGCCTAATAAAATTTCTCCAAAATTAAAAATAATATTTTTTCATTATATATATATATATATATATATATATATATAATGAAAAAATATTATATATATATATACAGTTAATTTCATTTATATATTTATTGAAAACATTTATTCAAATCATAATTTTGTTTTAACTTTCTGTTTCCATTTTATCTTATTTCCTTCCAACATTCTGCACTCATTTTTTCATATTATTAGAAGTTTATATATAATCAAAAACTACGTTCCTGGGTTGATTAAAGTTATTATTTTATTTATTCTAAATATTTTACAATTAGTATAACTATATTTTAATGCGTAATGAGGAAGTAGACTACAATAATAAATGTATATTATTTTATTTGAATGAAGTACAACGAAAAAAGATTTGGAAAATTCAAGAAAACAGTTGTATGAAATTTCTATTAAATATTCGGTTGATAATTAAATATTATTATTATCAATTTACAATTTTTGGTTTTTATGAAATCTGTCTTAAAATATTTTAAAAACGCATTAAAGAATGTAAAATAAATATGAATGAAAGATTTCTCGGCTAAAAATTTATATTTTATATTTAATCTTATAAAAAATAAATTAATTTGGTATAATGTGTTGAATCTCAGATTATGGAACATAAAGAGGAAATTTTTTTCGAATTATAAAAAGGTCTCATTTAATTAATGAGCTGTGCGTGTTAAACAGTAAATAATTATATCTTTAAATACATAAAGATTGCAATAAATTTGTATATATCACGTTCTGCACTAAATTGTGAGTCAGAATTGTCTTTTTTTCTGCAATGAATGCTTACTGCAATTGGCTTTATTCTCTTAACAAAACCAACAAAATAAAATAAAATGTGTATGCAAATAAATGTATATGTATGTAAGCTGAAGCAAAAAAAATGCTAACTAAAAAGTTTTGAGAACTCTATAAAAAAATACGCACAATATAGCAAAGATATATATATATATATATATATATATATATATATTATATATTGGTGTATGTATGAGAGAATGTGAAGATTGTTTTTTGGCATATCAATAACTGAAAATTAAAAATAGCTGCATTAAAAGACAAAAAAAAAAATAAAGGCAAATAAAAGAAAATAAAGATACACACACTGAGCAAAATACAGGCACATTAAGCTTAAAATATACTGGGAAATTTCGAAATTCTTTGCGCCTACAAAGGAACAGGTGAAAGAGTGAGAGAGAGTGAGCGAGGTTCCATTGAGCGCCACAATTTATGCGATTTGTTCTTTTTTTATTCGTCTGTTCTTTCGTTTCTCGTACTTATGCAGAAAAAAACGAGCTCGTAAATTGAGCGCCCGTCGTCTGCGGCCATCGTAAATGCAGTTACAAAATAAAAATTTGAGTGCCCCACGATTTGTGTTGAGCATGCAAAACGCATGCCAGCTGCTAAGAGAGCGAACAAACGTGCGAGCCGACACCGCTCGATGCTCGTCGCTCGCTGCTTTGCCCAAAATGTATTTATGCTCATTCTCATACACATACAAACACACACATTGCGCACGCACACAGCAGCAAACAGCTTGAAATCGAAAAACGGCGGGCATCGAACGTCAGTATATTGAATAAATATTTTCAGTTGAACATCACAATCCGTTCAAGTCGCGGATAACTCCGAATAAAAGTTTTGTAAGTAAAATGAAACAAGAAAATTAAAAAAAAAGAACAAATAGGAAATTCATTTTAAACAGTTAAACATCTAATTAACAAATATTTATTGTGCTACAGCTAATTTGTAAATTAAAATTGTCCATAAAGTTATAAAGAACAATCAAGTGCGGATCGATTTATTGAAAACTTAAAAAAGGACATTCATGAAAAGTACATTGCATAATCATAACGAAAATATAAATTACAAATAATTGAACTAATCAATGTGCTGTGACTAAACCGCAAATATTTTGTTAAGTATTTCAAATATTTAAAAAAAAAATTATATATATGCAACAAAAATTGAGGTTAAGCAACTTTGGCAAAAGATTTGAACTAATGCAAAAAAATGACAAAATGAAAAAAAAAAAAAAAAAACCAACTGAAGAAAAAACCAATGTCTTTGTCTTAACCACAATTCAAGTTCTAGAATTTCAATTAAACACATTGCATGAGATTTATTCATGTATATTTGTGTGTGAATAGATTAATAGAAATGTGCTCAGGTTAGTTAAGTTTAAAAAAAAATAATCTAAAATGTATAGTCTCTTGTTTAGATATGTTTGTTAGTAAAATACAAATACAAGTTGAAATTCAATAAAAAAAATATTTGAAAATATTGCAAAATCGCAATATCTCCACGCTAATTTGGTCTACACTGTAATTTGATACAGAACCAGAGTGGCCGACGGTCAAATCTATCTAAGGACTGGCGTAGGCGAAATGCTTTCATATGTTCTTAAAAAGCTTTTCGCTCAGTTTATATTAAGTAATATCCATTCGCATAGCTATTAGGAAATATTCAACAGATGCCAGGTTATTTTTAGAATTACCAAAAGAGAAAGAAAGACAGAGAGAGTGAGATATTGAGTGTGATCTAAAAAGCTTTTATAAGCTTTTACCGTGGCCAGGTTTGCTCAAATATATGCATGTATATATATATATACATATATATATATATATATATATATATATATATATATATATATATATTAATATATATATATGTGTGATAGACCAAATTTTAAATTTTGTGTATATGTACAATACATATGGATGGGTATGTATGTATATGTGCTTTAAAAATAGCCGACCCAACAAATTGTATGTATACCTGTTTATTTGTAGATAATTCGAATATTTGAAAAATTTTGAAAATAAAATTTTCTAGTTTTTAGAACACAGTCGATTGGGTGCCAGAGAAGGTGTGTACTTACATTATATTATATATATACAACATGAAAAAATTCTAGATACATAATATGTTCATTTATATTTGTTAAATATATATATAAGGGATGCTGTATTTTATGGGCAGAGAAACTCCTGAGCATTTGCACTTGGAACGGATTAGCTAAAGCGTTTTTCAGAAATACGAAAACTGATTTTTGGACCTATGTCCGTTAAAATAATCTAGTTGGCAGTCAATTAGAGAGTATCATGAAAATATACCATTTGATACTACCTACTCCATTTAATTTAAAAAAGCAGCAATTTATCTACTTTGTGAATTTTTAGGGAATCAAGTCTTAAAATCGATATATTATATATAGATCTATAAATTGTGCTTTATTTGGGAAATGAATAAGAAAAAAATGTTTTCTTGCGGTGTCGAAGTATATAAATATATATATAAATATATATGTATTTTTAAATCTAGATGTTACAAAATGAACACCAAAAGATTCATCTATAGTTTATCAATTACTTTGCACCTCGTGGGAATTATGCATTTCTGCTGGAAGATAAGGAATTGTTTTTTTTTTTTGTTTTTTTTTTTTTTTTTATAGGTTTATATAGGATCGTTTGGTGATGTATGTCATTGCCATTATTCATGTCTCCGAAATTATAAAATTCCGAAGTGATTTTCTGCTGAACAAACAAACATAATTCATTGTGTCACCTCGCTCGATGTGCGACATATATAACTATGATAATTATAATAAATAAATAAGAAAGAAACCTCATGCCTTCTGTCCGCCTGAATGGGATATAAATATATAGATATATATGCATATATACATATAAAAATTTCTGTTTCGATTGCATTTGCAATTTGTTGTTTTTGTTTCTGTTTGCTTGCCTAAAAGCCTGAAACCTGCCTTCGCTTAGCCGGTTGGAGGGGCTGGAATGTAAACAAGAGCGCTAAAAATAAAATCGGATGGACGCAGTATTATAAGTAATGTAAGCACCCAAAACTGGGCACTGACTCAATTAGTTAGGCATTCCAGCCATGACAAATTGAATGTTGGTCAAGTGTTATGCGCAGGGCTAACCTCAAGCTCCTCACAGCTGAATCCACAATTCTCTCTTTCCCATTCTCTCTGCATCGTCAGGTGTGTGAGTCAGACTTTTTCTCACCTTATCAACGTGACAATCGCATTCCCCACCGGGAGGAACGCTCAGAGGTCAAGAGAATTGATGACAGATCAATTCTCTTCGAGCACCAAGAAAATACGTACTTTATTTATCAAGTTGGGATTGGGATATTACTTAGCGAACCCTGAGCATTTCAAAAATTCAGAAATTATTTCAAAAAGTATTCAAAAATTGTAGTCAAGACTATATAAATTTAAGTTCATCATTTTACATTACAAATTATCTTATCTCTTCAGTATTTTTGTTTGTATTTTTAGAATATTTTATTTATTTCTTAATAATACTTCAAAATTGGTTTCCATTCCGGCTCAAAGTATTTTGCAATCAAAGCAAATGTGAACTGCAAGAATCTTCAAGCATTCAGAGCAGCAAACTTACTTTGTGTTATCGATCCTGGTCGCTGGTTTAAAGTTTCGCTTGTGAACTTACACTTTTCTTATTTTTAACTTTATTTATGCTCTTTGATGTATTTAATTTAATATGAAGAACTCCTCCCATATTGATGGTTTACTTTGTTTTGGTTTCAGTTTTTAGGCCAATCATGTCTAATTTCCATTGTTAATCTTTTCGATCGTAACTTATCGTCGCAGCAGCTTTAAGGCTTAAGCTTCGTTGTCTGTGGCAATAATCGATTCAAAGTCAGGCTCAAATCCAATTGTTTTAGATCACATTTCGGCTTAATATTTCGCTGGCGTCTTTCAAATTCTCATCACTTAAATCATTTAATGCAATATTCAGCACGTTCTTCAACAATTTGTTGTTTCCAAAATGAGATTTCACAAAGCACAACGGAATGGGAACTGTTCGGGATGAGCTGCTATATGAGCACCTCCTCATCCAATTAGTTATGCAGCTCACAAACAGCTCTACGCGAAGCTGCGAGCATTTCTAAGTAGTGAAGCTACCAAAAATTGTGTCAATTTCTTTGAGCTTATTTTTATTTACATTTTTTAAGATCAGAAAAAAACAGCAATAAAACTAGAGATGTGCAAAACTTAAATTTGCAAACTTTATATATTTGTTGTTAAATTTACTTGAATCACAATTTCTATTTGTTGAATAAAGAGCTAAGAAGTATATTTAAATATTTTTTTAGTTTTTTTTTTGTTAAAAAAAAATATAGAAAAATTTTAGCTTAATTAAGATAAAATATAAAATAAAAAACCGGTTTAAAGAATATTTTTTGAACAATATCAAAAAAGAAAAAAAAATATATACAATTATATAAATTAAATTTATTATCTCTAAAGCAAAAAAAAAAAAAAATTGAGTATAAAGAAAAACCTTTTATCTTAAAGAATTGAAAATCAAATTCTAAGATATTGTGAGAAATATTGAATAAGTCAATATAATAAAAATATAATTTAGTTTTAACAAACTGGAAAATTGTTGAATTCATTTGAAATTGCAAACATACATAGAAACAAACATAGAAAATCTCAAGCTATCCATATAGTCATATAAGTCGAGTTGCTTGAGTACTTTCTCAAATCTGATGTGGCGCCGATTATCGCATAAAATTTAATTAGTTTATGGTTTTGATATTCATTTCCATTTCGGCTTGGATTTTCATTTTCATTTCCATTTCAGTTTCTTTCGAGTGCAGTAGAGACAAATAAAAGCCAGCCACCATGGATGCCATCAAGAAGAAGATGCAAGCGATGAAAGTCGACAAGGATGGAGCATTGGAACGCGCTCTCGTCTGCGAGCAGGAGGCACGCGATGCCAACACCCGCGCCGAGAAGGTGAGCGCTCAGCCATGCAACACACGTTGCATGCTCCAAACAGCAAATGAACATAAGCAAAACAAACTAAAAAAAGACAACTATAATTAACCACTGTTAATTTGTTAACACCTGCTTTGCTTCAATAATAATCGATCTCTGCTTTTGGTATCGATCGTAGGCCGAGGAGGAGGCTCGCCAGCTGCAAAAGAAGATCCAGACTGTTGAAAACGAATTGGATCAGACCCAAGAAGCTCTGACTTTGGTCACTGGCAAACTGGAAGAAAAGAACAAGGCTCTGCAGAATGTGAGTGACCGATCTTTATATATTTATTACAAGATTAGTTTAGTCTTAAGTGGAAAGCAGAAAAAAATAAATTTTTAAAATTCGAAATCTTCATTCCTAAAATGTGGATTCAATGTGGACTCAATTCCAAAAATATATATCTACATCGAAAATGCAACAAAAAAAAAAAAAAAATAGCAATTTTCATAAATTTAATATACAATACAAATTTAAAAATTCTGAACAAATATCAAAAAAATTCTTAAAATTAAAAGCCTACATAAATATAATTGAATAATCATAATTCATAAATATAATTAAATTAAAATTATAATTTGATTGAAACTAACTCTTCTAATTACAATACATATGATATAATCTTATTGAAAAGTAGGTCATGACCTGGCACATGGCCAGATTATAATATATTTCTTAAGATTTTCTAAGTATTTTAAATATTTTACGACACGTATATGATGAATCAGCATTATTTTAGTCAGACAAAAGCAAGAAATACACTTAAAATCCATACTAGAATAAGTCTTTATGACTACAGATATATACATATATAAAATTATATATGTATAAACAATTTGGTGACAGGGAAATGTAGCTCGGTTATGGAAATTTGTGCCATCTGTTTAGCATTAACAATTTCACGGATGTTTTACGTGTTGATTTTCATTTATGTTTTCTAGCAAAATGTTTGGGGAAATGTCTTCTGTGTGTGTGTTTTTTTTTCTGAAATTCCATAAAAACTTTGAAGTTTTCAAACAAAAATAAAACATCGAAATTGATTTGCTGTTGGCAACGCCTTTGCTGAGCGCTATTTTTAAATTTGTTTAAATAGCTTCGCCGGGTGCGAAAGAGACGCACCGAGTGTGCAGCATGTGCGTCTATATGTGCTCGATTGCTAGTGTGCGTGCGTTTGTATGTGTTTGTGTGTATCAAATAACGCAAAAGCAAAGCCAAATCGCGATGTTTTTTCTTTTGTTGTGTTTGCTTTGGCTTTGCCAAAATATTTGCTCGACCAAATTCGCTTTTTCTTTCTTCTTGTACAATGAGAATTTTGAAATAGCTGCCGCGTAGTATTTAGCACATTTTTCTTGGCCTGTTCGGTTGCGTTTCCAATTGAAAAACGTATAAAGTTTTTCATTTGATTTGATTTGGTTTTTCGATTTTGGTACGAAAGTGTTTCAAGGACATTCACCATTTTAGCTGCCAATTGGCAGCGTTTCAAAAAAAATATGTTTAGTGTTCACAGGTAACCAAAAAAAAAAAAAAAAAAAAAATCCTATCAGACAACATAAATTGAAAACATTTGACAAAATGCCTTGGCTCATTATCGTTATCAATATATCTTGATGTTGTTGTTCCTTGCCTCACCCCCTTTACTTAAATAAATAATGATGAGCCACAGACGACTTCGCTGAGTAATATGCACACACATGATAAAGAAAAGAAAATAAGAATAAAGAATGAACAGCAATTAAATCAAACGGAACACAAATGAAATTAACAGCAAATGGAATGAGTACAGCGTGAGCAATCTCTTCCTCTCTCGCTCTCGCTCTCGCTCTCAGAGAGTGTGCAAGTGAGCGAGTGGGTGGTGAGGGAGTGACAGTGCCTTGCGCTCCTTTTCACCCGCATAGCGCACGCACTGCAACACCAATACATATGCAGGCGCAAATGGTTGCGCATAATGCTGACTCACTCGCACATGTGCCGCACTGACTGTCGCTGCCGCTTGGCAGGGGGCGCTGCCACCACCACACTACTACAACAACAACAACAACAACAGCAGCAGCAGAAGCAACGGATAGACTGTATGAGAGAGAGTGAGAGAGAGGGAGCGGCAGCTAGAGAGCGCGCGCACGCCGTGATGAGCGAGCGCATGGCCACAAAAATGATCGCACAACACTTTCAAGTACAACGCCAAAGCAAGCAGCAACTGTCGGAGGGGCCAAACAACTAGCAGCCGAACCGAGCCGCCCGCACGCCGCATAAATAAATAATTACAATAAATTTAATAATAATTATCAAATTAATGCAATAAAAATTCTAGAAATTTACCTAATAGTTTAGTAACAAGTGAAACACTATATTTATTTAATTGAATTTAAATAAAATTTTAGTGCTTTTCAATTACATAAATTAAATTACAACAACAACGTGTTGCGGAAGTTGGCCAAATACGCAAATTTTCCTTTGCTCATTTTTTAACGCACGACTGAAATTGAGAAAAAAGAGAGAGAGAGAGAGAAGGATAGAAAATCCGTATTAAATCATCAGTAAAAATAGATAAACGACTCAAAACTAACGGTACTATGAGCACAGCTGTTTGAGCAACAACAACAGAGCAAAGCAACACGCACCAAATAACACAACCACAACAACTTTTAATTAATATGTACGAGAAAACATTAACAATAGGAACTGCAAAAGTTAATAATGCATATGAGTGGCAAAAAGTGAGTTACGGCAAAAATCAAGCGGCACCGGCATCGGCAGTGGCAGCGACGTTGGTGGCTAAAGCCAAGCAAAAACAGCAGACGTATAAAATACCAATAGCAATTAATGCAAAAGAAGCAAAAATAAAAAATTTAAATTTGAACTCAAACAAATCAACAACAAATACAACATCAAACAGTTTAACGTATTTTAAGCCGGCGACGCAAACGCCGCTTATTAAAAAATACGTTGGCAACGCGGCTCGTCGACAGACGCTTGCGCATCAAATAAAGCGCGCACATCGCCATCTTTTGACAAGTGGCGGCAACGATAAGAAACCGCCAAAACAACAAAAGCGTAATAACAAACACACTTGTACATTAACAGACATATACTCATTTAGTATAGAACGAACAGCATTTTCTGCTCTTTTCAAAGAAATATGCTTTACATTCTATGCAAAATGAAAACAAGTGCACAAGGCAAATGTAGTTGCAATGTTTTTTAGAAACTTTGCCATGTGCACTTGTCTGGTCACATCTTTCCTCAGCTATCGATATTGTTAAATGCAAATCAGCTGATTTGCACGATATTTATTTGGAAAATATCGATATCGATACATAGTAATATCAACAATTCCATATAAAGCAGGTAGCAGCGCAGCTGCTGCAGGACAGCAGGCAAAAACAACAAAGCAGCAGCAGAAGCAGCGAAACAAACGCATAATTAATGCGAATAAACAGTCGCAAAACCACAAAAGTGAACAACAAAAAGTCAAGCAAAAAAAACAGTCAAATAGCAAGCGTGGCACCAAAGACGGCTACAAGTCGGAGCTCTCCTCCTGCTGGGGCTCCATCGAGGAGCAGCTGAATGTGCTCGACAAACTTCTTTACTACGATGAAAAGGCGGAGCTTTATCTAGCCCAACTCTACAATAATTATCAACAGTTGCATCAATCGGAATCGGACCTATCTGACGGCTGGAGTTGGAGTGATTCCGATTTGGATATGTCGCAGGGCAACAGTGCTGACGACGATGCGCTGTCCAGCACAAGCGGTGCGGGCAGCCACAGCACCAGTAATTCCAATTCCCATACATCGTCACTTGTGCCGTCGTCGCTGAAGCGTCGCGGTCATCAGCACCATCCACGCTTTGCCGGCACACGGCGTCCCAATGTGCCCAACGTCCAAGAAATATTGGCCGCCCTCTATCGCGGCGACTCCAAGGGCGTGCTCTCAAATCTGCGTGGCGAAACGACTTCACCGTCGCAGCCATCAACAGAGGATCAGCCAGTTGCTAGTCGCAGCACGCTCAGCCTGCCTCTAAGCGAATCGGTAACAAATTCTTTGGGCAGCAACAGTCCCACTCCAACTGATGAGAGCAGCATATTGGATGAGACAATCCCAGCAGCAACGCCAGCAGCTACAGCTGAACAGGATCCGCAGTCGTCGGGCAGCGGCAAGAAAAAGAAGAAGCGGGACAAAGGCGACAAAGGTGACAAAGAGAAATCGGAGCGCAAAAAGAAATCCTCTTCATCAGCCGGCGGAAAGCGTGAGAGAAGCAAACGTCAAGGCGCGAATGGAGGCATAATGGATGTAAGCAGCGATAGCATTGCCACAGATCTCAGTGCGGGTGCCATTGACGAGGGCATTGTGCTGAACAACGAGGATGAGGATAACCAAGCGCAAGAATGGGCTAAGCTGCGTTGCACCAGCGAAGCCGCCGAGATTGTTGCCGAGCGGGAGGCGCGCCGGAATAAAGGGCGCTGTGCTGACTATCCGGGCCTAGCATTTGGACGTTCCATCTTCAGTTCGGACACTATGATGAAGTTCAACATCATTCGGAATGAGCTCCACAACATTATGAACACGCAGCTGAAGCGGGTAATTAGCTGTGGGCTTGCCTAATTCATAATTCACAAACTTTTTTCATTCACTTGCACTAATCAAATTTATATTTTTCTCTCTTTAAGCTGCCTTCGTTGTCGCTCCCTCCGAAAAGTGTTCAAAAAAAAAAAAAGAAAACAAATTCTAGACAGAAAGTTTGGTTAGCTTCAGAGCGAATTTTGTCTATTCTATCTATGAATGCTCCAAATTTGTTCTTTTTGTTCTCTTTTTGGCACACACAGACACACATGAGATACGTGTGTATGTGTGTACATTGCAAAGCGATTACGTCGCCGTCTTCGTTTTGCTTTCTTCGTCACTCGCTGAATTCTGCTTTAACCCTTCACTGGTGTCCAAATCGTCTGTCATTGCAATTGCTCGCAATTTGTGTGAAATCTTGACCCCATTTATGCATACATATGCATATTCACATTGTACAGGTTAATTGCTTACCAACTTTTGTGAAGGTTTTTCTTTTTACTCATATACACACAAACATGTACGCATATTTGTATTCTTATTACTCAGCGCAAAATTATTTCAACTGTTTATCCATCTAAAACAGAAATATTTACTTAATTGCAATCAATTGTTTAATTAGTTACGCAATTGTGCGCTCTCATCATTTAGCACATTGTTTGACCGGTTAACGGTTAAGTTGTGAGCACCTGTTGCATTCGCTCTCGTCGTGTGGGTGTCACACTGGCACTCTATATATACCTGACTCTCTCTCTCTCTCCAAAAAAAAAGGTAGCAGATAAAAAAACAGACCAAATGTTACAACTGCTAAAATTATCTGTGTTTGTGCACACCCGCACATATGAACAGATACATACACAAACAATTATTTTAGTTGTGGAACTCCATAAAAAGCAACAGTTGATTTACAGCAACTAAAAAAATATGTATATAGAAAATTGAACGAATACGTTTTGTGGCCAAAATCGTTTGCTTCAAACTTGGTTCGCCAATTATTATTTATATTAAATTAAATTATACGTGTTCTCATATAACTGAAGCAAAACGCCAATGACCTTCGTTATTTGTGTGTGTATACCCCACTTTGGTAGTGTGCGCACATTTATGTGACACTGGCGTTTACTTTTAATTTCTTTTCAATGCCGCACACTGCCCAAAAATGGGCAGGCATGCTTATTTTAATTGAAATTGACCATTGGCAATGTCGTTGGTATTATCAAGAATTATGTCATTTGCCAAATACAAATCGTTTCTCCACTTGTTGCTAGCGCGCGCACCCATTACCTATCGTTATCGATAGTGAGCTTTGTATAATCGTCAACTGCTACTGACAAGGACCACATGCGACCGAACAGCGACAACAACTACAACAACTACAACAACTACAACCTGCAACGAACAACACACTGTGGCAGCGACGACTGATTAGTCATTTGTGTTATTCCTGCTTGCGTGCTGATAAGCCTGATAGAATACCGGCATTATATGCTGTATTATACAATTATCTTGTTTGTTGGCAGGGGTAGGTGGTGGGTGCGGAGAATTGAGAAACACTCATTCACACTCACGCATACAATTTTTGATGACAGGTCATTTAAGCATTTCCACTGGCATGTAGACAATTGGCATAATATTAATTGTATTAGAGAAATAAGGCAAAAATCTCAAATATTTCTTCACTAATTAATGCAAACAACAACAAACATGTAGACTGAATTTTTAGCGGCTTTAACAGGTTTTCCAGCGGGAAAGCCGCATATACACACTGGTTAGCGCACTCGCACTTACACATATGTACGTATGAACGACACGACACATAGGCGAGGCACTGTCGGACTGGAAAGTTGCACACACACATACAGCAGTTGTCTCTTTCGCACAACGTGAAACCACCACCGCCGCTTTGTAGACATGAGCATGCAAAGTGTTTCAGCGGTTCATTTCCAGTTACGTACTCACAAATGCCAGTCGCAGAATCGCGTCGTTTTATCGTCTTCGTTCCTTCGTGTGTGTGTGTGTAGTTTCTGTGCAGTTTACTGCTATTCAATATTTTTATTAATATTGTTTTCACCTAAAGTTATCAATTCAACTATAAATGTGTATCAAGTGTGCTCGAATCTAATCGGCCCTTCACATAAAATCCAAAAGAAAAAATACGACAGCAGCAACGAAGCAAACCAGTAAACGAAGAAGAAAAAGCAGTAGAAGAGAAAGAAGAAAAAAAACCGGTGGTTAGCGCATACTCTTGTCTGTGTCGTCGCTTCGTTCGTTCGTTCGTTCTATTACGTGCGTGTGTTGGTGTTTCACAGTTTATAATTTAAATATAATCTGGTGCTGCCATATCAAAAGAAATTTGTATTTGTATGATAAATACAAAACATCAGGCTAAAGCCAATAAAAGTGTGCTTCAGTGTCAACTGCCAATCGCAAATAGCCAAGAAACCGGCCAAAAAAGCGATCACTCATCTGCCTCTGCCTGCCAACGCAAAGTCCAACTGTAAACACTTACCACAAACACCCACAAGTCAAAGAAACAAGCACAAAAATGACGACCAGCATTCCACAAGGTACACTTTTGGATGTACTCAAGAAGAAAATGCGTCAGACCAAAGAAGAAATGGAAAAGTATAAAGATGAATGCGAGGAATTTCACAAGCGGCTGCAGCTTGAAGTTGTCCGGCGTGAAGAAGTAAGCAAAAGGATATTCCAATTCATTTAAAAGCAATATATATCGATTTTCTGCTAGTTTTGGTATAAACAAATTTGGATCAAAAGTGAACAGAACTCTCAAGATTCGTCCAGCGCAAGCATTTCTTCGTTCTGAACAGTGCCAACGTTTCCAATGCAAATACATACTCATTTACACAGATACTGTGCATGACATTCAAATACCAGCACTAATGCAAGTTCACTGACTGACTGTCACAGACAAATACGCTCTTACTCGTTGCGCTCTCTTGTGCTCTCGCAGCGTCTCTCTTCTTGCCTCTGTCTCTCTCTCTGTGTCGCTGTCTAGATTGCTACATTAAGTTTGTTTTGTTCTTCCATTATTTTCTTTAGATTATTCTCTTATTTTTTAGACTATTTTTTGTTGCTATAAATTTCAATTTGTTATATTTACATATGTACACAGGAGGGTGCTTACCTCTGTTAATTTTGATCACATTTAACATTTCGTAAATTCTAAACTTCTGTGATATGAATGATCAAAATTCATTCACCTTTCAAAATCATTTCTCGCTGTCTTATCGAACAACGGGGCATTAACACACATTAGCATATCAGAAAAAAATTCAACTTATAGAAAGAAAAGACAAAAACATGAAAGAAAAAAACAGAAAAGATTTGAAACCGGCTTTTCTATTCAGTTGAAACCCATAGCGTTTAGTTAGCGGTGGTCTAAATTAATCAATTATGGTTTCAAGCCATAGCCAACAATAAATGGCTTCTTAACGTGCCTATGAATGCGTTATTATTTTTTTTGCTTAAGCTGAATGTGCGCTTAATTCAGTTCTAATTAGACAGTTGCGCAATCAAGGGCTTATGTACATATGAGGTACAAGCGTGTATACCAATATATATACATATGTATATATATGTATATATATGTGTATGCTTGTGGATTAACAGCATTCAGAGAAATGACAACATTGTTGACGTCATTTTTATGAAGAAGCTTTAAGTTTTTTATCGTAGTCCTTTGGTATCACATTGTCGAGCAATAGCAAAACTGTAACGGCACTCCCCACTTTAAAATTTGTTGTAATTTTCAAAATTCCCATTTTCGTTTTGTAGCTCATTTCGTCTGTCATCTATTCCCCGTTAGTTGCTAGTTTTTGCGCTCATTTTTCCACGCTTTTGTCAAGTGATTGACGTTTAGTTCAGCCCCTTCGCTTGTCAGTTGCACAAAAGCTAAAACAAAACATAATGTGCTTTTGTTGTTTAATTTTTTTTAGACAATGCTTTCAATGTCATTTGCGTGGCCCCAACAGCATTCATTCTCTCTCTCTCTCTCTCTCTCTCCCTCAACGGATTCTTCTTTTCTACTGTTGTCATGAAATTGAGCACTGATAATTTCAATGCCTCATTGTGACAAATTGGTTTTGATTTGTTGCCTTTTGGACATACATATACTCTCTCCCTCTCTTTCCCCTTCTTTCTCTTCTATTATATTTCGTAATTTCGTAAGCTGTCAGACATGAGATTACAACACATAGGCGTACATGACAATAGCTAAATGCTATAAAACGTTAGTATATTTTATGCTTGAGAGGTCGCTACTTTTACGGTTTACAAGTTGGAAGTGGCCTGCTTACAGTTGTTATAGCTTATTTTTGGGTTCATAATTAAAAATGCATCATATATAACATTTAAACACACCCTACGCACTCGAACGTAGCCACTCGTCTTTCTTTTATTGTTGGTATAGTTTTTTTTTGTTTCGTCGCCACAGCAACTCGAGTCAAATAAATAAAAAATTCAAGGTGTGTGTGACTAAGCCGTCAACAATTTTTTTTTATGTTGAATTTCTCTGCTATGCAGCTTTTGCATACTCATGGCTTTTATTTGTTTTTTTTTTTTTTTTTTTCTTTGTGCTTTTCGCCGGCAATTTTTGCCTTACCCCACCCTCAAAACTTGTTCTGTTTATTTAGCTTTGCATTTCTTTTCCAGTTGCGCTAAAAAAGGCGTTTAATCTTCAATACGTTTTGTTAATGAGTTTGAAGCAAAGACCAAAAATTTGCTTAAGTCCATCTCTTTCGCACATACCGAATGTATGCGTCTCCCGCTATTTTTAAACGAAACGAAACTCAAGCTGAGTATTTATTTTTTTTTTGCATTTTTTTTGCTGTTGCTTCATCAACGGTTTTGTTGTGTGACTTTCGTATGTGTTTTGGAAAGCTGCGCTGTTTGCCCCAATACGATTTTTATCGTTAAATGTACGCTACATACATGTGTGTATGTGTGTGAATGTGTGTTTTGTATGTTGCCTGTCTATCGACTGTTTGGACGATGACGTAAGCTAAAGCGGCGGCGCGGTTGGTTTTGGTTCCAATTCATAATCACACGATACTTTTACGACTCGCGTCCGTATAGTTCTAGCGTCGCTCACACAACTCAATGCTGTGCATGTGTTATGCGAGTGTTTGTGTAATGCAGTATAGTGCAAAATTGTCAATATAATCATCCCGCGTCGACTGGACCTGGACTGCCTTGTCCAATTGTGGCCGCTTTTGGTCAAAGCTGTTTTTAACCATTTTTGGGCGTGTGCTAAGCTGAGCTAAGCTGCACAAACATTTAATTCATTTGTGCTTTTTAGCGTTTGTCTACCCATCTCTCTCTCCCCTCTGTCTCTTTTTCTCTCTCGTATTCTGTAAAAGGCAATCACATGCGACGGCGCCAATGTCAAATATTTTCCGTTCTTTAATGGGCATACGCTTAATTGTTCGTTTTCTGTTTTTGGGAAATACTGTTGGTGGGAAAACTGGCCGCTACAGATTGCAAATACAATTTTTGGCAAGGTTGTTTTTCAATGTTGACGTCATGCAATGTGTGCGTGGCACGATTAGCTGTTGCCTATTTTTCTGGGCTGGTAATTTGATACAGGGGTAATCGATACCTGTTAATTATTGACCGAAGTCTTGACAGGCTTCGTGCTGTTAGACTGATATCGATAGCAGACGCAAGCAAACATTTTGTTGCCACCTTTGGGGCGTTGACGCCGGCGACCTTGCCAAGTTAACTTGTTAAAATGATGAAATAACGCTGAGGAATGGATCGACAAAAAGGCAAAACAAAAAAGAAGACATTTTTAATTTCAGATGGAATGTAAGCTGCGGTTGAAACTAATTAATTTTTTTTTATTGAGAATATGAAATAGATATAAAAAGAAATTTATCTTCGTTTTGAGAGAGCGCACAAGTTAGGAGATCAGGAAAATATTCAGTTCGGTTTGTTTATACCAAAAGTAGCAAGGCTTATTCATTAAGTTATTTCAGTGTATTTCTTGAATTAGACTGTAAGACTTTAAGTTAGAATAATAGTATATATTTTAAGCATTTGTTCGTTTGCTATATTGTCTTGTTCGTTCGAACATCGAATATCTTTTTTGTAGGCCGAATCTGAGGTCGCTGCATTGAACCGTCGCATTCAACTGCTCGAAGAAGACTTGGAACGCTCTGAGGAGCGTCTGGGCTCCGCCACAGCCAAGCTGTCGGAAGCCTCTCAAGCCGCCGATGAGAGTGAACGGTTAGTACAAAAATTTTCTATTATATTGTATCCAATTTGTTATTATTATTGTCAATTTGTATACATTAATAATAAGTTTACAGCATATATAAGCAGCTTAAGTATACAGTTCAAGTTATATCTACGGTACATCTATATTTAAATTGCTTCTTTATAATTGCTTTGAAATTTAGGATACGAAAAGCGCTCGAAAATCGCACAAATATGGAAGATGACAAAGTAGCTCTATTGGAGAACCAATTAGCGCAAGCAAAATTAATTGCAGAAGAAGCTGATAAGAAATATGAAGAGGTATAGTTATCTTTTGCTTTGAACTCAACTTGAACACAACGATATGTTTAGGGAATTAGGGTTAATAGGGTTATCTGCCTTCTCGTCGTTTTCTTTTCTATTCGTTTTAGGTTTTGTTTTTGGTTTTGAGGTTAGGTGCGTTGAAATTACCGTTACTAATTAGGTTATGGGTCACATATATATTGCGCTCTCTCACAGACTTCAAACGTTAAACATATACATATATACGAAATAATTATAGGGTATTTTAAGAACTTGTAACCACCTGAAAACAGAATTTAGCCCTTAAGCCCAACGTCCACCGCAGCCAACAACGGCAACATCATCAAGACCAACGTGAAGCTATTGGATTATATATATATTGTATAAATATTTAAAGAAAATTACGTATATACATATTGTTATTTAAATATGGCATGTGTCTTATGGCTTATGGTAGTATCTTACTAAGTCGCTGTTGAAATATCTATGTATACAAAAAAATGTTTGTTTGTATCTGAAAAAAAAGAAGCTAAAACATTGCCTTGTGCCTTAAAATTGTGTAGAGAACTAGAGAAAATTGATTTGAATTGAAATACTTTGCTCACAAAACACTTTCAGTAACCAAAAACAAGCTTTAAAATACATTTAATAAATAAATATGTAAATATGCCTCAAGAAAACCACTTAAAGTAATTCTAAAAAGAACTTGCACAATACTCTAAAAATAGCTTCATTATTGATATATATTTAAGTAAAATCAATCAAAAGTAAATTTTTTCTTTTGAATTAACTACACAAAGCACTGTTTCAGCTGTTCGTACTATTTGTATCTTTTTTTTATTAACTGAACTGTAAAACTCAACAAGCAACAACAAATTCTTGTTTCTTTTTGCAAAATTCTCTAAATCTTGATCTGTACCATGGAACTCCACTAAAAAACAAAAAAAAAAAAAAACAAAAAAAAAAAAATCGAATCAAAACTTAATCTTTCAACATAATTTATGTTCGAAATTGTGTCTACCTGTGTGTACCAATGCGCATCCATGTGTTTGTCATACTCAACAACAACTCGACAACAACAACTCTACACTTTGAACACCGATGTGGATGCGATGACGTCGAATGATTCATAATATTTTGGGGCTGTACGCAACGACAAATCATCGATATAACAACTTCGTCACTGTCTTCTATGGGCATGGTCGCAACGTGGTCATCCTATAATTTTTTCTATAATGATATATAATATATATATATCTATATACACGCTATATATATGACTATATATATAGTGCACGCAAGATTCTTGAGAATCGCGCCCTTGCCGATGAAGAACGCATGGACGCTCTTGAGAATCAGCTGAAGGAAGCGCGTTTCCTTGCTGAGGAGGCTGACAAGAAATACGATGAGGTGCAGCTAAATACCAATTTAACTAATTTAAGCAATAATAACAACAACAGTAACAGTAATAGTAAAACATGTCACCCAAATCAAAAAACACAAACAACAACAACCACAACCAACAACAACAATAACATTGCAAATAGTACTGCTGCTGTTGTTGGTGAAACTTCAACTTTGTCCTCCACAACTTCACACGGCGAACACAACAATAATGCCCACAAAACTAATGATACTTGATCCGTCCATTGATTTCTTTGCCAAACAAATTAAGTTTCCCTCTATATATACACATATGTATATTTTGGCCTTTATTGAGCCTGCAAAGAAACTTGGCACAGGAATCAGCGATGTAAAATATTGGTGCTGATCTTGTAAAATTTGTGCTAAAATCAATGCTAATGCTAATGATGATGATAATGATGATGATAAAGGTGATGATGATAAATAGCAGCGAAGCAATAAGGATAAATGCTGGCATGTCGCTGCCTTAGCCGCCCGTAAATGATATACTACAATATATATATATATATATATATATATATATATATATAAATATGTATGCTGCATAATTTTTTTTTGTTTTTTTATTCAATGTAAAGTCTAAAAAAATCGTTTGTTAAAAAAAAAAATAATTTTGATGCAATGGAAATGTAAATTTGTAAGCTATTCACATCAAATTGTTAATGTACTCAAACCAAAATCAAATATTAATCTATATTCACACATATAAATCATATCCCAACTTAAGGGAAGAGGTGAAAAATCCTTATTAAAGGCCCTTCACACACTATACTCTATATAATGAAATTTTCTATGCTATTGTATATCATTTATGTAAAAAGTTAGTTGGGTTTATTTTGAAATTTTCTATGTAAAAATTATAAACAAATGCAAAATGATATATGCAAATGTGTAAAGCGTAAGCAGATTCTAAAAAAAACTAGTTCACAGCTAATGCATATAAAGTAAATATGTAACACTTATTAAACTTAATTGAATTATAACCTTTTTGCAATAAAGTTAACAACAATATACATATATATATATATTGAATTCTGAGGCGTTGGAGTTGTGCAGAAATTCGTTGGTTTCTCCATGTAGCTGTTGTACATTATAAGAAGCGGAAAGTTAGGATTTAGGATTAATACAAAAAGATTTGATAACAAGTTGATGTCTATTAAGCTTGCTCGCGGACCAAGCTATTAAATCGTGATCTTGGCAAAATAAAATAAGATACCGGCGTAACATGGGTAGCATGGATTAGCACGGGTTTTGGGCTACACACGATTCGGTATGAGCCGCAACATTAATTTATTGTGTTAGCACATATGATTTAAGCTTTTGGCTGCTTACGTGCTTTCCTACGTCAATCGAATGGGCTAAATTGATAAACTGCGAAAAACGATAAGCAACCAGCGGTCTGCCTATCAATCCATAAACACAAACGGAAAGCAAAGCAAGCGAAGAAAACTTTGACTGATAAGCGAAACGGGAAACTTCATATAAAACTTATACCATCAAGCCCAGTTAATTTGTATATTTAGCGCTCTTCGCCTCATGACATAAGCAGCAAAAAAAAGAATAACAATAAAAGAGACGAAAGAAAGAGTGTTGCCAAACTCTTCAATGATGAATCAAAAATTCATTTGACCCAAGTTACTCACATCGCACATATGTATATGCTCACGTTCTGGCATATGTATGCGTGTATGCGCATAGATGTGTGCGTGTGTAAAGCCCCCACTCTTCGTGTGGTAGTGACTCACACCCTTTTTAGCTGTCCATGGGTATGCGTATGACTCTCTTTATGCTGGATGCGGAGTAGAAATCTCTTGATTTCTGGTTTGCTTTTGAAATGTGCTGAATATTTTTTGTGAATGATGCATTAATTTAAAAACGTTTTGAACGTGTGCAGGAAATTCAGATTTGGTCAGCCAGTAATTGAGTTCCATAGATGTAGCGCTGGTCGCACTGTGACAGCTTTTGGACTTCAGGCTACCAAATTGGCAAGCTCAATTTCCTCAACAGGCCCAATAATTTTTTTTTTTGGCGTAACATAATCAATTTACTATCAACTATTTAATTTGTAATCTACATGTCGTTTGTTAGTCGCAAACTATTAATTGCCAAGCCAAAAATTACGGAAATCTTTTCGTTTCCGTCGTGTAATGGACAAGAATTTTGAACGAATTAGGGGAGTTCATGGCAACAAAGGTATTTCAATGAAAATGGAAAAGGAATGTATTTTAGTAGTTAAATTCGTCTGTGATCTTTATGTACAACTAAAGCTAAGGAGAAAACAAAATTTCATCAGTTTTTGATAAATAATATATATGCATATATAATATAAAAATAAATTTGAGTACATTATCAATTTAAAGATAGCTTAAAATTCATTAAGAAGCAGCGATAGCAGCACAAATTATCAGCCAACAAATTAAAAAAAAGCAACAACAAAATACACAACAAAAATATAACAAATAAAATCACAACATATTAACATTTTGTTTTATACTAATAAAAAACAAAGAAAAAAACATTTGTAAATCTCATCAATCCGATTGTTAATACTAACTAAATTATTGTTAGATAAATTGACATGAAATTTAACGCATTTTCTATGTTCTTTGTGTATACTCGATGAACGATGACGATTGTAAAATTATGTACAAATATCAACAATATATATATATACGCACTACATATGAATATAAATGAAAGGTTGCCCGTAAATTGGCCATGGTTGAAGCTGATTTGGAGCGTGCCGAAGAACGTGCCGAACAGGGTGAAAAGTACGTTGAAAAAAAATTGTTTGAAATATCTGTTAAATGTTGCGCCACTTTTTGTTGTGCCTAATAAAACCAAATGAAACAGTGTGGCCATAGTATATAAGTTTGTTTTTTGCAGCGCTGTTAACTAACAGTTTGTATCTATGTTAAAAAAGCAGACCAAACCAACACAACCTAACCAAATTCTTTTGCATAGTTTATAGTTGATATTCCTTTTTATGATTTATTTCTTTGTTTTCTTTAGCTAGCTAGCTTGGTATTATATAAATATATAAATATTTAAATTGGCAAAAAATGTGAATATATGATGAAATTTAACGAGTCTTTTGTGTGTATTTACCGCGCATGTTTGTTTTAATTAATTTTAATGTAGAAGCATATCATTCATGCTCTCTCATAATGCACAACATATTCACATTTTCGGCCAAAATGCAATTGCTAAAACATTAAATTGAACTAATTAAAAAAAATACTCCCTTTTATGTGCGCATTGCCTAACCACAAAATGCGTTTCGTGTTGCTATTTCTGTGTTCTGTTTAATAAACCCGCCTGCCTGTTAATGCCTGCTCGCCTGCTGCCTACCTCATCGCGCTCACCTGTGAAGGTGGCCAGAAAATTAGTGCTCATGGAACAGGATCTGGAACGTTCCGAGGAAAAAGTTGAGCTTAGCGAAAGGTTTGTCCAGCTTTATCTGTCTTTAAATACTAACTGCACTTTAGATTACGCAATGCTATCGCCAGCCCAAAAATATCTGAGTTGGTTGACATATATATACGTTATAACGCAAACAAACAGATTTCAACTATAAATACAAATTTAATAAAAGTGAAATCGCTTCAGTGAAATGTTTTTGGAAGCCAAACAACAATTGCTGTTGTTATTATATTTTATTTATTTAAAAAACTTTGCTATGCAGAGACCTTCGTCTGGTTTGGCCAGTCATGACTTAGTTTCTTTCTTTCTGTATTTATTTTTTTCTCTTTTTTTTTGGCACTTCTTTCGCCTTCACTGCCAAAGTTTTGAAAGTAAAGTGTCAACGTTTTTTTTTTCTCATTATTATTTTTGGCGTTGGCGATAAAAAAAAATTGCGCCGAAAACTTAATTTAATTACCGCATGAAATGCGCTTTTTGTTTTTTTCCCATCGAATATTCAATTGAATTCAATTTGTGTAAAAATTTGAAACTAATTTGTGTTTTATTTGTTTTTGATGTATAGCAAAATTGTGGAGCTTGAGGAGGAGCTGCGCGTTGTGGGCAACAACTTGAAGTCCCTTGAGGTCTCTGAGGAGAAGGTCAGTATGAAATGTTACAATCAGTCCAGATGATTATCTATTCAATTATCTAAGCAATCTGTTTTTGCGTATCAATAAAAATATATTTTTATATTATTTCTACAATATTAAATATGCAAATCCCACACCCCCCATAAACAACAACAACAATAAATAGGCCAATCAACGTGAGGAAGAGTACAAGAACCAAATCAAGACCCTGAACACTCGTCTAAAGGAGGTAGATACAACAAAAAAAAAAAAAGCATCTTTCATACGAAATTTGCGAAAGGAGTTTCCCAGAGCTGTGGAAAATGCAATCAAAACCAAGCAGCGATACCTTTTTGTTTTTCTTTATATATTATTGTTGTTGTTTATGTTTTTTTCTATGTAATTTGAGCGCACAGGACAGGCTCAAAGGCTTTTTTAAGTCGTTGCACAACACTGGCCATGCGTGCAATCATATAAAATGTCTACCGACAACTCGTGCAACTTGTCCTTTAATCTGCCCCCAACATGTTTGCTCTGATTATTGTACTAATTCTTATTTTATTTTTTACTTTTATTTTCATATATTTGTTAACACGCTCCGCTTTAATGTTGCTGACACAAAATCAAAATACAAATAATTATTTTTGCTGATATATATTCTGTATGAAAAATATCTGAATAAAAATGATTTGCACACTGGATTTTTGATCAACACGCCCAAATGGCATAAAACATGCTGCCCCCTCTTTACCACGCCTTAAACAATGCATGCATCAATACTTTGCTACAACATTTACAATCTAATCCCCACCAATAAAACCAACGACCACAAAAAATAATTTTAAAATAAATAGGCAACACAAAAAGAGGAAACCTTTGAAACGCAAATCAAGGTTTTGGATCATTCCTTGAAAGAGGTATATGTCCAATTGCATACTGTATTGATATATAAATATATGTAAGCGGTTTGTGGTCTCTGGTGTTGGTAAACGCATTAATTTTAGTTACAAATAGCAACAAATTAGAAACAAAAAAAAAAGAAAATATTAAATTGCACAAATCGTTATTCTCAATTTTAAATTAATTGTACATAGTCGTCACATTTGATATTTTCTTTTAAAATTAAAATATAATTAACCAAAACTAAAATGCAGAAACATGAACAAACGTAATTGCCCAAACGTCTGGGAAAGAATACAACAAATCAAATGAACTAAGAAAATCGAAAAGAAATCTCTTTAAGCGGTATCCAAAATGTATATCAATAGCGTGCATCATGGCAAGTATTTCCCTGCATAGGGCGTGTGTGTGTACATTACTTGAAAATTGAAAACAACTTTTTGTGCATTGAATGCAAATCAATCAAAATCTGAAGACTTACAACACTGTTACGTTATGGATAACTACTGCTTGGTAGTAGAAACTGTACCCAAAACGACTTAAAATTAAATTAATTCTATAATATTCGGTAGATATTTTATTGTCAAAGCACTTGCACACATTACAAATACACACACTCCGCACACATATACACACACGCACACACACTTCGCATATAATAATGAATATGATTATGATGACGTTGTCTGTCCTAAGCACTGTTATTGATATACCAAAAATTTGTTGTATATTTCTCGACGTCTAGGCACGCGAAAATCAAAAAATTTTTGAACAGGAGCTCATTCAATTCAAATTAAATGTAGAAACTGTAAGTCGCCGCCACGTAAAAAGTTTTCTTTTTTTTTTTTTTTGATAAATCATTTAAATTTTGCTGATGTTGAGAAATGAAAGAAAATCTAAATAATTTTAACAGCATTTCAAATTGGCGCCAATTTTAAATTTTTCCTTACATGCAGTGACTGCGTAGCGTCGTACAACGACTGTTGTAGTTGAATTATTAAATTATCTACACTCCCGTAAAAATGATTGTTTAATTTGTCAAATTTAGGTTTGTCTAAACCAAAACACCCTAAATAAACATAAATAAATTCTTAAATAAAACAAAATAGAAATAAGAATAATAAAAACGTGTAAGCATATGGATTAAGTGATCAAAGTTGTGTTCTCTACTTAATTGTTATGATTTTTCATTTGAATGCTTTTATTTGTACTACAATTCGTTTATTTATAATATCAGATATAATCATACATATACACATTTATTAAATTTACTGTAAAATATATAAACTAATATTCATTTTATCATATTAATTATAAAGTACTTACCCCGCTGGTTTTGGTAGCAAATTTTTTGGGAAGCTTCTTTTAAGTTAAATAATCTAAAGCATTGCAAATTCAATTTAAACGCTTCGTTTTACAACACTGGCGTTTGGATAGAATGTCTATGCTCACCAATATGAATAATGCTTGCAATATATCATGTTGATTGACTGTAGACGCTGCATTTCTTTAATGTGCCTTCATGTGCCTTTTTATTGTAACAATAAAGTAACTGTATTTTTTTACTTTCTATTTACCAACACTTAAAGGCTGAGGCACGCGCTGAATTCGCTGAACGTTCCGTTCAGAAATTGCAGAAGGAAGTCGACAGGCTCGAAGGTATGTCTGTTAAACAATATTTGCTTATAACTCTAAGACTTTAAATCGAAAAGTTCAGAATTCTAGAAATTTCCAAATAGTATTTTATTTTATTATATCAAATTTTTCATTTGTAGCCGTATTTACAATATATAAAAGTTGCAGTTTTTATAAAGAAAATATTTGTTTTTAATATTTTTAAGTAGGTGCAAAATTAAGTTCCTTATTCCAAAAATCAATTTCCTTATGTTGGTCCAAAATTATTATGATTTTTATTTTTATATTTTTATTTATTTTTTATGCCTATTAATATAAATATTTTATGTTTATTTTTCATATGATTTTGTTCGTTGTTGTGCTTAACCGAAAACAAAAACCAAAACAAATTTCAACTCGTGTGCTGCTTGTACGCTCCCCGCCTGCTGAACTGCCAACGCCCTAATGTTTATTGTTAATTTAAATGCATGCCACGTATTGCTGTGCTCCTTTTTTATAACTTTTTTGTTAATGCCTAAACAAAAAAGACGACTTGTTGAACGAACGCGCCAAGAACAAACTGCTGCAGGAGGAGATGGAAGCCACTTTACATGACATACAGAACATGTAAACAAATTATTTGCAGCTTATGTAAATGAACTAAACTGCCTGCTTTGACGTCAATACAGAAAACTGGCGCTTTCCATATTATTATAAAAGAATGCACAAACACACACACACACCCACCCAAACACACACATACGCATACTAAGGCACATAGGACAAGCCAAGTGTCTTCCATGCCGTTAAATTTTTGAAAAACTTTTAAATGAAAACGTTAATTATTTTAAGCGGTAAACTCAAAGAAAAGCAGAAAAGAAAGAAAAACTTTAACGTTAACCAGAAAAAAACAAAAATGAAAACAAAAATAAAAACAAAAAGATATACAAAAATAGAAGAAAATCCTCAGCTTCTATTTAGCGCATTCCAAAATGTCTATGAGCTCTTCAATTCATGTTTTCAAGCAGTGCAACCTGTTGACTTTTCGCTTGTCCGCGCTGCGCTGTGAATGGCGTGCCCTTGTTCGCAGCCATTCGGAATGGCAAAATATTTATGAATTGCAAAATGGCGGCACTTTCAAACACTCGATGCTTTACAACACTGTTGCAATATTTTATTTTACCTTTTTCTTTCTATTCGATTTTGCTAGCCCTCTTATTATCTTCTATTATACCTACTCTTGTTCTTTTTGTTTTAATATGGATTGAAGTAATTAATTATTATATATGACAAAAGACACAACTTGCGAGTTAGTTTATGTGTAATTATTTATACAAATGTATATGTAAAGTAAATTAAAAGGAAAGATTCGATTTGTATTTGTATTCGTAATTTTGTCGCCAGCTAAACTACTGTATTAATTATGCTAATATTTACATTGTTTATACAATTTAAACAAATCGTATTTGCAAAACGTTGTGTAATATTTGCTTACTTATAAGTTGCCACGCCTATTTCTTAGACACAAATTCACAGCAAAGACCGAAATAAACATAAACAAAAGACAAAACACTTTCAAAATGACACACACACCATTCCAACTGCAAGCATTCATGATTAGACAGCTATTGTTAACCGTCTATATTTTATATTAAATTTTAAATTAAAAAACTTTATTTTCTATACACGATCTGTGCTGAAAATGTGTTCTTGCCCAGGAAAACAAAAATTTAAAAAAATGAGCAAGTTAAAAGAAAATTGAACCTAACATAAAATGGCATTAAATGAAAAATCAAACATGAAATGAAAAACAATTGATTTATTTACGATTTACATAAATTAATTATTTATATTTTTAATATATATTACATACTATGCAAATACAATACCATGCTGCTGCAATTGCACAAATAAAGTATTTTTCAAAATATAGCAACTTTTTCAGTAGATGGAAGGCAATAAATAAAACCAAGATACATATTTGTACTCACTAAACCAAGAATGAATTGTTTCAGCCAGCTGTTGTCCCTGTTGTGAAGATTGTCTGCCCTAATATAATTGGCTTCTTGGATTCCAGATTTAACTAGCCATAACCAGAGCTGCCAATATTTGCACTAATCGAGATATTTTCTTAATTCTAATAACACTGACTAACCAAAATGAACCGACCAACTAAATTACCAAACCACCGCCACCAGACGAGATGATCAACGAGAAAGAGCACTATGCGATCATTAACGATAGCTTGGACTTTACGTTCGTCGAGCTAATGGGCATGCCGCCGTTCTATAACGATCGTTATCCCAAGCCGCCGACGCCCGAGCTAACCGAAGAGGAGATCGCCGCCATTGCGGCGCAGCGGGAGGCAGAGGCTGCTGCCAAAGCAGCCAAGCTCGCTGACGAAGGAGCGGCCGAGGGGGCAGGCGAAGGGGAGGGTGCAGCAAGCGAAGCTGCCGCAGTCGATGGAACTGTTGCCGCTGAAGCAGCTGCTGCTGCTGCTGCCGTTGTTGAGGAGCCAGTGAAAGAGCCCACACCACCGCCACCGCCGCCATTCGATTACAATATTGATCTGCCGCCAGAGGGCGCTGAAGTGCCTTATGTAAAGAATTTCGAAGTGGGCGATGCTCCGTCAGCAGTTCCTGCGGACGCAGCACCAGCAGAGGGCACTGCCGCAGAGGGCGTACCAATGGAGGGCGTGCCTCCAGAGGGTGCGCCAGCTGAAGCAGCTCCTTCAGATGCAGCACCTGCTGAGGCGGTTCCTACTGAAGCAGCTGCTGTCGAGGCTCCTGCCGTTGCCGAGGCTCCTGCCGTTGCCGAGGCTCCTGCTGCCGCCGAGGCTCCTGCTGCTGCTGAAGCTCCCGCTGTGGAAGCGCCGCCTGCTTGAATCAAATCGAATGTGATTTCATTTGATAAACTAGTTAAACAATAATAGAAATAGATCAAAGATGATCTCGTTATGGCTAAATCAAATTATGGATTGTGTTTTCCTCGTCAAGTGCACGATCATTATCCTGATTCACAAGCAATCCCGCCTATTCAACCACCCGCCCGACTTACCCACTAAACATCTGCTTAGGAAAACATTGAATTTATTCTTCTTAGCTGCGTTTATGCTTCCTTTTCACACTTGCTATCTCCACGCCTTTCTCTCTCTCTCTCTCTCTCTCTCTCTCTATTGCTTTATCTCTGTCCCGATTGCTTGTAATGCTTGCTCACTGCCATCGCGTTCGCATGCCAAACATCTCAGACGACCTAATCGTTGAAAAAGAGCGCTACTGCCTCATCGGTGACAGTCTCGACGAGGCGTTCCTGGACCTGATCAAGGGCTTAGAGCCATTCTGGACGGTGCGCAATCCGAAGCCGCCCACGCCCAAGTTGCCAACGCCTACGCCCGAAGAGCTGGCCGCCATGGAGGAGGCCAGACTTGCGGCCGAGGCGGAAGCTGCCGCTGCTGCAGCTGCGGCAGCCGCAGCAGCTGGTGTAGAAGGTGGCGAGGGAGTTGTTGTCGCGGAAGGTGCTGCGCCAGTGGCAAAGGAGCCAACACCACCACCAAAGGAGCCCACTCCACCACCGCCACCACCACCACCATTCGAATACTCGATCGACTTACCGCCAGAGGGCGCTGAAGTGCCGTTCGTCAAGAATTACGAGCCACCACCACCCGGCTCTGAGCCAGAGCCAGCCCCAGAGGGTGAGGCCGCAGCACCACCAGCTGAAGGAGCTGCTGCTGCTGCAGAAGGAGCTGCTCCACCCGCTGAGGGCGCTGCACCCGCCGCGGAAGGTGCAGCTCCACCAGCAGAGGCTGCAGCGCCACCAGCTGATGCTGCTGCTCCTCCGGCTGAAGGAGCTGCGCCTGCACCCGAAGCAGCTGCTGCACCACCGGCAGAGGAAGCTGCAGCGCCACCAGCTGAGGCCGCTGCACCAGCCGCTGAAGCCGAGGCGCCACCAGCCTAAATCAATGAATGTCGTAGTGCTCGTCAATCCGCTGCGCCAGTCGTACAACCGCTACAAACTGCTGCCCGCTTTTATTTATTGTTTGATGCACCACAAAACTTTTTATTCATATTATTAAAATAATCTAATCGAAGCAACGCAAAAACAAAAGAATACATGCTGCTTGGCTATTTTTTTCTGTTCTTGTTTTTTGCCTGTTGCATTTTAATTTTGTTTTTGAATTTAACAGCTAGCAGCACACTGCATTGCCGACCACGAACGCTGCTGCTGCCGACAAGCAGTGCAATTGCTGTCAGTTTTTATTTATTTTTATTAAAAGAGGTAATTATATGAATTTGGTTTTATTTGTTGTAAGGATTGATTTTTAGTGTCAGGTGAAATGTTTCTATGTCTAAGGGTCCTTCAGTGTCTTGTGAGAGGTTTATTAATGTTAATTTGTGTAACTCATTTAATTATATTTTGATTTTTTATTAATTTATATTTTCTTTACTCTTCTGTGTTCGTTTATGATTTATCAACAATGAACAGACGACCTTGTCCTGGAGAAGGAGCGCTACAAGGATATTGGCGACGATCTCGATACCGCCTTTGTCGAGCTCATCCTCAAGGAATAAGCGCTGCTCTATTGCCCGCCTCCAAGAGCTGCACCAAAATCTATCTACACAAATTTATCTGCACATTTATCGTTTGTGCATTTCGTAGCATACTCGTAGGCGTTCTGTAAACATGTATTTTGCCTGTGTAGTTAGAGTAAATGTAGTTAGATTTTGTTTAAAGCCTTCATTAAATTATATGTGACAATCGCATTGTGTATTTGTTTAACTCAATTTTATTTATTTATCATTTGTATTCACAATCTATGCAATAAACTTCAAATCTATGCCAAAGTGATTACGACTCTTCTATTATAATTATTATTACTATTGTCTGCTGCATTCGTAGACGAGGTGAGCAAAGGTAAGGAGAAGTACAAGAGCATTGCCCAGGAACTGGAATACGCCGACCTCAACAACTATTAAGCCAGCAACAAGTCCAGATTCAGTTCAAATGTCATTTACAAACTGGAGTCCAATGGAGCCTTTCGACATTCAGCTAAAAAGACGTTCTACTTAAGCATTCCCACATTATTAATAAACCAAATTTTTAGTAATAAAATATATAAATAATTATATTTGAACCGGATGTTTGCATCAACAGCTTGACTTAACAGAATTCACTGCCTATAAGCATATGAATTGCAAATTATGAATCATAAACCTTGGCTTGAGCCACAAATACCGTATTTATATTTCTAAATATCTCTGTAACCCACCAGTTCATAGCTTAGAATAATAATTTAGCTTCATATGCCGCACACACAAAATTCAGTCAATTTTTTAACGAATCAAATGGAATTTCTGCTTGCGAACTAGTTGGAAAATGTATTTAAAATAAGTTGAAAATTTCTATGGCCTTTGCAAATAAAAAGAAATGTAAAAGAAAAACTAAATCCAATATTAATAAAATGTACACATTCTTAGCTTTTGTAATTGTGAAACATACAAATTCAATATGTACAAGTATTTTTAAAAACAATTACTATTGACTTTTCAGTTATTAGGCTTTTATATTTTTCTGACAAATAAATGAAAAAACAAAATCTTTTGCATAAAAAAATACGTTAAAATAGCCTTTCAGTTCGTTATACAAAATATTTAAAAATCTCATTAGAATATATACATACATACATAGAATCTTTTAAAAAGTTTTGTATTCAACAGCAACATTCTGGTTATACTCTGAACCTATTGATGACGAAATTTCAGGGTAAAATATTGTGTGAACATATTTGCAATAGGCAGAAGGAGTGATGCCACGCACTATGACATCCATATATACCTAAACAAGATGACGAGTGCAATTGCACTCTCCGTCTTCACCTTTTGTGAACGCATCGATCTCATAAACTAGGAACACTATGACGTCATGAATAAGCATACTTTGGATTTGGGATTTTTAATACATACGTTCGCTGTAAATATGAAAGAAACTTATACTTATGGATATCTCAGCTAATACTCGAAGTAATTTGACTATTTATACTTTGAATCTATTGAAAATTAGGGTATAATATTTTTGTGCTAATGTATGTAACAGACAGAAGGAGGCGTGCCACACCCCATAGAGTATATATGTTCTTGGTCGGCTCGACGAGCTGAGTTGAACTAGTCTTCTCCGGCTGTTCACAAAATTTAACAAACTCCGTATATCAAATATTAGAGACCTGAAATTCGGCGGTGAAAGAACGTATGTCTAGAAAAAAACTATTTAAACAATGAATGCAGCCTAGCTGCAACTGCAGCGCTGCCCCCGCATAATTGCTCAGTACGTTTATTATGATGAATAAAATGTATCGCTTAGTCGAGCCGTCTCGATTAGAGTTTTGTTACTTGTTTTATTATTATTTTATAAATTGTCTGAAAAGAGGCTGATGATTCCAAACTACTGGATTATTCCTTCTTATTGATCCTCTATCATTTCTAAGAAGTAGGTATTGCGATACATAAACACGGAAACAAACGTGTTTATGATTTCGCAGTGCTTTCGTAAAAACTTAAATCAAATTTGAATTTATTTGTCTCACTAACCCAAATAATTTATAACAGTTATAAGTTCAATCGGCCTGAAGCCTTTAAAATTCTGAAACAATTCTAATAGATGTGTCAAGATAACCATATTTAGATAGAGTTTATTGCAAAACTTTTGGGGCTTGTGTTATTATGCTACCAAATAATGACTTTGTTATATTTCAGTATAGAATATTAGGTTCACTACCTACCTCAACTGAACCTAACGAAATTATGATGGTGCAAAAAATCTTGATTGACCAAACACGTATGTAGTATGTACAAATTTACAAATAGTTTTGCCTCACAAATATCAGAAATAAAATAAAAAATATGTTTTGCGCTTTCTCATATAGCTTTTTAAAGATTATATTATGTCATGTCATGCTTACAATTATACCGCTCTACGCGTTTTTATACCCTGAAAACAATTTAAAATGAGACTGTGCGTCCGGGTCTCGTCAACCAAGTTAACAAGTTAGAGCCTTTAAATTTTCACAGCTTACTGTATAATTTATTATACATAGGCACTATTCTTATCAATTTTCTTATAGTTGTTAATAATCTATAACTTGAGTTGGCTTTTTATTTTTATTTTGGTTTGGGGATTTTGGATTCCACCCTAAATAAAAAGCAAACTTATAATAGGTGTATCAGTGCAGGGTATCTGCTAGTCGAATATCAACATGAAACAATAACTAGTAACTATAAGACATACAAATAATTTATATATATGTATTAATATTCACCAAGTCACTATGAGAACCTCTTTTTGTAGATTCCTTATCTCTCTCACTAGAACGGTAAATGTTTGGTAGCTTACTGATAATGGCGTCGGCGATGAGGATCCATCATTGAGATCGAGACTATATAGGTGTCTCAATTGGTTTGTTAGTTAGTTAGTAATCGTTTAAGCTGCTTCGCATACGCATCGCATCCACGATGACAGTGGTAATATATTTTATAGGTGCTATTGGCGTGCTGCTGTACACATATCTAAAGTGGACCTTTAGTTATTGGGAGCGCAAGGGCTTTCCCTACCATCGGGGCCCCATACCCTTTGGAGCGCTGGACTCGGTACGCAGGAATAAGAGGTCTTTCGGCATGGCCATCTATGATATTTACCAATCCACGAAGAAGCCTTTCATAGGCATATATCTGACTATAAGACCCGCGTTGCTTGTCCGGGATGCCCAGTTGGCTCACGATATTCTCGTCAAGGACTTTGCCAGCTTCCATGATCGCGGCGTTTACGTCGACGAGAAACACGATGCCCTGTCCGCCAATCTCTTTTCCATGGAGGGTAAAAGCTGGAAAACAATGCGCACAAAGTTGTCGCCTTCGTTTACGTCTGGCAAGCTGAAGGCTATGTTCAGTACATCAAATGATGTTGCGGATAAGATGTTAGACCATTTGAATGAAAAATTACTAAAGTCAGGCACTGTTGAAATTGATATGAAGAATTTGATGTCTTGGTAAGTAGCGCTTATCAGTTATCCTAACTTACAAAAATTATTTTATTTTCGATTGTTTTTAGCTATAGTATTGATATAGTCGCCTCCACCATATTTGGCCTTGAAGTAGACAGCTTTACGCAACCCGATAATGAACTACGTAGAATAAGTAAGAAGGCTATCGACAGCACCGCGTGGAGCAAAGTGCGCGATGCTGCATTTTTCCTATATCCAGGGTAAAGACGATGCCTTAATTGTTAGATAACATACTAAAATTAATATATTCCCCATTGAATCAAAGCGTGGAGAAGATTTTCAATCGTCTTGGCTGGGCACCACCTGGGATGAAGGAGATGCAAACTGTGGTGCATCACACGATTGCATTGAGGGAGGAAAACAATGTGGAGCGCCGGGACTTAATGCAGCTATTTTTGCAGTTGCGTAACACTGGAAAAGTTAGCAACGATGACGGAATATGGTCAGCGAAGGCGGCAGTGGATGGCATAAAGACTCTTTCGAAGGATAACATTGTTGCCCAGATGTTCTTATTCTTTGTGGCTGGCTATGAAACGACCGCATCCACTGCATCATTCGCTCTGTATGAGCTGTCGCAGAACCCGGATGTCTTGGCCAAGTTATTGGACGACATCAATCAATCTCTGGCCAAGCATAACGGAGAGATTAACTATGATAGCATTCAGGATATGAAATATTTGGAGCTCTGTGTGATGGGTAAGTATTTGAAACAAACATGTTATGATGTCGTAGTCACTTTGCCTGCTTTACAGAGGCCACCAGGAAGTATCCCGCGCTGCCGCTACTTAATCGCATGTGCAACCAAGACTATCCTCTGCCAAATAGCACTCAGGTCTTAAAAAAGGGTACCGAAATAATCATATCTCTAATAGGCATGCAACGTGACGAGGAATACTTCCCGGATCCACTTAGATATCAGCCGGAACGTTTCACAGAAGAGTTTAAGAACTATACACCTGCCGCTTATATGCCATTCGGCGTTGGACCTCGTCAATGCATAGGTTCGATGAAAATTAAGAAATGCAATCGAGTAGCTCTTAATTTAAAATGTTTGTACTTTTAGCGGCGAGAATGGGCAAACTGAATGTCAAGATTGCATTGGCGAAAATACTTACCAGCTTTACAATAGAGACGCGCCAGGAAAAACGTGAAATTGAGTTCACAGCCTACGGAGTTCCTCTGCTTCCAAAAGGTGGTGTGCCTGTGAGACTACATAAGAAACTATAGGTAAAACAAAAAAACTAAAAATGTTAAAATTACATAAAAAAAAAAAAATTATAAAAATCGAGTCTTTTTCAATATTAAAAAACTCATTTAAATAAACTTATAAGAATCGTCAAAATTCAATAGCGGTATCATCTCGTAATTTCTATAAATGTTACTCGGCCTTAGCCAGTTGGGTTTTGTATTTCAGCATGAACATCAAGTGATTAGTTTATCTTTTAGCACTCCATTCTAAGCAGAATATTGTTAATTAGTTAATAAACGCTTAAACGTTTCAACGTATAATCGATAGCTATTGGCTTTTTTTATATCGATTAAAAAGGCTATCATTACTCAGTTAATTTATAAACATCTACAATTCAAACAAGTAACAAAACTAGTCAAAACAGCTCGACTGAGAGAATCCTTTGAGCTGTAATTCCAATCATTAAAAGATAGTTTTATTCATTAATAGCAAACAACACATGTACACACGCACACACATGCAGGCAATATGCGTCCTGCGCGGTTATGAGGCGCCATTTTAATTTTTTAATACGTTTTTTTCTAGAAATACGTTGTTAATGAAATTTTCGGGCGAGATAGAGACGGGTATTAGCCTTATGCTTAAGCTTGTTATCTTGTTGGAAGTAATAATTTGACCCTCTACCAAGTTTCCCAACGCTACTTTTCAAATTTCTTTTGAGGATGTCAATATAGCTATATTGATCCATCACTCCGTGTAACTAAAAGTTCACCGTTGCCGTGCTTTATCGTCTTTTTTTATATTTTTTGGATTTAGGGCCTCTTAAGTCTTCTCCACACACTCCACACGCTTCTCCACTCCGATCCAAAAATATTGAACTTTGACTCATCTAAGAAGATCACCTTACGTCAAAAGTCAATTGGCTTGTCTGCATACGCCTTAGAAAACTCCACACGCTTCCTCCCATTTACTAAATTAGCTTATGATCCGGATCTATTATTATTTTTGATACACCCCTCGTATTTAAAACGACCAATTACTGTTTGGATGGTTGACTTGGCCATCTTTGGCTATCTCTGTATGCGGTTTTTGCTCCTGTGCTCCACGATCCACTCCCGTTCATCCAAAATTAACTCATTTCGGGTAATTTTTACGATGATATTAGCAAATTTTTTCGAACATAAGTAATGCACGCTAAGAAGCTAGTCAGTGCAGCGCAAGCAAGAGTACGATGACTTTTGTAACCGCAAATATGTGAATTTTTTTAGTTATAATATTAGACTAAAATAAAATGGCACTATTATTAAAAAGCTATTGTGTAGTTAAAAGGTTATTTTATCAATCTTCATCTTAACTTTTCTTTTTTAATTTGACGATATAATAGCGTGTTTTGTGAAAATGTATCAGGGGTACGGTTACTTTAGTTGCACACGGTATATCAAATATTAAAGACTTGCATTTAGGCATAAATAAATGCTATAATCTTTGAAAGATTCATTCAAAACCTACATATAGAAAAAACGTATTCAATAATTAAGTTTCGATTGTAGAGCCTAGGTTACAGTGCTGACTGATTTGTGACGGGCATATCAATGTTACTTTTTACTTATTTTAATTACATTTTTATCAACAATGAACAGACGACCTTGTACTGGAGAAGGAGCGCTACAAGGATATTGGCGACGATCTCGATACCGCCTTTGTCGAGCTCATCCTCAAGGAATAAGCGCTGCTCTATTGCCCGCCTCCAAGAGCTGCACCAAAATCTATCTACACAAATTTATCTGCACATTTATCGTTTGTGCATTTCGTAGCATACTCGTAGGCGTGTAGTTAGAGTAAATGTAGTTAGATTTTGTTTAAAGCCTTCATTAAATTATATGTGACAATCGCATTGTGTATTTGTTTAACTCAATTTTATTTATTTATCATTTGTATTCACAATCTATGCAATAAACTTCAAATCTATGCCAAAGTGATTACGACTCTTCTATTATAATTATTATTACTATTTGACTGCTGCATTCGTAGACGAGGTGAGCAAAGGTAAGGAGAAGTACAAGAGCATTGCCCAGGAACTGGAATACGCCGACCTCAACAACTATTAAGGCAGCAACAAGTCCAGATTCAGTTCAAATGTCATTTACAAACTGGAGTCCAATGGAGCCTTTTCGACATCCAGCTACAAAGACGTTCTACTTAAGCATTCCCACATTATTAATAAAGCAAATGTTTAGCAATAAAATATATAAATAATTATATTTGAACCGGATGTTTGCATCAACAGCTTGACTTAACATTCTGTAGTGTAGGCAGTGTATTCCACTGCCACTGGCAAATTATGAATCAAAAACCTTGGCTTGAGCCACAAATACCGTATTTATATTTCTCAATATCTCTGTAACCCACCAGTTCATAGCTAAGAATAATAATTTCGCACACACAAAATTCAGTCAATTTTTCAATGGATTTGAATGGAATTTCTGTTCGTAAGCAGTTGAAAAATATATCTAAAATAAATTGCTAATTTCTATAGCCCTTGCAAAAAAAACAAGTAACGAAACTCTAGTCGAGACTGCTCGACTAAGAGATACCCTGAATCCATTGAGCTGTAATACCAATCATTAAGAGCTTCATTTATTCATTAATAGTAAACAACACATGCACACACACACACACACACACACAAACATATGCATGCACGTAATATGCTCAATGCACAGTTTTGCGGCTGCAGAAGAGGCTGTTCTATGCAAACTTTATTGTTTAATAACTTTTTTTCTCGACCTATGTTCTTAATGAAATTTTCGGGGCATGATTATGACATCCAAATGTACCTATTTGCCAAATTTCAAGTCTCTAGTATTTGATATACGTGAGTTATCGTTTTTGTTGAATTGTGGGCGAAAGGGGCGTGGCATCAAAAATCCAAAAATTACAAAATGTGCGGATTCAATATAGCAATCAAACACAACTTAGTGCACGATTCTATCTTTAACAGTGTGCACGCCAGACCTCAAAAACAAAGCGATATTTTCGATAGTTATCGATAAAAAAGAAATGGGATGAGTTATCGAAAAAAAAAAATAAACTCGTACAGCGTATGGTATTATCGAGCATTTTGCTTTTTATTTGAAGTCTCTAGCTTTTGTGGTTGCAGAAATCCAGGTGTTTACACGGACGGACGGACGGACGGACGGACGGACGGACGGACAGACGGACAGGGCTAGTTCAACTCAGCTCATCGAGCTGATCAAGAATATATATACTTTATGGGGTGTGGCACGCCTCCTTCTGCCTGTTACATACATTTGCACAAAAACATTATACCCTGAAATTTCCATTTTCAATGGATTCAGGGTATAACAAGTAACAAAACTCGAGATACCCTGAATCTTTTGAGTACCATCCTTTGTTATACCAATCATTAAAAGTTTAATTAATTCATTAGGGCAAATTGATACTAAATATAAGCTTCATGTTTCAGTATAAATTATTATATTCACGACCTACGTCAACTGAACCCACCGAAATTCTGATAGTGCAAAGAACCTTGCTTGAGCAAACACGCGAGCATCGCCTCACAATCAGAAAACAATATATATAAATATATATATACAAAAATATTTTTTACGCTTTCTAATGCTGATATTGCTTTTCATTCTTTATTCATTATTAATTTATGTCATGTCATGCTTACAATTATCCCGTTGTACGCAATATTATACCCTAGATCATTGTAAAAATGGACTGTCCTTCTGAGAGAATGCAGAGATCTCATCAGTGACATTAGCTAGAGACTTGAAATTTTCCTCTCTTACTCTATAATTTATATAAATATTGACAATAATCGATAATTTGAGTTTGCTTTTTAAAGCTTAGCTTTAATGTCTTTATATATGGTAATTGGGTTCCACCCCAAAATTCTCCCACAAAATAACAAAAAATGTTTTTCAAATAGTTTTTCAAATAGAATATCTAAAATATTATGATTTTTAAATTTAATTTTCAGATGTCTAAGCGCTGCAGCGAAGTAAATTCCTCTGTAATCGGAGCAGGTGCTTATGCATGTGAGCATGAGTTGCTTGCTATGCATCAGCGCAGGGTATCAGCTAGGGTATCTCGACTAAAACTCTCTCACTCGTTTATTTTGAGAGCGAATATTAACATGAAATGATGACTATTTATATTAAGTGATCTTTTTCACCAACTCATAATGAGAACCTGTTTTGTAGATTCCTTATCTCCCTCACGAGAACGGTAAATGTTTGACAGCTCACTGATAATGGCGTTGGCGATGAGGATCCTTCATTAAGCTCAAGACTATATAGGTGTCTCAATTGGTTTGTTAGTTAGTTAGTAATCGTTTAAGCTGCTTCGCATACGCATCGCATCCACGATGACAGTGGTAATATATTTTATAGGTGCTATTGGCGTGCTGCTGTACACATATCTAAAGTGGACCTTTAGTTATTGGGAGCGCAAGGGCTTTCCCTACCATCGGGGCCCCATACCCTTTGGAGCTCTGGAGTCGGTACGCAGGAATAAGAGGTCTTTCGGCATGGCCATCTATGATATTTACCAATCCACGAAGAAGCCTTTCATAGGCATATATCTGACTATAAGACCCGCGTTGCTTGTCCGGGATGCCCAGTTGGCTCACGATATTCTCGTCAAGGACTTTGCCAGCTTCCATGATCGCGGCGTTTACGTCGACGAGAAACACGATGCCCTGTCCGCCAATCTCTTTTCCATGGAGGGTAAAAGTTGGAAAACAATGCGCACAAAGCTGACGCCTTCTTTTACATCTGGCAAGCTGAAGGCTATGTTCAGTACATCAAATGATGTTGCGGATAAGATGTTAGACCATTTGAATGAAAAATTACTAAAGTCAGGCACTGTTGAAATTGATATGAAGAATTTGATGTCTTGGTAAGTAGCGCTTATCAGTTATCCTAACTTACAAAAATTATTTTATTTTCGATTGTTTTTAGCTATAGTATTGATATAGTCGCCTCCACCATATTTGGCTTTGATGTAGACAGCTTTACGCAACCCGATAATGAACTACGTAGAATAAGTAAGAAGGCTAATGACAACACTGCGTGGAACATTGTGCATGATACTGCAATTTTCTTATATCCAGGGTAAGCAAAACTCTGAATTATTAATAACATGCCGAATTCAATATATTCCCCATTGAATCAAAGTGTGGAGAAAATTTTCAATCGTCTTGGCTGTGCTCGACCAGGAATGAAGGAAATGCAAACTGTGGTGCATCATACGATTGCATTGAGGGAGGAAAACAATGTGGAGCGCCGGGACTTAATGCAGCTATTTTTGCAGTTGCGTAACACTGGAAAAGTTAGCAACGATGACGGAATATGGTCAGCGAAGGCGGCAGTGGATGGCATAAAGACTCTTTCGAAGGATAACATTGTTGCCCAGATGTTCTTATTCTTTGTGGCTGGCTATGAAACGACCGCATCCACTGCATCATTCGCTCTGTATGAGCTGTCGCAGAACCCGGATGTCTTGGCCAAGTTATTGGACGACATCAATCAATCTCTGGCCAAGCATAACGGAGAGATTAACTATGATAGCATTCAGGATATGAAATATTTGGAGCTCTGTGTGATGGGTAAGTATTTGAAACAAACATGTTATGATGTCGTAGTCACTTTGCCTGCTTTACAGAGGCCACCAGGAAGTATCCCGCGCTGCCGCTACTTAATCGCATGTGCAACCAAGACTATCCTCTGCCAAATAGCACTCAGGTCTTAAAAAGGGGTACCGAAATAATCATATCTCTAATAGGCATGCAACGTGACGAGGAATACTTCCCGGATCCACTTAGATATCAGCCGGAACGTTTCACAGAAGAGTTTAAGAACTATACACCTGCCGCTTATATGCCATTCGGCGTTGGACCTCGTCAATGCATAGGTTCGATGAAAATTAAGAAATGCAATCGAGTAGCTCTTAATTTAAAATGTTTGTACTTTTAGCGGCGAGAATGGGCAAACTGAATGTCAAGATTGCATTGGCGAAAATACTTACCAGCTTTACAATAGAGACGCGCCAGGAAAAACGTGAAATTGAGTTCACAGCCTACGGAGTTCCTCTGCTTCCAAAAGGTGGTGTGCCTGTAAGACTACATAAGAAACTATTGGCAACAAAAATCTAAAGTGTTGAATGATTGATCCTATAAATCCTATAAATATATATATGGGTTAAATGGTTGAAAAAAAAAAAACATTTTTACAAAGCTCTAAATAATAATTATAAAAATAGAATTTTTTCTATAATAAATACCTTAATTAACTAGCTCATTAGAATCAGAATTGTGAAAATTCAATTAAGAAGTGTTACTTTATCTTTGCTAGACATTTTTTTGTGCTCAGCATTTCAGCAGGAACGTCAAGTGATTAGTTTTTAATTGAGCAGTCCATACTACTGCTCTCTAGTCATAAATAAGATATACATACTTTTCATTTTTCCATTTTATATCACAATAAATATCGCGTATGTCGAGCATATTTCATACAATCGATAGCTATTGGCATTTTATGGTTATTATATAAAATTATAGTTTATCTTAATTTTTCGAGTTATCGAATTATCTCATTACTTACTTATTAATAACAACCGATATTTTTGACTTTGTTTTTGAGGCCTTATACTCAAATCCTTACAGCCTGAATTAACCCCGTGCATAATTCACAAAAAATTGCAAATATGAAATATTACTGATTTGTATTTATGCATATGACATTGATTTATTCAAAACATACAACAAGAAAAAAATATATTCAACAACAGCAGCCGCAGCCGCAGCCGCAGCGGAGTTCATATTGCTATAATTGAATAAAAGAAAGTTTTAATGATTGGTGTACTAGCTCGAAAGATTCAGGGTATCTCTTAGTCGAACCATCTCCACTGGAGAGTTTTATCTGTCCTTTATCTAAATTTTCTATTTCAACTTTTTGTTATCAGAGATCTAGGTTCAGAAACTTAAGTATAGAAATTTTCGTTTCTATTGTATTTTTCTGATGCCACGTCATATATTTGTACATATATATTTATAAATATAGTTGGAAATCTTTTTGCACCGAAAGAAAAAATGCTCAATATTTATTAAATCTAAATAGATTCTCATCTTGTTAGCCATGTCCGGTCGGGCATGGTTCGAACATTTATACGCTATTTATAGTCACACTTTGGATGGATACACAAGATAAAATAAGAAAAACAAATACATTTGGCTACGTATGTATGTTTTTCAATTCAAAAAAAAAAAAAAATAAAAGAAACGCATAATTTTCACGCCTGTCTGTGAGACATCATATGCCTTGAATGCAGTAAAAGAAAACGCGACTGTAAAGTGAGAGAAAAGAGGAGAGACGGAAAGAGCAAGCTCGCTCTTTGTGAGATCTTTGTATATATACATACACATGCATACACATACACACATACATTCAGCTTCATATATGTATTTGGGGAAATATCGAGGGAAATTTCAAATGGCCCATGAAAAGTTGCGAAAGCGTTTTACTTTTTTTTAATGGGAAATTTTACGAAATTGAAAATTATTCAATACTCCGTGTCCCTGTATTAGTGCGTATAAATGTGTGCGTGTGTGTGTTGCTTGCTTGGTGCAAGTGTGTGTGTGTGCGCCTTGCGTTATTTCTTGGGGTCGCTTTCTCGGCACCGCGACTTGGTCAGCATCAGTGTTCTCGGGGTTTCGACAGCGTATAGTGTGTTTGGAACGCTAAGGTTAGTTGCGGCTGCTGCCAGGACTTTTGCATTGGGAATATGAAAATCTAAATATATTGGAACAATCTATAATATAGTTTTAAAAATATGCAAAATTATTGAAAAAAGAACAAATTTCAAACCAAAAAAAAAAAAACCATTCCAATAAACATAAATAAAGTGAAAAGTGCAGTTAAAATGCAAATTTCAAATTGCTTTCTGCATAACGAAAACTTAAAAACTTATACACATTTGTATATAATATATAAGGAAACCGTTATTAAATGTGCATATGTATGTGTCTATAAATAAATCTAAAAATTATAATAAAAATTAAAATATATGGAAAATGATTTAAAACTCAGAGTGCCAACAAAAAGTTATAAGATAAAAGATAATCCGCAGAAAATTAGAATAAATTAATTAATCTTCATTTCAAAATATTTTTTACTCTGCGAATTATATAGTATAACAAATTTATGACATGAACGTTGTGAGAAAATTCGCTTATAAGGAATTTTGTAACTAAATCTGACAAAAATATCCGCCTCTGTGTGTATGTGTAAACGTGTAAGAGTGAACAATTTGCCACACACTCGCATATTAAAAGCTGCACACACCACACATGCACACACATTCACATACGCATACACAGATAACTAAATACATATGCACATACGCACAATTTTCACACACAACTGAATAGAAAAGCTGCTTCTTAGCAGATTTTTATTATTCTACAAAATTAACTGCAGACAGACACCTGCCTGCCGCACATGAACAGATACAGATACATAAATACATAGGCAGAGACACAGACACAGACACAGACACAGATACAGATACAGGTACAGCTACTGACTGAGCAGGCAACTTTAAAGATTTTATTTTTAACTTTACTTGAAACTTATACGAGAAAGCTTTGCGCATTGAGCTTTCATGATCTCATGAACGAACATTTTGCTAATGGTAATTTATCCTTGAGTTTGTTTTTGGCCATGTGTCAGAAATGCTCGGAAATTATTAAAGAGCAGATGTCGAGAAAAAGCTATGCATATGTTACCTATATAAAAATATATTTATAGTATATATGCCATATGTATATAAATAAAATATATATATATATATATATATATATATATATATATATGTTAGAGATGTGCTACCTACACAACATTTGGCTTGAATATGAAATTTAATTTTTCGTTTTAGCTCTAGGTGAATAGGATATAAAATATACAATATATAAAAGAAATATTGCTCTGTAAATATAAATTAATAAAATTGAAACTTAATATTTGGTATATTCTTTTATAAATATTCATACGCATAGCCATTCACTATTCTTTTGAGATTCCAGTCTCCACGAGTTCTCTCAGCATTACATTTAAATTTCAAGCCTTGGAATCTGCTATCTATATGGGATTAACCCTGCACAACTAAAACATCAATGACTTTGCCCCACTTATAAAAAAACCACACAAACAGAATCTTACGTATAGGCGGACGCCTACACAAATTCTGACCCCAAAAAAGAAATGAAATAAAAAATGTTCAAATTGCAATCAACGTATATATATATATATATATATATATATATATATATATATATATATATATATATATATATATAGATATATATATAGATAGATATATGTGTATAAATACATATACATTGTGTTAATTTTGAAAGACTCTAGAATTACAGGCCAGGCCGAAATGTCCAAAAAGCGCCAGCAGCAATCTATATGTATATTGAACTGGATATTCACATGCAAAAGCATATCAGATTTATTTTTAAACTCTTTGAAAATGGACAAATGAGAGAGAAGTAAGAATAGAGAGAGAGAACGATAATGAGCAATATAGATTGTTCAGTTTTTTTAGTGGGCGTAGAAAATTTCGTTAGCTTTAATAAGTTTTCAGCCAAAACAAATTCTATTTGAATTTTGATTTTTTATATGAATTTATATATATACTCTATATATATTTATATCTATATTTATATCTCTGTAGCTATAGGTTTTACATTGCGTTAATTAATGTAAACATTTTGCTTATTTTCTGAAGTGCATTTTTATGAGGTGTGAGAAAATAATCGAAAGCAAATTGGTTTGAATTGATAGAAAAACTGCAGAGCAATTTGAAAATAGAAATTTTAGATAGAAAATGTACAGAAAACAATTTTCAAATGTTATTTTCATATTATAATATGTATGCATATTTTTTATACGTTAACTTTAAAGTCAATTATACTATTTACCTATACAATATAATTGCAAAGATATTGAAATATGAAAATAGACAAGAACAACTTATCCTAATCCTTTTATAAACTTAAATATTTTCTTTTATTTTCGTTTGCAGTGCCTTTTTCCAGTTTTCTTCCCTCCTAAGCGAAAAACAAAAACACAAACACCATGGACGCCATCAAGAAGAAGATGCAAGCGATGAAGCTTGAGAAGGATAATGCCATCGACAAGGCAGATACCTGCGAGAATCAAGCTAAGGATGCCAACTCCCGCGCCGATAAGCTCAATGAGGAGGTGCGCGACTTGGAGAAGAAATTTGTTCAGGTTGAGGTCGATTTGGTCACCGCCAAGGAGCAGCTGGAGAAGGCCAATACCGAATTGGAGGAGAAGGAGAAACTGTTGACCTCCACGGAATCCGAGGTAGCCACCTTGAACCGTAAGGTGCAACAGATTGAGGAGGATTTGGAGAAATCTGAGGAGCGCTCAACCACCGCACAACAGAAGCTGTTGGAGGCTACACAATCGGCCGATGAGAACAACCGTATGTGCAAAGTATTGGAAAATCGTTCCCAGCAGGATGAGGAGCGTATGGATCAGTTGACCAATCAATTGAAGGAAGCCCGCATGCTCGCTGAGGATGCCGATACCAAGTCCGATGAAGTATCCCGCAAGCTGGCCTTCGTTGAAGATGAGCTTGAAGTGGCTGAGGATCGTGTCCGCTCCGGTGAATCCAAGATCATGGAGTTGGAGGAAGAACTGAAGGTTCATACGACACATGCATTCTCTAGCTTTAGATAATATAGATGGAATACTTTTTCTTAAATCCAGGTTGTCGGCAACTCGCTGAAATCTCTGGAAGTGTCCGAGGAGAAGGCCAACCAGCGCGTTGAGGAATTCAAGCGTGAGATGAAGACTTTGTCCGTTAAGTTGAAGGAAGCCGAACAGCGCGCCGAACAGGCTGAGAAGCAAGTCAAGCGCCTGCAGAAGGAGGTCGACAGGCTAGAAGGTATGTCAATCTTAAATCAAACCTTAACTCTAAACTATATATTCTCAAGCCAAATCGGTGCGCCAATGAGCCGCGCGTTCACCTGCCCTATGTAAAGTTCTAAAAACTCAAGAGCAGCTTCAACTATATATAGTATATATATATATATATATAAATATTATAATGTACATATGTTGATTGCTGGTTATCCATAATAATACACGCTGCTTTTATTAATTGTACATATGTAAAATAATTATAAAATAAACAACAAATGCTTTTTGCAGACCGTCTCTTCCATGAGAAAGAAAAGTACAAAGCAATCTGCGACGATTTGGACCAGACATTTGCTGAACTTACTGGATATTAAAAAACAAACAAGAATTACCAATTGCCAAACTGTTCCCTTACTGACATACACATATGTACATGCACATGCTCACGCCTACACACATAGACACGCACACACAAATGTATTCCCTTGACATATTTCGCATCTATCATATTCCCCTCCTTCGGACACTGTGCAGATCAGTCACAATTTACACTGTAAATAATTTGTATAGTCTTGTGGTTGCTCTCCAACATACCACCCAGTCCCAAAGATACTTTTACACTGTAAAAAAAGAAACAGTTCCACTCTCAAAATGCCAACTGTAGTTATTTATGCTTTCGAAACAACAGGTGATTTCCATTATGTTATTTATTGAAAAAAAAAAAACTCCCAAATATGAATTTCTGTTTAGTGAAAATTTATTGTCTTTTGTTTAATGTGGCATGTTTAATTGTCTTGCCTACCCAGACACAAAAAACAAGCCCAACTTTCGACTGTACTATCTGAGCAGCCTCTTTGCTGCCCATTGCTCATTATCTAGACTGCAGTTCGGCTGGCTTTAGCTAAGGCTCTACCTGACAGATGTTGTTCACACACTCATGTAGCTCAATTGTTGCTCACGAAACGATCTCTCATCACAAATTTACACATTTAGAAATTCATGCTTCAAAGTCCCCCTCAGAGAACCTCAGTCAGACACAATACGCATTTATTTATGTAAATTAATAATATTAACTAAAAAAAAAAAAAAAAGAAATATGCAAACGCTGGTAAACGGCGCTAAACTAAAATGATATATTAACCTGGCACACTTATTTCTTACAGTGTATTGCAGCCAACCGCTGGCAACGTGGTTCAAGATTTATGTTACTTGTGTTCAAATAAATGTTGCACTTTCTGTTAACTTAACGCCCCGTTAATGCCAATTATTAATATTTAAAATATATGTTATTCGTTTCACAGACGAACTGGGCATCAACAAGGACAGATACAAGTCTCTGGCCGACGAGATGGACTCCACATTCGCCGAATTGGCTGGCTACTAAGCGTTGCCTCCGCTCCGGACGATAGTAGAGCCAGAAGATGAAGAAGAAGAAGAGGAACTCAACTAAACGTAAACGATTATCATCTCAATATCATTTTGCAAATCTAAACAGAACAAAATACCAAGAACAACAACCATTGTGTATATCTTTAAACCAAATATATTTCTAAATAAATAAATAACAACAACAACAACATCGACAGCAACAGCAGCAATAACAACAGCAACAAAATCTTAATATCTGAAGTCAAGAATTAATTTTTGTATTTTTAAATTCATGTTTTAAAAATATTAAGAGCTCGAGCAGTCACTAACACTCAATAGCTAGAAGCACGAGAGATCAATTAATATATAGAGAGATCAATTATATATAATATAGAGAGAGCGAAAGCGAGAAAGAGATCGTCAATATGTATCTATGCTGTTAAAAATGATGAATGGTTGAAAATTTAAAATTTTATAATATATTAAACAAAAACCCAGAAAAACAAAAAAAAAAAACTACATAAAAATTTATAAAAAAAATTACAAAAAAATTATATGTTGATGTTTGCTTTGATGAGAATTCGAAACTTATTTTCTTTGCATGGAACAGAACTCTCAATTCTAGTTTGTGGGGAATAGGAGTTAATTTTGAAAAGAATCTTGAAGAGGGTTTATTAAAATTCTGGGGTGAGTCAAGGCGAATACCAAAGAAAGCTTAGCAATCGATAAGTTTTGATTTCGAAACTTTTATCAAAAATGTATTCAAAATCGATGATCGATGACAACTTTGAATTAAAACATATTTCATAATCATTAAGGTTTCTGCGTAAAGGTTGGGAAAGGTTCACCACTGATATTTTTGTAAAATGCAAAACGCGTTGGGAAAACCCCTTCACACACAATATATAAATGAATAACACGAAATGCGTCATCGAACCGGATCGGACAACGAGAAGAGACCTTCACTGCAGCATGGTTAAACTGATGGCTAATAAGCAGTCAAAATAAGTCGCAATGAAAGTCAATTTGAACAGCTCATGGCAACCATTCGAGAGCACTTCCAATTATGTGGGCTGACCAAGCAACACGCTCCACAACTCACGGATGCTGGTCGAATTCATCTTGGAACGTCTGCCTCTAAAGCTAAAAATGAGCGGTAAATCAATTCAGCGTAATTGATTGATCAAGCTTTAATTTCATGCAAACTGGCTCCAACTCAGCTGCCATTTCTCTTTATCCAAATGTGTGTAAATGATTTGTGAATAGACAAGCAAACATAAATTATAAACAATTATATTGTATTAATTAAAATTCCCATATATTTATTTATTTTATGAATTAAGCAATACCAATGCCAATGCCAACAATTTTTTGCGAATCATAAATAAAATATTTTGTTTCTTTTTAACTAGTTTAAAATTGTATTTAAATGAATTAGAATCACCTCAGTCACATTGAAATAGAGGGAAATCAGTTCGCCAGCAGCTGACTTTACGATAATAAATAAAAAAAATAATAAATAAATAATAAAGTTAATTAATTTGTATTTATCAATAAACTGGAGTAAACAATTAAATCGCAATTTTAATGATTTTGACAACAATGCCAAAAACGGCGCCGCCGTCATACAAACAAATAACGCCAAACCCAAACCCAATGACTTACATTCGTAAAGAGCGTCGGAGACGGAGAAAGTGAAATTTTGCATTTCACGCAGGTAAAAAAAAAGAAAAACAAAAAATACAAACAGCGCCATGGTCATGACAGAGCCAGAGCCAGAGCCAGTGCCAGTGCCAGTGCTAACCACAGCTCCAATTGACGCTCAGTTTGCGTCTCAGTCTCAGTCTCCGTTCGAGTGCCAGAAGAAGCGGTCGCAGCTCTAAGAAACTGAAAGTGTTTTCCATTTTCTTTTTAATTTATTTTTTATTTCTCTTATTCGCTGGGAGTGTGAGTGGAATCTTTAAGCAAACATTACATGTCGGCAAAGAAATTAATGATGTGTCGTCATGTCGGCATGTGGCTTATATGTCTGGGCCTTTGCCCTGGGTTATGCAAGCCAGACGGCAGTGAAACTAAGCAAAAATACGCAAATGAATCGCTGACTGACGCCTCCAGTTGGTCACAATTTCTCGAAGATTATGTGCTGAGGTGTGTGTGTGTGTGTGTTAGTTATTGATCAAGATGGATTAGTATTATTAATTTGTGCTCTTTTGTAGCCAGAGCAGCAGCCAGCGCATGTCTAAGGACCTGACCTACATGGGCGGCGAGATGGGCGGACCCATTAACTATCATTCATCGGCATACAAAAGGCCTGGCAACAATATTTACATAACACGCCGCATAGGCGAGGCAGTGGAGCTGGAGCCGCATCTACGGACGCCGGTAGAAAGTCAAGGCCCAATTGTTAATCCACAGTTTCGGCCCATGACCAACCAAATGTTGCACCAGCACCAACAACAACAACAGCAGCAACAGCAACAACAACAACAGCGTCAACAGCCAGGATTTTTGCAACAGCTCTTCGGTTTCGGTAGCTCGGAGCCATCGCCGTCTCAAGCGCACCTGCGACCAGTACCGCTGCAGCAGCCGCCGCCACACTCGCAGCAGCCACAACAGCATCAGCAGCACTTAGCGGCACATGGAAGCCCGCCTAACACTTTCCGAGCCGTTTCTGAAAACGATTTGTATCTGCTGGGAGCCATTGAGAAGCTCGTATATCGTGTTGGTAAGGAGATTAAAATCCAGATATTATAAATTGAACCCTTCTATCCCTTCGAAACCCATATCATTAAGTTTCTTTTGTGCGTTTCCCCGAAACAAATATGCGAATTCAAAAGTTTCAACCCGCAACTTGATTGACGTTGAATACTATAATAGTTAAGCTGACAATAGCTAAATGCTACAACACGATAGCTCAAAATATTTGAGTGCAACAGTATAATAGTATTAAGGCTAAATGATATATTTTATGCTGGTTGACTACAGAAAAACTTAACCGGCGCATGCGACAACAAACCGAACACTTTAAGATCAACAAAAGCTACATGCTGCGACACTTATTCTGAGAAAAAATGACTACTACATCAGCTGCCTGACACAAAATCTGCAACAGTTGATTATATTTCGTTATGCTCAATGATATGGCTGTTTAGCTGACAACTGAATGTTAAATCATCTCTCAATCAATCTACCTGACAAAAGCTAAATGATACAGCACGCTGTCTGACAAAAGCTGAATGAAATTTATTCTATGTTATCGAGCATTGACTACAACAAAGATCTCATATGCTTTAAGACGATAGCTGACAATTTTATATGATTGCTACAAGACTCACTTTTTGCAAATGCATCTGGCTAGAATATGATAGCTGACAAAAGGTAAATGTTAATATCACTCATCCTGACAAAAAATGACTTTTATAACAGCAAGGTGCCTGACAAAATTTGTATACTATAATGATTCTGTAATCATACAACTGCAACAGCTGACCCAGGTTATATGCTAAGCTACCTCAATGATATAAACAATTAGCTGGCAAAAACTGAATGTTGCATCACTCGTCATGACAAAAGCAGAATGTTGCAGCACTCACTCTGACAGAAGCTGAATGCTGCAACCCTATACCTATATAAAGAGCTGAATGCAATTAAATACAATATAATCTGACTACGACGATACTTACATATACTGAGACTCACTTTTTGGAACGAGCTACATCTATGGATATACTATGACATCTGACAAAAGCTGAATGCTATATAATAACAAGCTAGACAAAAGAAGATTGCTATTCATAGCAATAAATTTAATTCATATGTTGTGCACTCTATATACCTGACAGGACGTCACTTGACTGAATGCCGCTGAATGCCATAATAAATGATATTTTAGCTGTTTTTTGCCAATCCCTCTTGAATCTTAAAATTATTCGAAATTCGATACTTATAAATATCGATTTATATTATATATTCCTTTTCAACAGCTCTGTAGAGCTGATACTAATTGTTTCTAGATTTAATGGTACAATGATTTTGTGAAAAAAGTACGTGAATGCCTAAGTCGACTGATGAGTATATTATTCTGACATACATATCTCGACTAGAGACTTGTTATTGAATTTTAAAAATTTATTGAGTTTTTCCCTATCTTTTTATTTTGAGCTACTCACTTATTATTTATTAAAATCATAAAAACATTATCTAGTATCACCAGCTCATATAATTTCTACTTATTAGGTTTACCTCTCACTACATGCCTCTAGCTAGTGGAGGATTTTACTCTTATTGTATTGTCATTTCAAACTTTTTAGATTATTTGGAAAGTCGCGTGCGACGAACGGAACAATTGATCTATTATCTAATGGCTGGCAACAATCAGAAGGAAGTGCGTGATCCCTGTCCGACGAATTTCACGCGGATCAGCGATAACTGCTATTATATTAACAGTCATCAGCAGGTGAACTGGAAGACTGCAAACACCGCCTGCAAGGGACTCTCATCACACCTGGCCGAATTCGAAAAGGTGTCCGAGAACGAAGAGATTATGGCATATTTGCTTAATCAGCCTGCCCATCGCGGTCGCGACTATTGGCTAGGTGGTCTCAATCCGGGTCTGCTGTGGATTTGGTCGAATTCCGCCAAGCCCGTCAATCCGAATACCAACCTCACCTCGATTGCCATGTCCCAAAAAGCTGAAAATTCAACGGCCTCCAACCTGGTGGACAGCAATGCGGAGACAACGGAGAACACCGATATACTCAACAATACGGTCCAAATAGAAGGCAAGGGACGCTGCCTTCGTCTGAGCTACAATGCAGGCAAACACAGCTATTTATACTATGGACAAGAGTGCACATCCAGGCATTATTATATCTGCGAGTACGAGGACAAGACTTTGGACAATAAAATACAAAAGATAGCGCGCGATCTGAAGATATTTGACTAAAATCAGAAATAAATCAATATTTATGTTACAATATTTTCTAAGAATAATGCTGTTTATAATTTCAAAAATGTATTAATATTTCAAATGAAAATACGAATAGAAGCTCTGAACAGGGCTACCTAGCTATAGTTAAGCATAAGCCATAAACAGTTTCTGTACATTTCGGATGAATTTCTTGTTTTAACAAAATAGATTATATTCGTTATATATTTATACATAATCATATAAATAAAATAATTTATAACACATATTGTTCAAAGGATCTACAGTTAAAGTATAATTTTAGGATACTTTTTTTTTGCACAAAGCTTTAAGGAATTATGGAGATAATTTAGAAATAAAACTTTCGGCTGGGCCGATTGTTAAACTTAATTTGTGCATGCTATAAGCAAATTTGTATACACAGAACAGAGCTGGGAGATCTTAACTAGCAGCCAGTTATGACTTAGAGTCACCTTTAGTCGGGATACAAGTAATCCTGCAATATGTTTTGGAAAGCAATTTTAATTTTGCCACGATCACGTCCATTCAGCTTTTGTATGTCAGGAAGCAGGCTCATTAGAAACATAGCATCTGAATCGGTTTTGCAGTCACACAGTTCCACTGGGCCGGTTGTGGCCACCGTGGTAGAAGAATTGCTCAATTCCATGCGTTGCGCTGGTGTCGCCACCTGATGATGAGCGTGGGCGTGTGAGTGCGGCACATGCATATGACGTTGACTCAGATAACCACTGTTTGGCGCAGCAACAATTGCTAGACTCTCATTATCTGTCGTAGATGCTGCTGCTACTGCTGCAGTATTGCCAGCGACAATTGAATTGGTGTGTGTGGTGGTGCTCACCATGTCCACGGCTTTGCTACTGAATGTTGGCCTTACAAACGAAACATTTGAATGATTTTGCATATTTGCAGCGCCGACAGATGCTGCCACAACTGTCGCTGCAGCGGCAGCTGCGACGCCTTGCATCTCCTGTGAGCGTGAGCGTAGAGAGCGTGCCTCCTCATGATAGTTGCGCAGCTGTAAGCGATTTATATGCTGCAGCCGGCTGCTACTGTTGCTGCTGCTGGCGTGTTGCTGATAATGCTGATTGTAGCGTTTCTCTAATGATGATGTGGAACTAGGTGCCACAGTGGTAGATGCCGCATCGTATGCTAATGAGCGTATTTCATGGTCATCATTCTCATGATCATGTTCATCATCATCCTGGTGTTGATGAACACGTTGTTCTTGGTCGGGGTCGTAGTCATCGACCGGCTCCTCGCACTCCGATTTGATGTCATTGTTATCGATCGTATGACTTTGAAAACGCGCCCGGTGCTCTTCATCAATAATCTCATCAAGCTCCGAGTTGTTGTGATCGTGCTCATCAAAATAGTCCAAATAGTTGTCAATCGGCTGCTGTTGTGGTGATTGTTGCGCCGAGTGAATAGGTTCATTGGGATTCACTTGGGCCGAGATTGTGGTGTTGGTCGTACTTGCCGCTGAACAAGTGTTAACTGCTCGTTCCCGCTGTATTCGACTCGAAAGGCTGCTCAAATGGGCCAATGCATCTTGAACCTGCGTGTCCAACGATTTTGACTGTTGATGTTTTTTACGTAAATATGGATGTAAGAAGAACATTCGATCAAAATACGACCAGCAGGGCGGAACTTTCTCTTCCAAGTAGTTGGTGTATTCGCGACGAAATGAAATACGCAAATTGGTCCATTTGGCTAAGCTAGCGCCAGGATTTTTCTCCAATTTTAAATCAACTTCACGCCAAAAGTTCTCTACGTATGGCCGGCAAAAGTAATATTTATGTCTCGGATTATAAATTGCTTCATCGCGTTGCACAATATCGATCAACTTAAAGACTTCCTCGGTTAGCCAGCGAGAGGAGCTTGCTGCACTAGCTGCACACGTGTTTGTTGAGACGAATTGACTGACACTATAGTCGCTAGCCATGTTAAAACACTACCTGTGTGCTTCCTTAGTCTATCTACTGCTTACATCTATTATTTGCAATTTTCTTCAATTTTTATAGAGGTATTTTTTCGCAAAAAATTTAATTGTTTTTACAGTTCTCAGTGAATGGCAAAACAGCTGCTACCAACAGCAGTGCAGTCACTTCGACGATATCGATGGTATTTTTATCACAATCGATATCAAAGAAATCGGACCAAATTAATCAATCAATAGCCATCAGCTTTTTATTCGTATTAATGAATAGGTTACGAATAAAATTACAATGAAACGAAATGTAATATATAATAAATTTTATATATAATATTGCTGAAATATATCTAGAATTGTAATTTTGTTGGTTTGCTTTTGCTTATTTAAAAAAAAAATTGTTTAATCAATAACAATTGTGTTGTCAATTCTGAACAGATCTTAAGCATTGATTTTTGAGTGATCATCCAAAAATTTTATAATCGAATTCGTAATTCAAAAAAATGAGCTTTGAGAACACCTGCACTGTTGCATTACCCATTTATCATTGTTATTTACATATATCGATATCGATATTACCCAATGTGTATGTGGTGCGAGTGTTTTCGTTTTCTTTGCCCGTATTTGTTGTTAAATAAAGAAAGCTTGTGTTAAACTCGAGTTTACACCTAATTTAACAGTTAGAAGGATTAAATTGCTCAGCAATAAACATTTTATTATTGGTTTTGGCTGGTATTTGAAACATTTGCCTAAGGTGCTACCAACACATAAACCTCTGCCAGACACACTGCGCCGCCTTAAGTAATAAAGCAGCCAATTCGCACAGATTGTTGTTTATAAACAGAATATTGATATAGACGCCATAGTAGATTTATGAGTTACCGTTACCGGCGACATCGATATGGCAGTCAAGGTGCAGTTCGAAATTGGTCACACGTCAAAGCTACGCATCAAAAAGCATCCGCAAGCCTTCACCCATGACTGGGAAATTTACGTACAGGGCGTAAATAAAGCGGAAATAAGTGCATTCGTTGACAAAGTCGTCTTTATATTGCACGACTCTTTTCCCAAACCAAAGCGTGGTAAGAATTCATATTGGAAATTGTTTTAAATTTTCGCGCCAAAAAAATTAATTATTATCTCTCTTTTAGTAATCAAAGAGCCACCTTATGTCATACAGGAATCGGGCTATGCTGGCTTTATATTGCCTGTCGAGATACACTTTCGCAATAGAGACGAGCCGAAGCGCGTTATCTACCAGTACGATTTGGATTTGCAAAATTCCGGCCCACCGCGACATCGTGTTGAAGTGAAAACGCATGTTTTTGAAGCGCCCTCGGAGGAATTTCGTGCAAAATTGATGCGTGGAGGCGGTGTACCGGTATTTGGTGCAAACATTGCTTCCACAAGCAGCATAAACCGCACGGTGTCACCTAGTGAGCCACACGGATCAGATTCAAACGTAGTCAAAGCAAAGGGTGGTAGTAGCAATAGCATGGTTATTGAGTCGGGATCTACAAAGAAACACAAATCGCGCCCCGATGAAGGCAAGAACGCATTCTCCGCTCTCTTTGGATCACCGATTACAAAAGGCAGCACGGCGGGCGGTAATCTGCCGGCTACAACCGCATCTAAACATTCTCCAGATGCTAAGGCACAAACTGGTTCTAATAGTGGCAAAATAGGCTTACATGATGGTAAGGAGAAGTCGAGTAAGGAACGCGACAAGTCCAACAGTTCCGACAAACCACGCGATAAAGAAAAAAAGGATCGACATGGCCGCGACAAAGATCGAAAGTCTGGTAAAACTGAGAGCGGAAGCAGCAAGCATGAGAAAGATAAGGATAAATCGAAAAAGGATAAGACCCGCGAGAAGGATCGCGAACGAGAACATAGTAGTAGCAGCACGCTTACTGCAGCTGCTAGTGCTCTAGTCCGTCGTACTGTCAGCCCTAAGGCGGGCGGAAGAAGCGGCTTGGCCGAAATGAGTCCCAAGAAGCCAACGGGGGACAGTGCATCTGGTACACCGAATGCTCGCTCAAGGGAGCGCGAAGAACACAAGTCTACTGGGAAATCGGACTCAAAGGACAAAGAGCGCAGTTCAAACAAGAAGTCGAAAAAAGAGAAAAAAGACAAAGAGCGTGAGCGCGAACGGGAAAAACAACGAGAAGAGCGGGACAAAGATAAGCGGTCACTGAAGGACGAACGTGCACACGTCGACAGCCCGGCAACTGGTAGTAGTAGTAGCAGTAACAACCAGTCGCAACAATCTCAAGCCAACTATGAGACTATGAAGGGCACCGGGAAGGCCACACCCAATTCACTGGGCAGCAGTGCAAGTGCCAGCAGTCTGGCCTCCAGCAGCGGCAAACGTATTTACGACAAGGATGAGCTGACGGTGCCTCCGCAACAATCTGTAGCACAGTCAAAGTGTGCCGAAAAAGTCGCTGATGCTAAAATTGATAAATCCACAAGCAACAATGGCAACAGCACCGTTGATAAGAAATCGCACAAGCATAAGAAAAAGGATAAGAGCAAAGACAAAGAGAAAGATAAGGAGAAGGACAAGGAACGCAGCGAGCGCGAAAAAGACAAAGATAAGGATCGGGACAAGGATAAGCCGAAGGATCGTGAAAAGGATAAATCACTGCAGCAACAGCCAATTCTATCTGATAAATCGGCAACTATAGCAGCTTCAGCGGCGGCAGGAGCAACGGAAACATCCCCGAACACAGAGCTGAGTAATCAGCAGTATACTGAAGCAAGCACGGAGAAAACAGCACCCGTGAGCAACAAGAAGGACAAACACAAAAAATCAAAGGAAAAAGCCGCTAGCAAAGAGGAAAAACGACAACGAGAGGCTGAAAGCAAGCACGGCAATAAGCAAGCGACGACACCCACTGCTGGATCCGCAGCTGGTGCGGCACACACGCCAAATAAAGGATCAAGCAATTTGGATCTGAGCGACATGGATTCAGCTCAGTCGGCTCCGGACTTGGCAGCCACCAATGCGTTAGCCGCAGCAACAGCTGCCACACTGCAACATTCAGATAGTTCCAACAGCAGCTTTCCTGATTTGCCCGCTAAGGGTACCCAACAGAAGAGCTCTATGGGCGGCAAGAGCGCACAAATTAGTGCTCAGCATGCGAAGGATACCAAAGCTGGTGATACCGCAGCCAAAGAGCAAAAAGTAAAGTCAAAGCTAGCAGAAAAGTCGGAAAAGGTAGAAAAGCTAGACAAGTCACCAGACGCCAAGACAGAGAAGCTTGAGAAAGCGGAACTAAAGGAAGAAAAGAAACGCAATCGACGCAACTCGCAGAACAGCAATAGCGGCAATAGCAGCACAACGTTCATTGAGCCACCGCTGAAAACGACAAAAAAGGAGCAAGCAGCGAGCAAATCCACTCGCGAGAAGTCCAAGTCGCCGTCTTTGCGACAAGGGTCAGCTGCAGTGTCAATGGGTAACAATAGCATTAGCTCCTCGCCGAGTAGCCACAACAACAACAGCAACAACTGTTCAGCTGTAAGCAACAACAATAGCAATAGCAGTCATTCGCCGGCAGACCCTCTAAATCAAGCTCTGAGTGGGGGTGGCAACAGCACGCCTCTGCCCACTGAATACCTCAGCGAATTGCAGGAGCTACATCACAAGATCATGACACTACAGGATAACGAGGAGCTGCAACAGGTTGTCGAAATGATCGCTGCCACCGGCTGCTACGAGATCACCCACAAAACGTTTGACTTTGATCTGTGCAAATTGGATCGCAGCACAGTGCAACGGCTTCAAGAGTTTCTTGCGGCGTCTGTGTCGTGACCCAAAATGGAATCAACGAGCACATCAGCGGCAACAGCGGCTTATAGCTAAGCTGATGTACACTCACCATCAAATCTCTCATGCACTTAACCAAATAATCTATACAATTACAATTAGTTAAAGCAACTGAAATGCAATACAAATGACCCCAATTTTAGATTTACCCAAGTTCTAGTGGCTACGTGTATATTGGTATTACGTTTTTCATAGCCATTTGTCTGGTTAGATTATAAGTTTTTGATGAAAGCGGGTGCTTCAACAGCCGATGCCGTAAAGTATGCGATACTTTTCAAACACAAACAGAGATACCCACCCTCATTATAGTGGAAGGATATCTAACAAATAATTTTAGAAATTTATATTGTAATGTCCTTGTTTCGCCATAAGTATATTTTTTTTATAGTTTCTGATTTGTTTATAACATGATGCTATTTCTTTTTCAATAAATATTTATTGATATCTTTTTGTAGTCATCTACAAATAAATTAATGATTTTATACATTTCTCCCATTGAACTAACATAAATAAAAAATTTTTTTTTAAATATTAAATTTATTGAGAAACGAACGAGAAGGCTCAATCTTTAGCAGTCAACCCAAAGTTAAGATTCGTACTGTGTGCGAAATATATTATAGTTGCTTATATAAATATAAGTATATATTAATAAAATATAAAAGTTAAACATATATATTTATATACATATGCAATACATTTTAACAGACCAGAAAATCGAACGTGCCATTGAAAATATTGAGAACATAAACAAACGTACAAGAAATGTTATAGCCCATTACTCAGAAAACCCGTTTAAATATGGTTAACACATGTTTCGTATCTGTTTGCCGATCTACAATATATATATCTGCCGGTTCGAGTTTAAGAGCAGGCGAGTGCAAGTTACAAATATCAATACTTTTGCCAGTTATGTGCAGTTGATTATTTACAAATACAATATTATTGATATATCTTCCACGTGTATAAAGCAATACTTATGCGGTTACGAATTTATACAGGTATTAAATAAAACATACCCTGGATGCATTTGTAATGAGAGTAGTTTGTGAACATAAGTGGCTAAGCATGATTTATCAGAATATTCAAATAACATTATAAATAAATACAATATACAAATTAATAAATACCTCCATAAAAATTATAATTGTGTATTTTTAAATTTCAAAATATTTGAGTTATCGTTTCATTAAGGAACCAAGTACAATAGAGAGTTTCAAACTTTCCACTTCAATGTATGTGACAAGAGTAAATTCTTTGGCACATCAATACAAACTGGATTTTCGTATTCTATAAAACTAGTATATGAGAGAGTTAATACTAAATTTAGTCTAAATTTTTTGTGCACTGACTAGGCTTTCAGTCTCGGCAGTAGCAAAACTTGCGCAGTTCCGGATCACGGTCGTAAATACATTTTGCCTGAGACCCATATTTATTTACTCGAGATATATCCGAGAGTTTGGCTGTGCTTTGAAATGTGTGCAAATTGTAGGCCACGCTCGCTTCATACAGAGCTTGGCCTGGCTGAGTGACTAGTTGTAGCTGATATAACACCTCATGTAAAACTGTGTGTCCGCTCATGTCGGCTAAAAAACCGTCTCTGTCTCTGTTCGTTTTGAATTGCAAAAGCTCTTTGCGAGGGTGCAGTCGCAGAGCCCAGTTAATATGCAGTAATCGAAGTGGTGCGCAAAACTGACGACGATCAAGAGTTGCCGCATTGATTGTATCTACTATGCTGTTGGCCGCTTTGAGGATGATGGCCTCGTAGCGGGTGTCGTTCAGTTGCAACGGCTGCCAGTTGAGGCAGGCGCACCAATGAGGCTCGATGTAAGCTTCCGCGCAAGAGCGATTTCTAGGTACGCGTTCAAAGAGTGATATGGCACGTCTTCGCGCTTGTTCCGAGATGTGAATGTTCTGTTGCTGACTGGTCTCTGTTTTGATGTCATTGCTGGGGAAATCGTAGCTGTTGTCAGGGGTTTGATCATTTAGACCGGCTGATTGCATCTCTGTGAGAATATACATGTTCAGTGCATATTGAATCAACTCAATATTAAAGTATACTTACGTATCAAATGCTTGAGCGTGGCATGAACATCGAAGGGTGTGACGAGTCGGTGCTCGTTTGACAGAAAATTATTATATTCTTGGGAAAAGCGCTTTTTAAATGATTCGGGAAATGTAAAGCTAAAAAAGGGTAGACGCTCCTCCTGTTTGCCTTGAAGAGTGGCGCGCACTTCGGCAAATCGGTTGCCATGATCAGCCATGAATATTAGGATTGTATCGTCGAGCAGCGACTTTTCCTTGAGTGACACCAGCCAATCGTGTACATCGTCATCTGCCGCACCCACTAGATTAATCGAATCGTGTGAGAGACCGCCATGAAAACTGAATACAAAGCGTGGCGAGTCTCGATACTTCAACATAAACTGTAACGCGAGAAAATATTTTAAATAAATTACAAAATGTATGTACATTTATGTACAATTATCATATAATTACATTCTTTGTGTAGTCTAGCATGACTAAATGATCTGGTTGGTTGCCAATACAGTTGGGTAAACTGCCACTCAGGATATTCGAAGCCTGCATGTAAAACGTGCGCAAATAATGATCCACGGGCTGCGAATCAAAGCCGTTCATGCGATATGTGAACGTTCCCACATATGGCAAATCCTCATTAAACGACGTCAAATAGCCAAGTCGGGCAAAATCCTGCCAAATCATGGGATATGTATCGACACTGCCAGCGTTTGAGACACGTTTTCTTGTCTCCGGCAGCTCCAGTTCCGTGTAACCAGTAAGCAGTGGCACCAATGCCTGTGGAGTGCCATCACCAACAATATTATAGCCTTGAAGTACAATGGCTCCCAGTTGCTCAGTCAAATAAGCATAGCTGCGCGGTAGCTTACGTATGAAGGCGTTTCGACTCAAAGAATCGAATCCAAACATCAATACATTGTAAAAGGGATTTGCTGGTAGCTCCTGCAGCTGCGGTTGTTGGTGTTGAGAGTTGGCAACAACCATTTCGGCTGGCATAACAACAAAATTGGGCACTATGGGTCGTTGCACAGTGTCCCTTATACCAAAAGCCATGCCAAACCATTTCTCACCGCTCTCGGCATGACATGCCACACGAACAAAATCGCTCTTCTGCAGCACATGTGGCTCCTTTATTCTAACGGTTTGTCCAAACCGCGCAGCGTAGTCCGATTTGCGTATGATATCCGTATATGAGCATGTTATGTCCCCATACACTGCCGTTATCTCGGGCTTCACAAAGCATATCGATTTCTACAGAATAATAATCGAATATCGAAATTTATACTTCTTGAAAATTCAATATCGTATCTATCAGTAATTAAGAACCTCAAATGGTTGTTGACCTTTTCGACATAATTTTAAAACTATGGAATTGTAAGCCAAAGTCTCAAGTAGAAGCACATAAACACAATACAGAGATATATGATCAAGCACAATTAGCACGTATTAATCAGCATTTACCTCACACGTAACCCAATCCGGCTTGGACCCACAGTTTATTTTATCAACCGGCTCGTAAAATTTCATAATATCGGGATTATCCAGGGGTAAATGGGGTTGGCGGCATTCCCCCTGATTCATGACAGACCTTATCGATCGCTCAATTATTTCACTACAAATACAGCAAAGTTGAATAAACAAAAATTAAGTAAATAAACTGAAAATATTTGTGTATACCTCCTGCATAAATATGCCCACATACATACATATACTTACATTTTAATGCTCTTATCTACATCTTCCGGCTCAGAGTTAAGGAACAAAAATGTAACGAACAATACTAGTACTGTGCAGATAAGCACAAGTTTCGCTACACCACGTCGCATAAAGCGCATTTTGATAACAATAAAAAAAAACTATAAATTTGAAACAATTCGATAAGTATATGGTTAGGCAGTCTGTAGTAGATTACTACATTCTGGGTGGACACCTTTCGCAGATTGTAGCATTTGTGAGTGTAGTTACTTTAAAGGTTGCTAACTGTATCAATATTAATTGTTTTGAATGCCCTGTATTTATTTTTTAACTGCACTTTTATTCAATAGCCGCGCGTTAAACAAAGGCAGACGTGCGGTCAAATGATACCCATGAATGTGTGACCAGACGCTTAAAATGGTTTATTAATTTTCTGGTATTTTTAAAATGCACTGAGTTGTTCGATGTACTTTTATTCGTTGATCTGGCAGTACTATTAATTAAAATATCGACACAAAATATTTTCCAACAAATTCAAATTATAAAAAAGGTGTAATTAAATTTAAATAAGTATTTTAGCAAATATTCTTAGTTCTTTTAAAAAAATATTACTCAAGAGTTCTTATCTAATTAACCATTATCCTAAGTATTTTTTGAGAGAGTAAATAAGTATTGAACAACGATGGCTACAATGTAAAAAGTGCCTATTACAATAAAATAATATGCATAGATGGCAAACTGCTCGAACGTGTTCAACTGAAGATTCGCACTCTCGGAGACGACGATAAGAGTGAGCATAGTTTGTAATATCAGTGCAATGAGTGTGTTAATGCCGAAGATCAAGGCAAAACTATCCTCAACCAAACTTTTGGCGAGTTCGGCGCTGTAATATAAAAGCTCTTTTCTCTGAAGTAATAGGCTAAAATATAATCTGAACTTACCTGGCCACCGTGATGGTATATCCAAAGAGTGCTCCGAACAATACATAACCCAGATATGATAAGTATATATTAGTCGTCCACGATGCGATTAATATGCAGCCACCCTCCATAATTGCCAGCAAAGCTAATGTTAAGAGGCTGGCGCGAGTTTTCAAGCGACCTGCGTGCAAATATCCCGCCATTAGAGAAAACAGTGCAGCGAGTGCAGTCAAGGCGGCGTCTACGCCCCCATTCCATACAATCTGAAAAACGATTAACGACAACAATAGCGATAATGATAACCGTATTTATACTAACCTTTGGCTCGTTCTCAAATGATTTCCATAGAACTTGTACGTAGGTTGTCACTTGCAGATATCCAGCCAGATTGATCGCATACCACAAGCTCCACTGTTGAACCATGACATTGGTATAAGCACTGTGGAAGTGCGACCACAACAGCTGCAACGGCTGAGCACGACCTTTCTTGGCAATGGATAGTTCATTGGAAATATTGTTAGGGAGTTCAGGTTCATCTCTTTCATTATTCACGGACCCATTGACTGTCGATTGTTGATGGAAATATAAGCTTTGCTCCACTTTGGGCAAAAGGACAGTCCATAAAAGTGCTAACACTTGTGCTGAGGATTGAAAACTTACGATATTAGGATAAATAAATTAAAATATATGTACATAAGTCATACTAACAGCCAACAGATATGTACATCAACTGCTGATAGTTCATCCAATCGAAACCGATGAGCAACTGGGCCAATAAGCCGGCCACAAGCTTGCCTACAAACATGGCCGCTCGTGTATGGGATGTGACACGAGGATAATATTTCTTATCGACTTTGGCATAAATATATGAATAATATGCTACTTCTGTGGCCTGATAGAAGCCATAGAAGACCTCAACGACTTGCAGTCCAAATAATGTGCCCGTGATTAACAGCACAGTCCAAACAATGATCCCAGTTAGAGCGTTGGCAATAATCATTGGCTTGTATCTGTGCATAGGTGTATTTAAATTGTAAATCTATATGTGGGTGCATGTGTATTACCTGAGAAAATCGGTGACTAGAAAAACGACAATCAGCAGAGAGAGATAGGAATAGGTGCCAATGGGGTAGACACTACGATTCACCTGATCCTGAGTCACATTATACCACTCGCCCAACAATATTTCAGAATGGTAAGGCTCCGACGGCCGCAGCTCACGTAAAAATCCAAAGACGCAAAGCACACCAGATATTTTTAGCCAAGAATGCTCCATGGCTAGTGCTGGTGCTTGCTCAACACTATCTAATCAACGAGTTGGTTAGTCTCGACTACCTAGCTAAGGTTTGAGTAATCGGACATAGCATACAAATAATTAAAATAATTATTTAATGGGGTTATAAGTTAAGCAAATCAAATACAAATGCAGTTAGTTAGCCGTCTATATTTATTGTAATCAGCAGTGGAGTCCACAGATTAATATACTAGACGGGAAACACAAAAGTTTTCCCTAATCACAGGCACAATCTTTTACATACAACTAACTAGTTGTAAAAGTTCACACAGTAAAAAATCTATGCATTCGCTATAAATACGTCTAAAACGCGTTTAAGATTACCGTGCAGGCACTTTAATAAGTCTCAACTATTAACTACAACAATGGTAGGGGGCCCTTTTATAGCTATTCTAAAACAAGACAGTTCTAGTCAGACTTCTATGACTAGGAGATACGCTATTCGACTTACTTAAATATGTGGATAGATTTTTTCTTTTGATCATAGACAGCTCGAAATATCTATCTATACAAATTTGATGCGTGTTGTATTTAAATAGAATCTATATCTATGTACATATATAAAAATTTGCTCACTATAGCTCAAAACCTTCCAAATAACTGCTCTAGACTTTGTTTTTGATTTAGTCAATGCAGATTAACTTGTGGGATATTTGAAGCATATCTGACTCTACGTGTAATATTCAATGGCTCTAGATCTATGTGTATATACACCTTTATTTAATAATGAGATAATATAATGGGAATGTTAATTGGTAGGGAAGTCATGTAAAGAAGGACTTAAGAAAATATATATAAATGATTATGTTCATTATCGACTTCTATTGTTCAGTCAATTAGTATTGTCCACTAGGTAATCGAGAATAACAACGTAATATAATATAGCAATATATAATTTGTATTCAAACTCCACTGTACTCCCAGTTGCTCATGGGCTTTTATTGTATAATATCTCGGTATATAAGTGTATTAAATATACAGCTTAAATAATAGTCATCTTATATTCTGTCTTAACTCTCTAAAAATACTCCTACTGAAGACTTACAGTAGTTGAAATCACTTCAATACAAGGCGCACGAATTTTTGCTCTGGATGTTAGAAACATAGTTTGTACTATCGGGTCAAAAAGATAATATTACTATGATCAATTGGTAAAGCATTTCACTGACCAAAAAAAAAAAAAAAATTTATCCAAATCAAAATGTCTGTTAAGTACTTTATTTGTGCACTTTGAATGTACCTATGCTACAGTTTGATAACGGAAATTATTAAGAACAATAAAATCCAACAAAATAGTCTTAAACTAATTAGGTAAACAATGAGTAATGATGCTAAGTGACTAGGGGATTCTCCGAACAGAGAACATTTTTTTTTCAATGTGATTCTCTGGTGCTTAAGCATAGATGTTCAACCAAGACAGATATAAAGTATAAAATGGCAACAGCTATGAAATAGAAAGCATAGACTGTGTATTGGTCCACAGGGTTGAGCTCGAATCCCGTCTCAGAGACGACAATGATGGTGAGCAGCGACTGAAAGACCAAAGCAAGCAGCGTGTTGATACCAAAGACCAAGCCAAAGCTCTCCTCCTCCAGATTACGAGCCACCTCGGCGCTACACAGATACAAAAAAAAAACTTAATTTAATTTAAATTATAGAATTTACAGATTTGGACGCACCTGGCCACAGTAATGGTAAAACCGTAAAGTGCACCAAAGATGACAAAGCCAACATAGGACCAATAGATGTCATTGGTCCAGCAGCAGATTAGAACGCTGCCCCCTTCTAGTGCCGATAGCACCGCGAGCACCAACAAACTGGCTCTTGGCTTTAAGCGGCCGCTGTGCAAATATCCAGCAGCCAGAGCACTTAATGCTGCCAAGGCAGTCAGCACAGCATCCACGGCACCGTTCCATGCAATCTGCGGCTCTGGCTCGATAACCTTCCACAATACCTGCATATAGTAAGTGACCTGCAGATAGCCAGCTAAGCCAATGGCATACCAGAGACTCCATTGCAGCACACGCGGATTTGTGTAGGCATTGTGAAAGTGTTGCCACAGCAGCTGCATGGGCTTAGATCGCGACTGCCGGCTGCTTATTTGCTGGTGTTGGCCAGGGGCTCCATCGGGCTCCTGCTGCAGCTGATTGTCTTGTGGAGTCGCTGTTGACGAATCCATTAGAGCCTCGCGATGAAAATAAAGACTCTTCTCAACTTTCGGTAGTCCGAATGCCCATAGCATAGCCAATATTTGTGCTGCGGCGAATCATAGATATTATTTAATTATTTAGTCCGTACTCATTTTAATTAAGCTCAACTTACTGGCCAGTGTTATGTAGTTGAGTTGTCTGTAGTTCATCAGCTCCAGATTGATCATCAGCTGTGAAGTTATTCCAGAGATCAGTTTGCCAGCGAACATCGCAGCACGCGTGTGGGAGGTGACTCGTGGATAATACTTTTTGTCCACCTTGGCATAGATGTACGTGTAGTAGGCCACCTCGGCGGCCATATAAGTGCCATAGAAGAACTCCAGAATTTGCAATGATAGCAAGCTGGTTGTCCAAATGAGCATGCTCCATATTATCACGCCAGCTGCACCAATAGTAATTATCAACGGTTTATAACTGCAATTGTTTATAGTAAATGAAAATCATTTGATCAGAGTATCTAAGTATACAAGTATTTAAAAGTATACATAAGTATATTAGTATTTATAAGCTACACGTTCCACTTAGCAAAAATTGTGTTTGTTCTTTATTATTCTTTATGCATGTGTATTCAGACTATAATTAATTTGAATGAATATGTGGACATGTATTAAGATTTATATATTTTTCATTTTCAGTTTAATATTATTATAATTAATAAAATATTTTTAATGAAATAACTTGGTATGTACAGCGTATCTGTTAGTCATGACTTTTAACTCTTGCTTGTTTGATTGAGCACACACAGATGCCAATTTGACAAATGTATATACATATATATGTATATCTGTTTATATAAACAATTTGTCAAGAAACCCTTAACTAATCATTGAAAAACTTACCGCAAAAAGTCCGTTATGAGAAAAACGAAAACCAATTGAACCAGATGCGAATAGGTGCCCACTGGATAGACATCTTGGGTAAGCTTTATTTGTTACTGTTACATTATTTCATCATTATAAATAGATTAAGTTTACAGCTCACCTGTTGCTCCGTTATGTTGCGCCACGGACCAAGAAGATATTCTGTTACGTACGGCTCGGAAGGTCGAATTTCTCGTATGAAGCCAAATACGCAAAGCAGGCACGAGATTTTTAGCCATTCCTTCATCTCTAAACTGTTAAAGTAACGTAACGTAACGTAACGTATTAAACAGCAATGTAACGGTCACGTAATAGTTTTTATTCGAAAGACATACATATGTCGTATCTTAAATCACTTGCATCAGCAATCCGCTATGCTCGAGTTGACTAAGTTTGTATATTTTGCTTGATTATAGAGTCTTGAGGTGCGCTTTTTGGAATTGACGAGCTGCAGACAATCTAGTATACGTTTAATCTAATCGCCGAGTTTGTTCATAGAGATGTCATTATCTTGCATTAATGCCAACACTCTGATTGCTTCTTTATAATACGATTGTTAGATAATTGAAAATGTATTAAAAGCTTATAAGTCACAAAACGCTGCGCACGTTGCGTTCACTTTGGCGTTCCGCGGTCAATTTACCGGCTTTCGGCTTTCGATTCGCGAGTAAGCAACATTTTGAATGTCAGCGACGCACAGAAATAAGAACCTATATATACATACATGTATGTATGTACATAACTTTGAATGTTTGTATACAATAAGTCAGGCAGAATTCAGAACGCGCTACACCCCTTGCAAACATTGCACGTTTGATATACAGACCGAAAAACGCTGAACGCTGCGGTAACGTCGCCACTGGTTAATTTCACAAATTTATAACCATCAATAACATCGCATTCCTTTCAATTTGTTCATTTCTTTAAGTTAGCACAAACAAATGTCAAGTTCGTATCGTTGTTACATCACGTATGAATATGCATGTGCGCAGTAGTTGGTTGGCAACGCGATGTGAAAAACAGCTGTTTGCACCTCATCTTTGATTGGCGCCTAAGCTCAAACAAGTGAAAAAACAAATGCAACAATAGCTAGGGTAATTTAAACGCATTTCTGTTTGTATATTGTAAAAAATACACGTTTATTAGCGCGCACGTTTTTAAAGTATGTATTAATATGGGTGTGTGAGTGTTACAAAGTATTTATGTGTGAATATGTATAACAAAAAAAAAGAGAAACATTTAGCTATTTACACAAACAGACGGGAATATGGTATTCATATAATTCTTTTTCTTTTGCTTCATGTAAATAATTTATATGAATAGCTGCCCATTTATCAATACAATACAATATATCAATGAACTATGCTAAGAAATATTGGCCACATTTACGGAAAGTTAGAAAATACGTGTAAAAACTCTTAACAGCAACATTGAGGTTAGACTCTTTCGCACTTGTTTCGTATTCGTTGATTGTTCCATCCCACTCGTTCCTTTAAATTATTTTCATTCTCATTGTTGCGCTATGGGTGTACCCTGGGGGTTTAACGCTTGCGCCGAAGTTGCCGTTAACGGATTTGCTTCCGATTGGACAAACTCAATTGACGCCGAGTTGATGCAGTAGCGCTTGCGTGTGGGCTTGGGTCCATCCTCGAAAACGTGTCCCATGTGGGCATTGCAGCGGGCGCATCGTACCTCAGTGCGTATACGTTCTGGATGTGCAATTAGTAGTAAAATATTGCCCCCTTTTTAATTTGTATTTTGCAAATGTGAGATTAATTGGGTACGTTCATTCATTATTTTTTTTGATTTTGTTTTGTTTTTGCATAAATCGGGTTACGTTTTCATTGTTGTTTGTTTGTTTGTTTTTACAATTATTGATATTTGCATTTCATTGAATTTGTTCAGTTTGTTAAAATTGGTTTATAACAAAAATAAAAAAATTACAAAATTAATTGAAAATAATAGATGTGAAAAGCAAAGAGACAGGCAATGAGCGGCCGAGTCAGTGAGAGTGAAAGGCGTTGATTCGAGCAAAAAGAGAAACAGAAAAAGTAGCGGCGTAGGTATATTTGTGCAAGAGAGACAGCGGGACAAATGAGTCCAGATGACAATTTGGTTTTGCGAGTGCATCAGAAAGAGGCGAATAGCGAAAGTAGGAGTAGAGTGAAAATAACAGTGGACGGCGTCGATTGAAAATGAAATGTAGCGTAAAAATTAAAATAGAAATTCAAGGAAAATATGTTTATTTTTTTTATTACGAATGATTTAGTGTTTTTAAATTTATTGTTAATAAGCCATTTATGTTTCAGGTGTTATGTATTATAGTGTAACAATGATTTTTATGTTGAGTGATTGTGTGATCGTATATGTATGTGTTTTGTTAGCAACACAAACCCCCAAAGAACGTTTACAGGCGGAACATTAAGTTTTGGTATTGTTTTGGTTTTCGAAGCGAGTTAAAAAAAGAGAAATAGAAAATATACGAAAAATACACATTATTCAATTTGTTGGATAATATATGGATTGGATACAATAGTCTTGCAGTGTATTACATCAAATATAAATCAAATATGAGTAAAAATAGCAACAAAAAATAATCAAAATGTCAAAGGAAGCCAAAAAAAAATATGTTACAAATTAACCAAAAGAAACAAAGCGATGCGACCAAATATATCAACCAGCTTTTGATACATAGATACATACATATGTACATGTAATCAAAATATATATAAATATTTAATATACATGAATATAAATTAATCCTAGCCCAACAATATGTTTAATTAATGAATTGTGAGAAAGACTATTTGATGAATAAGCTTGTGCTTTGTTTTAGATTTTTGATGAAATATCTGAATTCTTGACCTATATATATGAATTGAAACCGCAATTAAAAATGCATGGTAAAATAACAAGTTACAAGCAAAATGGTTTCTTCAGTATAAATTGAATTCTCTGTCATAAACACTTTCGAATTACACAATCCGAGTGTAATCAGCACTATAAACACACCAACAATATATCTTTGATTTTTTTTTTTTTTTTTTTTGCATACATGTAAATAAAGCCCTATAATATTTTAATAAATATGTGTAGTAACTGTACTTAACGTAAAACACTTGTCTTTCTGTATGGATTTCACTTGGTTCTCATCATATTCATCGAAATCATTAACAATTGATAAAACATTATTTTTTGGACGATGTCGTCGTCGCCGCTGGAGTTGAAGTTTTCACAAAATCAATCGAAGCCGAGTTGATGCAGAAGCGTCGATGCTTCGGTGGAGGCCCATCATCAAAGACATGACCCATGTGAGCCGAGCACTTGGAGCAACGCACCTCGGTACGAACCATCCCTAACGTTTTTGAAATGACTACTGTTGTTTTAATCATATTATATTATGTTAGTTTTTTCAATTGTTTTCAACATTAATTTCAAATTCAGAATTTGAGAATTTTTCGGTTTTGGTTAGCAAAGATGGTGGATAAAAGAATACAATACTCAATTAGGTAAGAATTAGTTAATGCTGTTCAGAATTTGGATATAGTTGCACATTCATTAAACAGGACATATTCACAAGTAACGGCACAAACAGTTCGACACTCAAGCGGCTCAACAACTACAGTGAACACATGGATATAACACACGAAAATATGTATATGAATATGTATATGTATGCACTTCATAATATTCTAAACATATTTTTTTATCAGTAACAACAACAAACGTAAGTGTCAATATATTGCTATAATTGCAATTAAGATTTTAACAAACGTTTCGATATCGACACTCTATGTATATACACCGTATTGTTTATATATACATATACTCTTGCATAAATATTTTATTTATAGGGGGTGCTCAACTTAAACTCATTTTGGAATTTGCAGTCAAAGCTGTTGTTGCGAAGCGACAAACCAATCAAATTAAATAAAAACTGTACAAAATAAAAATCAAATGCAAAACATTTAAAGGTGCTGAACGTATCTAAGCTAAATCGAAATCGGAATCGAATTCGAAATTGGAAATTACTATGGTTATATAGTTATACGGGTCACATACCTGGTATACTGGCATCGCGATGCAATGTGACTTTGCCCTTATCGAGCACATCGTTGAAAGCTGGCCAACCGCAGCCCGAATCATATTTGGTATCCGAGCTAAACAGATCCTGATGACAGACAATACATTGATACACGCCCTTCTCGTAGTGCTTGTTATAACAGCCTAGAAAGTGAAGAAAGACAGGGTTTAGGGCTAGGTCTGTGTAATTAGTGTCAAGTTTATTAAAGCACACCTGTGAAGGGGCGCTCGGTGCCCGCCTCTTGTGTAACCTGATACTGCAGCGGCGTTAGGCGTTTCCGCAGCTCCTCCTTGTTTACGGTAATCTTTTCGCTTTTATTCTCCATGTTTGCTTTAAATCTGATGGAATTTGTGTTCTTGTCTTCGCCGTTGTCGTCGCCGCTTTGACGTGAATCTGTAATGTAAGTCGAATCCGTACAGTTAAGCTGCGGTTAAAGTTTTCCTTTTCTTGTGTTTCGCAACAATTGAGCAATTTGTATCAGTTTACCATGATAGTATATGTATGTAAGTAAGCAATTCCAAGCGTAGTTGCCCAGCCAATTTGCTAGCTGTGAATTAATTCACAATTTATATATTGCATTTATACATCAACATAAGCTAGATTTAGCACACTAATATCAAATCCATTATTTCAACTTTTATCAGACTGAGATTATAGTGTGAACAGACTATAAGACTAAAAGCATTAAATTGAATTTATTTTAATTATTTTTTATTAGATTATGTTTATAAAATTAGATTTAAATCATATTCAAATAATATGGTTGTTTTCTCTGCTTTTTTTTTTGCTCTTGAGCTTCTCCTCTATCAATTTAATTTTTTCTTTTAATTATCTAGCGGTAACCATAGTAAATTATCAGTAGACTCAGCGTCAAAACCTTATACTTTAAGAGGTTAATAAATTATAAAATACACAGACTCACGGCCGAATGATAGGAGTATACATATATTACCCTGTTATCAGCGATTATGGGCATAAAATATATACATATTTCCATACAGCTTATATCCCATAATAAGGCAATGCAACAATCGACAACCAACCGCGAAATTTGTATACAAAATATATGCATGAACAAAGTATAAACAAAATGCCCGCTACACAAAACGTGGAAAATGGAAGGTGTGAACAAATTTGTTAGGT